>CM035770.1:68190490-69640490 GCA_020466155.1 Pachypeltis micranthus
TTACACCCATCTGCATTATCCCGAGAACACTATAGCGGCGACGAGGATCGGATAATTAATCGATGTCGGTATCGTAGAGAAATAGTCGATCGTGTTAGAAGTAGTTAATTACTGGCAGCGAAATGACGACACCAGCTTCCGCGAAATCGGCAGTTTCGCAACACGTGGAATACACTGGCACGTTGCATACGTTTTCGCCAAGTTTTAATAAATGGTCCATCGCAAAACCGCGAATGAACAGCTTTTTCGTCAGCAACTCAATGAAGGACGATACGTTGAAAGAGTCGCTGTTCATAAATTCGCTCGACGAAGAGGGCTACCAACTACTGGCTAACCTGTCCGTACCAAAAACTCTGGAGGAGAAAACGATTAAGTAGCTCATTGGGCTATTCAACAAATATTTTCTGCCTCAAGAATCGTTGTTTTCATGTCGTCGAGTGCATTATGCAGCAACTCAGCCATAACTGGGGAACTCTTATTTGTGTTGAGCTGAAGGATTCGAACTGTTTTGACCTATTCATAATCCACCCACGACTCCTGGAGGGCAATCGCTCGCTGACGAATGGTACAGTGTGCGTCTCGTGTAGTGTGCGACCTGTTGGATTTTGCGTTCGACGCAATTGGCACACTTGAGGGGAGCATCACGCTTGCATTCCTTACTCAGATGTGGCAAGATGCACCAGGCGCACACAACAGGTCTTGTACAGGCCACTGCCAGGTGGCCATAGCGCTGGCATTTGTAGCACTGAGTGGGCGCTTGGTACTTTCGTATGGCGCACCGCTGCCAGTCTATTTGGAGGTACCTTGCCCCCTCTAGTTTTTTGTATAGGCTGGGTGATACCTCAATCACCCAATCCTTTTGTCTGCCACGCTGTTTGGTGAAGAGGGGCGTGACGTTCTGCGGCTGCAAGTCTAACGGAGGGTTGTGTTCAACAACTTGTTGGGCCAAGTCCTCTTTTTGTTGGTCGGTCCGCACGTCGCACAATAGCAGACGTGGGAAGCGACCCAGGGGGGCTGACGCTTGGAGCTTCAACTCCTTCTTCGTGGAAATGTGGCTCGTAAGCGCCTTGGCCATTTCTGGGATTCCGTCACAATTACGGCGCCACCTCCTACTGCGGTGCGGATGTTCAGCACTCGAACGCTTAGAGCTTGGAGGTCCGTAGCAGGGACACCCCGCATCAGCGCTTCCGTTGCATCAGGGTTGGAGGACCAGCCTCTCCTTCCTCACATGTATGCCTAACCACTACCACGTTTTGTCGTGGGTTTTTAGGGGAGTTTGGCAAGCGGTGGAGGCTTTTTATTTTTGCTTTTATATTTGATCTTGTTTTGGGGCGGAGGCGAAGGCGGGGCGCTGCCCTCGGCCTGCACGTACTGCTTAGTTGGGGCCTTTTTCCACTTCCCCCTGTGCTTCTTGGCCCTGGCAGACTGCCATTCAGCCTCAGCTCCATGAGGGAGGGCGCAGTAGCGGCTACTGCCACATAAGAGGTGGCTGTGGTACTACCCTGGCTCGTTGAAGCTCCTTGCGTTTGAGGGGCTGGTGGCACTGGCTGCTGGGCAATTGCCCTACGCAGCTAATCCCTCACGACAGCCACCACAGTTTCCTGCAGGGGGTGAGTGGCCGGGGGCGATGTCGTTGGGGGGCACTAGCTTAGATTGCCTGCTTCGATATTTCAAAGAGGCAGCTAGTGACGAGGTCCGGCATAGGTCCGTTGACTCTCATCCGTGCCAGCTGGCCATGGATGATTTGGACATACGAACAAATCTGTTCCATGTCCGACAGGTTAGAGTCCATAGGGTGTCTAACACTTGTAGTCGCCAGTTTGGCTGGGCTACTGGGGTGAGAAGGTGGAGATGAACGCGGTTTGCCCGGTTCTTTTCACCCTTGCTTGTTTGGAAGACGAGTAGGTTGCTCATCGTCCGAAGAGGGAGGGGTCGAGCTTGGCGAGTTTGTCTTCCTTGTACGTTCTTCGTCGAAAATAATTCAACAAATGCAACTGCATCTTCGTTAAGCACCTTTCCTAGTCGTTGAATGAGGACAATCGGTTCCAGTTTCTGCATTCTTGGTATCGCTCGTGCTTTCTTGGCAAAGAGTTTGTCTTCCAAGATAGTGAACCAACGAGCTATATAGCAAATGAATCGAAGGTCCTACGCACCACACTATGGTAGTGGTGATATGCGCGGTGTCATTCGCGTGAATTTTATCAGGTTAAATTTCGATTTTGGCGTGAATGCACGTTGAAATGGTTGAACATAGTGTGAGAAGCTTATTTGTTAGGTGATTCAATTTTTTTAAAGTACTGTTGAACTGTAAATGGACTGTATAACGAAATTGAGATGACGGAAATTGGAGATGGAAAAAATAATCAACAGAACCAGTTGGCAGCGTACCTGTGGCCGGCTGGCTACAACGAAGGCGCGAAGTCGCGGCAATTGCTCGAAAGAATCACACAACTTGACGGGGGTTTTTATAGCGGGTATACGCATTCGACGACGGGTTGGCGCGGAAGAGGCCGAGAAGAAGAACAAAAAAAATTAAATCAACTTGTCACCGCTAGGTGACGAAACGGAGACAGTGCTGCCAACCTAATTCCATCTCCAATAATGAATTAACGCAGTTAACCATTCTGCCTCCCGTTGAAACAGCACGCTTCAACGCCACAATACTACAAATTTAAAAAATTAATACAAAGCTTCTAACAGGTTGAATTGGTCTATAAATGGTCTTTATTGTTTATATATATACATATATGTACATGAAGGTTTCGTCTTCGAACTTCTATAAATGGGCTACTTTTAAGGAACGGAAAAGGAATATGCTAAACTTCACTCCAAGGGGGCAATCATGGAGACTTTGCATAAAGGGAATGGATGCCCACGGAAAGGAAAATAATTGACGATAAGTAATCTAACAAACATAATGGAATAAAAAACGAAAGAGAAAATAAAGCCCTGCAGGAAACCTTCAAATGTCTTTTATGATTTAACGACAATCATTGAACGGTAGCGGACACAGTTTTCTTACTGTCCTTGAATAAGTACCTCGAGAATTGCTCACCTCAACTACTCTAACTACCCCGTCTGTCCCAGGGAAAATTTTGGACACTCTCGCTAAACGCCAATGACATGGATCTAAATTAGGTTCCTTCATCAGCACCAAGTCACCCAGCTTGAGGTTAGGCGCAGTTTTGGTCCACTTCGTTCGAACTTGTAACGTATTCAAATAATCTTTATGCCATGTATCCCAAAACGATTTTACCAATTTTTGAAGCAGTTTCCATCGTACAACGAGGTCATCTGGCGCCAGTGGTTCCAATATAAATTCCGGATTTTGGAGAAGGAAGTGCCCTGGGGTGAGCGCTTGAGTGTCGGTTGGGTCTGAACTAACGGGTGTTATGGGTCTGGAATTTACCACTGCTTCAACTTGAACCAGTAAGGTATTAAATTCCTCGTAACTTAAGATTTGATCACCAATTACTCTTCTCAAGTGTTTCTTGACTGATTTTATGCCACTTTCCATTAATCCATTGAGATGGGGGCTTCGAGCTGCACTTAGTTTCCACTCAATTCCTTTGTGGGCCAACTCTAAGACAACTTGCTCATTACATCGCTTGGACGTCACGAACTCAAACCATGCCGATATCTTCCGCTTTGCGCCAACAAAGTTGGTGCCGCAATCGCTGTATATTTCACGCACCGCTCCTCTTCGAGCTATGAAACGTCGCAACGCGGCCAGAAATGAATCTGTTGTCAAGTCGCTAACCAGCTCCAAATGTATCGCCTTGGTCACGCAGCAAACGAAAAGACAAAGGTAGCCTTTATATACTTTTGGCTTTCGGGTTCGAGCTAATATAAGGGAGTAGGGTCCACCATAGTCCACGCCAGTTTTGTAAAACGGGCTGACTGGTTCAACACGGGTATTTGGGAGTTCTCCCATAAGTGGATTGGCTTCCTTCGGTTTCACTTTGAAACATCTAAGGCATTTTGCTAATTGATTTGCTATCACCTCCCGAGCATTGACAATCCAGAATTCAGCCCTAATCACGCTGTGAAGCTGTAAGGCTCCAGCATGGAGATAAACAGTGTGGTAATGTCCTATGATGAGTCGGGTCACGTGATGAGACTTCGGCAAGAGTATGGGATGTTTTGATCCTGATGGAAGTGTCGAGTGCGACAACCTACCTCCAACTCGTATTATCCCTTCAGAGTCGATGAACGGACGCAATTTTCTCATTGATGATGGCAGTGCATTATCGTTCCTTTCTATACACTTTAATTCGTGACAAAACACTTCCGATTGAACGAGAAATGCTAACCGAATTTTTGCTTCACGTAGTTCCTTAGCCGAGGGTCTACAAATGACAAAGCCACTACTGTTCCTGTTTCTAAGATAGGAGAAATATTTCATCCAATAGGCTAAAGTTCTCAAGAGCTTTGTGTAAGAAGAAAATTTGTGCATCCAATCATTTGAGTGAGTTACACCGATGGGCAAACTTATGATACGATTCTCCATGTCAACGCAATCGATTGTGGGTGGCATCGAGAGATCGTTTGGCCACTGCGAGGGATTACACTTCAACCATTCGGGACCAAACTTCCATAACTGACTATCTAAGAACTCTCTGGGTAACGCTCCTCTTGACGCCAAGTCCGCTGGCGATACTTTCTGCTGAATATGACTGACACGATTGGCTATGAATGTTTTCCACCTATGAGGAGACGACTTGATCCAATGCAAGGCAACTGACGAGTCACACCATGCAGTGACTAATGATAGCTGACAGTGGTTATGTAGTTGTGCCATCGCATATGCCAAAAGGTCGGCCATAAGAACAGCACCACACAATTCTAACCGAGGCATAGTAATTTTTTTCAATGGGGCCAATTTAGACTTTGATATCAACAAGGAAGTCATTATTTCCCCGTCTGGATTAGTAAGACGGAGGTAAACTACCCCAGCATAGCCCTTTTCGGAGCTGTCAGAGAATCCATGTAACTGAACCTCAGTTGCTGTGTCCAGCTGTACACATCGATGAATAGCGAAGGTAGATAACAGGCTAAGCTCCGTTTGGTATTGTACCCATTTTGCAACCACATCGTCCGGCGGTTTATCGTCCCATCCTAGACCAAGTTGCCATAGGTGTTGGATAATCCACTTCCCATAAAACGTTACGGGTGCCAAAATCCTAGTGGATCGTAAAGGCGAGCGATTTGCGATAGGATGTTCCTTTTGGTGGCCGCCACGTTTCCAACAGGACGGACCTTGAATGAAAATACGTCAACAATGGGATTCCAAGCCAAGCCTAAAATGGCAGTACCCGGATCGCTGTTTTCTAAATCGTGAAACCGAAAAATATTGGGATTCATTGCACAATCATTTTCAGGAACCTGTACAAGTATTTCCGGTCGATTGCTCAGCCATTTTCGCAGAGTGAAACGCCCTCGACTGAGAAGCTCGGTCAGCTCCATTTGCAACCTTAGCGCGGCGTCTAAATTTTTAACCGATACGCAAATGTCGTCGACAAACGTATTTTCCTGAATAGCTTTGGACGCTTCTGGAAAATTGGCGCCTACGTCTGCCACTAATTGCTTCAAGGTTCGCAGAGCCAGAAAGGGAGCAGCCGCGTTACCGTATGTAACTGTGGTCAAGGTATACTCTTGAACATCGTCATTTGGATTAAACCTCCAAAATATACGCTGAAAGTCGTAGTCACTCTCCGCAAGCCCAATGTTACGATACATTTGACGTATGTCTGCCACCAAACAAACATTGTGAAAGCGAAACGAAAAAGAATTGCACAAATATCTTGTTGCAATTTAGGGCCGATAATGCACAGCTTGGTTCAATGATATTCCATTAGTGGTTTTCATTGAACAATCGAATACCACTCGAAAATGAGACAAATCCTCCAAACCTTTGTGTATGCAATGATGAGGCACGTAGTAGTGGAACTGGGGCCTGGGCGGTGAGGAAGCAACTACCATGTGGCCTTGATCGCTGTAATCTTTCATGAATTGACAATATCTTTCGTGGAGATCGGCGGTTTTAAGTAGTCTAGCTTCAAGGGAATAAAATCGTCTTTTGGCTAGTGCATAGCTCTCACCCAATCCCGGCATAGCGTCCCGAAAAAGGCAATCGTACGATGTAGCGACCGTCGGACCTGGCCACACTGTGCTCGAAATGCCTTTCGCACTCTACTTCCTCCTTACTTAGATGACGTTCGTATGGAGGCTCTTCGTACTCCCAAAATCGACGTATAGACCGGTCGACATCGTCCTCGAATGTGGCACAAAGAACAGTCGTCTCGGGTCTACTCTCAACATTGACTTTGCCTAGCAAACAATAACCAAATACGGTGTGCATGACATCAGGTGTCCCTTCTGGGCCAACAATAGGTGAGCCAACAACGATTCTAGCGTACCATTCTGACCCGAGAAGTATGTCAACCGATTTGTTAACAAAGTATTCAGGGTCAGCTAACTTTAGCCCTTCAATATGTGGCCAACTTCGAGTCGGTGTGTTCAATTTTGGACACTGAACAATTTTCTCCACCACCATAGCATGGATGTCGAATTTCACGTCGCAGGAAGGCTGTTTTGGCTGTATCGAAAATTGTACTAGCCCTTTCGAAACTCCAGCCTGCGATTGACCTAGTCCAAAAATTGGTGTGCGGTGACACTGGAAATCCAATTCTAGCCGGCGGGCACAAGCCTCCGTGATGAATGTCCCTTGGCTAGCAGTGTCAATAAGAATATTAACGGGCTGAGGAATACCGTGTTTACCCACTGCAGAAGCCTGTATGGTGGCCAACAATACCACATGGGCGCCTGCCGATGTCGAGGTCTGCAACGAATTTACCTGACTCGAGTTTGGACGGTTGGAAATTGAATCAGGAGGTCTATCCTCATCTAAACTCTCCGATCTCATCTTCACCTTATCTCTCACGCCGTGCTTCTGAAAGCAGAGGAAACTGGAATGTTTGCCGTTACACGTGTCGCATACCCTACTCGTTTTACACTGTGCTAAGTAGTGCTCTTTCGAAAAGCAAGCCAAACATAAACCCTTTCCTTTTACAAAGTTGAGGCGAACTAGAACTGGCATCTGTAGAAATTTTACACACCGATAAATTATGGTATTTCCCACATGGACAACAAACTTTGTCTTCGCTCTCGGTGCTGGTTACTAGACTCGTGGTGTTCGTAAACGATTTATTTGATTTCTTGTTTTGCGAGTTCTGACCAAGATTTTGAGATTTTTCAGCAGCTGAAACATGAGCAGTCGATTCCATGATCCTGACTTCGTTGCTTAGAAAATCAATAAAATTTTGATAGTGGGCACAACTAATTCCAATGCGCACTCTTCCCATCGTTCTCGCAGAACGGGCGACAACTTACGCCGGAATAAAAACAACAAGGGGTGGCTCCATAACTCAACTTGATGCCCTAACGCAGCAAGCCCTCCCGTATACTGATTTAACGAGGCACTAAAAGAACGTAGGCGTTTTGCCTCCCGAGGAATAGTGGGTAAATCAAACAACGCCTCTAAGTAGGCACTCACTAGTCTATTTGGGTCATTATACCTATTTACCAATAGTTCCCAAGCGACCTTATAATTTCCTCCCGTGATACGCAAAGACGCTAATACAGACTGCGCTTCCCCCACAAGACACCCCTTCAAATGCATGAACTTGTGAATATCAGAAATATTTTCTTGGATGTGAACCGAATTGTAGAACATGTCATGAAATGTTGGCCACTCTAACAAGTTTCCTCCAAATTTGATCAATTGTAACTTGGGAAGAGAAACCTGCGCATAGGTATCCCCAGGGCCTGGCTGGCGCAATGACAAGCGCGGGACAGACGGCGTCAAATTTGATGAAGTACCGGCAACGGGTTCATCGGATATAATTGACATAACAATAGCCTTAATATTATAAAATTGTTTTCAGAATGCCTCAAACTTGGGTTTTAGGTTTCCAGAAACTGGTGGAGTTTGTTTTACAATAAAGCGAGTTCAGTTTGACACACACTTCGTCAAATTCGGTAAACAAATCATCTAAATTAACGGTCATCGCTTTCAACAAATTCAGTTTCTTGTTGTCAGTAGTATGACGTTCAGCATCTTCCGCTACCTTGTGTATCCTATCAATTTTGGATACGATAGTTTCCAGCCGAAATTCCAAGTCGTCAATAATCGGCATTGTGAGTGAAAAAACACACGAAAAGTGGACGGAGACAGTTCGATTAAGTTTACGCGTCTCGAGTCGGGGTCGATTTTTTCACCCGCAACCGTGAACAAGCGAAATCAAAACAAACTCATCGATGAGACTACGGATTGCTGCTTGTTCTCGCTTGCGCCTGTTCTCTACGATCGAACGATTTCAACTACTGCACATGGAACCGACAGACTAATTCGTGGCTGAAAATTATATCTCTTAATTATATGCTGATTACTATAGACCAATTCAAACCATTTAATTTAATCCTGACTGATTGAAGTATTTACGATTCGGCTCCGGCAAGGACCAAATCCGATGTTGAACTGTAAATGGACTGTATAACGAAATTGAGATGACGGAAATTGGAGATGGAAAAAATAATCAACAGAACCAGTTGGCAGCGTACCTGTGGCCGGCTGGCTACAACGAAGGCGCGAAGTCGCGGCAATTGCTCGAAAGAATCACACAACTTGACGGGGGTTTTTATAGCGGGTATACGCATTCGACGACGGGTTGGCGCGGAAGAGGCCGAGAAGAAGAACAAAACAATTAAATCAACTTGTCACCGCTAGGTGACGAAACGGAGACAGTGCTGCCAACCTAATTCCATCTCCAATAATGAATTAACGCAGTTAACCAAGTACCCTTATTTCCTCGGTAATCCATGGAGCTGGCTGGTGTTTTGTCCTAATACGGATCAAGGGACAATGCTTATTGAATAGGTTCACTATCATACGATTGACAGTTTCCACTTTCCTGTTTAGGTCATGCTCCTCGAAAACTACACTCCAATCTAGCGACCTAGCATCATTCAACAGTGCTGTTTTATCGAGATTTCGTTTATCTCTCGTGTAGATGTGTCTACGATCCGATTTGGCTGCTTTCAAATTCAAGGAGCAGTAAATCAAATCATGTCTGGAAAGGGCACAAGCAGGGAACTGGGCAAACTTGCGAACCAGGCTGACGTCATTCACAATTATCAAGTCAAGAAGCGTGCTGGCGTTCACAGCATGGTGGGTGGAGCCAAATGGAAGGTAATGCAGACCAAGTGAGTCAAAAATTCTACGGAGTTGAGAGCTGTAGGTGTTGTTGGAGAGCATATCTGAGTTGAAATCGCCCAATATGATCACATGGGTATATGCTGCTAATAACTTGGCAACTTCGTTGAACACTTCCTGAGAGAGAGAGAGAGAGAGAGAGAGAGAGAGAGAGAGAGAGAGATTCACAATACAATTTTCGTTGTGATAACATTTGATAACGCGGGAGGCGGGAATTCTCTCATCTTAGAAGAGCTGTTCCGCCGCTAGCCGCTCTCTAGTTCCTGCCGAAACACCCCTTTTAATTTAATAAATTCGAAATCGGGACAAGACAATCGGGACTGCGTTAACTATTTTAAAGGAACGAACTCAAAGTACAGTGATAACTTTGACGCTAAGAGCAGAGGCAACATGAACTGCTAACAAAATTAGCATTCAGCTCGGATGCTGTTTTTAGGTGATAATGCTCTGGAGTTTTTACGTTCCTTAGCTCTACGATGTAGAAAGGAACGTTATATATTTCTGTAAGGTTGCAATGCAGTTCACAACAAAGAAAACGCCGAAGGAACGTTTTAGCCGTCACTTTTCCATTGCAACTAAAGTTCATTTTGCATTTTTTGGCACATCTACCCTTAGCGCTAGTCGATTACCTGTGTATAATACACATTCATCAGTAGTTCATATCTCGTAACACATAAAGCGCATATGTTCCTGTACGCTGCAGATGGTCTTGCAGGATAGTGGAGTCTGACTGGGTTTCATTCTATGATGCTCTAAAGGTAATGCGAGAAGTGTGAGGAGCTGTAGAATTATGTGCATCTGCTCCCGTTATGCCGGAGTATGGGAGAAATGAGGTGGAGGAGAACAAATAGTGAGGGGTGTCGATGTAAGAAAAAGAAATCCCGAAGTTGGGGGGGGGGCACAATATATTTTGAATTTACAAGAAAATGAAACACTTGGTTATGAAACAATGAAATTGTCAAAATTTCTAAAATCTGTCATGAACCAACGAATAAAATCTACGGTGAGCATGCTAGTAATTCACAGATATTGTTGGAAAGTGGTCAGTACGAATTCATCCATAACGACGTGAATACGTGAAGGAAGATGAAAAGTTCAGTACCGTGAAAATGTTGGAGATGTTGGTCCCATGAGCTAACTAGCAATTCGAGAGGTAAAACTCACGAGAGAGTTATTTATGGCTGGGTGTTGCTGGGTTCACTGTCCTCATGAGTGTAAATAATATAATATTATTTTGAGCAGTTTGACCTCTGCTCATGAGCAGATAGTAATAATACAATATAATAGGAAATTACCCTCTTAGCGCGAGAGAACGCCGAGAAGTTTGTAGATTTCTCGCTTTAGGCGCTACTTGTGGGAGTTAGTAATGATGAACTTGTTCCCTCGTCCGCTCTGGAACGCCGCATCGCTTTCCTAAGTTTCGAACAATCCCACGGGGCTGTGTTTCAAGCTCATCGGTCGAAGCTGATTCGTCAATGAAATTTTCCCTGTTATCTTCATTCTACCCTAGACAGTTCCTCTGGGACGCGGTTCAAACGAACCGTGAGCCGAGAAGTTTCTTTTGAGCTTCCCTCAGAGTTGTGAGCTGACGTTCCATCGCATTCCATCCAGAGCCTCTTCCGGTTACTTCTCTCTTTGCTGGCTAGGAGTTTACCACCTTCTCGAATCAGTAAGCTCGTGTACTGGAGGGAATAGTAATTTGATCCACATCCCCTGCTCTGATAAAGAGCCTCCCATTTATCGTACGGCCAGTTAATGTGCCCAGGCTGAAAGTGCTTCATGCGTTCGCTGGCCTTCAACTCTAAACTAGTTCTGCCACCATGTACTATTTCGTTGTAATGGCCAACTGTACGTATTTATGTAATTTAATTATTTACTGTTACACGTAAGGTATTACTGAGTAATCTAACCTTTTTTCGGTCGCCCTGTTGATTGCGTTGGTTCGTACAAACTTGAGATGTTTCTCCTTTCTGATAATTCGGTTCGTACGAAGCCGTTGATTTACTCGACCCTTGCGTTGAATCATCGTCCTCCTGCCTGCTTGAAAGGGATGAGATCCCTCCCTTCTAGATGAATATGCAAATCTCGAGAATGAGAGACCGACGGGTCAGAATGCAAATAACACCTTTCAAAACGGGCTGCCCCTCTGCATTTGACGTACCTTCCCTTAATTGGGGCACTGAGTCTTAACCAATACGTTAAATCTTCACCTGTTGGAACGGTATTCCGCTTGTTCTTAATCTTCTATTCAGCTATTTCGTTTACTTTGTCTGCTCCCTTGCAACACGACCGAACCGAGTTATTCAACGCCTGTCATCTCAGGGTTCCGTTAGTCGAATTAATTTTATATATAACGCGACCCGCCTCTCGACAGTTGTTTACAATGCCGTCTATTGTTGAGCGCCCGTCGTTCAAATCAGCGGTACAGTCTCCCTTTCAAATGTCCACGGTTAACGAGGTTCCATCTCCATATTAACTTGGAATTAATTGGTAATTTAATCATGGCGGCTCAATTAAGCACATCGTTATCCGAATTACGTACTCGATGACATGTTAAATAGGTAATTTGGCTTCTCTGCTCTGTTTCCACTTGTGGCGTATCAACATTACCCTGCGTCTTGCCCAGAACACCCGTTTTTAGCGAATTATCATGAAAAATGGAGCGATACTTAGTGCCAGTTGCGCCAACAAGGTTCATTGAAATAATATTTGTTAGCAAACTGGTAAAAATTGAATTAGAATGATAATTTGCACCAAGAAAATTGTAATCCCTGTCAAATTAGTGAAATTTTAACGCGCGGATTCTCACGTCTTGCATTTGCATCTTGACGTTCGCAAACATCAAAATCGGATCACAGGTTGTGAATGGTTTTTCTTACGTTTCAAATACAACACGCTGCCAATTGATACTGAACAGTCTTGCGATAGAATGGCTGTTGGGTGCGCGAAAAAGGTACAGAGATAGAAACACGATTGAACGAGATATAGGACTGTATTGATACACTTGTTTAACACGATAGAGCTTTGACTACGTGATCATTTGGTTCTCTGAATACGTGAACTGGTGGCAAGAGTCGGTAGAGCTGTTAGTGGCCTGAGAGTTGATAGATGTGTGTCGATCGCGAGACCTGCGAGATGAGTGTCAACTGTGAGACCTGAGAGATAAGTGGATGTGGGAAGAGCTCTGTGTTTCAGAGAGGAAGTAAATTGAGAGGGGGGGGGGAGAGAAAGGATATTTTGGAAAGTCCAGAAAAGCGAAAACCAGGCATCAGCTTAGGAAATAATTGAACAGGAAAATGGGACATTTCCCCAGCTACAGACAAAAGGCTTGGATCAGGAAGGGTTCCAAAGTTCCAAGCTTAAAATTCCAACTAATGCGTCTGCATCAAACAATGGCTATACAGCTTAACGCAGTCTCACACATCCTACCTCCAACCCCTTCGATACATATATAGAAAAGACTAGTAAACGAGACGAAACGTGACCTGAATACAACGGAACTACGAAAATTGACATTTTCTAGTCGTTTCTACGTAATTGGCATGACGTGACGAGTCAAACTGACTGGCTTTTGGAGGAAGTTGACGGTAGGACGAGAAATGAGCGCAGGGTAGGGAGAAACGATAACATTCGCTATATTTACTATGATTCCATTGTTTTCCATTCAGACGCAGTCCTACACCTCTAAGACCCGTTCTACCCGACTTAGCATCTAAAAATACCTATGAAACGATACCTAACACGACTTAATTCCGAAAAAGCTACCAAAATTTCGTTTGCGACTACTTATTCAACACTTACGCAATAACAACTTAGGGTTTTGTCTGATCGGATTGCCGAGTGAGTGGGCACAACTAGATTCCAAATTGGACGTTATGGCCTGGATGGTGGCAGTACATTGCAGATTTTGAACCCTCATGCTAATAAGTGTAAAACTTTGAGGGGTGGGGGGTAAAAACTATAATGTCGGTAGAAGTTCGAGACGTTGATTGTCTGATGAACGTACCGTACTACCAGGCAATTTATTCGACATAATCAAGTAGTTTTGGTTTTAGTCTAGGGCTGTCATTTTAGTCTGGACATGTTGTCTAAAATAATAGACTTCTCACTGAATAAGTTAGTCTATTTGAGGGAAGCTTCGAATCCACTCAATTGTCGTATTTGGGACGGAATCAGTCTGAACATGGAATTATCCCTCACTTCGTCAATAACGCGCTGTAAGTCCAGTGTTTTTTGTCCTTTTTCCGCTGGTTTGATTTATCAATTGAGGCGTGAGAGGCGAGTTTTAACTTCAAGGTTGGTGCATGAATATAGATTTGATCCCTGACAACTATTAAATGTCTCGAATGCGGGCAACGGGTTAAATTGTGTGAGGGACGGGTTTGAATGGTGGCGTCGTCAAGGTGGCCAGAACCATCTGAGTACATGCCACACTCTGCTTGTCTCCTTTTATTGGGTTATGGGTCTGCCGTCAGATATGATTGCTTTGAAAGTGAAAGCCAATCACACCGTCACTGACAGGATGAGCTTCTGCCGAGAAGCGTGCACTGCTCACTCCCTTCAAAATTCGGACGTCCAGAAACAAAGGTGATTGCTATTTTTCATTTAACTTATCTGTTAACATTTGGGGCGACGACAGATTTTCGTGGCTTTTCGAGCGAATGCCGCTTTCCGTTATTTAAACGATTCCGCGGGTCGCCATTATTGTGTACTGTTAGCGTGACCCCTACGAACCAGACACTGCAATTTTACCCTGTTTTTCATTCAATTAATAAGAATTTGATGGAACGTGGATTATAGGACTATATTAGAATTCTACCTTATGACCGTCATAGGTAGGTTATCTTATACGTAGTTTATAGGACATCACATGAGGGGAAATCGAATTCCATTCGCATCGATTATGATTTATTTTCCCATAAATGAGAGTTTTATAGAACTTTCATGCTATTTAATACTGTCTGCACCAAAAATTTAATGAAATTAGATTCAGTGTTCTCATCGTTATAATAACTTCGGCATTTTTGGGCCGATTTTGCTCGATTTTAGTGACTTTGAAGTCCCTTGGCCGAGTTACCGTTCTTCCTGGAAAGCGGTAGTTTTTTTAGATGGTTTGACGGGGTGTTTCCCTAGAGAAGCGCTGAACTGCTTGGTAGCTCCAAACAGTGACTCCCCAATAAATTTTGATCACCGAGTTTTCGCAGAGATGCCAGATTTTCTTGGAGTTTCTAGTCGCAGAATTGATTTCTAGGAGGTGAGAGAGAATTCACTTCCAACTTCTTAGTTTGTATGACCTAGTTGGCTGCAAGCCAGTCCAACTCTATCTATCATTAAAGTTAGTATCGCTCTTAAGTTGCTCTTGATTTGTGAAACCACTTAGTAGTCAGCTTCATAATCGTTGAACCGTTCGTAGCTGAGCTCTACGCTCCTTTTCAATTAAGATTTCGAGGCAAAACCCTCCATTCTCGAGCGTCTTAAGAAGTTCAAGACGAATTTTCTGTTTTTCAAAGCCAACGAAAAGTTCCTAGTGGAAAAGGAATGAGTTGTACGGTTCGGCGATCACACCTGGACCGAGTGGCGACAAGGATTACGTTCGCCTATAAATAGTGTCATGTCGTTCGGAAAATCTTTTCAGGAAATTATTTCTTTCCACGATTGTCAGGAAATTGCCTCACCTTTCATCTCTGCGTCCTTTTCGATTGAATCTATACCTTTCCACTCTACCCCTCACCCTTCGTTTTTTCAGCTTCATTTGAATAATCTTGAAGTTGCCCCTCCGCCCCCTTTTCCAAAGTTCCTTCCCCGTTGGATTATGAATATAAATCACCAAGAGCCGAGTTAGCACCGGTCTCCGCCTGTCTTCTCCGTTCGAACAAAAGGCGGAAAAGAAATTTATGTTTTACTCCAAAAGTAAGCTCCATTATTATAAGTGTTCCGCTTTTGTAGCTCTCAGTGCTGAGCTCTACCAGTTCCTCTCATTGCAAACAAGTTATACTTCTCGAAGGATATGCTCCGAGACAAATTATTTCCGTCTGCGCCATTTTTTATTTCCTTCGGCCTGAAGACGAAGAAAAGTACTCCGTCAAAAAAAGTTGTGTTTCATAAATATCTGTGGCGATGCATCACACGACTCCTTGCGATTGCGCAATAAAAAATAATTTATTTAAAATTAGACACGATGAAATAGTTGATAGCTGGCTTAAAGATCAAATCGAGAGGGCACCACAAGGCTCAAAGTGCCACTTACCTCTCAACTTTCCTTCAAACTGCGTATATTCACCTATTTTTTCCGTTCTGAGAACTAATCCTGTTGGTTAATACACCTATATATTTGGTCATACACATATTACGACCCTCCACTGCTACATTTCGAGGCATGGGGAGTCTGCGTCCGTAATCCAGACAATATTTTGCTTTTAACTTGATCTGTTTAATCTGTTTCCGTCGCAAGATGATTCCATTAGTTGAGCCCGCCTACTAAATCGTCATGATTGTTATAGGCAAATAATGGTTGACAAAATCAGCGAACAACGAAATTGTATTTTTATTATTAGGTTGTATAGCAATACGTCTTGTTCAGTATCGGTTCCTTGGTATTTTTTGATGCTGAGTTGAATAGGACGGGTCTCAGAGGTGTAGGACTGGGTCTAGATGGAACAGTGAAATGACAATAAATGTGGTGAATCGTAAGGAAAATACGTGATTGAACTCACAGAACAGTATAGTGAAAAATATAGTTCTGCACTAAGTCATGTTTCTTATTGTTTACTAGTATTTTTCGATGCTGAATTATGGGTCTCGGAGGTGCTCTACAAATATCGTTCGTTTGCCGAAATGTTGGTCGTTTTGTATTTCCAATGTTTTTCGACGTTGGATTGAATTTGAATCCCAGTCGTAATGTGCCACAGGACAATAAACCATTCACGATCAATTTTTTACAACCCCCCCTCAAAATTTGATACTTTACGTTTCAAGAGTTATAGACTCCAAATTCGCAATGTCTGTCCCCCATCCGGGCCGTTTTGTGCCTTTAACGTGGTCTAAAAAATTCGTTCTTTCGCTCAAAAATCCGATGTGGTATCTATTTGTGCCCGCCATCTTGGCAATCCGATCACACGAAGCCCGTGGTTGTAATGGGCAAAAAACGGTTAAAAAAACTAACGAAACGCAGTAGAACGCGGGAGCTACAGCGTTTCATCGTTTGAACTCCCTCCCTCCCCGCCCGGTTCATTAAAAAAGCGACCGCGCTCGAGGCGAGCTAGCGCGCCTCCCGCTCGCTTGCCTCCCAACTCCTCTTTCGCCTCGGAATGGGGGTTCGCTTCGAGCGCCCCCGTTCCAATTTCCCCGACGGGGCAAAATCGTTTTGTTTCCATAGTTCCATTGTAGCCAGGACATGTTTCGTATGGTTTACTAGTATTCGATGCTGAGTCGAATGGGATGGGGGAGCACTAATACTAGGTCAAGCTGTTCATGAGAATAATAAACCATTGTGTAATAATTTGCAGGGTTTTTTTCGTTGTTTTCACGTCACGAATTCGGTTGAACTGTAGAACTGGTGGATTTTATTGAGCTTCCCGTACTTAACATATGGGAAATTTAATTTTGGAGCGTCAACGTGATTTTTTGATGGAGTACGCGCTATTGTTCCGAAAAAATGTTAAAGGTCGCATCACACAACATCTGGCGAATCTGATCGCTCCTAATTAGTCACCCGGTGTACATGAACTTTGACTTTGGAGTTATATAGAAAGTGGCGGGGCTCGATGTTCCTGAATTTATGGAGTAGCTCCTACTCATGCCACTGACTCAATCGAGTAATTCAATTCACGAGGCTGTCACCGCGATTTTTTTTCGAAGGATCGTGTTTACTGTTACATAATCACTGCGTGACCGTGTGGGAAACGATAGTACAGGAATGCTAAAATCGTTTTTCCTGATATTTTTTATTATGCTTCTCTCTTCATTCCCCTACCAATGAGAATTTCGTCGTACTCTGGTTTTATATGAGACTGTCTACAGAAGAAATTTAATTTTGATATTTTGGTAGTTCACGAAGATAAGTAGTTTAAGTAGGGTTATTAAAAAGTAGAAACAACTCCCGAAACGTCGATATCCAAACTACGCGTGATTGCAAGTGGAGCCCAGAAGGATGTGGAATTATTCACAAGAGTAAAGTCCCGAGGTAATCACGATCACATATACATTGCCTACACGGTAGGCTCCCAATAAAGGGTGGGACATGATTTGGAGCAACCCAATAAACTGTGGAGGACTGCCACAATAATTGCTGTCTGGTGCATATCAAATGATAGAATTAGGAACTGGGACTGAGGATGTTGTGTGATACCAGATACTTTAGCTTTTATGTGTTATTGAAAAAGATACAATATCAAAATATGTGTGTGAATTTGTACAACAGTCGTCTGGAGAGGCTGTTCTTGCTGCAACTGCAAAATATGTTTCTCTTCCATCGAGGTGAATGAGATTCACGAAATAACGAGTGATGGAAGTTATTAGGTTTTCCCCCCTCCAGAATTCCCTCGGTTCGTATCACCAAACGACGTTGACGGGTAGCACCTGCCGACCAACGATTCAGGACAACAGCTGACAACTTTACGAGGCTGGAACATGCCAGATATCAACTTCCATTCGGTAATTCCGTCCAATAATCCCTGGCCGGCGTTAGCGTTAACATTAACGACTAGGTGTGAGGGCCTGGAGTGGAAGGGCTGTTATCAGTCGGCCCCGCGTTATGAGCCCTTTACCACCCGTCCGATCGGACAAGAGAATTCCGTTAATCGTCCGATATGTTAGCGAGTTATCCCTAAATTCCTCGCAACATCTCCTCATCACACGAAGGGATGAAAATTTCATTAGAGCCTGTCAATTCATCCAAAGCTCGTGATTATCTTCAAAAAATAGTTAATCAATGCGTGGTCAACTATTTTAACAGTCCGCCACTCGAAGCGTAAGGAAAAGTAAAAAAGCATTCAGTTAATTAGTACCTACATTTCGTTCTGCGCAAATATTTCCATAGAAAGGCGTTGCAATATGATACAGCGCTCATATATACGTTGCTGCGCCCCGACATGTTAATTTGGGAATCGGAAGTTGACTCTCATACAATCGTCTTTGTGTCACGACCAATACCCTTGTGTTACGAGGAACTTGGACGGGATTTATGAGGGATCAACTGACTTTCTAACTCAACATATAGTGGAAACTCTTAGCGCCTGAAGTTGCGGCATTTATTGAGCTGCTGGTTGGTATACCAAGGCTTCTTGTCAAAATAACGTTATAGGTAATTAATGGGACTATCAACAAGAGTTTCCTGGAAAGGTTCGGGTTATTAGTTCTCGACTTACAAGGGAAACTGCATTATGGTGAAACGTATTGACGTGGGGGACATTTCGGGAATGACAATGTCAGTAGAACACGTCTTAGATTCATTTCGTTCGATTGAACATCGAAAAATACCAGCGGACAATACGAAACATGACCTGACTACAATGGAACAACGAAGATCGACGATTTTAGGGAACGAGTCGAACTGACGGATGGGTGTTTGGAGTGAAATGAGAGCAGGCCAAGGGAAATCATAACTCTCGGGAGTTCCTTCCAGTAGTAGAATTTACCTCACTGTATTTACTAAGATTTCACTGTTTCTTTTCTAGACGCAGTACTACACATCTGAGAACCGTAATATTCGACTCATCGAAAAATACCTAGGAAATGACACCAAACACGATGTAATTGCAATAAAACTTCCAAAATAACCATTAGGGATTCCGGAATTTCTGAGGTCGTTTTTATTTATGTCATGACGGCTTTTTGTATCGATTTGCTCATACTCATACAAGTCCTGTAGTGTTCTGCAGGTAAAATATCGAAATTGAGCCGATTTGGATCTGCCGTTCTCTCTCAATCGCTTTCACACACACCCAGAGACAATTCCGGTTTCTTCCGTTCCTTGAAATGCAAAGATCAAAAAGAACACAGGGAAAATGGGTCTGACTATGGACTATAAGCGCTTCATGATAAAGTAGACCAGGGGTGGGAGCCATCCGGTGAGGGAGCATGTTGATGGATGTGGAAAAGGGGAATGGTGTGGTGAGGGGAGTGGTCGGTGGTAATGGCGAGGTTGAATGGACGACTGGGGAGGGGAAATTAGTGACACGATTTTTTTACTGTTGGGTTAAGGCTAAAGCGCGTTTCATGCTACAAATGTTCAGCGTATTATATAACTGTCATTCCTACCGATTAGGCTGTATGAAGTAACAGTGCTGTACTCATTTTAGTTTACATTGGTGATCATCATGCTGCTTTCTTCATTTCTGTACGCGTTATTGAAAAAAGGTTTTGATCACATTTGTGCTCTCCTTCTGTCAACTTGTCCATCCCTCTTCATGCATTTATCTGCTTTCTCGTATTTTACTTTTAATTTTCATTTTGTACGTCTTTTTTCTACGATCTCCGCGTGTTTTCCTCATTTTTAGACGTCGGTTGTGCCCTTTCCTCCTCAAGTAAATAAATATAACGTACTCATATTATGTGCAATGGTTATGTAATCAACTAGCAATAAGAGAGGTTCCATACAGTAAATAAAATAAGTTGAGCCTAGTTCCTTTATTTCTACAAAAAATTACATATTATGTATTGAAAACAAATTAAGGTATAAGACCTTGATCGGACGTGTTATAAATTAAACAACGATAGGAAGCCGGGGCGAATTGAAGGCTCAAAAGAGTCCGCTTGTGAGATTGCAGGTTACGCCGCCAATTTAGGTACTCTCAATCCAATTTATCTCGGCGGTTGCTGGCTTTCCGCGCTGATTTTTGCTTCAGTAGCCACGCAAGCTGAAATTCACAGATGCATTCTCTTGTGTGGAGGGTGAATGTGGTTCGCCTTACTATTTACTGATGCAGGAGTACGTTGAATAAGGCGAGTCTGGTTTAAGTAGCCACGTGACCCGAAAAGTGGTCGGGAAAGAGGAAGCTCGTGAGTGTTAGACTCTATCAACTTTGGGGCTCGTCATAATTAAAACATCTGTGCGTATATGCACGTGACACCTTTGAGTCACATCTGCCTAATCTTTAAAACCAATAACATTCAGACAGCAAAAGTACATCCGAGAATTCGAAATATTTTGGCATTTACGCTCTAAACAGTACTAACCAACGTCTAGTTCCTTGTGTTTTGTGACATCCAAAGGAGTTAGTTACCCTGGAAACAAGGCACAATAGCTCTCCTTGAGAGCTTTCAATTTGAAGCGAGCTTAAGACACAATTACCACGTGGTACCCCCCTCTTCAATTAAACCGCTGATCCCCTTTTGATTGCGGAGCCCGCGTCACAATCGGTTGCCCGGTCCCAGAAAAATAATAACCGGGAAAATAGCGGCATGAAAAGGACGGTAGAAAGGGGATTTACCTTGAGCACGGCGTTGTTCGATTCATTCGAATTAGAAAACGGAAAATTCATCAATCTTCGGACGTCCGCAGCAACAGGCGCCCTAAATTCCGAAAGGGCGAAGGGATGAAAGTGTATCTCAACTAATGAATTATCGCGAATTTTGATTAAAAATGATATCGGGCAAAAATACTAAGCTTCCAACGCTCTTATTCAATTCTCCTATAAGTTATTGATGTACATTCTGTACAATTAAGCTATTAATATATTTATAACAGATGTATTCAAACAGTTTATTAATTAATTCTTTTTGAATTTCAGGTGAGTGGAGTTACCGTGTCTTCACAACTCTTGTACGAGGTGAGCGTTGCATTGGTGAATTTGTAGTCGTAAATAGAAATAGTTCAAGTTAAACCATAGAAACAAATGTCTGGTCTTGTGCATCACACAACTTTCCATTAACCCCGAGTGTTTTCATCAGTGACACTTTTAATTAATTTTTTACTCATTTTATAGGAAGCCGTACTACGGAAATACGAGTCACGTACTGTAAAGAAGTGTTGATGTTCTCGGATTAATAGAGCTGCTTCTGCTTATGCCACGAACTTTGTTGTGGGATCAGTCGTCATTAGTGTTATTTGTCTGAGGAAGTTCGTTTTTACAGTTTTGAAATGCCAGAAATTCGTAGGGTTGCTCTTAACTGTTAAAAAGGTCTGACGTGAACCCGACTTTTTTCCCCAGCCGATTTCATAACTTCCCTTAGCCCAACGGAGTAGGAAGGAAAGGTAAACTGAACCTTCTCGAGTTTTTCCTTTTTGTTGAGGGCGGTCGTGTTTCCACTAACTTTCTGCGTGTCACCGCGAGGGACGCTCAACCTGTTGAAATCGAAGAAGACTGAACCTGCTAATGGAATCTGCACTGACGGGAGCTGAAGCAAATGAAATCGGAGTCAGGGAGCGCGGATAAAAAGGCAATCGCAGGCCCCCTCCCCCCTTTCTTTTCGTCCCTTCGACTGGAGGATTTCCACCGAGTGGTTTCGCTTTCAGTAGCATCATCGTTCATCCTAAAAATCGATGCTTGTCTGAAAGCGGACCAACATTGTGTCAGACTCGTGAAAAGAGGTCAAGAGAACGAAAGGGTGTCAGTTTCCTGAAGAGGTGATTCCGTTGTTAAACACTTCCTTGGCGGCTAAGACACGAACGGCTTCGTTTCGCAAATGAAGCGAAAATGTTGAAACTCTCGAAACGCCAAAGGGGATAGCTTATCAGAACTATCGTAGTTTTGCTTGGACGCATAAATAGACCACACATTCAATGAGCTCATCCTTTTGAATATATAAGTAGCGATTGGACGATGGCATCAATGAAAATTGTAACCAGCATACTATTTGGCTCGCAACTTTCACGTGTATTTTCCGTATCAGGCAAGGAAGCTCTGTACTACATCAAAAGTAGATTGAAACAGCTAATACACAACTTTCCCCACATCCCACATGCCGAATAATTCTTCCTTCAACGCATTTCTTCTTGTTTCGCAGATCTTTTGATATGCGTTGGACTGTGTGTGGTTCAGTAAAAGTCAAGAAATGGAGGGAAATAATTTGGTTCGCTTCAGATCTTTGAATGTGTAGAGACAATCAACAATGGGGCAGTCAATACGATATTTTTGGAGTGGTTCGTGCTTTCAATTATAAGAGACACGCTGCGTAGGTAAAAATACATGATGCGACGAATGAAACAAACGTCCCCTGCACCGTGCGCAATCCGCCAGTGATTTCCGTGGCTTTAGCTACTAATTCGCTCGGCTCATTATATCGTGATGAGGAACTTGACGTTTTAGGTAGAAACTAGTGGCGGTTAAGATTCTATAATTTAATCCTTGATGCCACGACCATCAATGCGCAGGAACCGTTTGGGAATTATCTGGTAAAACCTGCGGGTAATGGTAGCAAGTGAAACGGCAGTGATTTGAAACCTGTAATTTCTGGTGTCGCTCCTAATGTTCTTATAAGCGTTAAAAATTACTGTCCACCCGTTTGGTCGTTTCAATCGAAATTCGTTACACCCACTTTTGAAAATAAAATTCGCTATGTGTTGTGGTTTTGATGTGATTTTTCTCAAGAACTCATGTTGATTCATGTAAAGTTGTGGGCGGAGTATTCAATTTGACCTTGCCCTTCTCTCTCAATCGTGTTCGCGGGCACACGTACATCGTGTTTTTACTTTCCTTGGCTCTACAAAGCAGTAAGGAAAGTTATGTAATCGGCTGCAAAATAAATTTTGTGTTCTCTTCGGATCTTTACGTTTCAGACCCCCCTGAGTCCGAAAAACACTATTTGGGAAAATGGTCTGTGTGTATGTGAACGATTTTTAGAGAAAACGACCGTATCAAATCAGCTCAAACTTCATATCTCGCCCGCAGGTTACCATGGGACGCCAAAATAAGGTTATGAACAAAATCCACCGAAAGTTAACTATAGTTATCATAGTGATCAAAAAAACCAAATTTTTTTTTCCCTCAAAAACGGCTCTAACGATTTTGATTAAACTTTTTATATTGATAGCTCTCAATAAGGCAATTATAGCAGAAAATTCCCATTTGTGGGAAAATGACGTGAGCAGCACAATAAATGACGAAAACTTTCCACGAAATCGATTTTAGCGCGGATTTTAGATAAAACAACCGCACCAAATCAGCTGAAACTTGATGTCTAGCCTACAGATTACCATGGGACGCAAAACTAAGGGTATGGGCAAAATTCACCGAAAGTTAACTATAGTTATCATAGTGATCAAAACACCAAATTTTTTTTCTCAAAAACGGCTGTAACGATTTTTATTAGATTTTTTATATTGATAGCTCTCAATAAGGCAATGATACCATAAAATTCCCATTCGTGGAAAAATGACGTGAGCAGCACAATAAAAGTTTCAAAATTTTCGACCAAAAGCCTTTTTTAGCGCAGTTTTTTCCTTATAAACTCCGCTGAATTCTTGTAGAATGTAAAAAAAAAAGTATTGTAGTCCAATCCAATACCTAAAGGGTGAGTGTTTAAAAACGCTCATAAGATACATGGGGCTCACTCCAGAAATTCCTGAATTCCAACTACTGCCGTTTCGCTTACCACCAGTTCTAACAATTATTACCCAATAACTCTGCAAAAGTAATTACTATCCTTCTTCAAAAAATTTATGTTTAGAGCCTCATTAATTATCTGTGTACCGTTTGCTCAATATTGGTCCTGCAATGAGTACGAGCAGCACAATAAAATCTGGAACTGTCAGCGCTACCGCTTCCCGCTGCCGTAAAGCGTTATTTGACGAAGTTCAAATTATCTGAGAGATAAATGAATTGATTAAGTAGAATTAGCCATGTACAACGTGAATTGACGTAGAGCCAAGGATAGTTGAGTGTTGCAACGCACCAGATATTTTGAACTCAAATAAGTAACGTAAAGATCCGAATAAAACTCTACTTTCGTATAACATTTTTTTTCTCATCCATTGCGCTAAGGAAAAGTGGAATAACAGTAAAACGCGTAGTCTTTTTCTTTTGTGAAGTGTTTTTTCTGGTCAAATATACGTACCGTTTGTAAAAATAACACGTTGAGTGGGTTTCGATAGAAGCATTTGAGAAGCTCAGCTGCCATCAATATTTCACAACGTGCTCGTTGCACGCACTTCCGACCGTCTTTTGAAATTTATATGATTCGCTATATATTCAGGTTTCTTCGTTAACTCATAATGTTTGGACGAAAGTCGATTTTCGTGTAGTTTATTCCTAATAAATCTCGCAGATATTATACTACCGTACCCAAAAAGGTTGGGGTAGTAGTCCAATAAGCTATCTGTGCGATGAAAGTTCAATGGTGGCAATTAAATAATCTGGAACAACCACAAAAACTCTGGAGTGGAAACTAGAGTTATTTTTTTGACTAATAGGAACATTCTCAGAAATATCTGGGGTGGCAGTCCCTGTTTGCCTTATGCGGCGAGCGAAGATGAAGGCAATCACCAGGTAAGAGTCAGGACTCCACTGACTCAGGTCCACTGTTGCACCTGTTAATATCTTCACACCCTCCCCGGTGTGAGGCTTTTCATCGACTCCTAACTCTACAGCTGCAAATTTTGCCGAATTGTGTTTCTTTCGCGTCTTGTTCTCCATGCAAATTATGTGCTCTCTTCGGCTCCTGTTTTCTTCCCCAATTCAACTAACTTGGCGTCAAGTTGTAATTTATGACTTTGTACGTTCTCCTTCATCAATTGAACACTAACTCCTCCCATCTAGCGACCTACTGCGTGCTGTGAAGTAGTTCTACTTGTTACTGTACTCAGTATCTATCGCGCTAATCAAGGAGTAGCTGCTCAATAAATTCTGGAACTGGCAGCACAACCAGTTTCTACGTATTTCGTTATGTTTGACTCGTTCCGATGTACTTGAGAAAAATTGATTGGATTAGTAGTTGAATGTCTGGGGCTGACTAAAGTTGTGTTTTAGGTAAGGTTGAGACAACCTAAGGTTTTAGGTTCAGGGATTATTGTGATCAGTGCTTTACTAATCTGCCTGTTTCACTCACGCACTTCATTATGAACGGATATAATAAATGTGCATCTGAAAATCTCTTACCCAATCGATGAAATTATGTTCTCTGTTATTCCTCTCAGATCACAAAATTGGTTTGTGTTATTTCGTTTTCATAGCGTTTTGTCCCTCGGCTAAATGTAGTGCAATACAATTGTTTGCTCGCTATAATGTTAACTACTTGCTATCGTTCATTTCCTTGATGATTCCCTAACATCGTATATCGGTAAAGTTTATTTCAACTGGAATCAGTGAATCTGCTCCTCATATCCACAATTCCCAGGAACAAGGAGAGTCCATTTTCGGAAGCTTTTAATTGAGCGGTTTATTCGTTAGGATGCCGAGAGCTACTCGTTCTGTAGTTTCCGTAATTAATATTGCCCAGTAACCAGGGATAAGCCACACGTTCCATTTCAGTTTGAGTTAGGTTTTTTTTTCTCACGGTACCAATTAATTACGACGTTCCGCCCATTTCATTTCTCTGTCGTGCGGAGCGCTCAAATGTTAACAGTTTTCTCGAAGTTATTCAATTTAGAAATCACGAATGTTGGTCAACAGGAAAATAGTGAACAGTGTGATATTTCGTGTACGATCGGCTTCTTAGCGAATTTGCGGATCTCCCATTATGTACAAATGAGAACTGATTTCATCCTTTACATCTCGTAACGCGAATAAAGTTATGTGTTTCGACCACTCGCTCTCGTCTACATATCACTTTCGTGCTGCGTTAATTAAATGTGTTCAGTCGCAATCAATTCTCCATATTCCGGGTCCTCAACTCGCTATTCCAGCTCTTGTGCTGCTCTTCTCTAATTGCTATTAGTTCGTGTCTAACGTAGGGGATGGCGACAAGACCCTTCGTGTTCTGAAGCCTTGAGATCTACACGTACGCCTTCAGTGCCTCACGTATTCCCCCTACTACTTACTTCTCCCTTGGGCAAGAACATCCTCACTGCCTCGTCAAAGCAAAAGGCGAAGAGAAGGGAGTCGTCTAAAGCCCACTGGAGATATACTCGTACGTGTTAGCCGCCTCTTGAAACGTAGCTGACTCAATTTCCTCGAGCTACTTCTAGTTAGAAACCGCTGCATTAAATTAAAGGCGTTGGATCACTCGAGAAAATGCCTGTACAATACGATAATCGTTTGTATTTTGATTTTCAACGTCGCGGGTTTCAAATTTCAGTCATATGAAGCTCACCAGAAGCAAACGAGTGAATAGTAAGCGCGGTTATCACGATGGTCTTGTTGATCAACCCAGTAATATCGTCGGTAACACAACGTCATTCCGTCGTGGTAACGTTACCTGGATACCAGGGACCACTTGATCCGGTGTGTCACTTGACTAAAGATTAGACGGAGCTAGTCGGGAATTAATTTGGGCTCAAGATTAGCTCTCTACAAGCTATACTTATCAAGTTTCAGTCACTTGGGGAAATCGAAGGGAGCGAACAGTTTAAGCGAATAACTCATGAATTTGAAACGCATGATGTGTAAAAACGGAAGGGGATACAGAGGGAGTGGTCAGTTGGAGCTGAGTGTGGCTCCATCGATTCTGCCTACATTTTATGTACCGACAGCTCCAAAAAACATAACCATACTATGCAATTCTCATCAGTGGGAAAATGAGGAGAGCGGCACAATAAATTATCAACAATGTCGGAGAAAATCGATGAATGTCGAGTTTCGCGCAGGTGTTTCCGCCTCTCATAAAATGTGGGGGGCATTCCAATAAAAATCTACTTAAACGATGAAAGTTTGATAACGAGATAATTTTAAGCAACCACTAGTAATTGCAGAACCCCTGCCATAGTCCCAAGATCCAAAACACACAAAAAAATCGTGATAACAACCTGTGCACTGATTGGTCAGTAATAGTAGTGGCATAAGTAGGAGAAACTCAATAAGTTTTACGTACTTTGAGCCCTTCCACTTTCTAGTAAGTATTTTATTTGCTGATTTGAGGCAACTATGGCCTATTACAACAAAGTGGTTTGCTGACCCAATATACACAATTCACAAAAATATCAAAGCAACAACTTCATTACAAATAAACTAATAAATGAACATAATTTCCTCTATTTGGTGAATAACATAATGGTAAACAGATGTTTGACATAATACTCATTACAAGTCAAAATGGGGATTCAATAATCACATTAGTCGGACAGACCAGCCTCATTTACAAGCTCCTCGACAAACGTTCTATACTTCATATAGCACATAGTAAAATTAAATAGCATGTAAACACTTTCTTTACAGACCGCCCCGAATAACAAATTGTTTACAAAGTCCATAGTGACCCTAGACGAGGCAAAATGTTTCGCTCTTGTATTAGCCAGCTGAGGGCAGCTACAGTATATATGCTCAATGGTTTCAGGCTTCTTATCATTACACAAAAAACATATTTTACTATGGTCGATGGAGTACAAGGAGCCTTTATAAATGATACGGAGTAGCTTACCATTCCTCAACCTTAACTGAGCTATTACTCTTTTGATATCAAATGGTATTCCATTGAGGTAGCCTTCCAGGGAAGAGTAGCTCTGAATATACTCTTGGTAGACAGTGTTCTAGGTTGAACATATTACTCGCTCATAGTCGTCGTAAGCACATTTCGTCGTAGAGCTATTTAGTACACACAGCTTGAATTTGTTCACCTCATCAGCATTTTGCTTCTTCCAAAGATCTCTATAGCCCAACTCCCACAGGATAGTCTTAAGTTGCGATGCCCAGTTGTATTTTTCCATATCTACCCCTCTCTCAATAGTGGTTAGGAGCTGCTCGTAACAAATCCGCGGGTATCTATTTTTTGGCATTTGCAGGACAGCTTCCCACCAACCCAAGGCCCTATCTAGAATCATGACTCCCAGTTTGGCCCTACCTGTCTCTGCTCGAAGCATGTAACGAGGCGTACTGAAAGGCTATATTAAGAGACTTTTAATTATTTTTGACTGTACCATTTCTATGTCTTCAAGGTACCGCAGACCCTATATCTCTGAGCCATAAAACAACACCGAGCTAACCATCGAATCAATAAGTCGGCAAGTAGCCTCCCAACTTACACATTTTCCCTTCGCCAAAATTTGCCGGACACTGCTCCAGGCTGGTAAGCTTTTAGCCTTAAACTGATCTTTGGCTTTGCAATACACTCCTGAACAGGAAAAATTTACTCCCAGGTAAGTGTATTCCTTGACAAAATCAATTTGCCCGCTTGATAAATGAACGAAATTTTCCCGCTTCTTACTATTACCTTTTTGGAAACATAGAACTTTTGTCTTGGCCGGATTAATAACTAGACCCAATGACCTTGAATATTCATCTAAAGCCTGCATTTTCTTTTCGATGTCCCCTTTACTATCTCCAAAAATAACTATATCATCCGCAAACATAAGCAACAGAAGATCATTTCGTCCGTCCACGTTTACACCTCCCAGATCCCTTTCCCTTATATAATTTTCCAAGCCGCTTAAATACAAAGAGAACAGGAGCGGGCTAACGGAATCACCTTGCAAGACTCCTTCCGTTATACCATGAAAATTAGTATAGTAGAAGAAAAGTAGTGTCCACTTTCTAATTTTCATGTAATGGTCTACGAAGATACGATGAAAAATATTTTGGGTTAGTAGTTATAGCCATGAAAATCCCTAAATGTGCGCAAGGTTGAGGAAAGTCGTGTGCTGCGGAGCACCAGATATTTTGACTCTGGCGTTCTTTGAAATTATATTTGAAGAAAAGTCAAAAATGCTTTGTCAGTTTTACATGCTTTGTCAGTTTTCCATCAATTTGTCGCAATAGTCCTCTAGAAACGTCTCTGTCTGGTGTACCATGATCAACTATTTGATGTTCAAGTACAAGCATAAGTTATTACTTCACCTGTTCAAGGAGCCTTTCAATTTAATTTACTTTTTCATTCAACATGTGAGTAAAAGTGGTTGAAACAATTGAGAGGTATTGTAATTTCTGTTAAAGAATGAATATGCGGCAGAATGCTTAGCACGAGAGGATTAGAATTTGAGGCGTTGTACCTTACTTTATAGGTATTCATAAATTGCCGCTGTGTATATAGTTGATTGGACATCCAATTATCGACTTATTTGACGAATACTTTGTAAAACTCCAAAGCAGGATACTGAGAACCTGCTGTTTTGATTGGTTGCATCCACCGACAAGTAATGGAAAAAGGAGTGGATATCGAATCGTATATATTCTCGTATACCCCAACAGCTTGCATGAAAATACATGTTTGTTCTCTCGCTTTTATTCTGTTTTTTTGTTCAATGCTCCGTTTCCTTTTCGATGCGCTTCGGTCTCTCCTCCGACCGCAGCTCATCTGCGTGGCTCTGTATTACTAGGAGTGAAAAGAGGGAAACTGTCACCAAAGGGGGGAATATTTCAGGTGGAAAAACTTTTGATGTAGAGCCCTATTCATTCTCAACTCTCCACTTTATTTCTCAATTAGCGAGACCGACGAATCACAATCTAAATGTTCATTATTAATGGTTAATGTAACTAGACGCGTTTGTTTTGGAAGTAGAAGGTTATGTATATAATTATTCAGACGACTGACGTGTATGAAAATTAGATGATGAATTTCTCTCTATCTGCTGACACTAGCAGCCACGTTCTAAAACACAAAGCGATGCCGAACTACTTCGGTTTTAATGTCAATCGTCGCTACCGTCCAATGTTCGTCCGAAGTCCATTCAAAATAGAGTCAAATATCGCATTATTCCTACGACACGTGATTTAATTGAAAATGAAACTGTTTGAAAAGACACTGATCCGCGCTGGCGAAATGACCCGAGCGCATCATTAATATTACTAATTTTTATGCCATATCATACTTTTATTTATTTATATTTTTATTTCCAAAAAAAAATAAACAGAATTCACAAAACGATATTTTAATGCGCGGAAATCCATCCTTAATGTGCGTAATAAGCCACAGTAGGGGATGATTAATGAAGAGTACGAAGAAGACAAAGATACTGCAAATTATTGCGCAATGGTTTATTTTTCTCTTGAACAGCTCGACCTAGTCGCACACATCTGAGAACCATCTCATTCGATTCAGCATCGAAAAATACCAGTAAACCTTACGAAACATGACCTGACTAATCGCTACGTCTCGATTCGAGTTGTTAGGGTGAGACGATGAAACGATTACTTTGTATTGTTCGCTTTCAGTAGAATTTGGCTCGCTATAATTACTGTAATTTCACTGTTTTCGATCTACACGCAGTTGTACATCTTATAACCATTTTTTGCTCATTACAACCATGGACCGATCGAATTGCAGAGCAGACGAGTACAAATGGGATTTCTGTGTGAAAGAACGGAATCTTTTAGTCCACGTTAAGCTCACAAAACGGACGGACGTTTCAGATTTGGAATCCTGTTGCCATGAAACGTAGGGTTAAATTTTGAGGGGGGTTGTAAAAACATTTTTCTGACCGAAAACGCAGGGTTTTATTCAGAATGAGTAACTAAAGTCCTATAGTAATTCTTTGTACCTCCATTCAGGCGTTTAGCTTTTAACTCTAGAGGAAGGCGATTGAAAGCTGCTACTCTTCGATGCACGTAACCATTTTGAGCAAATCTAGTTTTGTATAGAAACAGAGATGTATTAAAAACATCCGCTTTTGTATGAACATTATGAAAATTGTTTGAGCGGTTTTGATAAAACATGACTATAGTTAGTTTTTGGAGGATGACTTATTTTGGCGTTCCATGGTGATCTGCGAGCTAGATATCAAGTATGGGCTGATTTGGTTCAGCAGTTCTCTCTTAGCCGCGTTCACAGAGACACACATACGCACACACACAGGTCGCTCCCTCTCAACGTATTGCCAGTTACTCAGCAAGTTGTTGATTCCGTGAACAACGGAGCGTTGATAATTTATACATTTCTTTTACGAACATTTGAATCTCTGCAATTGTTGGGCGGCGTCGTAACTCGCTTTTCAAGATGAGAACGAACGTTTATATGAAATGAACTGAGGAGCGCGAGGGACAATTAATTTCACTGTGTTCCACAGAATACCTTCCATTTATTCACGACTTGACGCGTTTGTGCGGTTGTGACGCTGTCAAGCAGCAGAACCGAAGTGAGTGAAAACCTCTTTGTTATTGAAATCTGTGGAGTACTAAGTTTCTGAAACGTTCCAAAAGAAAAGCTGGAGAGACGAGAAAAGGGTTTCGTTTTTGGAGGTCTTTGAAAATGTTTAGCGTTTGTTTTCTCTTCGAAAAGAAGTAGTTGCAGCTTTTCACCGGTGTCACCAGACCACCTACGAGTAGAATACTTTTACCGCAATATAAATGATAAATAAGGCATTTTCTAGCAAATTGCATCGAACAAACTGTAAACTTTCCACGTTTACGTTGAAGTGTAACCACAGTGTAACCAGAGGAGGAGGCTACAATCATATCAGGGAAGGCTGAAAGGCTGATACGCGGACAGAAAATGATCGAGGTTGTTGAACGGAATAAAAAAGGAGGTCATGAGTTGGGAAGGGAAGGAAAACCCATGGGAAAATTTTCCGATTTGTGAGGCATTCGTGATCAAGCCATAGGAGAATAAACGAAGTTCTGTCAAGTTTACCTGTTCTTCACCAAACTACCATTACAATTGTCGCAGTCGGTTTTCGAGTACCTTCGGGTAAAGTATCGCATAAATTTGGTAAGTAACATTTTCATTGACGCATCTACTTACCTTTTTTTTTGAGGGGCATTGTAAATAGGTCAATTTGTCCTCGTGTGCGATAAATTTACTTGCACCCCCCAGTAACATAAACTACTTCATAAGTAATACATTGTTCCCACGATTTCGTGCCCCTAAAAACGTTTTCAACTCCAATTTTCAAATCTTCTAGCATATTCTCGACCGTTCGTTGAGTTCGTTTTCATTCGGAACTACAGTTCCTAGACTCAAGTACGAGTTTTCTTATTCATTCAATCCGTGCTAATTCGTTGCAGTTTGTTTAGAATTTGAAATGGCAACTCCCAAACGCATCTTCGGATTCAAAAATCCCCTTGCTTTTAGGCGTAGAACGCTGGGTGCCACAGTTTCTAATCCAAACCTGCGTACGGATGTCAACAGGCACAGTGTGCCCGACCACAGTGAGTTGGGGTGGCAGGAGCCCAACATTATGGTTCACTGTGAACCAAGGGTTCCCTTGCCTTCTGCACAAGGGCCTGGTGTCTCTCTTCATAGTCCACCACAGCAAGCATCTCTATTACCACCTGTTTGTTCCAGCCCGACGCTGTCGGATGCTTTCATTTCTATAGTGGATAGCATCCCGGAACAAATGAGGAATATGCAACTTACTGTCGACTCGTTTCATCGGGAACTGAGAGACACAAGGGAAACCTTGAGTACGCAGATTTCTGACAGTGTCGCTCGCCTTGCAGATCGTCATAGAAAACTGTACAGAGGGCCATGCAGCAAGTAAGATGCAGGCTAGGCAGGATCTACACCGGATAGTCGAAAGGATGAATGATGTAGAGGAACAGGAAGTAACTGCAGTCCAGAACCCTGGAATCTGTGAATCAGTGTTGTGAGGTAGGAGCACTCCTCTGGAAGGGAGGGATTGAAGAGTAACTTTTGGTCGTAGCGGGTTGTCATCTCCTGTTCAGCATCAACCTGTGTTGGCTCAACCAATAGCGAGCCTTTCAATAGTCATGTCGACAGGAGAAAGGGCGTGTGAGCCCATTTCAACTTCGAGCTTCTGTCCTGTATCATCATATAGTGCACTCCAGTGCACTGGGCAACCCCTTCACGCCTCTACAACTGGGCATATGTACGTGACCCAAGGTTGCATGTCAACCTATACCACCTCGTACCCTGCAAATAATCATCCAACCCTTTCTATTCTCGAACCTAACTTGGCCTGCAGGAACAGAGCAACAACACACCATTTGCAATAACCCCCAGCAGAGCCAAGTGCTCATTCAGCTCAGAGTATGCCTGCGTGGGAAGCAAGGAGAGCGTCTGGAAGATTAGTTTGAGCAAATAAGGGAGGAAACAAGAATACCTGCTAGCACATGGTTACAGTTGGCAAAAGCTCAGTTACGCGGTCCAGCTAGGTCGCTGCTCAAAGAACTTGCAGAGCATCAGACCAGTTCTTTAGACCTATTGGAGTTTGAACTAAGAAAGCGTTTTGTTGGAATTAAAAACTTAAAATCAAAACGCCTGTCACAGTTAACATGATCATTCTCAAAAACTCATGTTGTCATTAATATCTCGGTCATAGCGAAATTCCAGAACCTCCAGCGCGTTATCTTAATGAAATGTCGAGCTCTTATCACCTGAAAGAAAAACAGATTTTATTAGTGATCAAAAACGCCGTTGTGCTGAGTATATTTTTGGAGTTTTTCGTGCTCACTTTGTATTCACGAATATAGTGTCAGGTGTAGGTCGACTGGATCACAAGTCTCCACAACATTTGAAATCGTTGTGTAAATACATCATTCTAAATTTTGACGGTCGTCCTGTTTAGCGCTGAATCAGGGAATTGAAGTTCGCGTGCTCGTGCTCCGCTGCAGTTGGTATTTTGTTAGAGTCAATGGCTTAAAGTAATCTCCTAGGGAAATTCCACTGGAGATCGCTCTTTTCCGACGAGTGGGTCTTTTTAAAGTTGAGTGAGTGTATCAAATGACCTGGAAGGTGCTGATATGCGGTTACATTGTTCCCCGGTGATATTTCAGGCGCACAACAAGCTCATCTCTCCCCAGGAGTCGTCAAGCTGTGCAGCAGAGATGAAATATCGAACGTTGGTTCATAGTTGTCGTACTAGACTGCACGCATTTACGAATATTGTGATCTATGCACCACTAAGGTAATGAAGAGTAAATGAGCCTGTAGAAGTACTTTTGAGATGTTCTGAGAGAAGTTTCCTGATGTATTGATCACGTCGTTGAGGTTGTCAAAACTTGGCTTTCTATCGCACGGTCGCTTAACCATACCATTGAAAAACTACTCAACTATCTTCCCATTTTCCTTTTCCCGCTCCGAGCTGTCGAAATGTAACTTCCCCTCGCAGTCCAAAGCGTTCTTTTACTTTTTTCGAACTCACCGCTCCTCTTACAACTTTTCGGCTGTTTGAGTAGCACAGAAGAGAGGCGGGGGAATAATATTTTCGTATTTTTATTCTCGATTCGTTGGGGAAATTCCGGCGGAGTATGAATTATTTGTAGTTCGACTGGGCTTTTTGGTTTGAAGTCTTCTACGTGCAGTATGTTACTGTCGCGTATGTAATTCGACATTATATGGTCTGGTGCAACACATCACACAACTTTCTCAGTCCCACACTCCCATCGCCCTATCAACCTCTAGAGTGTGTTGTCCAATCAGTGTAATGAATGCTAAAGCCCGAACTATGGGATTTATGAGATAAAAGGTACTAATATCGATTTATGTGGACATTTTGGGTAACTTATTGGGTGACTCTAGAGTCTGTAACTGAAGTAATACGTTTCTTGTGAATCCACGACAGCGTTATTTTAGTGTACGAAGTGTTGAATGGTGCAGGTTTCTTTAGGACTTGAGCAATTTAGTTGAGGCTTTACGGCTTTAGAGCTCGAGTCACACTGAAATCCGTTTGTAAAATCTCGGTTCTACGTGAGTCATTGAATTACTGAAGCGGAGAGCATTACGTGAGACGTTTTTCCGTTGACATCCTCCTCGACTAGTTACTCTGTTTTTCCGAAATAAATTTTTTTACAGTTCACCCTAAAGGATAGCTCTGGTGAACTGGAGGCACCCCACGGCAAAGAATGGGAGGACTTCCCCCTTTAATCCTTGACAAACCGCAATCGCTAGTAACACGAATTCTGTGGATTTAGGCAGGGTCGTTCGCAGGAGCGGAAAGTCCATTCATAAAAGACTCGGGCTTCTTCCCTAATTCAAGTTCCTCCGACGAAGTAGACAGGTCACGCCCTGAATGAAATATGGTGTCGCAAGTGAGGGAGGTTTGCATATTTAACCTCGACCCCCTGGTACGTGCCTTTGCCCCCATTTCACGGCGCACTCCGCCGCATCGTCATTCCCCCACCGAGCACCGACAAATTAAAATATTAACCCGCTGACCCGGCAGGTGCTAGGCATTAGCGTAGTGGAGTAGGGTGGTGCTTGATTCAGACTTAACCTTTGCTTTATCCTCCACCCAGCGGGGGAGAAGTGCGATTGAGGATGAACTCGTTACTTCCCTTGAGCCTTCCTCTGATGGAAAGATGGCCGCGGATTACTTTTCAATTGTGACGTGAATGTTGGTGGCAAGTACTGGCAAGTCACCAAATCGGTTCAATACTTCAACTGCAAACTTCAGCCTCCGCCAATATTTCGAGTGCCCAAATCTATCAGGCCCGTGCAGTATATCAGCTTTGACGGATCACACTACTCTCTTCAGGTCCATGCTCATTTTAATGGTTCTACACACTAATCCAATCTGATTGACAACAGTGGGATTTAACGTTTCGATGTTTCAACGGCGGTATCGGGTTCAATAGGAATTACGTGAATATTGTGTAATCTAGGCGTAATAATGTCAGTATAGCACATAATTTCGTCCTTCCAGTAACTCTCTGTGTAGAAACTAGATATTCTGGAATTAGTCGTGCGGTAATTCGCTAATTATTTTCTCCAACCTTTAAACTGGAGTTGTGTGGGTGACTTTATTTATAAGAAAAATATGTAGCGTGACGCCTCACACAACCTTCCTCAGCCTCACGCCCATTCAGCAATATCCATCACTTTACCAACTTATAAAATCAGGGATAATTATCGTATTTTAGTTGCGCACACCCCAAGTGACGTTACTGTGAGCGTTCAGCGAAGCTTCATGGGACATCGGGTGTTGAGGGAAATGACACCTATAATTAGTTCATACTTCAGTGGAAGAAGTTAGCCGACGCCAAATCTAATGGAATGCTAACAATTTGGAGCAGGAGGGTTCGTGTCTTGATCTGGCAAGCCACGGTTCAGTACAAAGTCGTTTTAGTACGCTGGTCGACTTTCTGCGGACATTGCTTGTTGATTTTTCTCGTGGACATTTCGTTGCTCTTTATCGTCTTTATCATCAGATAGCGTTAGATAGGATGAGCATGTATAGGTGGCGGGACATATGAACGCCACCTAGTGGTTTGAGTTGGTAATTATAGGTTGTCAGACGCACCTGTGGCAGCAATGAGCTATGTGACTTTGAATGTTGCTGACATCCTTCGAGTACCGGCCTTTAGTCGACCTATTTTTATTCATTGGAGCACGTAGTGTTGAGAACAACCAGATTTATGGGTATAGGGTGCAGGGCGTCGTCTGGGATTTGTAGGTCGAGACGGAATTATCAATGGCGTCGTGCCAAACCCCATTTCTTGAATCGCCACGGTCCAACTCACCTGAAATAGCAGGAGCGCAACAACAAGGAGGTTGACAAGCGGTTAACAAAGCAATCGCCCTTCGAAGCGTTAAACTCATTCAACATCTGAATCTAGACGAAGCAAGAGATTACCCGAGGGAATCTATTTTAGAGCCAGTGACTCAAAAGACGCTATTAAGCGGAAACTGGATCCGGAATAAGACGATAAGCACGAAGCGCAGGAACTCTACTACAGCCCTGACGAAATCAGACAGGTACAAAAGAGCGAAGTTATCCGATGGTGAGTAGCCCGCGCTACCGTCACTCCACTTTTCAACTTTTAGTTCAAAGCCCTAACTACCTCATTAGAAGTTTCCCTTGGAAAGCACTTGAAACAAACTATTCGAAAAACAGCGAAGCTTGAACCAATTTAAATCGAAAATACAATATTCTACAGATATTGACGTCTCATCGGCTCTTGACAATTCAGAAGTTCGAGCGCTATAAATACAAAATTGTAACTCGAAAAGCTGGATGGATTTTGGCCGTCGTTATTACTTTCTTCAGCTCAACAACAAATGTTTCAATTGCCTGAATATACAACTTAGAATTTTCTCCAGATCACAAAACACATCGTGCACAGTTCCAAGGCTTCTGAGTGCCAAAAACACCATTTGTGAAAATGGTATGTGCTTGTCCAATTGATTGTGAAGGAACTGCTGAAACAAATGAGGTGAACTTCAATATCCGGCCTGCAAAAATCAACACATGACGTCGAAGTAACTTTATGATGAAAATTTTCAAAACTAATATATACAGTAATCACCATGATCAAACTGCTGCATCTGATTTCGATAAATCTTTTGAGTGGACAAAGCCAAACAATTTAACGGGATCCATACAATTTTCGTTCTTGGAAAAATAACAAGAGATAAATTGTCAATCCGTCGGTAAGCCCGATTTTCGACATTGAAGGCAACCCGCGAAATTCCGGAATTCAAACTCCCTGTCTCTACCGTAATTTCAGTACAATAGTTTTTTTTCATTTTTTAATGGCACTGGCAAAACCCACACTGCGGCCACATCTGGATCTATTGTGCCAGTTACCAGTTACACCCGTCCCCTGCATTCTAGCACAAAACGCAAGACAGCCTTGAGGGCCTCAAGGCCCATCCCTGCAACCTCCTCTGGCCCTAGTTGATGAACCCCAGCACTCTTTATGCGCACTGCAGCCAGGCCCTGATGCTCCGCTGATTCCAGCTCCACCTCTCAGAATCCGTAATTCTGTACCTCTGACTTACCAATCTTGGCCTGATGCAACCTTAGCGGACAGTGACCTGGCCACAAATCATCCGTTCACTATCTTTCTCAAGACTAAGGATCTTTCTCGTTCGCTCCCTGGAGAGACTGTTTAACAGCCTTGACTGCCTTTGGCCAGGCACATCCCGCCAATAGGCAGCCCTGCACTTACATATCTCTTTAATCAAGTTGCTCTTGATGGTCCCTACGAAGGGCTCAGGTCCCACCGGGAGAAGCGCATATCCTTTCCTCGCCAGTTATCCGGCCTCCTCGTTCCCTTCTATTCGTATAGGACCTGGCTCCCTACTCAGTGTTAATGTGTTTTCCTTTGCCTAGGTCTTCAGGCTAGTCAGGCATTCCCAAACCAGCCCCGACGTGATGGTCTGGGAATCATGGGCCTTAAGTACAGCCTGACATAATGTATATTCTTTTCCGCTTCAGGTCCCTACGCAGGAGGTTATGCGCGCACAACGTCACAACGACGAGCTCTGCTCGTAATCAAGTCCCTGACATGCAGAGTAGCCCCCCCCCCCCACGCGCACGCACATTATTCAATATCAGATGTTGTGGCGCCCTTCTTCCCCGCCTGACAAGCCTGCATACTGTGGGTAGGCAGCTCTCTCTCCATCATGGAAGAAACCATTTGTATTTCTCTCCCATGTGAGCTTCTTGCCCCATACAGTACAGCAGTTTAGTACTCATCGTTTAGTTTCCATCATTTCCATACGTTCTAAAGGCTGCCTCCCGGAAACACCACTTGAAGAATTTGTGTGTGAATGTGAACACGTTTCAGTTAAAACGGCTGAACCTAAGCTGCTCAAATTTGATATTTATCCTGAACATGACCATGGCCCACCAAAATTAGGGTTGTAGAAAAATTGCTTCAAAACTCAATATAATTACCGTTGTGAATAGAACACTACTAGTCTTCTTTTCTTGAACACGGCTAAATAGACTTTGAATGAATTTTTCAGTATGCACTTTTCCAATAATTTAGTGGCATAAAATTTTGATAACTTGGAAAATGGCGAGTGCAGCCCAATAAATTATCAAATATAAGGAGTTCAAACTAACGTCGTTTTTATTAGTTTTTTTCGCAGTGTCTTCGCTCCCCCCCCCCTTTCACTTCAATGTACCAGAATTTATTATGTTGCTCCTTCCTACTGATGTGACTGGTGCAAAATATTGCAAGTTCACATTATACTAAAAAGTTCGAAAAATAAGGTAGAAGGAAATATAACTCGCGATGCAATAAATGACTGCACATCTGCCATCTCATAGCCTGTGGGGAGGGGGGGGGTTAAACAGTGGCAACCTAGATGTTTCCAGCTGTAACATATGGTGCGCCTAACGTCAGTAATAGTCAAGATGACTTCAAAAAGGAAAGTTGGCTTTCCTACAATATTCGAGTAAGGTCTGCCTGTGCATTCTACCAATCACATAACGTACATGTCGCAGTGTCATCACTTCACATCCGTACGTGTCGTAGTGTCATTGGCTACACTACACTTCCGTCGGTCCGCGAATAGTTTCATTTTTCGATCGAAAAGAGTACCGTCCGCCAGAACTTACGTGTGAATTTTGGTTTTTTGATGCGCGGTTCGGTTTAGTTTTTTAGAAGTTTTCAGAACTGTCTTGTTCTGGAAAATGATTCAAATTGTGTGGTGGGAAGTATTGTTCTCGCCCCCCTCCCCCCACATGGCAATCCGATCTGATGAAACTCGTGGTAGTTACGGTAAAAAAATGGTTTAACAATTAGACAAAATCGAAATTTTGGCAGTTTTATTGCAATTACGTCGTGTTCGATGTAATTATTGGAAGATGAGTAGAATAGGACTGGTCTCGTAGGTGTAGGACTGCGTCTAGACGGAAAACAGTGAAACAACTTAATGTAATGAGGTAAATTTTACTACTTTAATGAACTTGCGGGATGATAAAGCGAAAGTTATCTCGTTCCACACAAAATTACGGTGACACTCCTACCATTTACCTATACATAGGTTTTCAGTTGCGCATGAAGTGAGTGGAAAATTGCTTTGACGAGCAGCGTAGAATGTACGTTACATGAGGCTGAGGAAATTTGAGTGATGCGTTCCTCCATGAATGTTCTACAAGTCTCTCGTGAGGGCTTCTTTGCATTCACTTGTGTTAATCAACGGCTATTCATTGTTGCCCCCTCACCTTTCCTGTTTTTACTGTGCGTGTGTTCTCTGAGAGGAACGTAATGTAATTTCTTACTCTAGACGGTACACTAATTTACATGTATATAGCACTGCAACTCGATTAACGTGGTACAGAGGAAATATACATTTCAACAACTCAGGTTTGTTTTTCGGATTTAAGTAGCGGAAATACCGCGAAAGGGTCAGTTTCACGTCAGTGATCTCGCCCAACTTCACAAAGAGGGAATTCGCCCTTTCTCTAGGATGAAGAAACATTCGAGGGTCTCGCCGCACAGCGAACAAAAACCTCCTGTTTCAGGGACAAGCAAAGGAGCCCTCGAGGATCTACAAAAAAAACATCCGCGAGAGAGAAGGGTAGGACTTCCCCTTGTGTAAAGGCCCGCATTGTGTTGCTGGTAATTCATTATGGGGTTTTTACCCCGGCAGCCGATAATTCATGCTTTGAAAATATGTTGTAGAAGGCTTTGGCGCACGGTGGCGTATTATCATTAATAATCTCTTCTGTTTCTATTCATCTTTATTAGAGCTTTTGTGGAAGTAGTTATTAGGCACAACTCGACGAAGTGATGTAAGGACATAGCTTCAACCCCCTAATCCAACGACCTCATATTACGTCCGTCTGCTCTTTCACACATCGCTTCAAGCAGTTTACAAATACTTAGTTGCTTCTAAGTGACCACTTAATTTTCATATCTATTTACTTAACAATGAATCATTATAGCGACGCTTTGCAACCTCTTACCGTTCCGTCTGTCGACTAGGACAAATTTAGGACGGGATTTTATTGGTTTATCTCAGCAGTGAACGTGCGATTGTATGCCCCATCGATCGGTTTTATGAATAATGATGAAAGCTAATTTTGTTCAGTTGTTTCCTCTCGCATATGATACTAACGTTCCCAGTCGCGACGCAGTCCAATAAGCCGCATATACCGTATGAGTTTAATAATAGCCATGCATCATCGGGAGCAACTACAGGAATTCGAACTAAAGATGTGTCGGCAAACTCGCAGTGCTTCCTCTGTCAGCCCAAATTTCTTTAATACCAACCTTCTCAGAAAAGTCGTGTTCACGCCCCCATCAGTTGCCTATACGTGTTTTTGAGTGGAGGTTGTGTCATAAATAGCGGCAACCCGAGGAATTCCGGAACCATAAGCGCTACTAGTTTATATGTTGAACGTTAAGTTGTTTTACGAGTTTATACCAACCCAGTGCAAAATAGGATGAGCCGAAAGCTGTATGATGCGCCGCATCAAATACATGTGTTCGCTTCTATAGAGTGGAATGGGTTTGGGGAACTACAATGTTCCCAAAATGAAAGGTTTTCACGTGTTTCTCGGATGGCTCGTACTATTTTGGTTAAACTTATAAAACACCTGTTACTGAACGGTACCACACTTTCGTTACCCTCAAACGTCTTTGTAAAAATACGAGAGATTTAGTCCTAAAGGCTAAAGGAGTTAGTTTTGTGTTATTTCACGTGGTGCATTCTACCAGTCACTATCGTTCAACGCCTGTGTTCTTCTGGTAGTTCGCTGGGCGTAAATAAAGCGTTTCAAATTTTGTATAGTAAATGGCTAACATTAATTTTCACAGGTGATGTTTCGTTAAGTATGTTTTATCAGGAGCCCTACAAAAGGTTAACGTATTCTTCATTTGCCTCCATCCATTCCATCGCACAGAATCCGTCTGAGACGGAAGAAAGCGGAGCTTTTAAGAAAAACCAACAAAGGGTATCTGTTGGGTATCTCATCTCGGTCATTCGTCTTTTTTTTTCTCCGCCCCTTTTAAGCGAATTAATATCCTTTCCTTCCCTCTCGCGCCGCTTTTATACGCTCCTTCTTCACAAACTAGCGAAGCTTTCATGTTGAAGAATAATGAAGTTACTCTTTCAACTTCGCCCTCGACGGAATCACTTCCTCGAGACTATTTCAATGTCGAAAGAAATCTGGAAGAGTGCTGTTGATATCTCTAGACCCTTTTACGAAAGGGAAACTACTACTTTCCGAACGAGAGTGATGTTGCATGTGGAAGTACATTTGAACGTTCCAGATGTTTAATTGATGCTTAATGTCGTTCTACGGAATGACTAGAGAATGTGTAGTATTCGTGTCATCATCGCACATAACACACTAAACTCTCTAACTTACCTGAATTGACTCATTAGCTTCTCAACTTCTTATAAAACGTACGTGTTGTATTTTAATTGGTTAAAAAACAAATGATAGTAACTAGGAATCATGCACGTAATAGATGAAATAACAACAAAAAGCAACAATTAATTTTCATGATTGGAATTGGGAATCCTATTTTTTTAATCACAACAAAACGAGCAACCTAGCTACGATGTGGATGGAATTGGTTGACTTCACAATATTAAAGAAACAGACACGTCTTTCCTCTTCTCTTTTTTGCATTGTAGAAGATGAAACAGTCGCAATCGAGCGAAAAACGTAGGAGTCATCCCACTTTCTAAAAATGGCGATTAACGTCAGGGGAGTCGTACGAATGGTAACCACGAACCCAGTGACCATTCACAAGTGACTCGGTGGGTTAGGAGGGGAGAACGGTCTCCAACTCGCTCCAGGGTGACGACTTCAGGGTCCTTCCATGAGTTGGCGCTTAGTGCTATTGAGTTGGCTCACTAGGTCGAGTCAATCGCTACTGATTTTCAAAGGCCTCCTTATGGACCTATTCTCAATGTCATTTGCTTCTTTGGCGCCCTTGACGGGTGGTGTGCAAGCTTTGTTATCTTGAGGTCGGACAGTTGTCTCTTTGCCATTTCTTGCATCCCCTGCCGTTCCCCTGGGTTCACACCTTGACTTTTCTTCTATTCAACCCAGTTGTGAATGGAGTTGGGCAAGTGCTCTGGACTTGCATGCAGATGTTCTCTTTCAGACGTGCAAACCTTTGAAACTTTCACGTCTCAGTGTTCTTTAGTTTGAAAAACCATTGGACCTTTGTGGACTTTGGAAATTGCTTTCTTGTTTTTAACCCCAGGCGCGTAATTTTGAAAGGAGTCAACCGGTTTCGTGGAACCTGACTGGGATAATACGGAATAATGCTTTTATGGGGCCGTATAAATGTCAACCCGCTCCTCCCTCTAATGAAACGCGTGGGTAGAATGTAGATTAATGCGTTGGTGCTTCTCTACAAATGTCGACCTCTTCCAAAAACATTGTTGCGCAGTGCAGTCTCTCACGGATCTTCGATGTGACTGATCCTTCAGAGAGTACGATTTAAAAATGCGATGAACCGCCAAATGTGCTATACTTCTTTCTACACGACTGCATCTACTGTGAAATAAAAGGGGGCTTTTACGTTTTTCTAAAATCATTCTAATTTCTTAAAGATAACGTCCACTAATTGCACTACAGGCTGTTCAGTTGGCACCTAGCAAGTCTCGTAAACTGGTAATTTTGAGTGCGATAGATTTCGAAATGTTGAAAAAATTCTGACTGGTGTTTTCCCCCTGAAAACAGAAGTGGAAATGAGGATCAGCATTTTGGTGTTTGCGCAAGTGAACTACTTAACTCGTCCGACATACTCGTTTATTTCGTTGCTATAATCCAATGGGCAGCTCTCTTGCGGTCTAATGAACTCGAACCGAATGTATCACCCGTCAGAACAACAATCGATAAATAAAATGCCGCGGCTAAGAAGATTTTGCGCATTCGGCGTCGTTGATCCGTGACGTTGACTGATGAACTGCGAACTGGTTCCGCTTTTGCCTCCATCCATCACCGGCCTTTTAGAGCCCAAAGGGATTTGAAAAACCGTCGGAGATCGTCCAACCATTCGTTTTTCTCTGGCCAGTTAAAAACCGCCTCTCACTTGACACTTGTAGTCCCTTCTTTTTCGTCGTCTGAATTGAAATCATAGAACGCACTTTTTGCGCATTTTATTCGGAGGTGAATATATTAAAAGTAGCCATTTTGGAGTATTTGCAGTTTACAAAAGCCATTCAAGTGAAGCGTTAGTTTATTTTGGATTGAGAGGATTACAGAAAGCTGTTCATCAAGGAGGGGAGTTACCAAGAAGCCTTGCGTAGTCTTGACCTCTCTATTCAACCATTCACTAACGGCGGAGGAGTTCCCGGCGATCTGGTTGACATTTTTCTTCACACCATGTCATAAATCTCAGTCAAACTCTCAAGTCGAATATTACTGACCAACCTCCATCATGTCTACCACCCCAAAAAATCTGACAACTCGTTCTCCAAGAAGTCCATTTCATTCGTTGTTTTCTCCGGGACTTTCCTCGCTTACGAGCCGAGAAACCAGGTTGAAACGCTGAGAGTTCCGTTAATATATCCAATCCCTAAATATCGGGGTTTTAGGTTAACCTATTCCCTAGAACTGCGGCAGGCAGAAAAATGTTTCTTCGAAATTGCGCAGTAATCTTATATTCGTTTATATTTTTGAATTGCATCGCCGCTCTTGTAGGAATTACGACAAGGACGAAGGAACTGTCAGAGTTCACAGAAAATAGTACAGAATTTTACGGAGAGAACAAGGCAGAAGAGTATCGGGGTCTAATTCTATGACTTAGGAAAAACGATCCGAACACCCAGGCACTCCCGTCTTTCCATGAACCATCTTCTTCTGTTCTGAAAATTAGTTAAAACCTAAGTTCTTCCACAGCTCTTTAAACTGACTAGTATATCGCTCCTCCCCGCCAATGGGCATTTGTGGCCTACGGCCTAGTCACGTTGGTAATTCTGTTCATTCGATCGTTGCTTCCTGAAGGGGAGAGAAGAATCATTAAAACATTTCAAGGTTGTGGGATTAGAATTGGACAATGTCCGCCAGACAGACAGCTCATCATGTAGTTTGTGAAACTTGCATTTGAAACGTAATCGCTACGACGTTAGTGAAACTATTATTCGATGGCGTTGCCGAAACATTCGTCAGTGGTTAAAAAAACATTTTCATTCCAAATAGGCTTCACTATTGAAATGAACCGTTAATATTGATCATACCCATCTCTACTCTACACTGCTCACGAACCATCACATTTGAAAGCTGTTCCAGTCACTGGCGTCGAGCTACTCTGAGCTGCACGGAAATTTGAGTCCGCTCCATCCGCATTTCATTAATAATCGGATCTAATGGATTAAAATAATTTGCTCGTTTCTAAAATTTATTGATCTGAGGACCCAAGAAAACGTTTGAAGAATTTTCTATTGGGGCGCTTTGTGGATCTCTAATGAGAAACGTGATTTATCGAAAGCCGTGTTTGAATCTCTGATATCTATTTCGAACGAGTAAAAAATGATTCCGAGACGAAGGCTGGTTTTTTGGTGCTAAATCAAAAATATTTCCTCCCTCCGGTCTATTTGTTAAAGTGCAAGTCACGCGAACGGCGGGGATATTAATTCCGTGCCTCGAATCCCTTTATGCTCAAGACAAAAAAACTTCACGGAAAATGAAGATTTCGGAAGCTGAGTCATCGAGATTCCAAGTCGCATTTTTGCTTTCCAACATCCCCCCCCCCCCGGGCTGCCCGTGATTACTTCGGTGTCTATTTCTGTCAGAGAGGAAATGTAAATATGGCGTATTGATGTGAATACAGTATCTAGATACTACTCCATTACTTTAGGAAGTTGTTCGTCAGGCATTTATTATTATTCTAAGGAGGGCTCGTAACGTGCAAAATGTAGAGTTAATAAAGCGTTTCTGTTATAGTTTACTTTAATGGCTTTTTAAAACCTTCAGCGTTATCGGTGAGTTGAGTATGAACTTGAAAGCGGATGTGCATGCGACATTAGGGCAATTACGTTCCGACTTCAAACCTTTGATCCGACGCATGACACAACGTTTCTCAGCCCCACGTTATTCTGAACACGTACAGAAACTGGTTGTGCCCAACGCCCAGGCATTTACTAGGGACCCTGGGGTTTTCGTAGGTTTATTATAAATCCATATGTATGTCCCCATTAAGTTACTTAATCGCGAACGTATATGACTCTTCATTAGTAGTACCTAAGACTGTCGTCGTTATTCCTGTCTTTTTAGATATTCGGCTACCGCGCATCATTTTCTTTTGTGGTTGGTTTGCGTTTAGAAGTTATATGATTGAATTGTTTGAACCCTCGGTTGAGGAATTGGGTAGCTGATCGGAAAGGACGCGTTTGTATGGTGCACGAAAGGAATATTCAGACGTAACTTCATTGCTAACGATTTGAAACTATTTGAGGCTCAGGTTTGCGTTCGACTGGAGCTGAAAAAGCGAATTCCCTCAAACAAAACTGTCGTTTGCAAAAACGAGCGAGTGGCGTAAGTTAACTTAATGAAGCTCGGAAGTTGGAATTTTTTTTTTTCTCACTCGCCGTCGGAAAATATGAAAGAAGACTAAACGGGCCGAGCGGAAAAAGCTGTAATTTCCTCTGAAGGGCGATAGAATTTCTGCCAAACAATTTCTAAGTGTCTCTCTCGTAAAGGGCAACTAATTGACTCAAAAAAGTTCTCATTAGAGGTTTTTTTAAGGCCCCCTCGTTCTTCGGGGGCTAGAATTGTTGTTTTATTGGGCTTCTGTGAACGAGTCGTCTTTCTCTTTCTTTCCCGTTCGATTACAGTTCACGATTTCAATTACTCACAAACTCACGTAGCAGTTCGCTCGTCAGTTCACAAAATGCACCATTTTCAGTTTCGCACATTACGATGTTTTACTTTCCGTAGATCGGATCTTCAAGTTTCAAATATATCCTGCGTAAAAATTGGAATATAATAACCCAGCTTGGGGCGTGCCTGTGCTGTGGAACTTATTCGAGGGAACGTCTGAGGTTTGCTTCTTGTTTTTCTAAGACTCAATGTTTTGTGCAATTTATATCAATTTCCGTAGTTTTTCCAATGTATCTCGAAAAGAGCTGAGACGATTTTATTAAAAAATACAGCATAACTTCACCAACGGGGTTTTCTACTCTCGCGGTGGATGTTTGCGTCAAGCCCTAATGTAATAAATCAAACACGAACCTTGAAACTCACCTTAAATCACAAATAAACAAAATAAAACTTCTTGGGGAGAAAATAAAGAAATGAAATTAAGAGAACCACTTTGAATTCAATCTAAAAGATAGAGATGAAATGAATGATTCGGATCTTCTTTTCAATATTAAATCAAAGTAACCTAATAGCTCGGATCGTAATTAAACATAGTAATGAGGCAAGGGATTAATACACAAGGGATTTGCTCTCCTTTATCCTACAGGATTCAAGCTGAAACTATGAGCTGGCTGAAACTATAACAGGAGAGATTCGATTAGAAAATTGGAATGAAAGATGGCTCGGAAAACAGAGCTTTCTCTCTCTCCTCCCCCCCTCCTACCCAAGAGCACCTGCCAGTCCACCAAATAGTCAGGAGGCGCGCCCAAAGTAAGGAGAACCTGCAGTGACGAAGGTTATATCCTTCACAAGGCTCAAGCGGTGAAAAGAGGTCTTGATAACTAGATGGAAAAATGGCCATAGGAAATCAATAATTGGTCGACCTGCATGTTCCATTAGCGTTAACATAGTTCATACGATTTTATCCTTTTAAAAAATCTCTTCGTAAAGCTCCTTTAGTTAATAGGTGAGTTACTCAAGACGTGTGTTTGTCGGTTCATGCTGCTTGCCCAGTTCGTTCGTCAAAGAAGAGTAGCAGTTTTACTTGCCCAAAAACTTGCAGCAGTCGCAATGATTACCCTGTAATGAACCACAGAGAGTATTTGGAGCAAGCCCAACATCTCTAAGAACAAGGGCCAGCTCCCAAGCTCACAGGGGCCACCGGCACAGTGAACTCGCGCTTTCTCATTCCTCATTGTATCAACCTAGCTACTTGTTTCAATCAATAGAAATCTCTTCTTCCTCATTCAACTTCCAAGACTACTTTCTCCACCCAATAAAAATAGGCGCACCTCAGTCCAGACTCATTCTGTTCCCTGTCTTCTCACACCCCCTGAGAGCTCCACTCCGTGTGTAAGGTTGGGAACCCCTTTCTTCCTTTCTCCTTGGTTTTGATAACGATTCTAGAAAATTCTTGCATTGTGTCTCTCTTAGTTCGTAAGGACACGAAAAGTCAAGATTTTATTTAGTTGTACATCATTCATACTGATGATTAATGTTCTTTGTGACAAAAAAGTTTTTAAAATTGTGGTTTTCCATTATTGTTGCTTTAGAAATGATGGCTGACTGAGCGTTTATACTCTCAGTATTATTTTACGTCATTTGTTTATTTTCTGTTCAAGTTTTTCAATACTTTCACATATTATTTTGGGTTTAAATTAGATGAACGGATTTTTTTTCAGCTACGTTATATGGCATGAGTTGATGGAGTTATTATCAATTCTACTTACCCCAGTTTTGTGAATATCAGTACGTATTATCATTCCTCCTCTCACGTACACACTTCTTCGAAAACTGATAAGCAGCTTCGAAATACTTCGAATATGGTTGAAAAATTTATTCCGAGCTATGTAACAAGTTGTACACGGACAACACATCAGAGTCAGCACTCAGGAAGAAATTAATAAGCACCCTCTAAAACAAGATGAAAGGGCATTGAAGGGGAAATCGATTCACTTATACCACTTGCTTTCTTCATTAATCGGCTTAAATAATGAATGCTCCCTTCCCCCTCTGGCAAATACGAGTGCCGAAGTGGTTTTTGGTAGGTTTCCCTCCGCTAAGGCTATTTATGAAACAAACGATTCCCCATTTGCTCCTCCACGGCCTACTAATCGAATCATGCGCTTTCTAAAACTCGAATTTCCTGTTATAGTGAGCCTGGAGCTAACTTTTCACGACAATCTAGTTAGTGAACCGAGACGTTTGACGGGAACACTCGTTAACGAACGTTCTCAAGAACAGTCCAATCTAACAGAATGATTGTTTTAGTTTCTTCGTTTAAGTTCATTTGGTGAACACGTGTTCTACTCGACCAAAAGATTCGTTATTCCGTCCTTTCATTTCTCAGATTGTTTTATCCTTAAGATCCTGCGTAAAAAGAACCAAATGCCACGTGCTCAACAAACAGTTTGAAAGTGTTGAGTAGGGGGGGGGGGATACAGTATAAATAAATGTTATTGATTATTCGCAAAGTTTATGCAAAAATTCCACCATTTATAATCAATAACTCGTTAATTTGTGCCGAATGATCAATTTAATGTTTGCGTCCAATTTTTTTACTTTCCTTAGCAATATGGAGTTGAAATGAAAATAACGTTATCGGCTGAAGTTGAATTTTTTAGTTTTCATCGTGTATTTACATTTTAAGAGCTTCGGAGTCCCAAAAACACCATTTGAGAAAGTGGTGTGAGTGTTGGTGTGTCTGTGAACGCGATCTGATGGCAGAAGTAAATCGACTTAAGTGTGCTCTGCGGATCCCCTTGAAACTCCGAAATGCGGGTGTAAGGAAACTCGGTCGAAAAATAACTGGCAATCGTACAGTTTTCATAGTGATCAAAATACTTTGTTCTTAGAAATGCCTCTAACGATTTTGATCAATTTTTGTGTGTGGAAAGTAGCATATCACTCAACCAAAATTGAACCTTTTTGTCAGTAAGATAATAATATAAATTCGCGAGCAACGCAAAAAATTATCAATTACACCGAAAATAATCAATTTTAGTGTAGTTTTTGGTATGACATCAGCTTTCTCAGAAAATTCCGGTTGGTGGCCAAATGAACTACCTACGCGGGGAGAGATTATTAACATTCTTAAGACAGTTGGATGAGGAAAAAGCCAGAAATGTATGAGGTTAGAACAGCTCGGTATCGATCTGAGTTCGAAAAACGTTATTTGAGAAGTGCTCTGTGTGTTTGTGAACGTGATTGAGATAAAACCGCTGAACTAAAACAACTCAAACTTGATATCTAGCCCGCAGGTCACCACGGGACGCCAAAATAAAGATATGAACATAATTCGCCCAAAACTAACTATAGTCATTATATATCAAGTCTCAGATAATTTTGATTACGTTTTTTGTATGGACTGTTCCAATTGTCATGACAAAACGGCCCTAGCGATTTTGATTAAATGGTTCATATGGATGGCTTGTAATGAGGCGACAATACCGTAAAATTCCCATCCCTGAGAAAAATATGAGAGCAGCATTTTTTCCACTCAGAATGAACGTACCTTCTAGCGAAATTAACCCAACCACTTTAATAACTCAGGAGATATATAGGGACTACTCCACAAATTTCATATCAACTCCCACCGTTTCACTTCGCACCATTCCTAAACGTTTGTGCGAACCTTTAAAAAAAACGCTACAAATTATTACACAACGGTTCATTTTTCTCCTGCATACCTTGACGCAGCCTCACATCTCCGAAAAAATGCTCCTGGCTGAAAACTTACTACTCGTAGGTGTATTATTCAGAATTAATAATAATCCAAAATCAAGCACGTGGGCAGTCTCTCAAATCGAACCAGTGAACAGAGTGCGCAATAATGGTCTTGACTCAATTAGAAGCAGCACAATAAATTCCAGAACCATAAGCGGCTTCCGGTGTGATGTAGAACGTTGTTATAAACAGAATGAAAGGCGGATTTGGTTAGTTGCTACACTCAAGAGAATCGCTGAACGCGCATGAGGCCAAGAAAAGTTGCGTGATGAGTCTCAACAGATTTTTTTCAAGTACAGCTTCAACGATTTCATTTAAATTTTTTATATTGCTAGTTCCGAACATTTCAATGATAACACAAAACCCATAGAAAGGGAGCACAATTAACGAAAGTCTATTTCTGTTCCGTTGCACTGCACTGGAAATATATATATACTTCCGTATGACTCGCCAGTTTGCTGATTGGAGTTAGCGGGTAGAGTCTGGCAAAACAGGTGGAAAAATTGAGGTCAAGTGTCCATCACCTGCATCATCTCTTTCGTAGTAGGAATGAGTGGGTTTGTTAAGCGTCATTTTTACCGAAGTCAACGTAGAAGCTCTCGGAATTTTGAACTTATTTTTCACAACGAATCACGAATAATGTCCCGGCGTTCACCCCAACTGCGAATTATTGTACTTTGCAGACTCTGCAGTACGTTGCGTGCTTGAGTCCGGAGCCGCTATAAAGAACCCCCGTGAAAATAGCTAATGCTCGACCAACGAGTTGGCGAGGAAACGTAGGAGAGAGGGAAAGGGAAACTGAGCCCAATGAATGAGGGGAGAAGACCGCTTACGGTAAGACTGGAGCCCTTTAAAGGAAATAAAATGTTTCCAAGGGGCAACAGGAGCTTTTCCCGGAGTGATTTATCGGCCGGACCTCAGCTGGTTACTCGGCACCAGCACGCACATCCCATTTGTGGAAAATGAACGTGGGGGGTTTGGAAAAAGTTGTCTCTTCCAGAAATGAAATAAGTCGGCCCGAAGTAACCTGAGATTGTATGCGAATGCATGTGCGCGTGTATAATTTGTTATTATGAAATTATTATTAATATTCTTCAACTGATTGCCACCGGAATAGTTGAGCCATTTTCCCAAAAAGTTGGGAAAACTCATTTCCCTTCAGAGGCTTCACCTCGGTTCATGAAATACACCGTAAGTATGGTCAAAATCGTTGTTATTGAAAACCTTTTCTGGCTGAGAACATGGGTGTATTATTTAGAACGAATAATAAACCTAAATAGGATTCGTTCCTATTCTCTCTTCCTATAGGATTCGTTCTGCGAAGTCGGTAGCCGTTCTGATGTAAAAATGTGGCTCCACCGCTAATATAAACAGCGGCAAACTGCACGGGTGGCGGCGACAGTGTTGCCGCCTTCGGCAGTCCGCCGCAAACCATTAGACAGTACAAATGCGTTGAACGAAAGTAGCGCGCTTTTATATACCTTTCGTCTTTTTCAAAATCACTTTTTATACGTGATGGGCCTTGTGACGATATCCTTTACCTGATAAAAGACGTCGTACAAACCAATCTCTTTCAGGAAGCTGAGTATGGATATAGCTGCTCTTTGTTATATAATAGTAAATACATTATAATATCCCTGGCCAGTTATTGAAGCGCCTAGTGGCAAGACGGAGCACTCGTAGATCCTCTGCTCTGGCCTCCGATTTGCGAATCTTGATTAGGTGATTTCTGATTGGGCAATGCCTGTGAGGACACAAGATTCTCTTTGGGGATCGGGAAGTTAAAATTAAAGTACTCAAGATTTCTAAGATTCTAGTCAGTGATCGGGAGTGGCGCGAGTTGACGCTTCCGTCCTGCGATTCTTTTTTTTTTGCCCTCAAATCCATGTTTAATCTACGGTTTCCCACCTGATGTAGTCCTGTGTGTTGCGATCTAAGTCCAAAGGTACAGTAACCTTGTTACTTTCCTTGGCTCTATGAAGGCCAGTCCAAAAAACACTATTTGAGAAAATGGTCTGTGCGTGACCACTATTTGAGAGAATACGGATGAACCAAATCAGCGAAAGTACGGAAGACAGTTTTGTAATTGGGTGAAATATTGCAGTTTCTTCCGATCTTAACACTTCGAATCTTCTGAATTCCTGTAATTTCCGATCCGTATTCTATAATTATTTATGAGACACTAATATGAGAGAGATATTTTATTTTTGAGCCATTATTGAACTCTGGTTAATAAAGGAAAGTTACTTCATTTGCTTCAATTCAGTTGTAGTTTCCTTAAACATTCACTCACTTGATCGTTCATTAATATCGTTTTCTCTTACCTAATATTTTCTGCATGAAAGATTCTAGTAGTCCTTCCTCATTACTTGAAAGTTTTCTCTGGATTACTTCGTAGTTTGCTGTTTCTTGTTACGCTCCATCGCACTAATGCGATACGTCGCACTAAGGAGGGAAAGTTACGTAATCTTAAAAACACCTTTTGAGTTTTTTTCTGTCTCAATACTGCGTCGACAAATCACCATTTGAGAAAATGTTTTGTGTGCGGGTGACCCAATTCAGCTCTAATTTGAAACCTCGCTTGTAAATCAACGCTAAAATGAGAGCATGAGCTATATTTATCATAGTTCTCAAATCACATTAAAACTCTGTGTGCAGTTTGCTCAATAGTAATGAGGGTATGAGCACGAGAAAAACAATAAATTCTGGAACTGTAAGCGCTACTGCGTTGCGCCACCGGTAAATGATGTTTTGCGAAGGTGAAATGAACTCAGTTTAAACTAAATTGATTTGTAGCAAAAGCCATCAACACCAAAAAATTATGTCGAGCTAAGGAAAGTTGTGTCCACCTGGTATTTCTCCAGTCATTTTTCTCTTTGTTAGGTACGCATAGCTCAGAATAACATTCAGTGCCTTGCATTGAAGTTGTTGCATCGACTAACTGGCACGTCCAATGGTCTGGATCACCGCCTGGTTTCTGTCAAGTGTTCTGAATTGAAATTGGGAAGTTCGTTTTCGCGACTCAGTTTCCTTCGGGTAGGACACTTTCAAATGCAATTTATTATGCGGCTTGGTCGGGTTTATTGAGTGTTGTGTCCGTTCTGAAGCTGAATCCGCGATGTTCGTCGAAAATTCGCTCACGAAGCGCGTCGCTCGTCCGGCACTTTTTGATTCCACGAAAGCACTCGTTTGACGCGGTGTGCAGTTGAGCATTTCCAATTGATTGTGGATTCTGATTAGGTTGAACGGTTCGCCGAAAGGGGCAACTTCAACACTGCGTGTGGTGACGACAACCCGATGTTGCGATTCGCCGCACGGCAATAACTCAATTACGTTGTTCAGCTTGAGGGAATTACCCGCAGGCCCTTTCGATATTTTCTCCCTTCCGATGTATGAAATCAACCAACGCTCCAGGTGTGGCGGCCCACGCGGAATCTCTGATCAACTGACCGCACTCAGTGAATGGTGGGGGGGGGGGTGACTGGTACAAGGCGTATATCGTTGTTCGTATCGTAGGTGGACTTGTAATAAGGGATTGGGGGAGAGACGTAGAGGAGCTTATGGAGAACAATAGAGGATTGTTTTTGAAAGCTTCGATGTCTGTCGTTGATTTAGTGGCTGGCAGCCTGACAAATCCTCGAAATCTCCGAGCCTCTTACTGGAACCGTCGCTCGTTTCCGAATGGAGAAGAAGAATGTTTTCGGGCCCGAACGGAGGTGGATGGCGAGCATACATAAAGTATTAAAGGAAGAGGAGAAAATCCTCTGACGGTTGGCACAATATCTTTTACTCCCCCATTTTTCAAGATGGAAAAGTTCCTGTCCTCGGGAAACTTCGGCATCGAGAAGACCTTCGAATAGAGAGAAAAGTTTAAACCGTGGGAAGTTTCTGGAGCAAACGTATGGCGACTAATCAGGAATATAAAGTTTTTGATACCTCAAATATTGACCTTTCCCCGGCTGATTTGATGTTTATTGGGGAGTCGGGGGGGGATCCAAGTTTCAAGCAAATACTTCCAAATTTATCGGCTTTATAATTCTCTCTGCGAGGCCCGAATTCGGTGTTTCTCGGATCCTCCCAATGATCAATCGTCGTGCTTTGATTTACTGCGATTGGTTTTATCAATACTCGTCTATGAAAAGTAATTTTATAATTTTGAAACGAACGTTTCATTTCTTTCGAGCTTTTCCATTTAGAAAAGATGGGAAAAATATCATGTTTTTGGTGTAGTTAGTTTACTTACATAGTCGTATATTTAATATTTAATAGTGTTTGTGTATTAAGCATACTATTTATACTTGTGTTTTATTACGCTCAAATGTAACCTTAACAGATATTTATGTATTTCTGGTGCATTTACACATTTTAGCGTATTTGCATTTGTATATGTGATGAAATGAGAAATCCTTTTACATATCTACTGACCTACCGATTTTATAGCATCGCCAATCATTATGTTTGAATCAAGTTATCCGTTTATCACTCGAATAACACATTGTGTCATCACTAGCTGCTCATTCCTCCCCTCAGGCACAAATCCGAACTAAGACCAAGTAGAACTACCTGACGAGTCAGTCAACCATTGTAATTGTTACCCGAAGGGTCTCTTGAGGACTTACCGATTTGTTTTGTTTCAAATTGATTGTGATACATTGTGGATCGTCGAGGGGGAGTACGCTTTTTCGAGTGTTTCAGGTTTCATTTTTACTTACCTTGCTCTACTAAGTAGAAAGGAAAGTTATGTAATCGGCTGAAAAAAAAATTTTGAGTTCTCTACAGATCTTTACGTTTCGGACCCCCCTGAGTCCAAAAACACTATTTGGGAAAATGGTCTGTGTGTCTGTGAACGATTTTTAGAGAGAACCACCGTACCAAATCAGCTCAAACTTGATATCTAGCCCGGAAGTCACTATGGGACGCCAAAATAAGGGTATGAACAAAATCCATCGAAATTTAACTATAGTTATCATAGTGATCAAAACACCAAATATTTTTTTTCTCAAAAACGGCTCTAACGATTTTGATCAAATTTTTTATATTGATAGCTCTCAATAAGATAATTATACCATAAAATTCTCATTTGTGGGAAAATGACGAGAGCAGCACAATAAATTATCAAAATTTTCGACAAAATCTATTTTAGCGCAGTTTTTAGAGAAAACCACCGTACCAAATCAGCTGAAACTTGATGTCTAGCCAACAAGTTACCATGGGACGCAATAGTGAGGGTATGGGCAAAATCCATCGAAAGTTAACTATAGTCATCATAGTGATCAAAACACCAAATTTTTTTTCTCAAAAACGGCTCTAACGATTTTGATTAAATTTTTTATATTGGTAGCTCTTAATAAGATAATTCTACTATAAAATTCCCATTTGTGGGAAGATGACGAGAGCAGCACAATAAATTATCAAAATTGTCGACGAAAAGCGTTTTTGCCGCGGTTTTTTTCTTATAATCTCCGCTGGAATGTTAGTAGAATGTTTTTAAAAAATTGGTATTGTAGTCCAATTCAATATCTATAGGGCGAGTGTTTAAAAACGCTCATGAGATACATGGGGCTCACTCCAGAAATTCCTGAGTTTCAACTACCGCCGTTTCGCTTACTACCAGTTCTAAAAGTTTTTACCCTATAACTCTGGAAAAGTGATTACTATCCTTCTTCAAAAAATTTGTGTTTACAGCCTCATTGATTATCTGTGTACCAATCGCTCAATAATGGTCCTGCAATGAGTACGAGCTGCACAATAAAATCTGGAACTGTAAGCGCTACCGCTTCCTGCTGCCGTAAAGCGTTGCTTGACCAACTTCAAATTAACTGAGTGATAAATGAATTGAATAAATCGAATTGGCCATGTACAAAGTGAATTGTTGTAGAGCTTAGGAAAGTTGTGTGTTGCAACGCACCAGATATTTTTAATAGACAAGTATTGTTATTACACTTCATTTATTTGTTTGTGAATCGTTTATCCTATGGAGTCTGATATAGAAGAAGGGCAGTTAAGTGAGGATGAGGGGGACATCACATATATGTATATTAATTGTTTAGTGTACAGCTTCGATGACAGTGATGAAATAATTCCATTAGTGTTGTAAAAATAGTTTCAGGAAAAGGTGTATTCTAATTTTAAAAAGGCGCGGTATTTTCGCGCATGTGTACTATATTTTAATGCAGAAAAGGAGGGGAAACGTAGATTCCAATTGCAGCGACACGTGCCTCTTTATTCACTCTGAATAATAACAGCGAACAACGGAACAAAATACCCGCTCTGGAACATCCCCCCCCCCCTCCTACCTCTCAAAAGTTTTTGTCACGAAAAATCCCGTTTAGTATCCAGTTGTGCCCCCCCCCCCCCGCTCTGCTCGGCAATCCGACCGAACGAACCCTACGGTTGTTACGGGAAAAAAATGGTTTAATTAAATTAATTTTAAAAATTACCGACAACGCTATTTGGCAGTTTTAACGCAAATACGCCGTGTTTGTAGGTATTTTTAGATGCTGGGTCGAATGGGTGCTGGGTATCAGAGGTGTACAACTACGTATAGATCGAAAACAGTGAAATTACACTAATTATAGTGAGCCAAAGCCCACTAATTAAAAGAACTCGCGGGACGATACAGAAAAAGTAATCGTTTCAGCGCCACAAACCAACCAGGCGTTCTGCTCGGCGCGTCACGTCGGGCCAATTGCTCACATACGCCTGGAATTTGTAGTTTTCGTCGTTCCGTAGTAGTTATATCATGTTTCTTATTGTCAATTGGTATTTTTCAGTGCTGAATTGAATTGGATGGGTCACTGAGCTGTGGGACTCCAACAAGCTGTTCAAGAAATTAACAAACCCTTGTGTAATAATTTGTAGCATTTCTTTTATTTTGTAGATATGTTTCGATGCGTTTAGCTATTTTAAGACATGGTACGTACAGACAGACATAACTGTACATCCTTCCCCCCCTCACTGCTCACCTATTTTCGTCGGTTTTTCGTGTGAGTAGCTCCGAATCACATAACGGTCTATCATTTTTATTTTAAAACTTCGGTGACTACCGATTTTAGTGACATTTAACTTTTAAAAGTTCTCCCTATATGGTAATGGTGATACCAAAAAACTGGTCGTGCGGAAAACATTAAGCGGAGGAGGTGGTAATATCGCACACTTTCTGACTGAACCCTGAAAAAAACTACAAATTGGGGGGGGGGGGGCAAAATTACCCAAACATGAGGGGCTTCCGTTTGTGATTCGTGGTGCGTAACTTGTGCATTCAATAAAAATTATCGTAGGGTGTTGTACGACAGACTGTGAACACATGTCTGTTTGAAGCTATTTGGATTACGAAGATTGAGAAAAGCTGAATGTTAGAACTCCGGGAGTTGGTTTCCATTTCATTTCCAACGCTCTTGTACAGTTTACGAGTTGTCGAAGCATATTTTGTACAAATTCAATGTGTTCCTATTATATTTGTAATATACGTATTCGTACAGTTCAGTAATCAGTTATTATTGAATTTCAGGTGAGTGACGTTTCCGTACTGCCTATCGTCTCTGGTAAGGCATTCATAGTTATCACTTCGTTAAACATAGCAGTTGTCAATAGGAGTGACTAAATGAAAGAATGTTCACTTACCATACTAAGGAACTAACCAGATCAATTCGTCAAAATTCAGCGCATAACTGCGAGAGGAGTCCTGAAAGTAGTGTGGCCAAAATTTGAAAAAGCCATGAAATGAGTACATTTTCAACCAGCCTCAGGGTGCTAAAAAGTAAATTTATGACGTAGGGTAATCGCTAGCAAGTTAGGTGCACTTCCTAAACCTGGGTGACTGTTGTTACCCTCGTTCTATACCGAGGCTCATCTTCCCTAGACAGGGATCGAGTGAGCTTCGTGTGAGTAATTAAACATCATACGAAAATATCTTCTGAGATGCATCTCGCCACATTTCCCCACAATACTTACAACGTTTGATATCTCAAAACCCGCATGATTCCTAAAATTGTCCAACTATACAACCACGGCTATACAAAGTACATGTGCCTATGATGCTAGCTCTAGAACTGGGGAGTTTGATGCGTATCTTTGGGCACTTTCTAGTTGATATCTCTATTTTACGGTTTGACAAAGAGACGTTTATGGAGCACAGTACATAAGTGTGGACTATTTGAATTCCAGAGAATTCCCGGTGTTTCGTTTATCCGTTGAAGCCGTTTTTCCTCAAATTTATTAAACCGTGCTTCGTAGGTTCTCCACTCAAGGATTTTACACAGCAATATTTATTTCAAAAGTTAGGTATGAATTGTCAGAAGGTTTGTCAAGATCGTTAAGACCAACTTTTGTGAAATGCTACGGCATCACAATTTCCTTCAGCCCCTCAGCTATTCTCAAGGCTGTAGCTACCAATCCAAACCAGTTTTCAACAAGTTCGTTACACGATCACGTTTAGCGCATTTCTAAAATTTATGACTTTTGCTACGACCGTTGTCGAGTGATTAGTAGCACGGGGGATTCATGAGACTGTCGACATGATTGTTTTTTGAAGGATCATGTTTAGTGTTTAGGAATTATCGGATAAATACTGTAAGAACTTGCTAATAAAGCGGTGGTGGTTTGAATTACTAATTCCCTAGGATTGCTCATATTATTTTGTATGCTCTATATCAATGGTTGATAATTTATTACGTTGCTTTCGTCATGTTCCAACGGATGTGACTTCTATAGCCACTTATTCTTCCTTCCGTCGCCTCTATAGGCCTCCGAAAAGTAGGTGTTTCCTCTTCAAAATGGCTCGTTATCGTGAAAGAGCCGAACCCAGACCTGTGGGGGCACAGCAGACTGTCATTGAGCCTTTCTACCATTGGGGAGTTGTAGCTCATGTGTCGCTACGCGGAGATGTGACCTAGGAGAATTCATACCATCTTTGACGAGCGCCTAATCTGGTTGCCCATCTGATCTTGGTTACTTGGATGGCAAGAAAGAGGTCCGCTGGTGTCTTATCGTAGCTCTTCTCACATACGGAGTTGAAAGGGTATAAGCTTGCTTAGTAGCTAGTAGCTCACTGTCGTTGGAAGTACAGTGAATCAGATAGTGGTTTCTTGTTTATTCTGCAATGAAATCGCCAGAATATCCCTCACAATTTCTTTCTTCAAACGGAAACTAAGCCAAAACACGTCTGTAAGTTAGTTGTTTCTAAATACCATGGTCTCTCAGCGAATTCTTGACTAACAAACATGTTCATTCTGCTCGCTGAAAACACTTTTATAGAAAGCGTTGCCCAATGATACGACGCTTGCGTGTCGTAGAATTTGCCGGAAAGTGGTTGCGTTTCTCTGCTATATTGACCATATCGTATTTTCACTCTCTCAGTACCTACCGTCGTTCATCTCTTTCCTCCGTTTGCGCTGTCAACGTGATACCCGACGCCACTGATCCCACGAGCGAAGGAACGAGCCATTCAGACGGTCGTCGGGGCTGTCAGGTTGGTAACTAAGGAGCAGGGATGTAAATGCCCACGCCCACCGGCCCCCTGCTATCGAGAAAGCCTCTCTAGTTAATTCTATTCTCTGGCCGCTAGACCCTTGAAACGGTCGAGTGAAGTCCATTTGGCCTCTGTTGAGTGGGAACCCAAAATGGCGCTAAACTGCGTTACTAAACGGATAATTGTGCTTGTCATCGACCTAATTTCAGATACGCATGCGTCTCGGTCACGTGATAAAAGGTTATATTTTCACTACGTTGGTCAACCTGTTCGAGCATCGTTATCATAATTATGTTCAGCTTCGCACTTTTGGCGATATCGGCTGTTGCAGAGTCACACAGAACGGGATACTTGATTTGGCGTAAAAACTAAATTGATTAGGCGTTCGTGTGCCGCTGCGCCGATTCTATCTCAATCCGCTTGAACTCTGGTCGATTGACTTTATGTCGATGGCATGTACAAATAGATTGTGTTTATAAGGGTAGGAAATGATGCAGTACTCACCATACAGCTTCAGAAGTAGTTTCCCTGGCCAGGGAGAAGATGAAGCGATGATGGACTCTGGGAGTGCTTGGAACAAATTGGAGGAGCAAACACAACTTGTTCCGAAATTCACCAAAAGCTTAATAACTTTCAATTTTAAATAAATGCGTTTTCTTCTTCGGCAAACCAAAATAACGAAAGAAACTAATGAATTGAGAAGAAAGGACTAGAAACTAAATGAAAGGGAAAATATAGACGAGAGAAGTTAATTTGACGGGAGGGAAGAGAATGAGGAATGAGTAAAACACTCACTGCGAGAGCACTGGTAGCCCTGCAACTCACGCTTGAGCTACGTCGACCTGTCCCTTCAACATCCTATATACCGGAATTTATTGTGTTGCTCCTGGTTATGGTACGGGCATTATTGAGTAATCAAATTCATGAAACTATCAACTCCATTTTCCTGGGAAGGATCGATATCACTGTTTTGAAGTTGGTATCTAGTGATCTGGAAGTGGTATCTGGTAAAACCTGGTGAAATGGCGGTAGTTCGAATGCTGGAATTTCTGAAGGTTGCTCCTAATTACATTTATGAGCGTTATTAAACTATCATTGTATAGGCAGTTTATTAGACAACCACCTGAATTTTTCTTAGACGAAGTACTCTTCGTGATTTGTGATAGTTTGATGCGCTGCTTCCGTCATTGTTTCTCACGTGAGAATTTCGGAGTATCGTTTCACAAAATTTAATCGGAATTGTTGGAGCGGGTGTTGAGACGGAGGGGAACTACAGTTCATTTTAGACCAATTTATATTCTGTATCTGATAGTGCGGACTAAATACCAAATCTGATACGATTTGGGCCAGCCATTTTCTCTCAATCGCCTTTATGAACACACAGAACATTTCCTTAAATGACGTTTTCCGGCCCAGTAGCTCATAGAACTGGGAGATCTGAAGAAAACTCAAAACATATTTTCAGCCGATAACTTTCCTTCCTACTTCCGGGGGCTAAGTAAAAAATATATGCGAACCCCGCAGATTAGTACATAGAAGCAGCAATTTGTGAGAATCGTGAGGTATAGAGCCAGTCAGCCATTAGAGTAATTTGATAAACGGTTCAATGGGAGTTACCCGGAGATTTGACTTAGTCAGACTTTATTCAGGCTTGTAAATAACACGGATAACCGCCTCAAAGAGGACTAAATCCTTCATTTGTTTCTTTCTCAGTTGCTGCAAAACCGGCTAGTGGTTGCCGATAATCACAAACGGGTGCTCATTGTATTTCTAACTTGCTCAATCATCGGGTGGTTCTGAAGCTTATTCACCGGAGAATTATTATTTAGCAAATAAGTTCTAAATTTATTACATAACCCGACGCTCGGCAAAATTAGTTCCGTGGTCTCCGGAGGCGCCGAGATTAAATCCATAAACCACCGAAACTAATTTTCGGCTGAGTCTGTAGAACGCACATTTATTCCAATTCAAAGTCTTTGAGCGCCCCGAAACGAGGTACAGCGCACACTGGAGGGAGGAGCACGAAAACTGAAATTCTCGTATAATTTCGACTCCGGTTTAAATTATCGGGGTCAAGTCATTCATACGCAATTTTCCAAAAATTTATATTTTGCTTTATTGTTCATTCTGAATAACCTGTTTGCGGTCAGGAAAAATATTTTACAACCGTTTTTGGATTCCGAATCTACAATGTTCGTCCACCGTCCGGGCAGTTTTGTGTCTTAATGTAGTCTACAAATTTCGATCTTTCTTACAAAATTCCCATTTGGTATCTAGTTGTGCCCGCCAGCTAGGCAATCCGATCGCACGAAGCCCATGGTTGTTATGGGCAGAAAATGGATTAAAAAATTAACAAAAACGTAATTTTGGCCTTTTTATCGGAAATACGCCGTGTTTGGTATCGTTTTGTAGATATTTTTCGATGCTGAATCGAATGGGATGTGTCACGGAGCTGTGAGACTCCTTCAAGCTGCTCAAGAGAATAATAAACCATTGTGTAACCATTTGCAGGGTTTTTATCGTAACCTTCTTCGCAAACTGGGCGAAACAGTTATCAGCTTGCTAAATAGTTGTCAAAGCTGGAAAATGTGGATGCTCTTTTCTATCGCACGTGGAGAGCCTTGGAGAGATAATAAGTGAAGCCGCGGATTGTGGTCGTCATGCCTCATAAGGAATGCTCGTCCTCTGGGATCTGGCTCAACTCACGTTCCCCCAAGACGTTCAGAGAAAAAAATCATACATGTTCGCGCGTGAGGAGCGCTGTTACTACTGAACACACCCACACACACAAAATTCGGCTTTCAATTGTGTTTTCGATACAGTAGACCTTGAAATGTTAAAATCTGACAATACTTGCACAACACTTCAACATTTGCTCAAGTAAAATATGGACTAAACACGGCTTTCCCAGAAATGTTTAAAACTAGTGGTGGTGTAGTACTGGCCTGAAAAAGCATTTATCGTTTGCACGCGAGCTCAGACTAACCTCAGCCCGAGCCTGACTCGCTACCAGCTGTCACGCCGCAGCTTTCTCTAGCCTCTCGCTGCAGTCGGTCGCCTGCCACTAAATCGACCCCCAGAAGCAAAACGCGCTTATCTAAAACTCAGGAGTTTTTGTGTAGAAATCTGGAACAATTTGTTTTTGCTCCCGTAATGTTCTCCAAGCAGGTGGCAACCAATCTTCACTTCATCCTAGGTGTAAGAATGGTCGAGTACGACCAAATCTCGCCAGATGTATTAATAAAGCCGTCATTCATTCATAGTCAGGGAAACTCCACATAGCCGTCCTCTGGGGTCTGGCTCAACTCACGTTCCCCCATCTACAGAGGAATCGGGGGATTTCAACGTTCCCACAATCTTATTGTAAGTTGTGACTAAATCCTGTAATACGGTAAGACCAATGCTGTCGATATTAGAAATCTCTGCTGAAAAGGCGAGTTCCCTTAGCTCTACGAAGTAGCAAGAAAAGTAATGTAATCGATTGAAAAAAAAGTAGTTCTCGTTAGGTCTTTACGTTTGAAGCCCTGCTGAGAAAATGACAACTAAATCAGCCCAAACTTGATATGTAGCCCGCAGGTCACCTTGGGACGCTATTACCGCTCAAAACTAGCTAGAGAACACCACAATAGAATGATAGCTCCGAAAGTTGTAGAATATTCACAAAAATGTATGTAGTACTCCAATTAAGTACCTATATGATAAGCATTTAATAACCCACATATTTCACTTACTACCATTTCCAAAATTTTTACTTTCCTTGGCTCTACGAAGTAAAAAGGAAAGTTATGTAATCGGCTGAAAAAAAAATTTTGAGTTTTTTTCAGATCTTCACGTTTCAGAACCTCCTGAGTCCGAAAAATACTATTTGGGAAAATGGTCTGTGTGTGTTTGTGTGTATGTGAACGATTTTTAGATAAAACGACCGTATCAAATCAGCTCAAACTTCATATCTCGCCCGCAGGTTACCATGGGACGCCAAAATAAGGGTATGAATAAAATCCACCGAAAGTTAACTATAGTTATCATAGTGATCAAAACACCAAATATTTTTTTCTCAAAAACGGCTCTAACGATTTTGATTAAATTTTTTATATTGGTAGCTCTTGATAAGGCAATTATACCATAAAATTCCCATTTGTGGGAAAATGACGAGAGCAGCACAATAAATTATCAAAATTTTCGACGAAATCGATTTTAGCGCGGTTTTTAGAGAAAACAACCGTACCAAATCAGCTGAAACTTGATGTTTAGCCTACAGGTTACCATGGGACGCAAAAATAAGGACATGGGCAAAATCCACCGAAAGTTAACTATAGTTATCATAGTGATCAAAACACCAAATTTTGTTTCTCAAAAACGGCTCTAACGATTTTTATTAAATTTTTTATATTGGTAGCTCTTAATAAGATAATTATACCGTAGAATTCCCATTTGGGGGAAAATGACGAGAGCAGCACAATAAATTATCAAAATTTTCGACCAAAAGCGTTTTTAGCGCAGTTTTTTCCTTATAAACTCCGCTGGAATTCTTGTAGAATGTAACAAAAAAATTGGTATTGTAGTCCATTCCAATACCTGAAGGGTGAGTGTTTAAAAACCCTCATGAGATACATGGGGGTCACTCCAGAAATTCCTGAATTTCAACTACTGCCGTTTCGCTTACTACCAGTTCTAAAAGTGTTTACCAAACAACCCTGCAAAAGTAATTACTATCCTTCTTCAAAAAATTTGTGTTTACAGCCTCATTAATTCTCTGTGAACCAATTGCTCAATAAAGGTCCTGCAATGAGTACGAGCAGCATAATAAAATCTGGAACTGTAAGCGCTACCGCTTCCTGCAGCCGTAAAGTGTTGTTTGACCATGTTCAAATTAACTGAATGATAAATGAATTGATTAAATAGAATTAGCCATGTACAAAGTGAATTGAAGTAGAGCTAAGGAAAGTTGTGTGTTGCAACGCACCAGATATTTTACGTATAACTCTAGAAAGGTGGTTATTGTCCCTCTAAAAAAATTCTGTCTGCGGCCTCATCACGAGTACGAGAGCACAATAAATTCCGGTAATGTAAGCGCTACCGTTTTCTGCCGCCGTAATGCTACGTTTTACCAAGTTCAAATGAATTAAGTGAACTATAAATTGTCTCGTATTGAAAAACCAACGTCATGGGACTGTGGACGTAATTTTTCTGCGGCCGCATCGGTTCATGATGGTGAAATTATTGGGTAATGCTGGCCCAAAATATTCTGGAATTATGTGGGAAAAAACTGCTCACGAATGGGAATTCTACAGTTCTTCATTCGGAACTGTTCATGTTACGAAAAGTGTAATGAAAATCGTTGCAGTCATTTTTGAGAAAAATAGCATTTTTTTGGAACGATTTGTTCGTAGCTTCATATTGGCGTCCAGCAAACTAAATATCGAATTTGACCCAGTTTGGTTCAGCCGTTCTCTCGCGTTAACAGATACACGCAGGCCGTTTCCTGAAATGGTATTTTCTGTACTCCGTTGAAGGAAATTCAACATAATTATACTTCCTACTCCGTAGTGCTAAGGAAAGTAAGAAGAGAGAATTTGACTCACGAAACTCAAAAAACTTTGGTTAATACTTATATAACAAATTTCACTGATTTCATTAATTTCAAGTTAACTTCCGATGATATTCACTCCGGTTCCCCAATTTATTTCAGTTTTTGATACCTGCGGCGGAATTAAAATTGTATCTGAAAGGTAGCACAACGTATTTTTACTTTCCGTCCCCCTAGGGAGTAAGACTGAATGTTATGTTATTGGCGGACTCCGGAAAACACTATCCGAGAAAATGGTTTGAGCGTCTGTTAATGCGAATGAGAGAAAACCGCTTAACGACATCCGGTCGAATTCAATACTTTGCCTGCTGATTATTATGGGACTCTAAATTATAATAAATGGGGTATAAGCAAAGTCTGCACAACGTTTACTATTAATTATCGTGGTGATCAGGACACCAAATATTTTCTCCTCCTGTCCTCTTCTGGCTGTGGCGAAATGGATGATTTTATTTCATTTTTAATGTGAAATTCAAAGTAACGTCGTTTTGTAAGTTTTTCTCAGTGTTTCTGCCCCAACTCAGTACAGTTAACGTGAACCTTCTCAGAAAAATTTGTTGAGATTCCCAATAACTATCGTGACAAGTCGTGACATGCGTAGCAGAAGCTTAATAAATCAAGGAAGTATATCATTAGCTTCCGTGTTGAACGTTAAGTTACGTTTAATTGTTTGCCCTGTCCAAATGAACTGAGCTAAAGAGAAAGAATGAGCGTCGGGCTGAGGGAGGTTGTGTGATGCGTCGCACCATATATTTTCCTTATTTGTCGTAAGAAGGCGTCTGCCACCCTCACTCCCTTCACAGTGAAGTCCATTCCTTCAATTAAGCGTTTGTGGTTTTTTGCTGCCCGAATTTTATTGCTCTCACTTTTCATCGATTTTCTTTGTCGTGGCAGTTTTTAAAGATGTGCTTAAGAGCTACGGTAAATCCGCAGATTATGGATTTACTCCTTCAATTCAAGCGAAAGCCATTTCGAAACGAGGACCGATAAAGTTCAGAGCTGGGGGAATCGATTGTTTGTCAATGGTGAGCCCGGACTTGTTGGCGTCGTAAAAATCGCCCCACCTTTCTGGTTGCTTGGAACGGCGTGTCTTCTTTCAACTGAAGGCCCCTCCCTCCAAATATTTCCTACAACTATAAAAACCGTCCGTTTCAAGGGGCGGTAAATGACCGGGTCGTAGCAGTAACTTCCCCGGGGGTTCTTCGGTTAAATCGAAATTGAAATGTTGGGGCTGTCCGAAGGGTTCCCCCAAGTGTAAATCACTCGAAATCACTCTGCGGGGCTTCAAGCCACGCCTTTAATAAACTTCGCGTAATACTCCCCCCGTCAAAGTAAACCTTCCGCGTCTGCTGCTCAGCAATGCGAGTCAAATTCACTTTTCACTTCTTTTCTCGTCCGGATTAGCTTCCAGCGATCCTTCACGAAAGGCCTTCAAACAACTGAATATTGTTTGTTCCGGGGAACGGAAAACATCGTTGGGAACATGCTCATTCTGCGTCATATCCTCTGCGTGACTTCCGAGTTGGCAGAGCCGATTAAGGCTGATCCTTCGATATACCACTTCGCTCACGTTTAACGTTCCTGTTGATTTAGGGCTAAACCCATTTCGTATAAACAATTTGATTATTTCCAACGTATAATTACTGCTCGATTGACGCAGTATCCATCTCACCCACGTTATTTTGCGCCGTGAAGCCTCAAACTAGTTTAGGCTGTACAGTGCCATAATTCTGACATTTAATCACTTCAGTGTTTACTAGAGATTAGGCGAACTTTTTGATAATTTATTGTGCTCCACTCGCCATTTTCCCACAGATGTGAGTTCTGTGATCACTAATTCTTCATTTTGTCAAAACAGGTATGTTTCCTTTTCAAAATGGCTCTTTCTTAGCACTCATAAGAGAGTATATATCAGTCGAATGTCATGGGGTTTCGCTGTCGTGGAAGAGCCCGGGGACTCGCACTGTATTCACCTAATCCAGACCAGTGGGGGTACAAAGGCTGTCATTTAGCCAGTCTCCCAGCAGACAACTGTTGCTCACATGTTACCACACGGATGACCCTGGAGAATCCGTATCATCTGGAAGAACTATTAATCTGATTTCTCGCCTGAAACCCGCAAGAAAGAGATCAGCTGTCGCCAAGTTTCTTTGTCATAACCTTTATCAGAAACCGAGTGCAACGGTTATAAGCTCGCTTAGTTGTAATAAAAGCTGGAAGGTTTGGCTGCTCTTCTGTCGTTGGAACTACAATGAATTAGTACGTGGTTTGTGGTTTACTCTGCAACGGAGGCGCCAGACGTGCAGGATGGAGATTCTTTGAGAGAAAAGAAGTAGAATCGTGCAAAGAAATCGTCATGTTCCAAATGAAACTGGCTCGTCGCATGCCGGTACTATTGACAGTGAGTTTGCTTCTCCAGTCAGGGGAGCAGTAGCCAATCATGCCTAAGGAAATGACCTTATACGTGAGGATAGTGTCACAGTAACACACACACCCCAAGTTACCCTGCTAATTGCTCATAATGAGGCAAACCTTGTGAGGGTTTGCCTTTGGAGCACTGAGAAATGTTCAAGTTGAGCATTTTATGACCTAGGGTCTTTCAAATCGTAGCCATTCAATCGGCTCTTCCTGCTGGCAAAGGGCTTAAGGACTATTTCCGAAGCCGACAACAGATTTTCCAAAATGTTTATTCCTGATCACTCCCTTCACCACCTGTCCTTATGTCATGCGATTTGACTTTTGTTCTAGAAAAATCAGGAGCGACCCACCACCCAACTTTCCTCAGGCCAAATCTGTTTTGCACTCATTTTAGGTGTGCGGACCGTTGTATATAGATGATCGTACTTATGTCACGACTTTAAGTGAGTAACCAGCGTATAAGTTATCTGTGGAACTATCGAGACGATTTTATCTTTTAGTCTAGTTTTTCTTCTAAACTGAAGCTATCAAAACGCCATCAAAAAGGAATTTTACGCTCCACGCTGGATTTGAGTGGAAGTTGTTGCTATTAGGAGGCAGTAAAACTACCCAATATTTCTCGTTTAGCCAGCGCCTAGAGAAAATTGAGGGTTTCAAAGGATTATGCGACTAGTTTGGTTGCTCGAGGAAAGACGTTGGAAAGGGCTTTATATTCTAGGGTCGAGGCGTTGGGGAAAGCGATGTGAGCTCCTTCGCCTCCATCGTATATCAACCAGGGCTGAGAAAACGGCGAAGAATCTTGTTGGTTTGCATGGCAAACAGGACAGAGCAGAGAAACGACCACCAGTTCCGCTCAGCTCGGATGAGTCAAAATATGATGGCAACGAATCTGCAAAAATCGAGTCATAGGACTTTCTAGATATATTGTTTAAAAGGGGTCAATAATTAGAACGGACAATAAAAAATTTGACAACATAGTTTTAAATAGTTCATATAAAAATAAGGGTATTGCACATAGCAATTATTTAAAAAATGTATTAATCGCAATCTAAATACATCAGGGAATGAACGTTACAAAATCGTCCTTTTGTTGCTCGTATCGTGTAGCGTTCATGTTTAGCGCACAGCACGCGTCTCATTTCCTATAAACATATCTGACAAACAACATAGAATGTTATAGTAAGCATGCAGATATGAAATTATGTACGGGAGAAGGAGTTGGTGTTTGGCTGGTTACAAGAGATTCACGAGTTCAGAATCACGACCAGAGAGAGAGAGTGAAAGTTCATTGGACAGCTACAGGTTAAAGTCTCTGGGTATTCGACCTGGCTACAGTCAAGAGATGAGTGGCAACGAGTTGGAAATATGCGGGTGAGGGTCTGATAAGGTTTGGGAGAGACAGAAAAAACCCACTGAACTATTGAAAAAGCTCTGGAAACACGAATCCTTGTGTAGGCCATGCTAGGAATATCGGAAGAAGTTGAGTGGTTGAAGTCAGTCTCCTCTTTCGTACTAATTTGTTACAAATTTTGCTGGATTAGACTGCGTTCCACATGACGTCCGGTTTTGATCAATATTGTGGGGTGCTTTCAGTTGATTAGTACCTTTTTTCCGTGAGGGTTCTTGTAGAAATGTGTAGAACGAAGACAGAGCCTGCATTTTATATAGAATCTAGTCGAGTTTACATGGATTGAAGACGACAGATAATTTGGTTTTTCTAAGAGGTAATAACGATTTATCAGTCCGTCTATCAAGCTCCTAGAATTACAACTGCCGAAGTTGCTGAAGACCCAGGAACACCTGGTTGTCCTGGGAGTCGCGATTCCAACGATTGGATCTGACAGCTCAGCGTAGAGTACAGGCTGTAGTGAGATACACTGGCAATTTGTGATCAGGGATTGACATTTAATTTAACGTCGATCGGCCGAACCAATTATTGGTGATAACGAACCAGAAAAGTATCTTTTTCTCATTTATGACCGTATGGTGAGCTTTGAAGCCGATTCCGACCCGAACCTCACTGACCTCGCAACTTCCATGGAATTGGTAGTAGGAGGAATTAAGTGAGAGGGCTCTTTGCCTTTATTAGGGGCCTGGGTCATGACGGGTTTCAAGCCCGCTATAACAAGGCCCTTGATAGCAACCCCTGAGCGATCGTGTATCCATTTCAGCCCTTACATTTTCCCTCCGAGCTCCAACGACCCCCATTGCCGTCTTCGCACGATCACTTGCGATGAAATCACGTTCGACACTTAACAGGGTGGAGCGGTTTTCCAAAGGAGCCGTTTAGACGAGACGGCGGAGTTGGTGCAGAATCTCGCATCTGTTGTCTGGATCTCATGGTATTAGTTTCCAGGCGCCCCCGGTTGCTGAGGAAATTATAAATTTAAACGCGGTGACATTATCTGCTGGCTGTTGAACAAATCACTAGCTTCTACTTGCACTCAGTCAGCATCTATCTTTTATCTTAATTGCCTACCTACTCACGATAATACAGAATTGCATTTTGTCAACGTTGCTATTCAACTTCGAAGTAAAACTAATGGCATTTTTACCCGACGATTCTTTCACCATTAAATTCAGGGCAGTCCAAAGAATTTAGTGCATGCAATCGAATATCCGCTCATAAAAACCACACAACTTTGCCAACCCTTGTAAATGTTATAACGTGTAACGTATACTGACGTTATCTTCGTTCAACGGATTTATAACGAAATCTACGGTACGAAAATCAATAAATTGAACATTAATGGCCGTAAAATCGTTAGAGCTGTTTTGGAGAAAATCATAAAAAAGACAATTTAATGGATTTCCGCATTTATCTGTGCTCAGAAGGTGGTTACAGAAATCGATACTGCAAGTAAAGCGTGGGTACAGATTCCACGTTTACTGTGGAAAGTTCGGTAGTGAGATAGCTCTTTGATGGCATTACTAAAACACCATTTTTTCCATTTTGGTTGTTATCTTTTATCGGCAAGCTTTCATAGGACTATTTATAGAGGAAATCATGTAAATATTGACTATTTGAAGAGATCCTGTGAGTTTGTTGAAGATCGTTGGCGTCATTCTTCCTAAAAGTAAAAAGAACTATTTTTATTTCATAGGCTTGTATCGTTCGTTGGGTATTCACAAAGATATTTATAAGGAAGGAAAGTTAAGTAATGATTAGTAGAATACTGTTGGCTCTGCTCAACTCAAATTGGTACCCTGTCCCCGTCAATCAACAATACTGTGACATTTGGAGACACAATTTATTACCCTAGCCGACGAATTTATTTTGTTTTTTATTGATTCCCTCATCCTGCTTTCCAGGCTCCCACGTGCCACCACTCGTTAGGCATTCCAACTCACACAGTGACATTCGTCTTTCAACTCTCATCTGGTTACGCTAACTAGCTCTCAGCTCTCGTACATACACCGATACACATATACACCCCCCCCCCCCATGTATAGCATTATGAATTCTGCCTCTAACCTGCTCTACTCAGGAATGTATTGCAGTCATACCAATATATCTAGTGGGGGTGACCGGCACCTCAGCACCTTTAAAACTAGCTAGTACCTACATGTACTGTGCATAGAGGTTTCCCTAAAAATGTAGCTTGTCATCGAATGCACAGGGGTTCGGATCGTTCCGTGATATTTAAAAGAAATGTGCATGAGGTGTGGCAGTAAATAGGTTCCCTCAGTACAACCACTGAATTAATTCCAGATGGTTTTGATTCAGTTCATCAGCTGTAGCTATTCACAATACGCTCGTGCAAAATGATGAATTCAATTCACGCCGAACCAAACTGGAAACACGGTCCTGCAATATACAGGCAGCAGATGCGGACCACTAACAGCAATTTGTAGAGAAGGTTTCCGAACAATCCTCGTCGAAATAGTTTCAGGGAATCCTCGCCAACTCAACGTGTCTCCCTTTAATCCTCGTCAGTATCCAACTCGTAGAACGGCATGTTCGTTTGAGTTTCACCTTCGTAATGAGGTTTTGTATTTCCAGTTGAATGTTCGCCACTGTCTCTGCCGCTAGTACCAACGGGATTTCTAACAGTGCGATATTGTTCGGGGACAGGTAAAACAGCAAGTTCACTAGGACATTTTTTGTTACTTGCCTTAGTCTAACTGAGTAAAAAGGCAAGTTATCCTAATCGGCTGATTTATTTGGTTATGAAAGAAATAATTAAATCCAATTTTAGCGCGGTATTTGGTTCCGACCTGGTCGTATCTCGAGAAAAGTGAAGCGGCGTTTAAATTGGATCAGAAGAAAACCTTGTTTTTATGAACGTGGTATTTTGCTTCAGTCTGGGCCCCTTGTCTTCGCCTATTTGTTTCTGCTAACCTCTCGGGAACGGTTGTAATCCGATTTCATTTTTTCCCTACCTTTCCATTCCGTTTATCGCTTAAGCTCGGTTTTTTTTTCAGTTATCGGGCTGTTCCGTCAGAGCTTTTATCCTACCGCGAATACCAAATAGCTGGTAATTGCAACCGATTTGAAGTGGGGGAGGGGGGGGAATTGTTACAACTGTTTATCTCCTCTTGCATCAACTTGAAATTGGCTGTTAAGTTTTTAATGCACGTGAAATCAACTTTGGTAGAGAGATTGTTCTAAAACCCGCTATGTTATTTTGTAATTGCAATAACTGTAATCAGGCGAAATAAGTGTCACCAGGTCACTCACATAGAATCACTATGGAAGGTGTTTCCTCAAATTCTAGCACCTGAAATGAATGGAATCGATGTTGGATGAAGAATTTTCCGTTGTATTGAGGTAGTTCGATGTCGGCGTTAGGCTGCTAGTTGACGCCTATAGGAATATTGTGGGTCAAACCTCAAGATTTGATTGAATCTACGACCAAAACCTTGAATGTTTCGAAATAATAAAATTAATTTTACTCAGTAGGAGGTCCATTTTGTTGATTTTCTTTTTAGTTGAAGATTGAATATTTCATATAAAAATCTGTTGAATAATTGATATGAGGGAAGTTGCTGCTGCCCTCAACCCAAATAGAGTTCAGGGATTGGAGCTTCCACTCCTGTCATCCGTCAATCGCTCGCTTTCTTCCAAGCAGTTTTTCTCAACTCTTTCCAACAATTGCCTGTCTGCTTCAATTTTAATCCTGCAAAGGATCCTGTCCACACAGTTCGTCCAGAGTTTGACTTCTAAAACCACACAGGGTTTGAATTCCCCCCAACACTCCTCGTTACGTCCAGTACAGTTCACTTTATTAGGAGTCAGTCACTTGTTCGCCTGTGGTGATCGACTTCTTCTCTCTTTATTTAGAGCTTCTTGAACATATTTGGTTCCATGCTTTTCTGTATCTGTATTCATCCTCATTGCATTAACTCCAGCGTACACAAGCTAAATTTCAGAAGAACGGTTTACATTTCTATCTGATTCACTCAGAACTGACAACAACGATTTGCTGGAAATATGCGGTGGTCATAATTCGGTGTGTTTCCTTTACACCGCTTGATCTCGAATGCCTCACAGACTAAAATTTTCATAAGGTTTTTCATCCTTTCTTAAAGTCATGACCTCCTTTTTTCTCCAGTTCTTCGCCCTCGGTCATTTCCCTTGTCACATATCTGCCTATCGGCATTCCCTGTTACGATTGTAGCAGCCCTCACTGTTGTTGGCCAACACGCGTGGTGTGTCGACGAACGTCAGAATTATCCACGGTCAAAAAGGTGTGCGTCCGTTGCAAAACAGTAGCTTTTTCTTGAGTCAAACGACATTCTGTTCTGGATTCTGTAGAATGAACCAGAGTGACGATGAGTGGAACAGTTCTTAAAAACTCTATTCTAGTTCATATTGGGTTAGTTCGGCGTCGAATCTTGCAACCATGAGTTCTACCGAAACTTTGCCTTTTTCCCATTGTAGTCAGGTAATATTTGGTGTCTTTTACTAATAGTACCTGATGTTGAATTGAATGGAATGGGTCTGAGAGGTGTTGGACATTGGTGAGAAGCTGTTCAACCATGCTGTGCAAGAGAATAACGCAACGTTTCTTCTTGTTACTGGGAGCACACCCTGCTCGTTGCTCTGAACAGTAAACTCATTCTTCCAGTTTCTTCGATGTGTAATGTATGGGACCTATTACCCTTATGTCATTGATACTTGGAACACTAAACGTTTGACACATTCTTCATAGCACTGGTAACAATTTCCACGAAAAATGTTATTCTGTTGAAACCGTATAACGTTTAGAACATTTTTTTTCATTCTGATTTTCACCCACATAACATTAAAAAGTCTCATTTTTTCACGAAAATTAGCTAATGTTGGGGAAGTAGGGCGAATACACTAAATCCAATTTCCCTAAAGGTTATGATGCCAGGTGGGCTGATCAACAAAATAATCGGAGGAGTGACGAATGAAAACCAAACCGATTGAGATAAAAGGCCAGAAATATAACGAACTATGAAGAAAGCTTCTCAGGTAGTTCAATTCATTGACTATCAAATGATGTCTATAGAAAAGCTGGGGTGTTCTGAAGTCTCCAGGGATTCGATACATGAAGCTGGATCGACTGAGCCTCTTCAAAAGCGAATTTCCATCGAACGGTATTGACGCTTCCTCATCCCCGCCAATTGTCGCAGTCCGTATCGCGTTATGCAGCACATTTTCCTCCCTTCGATTTTCTGGGGCGTCTGGGGGGGAAGAAATATGAGAAAACGGTCGTTGCGGAGACTGCCCTTATTTTTATCTGGATAAGACAGATCGAGATTCCAGGAATGGAGTCGTGTGAAATACCTGCCATTCTTCAATAAGAGGCGACTGTACCCGTCGACGCCACTTCCACGCCTTTCTGCTTTCTTTAACATCAAATCCAATTGGCTTCTCGACCTTTAAACAATGGAGCAAAAAGAATTTTCCTTCGAAAACTCAAGAATTATTTTTAGCAATATTTTCGAAGAAAAGCTTTCTCCACATCGGATTTTCCTTCTTTTTTTAGTCCAACCCAGTTCCTGTTGCCATTTTCTCATATTTTCCTTCACTGTTTCTCTTCTTGCTTGACATACGATTGGCGCGAACGGAAGCTGCTTGATATATCCTCAGCCTCAGAACTCGACGTCCTACGTGGTGGCTTCCTATTTCTATGACTGCCTTAACAATCTGAGCCTTAGCTCTCGATGGTCTGAATCATGAGAAACTGTTATTATTATCTGTAGTCGGTCTGCATTTACTTGCAGTAATTGGCCCCCTCAAGCGATCTGGCTGGTGCAACGCCCAACACATTCCATGTGACTGGATCTCACTGGCTGCTCTTCTTTCTTGTCCTCTTCACCATCACAAGAATCTTGCAACGTGCCTGCATTTGATACATTCTCTCATGATGCCTAGCAGAAACGGTATTTACTGTGGTGTCTTTATTCTTCATCTCTGCGCGATACTAGCCCCCAAATCAGCATGCTCGCACCTATACAAGCCCAAGCGAATTGCGCAATGTACTTCCACTTTCACACATGATGCAGATGAACGCCTGTGCCATGTGTTGGGAGAATGTGTTTTTCACTTGGCACTGCCAGGCTGCCCCTTTGGCTCGAGAAGATGGAATGGCAAGCATCGCACACTGTTGCCCTGTAGTGCAGTTTGGGCTTGCAGCTTTACCGATTGGGTGAAGGTACGTCATAAATGTGCCACGTCCCGTGAGGAACTGGGTAAGGTAGGAAACGACCTCGCAGTGGCGTTGCTCGAGCTACTTCAACGCTACAATGTCATGCGCTGTGCAGCTGCATCATCAGAGTTGCCATTATCAGGTTCCGAATGAAATAAGCCACCGTAGATCAGGTGCAAACGCCACCATGACGAGCATAATGTTAGCTTGCGTGGTACTCCTGACGTTGAACTAAATATCTGGTAAGATTGTTTAGTTCAGTTTATGCGAGCCAGTAGAACTTTACTCGACGTGTCACAGCGAGAAGCTGGTGGTGCGTAACACTTCGGACATTATTCCGTATCATTTGCAGGGCCAATCTCAACTTTGAATCGATTCGGCCGCTTAGGGTAAAGAAAGTAGAAAAACACTCAAATTGTGAAATCTTCCAAGTGCTGCATAAAATGTTGTTGAACTGCTGCCAAAAAACAAGTGTTGTCGCTGTTTGTACAAAATGGGTGGACGTATGGAAGGGGGTTTAAAGTTGAAACTGACAGTCGAATAGGGCGATATCTTTGAGACATGAGGGAGGAAACTGTATTTTATAGCGACTGTTATATGAGGTCTCTTCCTGCTGCAACTAAGTCAGTTGAAAGTTTTGGCTTCTGTCTGGTTGTTCCGACGGCATACGAACCTGTATAAATTGGGGTGGAAATGTTTTCGATTTTATACATAATTCCTTCAGTTCACTTGGCAGAGATCCCGTTCCAAGGTAATTTATTCCTCGAACGAACCCAAGACACTTTGCGTTCTTACGTTCCTTGGCTGAACTAACTTTGAAGCTTCGAATTGCCTGAGTGTACGCACGCCGTTTCACTTAACCTCGTGTCATCCACTAGCTCTTCACATCCTGTAATTCATAGCCTCCTTTCTGACTTGCGCCAACTTTCTCCCGCGGAATTTCGGTTTCAAGTTTCCCTTCGCTTCAAAAGCGCCTCTTCACGAGCTTCAAACTGCCTCATTTACATGCGTTTTTAGACGTCGCGTCCTTGTCGTCGGAAAATTGGAAACGGCCGCATTTCCTCGTTGTGTTTGCTAATCGCCCGTCTCCTTCATCATTCATTCTGAACGAGCGTGAGATGATAAATTGCTGGAATATTACAGGGGGTTCCATCGAAAAGTTAGAGGAAGGAAGTGACGGGAGAAGGGAAGAAAAAAGCGGAAAAGCTGGTTGGAAGTTTCAACGCTTCAAACACTCGAAGTTGAATACGTGAGGGGTATTTCTAAGTTGGAAATGCTATTTGGGAACTGAAATGCTGGTACTGACAACTCTCGCAACAACCACGAAAGTCTCGTCATTTACGTACGATATTTGCCCTCAGTCCAACAGTCGGTTCCAGTTTCAAACCACGTTCAAGTCACGATTAGTTGGTGTGTGGTCGAAGGAGATTAGCGAAAGCTCAGCTTCGTTCGAAAGCTTCGATCTTGATGTAAGTTATATCATGCACGAATGTAACGTGGTAGGTCGATAAAACATTTGGTCTGTACCGATGCCGCAGAACCCGAGCGTTAGGAGTTCCGTCATTGACGTAATTGCGTGATTTCGATTACTTGGTGATTCTATCCGCATTAGAATCAGCGAAAGTAGGAACAGCGTTGTTTCTTTCAACAATCGGAACCTAGTTTCAAAATTTACGTCGTTGTGTGTCAAAATACTCGATTCTCGGACGGACCTGGTACGCGTTTATCTCTTCGTCGGAGAAATCAGAGTCTGTGAGCTCCCAGTCGGAGTCCATTGCTCATATAATGATTTTAGATTGAGTTGGCAGAACCCCAATAAATAATAGAACGATAATAATAATATGATAAGGAGAGCACAAACGGAATCAGATCGAGGCAAGCGAAACACAATCGAACATGGCTGCCAACCAATTTTGCAGCTAACTGTACAACTATCTGATAACTGAAATAACAGGTCGGAAATAAGTAAACACAGATAATAAATAAAGTCTTTAGTCGAGCCTGCAAATGACAGTGATAAACCGGCCCTTAAGGTATTTTGGTTGCAACGAGCAATCAAAGGTTTATTTCGAACTGCCACTTTTGGTAAAAATGTGCGGATGAATTGCACACATACATAAGGGCGGTGTGATTGTAAATCGTTGTACTCGTGGTACAAGCATTTCTGAGGGTAGACACTTATTTAATCACAATTTGTTTTCCGTAGTGGTAAGTCATTCTTAAGAGCAGAGATCGGTCGAGGATATTTGTTCTCTCTCCTTCCCAGGGTACGATAAATTTGTTCCCAGTCTATACCAGCAGCTCTTATTCAAATCATCCGTGGTTCAGTATTCTCCTCATTGCAATTCAAAAAGTAACTACTTTCCGCCAGGCAAGCTTTCCTGCATGTTTGATGATTTATTCCTTAAAAGTCCGACGCTGATGTAATATTCACCCAACTTCGTTGAAAAGTCAGATTGGTTTGAACTGTAACTTATTCAGTGTTTGAATTCTTGGGAGACCTGGCGCGAAATCATGTTTATACCTGTGCTTGAGATCTCAGGATCCTTAGCGCGCATAAACTTTATATAAAACGGCTTTTCTCCGTAGTTCACGCAAACTCCTAGTCCAAATACGTATCTAGTTATAGTGTTGTTGGTGAACTTTATTGTGGAAATTATCACCACTTCCGTCTTCAATGTTATTCTTTTTTCTGCAACAGACGTGAGGGAAAAAAGTGTAACAGAATTTTTAAAGAAGGTGCCCAAACTTTAGTGGAGGCCTTGGTGGGAGTGGGGTTCCTTGAAAAGCGTAGCTAAGCCTCATCACTACCCCTCTCGTGTAGACAATAGTCGTGAGGGTGGTTGGTTCGTCAGAGGCAAGTTGGAGGACATGATTGGCAAGGGTAGACTCTCGAACCAATATTTGAGCTGAGCCAAACGGATGCTGCATGTACGAATTCTCTCGCTGTGACGAAGAATGCTTAAAGAGAAAATGGGTCGACCTCGATCATTGGTTGAGCCAGTTCCTTCCAAAACTGATTAACTTCAAAGCGCAGCATTACTTCTTTTCCCTGAAAGACGCCTAGTACGCTCTTCATGTACTTCCAGCCTGGAAGTCCACCAAGTCGCTTTCTGACGTAGCTTAGGTTCTGCAACAACGTTGGGCAGTTGAACCTCTTTCGATGTAGATGGGAAAACAGAGATTAGGAGTCGAATAGAAAACGGGAATTCCACAAGGCGTCGCACTTCAGTGGTTTGAGCAAAGTGGTCTTTGTATGGCCACCCCAGAAATAGGCCGCCCCATGCATTCTATTTCTACTCACAAAAGGTACACGGGTCGTACGATTTACAAGAAGAACATACAAGTAGAAACAGATGTGTGTAAATGCTACAGGGGCGGTTTTCTGTTGATGTAATTGAGCTCGCTCGCTTAATTTTGTATTCATTAAGGTATTGATGAGAGAGTGAGTTAGAATTTTCGCCTCCCCAAAACAACTCAAGAACGCTTTTGTTGATGCAGAGAGTTTGCTTCGTTGGAAATACCCTGCATTATGCAAAATGAGCAAGGTAGGCTATGGGAGCCTTTCCACGCCCTTTAATTTATTCATAGCCCTTCAAATGGATGAAGTCGTCTTTCATCGACTCAATTCTTTATAAATTCTTTCCGTTCTTCAAAAACGAGTCAGTTTTTAAAGGATTTTCAAAGGAAACGTAGCGAGAGGTAACGAGCCGGAATGCTCTCTGATGGAATGTTTGAATGTTTCAGCGTCTGTGACATTCCACGACCTAATGAATGCAAGTAATTTCTTAATTATCTATTCAGTTTTGAATGTCGAGTTTTTGTTTTACATTATATATAAACTATAGAATGACATGAAGGTACTAGGTTTTAATTAATCTCGGTTTCGACTTGGGTCCATCACATCCTCTCCCTTGTAAGTACCAACACGATTCATGAACTACGCACTTCGTAGTATTTAGTGGTGTTCTGGCGACAATCCCAGACCCCATGTGTTGTTTCAAATCACAACGATTCACATTCTCCTGAGGAAATGACGTAACAGTTATAAAATTTATATTTTTACGCATTTATAGGAAGTATAACTAGATAGAGTATATTGGTCTCCCATTTCTAAAGTTCGATGTAGGTGTACTGTGGGTTAATGTTTCTGAACAGTGTCACAGAGAAAAGAATCGGTTCTAATGACAGCCCAACGTCAAAAGCTTGAAGGCAATAATGTCCTCCTTTTAAGCGTTTTTATCCGCTCCCCATTCACTTTGTTTAATATTAGATGAATAGTTATGTTGCATCAACTTGGCCAATCTCGTGACAAGTTAATACTTGCTGCTATTCTGTAGGTATTCACAATAGTATCACGTAATTAAATTTAGGGTGCATGAATTATCAAAAATTGTGATAAACTTTGGGTGATTTTCTTCTGGAAAGGGTTCAAAGTGTAGTGTATTGACGTAGCGTGTCCTGTTAGGAACTGACTCGTCTAATGGCTCCTCCCCTTTTCTTTTAATACATTCTCGTATGGGGAGGGGGGGGGCATGAAAATGTCACGTCCCTTTGACGAGGATTCCCATCATGCTTGTCATATGTCTAAAATCCTAAAACTCATTCATCCAGAGCGGCGTGGTTAGCTTCCGATCAGTGGAGAGTTTCTCGCAGAGTCCGGCCAAGTCAACAGTTAATTGACCCATGGTCTCTTGGAATGCTTCAGTGAACGCTGCCGGCAACCTACACCGTGTTATGAAGGGTTGTTATCTCCATCTAGCGGGAAACCTTCCAACTCTAAAAAGTTCACATTCATTTATGGTCATTTTGAACATTATTGGCACGGTAACAAACAATAAGTTGTACCGGAGTGAACGTTTCATACTTCAAGAAAAAAATGGACCACTGAGACGTAAATAGTTCTTTTCCGTAACGTCGCGAGCTTACCCTATAAAGATGCAATCTCTGCCAGTATTCGCCATTCAGGTCATTTCTCTACTCTACATTTATGAGGTCTATTTCCTCTGTCACTCACCCTCTCTCTTCTCCCTAATTAAGTCGTCGTCTCTACGATAAAAATTGCATGTCAACTCTAACTGCTTCTTTAGGAATCCCACTGCCGTATAATTTTAACTTAATTCCAAAGCGTTTTTCTTCTGCAAAATCGTGTTGAATTTCAATTGAAACGGAGGGTTGATAGTAGGGGTGAATTTCTGTTTGGTATAATACGAGGGAGATATTAAATGGTCGAGATTTCATTTAATTTTCCAGTTTAATTGATTTTCTATTTATAGAAGTTGCTCGGATTTGTAATATCGTGTTAATTTTTTACTTCGAATTGGTGATAGAGAGGAAGTAGTTTTCTGATATTTATCTCGAATGCAGTTGTGGTGTTGTGTTTTCTATTCACCGAAAAGCTGTTGAATGTCTCAACTGGTAAACTAATTTTGATGTACATCGTCGTATTGAGTTCTATCCTGTCTAGTGTTGTGAATCTGGTACTAGCTTTCTCAAAACAATGCTAGCCCCATAATTATAAACTAATCTACAATATTCATAAGATAATCGACAGCAACCTCATAAATTCCAAAAGTCACACTAACGTAGTTTCTTTGGCTAACTTTTCACGGTGTTTTCCATATAATTGCAGCATTGTTAATGTTTGGTGCAAGAGAATGGAGAGCTGTGACGAACAAATAAAAGCAGACGAATGAGTTGAGTGAGTGAAAGGACCGTTTGACAACACTTGTGAACGATTGGGTAAAGAACAGAAAGGAGCATAAGATACGAAGAATTTATGTGACAAGCCCTAGCTATGCGAGCAGGTGTAGGGGCGAGAATGGAGAGTGAGTGGGTAACTGGGCAAGAACTGAGTATCAACACAGAGGGTTTGTGGGTCGAGTTAAGGAAAGAGCTGAGAGTGGGATTGCCCAAAGAGAGGGGGTAAAGTGAGTCGTTGGAAGGGGGGGGGGAGAAAAACACAACTGAACATGTTGGAAACTTTAAAGGGGAAAATCCGTTGTCAGCTTCGGAAATAACCGCCTTTTGTCGGCAGGAGAAGCTGATTGAACGGGTACTTCTCGAGAAAGGCCAATGGCTACGAACTTATTTGGCAGGCTTAGCTGAACAGTCAACACAAACCATTTCAGAAAAATCATGACGACAGTCCCATCTATCACCTGCACGTTGGTTTTCCTATGTAGGTCGTCACAAAAGTATCAACGACTCAATAAATTCTGACACTGAGTACTTTCAGTTTCTACGAGGAACGTTTAGTTATTTTCCGAGGGTTTTGATGAACTGAGTCAAATCGAATCTATTACTAACTAGAGCAATCTTGATTGCTCATTGTATGTGGGGCTGATGAAAGTTGTGTGGTGCGTCGCACCCAATATTTACCGATTTGGGTACTTGGCGTTTCTGAAAGTAAAAAACGCTGTCACCTTCTACGAATAGTTTTATCGTAACCAAGCATTGAATGTGGTATCGTATGCTGTTGTTTCGTAGTTGAGGTTGAATTTACTTAGTAGTCCAATCATGTCAGTTGGTCCCACGAACCTATAATTCTCTCTTTCACGAGTGAAGACTTCTATCAACAGCCCACTCATTGACGTGTAACCAATGGGGAGATGTGGCTCAAATCTGCATTGCAGGGCTAGAGTTTGGTTAGCAGCCTGTTAAACCGTTTGCTCCTCAGTTTTTGCCGGGAAAAGAGCTTAGCCCATCTGCTCCATTCGCCTTCAGTGGCTTCCATCCCGTGGTTAAGGCTCTAATGAAAGTTTTCCTCCGGCAGGAGCTTTGCAGATACCCCGCCACTCTATATCTTCTTTTTTTTTCTTTCCCCTTTTTTCCCACTTTGCCCGCCATGCGGCCAACTTCAGTGTTCTCCTAACTTCCCATTTCACCGCCGCACGCTCCTTTTTGCACCTTCTACGGCCGACCGTGTTTCACACTTTTTCCATCCCCTCCACCCGCCTTCGGATGTCTGTCGGCCTCATTACCAGCATAGCCAACCTTTCGGGGCCCCTGGTATTTTTTTTTTCTTTTGAGCGTTGCTTGGTTGAAAAGAAAATAAGGAGAGGGCGAAGGCAAAGAACTTTTTCAGGAAAAAAGGGGGGTTCTTAGGATTCCGAGTTTCGACAGAATAATTTCTGAATTATTCGGTTCCTAATTTGGACGGCGTCCAATTCAAAAGATTTTTATTATGGTCTTGGACGACTTCAAAGGTACTTTCTGGAGGGAATGGAGACTATGAAGTCATTTATGTTCAATTTGTATCGAGTACAAAAGCGCGCTGTTCGTGTTATTATTTTCACCACCTAATTAACTTTCACTCTCCAGGCGGTTCCTCTACAAATGAGTGCTTGTAACTAACGTTCTTTCCTTTGTACCTCATTCCAACTTGCAGTCTCTAATTTAAACTATTGTGGAATAGCGTTTGTATTAACTTCAACTGGAAGGGTAAGAAAAGAAAGCTAAGCTACTGATTAGTACCTGACGTTTCACAAGTTTTCGAGGGGTTCTGACTGGCAAATATCAAATGCGACGTATCACTCAACTTTCCTCAGCTTCACTTGCAGCCTAACTACTAATCCAAACCACTTTTCACTCAGTTCTTGGTATAACGTGACTACGTTTTACTTAGAATTCGGTAGTGCTTAACAGTCCGGATTATGTTGGCTTATTGAAGTGCTTTAGAGGATGTTGGTAGCCAATCACGCCTAAGTAAATGGCCTAGTACAGGAAGATTGTATCGCGTAAACACGCACCCCAAGTTGCCTTACTAATTACTCGTCATGAATCCGTCAACCGAACCTAGCGAGGGTAGCGCCTTAGAGGAACTGGAACTGGGGATTGGCTGGAACGCCACCTCTCACCCTTATTGACGCCCAAGTTATGGGCGCTGGGAGCTGGGGATGGAACTGGGAGGACATGTGCGTCCATGTACGCCCACACGATAGGCCCATTTGAGGCCGCAGTAGTGGTTCCTAAGTTGCATCAGGCTAGGGTGGGGGGGAAAGTGCTTAACTTGCTTCTCAAAAGGGAAGCTGCGATCACCAAAATCACCTTAAGAGAATGAGCTGGGCTGGGCTTCAGTCACCTGCTGCTTGACCCGCTTGACACCACGATTCGTAGCACTTGATGGATAGGTTTGGTGCACTTTTCAACTCCCTGTTTGAACCACAGAGGAAGGGTTTTCATTTAATTTGGCAACCAATTACCCAAGTGGTAAACGAAAATATGAAAAGGTTTATAATAAAAGATTTGTGACAAGTATATACAGGGAAATGAAATTAGGAGCTCGTACTATACTAATAATAAATTTAAGTGAAACTAATCTCAGGTATGATTTGAGTAGAAGAAATGTTCGTAAGGTATAATTGTGATAAAAGGAAAGTTTCGTCTGACCGTTGTTGCTGAGACGTTGGGAAGGCGGAGGAAAGCGATCCAGGCGAGCTAGCCGGTCAGATGAAGGTGTAGCAGCGTATGGGGTGCTGCAGATGGAGTGATGCAGATCGCTGATTCCAAAATTGCAATAAAGGATAATAGTGGGATACTGATGACCCAGCAATTACCAGAAGTTGGCCAAATATGAGAAGCACGCGTGCGGGTGAATGAAGAGGCGAACAACGTTGGAGTGAAGGCGAGGGCAGTTGAGCGTTGGAACGACTTGATGAAGAAGAAGGGGTAGGCACGTTCAATCCAGACGCGTTTTGGTAATCGTTTAGAAGTCCACAGCACTTCTTACGCCTACATTATTATTATTAGAAACTAACAACTACCTCCGGCGTTAACACTCCCCAGTTCGGTAATATCGAGTTTTATCTACATTGATATTAGGATATGTATGAAAAGTATCTGTGTGTAATGTTTTGCATGTTAACATTCGGGATTTCTCCTTCTTCGTAATCTGAAGATATGGGGAGTCACTTAGAACACACGTATTCCGAACGAAACTGGTTTATAATTATAACTTTGTTGTGCAACTTTCTAGGAAACTCAAACTAAGCCTACCCTTCCCTCGACGGCACTAAATAACAATAGGTTTAAATACTGAATAACTGCTGACATTGACATTAACACACGCACATAACGTTGACCACTAGTACTGACTACCTTCGCTTGTCACTCCCTTCTTCCTTTCGTTAGTTTAAAAGACGGCCGCGAGGGATTTACTGAGTAGCTAATGGCGACACGTGAGCGTCGTTTGAGTATAAAGTGAACAATAAAACGTAATTTCACTGGATAGTGGAGTTTGTGGTGACCAGAATCATCATTCCATCACATGTATTCATTTACCACAGTGAAGGCGTCTTTTAGGTTCAGTCAAAGTAAACAGATAACTTAGCCTGGCGGACGTTTCGCTTTGTTTCTTTAACACCATCAGGGCTACAAAATATCGCGCCGCAGTAAGTTGTTAAGAATGTATAAATACTTATATTTGAGTCCTGATCGACCATACACCTCAGAAAGCTAATAGTAGTTACGTTATTTGGTAACATCAAGTGTGTTGAGAGGCATTGAGGAAGAATAGCTCGAGTCTCAAGAGTAAATGTAGACAGTGGAGGGACGACATCCTTTAACTATGTTTCTATTCTCATAATTTGATTAGAACTCTCCATACTTATCCACCCCATGGTATTTACATCTCATTTTTAGCCAATGGAAACAAAACTTTCAGTACTTCCGTTTCACAAAATTCACAAATAGAAGTGTTTAAGTGTTCTAAACAGTTTACTCCTCCTGTGATAGTTTGTGACCCTGATGATGCTTAATGAATTTATCAAGACGTTGGCCTAAAGAAGTTGTTTATGGCGACAGAATCTCAAAAAACGTACATTAAGAGGTAGTATTAGTATTAACAATTTTTACGATTAAAAGTGCGCTCATTTTATTCTCGAAAATTAGAAGTTTTTTGATATGATCGAAAAGATTTATTTCCCAGGAAACTTGACTGTAAAAAAGGTTCCGTTTGAACGATTTTCTTTCTAGTCGGCAACTGCTGAAAACTACTGCATTGCCGTACTAAAAACTAAGAACGAAGACTAGGAAACTTTGTTGTTCCCAGAACGGGAAGGCGGTAGCGCGTCAACTTCTTATCCAGCCCTTCAAGTTGAAAACTACTTAACCTTTTCGTTTCCGTCTCTTCCACTACAAGTTCATCAGCTCGTCGCTCAATTCCGATATCTCCTTTATCCAACTTGTTTGCTTCAATCATTTTTCTTAGGCATCGCGCTACCACCCGCGGGCCAGAGACGAACGTGTATTATCACTTACCTTACGCCATAAAAGTTTTATCACGCGCTGAACGACGAGAGCTGCCATCAAATGGCCAAAAATGTCAACAAATAGTAGTTTAGTACAGTTTCCCCACATAAATACTGCCCGTGTGAAATGACGTTCTTTCAAAAATTACGTTGGTCGTCTTTATTGCGAACCCTAAGAACTGCTTACTATAGCAGAAGTACTACTAAGTACTATAGTAGAAGTTCGCTTTGAAGTACTTTCCACGGCATATCAGAAAGTTTAATGTGTAATGTGTCTGAGAACGCACTTTTCCATTATTTGAGTATTCCAGTCCCTCAGAACTATTTTACCGTCCCTCACAATTACTTTCCTCTCTTCTTCGGAACTGCTTTTTATATAATAGTTTCTATGAACGTTACCGGTTAGTGAACGGTTCTAAGAGGTTTCATATTGATCACTAAATATGCACAAGACTCAAATTCAGACTGATTTCTAAAATTACTCAAATTTCACAAATAGTCCAAACTACCTGTGGTCTAATGGCGGTTACTACGACCATTATTGAGTTATCACCGCGTAGGTACTTCATGAGATCGTCAAACGTATTTTTCCGAGGAGGTTAGTGTTTACACTTTTTCCATTATCGGGTAAGAATGACTCCTTACCTCGCTTATTCTGAAAATGAAGTGTAATTTTTAAAATGAATATTTAATTTAAAGAAATTTTATTCATACGATGAATAAGAGTTATTGATCAATTATTATGCTGCTCACGTTAAATACCGTGTCACTGAACTGTTTGGAACTGGAAGGAATGAATTATAGTTAAGTCGCAGTGGGAAAAGCAGCCCTCATCTCGAATACCCACAACCCTTCCGCTTATTGAAAATATCTGGTGCATATCATCACACAATTTTCTGGACCCCCTGTGAGTTAGACGATTTGCTGCATACGTAGGCACTGTACCTTCCTTCAACGCATTTCTATAGAAACGGTCATGTCCACCTGATGAAGTAATTTCCACAGTATATTAGAGAACCTTTTCTATAGAAACTTGAGTAGAAAAAATGTTGGTACTGGTTAGCTGAATGCACCTCTTCAGTTTGATCACAACCAAAATTACAAACTCGGAAAAACGATAATTTAACGGTTCCACAAATCTCCAATTCCAATGTACCTTATACTATATCTCTGTCCACAGTAATGGTTAAAAAAACAGTTCTTCTTCTTCTGTATGTGCCTTATCCGGCTAACCGGACGTTGGCAATCACTGCGGCGAGAGCGTCCTGGTCCTCTGCAGTCCTGAAAAGCTCCTCCGCACGCTGTATACCCGTCCACTTACTCAAGTTATTCAGCCAGGAGAGCCGTCTTCTTCCAGCACCGCGCCGACCCTCGATCTTCCCGTTCATAATCAACTGAAGTAGCCGATACTTTTCTCCTCTCAATATGTGTCCCAAGTATGCAATTTTACGGCATTTCACCGTAGCCAGGAGCTTCCTCTGAACCTTAGCCCGCTGGAGAACTTCCTCGTTTGAAATGCGGGCTGTTCAAGGGATCCTAAACATCCTACGCAATTGCCACATCTCAAAGGCTCCTATTCTGCTCAGGGTGGCAGCCTTTAGGGTCCAAGCCTCCGCTCCGTATAGCAAGACAGACCATACATAACATTTTACCATTCTCCATCGGAGAGAGAAGTTGAGGTTCTTATCACAGAAAAGATTTCTCATTTTCAAGAATACGGAACGAGCCTTCTCAATTCTACATTTGACCTCCATGTCCGGATCCATAGATTCGTTGATGAGGCATCCCAAGTACTTGAATCTCCTTACTCGTTCAACTCTGCGGCCATTGAGTGTCAACACAGCAGCATCATGAGAGTTACGACTGAAAACCACCCATTTGGTCTTCATAATATTGTTTGTCAAACCCGCCCGTTGGCCAGCACTCGAGAGTCTATTCAAGAGAAGCTGAAGATCCTCCAGGCTCTCAGCCAACAGCACGGTATCATCAGCATATTTGATGGAGGTGATTCGCTCCCCGTTCACTCTGACCCCAACATCAAGATCTAAAAAAGAACAGTTGCGGAGCACAAAATCACAGGTTGCTAAAATATTCTCCGTCAGGTTCATCTCATTCAGGCGGACCTTACCGAAAAACACGATTTTTCGCACATTTCGGTTTGTGTTTTTATTCAACGAACTTTCAGAATATGTTTTGTGGGAAATATACATTCATTGACCAGATCAAAAGATTTCTGTAAGTTTGTTGCAAATAGTTACAGCCGTTCTTCAAAAAAGTGAAAAAATAACTGATTTTCGCTTCACACAGATATTTGTGGGGAACGAAAGCTAAGTAGTAAAAGTCGAAAAATCAGTGTTGAAATTGCGCATCGCCTTAAAAATTATCGAAGAAAACAAATAAACGAGCAATCAATTCGTTCTCCCGTTCTTACACAAATGAAACTACAGAAACACGCACCGCGACCAACGGAAATTGGATTTTTTCGCAGCATCGAAAGCAAGTAAATTAATCAAATATATCGGTTCAAACAAGGAACAATAAAAAATCAACACTAATACAAAAACATTCTTAACATTTTATAAAAAATGAAAAATTGATGTGACCCTTGCCACGATTTTGAACTAAACTAACTAAAACCATCCTAAACCCTTCTCACAAATCTGAAATAGTAAAAAAAACAACATTCCGTCGCTCTGCCGGAAGTCCGAATGCAAATTCTACGTCATACATGAGTCTTTATCACGAACAAATGTTGGCCCGTGTAATCAGTACTACTAACCACAGGCCAGTTTTAGTTGGTTAGCATGACATTTTTCCAACCGCATTTTGACAAGAAATGTGTGTCATGTAACACTCCAAAGTGATCGACAAAAAAAAAACGGAAAAATTTTACTCGACGCGTAAACAATTTAGGAGCTTCAGAAAACACTTTTTAATCATTAGAGATCAGTTCTAAAGTCTGCTCGATTTTGAGTTCATAATTATATAATCACTAGCTGACCCGACAGACTTCGTCCTGTCAAAAAGATTTGTAATGTGGCAGTTTTTGTGCCTACGTATTTTAAAAAATTCTCCTGAACAGAACCGTCACCCTGGTGATAGGGCGTTGTGAATAAAAAATAATTAAATAAAACATATATAAGGATTTAAAAGTAAGTAATCGCTTTATTGTTAATCATGTGAATCATAATTATTATTATTACCAATCATGGTTTTGTGTAATTTTGAGAAACATCTGGAAACTTCTTCTGAATAAGTTCATCTTTTGATCGAGTTAACTGACAAAAACTTTGAGGAAAGTTAATGCAGCCAGTCAACATGTCTATAGGAAATTTGCCATTACCAATGTCAATGAGTTGTTTAGAGAATATGTTTCCAGATTGATCATTTTGCAACTCGACACGCATATTCTTGCTTAAATGAAGTACTTTGACATGTTTCCACAAATTGGAGGACTTTAGACATGCATTGAGTTCATCAGCTGGCGTTGATCGTGGAATCACTGGCAATGTTTGACGAAAATCTCCTGCTAATAAAATCATTGCACCACCAAATCGGTTATTATTGTTCCGTAGATCTTTTAAGGTTCTGTCTAAAGGTTCTGCCATCGTGCATTTATCCCAAACAATCAATTTACATTGCTGCAAAACCTTTGCCATTGCAGAGTTCTTCGAAACGTTGCAGGTTGGAGTTTCATTGCTTTGCATATTTAATAGCAATTTTAGTGCTGAATGGGCTGTTCGACCACCTTCAAGCAAAGTTGTCGCGATTCCCGACGAAGCGAGTGCAAGTGCAATTTTATTTTGTGAGCGAATTGTTGCTAATATTAATGAAATCAAAAAAGTTTTTCCTGTACCACCAGGTGCATCTAAGAAGCAAATCCTTCCAGTTTCATCATTTGTTACTTTCATAAGAGTTTCAAATACATACTTCTGTTGTTCATTTAACAGTGGAAGATTTGTTTGAATTAATTCTTTCAAAGCGTTGAGATCATACAGTCTTTCTCGATGCAACTCTTGGTTAAAAGCGTCATGCATTGGACGATTGGGCGCGGTCAGGCCTAATTGAATTATTAGTTTGTTTGACAAGAGTTTAAATCTTTTATATATGTTTTATTTAATTATTTTTTATTCACAACGCCCTATCACCAGGGTGACGGTTCTGTTCAGGAGTTTTAGTTACAAATCATTTGTATGGGAAAAAGAATAGGGCTATTTTTAGGGTTTTTCCAGCGATAATTCTAATTTTTCTCGCCGTAAAAACCATCCTTGAACTTCAACGAACATTTTAAAAAAAGATTTGGCCAAATTGGTCCAGGCGTTGTTGAGTTATGCGCTTACCAACACATTTTGCGATTCATTTTTATATTATAGATAACTACAGAATAAAAATATACTCGTAGTAACTACATTTTGTCGCATTGTTCTGAGAGTTCTTTCAAGCGGTAGACTTTGGCCCACTGTATTTACTGTAATTTCACTGATGTAGACGCAGTGGTACACCTCTAGGACTAGTTGTGTTCGACTAGTTGGTACAGCGACAGAAATCGTTGGGGAAAGTTGTATGAAGCTTCGCACCAGATGTCTTTTTATCTTTTGTACCGCTTTAATTTCTTACTTACGACTGCTGGAATCACTTTTTGCGCCTCGGTGGCATTTATTATGCACAAAGTGCGCGACAAATTCAACCTGCGTGGGAGGCTGTTAACCGCGCGTCGCCATCTCATTATTAATCCAAAGCGAGTAGAAATTGGAGGGAGTAATTATGCGAGCTGGGCCTCAGTGCAACGGTACCATTTACTCTAATGGAATATGAAATTACTTGGAAGGGAGATATTTTAGTATATATTATTCTAAAGGAAAATGAAACATCGCTAAAACACGGTTAGGATTTGTTCTACCATGCGAAACCCCTGTAACTGGCGAACGAATGGTTATTGCGTCTGAACGTATCGGAAGCTTCGCATAACTCTCCATCACATCGCAGTACTGTGCACAGTGGGGCGGGGCTTCGTCCGATTGGATTGCCGAGGAGGTGGGCACAACTAGATACCAGGAAGAAGAAAATTTTCCCTGATTTTCTCAAAAACGGCTCCAACGATTTCAATCAAACTTTCGCGGTACTCTCAACTAATTAGTAACTGCATATTATTTTTCGTGGAAATGTTTACGGGGAAATGTGTTGAACGAAACTCCAGCGCCCGTACATGTAGCAGGTCGACGAATTCACGGGAGTTAAGGAAAGTTGTGAGTTGCTGCGCACCAGATATTTTCAATAAGCGGAACGGTTGTGAGTATTCGAGATGTATAGTCTTCGGGCTTTTTTCGAAGTTGCTTTTGCACTACAAAAAAAAAGAAGAAAATTACACTACACTCACTGGCTCTTATGGCTTGACTGACCTGATGATTAGATTTCTTTTCAACCTTGTTTTATAGTAGCGTGGTAGCTTGTTATATTGTATCTTTCTTTCGAATGCGCTTCTTTTAGAAGTTGTGAATACTTGACATCGTTTTGTTATGAGGAAAACAACTCGGCCTTCCCTGCAATATACCCAACAATTACGGCGACCCCAAGGTTTCAAGCGTCCATTCTTCCTGTCAATTTCTTCAAGACCACCCAAAATGGGAGAAAAGGGGTGCAATACACAGAAAGAAAGGTGAGGTTCGGCAATGCATTGGAGAGCGCTTTTCAATGCGGTAGACTGGGTTGCGAATTTCGGGCATCCCAGTGAGTGATTTTGGATCGCCGGAGCTAATGAATGACAATTATGAAGTTCCAAGCAGTTTGTTAAAGCGCCGTTCAATGGTTTTCCCGAGGTGTACGATGTCATGAGGAATCCAGGAACATAACGAACAGCCTTCATTTCTTATTATGCCGTAAAAAATTCACTATAACTTCCAAAGAATGCGCTTGGGTACTTTACAAAACACAAATGGACAGTTTTTCCGCGATCATGGGCCACCATAACTGGCGAGAAACAGTCTTAACGCGAAGAATGCGAAAAATTTCATTATTTGCGAGCCCATTTCCCTTTCAGCGGCTCCACCCCTCGAACTGCCTTCAGGTAAAGCACCGTTTAAGTGAAGCACCAAGCTGTGAAACGGCCTTTCCATCGAGGAATTTTTCATTCCAGCCGCGAAATTTAACGACGGTTCTATATAGGTTCCTGTTCGGCACTTCGGAAGGGAAGTATTTACTTTACTGCTGAGGGTTTTACGGCTATCCTTGGCGATTTACGGGCATAAAGTCGGCCGCGCTCTAAGCATTTGATAATATAACCTTTTCATTGGAATTGTAATATGTTACAATTATAATTGTGTAGTTGCTATTTGCTAAGAGATGCACTTTCGCAGGTCGTGGAGGATCCCAGTGAACGAGCCAGTTCCTTATGAGGCATGACGACCACAATTCGCGATTTCACTCATTTTCTCTCCAAGAATCTTCACGTGCTATTGAAAAGAGCATCATCCAGCTTCGACACCTATTTAGCGTGCTCATAACTGTTTCGCCCAGTTTGCGAAGAAGGTTACGATAAAAACCCTGCAAATTGTTACACAATAGTTTATTATTCTCTTGAACAGCTTGACGGAGTCTTATAGCAATAACCAAAAATACCAGTAAACCACACGAAAAATGACCTGAGTACAACAGAACGACGAAAACTACGAGGGTTGATGAAACGTTCATTCAATTAGTAGACTTTGGCTCACTATATTTACTGTGATATCGCCCTCTAGGAAATGTTCCGTTCTTCCCAGCATCTAAAAACGCCTAGAAAACGATCCCGATCACGGCGTATTTCCGATAAAACTGCCACAATTGCGTTTTTGTTAATTTTTTTAACCGTTTTCTGCCCATAACAACCATGGGCTTCGTCGTACAACAAAATGGGATTTTTGTGAAAAAACGAATTTTTTAGACTACGTTAAAGGCAAAACACGGCCTGGTTGTAAAATTTTTTGTGACCGAAAACATAGGGTTATTATTCAGAATCAATAGCAAACCAAAAAACGTGGTCCACAGTTGAAACTTGCCACCCTAGTCAGGGAGTCGGGTGTTAAACCAGATCAAGAACTGCTCCTAGGTGATAGAAAAACACCTGGGCCGTACGTCCGAGTGGTGGTTCGTGGGCCTCAGTTCTCTGCCAGGAGACTGGCTAAATGGCAACCTGCGGTACATCCACAGGTCAGGGTTTGGTGGATACTGAGCAAGTGCCCGGGCTCTCGCATGCTAGCGGAACCGTAACTTCCATGACTTTTGACTCACAACTCTCTTACGAATGTTAAGGAGCCGTCGTTTTAATACGAAAACAGACCTGTGACGAATTCGCGGGAAAATGATGATCGTATGAAAAGTGCTGGTGCAGACATGGTCTTGTGAGCAGTTTCCATCTGCTGTGGATGGGGGGTCTGCAGTTTTCTTGAAGATGACCGTATAAATTGTTGTTGAAACTTCCAAAATATCGTCTACTAATCGATACCTAACTTTAAGGTTCCATAACTATTTGCGAAAAATCGGTGAAAGCGACAAGCAAAATGTGCTAATATCGTGTTTCAAGTCCGAATCTTAATCTAACGGAGTCTTTCTCATAACTATGTTTGTAACATCAATTGAACGGAGTGATACGCCACGAGACATCGCAAGTGAGATTTGCCGAACAAGAAATTGTCGTTTTCTAATTTCCTCAAAAACGGTTTTACCGATTTCAAACTTACTGGCTACTCGCTGCTAGTCAGTACTTGTCCATAAACAAATGCGTTGAACGAAGCGCAGATATTTTTAGCGTATCGTCGAATTGATGGGGTAAAAATTCTGAGTGAACGGTTTCGTGCAAGTGAATGTTAGTGATGATTGCTGAAGATAGGAGAAATGAAATCGAATACGGGGGAAGAACAAGTGGCCATTGAAACGAGCTAGGGAGTACTTTATGAGACGGGAAGAACATTGTTTATTTATTGACTAGAGTTTTTTTGGGAACGTTGGAGTAGCCTGATGAATTTACTCATGTATTGTATTGAGAGCCAGCGGAGCTGTTTAGCACATTGAGGCCCTTCACACGTACACTCTAGAGTCGACGACTGAACGGGACACTCAAGCCTTGAATCAAAAGTGTAAGTGTAAACGGCAATTCTGCGTGGACTTAGGAACGGGGCTAGCGCGCCGAAGCGTCGACGGTTTTGAACGCACTCCTGCCGAAAGTCAAGAGTGTGAGTGTGAATACAGTTGTGTGATCACATCATCACAGTTTTGCGTGAGGGTTGGAGTGGAGTTAGGAACGTCGTCGTCGTCGTTCTCGCGGTTTTCTCCCGTTCTTTCTGTGATAATACCTGTTTTTTAGTGCTTCCGGTCGCCCAAACATGGCAGATAGTAGATGCTGGAGTAGGGAAGTTCTCACAAACTTTATAGAACGTTATAGAGATTTTCCATGCCTGTGGAAAATCAAATCAAAGCAGTACCTAAATAAGAATCTGAAAAACGAAGCCTACAACAATATCCTTTTTAGCGATTTTTTCTTTTACTAGATCGACAAGTAAGTCGAATGTTGGACCGTCCATTCTCAGGTATTTCCGAAAGTCATCCGGGTAATTTTCCCTTAGTTATTGAACAAGCGGTGTATGACCGAACTCTTCCCTGTACCTCTTCACCCAAATACGCCGTTTTCTACCAAATTTCTCCCGCACATATATCACAAAACAACAGGCAGCAGCTAAGACTGCGGCCTGACTGCTGCTCTCTACGAGAGCCATGATACCTAACCCTATCAGGTAGCAGTTAGCACTGCTGAGAGATGAGGGAGGCTTGGGCGTGCGGTGAAAATTTTCCAATTTTTCCTCATTCCACACGCCACTCAGGAGTGAGGTTAAAACTGAAAGTTCTGCGTTTACACTTACACTTTAAAGTGGACGAACCCAGATGCCGCGTTTGCGTAGGGTTAAGAGTGTGGTGTTCAAAAACATCACACTCTTGCGTGTCCCACTCTTGAATGGAAGACGCCTGAACGACATTTCTGAGCGCACGCAAGAGCGGGAGGACAAACAATTGGAGCGTGGAGTTTTGACCGCCCTCAAACTTCCACTCAAGAGTGTCCCGTTCAGTCGTCGACTCTAGAGTGCACGTGTGAAGGGCCCTATTGAATCGGGCTGACCCTCACGCCGCTCTGTAATGGCAGTTCTTCCTTTCCTTCGTGTCTTCATTCTTCACCCCTGCTGACCCCGGATCAGCAAGCTCCCACCTCTTGAGTCTGAGCAATGCACCTCCAGTTTTCATCAGAGTGGCGCGGACCGTCGCCTCTCGTGTAAGTCGGCCGACTGTGTCCTCCATGGTGCACCGCCAGCCACAAGAAGTAAGCACAGGAAGCATCATCCACCACTGTAGTAGGCAGTTTAGGCTTGCTGCTTTACCAATTCGGTGCATGTACGCACTAAAGGAACTGGGTAATGTAGAAACCCATGCCCCAGTCGACCAGGCAGCTGGTCAGGGAGTTCGGAGTAATATGAAACCGGGAGAATGAAAGTCCACGTAACACGACATCATGAAGCATGAACGAGAGATGAGGTAGAGTGTCACTATTTGAGTTCTGCGCACACTGGCCGCAAATAGGTGGAAAAGCAAGGGCTAAGAAGTGTTGAGGCGAGAGGAATACTGGAAAACCGGAATTCGGAAATACCAATCATTGTGGTCGGAATATTACTGTAGGGCTGGATTAAGCCGAAAAGTTAGTATGCAGCTCTCTACCTTGAGAATTTTGAATAAAATCTATTTAAGTACATTTTTTGCCGGTAAATCATTATGCAACCTTTTTGATAGATGTGTAATAACGGTATGTTTTATTAGCGTCGACCCACAAAATTCTGGAATCGAAACAGCAGTCGTCTCTGCGACTAACTTCTCGAAGTTTTAGTTTATTATTCATCCTGAATTGTCATTCTGAATCCTCCCCTAATTTGACGCTTTACGTTTCAAGACATCGGGTTTCCCAACCTGTGATGCCTTTAGCGTGGTCTAAAAAATCCCATTTGGTATCCCTCGCCTGCTCGCCAATCCGATAGGACGAAGCGCATGGTTGTTAAGGGCAAAAAGGGCTAAAAAATGAACAATACAGTGAAAGTAATCGTTTCATCGTTTGCTCTTCCTCGTCTGTCAGCCACAGACTTCCGTGCTCACAGGCGTCTGGAATATATTATTTTCGTCGTTCCGTTTTAGTCTGGTCATGTTTCCCATCGTTTACTGGTAATTTTCGATGCTGAATCGAGTGGCACGGGTCTCGGATGTGTGAGACTGCATCAAGCTGTGCGAGAGAATAAAAAACCGTTTTGTAATAATTTGCATCGTTTTTCTATAACTCCGATTCTGACAGTACAGGTCGAGTTATAAGTACGGGCAACCCAATAAATTTCGGACCGATGTAACAACTAGAAATGGCTGTACGAGCGGCTGAGGGAAGTTGTGGGGCTGATGGTGGGGCAGTAATTTTTCAGAACTTCCTGGACACCGGTAGTTGAAGAGCATCGTCAATTTTTCAACAACTGGCTAGTAATTGCTGGGCAAAAGCCGGATATAATTTCTTTACTTCGCATTTCCATCATTATGTGCTCATTATTGATTAATCACATTTAGTTTCTCAATTTCAACTTTATTACATTGCAAAGTGCTTCCTACAATTCTAACGTGGTTTGCTTGTAATGCAGTAATATTTGCATCGCCCACACCAACTGGCTGATTAAGTTCATTTTATTCAGTTCGTAGCAGACAGACCCTCCTCCGCTGGAGTTGGCGTTATAATTTTATTGAAGGACACTGCAATACCATACTTTACATCTTACGAAAGCATTCGCTTCGTTTGTCAAATTGTAACTCAAATTAGTTCTTGTGAAGTTGTAATTCGAAAACCCGACTGCCGCTAAATTGCGGGTATTTCCTCGTAAGTTTCCTCACGAAGGATCGGCCTAGCATTAAGTCCAAATTCAAGAGCCATCACGTTTATTTGCCGATACATTCGAGGATCGACATTTATACGTTTAATTTGGTTCAACAAGTGGAAAGGATTCAATTTGTAACCGGTCGAATGGAGTAAAACACGGGTGAGTAAAACGTATCGACACATCGTTCAACGAATTCCCTCGACCGCTCGGTCATTGGCGGTTGCCGGATGAAGAGGCCGCTGACAGTTGAATCCCGCGCCAACTGCCGCTCTAATACGAGATCAATACAATCAATTTGCATTCATTCACGAGTGGTCACAAGATAATAGAAACATGGACATTTCTGCGCTAAAGGTCACACCCGTGCGCTACTTCAATGGAGATTTTGTGCGTCTGTCAAGGCGATTTAGAAAAAGCGGCTTCTAATCTGCTGAAATTTCATATTTAGCAAAATACAGCAAAATTGCTTCAAAACTAACTATAGTTATCATAGTGATCAGTAAACCAGATTTTTGGACGATTTGGATTAAGTTTGTTTTTGTGAACAGGTACAAGAGATAAGACTTCGGCTTAGCTCTGGCCGAATTAGTTGAGTGCCCAAGGCCTAAGGGAAGACGCTTAGCTCAGAGGTCTTTCTCGAGCGTTCAAGTTTCCAGCAACCCTGGGATCCCAGAGCCCCGTGTCAATCAAATCCTTGACTTTTCAAACCCGACAATTTATTTTCCCCATTGAAGTTCCCCTGAGTGGGGGTTTCCTCGGCCATCTCTCGTCCCACTTTCCCTGCTTCTCCCTGCCACATCGCCTTTGGCAGCCTACTCACATCTCTTGCTCGGCCACTCATTCTTAGTCGACTATCACCTATCTGCAGACTACCCCTTAACCCCCTGCTCAGTTCTCTGCTCTTTAACTCTACCGTCCACAAGCGCAATAATACAGTCTTCTTTCTCTCGTGACTGAAGATAGCTGTGAGCAGTTGAGGTGACTGCTATAACTACTGACAGGCAGCAGAGGCATTGGTGGTGCAGCAGAGAACATGAAGTGACAGAAGATAGCTGATAGCTATAGTTGAAAGGGATAGCTGTGACTATTGAAGATGTCGAGACCATGAGACATTGCTTTTATGGAATGTTTGTTTCTTGGAACGGACTGTCGCTTTGGTGTGCCGATACATTTATTCTTATACTCCGGACTATTGGAGCGTTCCTTCGTGTTCGAGTCTTGTGCATCTTGTTTTGGCCGTTTGAGAACGAAGCTTGGTTCTGTTTGGCTGCGTTAGTGGCTGAATGGTGATTTAGTATCTATGATCAGCTGCTGCGTTGAGGAGAGCGTGCATGTACGGGTGGCATGCAATCCTGGCTTTTAAAATTGGGTTGAGACAGTTTCTAAAACCGAAGAAGATAGTGATGACTCCTCTTCTTCGTCAGCGTAGAGTCGTATTTCCTTCCATATTTTGTCAACGTATGACTACGGAGAAAGCGTTATTTATTGACCTCTTCAATTTCACGATAAAAAGGTCACGGGCCCTAGTGACTTTGAATGATTCGCTTCCACGTTGCCATTACACTTTTATCTTTTATTTTTTCCGAATGAATTCGTTTTTCTCGAGGAGACTCATGAAAGTTTGAGGGATACGATATTCTCTCTATCCGCCTTTGGCGTCACGTGTGTGACGAGCTGATAATATTTGCTGTGTCTAACGCAACGTTGGCTCTGGATTCGATCAATCGATCGGTTTTTGCGTCCTTCTTCTTCCGTCAGACCCAATTTCGTAAGGAGTGCCCCCCTTTTCGCGTTTTTTCAACCCTCGGAGTAAGAAAATGGTTGTTTCAGATTGAAAAAGTCTAGTGTGACGCACTACACAACTTTCCTCAGCCCTATGGGCATATAGGGATTTTTATTATTCCTGCAACTGATTAAATGTGGTTTCATTCAGTTAATATGTCAGTATGGGGACTGATCTTCTTTCTCCTCACTCCTACGAAGTAAAAGCGCACTAAACTAACAGTAAATCGAGACCTCACTCCAGCCAGCTTCGCAGCCCCCGTTAAAATTGTATATTCAAACGTTGAATTGAATTCAATATGTATTATTTCAATTTGTTCTAATTTATGTTATAACGTTCCGTACGAATCTGCTCAAGTTAAGTTGCTGTGTGGGCTGTTGACTTAGTACATTTTTAAATTATATGAAGTGAGTTATTTTACAATTTTGGTTTTGTTTGTTTCAGGTACGTTCGCCCATCTCATTACTTTGAAGTGTAGTAAGTGTAATCCTCAATTCGTCTTGATTTAACAGCTTTATTCACGCCTGGCGCAAATTCTTGACATTTTCATTGGATAAAGAGATGAGTACTCCTACAGTGCGTGTGAGTCGTGTTATTGGACTGAATTGAGAAGGGAGGAGTGTTCAAATGTCATTTATGAACTGGGATTAAGTACGTTTAGTAGATGCTTTACGAGAATTGCGTTACATCCCTCAGATTTCAGTCGCATGCATTTTTCTGCATAAATTATCTGTTGCGACAGATAATACAACTTTCTTCAGCCGCACCTGCAGTCAGCGAGTTTTATTACAAGTATGTCTTTCATTCAGGTAAGATAATATACTTGTTAGAATGTAGCTCAACATAAAAACTGGTAGAACTTGATGTTCCGGAATTTATTGACCAGCGACAGTAGTTTGAATAGTGGAACTTCAGGCGTCGCTCCTAATTAGAGGGTTTTAGCATCCCAGAACGGTCCGGGGTGGCATGAAGCTGTCGTGGAGATAGCTCAAACAACCTGGATGCTACCCTTTTTTTGGTTGCTTGGACGGCTTGACATACGATGGCGACCGTTAAAGTCTCAGTCTCGCTGAACGTCATTTAACAAAGAGGCCAGAACAGGTTATCAGTGAGATTATATCGGTAGTAGTGACAGGAAAGGGAAACGCTCTGTATTGTAGCTTAAACATCAAAATTATGTTTTGTCTGTCATCTGGTCTAAGTTAAAGCCGCCTTACCTCTCGCGTCAATATTGTGGTACTTTCCGGCATATTATTGTACGTAGCAATCGAACGCATGGTCCATCTCCTGTTCATCAATTGCTCTTTTATTGATGACATAACCAAGATTTTTTAGTGCACCCATAATACGTACGTTGAAGGTAGTGAGCGATCAAGGCTTGATAAGCCGCTCACCTGCGTTTGGTCGTATGACGAAGCGTCAGTGTATGTCGCCACAGCTCACGGGTTTTCAAATCGTCGTAATACACCGACAAATTTCGGTTTCTCTCGACTGCGGCAGATCATAAACTGGCCGCAAAAACCTTGCATTTTCTTGCGAACGTTATCAAACTCTCGTCATGTCTCGCCAACATTTGTTATCGAAATATGCGTTATTAATCCTTCGTCGCACAATTTATTGGACTACTACCCTAATTTTGCTGGAAACGCTTGTATCATGTGAGCGGGATTTAAGAGACAACGCCTGCACTACAATCGATTTACTTCGACCGCATGCTCTTTCGCCCGCTTGTACCCCCCTATTCAACCATTAGTTTAAATTAGAAGTCGCATTATAGTTGTTCAGTGCGTCATTATACACTACGATTCAGAGGCTGTGCGGATTTACAAATATAGCCACAACTGGTGTGCTCTACGTCCCTGCCTGGGAAGAACTCCTAGGACGTCCGCATCGGTGAATCCTGCTTGTATCATTTCGAACACAGCTTGTTTGTCTTTATGCAGTCCATCATCATTAGTATATTTAGTGTTGATTTCATTTAAACTGCCAGGAGTGGGCAGGTCCTGATTTTTCACACCAGCGTACACAAAAGTCGCAAGTTTTGAGCGTAAGTAGGAGCTACGTTCAGCAAGTCCGTATGAACTGAGCTGCACCCGATTCTATTGACTGCTGGAGTCACAGAAATCACTGAATGTACATGGGGATGAGGAAAATAGTTTGTAGCGTCACACCAGATTTTTTTAGTTTCTAATTTTTTGTAGTAAATAGCGAAATGAAGTGTCGTTTAGCAATCTGCGTGGACACTTGTTTTCTCTTGCAGCTGATGCTACAATGTTTTTCAGGTTCGTTAACATCTAAAGATATTGATAACCTAATCTCTAAACTGTAGTAATCAAAATCACAAGAAAAGTTCCTCCGAAAAGATTTACTCCAATTGGCTGGAAACCGTCTCAAAACTCACCCGGCAATGGCACTAATTCAATTCTCGTCGTGCGAGCTGAAACGTAGGCCGAATGAGTACAAAACTAACGCGTTTTCAGAACTTCTGGCAAAAACGTGAGCTGGGTCTGAGATCAACAAACCGAGGAGTCGTAATGAGGTGAGCGCGAAGGAACACGACGGGCTGAAGATCTCTTATACCTTTTCGGAGTTGAGGAAAAACCTCATTTCGAACCTCCAGTTTCAAAGGTTGAAAGTTGAAGGAGGAAGTGAGTCGAATTTTGGTTAGCGGCGGCGTGGCAAAAGGAGTAGGACCAAGTTGCTTCCTGCACGCAACCACATAGAAGGCAGGAGTTACACGAGGCCTCGTTCAACTTTATCCAACTTCGAAATGAAGTCGCAGTATGAGTTTCAGACTATTGCAAATTCATTTACTGGAATACAGAGGATTTACACTGGAGGATATAAATGTCGACGAGTGATGTCGCCGGAGGGAACAGCGAACAGAATGTTGTCACCAGCTCACTCTCATTTCACTTCTTCATTCTCTGCTTTTCTGTCCGGTTCAAGTGGGGTTTCTGTATTTATTTTACGCGAGAGGGATGGGATAGAGCAATCCTTCACCTCATCCCCTGATCGCCACCTACAAAGACATAAAGGTACTGGACAGAGATATAGTCGCATTGCTACTTTCCTAATGCAATTCATCATGCTATCCCACAACTCTATGATCTTAAAATGGAATTAAGCGGTGCGTTTTTCTGCTACCCCATTTGCCGTTGCCCATTTTACCTTTCTTTATTTGAGAGTAATTGGTCCTAGAACATGTAGTTTAATAAGAGGCTTGAAATGCCTGTTGAACATTATGTGTTGTTGGCGTCCAAAAGTGAGACTTTGGAACTGTCCAATCACTTTCTGTTTCTCTCGTATTGTTAGCCTTTTGATTTGCCTTTGGTCCTTTCTTTAAATGAAGCTTTGGTATTGTAAGGTTGTTAAGAACAGTTGCTCCGTGGCATGGGACTGTAACTATGAAGCTACTGTTATCCCTCTGAATTCAGTGAGCTCTTCTACTGCTCTAAGCTACAAGGTCCCCTAAATAGAGGCGCAACACCAGCATTTGCTAATAATAAACCTCACAAGCCCTCAAAGAGTCAGTTCTCCTCCCACGCAATAAACTACTACATCTCTCATTGATATTGAAGCAAGATTGTGTGAAAAGTACAAAAAGCGTTTAAATTGGCAGTAGTGGTTTATTTCCTATGTCGTTCATTCCTTCTTGCCCTGAGTACTTCTTTCTTGAACACCTCAGGTTTATGTGATTAATCGGCTGCTAATTCTACTCTCAAATGTGTAGGAGATGTGTTCTCGGGATCTCACGATTTCGCCTTGTGCTACTCCGTGTTGTATCAGCTAAGTCCCGTATTTTAGAGTTCATGTTCTGAATGTCGCTCAGAAAGCGTTCCTAGAAATTGCCAAATTATACTCTGTCTCGCCCCCTCTTGATGGGCTTCACAAATGATCATGGCTTAGTCAGAGTGATCCCCTTCATGCTCAGGCGTAGGTTTTCCCCGTTTTCTGGAGCCATCACCGAAGATCTTAGTCTCGATTGTTCTTAACCTACTTTTAGGGTCTACTTTGGTAGTTTGGAGGACTTTCAAATACTTCTTCTTGTTTCCTCTGCTCGCGCTTCCAACTTGAAGGTTTTCATTAAAACAGTTTTGCTGCTCTGGGAAATTGGTCGCGCTGCACTCAACTTTCAGTCATTAGGTTCGAATAAAGACTTCCTTCTCGCACTCATCTTTCATTAAAGCTTTTTCCAACGCGCTCTACTCTTCTGCTGTTTCTTCTTCTTCTTCAACGCCCTTCAAGAGTTTTCCAAAACTTTGCTCTAGACACTGCATCAATCTTCAAATGTATTCGTCAAATTGAACTTCACTCCGAGTGAAACTTCTTGGCGGTTCACTTTATGTTCATTCAAAGTGACACGACCTGCGGTGGAGATTAGCGAAAGCCTGACGACAACTGCCACCCAAGTTTTCTTATGGAACGACGCTTTCTTCCGAGGTCTCTCATCGATTTTCATTATGGAAAGTAGATGTGACAGAGTGAAAAGAGTAGAAAGGGATTCACCCCGCCAAAAAAATCGATGTTTGTGCATTTTTCATCATTTTAGTTGATGGATTTGGCTGCTGAGTGCTTTCTGGTTGGCATTGAAGTGAAACGATAATGCATATAACAGCACCGCACGTTTTCTTGGTGCCTCCTTCTTCTTTGTACGGGGGAATAACTCAGTCGCTCCAACAGGTGTGTGAGGGACCAGTTGGAAAGTCTCGGCTGAGTTTCCCCACTATGTGACGGGGGGTGCTGACTTGCAGGGATGGCTTCGTAAAGTATTGCTTTAAGGAGGTGGTATGTGGAAGTACGAGTGCCCTCCCTCTCATCGTTGTCATCACTGTCTCTACTTTTCCCTTTCATTGCTTCTAGAAAATTCTACCCTAACCGGTACTCCTTAATGTTGCAATCCTTGAGCGGAGTGTTGCAAACAGATATGTGATGTTGATCAAACAAACTTTTACTGAATGTGTTCCCAGTCAAGAATGTATCCATGTTTGGTACACAATCGATGGCGAAACTCAATCCAGTTGGCATAGTTACAAGGGCGCATGATCTTTCATGGTCCCAACTGATGTAAGCTCAACGCCCTACGTAGAAACTGGCAGTTTCGGCATTTATTGGCCTGTCCCTAATTATGTCACGAGTTTTATCAACGAACTAATAAAATAACTTATAGGTACTTCAGAATATAGACATAGTCTTCTGGAAACATTCTTGTATTTTTGGAATACAAGAAATAGATTTAAAAAACTGAGAAAAACTTAGTGTCAAGTTATAAAGGACATCGTGAGGTTAAAGAAACAGATGGAATTCTGAAGTTATTCCATTCATGACCTCTAGGGCAACCGGATGAGGGAGACGCGAAGAAGCTGTGGCTAAAACCTTGTGTCTGTACTCTTGGTGCAAAGTGCATCGCAAATGCTGAAACCGTGCCAAGTTCAAAACGAAACAGGTAACTCGGGATACACTTTGAGAGAAACCAGCTTCCATAGCAGTGATATCTCGAAACCCTCGATCTGGTCTGCATACTATAGTAAATCTCCAAAAATAACACTGCTCATTTTGCTTTGAGGTAGTGAATGAATTCCGAGTCTGGTTCATAGGAAGCTTAGCTGCTTGCACCTTACGTTTCAGGTGCTCGGCAAATGGTGGGATAAGAGACACTATCAGGCACATTTATTTATCGAAACTTAAAGTCCATTTCTCGTCCTGTCTCCTTTTTGCCTATCCGAAGCATCAAAACCGTCAGATGTTGTCACCTTGACCTCAAAGCTCCAATACTGTTTGAGAGCGGTTATATTTGTTGATCGTTCACTGGGTCCTTTGGCAAACAGCATACAAAAGCAGGTTTGTTTTCTTATTTAAATGACTGTCATAAGAGGTTTCTGCGGAAACTGTACCAACTGGGAGGAGTTTTCAATCTGGTTTCCCACCCAATCCAGGGTTACAACAGGGAACAGTTGTGAGCAGTCAATGCTGGAAGGTTCGGCTACTCTTCCAACATCAGTCGCTCTCTGTCATTGGAAATATAATGGAGCAGGACGTGGTTTCTTGTGATCTTTGCTCTGGAGGCCCAAGGTATGCAGGATCGAGAGGTGAGAAGTAGTGCTGCGAATTGAAGTCTCCATTTCCCGTAAGGAACTGGCTCATCCAGTGGTCTGGCTCAACAGCATACAAAAAGCACCAGGCCCCCTGCTCACATGCGCACCAAAATTCACCGATTCCTTTAGATCATTCACGAATAAGTACTACAACTCACCACACAACTTTCCTCAGACCCATGTGCATTCAGCGTTTTTTATCACATTGCCAACTAATAAAATATGGGTTTAGTCCAATTTATATGAACTGCCACAGTCTCGCACGTTCTACATAAGAACTGGTGTCGCTTGAGGTTCCCCGAATTAATTGAGTTACCTCTACCTATGCCTCGATTATAATTGAGTAACAAATGCATCGGTAACTTGGTTTGTCTGAGAAAGCTGGGAAAAGAAAAAACTGCATTAAAGTCAATTCTTTTTCTAATTTTTTATAACTTATTGAGCTCCTCTTATAACATTCTCATTGAGAGTTGTTTCTTCTGTCATCTAATGTAGTAACTTTCAATATGAAAAAGTCTTTAAAGTTTTTTGAGAGAAAGTATTTGGCGTTCGGATCACTATGATAACTATCGTTAGTTTGCACCGATTTAGCTCATACCCTTATTTTGGCGTCACATGGTTATCTGCAGGATCAAGTCAATGGCGTTCATTGACGCACACAATACTTTCCCAAATGGCGTTCTTTGGACTCAAAAGTGAAGATCTGAAGAAAACTCCCATTTAGTTTTCAGGCGGTTACATCCTTTTTATTCCATTGGTCTAAGTAAATTAAAAACTGCGACGTTGCAGTTGAGTAAACTTAATGAAAAGGACTTAGTTTCGCATAACGTGCGCGAGCACAGTTAAAGCCAGGCACCGATAAGGGTTAGATTACTGAATGCATCATTCTGTAAAACACAGATCGTCACATTTGATTTTCGGTATTGTCTAGAGACAGTGGCCACGCGTTGGAAAATGACCGCGTGGCTGATGAGTGTAAGAGTTTAGTTCGCCCACACTTACCGTCAATATTTCCGTTAGGTTGTGAATAAGTCAAATTTGTAAATGTGACGGTCAACATCAGCTAGGATACAATACGTTGAGTTGAACTAAACGCCGAACTGACGAAAACGAAGACTCGATTTGTGTCTCTGTCACGCCCAAAAAGATCCACACGAAATGAGCGATCATGTGCGCTCGACGACCGCGTTTTAATTACGTCGCAAACTGCCCAATAAACAATTCACTGGGAGGTTTCGATTGACGGCACAGACGCTCAATTTCGAGTTGAAATTGAATCATTCGAACAAAGCCAATAATTAAAGCGGAAAGCTTTGAAGCAAAATTGGACTGCAGGCATTTCTAATTTAACGCCGTAATCACTTCCAGCAGCCGCGCTTAATAAGACCTAATGGGTCTCGAATGGTTCTAGATTGACGGCCCTCTCATTCATGTCCTTCCATTAGGAGGCGAAAATTGCCGCATGAGGTTATTTGCGCTGCGCAAACATTTTGTGCGCCCACTTCTTAATGCCGTATATTTTTAATGAACGTGCTGGTAAATTTTCCAAGATATTAAATTGGTAAAACTAAGCGAGTTCAGTCGAGTGTGGTCGTTTCAGTCGATGATCCTCTCCATCCCTTCATCCTACAAATTGAACCAGCGGCTGTTTTCTTTTTTTATACATCACAGCACATAATTTCAGGGTACTTTTCTTCTTGTTCCTTTGACTGCACGCACACGCAAACCACAAAATCAGAAGCTCTTATTTCTTTAGCGTTACGAAATAGGAAGGAAAGTAATGAGGAAGCTGTTGAAAAAAAGTAAATTTGCATCAGATGTGTATATTTTAAAAGCTTCGGAGGCAGAAAATCGTGAAAAAATTGTCGTTGGGCGTAAATTTCTGAACACTATTAATAGAGAACGACTGAACCAAAATCGGTAAAAAATGTAAAGAAAATTATCGTAGTGAGCAAAATATCGGTTATTCCATTTTCTCGAAACCTTGACATAACATTGATCAAATTTTGACTGGAAACAGTTCCACACAACTTTACAGGAATAAAAAATGTTCATTCAACTTATTTATTGTGCGGGCTCTTCCCAATGATGTAGCTGTCGTTTGCCCTACAGGGATGTGGAATTTGAAGCATAATTACCGTGAGAGAGGGCTGTTATTTATGTCGGTTTAAAATTGAGAAAAATAGGTTGAGATATTAGTGTGAGTCGGGGGGTCTCTGAATAGATGAACTGGGTTATGGATGGGGACGAGAGTGTTGCATGAGTGAGAAGTGCTAGAGCTCAATGACTAATGTGGGTTTTTGGGTCTGGTCTAGGAAGATCTCAGAATTGGAATCTAAGGAAATGGGTAAAGTGAGTGGTGGGAATGGAATATTCTTCAAAATATAAAAAAGGGACAATCCACTTTCTGATTGGGAATAAACCTCAAGCCCTTTGATGGGAGTGGAGGACAATTGAATGCGTATGCGTAGTTCGGTTTTTCCTACCTCTGGCATTTCAAAAGCCCTAAGTACTTGAATGCTCAGGGTTCCACAATAGAGTCACGAGCAATAAGCTAATTCAGTCTGAGCTGATCCTGACAATGACTTTACCATGAAATTCTCATTTATGAAAGAATGACGAGGGCAGCACATTTCGATTATTCAGCAGTGTTTTCCTTATAAATTCCAAGCAGAAGATACTAATATTTTCAGAAAATCAGAGTGGTAGTTTCCGTATACAATGAACGTTTCACGATGATCGTGACGTATACAGGAGTAACCAGATGAATTGTATTATTCAAATTTCTGTTTGATTGACTGCATTTTTGTTTCTCGGCCGTGTAACTAGCAGAGCATGTAAGAGCAATAAAGACGAACCAATTACACAATTTTCCTTAGCCCTTCATATGTTCACGTACGAATAGCTAGTTCCCACGGCGTTAGCTTCTAATCTAATCAATTTTTCACTCAGTTCATTAGAAAACTCAACGTCACATTTTACGTAGAAAGAGCTTGAAGTTTCGAGACGTTATTGCGGCGCTCTTACTTATGCCACGATCATTATTGAGCAATTAGTACACAGTGAATTTATGAAACTGTCAACATGATTTTGTCGAGAAGGCTGTTTACACTGTTTCATAATTATCGGGTAAAAACTGCGAGAAATAGTACTATGTGAAACGGCGATGCTAGGGATTCCGGAATTGTTGGGGTTGCTCTTAATTATTTTATGAGCGTAATTAAACGCTCATCGAACGTATAGTTTATTGGAATACGATGGTGGTTTTGGTGAGAATGCCAGGATCATAACAACGGGAATTATGAGGAAAAACTACGCTAAAATCGAAATTCTCATCGATAGTTTTGATGAATAAAAATAGTGCTACTCTCATCACCTCATATTTTTACGTTAGTGTTGTGTTTGTTTGACCAGCTTGAAAGCAGCTTGAGCAAAAAATTTTGTCAAAGTTGTTTTTGAGAAAAAAAAGTGTCGGTATCTTGATCACACTGATAACTATAGAAAGTTTAGTGGAAGGCAGATTTTGCTCATGCCCTCACTGTGGCATCTCAGAGTGACCTGCAGAATAAATATGACTTTAGAGTCAGTTCTGAGGTGTCGGGTAGCCCGGTTTGATGACTAGAAGCGAAGGAATATCAGCAGGAATACTTAAACCTGCCTCCGCTTCACGATACTCACTGAATTCGCGTCATTCCAGGAGCTCTAAGACCTCACTCCTAGTGGAATCGAGTTCGAAAGCGAAGCGAATATACGATAATAGTGAAGTTTTCAACGTCTTAACTGTCAAGAATATTGGTAGGAAGCGCGGTAGTCGAGGTTCATGAAATGGGAAGAATTCTCACTATTTTTCTGATACCTTCCTCAGAAAAAAAACTTTTCTCATAGCGCTACTTTCGGCTCATAATTCACCCGTCGCCTGAGTTATGTAACTGTATGAGACCATCTCTTGTGCCCCCCCCCCCGCAACCAGAACCAACCTAAACCCATTTGAAGGGGCGTAAGTATATATATTTTCTCTCGGCTCGGAATTAAATGTCAAAAAATCGAGATCGGTTGACAAACTGTGTACCTTGGACTCACAAGAATGTTGTCCGCTTATTGGATGCGAGTTATTTCCAATATCCAACGAAAAGGGCATTCAAAAGTACATTATTGGCAATTGCCAATAATGCCAGTGGTTTCGTGTAGATACGTCTCATGTTGGGCGCAACAGAATCAAGTTTCTGGGCTAGAGCGGAAATTAATATGCCTAAAGAAAGGTGACGAAGTGAGCTGTGGAAAAACGCACTAGAAAGGAAAACGAAAAGTACGTTGTTGGCTGATACAGTGCGTCAACAGGGTTTGAAAAGTCAAAAATTTGATTCACTGTGGGCTTTGGGATTCCAGGGTTGGTGGCTAAACTTGAACGCCCGGGTAAGGCCCCTGAGCTCGGAGTTGTGTTAGAACCAAGGGAACAGTTATCTGAAGACCTTGGTTTTGTTGGAACGAGTTCAATTTTAATTTTCGATCGCTGCGTTCGCGAAACTGATAGTCAAAAGAGGTCCGAGATTTCGTCAAAACCGAGTGGTTTGTAGGATACAGCCGCGGCTGAAGTTGAAGTACATCACATATACCGATTTCCTTAATCATACCCATCTTTAGTACGCAGGTATTTGATATGTGATGTGTACATGTCCAAGTAGAGTGTTTGCCACGCTGTTCAGTCAACTTCGAAATATCTGGTGCGATGCATTAGTCTCTTCAATCCCAAGTACATTCGAGCTACTGTTAAAATCTATTATTCACTCTGAATTTGTTCATGTGAAATTGTAAAACGTAACGTGTTTCCAAATTCAATGGGCCGATTCATTTTGGAACGTTCGTACTTATAGTTTTAGAGTTATAGAGAAAAAATTATCAAAGAAACAGTTTGAATACCGGGAGTTCTTAAGTATCGTTACGAGAAGATTAGAGGAGTTACTGGAATAAGAACACAATTTTTGATTCGCCGCTTAAATATATATCTGGCCTCTGCTTCAGGTTTTTATCGTCCTACTCAGTAGCGAAATCTAACTACGTGTGTGGCCCAAGTGAGCTTCCCATCAAGGTAAACTCCCCAGGTACTTGATCTCATGTTGGACCTTCGTCGCCTTACCACCCAGCCTGAGTTCCCGCAGCGCAATGCTGCGCCTCCTAGTACATGGAACCAGGCTGGTTTGTCTGGATTGACCTTACAACACCACTATTTGGGAGCAATTGATATTTTATTTTGTGACGCGGTTTTCGTCTCACCTGCTTTTTACACATAATTTATGTTCATGCAGCCACGCGAAAGAGAAGTACGCAAAGCTCGTCCACAGCTAGAATTTGCTATGGTCGGAGTCGGTCATATATTTTCGTGAGGACTGATTACGCTTTAAAGTTACCGTGAAACACTGCTCTGATCACAGCTCTTTACCCGCGGGGTGATTTGGTTATAGCAAGGAGCGTATCAGCAAGGGTTCTGTTGAACGTATTTTCTTACAACTTGTCAAGCTGTTGCTCCTGAAGCAGATTCGACCTTAGAATTAAACTTCACTACTTATTTTCTGACGAAGGTTTTGATTAAAGCTGCGACTATTTACCTTCCAACAAACTCGTTCTGAGTTAACTTGAAGCCCGTCACTGGCACTCTCCTCGTGTGTAGCTCCAGAGCAATGTATTAGAAAAGGCGGTTGTTTAAACTCCTCCCTCGGATCTCATTTGCGGGTCCCTTTATTCTCCCAAACAGGGAACAACTCGACGCTTAAGTTGTTCAAACAGGGCGAGGGGAACGTCTGTGAAGATCCCACTCCCCTTCCCCGTTATTTCGTTACAATTGTTCAGAAGTGAATGTATTGGTGCTGGTGTCGCTCGAGACATCTGAGTAAATTTGAGTTGACGTTGTACTTCTAATACTTGGATCTGAAGGGAGACGTGATGTATCCAAGCGACTACATAATTTGAATCTTCACACTGAACTCAAAATTCCATAGCCTCCGGGATGTTATCCAGATGCGTGCCTCTGTCTACAGTCAATCGTCTCTCTGTTTGCCCTCAGTTGACGAAGTTTCGGTTGAAACCGTGCAATTAACTACGGCTAAGTTTTCAAACCGGCGACAAGACAAATAATTGTCTACTTAAGCACCCCAAAATTGAGAACAAGCAAAATGAAGTATTAACAGAACAATTTTCTTACATATTTTCCGTTGATCCGTTCTCCGGGTGGAACAAGAAATGAATCACTCGTCGCTAAGCACACTCTTTCCTTATCTACCAAAGCAATATTGTTGTGGACCATTGATGGAACGGTGAGTATGGACATTTACACGCGGAATCGTCACACGTGAAAGTTGCTATTTTTTGTTTCCGGCTTCATGGAACCAACAATCTCCCTGCCTCTAACTTTCAAGTTGTCAATTTTTGTCTCTAACGTTGTCAAATGAAACCAAAAAGCCTAAATATTGGGTGGTGTAGGGGGTTGGGAGGTAGCTGAGATCGATGTTAAAAATATCTGGTGTGAGGCATCGCACGACTTTCCTCAACCCCTACAAATTAGATGATACCTTCTATATACAAGTGCAGTCTCTTCAGCCAACACGCTTTGGAAAAGTCTTACAGAAAACTAAATGTAGTTATTAGTTAATTGTACCCCATGAGTACTATCGAGATCAGGAAACTTGTGATATTTTTATTGTTCTCTGTGGCAGAAGCCGAAAATCAGCATGTGCTCTGTTTTCCCAGTAGAGTTCGTTTCTGTCTCAGAGCCACTTAGGCTACTTTCAATCATCGTTTTGTATTTGGGCCAACCAAGAACGCCACAATGTTACCCGTGGCCTATAAAAGCCAAGTATTTGTTTGTTGGGAGACCCCAGAGCTGTTCAACGTTCACACGCATTCTCAAAGACCTGTCCCTTCAATCCATGGCAGTCCCTCATGCTCGTTCCTCATTGTGAATTTCGAGCTCACTACAGTCTTAAATCAATCTAGACCACTCCTGTCTATTTTAACATTCACCACGTATTTAATTTTTCTTTTTTCACATGCACCACACGGTTCTGTGCATCACATTTTGATTTTGATACGATTGACCTTATGTTCTACGAGTGGTTACGAGAATCGCTGTGACCAAAAATATTCGAGTACGGGTTGGCTGAAAACACTTGCTCACCTTGATGAGGTGGCGGAAAATACGAAAATAACATTTATGCTGAAAGATACGTTGGTATTGACTAGTTGATGACATCCATTGCGTTAGATCTTTGTTTTGATAGGTTTTGGAGAAAATTCACTGTATTTTCATGAGATATTCATGGAGTACATAATAATAGAGGATACTCTGTAAGTTTAATCAAAATCGTTGCAGCCGTTCTTGAGAAAAATGCTAAAGCCCTCATTTTCGATGCGTTATGATCCCACAGGTTCGTACCTTGTTTTTGTGGCTATACACATTCAAAAATAAAATAAAAAACACCGAGTTTTGTTGGTTCCACTATTCTCCCAGAATTACACTCACAGACTCCGAGCGGGTAGTTCCTCACGGCTTCTCCAAAGCCTGCTTTCTCTTGTGGCGTCATTGTGCCTACTACCCAGTCGCCTACAAACTTGTGCAAATCTCTATCGTCACCGTAACTCATTCCCCCTCATGCTATTGGTAGAAGTCTGGAAGAAAGGTTAAACGGGATTGGAAGTGGCATCAGGGAAGTGTAACAAGGTGACACTCCTGTAACGTATTTGGTGCAAGAGTTTGCTTATTGAGCTTTAAGTGACGTACTACAGGAAAGTTAGCTAGAGATCGGGCCGAAAACGCCAAGCTGCAGGGTACAGCCACTAGTTCTCCAAAATTTCCAAAAAATGCTGCACATTTCAAAAAAATTGCGTCACTCGCCAAGGCCGTCATTTGGTCGACGTTAATGTTAAGCCGTATAAGGAAAAACAAACTTCGCATGAGCTTTCTGAGTAAGAAAGAAGTTTTCTCACGCCTTGTTCCGTTTGTAAAAATTATTTTTTTACCAGCCCTTTCAATGAGTGGAAATCTAGCTGCCGCACCCGTCTGTAGCAATTGGTCAGCACCACTGGGAGGAGGGGCTAAAAATGCTGTATTGTAGCATAGATCGCCAGAGAGGCAAGGGGACAGATCTATAGGCGTGTACAGGGCTTGGTTCTCCTACTTCACTCTGAAATGAGCTACAATTGGCATTTCACTGTCTCTTAGCTCAATTGTTCCCTCATATGTCAAGGATATTAGATGGCCGAGCGTCCGTATTTAAGACCATCGATACCAGGGGAGGTGTCGAAACACCTCTTGAGGGTGCTTCCGTCAGTGTAAATGAACTTACTTTCTTTATACTTCTGACGTAGTCCCTGATTTGGGACTCTCTCACATGTCCATGCATAGCTTCATAAAAATCGCCAGGTTTTTGGTACCAATTACCAAAACTCTATTCCTTTCAAGTCTTTGGCACTGGGCTAGCGCATGGTAGGGAGCTCCCTCGTCGGTGCCTAACCACCTGCACTGAGGAGTGTCGGGTGTATCCGTAATTTACATGTGTTCATAGGAGATCCTTGCTCCTACAGCGTTCTAGACAGTGCTTTGGTTAGCCTGCTACTGCTCTATCTGATAGCTCGACAGATGAATCAAGGATATGATTTGATAATTCTCCTCCCGGATGAGATGATTGGTCTCACAACGACCTCATAAAACCAATAGCCCGTTCTCGGCTTTAAGCCCCACGTTATCTCTACAACTTGACATGTTCAGGGGCCGTCGTCGCTTTCTATTAACGAAAATATGTGATGTCCCCTTCGTAAGATGAGTTTACGATCCAGAATCACACCCAGATACTTGCCCTGCTCACTAAGCTGAATTACTGCGCTCATTACTTCCTACGGTCTCAGTCCAAAAACTTGTCTTTAGCATGTGAATGCGCTATGACCGTTTTAGCTGGGTTGATGGACAGTTCCATCTCCCTGCACCACGCTCAAACCATCTGCAGAGCTACCGCCATTATGTCAGATATTACACATTGCACGCTGCCTCGAATGAGTACAGCAACATCATCTGCATATCCTCGGGCGTAAAACCCCACGTTCAAGAGGTGTGAATAAGTACTGGGCACTTGGAAGGGCGTAGATTGCAAACCACTTACTGGGCTGTGGTAGGGTAAAGCAGGATAGGTGGACGATCCTTGTCTAATGGGGCCTATCCAACAATTGCAATTTATGGCTCTTTGAAATTTGAAACAGTGCGGGTGTTAAGAGATGCTTCCTTCTCATCTCCTGAACGGCCACTTTTCTTTGTTCTGCTGTAGCCGAACCAGCCCCACCAAGTAGGAAAGTTGTGTATTAGGCAGAAAAAGTTAATGCTCAAGTTTTCTAGAGATGTCTACGTGTTCGAGTCCATTGAATCCATAAAAGCGCCATTGTGCCACACATTTTCATTTGCGTTCTGTATTCACAATATTTTCTAAACAGCCTTTAAATATCCTGCCAACACCGGGAACCAAAGTGGATCCAAAATGCTCCCAAATATTTCTAAAACTATTCCCAAGGCAAACGTCGTGGAGCCCGCAAGAGTTGGCAACAACTATCCTAAGGGAGACTTCAATTGTTGGCATCTGTGTCGCGAGTTGGTGTTAAGAGTTGTGAACAACCCCTCCATCGACCATCCTCTCACTCCTTACGCTTTTCCCTTATTTTCCCCACTTCTTCGTCCGAGTTTCTTGGGCGGTTCTAAGTGATTACGTGCCGGGGCTGCGAAAGTCGCATCGCTTCCAGCATTCTTTCCTCGGGAAATAAATTATACAAGCGTTGACGGTGAAAAGCGGTGAATGGGACGAGTTTTCAGCTGGTCCCACCTTCTCTCGATCCCTCGGGCTTTCTTTTCAAAATTAATTCCGAAACCTCCCTAACCCTCTCCCCCCCCCGCGCACTCAGTCATTTCCTACTTCCTACGCTAACACCACACCGTCCTACAGTCTCTGTCTTGCATGGAACTGTGGGAAACTTTCCTCTACTTTCCCCTTTTTTCTTGTAATTGAAATTTTATGAGCCGCAGACCCGTTTAGATTTCCTAATGGTGAACTTCATTGATAATCAAATGAAATGCCTCATGGAATGGTCCGCACCCCATAGTATCACTGTCCCATGCACTGTTCCTATTAGTACCCACGCGTCTCTTTATGAACCTCCTACTACATCTGAGCGATAGTTCAAATACGCGAACTCATCAACTAAGCAAAATTTGTAGCTGCAGGTCCTCTTTCCTTATCAAAATGCTTGTTTCATAACCCTTGTAAGAGAGTTATATCAGCTCTAGTAGCAAGGAGAGTTGCAAAACATAATCTTTACGGAGTCTTAGAGCTCATCGACTGGTTGATGAAGGAGCCCCCTGAAGCAGTGAAGACTACGCATTTCCGTGAGCAGGATTACTAGTTACTCTCGGGGCATGGTCTATTCAACGCCAAACTGCACTTCTTCAGGATTGCCCACGCGATTGCTGAGCTGTCGAGAATGCAGAGCATGTGCGGGCGAGAACTCGTCTTCTGAAAAGAGCTGTCACCCAATACTACACCATGTTTGCCAAGGCGTGGGATTGTAGATGTCGCCGCCTCGAGGCGTGGGTGTCCGGACGAGCAGGTGGTGCAGGCACTGAGCCCGGCTGAACCCATCCAATGGTTCACGATCCAATGCTACGTGTATTCAGCCTGGCCCATAACACCCATTGAGGTGCCACACGTGTGACCCACCACACCTTTCAGTAATTTTGGTAATTAACATAGAATCTTGACTTCCTTCCACACCTTCTTACCTTTTGTGACATCTTTCTTAATTTTTTGGCCATGCAACTTTTGAAGAAACGCGTTTGGCATGTAAATGAGCGAAAACAGGTAGTTTTGTGAAGCGATGACTAGGGTCAGTTAGTAGCCTCAACCCCTGGGCTCACCCATGCGCCTCTCTTTCCTGAACTGCGGGAAGGCTGCTGAAGCGGGCGAGCTGACAGCCTATTTTGTTGATTATTATTGCATGTGTGCATTCAACTTCCCAGTCTTCTCTTTTTCCTTTTATTTCAATTTCGTTTGCACTTTCAGTCCCTATTTTCTGAAGATAGGGGAGTAGTTTATTCTCCTTTTCATTCAGCCTGATAACTGGTTCCTCCACAAACCATGGGTCCCCAAGTCTGCAATGGCCCCAGTATGAAGCACAGGACGGCGAATGCTTCTCTGTCATCGGTTCTGAAACCAGTAGTGACGCTTCCAATGGATTTCCCAGGCGGCAGCCATTGGCATCCCTATCGCTGACCCCTATCGATGACTCCTGTCGCAGACAGCAGACTGATTCGTGTCCGTTAGAAGTGTTACTCTTCCAAACCGATCAAGTCTCAGTTTCCTCGACTTGTTAAATGACAGGTGATTTACTGATAGGCGTTTTGTTGGTTTGACTGTTGTGTCTTCACTCTTTTTTACTTTCCTTGGCTCTACGAAGTAGAAAGGAAAGTTATGTAATCGGCTGAAAAAAAAATTTTGAGTTCAGATCTTTACGTTTCAGACCCCCGTGAGTCCTAAAAACACTATTTGGGAAAATGGTCTGTGTGTGTCTATGAACGATTTTTAGAGAAAACGACCGTATCACATCCACTCAAACTTGATATCTAGCCTACAGGTTACCATGGGACGCAAAAATAAGGACATGGGCAAAATCCACCGAAAGTTAACTATAGTTATCATAGTGATCAAAACTCCAAATTTTTTTCTCAAAAACGGTTTTTGATTACATTTTTTATATTGATAGCTCTCAATAAGGGAGTTATACCATAAAATTCCCATTCGTGGGAAAATGACGAGAGCAGCACAATAAATTATCAAAATTTTCGACGAAAAGCGTTTTTAGCGCGATTTTTTTCTTATAATCTCCGTTGGAATGTTAGTAGAATGTTAAAAAAAATTGGTATTGTAGTCCAATCCAATACGTAAAGGGTGAGTGCTTAAAAATGCTCATGAGATACATGGGGCTCACTCCAGAAATTCCTGAATTTCAACTACTGCCGTTTCGCTTACTACCAGTTCTAACTGTTATTACCCAATAGCTCTGCAAAAGTAATTACTATCCTTCTTCAAAAAATTCGTGTTTACAGCCTCATTAATTATCTGTGTACCATTTGCTCAATAATGGTCCTGGAATGAGTACGAGCAGCACAATAAATTCCAACTGTAGGCGCTACCGTTTCCTGCTGCTGTGACGTGTTGTTTGACCAAGTTCAAAGGCCATGTACACAATGAATTGACGTAGAGCTAAGGAAAGTTGAGTGTTGCAACGCACCAGATATTTTTTGTTGTGTTGTTCCTATGGCAAGCAATCTGCTGATTATGTTTCCATTACTCATTAAGTGTTCATAAAAACGTCAAGGTTCAAGGAGTTACCTGCTCGAAGTTTAATAAGAAGTCTTTACATAATTTCCAGCATTGTGTCGTAAGGAATGTTGTGTAATATCTCCCAGAGTCGGACTCCGAAGAGTTCTCAACGTGCCTTAACGTTTCAAAAGCTCATTCGCAGTTGGAAAAACAGCATTTGGCATTTTGAAAAATGGCCTGTCAATGCTGTTAATAGAAAACAGCTGAAACACATCGGCACAAATTTATTATTTAGGACGCAGATCATGATAAGACGCCAACATGATATGGCAAGAGCAAAATAACTCCGAATTGTTTTCTCGAAGACGGCTTCAAGGATTCTAATTGATTGTTTGTATGAGCTGTTCCACATAACTCTCATCCGTGGGAAAATGATGTGAGGAGCACGTTAAGTTATCGGCCGTTTCGTAAAAACCCTGCAAATTATTACACAACGGTTTATTATTCGGATAATCAGCTTGACCTAGCATTAATGCTCCGAGACCCATCCAGTTCGATTCAGCATCGAAAAATATCATAATGAAACCCAAAACAGGTCGAAAAGAACTGAATCGTAATATTAAAATAAACAAAAATATTCGGATAATCAGCTTGACCTAGCATTAATGCTCCGAGACCCATCCTGTTCGATTCAGCATCGAAAAATATCATAATGAAACCCAAAAAAAGGCCGAAAAGAACTGAATCGTAATATTAAAATAAACAAAAAAACGCTGCAAATTATTACACGACGGTTTATTATTCGGATAATCAGCTTGAGCATGAGATTAGCTCGAGACCCATCCTAGCATCGAAAATCATAATGAAACCCAAAAAAGGCCGAAAGAACTGAATCGTAATATTAAAATAAACAAAAAAAACACGAAAGTATCTAGAAAAACTGAATTTTAATATGAAAACATGCACGCTAAATACTAATATCAAAATTTAACCAAAAATCTATGAAAAACATAATGAGAATGAAACGAAAGAATCTAAAAAATTGAATCGTATTAAAACGAAAACGTCGGGGAAATTGGAAGAGTAAGGCGAATGGGAGAGACCGGTCGTTGGGAGGGAAGCGAGCGGGAGGCCGCACTCGCTCGCCTCGAGAGCGGTTGGTTTTTAATGAGACGGGCGGGGCGGAGGGAATTCAAACGACGAAACGCTTGTAGCTCCCGCGTTGTACTGCGTTTCGTTAATTTTTTTAACCGTTTTTTGCCCATTACAACCACGGGCTTCGTCCGATCGGATTGCCGAGATGGCGGGCACAACTAGATACCAAATCGGATTTTTGGGCGAAAGAACGAATTTTTTAGACCACGTTAAAGGCACAAAACGGCCCGGACGGCGGACGGGGGAGGGGGGACGGCGGACGGACATTGCAAATTTGGAATCTCCATGTCTTGAAACGTAAAGTATCAAATTTTGAGGGGGGGTTGTAAAAAATTTTTCGTGACCGAAAACATAGGGTTATTATTCAGAATGAATAATAAACCAAAATGGATTTTACCAAAACTGTTACATTAAAAATCCCACTTATGATACTAGCTTTCTCAAAAAAAATCGAAGTGGCAGCCTCATAAACTACCTACACGACGATGGTTTAACAGCGTTCATGCGGTGATTAGGAGGAACTCCCAGAAATTCCAGAATTCAAACCACAACGTTTTGGAATTTCTCAGTTTTCACTCTATAATTTCTAAACGCTATGATGTAAAATAACTCGCTAGACAATACAGTGAAAGTAATCGTTTCAGTGTTTGCTCTTCCATCCGTATCACTCCAAGCACCCGTCAGCTCGTGCCAATTGCCTATAGGTGCCTAGGATATGTCAATTTTTGTCGTTCCAGGGTAGTCAGGTCGTGTTTCGTATGGTTTACTGGTATTTTTCGATGCTGAATCAAAGATGAGAAGTATGAATGATAAGATGAAATAATAACCGAAGCGTAATAATTTGCAACATTTTTATACGAGCTAAAACCGACGGAGCTTCGCTATCAGTCCATTGAATGTTGAAAAAAATCAAGGCAGTAACGGCAAAGTTGGTCTGCTGCTTTTTTTTCAAATTCCTTTGTTAATATGTCCCAACAACGAACTTTTGGTAGTGTTATCGCCGTTGCATCGTGTTTGGCATGATGTTTTAGGTGTTTTTCGATGGTGGGTCGAATGTGACGAGTCTCAGAGGTGTACGACTGCGCCAAGGTCGAAAACAGTGAAATCACAGTTAGTATAATGAGCCAGTGCCTACTAATACTAACAGCTCAAGAGAGAAAACAGCGAAAGTTATCGTTTCTTTCCGGCCTGCCCTCGTTCTTCACACTGCCTCCCGTCAGCTCGACTCGTTTCGTCGCACTAAGTGTATGTTAATTTTCGTCGTTCCGTCGTCTTCAGGTCGTGTTTCGCATAGATTAGTGTTATTCTTCAATGCTGAACCAAGATGATTGGGTCTCGCAGGTGGGAAACTTATGTCGAGTTGTGCAAAAGAATAATAAACCGTAGCGTAATAATTTGCAGCGTTTTTCTTTTCTCGCTACGACAGTCCAATTTGCCGTCTGAAGATCGTTGGCAGTACCAGCGGAAGCCGTTTCTCGTACGACCGGCTACTTACATAATGTTTCTGGAAAGATCACTTCCAAGTTGCAGTTAACATTCTATCCCTTTTTCCTACAAAGACGTGCGCGGAATACGGTGAAGCTCAGACTGGACCCGTTATGTAGGTACCCTATCAACTGCGCTCGCCACTTAACGTTCAGGGCCGTGGGACCACCTTGTTATTGATTCCGTGCGGGGAAATGGAACTACTATATAGTTCCCTCAAATCCTCTCTACTTTGTGGGTTCGTGCGCTGTTTCGCACTTCATTGAAAGGTTTTAGAAGTCCAGGTGGTTAAAACCACGCTGACTTTTAGTGCATACTAATTAGGATTCTAACAGCGCAATATTTGAACTTTTCAACCTTATTCTACCTATTAAGACTAGCTGACCTATTAGAAGAATGATGATTTAGCTGTTTCCATCTGCCGTTCGGGCCGTTTCATGCCTTCAACGTGGTCTGAATTCCACAATCCGTGCTTTGATAGCACACAATGTTAGCGTTCGCCGTTCAATTGTCTTCAGGTCATGTTTCGTATGGTATTTTTCGATGCTGAATCGAAGATGGGGGATGGGCCTTGGAAGCGTGAGACTACGCCAAGCTATACAAGAGAATAATGAAGCGTTGTGTAATGATTTGCATCGTTTTGACGACGCGAAAATAAGGAAATGAGCGCTTTTGCGGAGGATGGGGCGGAGGAGGATGAGGAAATGGGGCGTTGGTGGTTTTAGGTTTTTACGACAATTTTTTTATTGACTTTATTGCCATTATATTCGTTGCTGGGGTCGCTGTGTGTGTTTGTTATGCGTAGGGTGTGAATTTTGTGATCTTGTGGTGTCGTCATATCGAGGTTACAGCGTGAATGTCGTGGATGCAGATTGTGTCAATGGTGAATCCCAGATCTTGGCTAGAGTCGTTCTCGAGATGTGGCAGTATCTTGGGATCGAGTTTCCTCTGCTTGGTGATTACCTCCGAAAAGTTGCCAAGCAGAATTTGTGCCTCCGTTGGACGTATTTTGCCCTCAAAGAGGTCTCTGGTTTTGTGGAGGTTGAACTTCCGAAAGTTTATCAGTCTTCATAGAGTCTGTAGTTGAATTTGTGGGCGGGAAAGCAGCTGGGCCGATTGTGCTCGTTCTTTTTGGTCTACTATTCATTCTGAGTCTGGCCTTTGTTCTTGGTTGGGAAAATTTTCCGATCGGACGAAACCCAGGGTTGTTATGGGCAAAAAAACGGTTTTACGCAAAAAAAAGTTATTAAAACGCAATTTCGGCAGTTTTATTGTAATACGCTGTGTATTTTTAGATCCAAGGTCGAACGGAATGAGTATCAGACGTGTACAACTGTGTGTAGTGAAATAACAGTAATTATGGTGAGCCAAAGTCTACTAATTTGCTATTGGGCAAATTGTCATGTACAGACCAACTGTGCAGAAAATTGCACCTGTCCCTCTATTGCTCAAGTTGCCCAAACTAAGTATCTAGGAGTAACTATTGATCAATGCCACTAAACTTGTGGCTAATGCTTTCAATTCGCACTTTTCCACTGTCGGTGAGAAGATTTCATTAGAGGATAATGTTGGTGGGGGTGACCGTACCGCAAGTGTAATACTTTGTGATGAGAATGGTGTGGTTCCGAAGTATGAAGCGTTTGCTAGGGTTGGTGAGGAGGATGTTAAGAGGATCATAGATTCTCTACGTGGGGGTTCAAGTCCTGGATACGATGGTATTACAGTGGAAGTCCTGAAAAAAGTTAAAACGTATATTTCCAAGCCATTAGCACATCTCATAAACATGAGTATTGCTACTGGTGTTTTCCCTGACATCTATAAGATGGCCATCGTCACTCCGCTTTTCAAGGCTGGGGACCCTCAGACACTGGATAATTATAGACCTATTTCCTTGGTCTCTAATGTAGCAAAAATTATAGAAAAAGCAGTGAAGCACCACTTAGTTGAAAACCTGACAAGGAATAACTTGTTGCATAGGAGACAGTTCGGCTTCCGTGCAGGTCTGGGCACTCAGGACGCTGTCGCCGCGCTAACGGAGAGGGTATTTTCCGAGCTCGACAAAGGAAATAAACCATTGGCAGTTTTCCTCGATTTGAGAAAGCTTTCGATTGTGTTTCTCATAATAAGTTAGTGGAAAGTATACGCGCATTAATGGGGAATAGCATTGCTGTTTGGGTACAAAGTTATTTACGTGGGCGATGTCAGAAAGTGAAAATAAACGCAATTTTGAGTGAGGGATCTTCCTTCTCCTATGGAATTCCGCAGGGCACAGTTCTTGGACCCCTTTTATTTATCTGCTTTATGAATAATCTGTTTAGCGTTCAACTTGATTGGGACATAATTACCTATGCTGATGATACAGCTGTCGTGGTCTCGCGAAATAATTGGGATGCATCCTTGCAAGCGGCGTCTGCTTGCTTGCTTGTGGTCAAGGATTGGCTGGATGGAGTCGGCTTAAAGCTGAATTTTAGCAAATCCAATTTTGTTGCTTTTTCCTTACGTAATATCTCTGTCCCTGTTCTAGGGAATGTCAAATGCCACATTGTGTCAACCTGTAGTGCAAGTGATTATTGTAGTTGCCCCGGTATCAAGCAGATTCCACAGGCTACGTATTTGGGGGTGGTTTTGGACCAATGTTTGTCCTGGAAGTACCATATTGACAATATATGCAACAGACTTTGTAAAGTCATACCCCTGTGCCTTGAAATCCGGAATTTTATGTCTATGGGCACGCTTAAAATGTTTTATTATGCCCTAGTGCAATCTGTGATATCCTATTGTATTCTTGTGTGGGGATCGGCCTACCGAACTTACCTAGAGCCTTTGCATATAACCCAGAAAAAAATTATCAAAATTTTACTGCGTAAGAAAATGAGATTCCCCTCCTCGGCAGTTTTTAAGACATTTGAGGTATTGGACATCTTCCACATTTACAAACAAATTGTATCCATATATTCAAAAATTTATCTGCTTATGAAAAGAATTATGGGCGGACGAGGTCATCTGGTAACCTTACACTGAAGTTGCCTTTTAGATTCACAACTAGAAGTCAGAATTTTTTGCGTACAATGGAATAAAGCTGTTTAATAGCCTTCCAAAGGAATTAAAGATGCTAAATGATTTAGCAGGGTTTAAGCGGCGCATAAAAGAGTACGTCCGTGTGGAAATGCTCAGATGACTCTTCTTTTTAACTTTTTTCTGATTTTTTTTTTTTATGAACTATCTATCACATAATCCAGTATATAGGTACCTATCTATAGCTAGAAAGTTGTAACGGCTCCTCCCCTCAGCACAAGTTTTTACTTATCGAGGGAGTTTTTACTATCTGCCGGGAAGTCAGAACTTTTATGTCGCAAAAATTAAAGAGACAATTTTATTTTGCTTTAATACAATCTTTGATCATTTATGGAATTGTGGGTTTGGGTACTGCACATAAAAATAAAATTCAACAGATTATAATCACTCAAAAATTGTTGATTAAAATCCCCCTTAAAATCCTCCTAGGAGATTCCCTTCCGACGAATTATTTAAAATATTTGAAGTAATGAAAGTGGAAAATTTAATTGAAAAGACCACGATAATTTACACGCACGAAATGTTTATCCAGGGGAAGATAAAAAGAGTTCTCTCTCAAACGAGAAGTGGTGAAAAAATTACATTAATAGCGCCGCGTCTAAATACTGCTTCGGCTCAGAGGTTTTATTTATTCAATGGAGTCTGCTTATGTGATAAACTACCTTAAGAATTTATATCAATAAAGGTGACTCTAGATAGGTTCAAAAATAAACTAAAGGAATATTACTTTCAGTGTTGATAATTTATGCCATATGCTATTTATACTATAAATTACAATTAATTTATAAGCTATTCACACTATTTGTATTTAATTTTGTTAATGCAAAAAGGGTATTACCCAAAGGGTTGCGTAGCATATTGGTCATTCAATAAATGCATTTTCGGAAAAAAAAAAAATTGAAAGAACTACAGCGAAAGTAATCGTTTGTACTCCCTCCCTCCCGTCTCATCACCCCCCCCTCCTCCCTGCTGATAGCAAACAATGTTAGCGTTCGCCGTTCCGTTGTATGCAGGTCATGTTTCCTATGGTTTACTGGTATGTTTCGATGCTGAATCGAATGGGATGGGTCTCGGAGACTAGGTCGAGCTGTTCAAGAGAATGTTAAACCTTTGTGTAATAATGTGTGAGTAGAGATGTGTTGAACGAAGTTACGCACGGTCGTCGAGTTTACGACAATAGTGAAAAGTTGTGCGTTGCTTAGATATTTTTTTACAGTAAATGGCAAAGGGGATAACCTCTGGGAAGAGGTGCTTTCGGTAGATTAGCGTCCTCAATTACAATGAACACGTCCCTGTCTAACTCAAGTGCTGCATTATTTCCATTTTTGCGCGACTTATTTTGTGAAACTTGTGGCACATTACGCTCTTGTCACGTCCACAAACATGATGTTCACGCGAAAAGTGAAGCTTTGGAATTTAAGAAATTATGAATTGATACAAAGTGGTCCGAACTCCATGGTTTCGGCATTGCTTCTTTGTCCGATTATGTTTCACCAATGAGACCAATGTCTGATTCACGTGACGCCACATTCGATCTCGCGCGTCTCAAATTACGGGCGATTTTTTGCGGTCTGTACCTTTTCTTCCTAGCGGTATTAACTTACCGTGTGGTGCGTATGACTGACGTGTACTCCACCGAGTATTAACTTTGGTGAATGAGCTGAATAGAGGTCACACTTCCTGCTGATTTATTCAGATAGTTCAACCCCTAAGTTTCGGCTTTCACTGTCAGCGAAAACTGTCGACAGGTAGCAAAGTTAAGCAGCGACTATCAAACATGTGAACAGACTCCGAAGTTTTGGGTTTTCTCATTCAGTTTATATAAACCCCGGCGTGCGGAGATCGAGTCCTGCACTGACTTAAACCACAAATCCGAACCTCGAACTGAAGCTGAATTGAAGTTAAGATTTTAGATCTCGTGAGACTTCGGTTAACCGGCCATTTTGTAGCGAGTGTTAACACCGGCCGAAGAGCTTTTAAAATGACCCCCCCGGAAGAGGCTTCTACCCTTCAGTCAAAACTCCGCTTTATATTCTTACTTTCATATTCGCCAGGGAATTGACGTTTTCCCGAAAAAAATATTTCTCGCTTTCTTCTTGACTTTTCTATTCAAACTCTTCAGTGTGCAAAAAAAACGCTAAACACACTGTATGAGTGTTTAGTGACGCTCATAATATCATTGGGAACAACCCTAAAAATTCCAGAGTTCAAACCACTCCTGTTGACTTTGACGCCCCAGTGTTTACCCCATAACTCCAAAACTGTGATCACGATCATTCTCAAAAGAATTCGCCATGACTGTCTCATAAATAATCGATGCACTTATAGCTCAATGATCGTGGAATAAGTAGGAGAAACTCAATAAATTCCGGAACCTTCCAGCTTAAGTACCAGTTTTCATATGGAACGTTGAGCTTCATTCTTCCAAGTTCATAAAAACTGATAAAAACTGCCGCATTCTTGCTCCTGATCACTTTATGGTCATTTATAAACTTCTATCGTATAGCGTCTTACTACCATCCTGATGTTTAAGAGAACGCTAGTATCGTACGTCCAGAAGGCTTAAAGAAAAAATTGAGGTAAACTCCGTTTTCGATAATTTTTTGTGCAACTTGCGCCACAACGGTCCAAGGCGTGCCGTTAACGTATTTGTGGTTTCACTTTGTTTTCTGTATCCGCCTATTGAAGAGGAATTCATTATATCAGTTTCGTCTCAATTGAATTGGAGTCAGAGGGCAGGTCTTTCTCCTACACCTCCTACTGCACAAATAGCCTTGTCTTCCCAACTACACCCACGCCGCTACTGAACCCGTTCCTCTCACTTTATCGTTCCGCATACCATCAAACCGTGGCATATAGTCTGTTAAAGCCGGATCGCGAGAATGGATGCCGCGAGGAGCCGAAGGCATGAGTCTGGTACTCTCCCGATAGGGCTTGGTGGGAAGTGGCGACCATTCGAAAGAAGAGAACCTTCTGCGCAGAATGACCACCGCACACAACATAGCTCCCGCATTTAATCCTCTGGGGAAGTCGTCGTCGTTAGAAAGGAGAACTCTTTTTATTCTAATGTGGTGGTACATGACGTATTTTGTTTTTTCGTATCTTTCTATTCACAAACAACGTGTTCCCTTGCTCTGAGTGTTCATGATTGGGGGGGGGATGTTCTCTAGATTTCGTTATACAATAAACGTGCCATCATGTGTGCAAATAAGAACGAAATGAAGACTGGACTGTAATTAGGTGGGCGGGCAAGTTGAAAACCCAAACCAGTGACTAAGATAAAGGTGGGTAATGAAAAGGAACTAACCTTCTAGGAGCTGCAGAATCAGTTTCCCGTCGACGAGGTCTAGTATTCCAAGAGGAGAAGACGTCCTTTACGATAGTGTTCCAGGGCGCGAAAATGCACGGGCTGGAGGAGGAAAGTTTGTTGATGGACGGGCGTCTTGAGAGGAGAAGATGGAAGGGAAAGGAGTGGGAAGCCTTATCATATTTGCCGCCTAGGAAGCGCTCGCAAGACGAAGATCAGGATCGAACAGAGTGAACGTAAACCACTGTTTAACCTCTCCTTTCGTGTGCTGTGAGTTCAATTAGGAGGACTCAAGCGTCGTTTCGTTAGTAGCCCTGTCACTATAAGGTCACCTTCACCTCCCCGTATTGGGACTTCGAACTTTCCATGGAACTGTGGCAGCTGAATCTGCTTTGTTTTGGCAGGAGCGCATTTTGTTTAGACATTACTGTGTCAACATGTTTTTCATTATTCCCAGGAGAATAAGCTCGTCATTTTTAGTCCCCCAAAGTTGCCAAAGAATTCTAGGAAATGACTAATAAAACCAACTTGCCCTTCGTTTCTCCTCAATTGTAGTGGCCGAATAAAAAGCCCGCCCTCACTCAATCATCCATATATCCATCATAGCTTTCAAGTTGCTCGTTCATCGAACAAAAGTTGTTTTCCTCACCAACATAATCCGTTATTCCGAGGATTTGTGGAGCCATTCGCATTTGGATATTTTGTAGGCTCTGTTTCCGTGTTGATAGCGATAGCAAGGAAAGAAAATGGAGACAAATATATACAGCTGTGGCTGGGAAATGACGCTGTCTTCGTGAAGAATGAATAGTGTTGCGGTGCATAAATAAAGTCAAGAAAAAGCGCGGAACCTTCTCCCAAGACGCAGATGCGATGTCATTCAATGCCTTGAATCATATATTCAATGATTTGCAGGGCTTTCATAATTCAACAGTTTTTTTTTGTTTTTTTTTTTATCCGAGGGCGTGTGGGACAAGTCCCTTTGTCACTGCGGCCACACATGGGCCTATTGTGACACTGGCCCTTTCTTAGTAGAAGGCGTCGTACATACCCGCCCCCCTTAGGAAGCCGAGTATGTCCTTCACCGCAGAATCCGCTACGGTTTGGGGTTCAGTGGTCCCCTGACCGAAGTATTCAAAGCGTTTTGCTGCCAGAGCAGGGCATTCACATAGGATATGCTCTGCTGTCTCATCCTCCTCACCGCAAAGTCTGCATTCCACCGCCTCTGAGATGCCCATCTTGTTGAGGTGATATCTGAGTGGGCAGTGCCCGGTGAGGAAGCTTATCAGTACTCAACAGTTGGATATGGATCGGTCGAGTTCTTTAAATTCTCCCTGCCGTTATTTCAACTTGAACGGATTCAAATGCCGTGATGCGCGGAAATCCAAACTTTGATTCATCAAAAGTGATTGGTGCTGACTCGTCTTAATTTAAGGATGTACTAAGCACGCGTCGACGAGAAAGTATTTTAAGCGTCAGTTAGATGCCATTCGACGTGTAGTAACGGCCGATTTCTGGCGCAGTGCGCACAATTAGGGACATTGAGGACTACAATTTGACTAGTCTTAATCTCTCTTTTGGCAATTCTTCAAAAACCCAAGGCCTTAATGGAATTGTCTTTGGTGCGGATTGTAGGTGGCACGTTGCCAATTAACCAAATTTGGTTCCCATCAAAGTGCCTGTCAGTGAGTCAGCGTTCCAAACGTTCCAACAATTTCATCAAAATTCATCCTAAAAGTCTCTCAGATGTTTACTGTTATGACCTTCTCGCATAAAGCGATCACGCATCGACCCCACTGGGCAGCCAGAAGGTCTATCCAAGACGGCCTTTTGTAGTAACTGTACCGCCTGACTCCCAATGTAGAGACCCCAGTGCTCGTAGTCTAGTGATCATAGACGAAGATTCATATTCCGACGAAAGTTGGGGATTGGATCAAAGCTCGTGATCGCAGTAATTTTTCCTTGTGTCATCGGCTCTCCAAACAATTCAAAACCCCTCGTAATATAAGAACATGTATTTGAAACTCGTTCTAACCCAGAAATGATGAAAATGAACTAATACTAAAAAGTAGCTGGTATGGTACATTGCCTAACTTTCTTGAGTCCCTGTGCTTTCGTCCTCCGACAGACTGAGGCCATCCACTTATTTGTTTCATTTATACATGCAGCGCATGCACAGAGCAGTCAATTACACATCTTTGTTTCTGTTTAAGAAGGTTGTGTACGCTTTTATATCTCCTCATTCTAGCAATTATCTTTAAACCGTGTTACATAATGTTAAGCTATTGTTTGTGTCAGCCGTAGCCGAATGAATTCAGTGCACGTGGTCTAATAGAAGATCGCGAGCTCAGGGCCTTTTCCCAACTTTTGACTGGCGCCATTCTCTGAATCAGAGCGGGTTTCCCCCCACCCCCTTCCGTCATCCCTCTTCACCAGCTCTTACTCGCCACCTCTTCTTAGTCATTCCAACTCTCAAACTCAGACACACTTGGCTCTCAGCTCTCCTTTCTAATGTTCCCCTAATTATCAAGCTTAGTTTTTGTCTTTATTTGTCTCATTAATGGCCCCATTTTAACATGTCCGTACAGCTGAAAGTCATAGCTCCCGTCCATCCGTCAACCCGAGCTGTTCCTTATTTTTGTCGAATGGATGGAGAAGTCAAGGTCTGCCAAACATTCTGAAATCCAAGCGAGCCATTACTCAACCCTTAGAAAATTAATGTATTCCTTGGAGAGAAGCACGTGATGTCCGGGAGAAACTGATGAAATGCTTCATAACAAAACCGTTGGAAAACGCGGTTCCCAGGTTGATAAATCTGTGTTTAAAGAAACAGCGAGGCGAGTAAAAGAAGGCAGAGAAGAGAAAATGAAGCTTTCAAGGAGGATTTGTCTCAAGGTTGCCGTATTCTCCTCAATAAGTAACTATTGTCTCGGAACGGAACTTAAAATGCGGAATAATCGAAGGTCTTTCGTTATTGTCAACGAAAGCCGCGGAAAATCGGTGAGCAACTGGAAGAACCGTCGGGTATTGTCATAAAAGCAGTAGAACGTCGAAGGATATCTCGTCTCTCATTTATACTGCGAACTGCCACAATCATGTAATGAGAGGACAGTTATTTGCAAAATACATCAGCAAAATATCTGGTTCGACGCATCACTCATAGCGATGATCACTCTTATCGACTAAAACAATATGTTTTTTTGGCCAGCAACATTTTTGAAAACAGTAAAGCACGGTAAATACAGTGGGGAAAATTCTACTGGTTGAGGGAACTCCCGGGCTCCAATAGCGAGATTTATCGTTTCTCCCAGGCCTGCGCACATGTTCTGCATTGCCTTCCTGCCGTCTCACTCTCGACCAACGCCCGAATCGTCACGTCATGCCAATGGCCAAGTGCCGCGTAGAATATGCCAATTTTTGTCGTTCCGTTGTAGCCAGGTCGAGTTTCGTATGGTTTCCTAGTATTTTTCCATGCTGAGTCAATTGGGATGGATCTTTAAGTGTGAGACTGCGTCAATCTGTGCATTGAAATAATAAACCGTTGTGTAATAATATGCCGAGTTTTTCCCGTGCAATCTCGCTCGTATGATACAAGCATTTTCATGAAAATGATTGAGCAATGATGTTCGTGTTATAAGTAGGAACACCTCAAGTAATGTAACTTTAAGGGCCACTACTTTCTAAGTAAAACGTGAAGTTATGTCCTACCAAGTTGAATTGAGAGAAGGAATTAGCACGCGGCAATGTAGTGGTTGACGCATGGCAAATATTTTTCAATTGGCTGCATAACATTTCTTTTTACTCTGTCGGGCTAAGGAAATGCAGACACTTGAGAACTTGAGTAGAGATATTTATGATTAGTAAACCACGTCCTTCTCTTCGACCGGAAACCACATTTTACCGCACGTTTGAAATTCGCGTACACGTGTTAATTATCTTCTTTTATCTCTTCCTCCTTTCTGTCGCTGGAGGATTGAAAAGACGCTTTCATTCGGTAAATTCTTATCCGCCCGAGCATTCGATGCCGTCCCGAATTCTTTTGGCCACTTCCTGCTTCCTTCTGCTACGTGATTCTTTTCGCTCTCCCTTCTCAATTGCCCCCTGTCTTTCGTAGATTCCGAGGTTTTCTCTGTCCTTTTTTTTTAGGTTCCTGACCCTCGGGGAAAGGGATTTTAACAAACGGATTGCTGAATGTGTAGCTCCGCGTGTCGCAATTTCCCCTTGAGCCCTCGAGGCTCCCCTCGTTTTTTCGAAAATTATTACACTCGCTCCCTCGTTCGTCAAGTCCAATCGGTAACATGTGCTCGTTTGAATTGAAAAGTTCCCACAAATCACATCCAGAGGCTTAAATGGGGTTAAGATACTTAGAGACGTCACACGTCCCTAATTTCTAACTGTTCTATGATAGCAAGAAGAGAAGGAAAGTTACGTAATCGACAATGAAATTCGTGCGTCCAAAAAATTAAGTTTTTGGAAATTTATGAACACATTTTTTACACGGGCAAATGAAAATGATCTAGCAGTACTATAAAATTTGTATTTGTGATGAAATGAGGGGAGGAGCCCAATAAATTATCAACCAGTTCTACGAAATGTGGTTCAGTGCCGTTCGACATAAATCTGGCTCACATCTCATTAGTGCGGGAAAGGCCACTTCAGAAATTCCAGAATTCACTTCAAAACGTTTTGCCATCTTCTTTCTCAATGTTTCCCTTATAAGTCCGCAACTATAAACTCCAACCTTGAGAATAAAAATTATATTGACACTCACGTCAATGAACTGCGTCGCACAAGTTGCAGTAATATAATGAATTCTGGAACTTTTGGCGCTGCAAGTTTTTACATAAAACGTGAATATGTTTTACCAAGTTCAAATAAAGTGAGCGAAGAATAGATTGGATTAGTAGCCAAAGCAGTAAAAGTCGCTTAATTTTCGTGGTGTTGAGGAGTGTTTTGTGGAACTGAAACATATATCTACAATCATGCGATGGACGAGGTACTAAGTCAGGCAGAGCAGGGTTGTTGTGTCGCTAGTTTTCTTCTCACCGCATCACGACAGACGTGTGGGTGTGCGTGGGTCTACCAGGACCATCCTGTACTTTATTTTTGTGGTTTACTCCCAGTATGATTTTGATACTTTCTATTTAGTTGGCTTGCCCGCTCATCCAATAACCTCTCACGATCATAGAAGCTCCTGTGAAGTACAGCGTGATTTCTGTTGAGGTGTTGAACGCATATTTTATTGTTATTGAACTCTGTCTGTGTCTATCAGGATAAACGCCGCGGTTCGAAGTGCTGTTGTGCCAGTACTAATGTCTAACTGGACCACACCTAGCTTAATGAGGAAAGCCAGGTACCTCCATCAATCTTAGACGTTTGCCCTGAGGGAAATTGTAGATACCAAAGAACAAATCGTTTTCTATCTAGTTTTTGGCATTAGATCAGGACACGGTAGGAGAGGTCTACACCACCTACAACGGGGGGGGGGGCATCACTACAACTCATGACATAAGTACGTTCGGCCATTTTGCAGTGTTCTGTGATGATTCCCATTATCTGTCTTTAAGTCCTTCCTTGCCTTTATGATGGGTTGTATGTCGTGTGTTGGTCCTGAGATAAAGCGTTTGAAGTGCTTCACTCCTGTAGCGTTCCAGACACGCAGATGGATTCTCCTGGAATATTATCTCACTGTTCTCTTGACTAGTGAAGGGGATGCACAATGAGGCAGTGGCTTTTGGGATAAACGAACCGAGTTTGACCAGATGGTCCGTCCTGTCAATTATAGTTTTTTCTTTATGCTCGGAAATCCAGCAGACTTTGGCTCTCTCAAGCTGGATGAAGAGTTGAGCCGCGTCCAGCACTCGCGCGCCAGTTCCGACGTTGCGCAGTAGTTCCTTTGCGTCTTACAGAACGCATACGCAACTATCAGCCGTTAAGTAATTAATCTCAGTACGAAAAACCAGGGTAATTGCTCCCCGAGCCCCTTATCCACATCCCAGAACCTGTATAATTGAGGGTTTTATATATCTTCGTATAGAAATTGATATCAGGCCGAAACTGACGGTTTACATTGACTTTCTTCTGGCACCATTGCTTTGCACCTTCCTGCTCATTTTCGTCTTCGCTGTGAACGTAATATTTTTGGTTGTTTAGTAATTGCCTCGGGCGATGCGAACAGTCTTCTCCATTTTGCCACTCTTTGTCTTTGCCCCCTTCTTTACGTTGTGCGCTCACAGTTCATCTCCAACAGCCGTTCTTATCCAAGTCGTCACCAGTTATTTTCTTCACCTTCAATATTTTGAAGGGCACACCCTCCATTATTCTTTCTACTATTCATATTCCCCCGCCAGACTGTCATTTCGATTTATTTAATAATCAACAATTAGACTGCTGGGCCGCAGGCACTAGATGAGTCCTGAACAGGAGTGAACTAGAATAAAAGGGCTTACTGCAGCTGATGGGAAAAGAAGAAAACGAGCTTTTCTACATTGAAGTGGCGAAATGGGGCGAACTACTCGAAACGCGAGGGCTGTTTACTAGCAATGTTTCTAGTGTGTAGCTCACTCGAATCGTTATTTCAGGGAGCCTCTGCAGGTATCTCCGTGCACTAAATAGCTGATTAGCACGTACTCGCGTTGTCACCAGACGGCTGAAGTGCCTCGTAAAACGAATCACGCTTCAAGAGAAATACTCCTGGATTTGTTTCGGTGGCGTAAAAGTGAGTTTACTAGTCACATAAATCCTAGGGATCAACGAAACCCTCTGCCATTCCGCTTAAATTGTCTTCTGGTGGGAGTAGCGCGTTAAAACGATGACGTGCCTCCCTCCCCTTCCTAACAGCGTGTGCGCACTCGAAAGAAACACCAATAAAACGGCCCAAAGAGGTTTTCCCGCATTCGCCCTCGCTGCTGGCTCGCCACACTCAAATCATCAACGTCGATGAAATAAGTGGATGGCGTCGGTTATTGTTTTTGGTTGTTTGGCCAAGCGCCACACCGTACGTGCTCGAGAGTTGGCAACAACATAGTACGTCTGGCCACTCCGAGTTTGAAAACTGTTAAATTTTTCTCTTAGTTGTGCCCCTTGAAAATGTTTGATTGCACATCTGCGTTTACAACAGTTTCGCGATAAAGTTTCATCCGAGCTGTGCAGCTAGTTTCAGGGAGTTTTTTAAATGCATTTTATTTCAATTTTTATTCCCACAAATAAAGGAAAGAATTAGTTACTGCAAAACAATATTAATTCTTCTTGCTACTCCCCACTATAAGCCATGCGAGGGGGAGTTGAGTATTAAATAACAAACTTAAATCACATTGGCAAGTTCCAAGTTACTCAATAACTGAACTGCTCTTACTTCACTCTCGATTGAACACCACTATGTTCCTTGAAATTGCCCAGTTTGGCTACCAAGTGGTAAGGCTTCTGCACTCGTCCGTGGTTTTACGGAATGGGATCTTGACAAGGAATCGTCCGCGGGCTCGTGTGCTTCCCGCATCTTTGTAAACTATGTCGCTGCTCCGGAGGTCGCGGTGATGTATTTCAACCAGTCATTTTGTTGCCAAGGTCTGCGCAATTTAATGCGCCGAATTCACTGAATAGTGCCACGGTGGAGCACAGCATGCCTTCTCCTATCGATTTGTGGACTTAAAGCACCGTCGGTGCACAAGCGTATAATAGAACGTTTTTAGGGCGCCTAAACTCGACTAGTTCCTCTCCTCACGGCACATGTATACTAGTTTTATTAACATGCTCGTCCTGGTAGAGACACTGATCTATTTCTCCAAGATAGCGAACAGTAGAGACTTGCCGAATTTCCAGTGACCTACACCATGCGGGATATAATTGTTTGGAATCTACATTACTGAAATGTTACTTCCCTTTTCAAGCCTAGCTCCTAGAAAAGGTGTTGACCAACCTGAGCAGCATCAATTCTTTATACTCTATAAAATATTTAATACTTGAATAAATACGTCTACCTACCGTGACTTAAAAAAACTAAACATGTTATTGTGAGTAAAATGCTATCGGCTGGTACGTTCGTGTGATTTAATTTATCAACAAGGACGATATTTTGAGGCCTTTGACTAATTTGCCACAATTGAAAACGCCTTATTTTTGTAGGCGCTTACTGTTCCTTCGGGGGTTCAATAACTTTTCTAGTCCTTGTTTTGGAACTGCTGCGCATTGCTTCCTTTTCCCTAATTGTTTCCCTAACAGTTTTAATGATTGTGACCCTCATAATGAGCTCTTGCTCTGGCGGAACTAAGAGCTCCTGAAACCTGAAAAATGGAAGCGGTGGGGGCTTTCTATTTTTTTTTTTTTTTTTCACTAAAACCTTGACAGACCCTTTTTGAATCAAGAAGAGCGATATTCACCGGAGTTTTCTATTAAAATCCATGAAGCTTTCACAGAGAATTTCTGATTTACGAATATCCTTCTACGAATCAAGTCGTGAACCGTTCAACCGTGTACACAAGTCACACGGGATGCGATTGACGCATTTCTCGTGCCGTCTTTAGATCTTGTTACGTTACAAGTTGGACACTCCGATATACGATCGGCGTTCCCAAAGGTACGGTGAAACGCCCCTATTCGTTGCAAACGTATTTCAAACGGCGTGAGTGAAGATTCAATAAGAAGGAGCGCGCTCTTTACATTCGCCATCAATTCAAATGCTAAGGGCCGCGATAGAGCGGCACAATGGCGCCCAAAGTTGGAAAGGGTAGTTGGCTGTTATCTTTGCAACGGGATTCAGTCGAGCTTATCGGCGAATTGTTGGCTCGCACCGATGTCGATCCAAATTTCTCTTCGGTTCAACTGGAGAAGAAGTCGGTAATTAGAGTCTCAGAATAAACCTTTTTGCGTAACTTGGGCTGTTGGTAACATTCATTCGAGTTCTGGGATAAAGTTCTCTGAAAACTTCGGGATAAGTAAAACAATAAATCTTTAATGCAAATGTTTGAAAAGGAATTCCAAATCCTACGCCAGGATCTCACAAAGTTTGACTGTGGCCTCTGGAAGGTTGACAAAGTAGCCTCTTTTTGTACAACTGAATTTACGAGAACGCTGATGGCTGACGTTTTACCCCATGTCCAGTTGATGGCAGTTGACCATGCTCGCCTCTGAAGATCGGAGCAGGTCCGAAAGGGCTCGTGCTCCGGAATGGGGACTGGCTGATCCAACGGTGGGTTGTATTTGCTTCAATGAATTAAATTCTCTGGAGTTGGAAATTGTTACTCTGCACATTAGCGTTGTTGACCCCACTCGACGAAAAATAAGAAGGCTCAAAAATTGACTTATTAGTTGATACTTGCAAACGACGTGAATGAGTTCCACATCTATTTTTTCTATAAAATGTTATCTGCTACCTCAAAAAGGTGGCATTTTCAAAGCATAGTCCCTGAAATAGAATTATCCGGGATTAAAAAAAAGCTGAATAGTTGAGATGATCAATAACAAATGACGTGAATCGCATCTACTATTACAGTAAACTATTAAATGCTATCTGCTACCTTCAAAATGCGTTTATACAGGAGACTCAACTTCTGGGTAAAATTACATATATTTGATGTATGTCTTTAGTGCGTGGAAATAAAACCCGTTAGTGCGCATATAATATGCATTAGCACATCCTATTCCTGATTTTAACAAAACACGTTCATAAAATAACCCAACTTTCCGTATCCCCCGTAAATTCGACGACCTGCTACATATGCGGGCGCTATATCTTCGTTCAACGCGGTTTTATGAGGTTCGAATGGGTTATACGAAACACGACCTGACTAAAACGCAACTCGTAACGAGTTGACCTGATGAGTGGTTTGAGTAAGACGGTAAGTACTACTTTAAATAAGTGCAAGCCGGGGAGAAACGTTAACTTCCGCTATATTGTGCCGCGAGTTCCACAAAGTAGCAGAATTTGCCTGATTTATTCTAGACGCAATTCTACACCCCTGAGACCCCTTCAGCATCGAAAAATACCTAGCAAACGACCCCAAACACGATGTAATTGCTATAAAACTGCCAGAATGTTGTTACTTGCTCAAAATGCCCATAACAACCAGTTTGTGTGCGACATAACGGATTCTTCAGACCCCATTAAAGGCAAAATATGGCTGGACGGACATTGTAGATTTGGAATCGAAACGTATAGTGTCGAGAAGTAGCGTAATCATTTGCAGCGTTCTGGAGTCATAGGGAAGTCACTGAAGTATCTTCTCGGATCACACTATTTTCCATTTCACCGCATACATTGAGTGGTTTTTATCGCTCTACGAACTCATCCTATTTTATTTCCGCTCAGTTTATTATGAAGCCGTTACTAAAATCTCATCATGCAGGTTATTGATGTTTGTGAGAACGGTATCGCCCCATGAACGAGATTTACTAACACGAAGCTGTACTAAATTATATTTTTATCGAAACGTGCGATTACTTATTGAATTACTCTCTTTTTTCCCGGGTGTGAACATTGTTGTTACCGTTCAGTTGTTCAGAACTGTCGATATTATAGATTCAATACACTATTTAACACTAGAACAATTACAGTAACTTTTGTTACATATAGAGCAATTTTGAGTTTGCCTTTTAATCGTAATCACTGACTTACACTTGAATAGTAGACGTTGGTACGGAGAAATCTGGAGAAAAATCCAGCCGATTACCCGATTTCTCCTCAGATTTCATAGGCCTAAGCAATGTGAAACTAGAATATCAATTTTTTTCAACATTCTACCAACATTCCGTCGGAGTTTATAAAGAAATATCTGGTGCGTAGCAACACACAACTTTCCGCCACCCCCGTAATTTCGAACACCACCTACATATGCGGGCGCTATATCTTCGTTCAACGCATTTTTACAGGAACATTTATGAGGAAAAAAATGTAGGGACTAGTTAGCTGAGAGTACTCCGAAAGTTTAATCGAAATCGTTAGAGCCGTTTTTGAGGAAATTGGAATACCGATAAATTAATATTCGACAAATCTCCTTTTCTGAGTTAACTTGGCTTATATCTCCGTTCAACATATATATACAGAAATAATTATACAGAACGAAATGTTGGTATGGGTGACTAAAAGACACTACATTAAGATTTATCACATCTGGTGAAAAAGTTACCCTGGAATTTACGGAAATGTTAGGAAAAACGTTATTTTTGACACATTTTGATTTTTATCTCTGTTCAATGGACCGTCACAGGAACATTTATTGAAAAGAATATGTAGGTATTAACTATTTGAAAACATCCTGTGAGTTTGGTGAAAATCGCTGGAGCCGTTTGGCCAAAAAGCGTAAAAAACCGATTTTTGCTTCAGGGGCCCATATCTCCGTTCACCGTATTTTCATGGAGATATGTGTAGAGAAGAAAAGTTAGGTATTGATTAGGAGAAGATAATCTGAAAGTTTAATCAAAATCGTTAGAGCCGTTTTCGAGAAAAATGCGAAAAACACTAGTTTTTGGTACATTTTCGTCCCCCACCCCCCCTTCCTATCGGCCGAAATCGTCCATAACCTTATTTTGGTGTCTACAAAAAATAACGAACAAAACAAAAAAAGAACCAGCTCAATCGGATCAGCCGTTCTCCCGCAAATCGAACTACAGACACACACACACACACACATACACACACACATACACACACACACACATACACACGGACCACGCGACGAAATTAGGTTTTTTAGACTCAGTAGGGTCTGAAACGTAAAGATCTGAAGAAAACTCAAATTTTTTTTTTGGGCCGATTACTATACTTTCCTTCCCTTCGGGTAGCGGAAAGTAAAAAACTGCGCTAAAAACGCTTTTGGTCGAAAATTTTGATAATTTATTGTGCTGCTCTCGTCAGTTTCCCACGAATGGGAATTTTATGGTATCATTTCCTTATTGAGAGCTATCAATATAAAAAATTTAATCAAAATCGTTAGAGCCGTTTTTGAGAAACAAAATTTGGTGTTTTAATCACTGTGATAACTATAGTTAACTTTCGGTGGATTTTGCCCACACCCTTATTTTTGCGTCCCATGGTAATCTGTAGGCTATACATCAAGTTTCAGCTGATTTGGTACGGTTGTTTCCTCTAAAAACCGCGCTAAAATCGATTTCGTCGAAATGTTTTGGTAATTTATTGTGCTGCTCTCGTCATTTTCCCATTAATGGGAATTTCATACTATGATTGTCTTATTGAGAGCTATCAACATAAAAAATTTAATCAAAATCGTTAGAGCCATTTTTTAGAAAAAAAATATTTGGTGTTTTGATCACTATGATAACTATAGTTAACTTTCGGTGGATTTTGCTCATACCCTTATCTTGGCGTCCCATGGTGACCTGCGGGAGAGATATCAAGTTTGAGCTGATTTGGTACGGTGGTTTTCTCTAAAAATAGTTCACAGACACACAGACCATTTTCCCAAATAGTGTTTTTCGGACTCAGGGGGGTCTGAAACGTAAAGATCTGAAGAAAACTATTTACATAACTTTCCTTTCTACTTCGTAGAGGCAAGGAAAGTAAAAACTAATGAAATGAAGGTGTCGGCAAGGTGAACTAAGTATTGCGAAGCATAAGAAAATCAATATGTCTGCGAAGGTAAATAGGTTTTAGGGAATTGAGGGGAGATATAAGAAAAGCTCCTTCAGTGAAGGTAAACTCTCTGAAGTTGCGCTTTGGGTGACACGAAGACCAAATGAAAGGACGAAGATGGTGTAGGGCGAGGAAGGGGGTCGAGAGCACCGCAGTGACAAGTGGCCCAAGACCACAAACAGGCCTGGGACGAAAGCTTTAAGTGCACTTCCTCGGCATTCGCTCAGTAGGGAAGAATGTCTCCCTCTCCTGTCTCCTCTAAGTGCCTCAACCCCAACAATAACGTCCCAGGCAAAGCTCACCTATACCCTCGAGGGGCACTTACTAACTGTCCCATTGTTCGAGGCCGATACTCCGCTGTTCTTATACTTGAGGAGGTCTTATAAAGTTATAGGAGCTTCACGGAGGAAAAAGGTGTACGAAATGAAACTCTTTTATGGCAGCGTGTAGACAAAACCCGAACAAAGGGAAGTTGGGTCAAAAGGTTGGGGATTTGGAACTAAAGCATCTTAGGTTTCAAGGGTGGCATCTGTGGGGATATAACAATGTGAAAATTTATCAAATCTATCCTTCCACAACTCCAGAACTAATTGCGATATTCCACTTCTTACTTGAAAATTTGCGCAGAATTTTTTCATCACTCCGACACATTATTGTCATTCTGATAATGTGCGATAACAAATTCACAAAACGTAGGTACTTCACTGAGTTTGATATCATTTCTTCCAATGGCAGTTTCATAGTCTGAATTCGAGTGGTTCGATACGTTCTAGATTTAAGTTGGTTATATCACCGGCGTCAAGGAGTTGGACAGCTTCCTCATAGACGTGAGCTTTGAGGAGATAAAGGGACATGTTGTAGCATAACGACCTTAGTCATGGTCTTAATTTTGAGCTCACGATGGAGTCACTCACTTTGGTAGTTTCATGCGTTAACAGCGATTATTACGACATTATTTTTGAAATCTTCGTATGTGTCTGTTAGGGGCAATAAGTTCCCTTCGAGAAGAGAGTAAAGGTAAAATTGAAAGAAGCCTCAAAGCCGGGGTTGGTTCCAACTATTTACAAAATGAATACGTGTAATTTCTTCATAAAATAAATTGGAAAACAAAAATAAAAGCGAATGAATTTGTCCGGCCTTCTGAAGTAGAAATTGTTGCTGTCCGTGGTTGTATATTTTAGAGCCCACCTGGCGTTTGAATGGATGCGCTACTCTGGAAGTTCCTTCCGAATCCTTCCAAAAACCGTTTAGTATTCATTCACGTCCTCCTTGCGAATTCTTTGCTCTATTCGGTTCTTATTTTCTCGTAACTTTCACTTGCGCTTTAGTTGAGGATTATGATTCTGCATGTTCTCCATCTCCAGTTGAAAAACTTGTACGGTCTACACATGTGCAACCATCTAGAGACCCACTGTGTCGCGTAAGCTAGTTCTACGTATAGTCCTCTATCTCGTGTGCCTCATTCATCAGGTTCAAATATGTACTTCCCGGGTATAGGCATTATCGGTCCGAAGTTATAATAATTGGAATAGCAACACCAAATATCATTTTTCTCAACAGCTATAACGATTCGTATTAAATTTGTTGTACTCTGTGAAAGAAATAGCCTTTGTTTCTAGCAGCTCTTCTTCCTTTGTGCTATTTGTCGTTTGGCGGGCAAGCTCTGGGGAAGGGGCCAAATTCGGCTTGCCGAGAGCAAATTGCTGAGGATTCATTCTTATGTTTTGCGCGCCGTGTGACGTACTGATTGAGCCTCTCCCTTGTCAGCCAGGGTTCAAGTTCAGTGTTTCCTATCCTCTTGCTTGAATATTGTTGTGTAAAGGTGAGGAAATCCCTGTTTATTAACCCTCTTGCCCTGATATTGTCTTTATTCACGATCTGAGCAATTAGGTTACTTTGAATATTGAAAAGGAGTTCTATTCATTCATTTCATTTCTACCTGTTTGATTAAATTCAAAGTGGGTCTGATTACGTTCTTAATTTCATCTCCTTATTTCCTCCTCAAGAAAATTTATTTGTTTATTTATGATCTGAGGTGAGTTTGAAGGGTTTGTCTGGATACACGAACTACTAGGGTAGAAAACTCCTAACGCGTCACAACTCACAGTTCTGAACAACAACTGTACAAGTAAATCCTCCTTCCTGAGAAAATGCCGAGAGCAGCACAATACATTATGAAACATTTCGTCTGAAAGCAATTAGTGAGTTTCCCCCTATAAATCTCGCCCATTTGGTTAGCGTTATTTAAAAAACATTTGAGCGGTAGTGCACTAACGGACGTTGGATAGTGGCCATGAAAGGGCAACAGCACAAATTCCGGAATTCGAACATTCGTCGTTTCTTTTGGCTAAGTTATTGTTTTGGTTTATTATTCATTCTGAATAATAACCCTATGTTTTCGGTCACGAAAAATGTTTTACAACCCCCCCTCAAAATTTGATACTTTACGTTTCAAGACTTGGAGATTCTAAATTTGCAATGTCCGTCCGCTGTCCGCCGTCCAGGCCGTTTTTTGCCTTTAACATGGTCTAAAAAATTCGTTCTTTCGCACAAAAAAACCATTTGGTATCTAGTTGTGTCCCCCATCTCAGCAATCCGATCGGACGAAGCTCGTGGTTTTTATGGGCAAAAAGTGGTTAAAAAATTTAACAAAACGCAGTTTAATTGCAAATACGCCGTGTTTGGTATCTTTTCAAGGTATTTATACATCCTGGGTCGAATGGAATGAGTATCAGACGTGTACAACTGCGTATAGTGAAATTACAGTCATTATAGTGAGCCAAAGTCCACTAACTGAAAGAACTCGCGGGAACTACAGCGGAAGTCAACGTTTCGTCGTTTGTACTCCCTCCCTCCCGTCTCATAAAAAGTTCCATTGTAGTCAGGTCATGTTTCGTATGGTTTACTAGTATTTTTCGATGCTGAACGAATGGGATGGGTCTCGGAGCAGTAACACTAGGTCAAGCTGTTCATGAGAATAATAAACCGTTGTGTAATAATTTGCAGAGTTTTTGTCATTTAGTTCTGTGACTACTAACCGCTCCGAAGATCATATCACCAGTACCGCCAATTACTTCATAAATTCTGCACCTTTACTTTAAGTGCCATCACGAAAGTGAAGTACAGGTGCATAGTTACTGAATTACTTAGTAGCAGTAAAAAAATCGTTGAGTACGAGTTGGGGCTGAGGAATGTTGTAAGGTTCATCGGTTCAGTGGAACACACAGCGTAGAGATTTGATGAAAGCTCAACTCCTTTTTGTGACCTATTTTAATACTTCCTTGCAGAAAGTAATAAGAATCGTTGAATTATGGCAATTATCAAAGTGGGGTACATTAACCTTCCCAAAATGAGTGAATATAAAATCCGCAGGCTCTAGGAGCACTTTAACCTCAGCCATATAAATATACGAGAGCATCTCAACGTGGTTCCTCGCCATTAAAGGAAATGCCGTCAAGGCAGCGGAAGTTTGGAACAGGATGTGCGGGTGGTTGATGGGGAAAAATGATGGCGGAGTCGAGAGGAGACGGCGTAATGGGTCCGACGGAGGAACTACTCTGAAGGCGAGCGAGTAAAGGGATGAAAAGAAGCATAAATCCTTCAAGTGAGGCAAGTGTGGACAAATCCCACTAAGTCTCTCTTTTACGCAGAAAAGCTTCAAGTAAAGCCTCTTAAAGGACCTCCTTGTTTCGGCAAAGAATTGATTTCCAGCCGTTCCTCGAAATAATCCCGGGGCCCGTTGAACATGTTATTGAAGTGAATACTTCGAAGTTTGTTACTAATCTAGCGCATCAACTTCGAGATATGAATGGAATCATTCGAAAGGATTCCATATTCTCAAATTGTGACGTACTTGTGGAATTGTCTCACAATTCCCGCGTACAGAACACTCGTGAAGGTCGTGTCTGGGCCCAAAAGAAAAGAATAAATCAAATACGCTCAATAATACTCACTCGATCAAATAAATAAAATAATAACTCTCAAGAAGGTAATGGGAAATGAAATTATAAAGCAATTAAGACCCACTTGAATTTAATCGGCAAACTCGAAATGAATGAAATGAAACGAACTCCTTTTAGAATGAAATAAATAACCTATGCTCGGATTGTATTAAATGACAATAAAGGGACAATGGGGAAAATGAAACACAAAGCTCTGATCGCTTACCTTACTTCATACAATCAAAAAGGGGAAATTAAACACTGACTTTTTCACAGGAAAATCATTCGCTTAGCGCCGCTAGCCGTTCTGATCGAACTGCCCCGTCGGCGCCAATATAAACAGCGGCGGCCTGCACGGGTGGCGGTCAGTGTTGCCACCTCGCGCAGTCCGCCGCGAAAACCATTACAAAATGCAGACGAAACCATCTCCGGAAAATTCGAAGAAAAACTCTCGTTTTGGGCAGAATATTGTTCACTGTCGACGGAATTTGCTCATAATCTTATTTTCGTCCCTTAGAAATGTCATGATCAAGACGACCACTTTCTCTGGCCTCCATTCCGAAACGTTATGTGGATTTCCTATAGGCTTACATAAACGCAGTGAATAACATATTAGGTTAGTTGCTCGAACGATACAATTGTGGAATGTACTCGTTTGTGAGCCTGAGAAAATTTGTGTGATATAAGTGAAGTGAATTGCGATATTTTTAAAAAATAACTGCACCAAGATTACGTCTTATGGTTTGTGGATCCAGTTTAATTTTATTGGTCTATGATTCTAAGTAAGGGAGAAATTACAGTTGAAACGGGTTTTGAGAGTTTTGGCTCGATTAGAGTGGGGGAAGAAAACCATGCCCCCTGGCCAATCGTTCTATAGTACGAGGTTTTTGGCCACTCCCCCCGACCAATCACGTTATAGTACGGCCTTTTTGTATCCTTCCTAGGGGGGTTGGAGGGATCATACTACAGCACACTCACCAGGAGGCTCAACGGAGGATGCTAGATGGAGAGGGAAATTGTAAGTGCCGTAATGGGGGGGGGGGATAATACACACATATTAGAATAACGAGAGGGGGTACAAAAGGTCGTACTATAACGTGACAGGTTGGTGGGAGGGGCAGATGGAGGGGAGAGGTGGTCAACTTCTGGAAATTGGTGCAGGAAGGTGGGGGTTGTACTACAGTACGATTGGTTGGGAAAAGTGGTGGATGGGGTAAATGGGTGGGGCAGAGGGGATAAAAAAAGGCCAAACTATAATGTGATTAGTCAGGGGGCGTGGCCAAAAACCTGTACTATAGTATGATTGGCCAGAGGGCGTGGTTTTCTTCCCCCACTCCAATTGGGAAAAGTTCTCAAAACCAGTTTCAACTGTCATTTCTTCCTTACTATTCTAACTTCCGTACACGAAAATGTTGAATTTCGGCACAGTACATTTTCAGTTTTCCACATTCAGGTGAAGGTGATAATATGGAGAGTGTAAAGCAGGACGAATTCTCAGTGGGAGGTGTGTGGAGTTGAGTCGAGGTTTCAGCGTTCACAATGTTTAAAACGCAAAAAATGTTTACGCGAAAAAAGCGCGTTTTTTATTATCAAATCGAACGGGAAGAAACAACGAGTACTCCACGGTATGGCGTCGTTAATGGAGGTTCAGTCAGCCGTATCCAATTGTCACTTAGACCAGTAATTACAAAGGCGCTGTTTGGATTGCCATTAATGAAGTGTAGTTGCTGGGAAATCGACTCTAAACCAGCCAATGGGCTTCTGGCGAGGGATGCGTTCCGTCGTTCCAATCAGCCTGTTTTTCGATAATCACGTTAGAGGTTTAGACACGATAGGAAATGAAGTGTTCGAACCGAACTAGTTTTCTTCCAACATCTCCGCCGTGATGCGAACGTGCCCCATGAGATCTGAGCCGTAGCCGAGGATCCGTTCCTTGCTGGATTAAATGCAATCCCTAATCTTTGTGTCGAAAGGTAGCGTGTAGTTGTAATTAGAAGGGTATATCTAACGTAGCGGTCGGGAACTAGTGCATTAATACATTTGACTGCTAATATTACTATTCTTCGACGATTTTGTTAATTTCGGAGATTGTGCGCTTGACGTGATTTGATTCCAAAGATAAAATGCAACATTCAGTTTTGGTTGGTGATAGTAATTCATCATTTTATCCTTTGATTTTGTCGTCCTTGAGGCTTGAGTTATTAACTATTTTGTCACCGTCTAGAGAGAAAAACTGTATTGTTAATATTAACATCTCATGGACTGTTACAGTGTGCATCATGCGGGCATGCTATACCATTGCTGGATGAATTGATTATTTTTAAATCTTTGATTATTTTTTACAATCCTCAACACAAACGTTAAGAGAAATAATCGGTTAAAATACGACTAAACACATCACACAAAATTTCTTCACTCCACGAACACTTGGTTTTTGTTTTTTATTCATTCTTAATAATACTCCAACTTTTTCGATGACAACATTTTGTACATCCCCCATCCGTCTATACATCTACCCCCGTCCGCCGACCACGTACAGTCTACGCCGCGTTTGGTATCGTTTTTTAGGTATTTAAGTGCTAGGTTGAATAGAAGGAGTCTTAGTGGTGTGCGACTGGATCTGTACTGAAAATAACCATGTGTAGTTTTCGTTGTTCCATCGTGGTCAGGTCTTGTCCCGTATCGTTTACTGGTATTTTTTGATGTCGAATCGAAAGAGATGGTTCTCCGAGATGTGGGACTACGTCAAGCTGTGCTAGGGAATAACAAATCGTTATGTAATAATTTGCAACATTTTTTCTTTGTTGATACTTGTAAAACAACTCAACTTTCATTGCGTTGCTGTTACTGATGCCACGACGTTCGTTGGAACACAGATGTATAAGTAGTTGATGGGAGTGTAACATAATTTTTTATGGAGTGGTTCCTGTTTGCTGTTCTGGGATTATGGGGAAGACACTGAGAAATTACAAGTTGATAGAAAAACGACGTTAGTTTTAATTCTAGAATTTCAAAATGTGCCCTAATTTTTTTTATTAAACGTCTTCTGTGTATGCAGGTTATTGGACTGCCATCTTGTCTTTTTGAGCTTGGAGAAACTGCGCTAAAGTAGTTTTTCGTTGGAAAGTTTATTTATTTTGCTGCTCCCGTTATTTTCCCGTTTTATTTGGAACTGTCCATACAAGAGTGTTATCAAAATCCTTGAAGCCGCTTTTGAGTAAAATATTGAGAGCTTCGATCGCGATGAAAATCAAATCGACGGATTTCGTTATCAAATTTGAACCCCTAGATGATTTAGCGGGTTTTCTTGGATTGCTTCCAGTGACACTCAAACTCACAGACCATTTTTCGGCTCAGAAGCCCTTGAAAGGCGAAGATCTGAAAAAAAGCTCAGTAATTGTTGACAAAAAACAATATATGAAACTTACATCAATTCTGATTGAGGGACGCTGAAAAGGAGAAACGTCATCTTGGAGAGTCTCCTGAGTGTCATGATAGAACTTTAGAACCGATTGAGATCGTTCTGTCCTTGATTCGTTGGTTGGTTTTTCGAGGCACAAAAAGAGGTTACGGGGTATATTAGAATGGGAGTGAGAGAAAATGAGTTTTCTTATATGCTTCGAAAACTGCGCTAAAACCTAAGCAAAAGTAGTTGTTACTTAGTAATATTTACCAAAAATTCGAGTTTACAATAAACAGGCGTGTCGAGACTGGCCAGCTTATAAAAACGGCTTCAGTATAGCAGTACAACTTAAGCGAAATGTATCACGATGGCTTATGATTTTCGTTGAAGTAAATTTGGATTTCACTGAGTGGACCACTGGCTGGTGTTATCATCTTTTAAAAATAGAATCATCCGCGGATGCTCACCCTTTTTCTCATTTTGAAATTTCGAGCTGACCCAGGTTATCTTCCTGATGTGGACGAGGAATGATTCTGACACTTTCGTTAAGTCCTAATTCAATATTGAGGCCTTCGGCGAAGTAAAGATGTGTAACGCCGTTTTGAGCGAGCAGCTGCTCCACTACTCCACTCATGCGTCAAATTATAATATTTAAAGAGCTACCTAACGATGCAGGAATTTAAAAATTCAGTTCATTCTGGTTGGTTAAAGTAATCAGGTATTTTTACTCGGAAACAGAAACCTTTTTTGTAGAATAATCCCCGGGAGACTTCTAGATTACTTTCTTTCTTAAATCAAGTGATTTAATCTGCGAAAGTTCCAAGAATCCTTACCCAGTCAACACGATTATCTCTTAGCAAATGTTAAAACCGAATGAAGGAGGAGTATACTCTGAGAAGTTCACGGCTCCATTTCCATAATTGATGTTGATGGCTAAAAGTTTTGAGTTAGAATGAATTATCGTAATGGGAGTTTTCTCAAGAGAATGGGTTTAATTTGAAAGGGGTTGTTTTAAAAATACGAGTTTAACGACTAGGCGAGTGGGAAACTTGCAGTTTCAAAGTGGTGGTACCAACGAAAGACATGTAGCGCTAAGAGACTGTGCAGCGGGTTTACATGATGTGTAACAAATCTTGACTCAATTCCGTTTATTAGTAATTGTCGGGACGGAATGTGTTGCGTTTGTTCGTAAAGAACGCAGGAAGACGCGTTCCGGTGGCTGCTCGCAACGCTGAGACGCAGACAATGTCACAAGTTACCCTGTGAAGGAGCGTCCCTGCTGGCAAAAAGCCTGTCGCATATCAACAGTGAGGCATTCTCGTCCGTAGGGCTCCTGCAACCCATCGAAAGAAAAAACACCTGCCCTTGTGAAGTGTGTACAAACTGCTGAACAACCAGTTGATTCACATTTGGAGGCAGCATCTCTTCAGGCTCACACGTCATCGGATCGGCGGTGTTTTGAATAATGAGACAAGAATTTAGAGGAAATTGGGAATCCCGGCACCGTGACAAGTGAGATGGAACTCCGTACGACACTATTATCCGTTTTATGACCACTTCCCCTTCCGCTGCGTCTGATGATGCTGTTGATGACGTCACGAAAACTTATACGTCCTTGGGCGAATGCTATCATCTGTTCGTCGAGTCCTTATGCAGAAACAGTAACCACTAGATTGCGTAGCGTTTGTACTTTAATAGCACAAGGGGGGGGGAGTATATCTACCCGACGTTTAGGTATGAGGTACGAGCACCAGAGCACCAATAGGGCGAGGGAATTACGCGCACATATGAGGTACGAGGGAATCACCCGCTCGCCGCCCTCTAAATTCCCTCGTCTATTTTCGAAAAGTTCGTCGTGATGAGGCTTTACCTCCCATCGCTCGTAGTACAGCAGTGTGGGAAACGAGACCATCGGTGGTGGATGAATCTGAAGTCATCTACTACACAGACGGTTCCAAATATTCAAATGGTAACGCAGGAATATATTCCTGCACTAGAATGGGAGGAATCATTTTTATTAGGTACAAACACCTCAGAGTAGCAAAGTGAACTCATCGCGATAAACTCATGCATTAGCACACTTGTAACAAGGAACATTACTAATACGAATATAGCTACTGACAACCAATCCGTGGTAAAAACACTGGGCAACCCAATAGTCAGGAGCTACCTCATAGAAGAAACAAAGTGCAAAGTTGGGGAACTCCATCAACTAGAGAACACAATCGCGATAAAATGGATACCCGGAATTTCGGAGCGAAAATAAATGAGAAAATGTGGAGTAACGTCAGGAACATCATAAACAATCATGAAGGGTACCAACATTCCAAAACTATGGGCATAACTAGTTATAACATGCAACGAACCAATTGGGTACTGAGCTTAAGCAAAGTAAGACTACGAAGAATCACTGGGATGTTATCTGGGCACTACGCGGTGGGTAAGACTCTCAACAGGATCAATCCCAACATTAACGCTAGGTGCCCGTGCGTAGAAATAGAAACGGTAGGTCACTTTCTTAGGGAATGCCCGTTGTGGTTTGGTACTAGACTCAATATACTAGGGGAGAGAATATTAAATAAGAGAAGAAAGAAGAATATTAAAGAGAGAGAAACTGAGTGGAAAAAGATTCTAGAATTTGTGGAGGGGACTGGTAGATTCCGAAACCCCTTTTAAAGAAGCCAAACCGACTCCCGATAACTCTGGGAAGATGGGAAATGGGCCTGAATGGCCTCGACTTCGGTCATTGTTCCCTTGGCCTTGGCTGGTGCCCTAATATCTTCTTCTACAGCTCCACTTATGGTTTGTACGATCTGATAATTACGAGGCTTTGAGTATCCCTACCCTCGGTATGGTTATATCCACATATGTGGCTACTCTTGCCATTTCAAAAAGTTACATAAACAGGATTTTTTAGACGCTTCGATTGTCCACTGGATTGTAAGAGGAACATTTATGGACTAGTTAAAGGCACTCGTTTGACGAAAGTCGTTACTATTGTTTTTCCAAAAAACTAAAAGCCCTCGTTTTGCTTCGTTGAAGTCATTCTTTATTCCCTGAATTTACACAGATACTCAAAGAGAAGTTGTAGTTAGGTACTAATTATCAAATAATATTTTGAGGTAAATGCGGAAAACCTTCGTTATTAGTACATTTTCGTCCGTCTCCCCTTCGTGACGGTGAAAATTGCTCACAATCCTATTTTTGAGCATTCATAATCGGCCCAGCAGTCAACTATAGACACACAGACTGTGCGCCGAAGTTATTTTTGTTCAAAACTTAAGATCTGAAGATAGGGTAATTTCTTTTTACACAATGAAAATACTGTCCTTAGTCTTTTGGCCCGCGTAAAGTAAAAAGTTGCCAAAGAACAGAAAGCAGAAGTAAAGAGCAGGAAATGCTTAAAAATGGGATGGTTCTGAGATTTCTCGTCGGGGATGGTTTTCTGATGCGTCGTTAGTATTCAGTTATGCCTTTTTATGCCTCGTATCATACGCAGTGACCCTTACTGCTCAAGAGGAATGTGTATTTTGAAGTCGTTCTCTCCATGAGCAGCACGTAACTGATGAGGATTGAGGTAGTGCAGGGTAGTGGCTGCAGTGTAATGGATTTAAATGAAGATTCGTATTCACCGATAACAATAAAAAATGTATAGCAGATTGACCGCTGAAGCTGTCACCAGGCGCTACTGTAATTTTGGCCAGTGTTGGGGGCTGTTCAATAATTTGGTCCTTCACTCCAAACGTTGAGTAGTGTTAACTATGGTTCGAACCTTCGGCTTTCCTTGCGCCATATTCGATCTTTCCGTTCCAAATCAGCTTTACGACCTACAAGCTTCTAGGCGGTTGATTTCTCTCTCACTCGGCACCTTGAGTAGGGGTTCGGGCAGGTCCGCTGGTCTCTTTCAGCCTGGGAAGGGTACAAATCTGGTTATGAAAGGGTTCCCCGAGAGCTCACTTCGAGTATTGTGTGTGAGATTGGAAACCACACCTGCAGTTTCCCTCACTAAGTAACATCTTCAATATCTGGAACACACTTACTTGCACTTCGATAAGAAATCTCTTGAAGAGCCGCTTACGTTCGTTCTCCAACACGCAGCAGTTGTATTATCCACGCAGGAACAATTTTCTCAACTAAACCTTCTGGACACCGTTTGGGAATATCGTTTGTGTGTGAACGCGATTGAGATAAAACGGCTGTACGAAATCAACTCAAATGTTATATTTAATCTTCAGATTCCTACGGGACACAAAAGTAAGAGTATGAGCGAAATTGACCCAAAATCAACAAAAACGCCCCTACGGATTTTGATTACATTTCAAAATAAAACGACAGTTAGATAAAATCCACATTCGAAGGAAAGTGAATCAGGTAGAACAATAGATACCCAAACACGTCGACGAAAAGTGATATTCCTCTTCATGAATCCTTGATTTTTACTTTCCTTGGCTCTACAAAGTAGAAAGGAAACTTATGTAATCGGCTGAAAAAATAATTTTGAGTTTTCTTCAGATCTTTACGTTTCAGACCCTCCTGAGTCCGAAAAACACTATTTGGGAAAATGGTCTGTGTGTGTATGTGTGTCTGTGAACGATTTTTAGAGAAAACCATCGTACCAAATCAGCTCAAACTTCATATCTCGCCCGCGCGTTACCATGAGACGCCAAAATGATGGTATGAACAAAGTCCACCGAAATTTAACTATAGTTATCATAGTGATCAAAACGCCAAATATTTTTTCTCAAAAACGGCTCTAACGATTTTGATTAATTTTTTTATATTGATAGTTCTTGATATGCCAACCATACCGTAAAATTCTCATATGTTGGAAAATAACGAGAGCAGCACAATAAATTATCAAAAATTTCGACGAAATCGGTTTTAGCGCGGTTTTTAGAGAAAACAACCGTACCAAATCAGCTGAAACTTGATGTATAGCCTACAGGTTACCATGGGACGCCAAAATAAGGGTATGGACAAAATCTACCGAAAGTTAACTATAGTTATCACAGTGATCAAAACACCAAATTTTTTTTTCTCAAAAACGGCTAACGATTTTGATTAAATTTTTTATATAAATAGCTCTTAATAAGACAGTTATACCATAAAATTCCCATTCGTGGGAAAATGACGAGAGCAGCACAATAAATTATCAAAATTTTCGACGAAAACCGTTTTTGCCGTGGTTTTTTCCTTATAAACGCCGCTGGAATTTTCGTAGAATGTTTAAAAAAATTGGTATTGTAGTCCAATCCAATACCTAAAGGGTGAGTGTTTAAAAACGCTCATGAGATACATGGGGGTCATTCCAGAAATTCCTGAATTTCAACTACTGCCGTTTCGCTTACTACCAGTTCTTAAAGTGTTTACCCAATAACTCTGCAAAAGTAATTACTATCCTTCTTCAAAAAATTTGTGTTTACAGCCTCATTAATTATCTGTGTACCAACACTCATTAATTGTCCGGGAATGAGTACGGGCAGCGCAATAAAATCTGGAACTATAAGCGCTACCGCTTGCTGCTGCCGTAAAGCGTTGTTTGACCAAGTTCAAATTAACTGAGTGATAAATGAATTGATTAAATATAATTAGTCATGTGCAAAGTGAATTGTTGTAGAGCTAAGGGAAGTTGTGTGTTGCAACGCACCAGATATTTTTGTGATCAAATGAGCGAGATTTATAAAGAAAAAACTGCACTGAAATCACTTTTCATCGAAATGTTTGATTTGTTTCCGTGTTGCTCTCGTCATTTTCCCACGAATGAGGATTTGCGAGGTACTGTCGTATTATTTGACACTTTTCGTAAATAAAAAGAAAAAATTCAATCAGAATCGTGTTTTCGATTTTTAGACATTTGTATTGGCCACTATAACTAGTATAGCGCAATTTTGCTGATAAAATAGCTGTTATGAAATTGATCGAAAGCCTCTTATACTAAGTGCATTGGCACAGAGTTACATCAATATTGCCCGAACAAAACTGTTCTCCGAGTTAATCGTATCAAGTGGTCATTAGTCGGAACAATACGAATCGTTTCTAGCCGTTACCACGGTGTACATAGGTCCTCCAAGTTCCCTTTTGTTGGTGAAGGGCAAATGTGAGGTTTCGCTGGGGTTGACTGAGAGCCCTTTGTGTATCTTTGAAACTGAAACACATTTATTTGCGCGTAAATCGAGGGGGTTTAGGAAAGCCTCTTAAGTTTTCATCCCCAAACAGACGGTAGGCTTTTCATTGTTTGGCTCCCGTTTACCAAACATGAGCTGATAAGTTCACTGTTTATGCATTCTTAAAATGTATGGGACGAAGCATCGCACAACAAAACTCCGCCTCTGTAATTCTATATTACGCTTGAAGTAAAAACGTATCTAGTGGCTGGATTTTGCCCCCCCCCCCCCCCGGGTTTTAAGCACAAGTCGAAAGTCATGAAGGTGGTTTCAATAGCATGACAGAGCACGGGCATCTGAGAGGTGTTCTTAATCTGGTTTCCCACTTGGGTGGCAAGTTTCAAACTCAACTGTGGCCACGTTTTTGGTCACGAATTGGTTATAAAATTGGCTGCCCTCTCAACAACTGTAAGAACTACAGCGGAGCAGCCCGTGGTTTCTTGTTTCCTCGGCACTGAAGGCGCAAGACATGCAGGATTCTTTGAGATAAAAGAAATGAAGCCGCGCATGTCCTGTAAGGAACTGGCTTGTACAGTGGTCTAGCTCATTCCACCACTTTCTCGTAAGACGTTCAAGGATGTTGGGAAAAATTAATGCCCGATCATCTAGGACGACAAGTTTTCGTTCGTTCGTTTTGTTCCTAGTTAGTTCGGCTCTGAGCAGGGGCAGATTCCTTTTCACTCTTTACTTGTCCACCATGCATGGCCACCTGGCCAGTGATCACTTGGAGTGCTTCAATGGATGCTGTCTTGTAGGCCTTGGTGATCCACAGCAGCGCAGCTCTCTGGGATTGGGTCAATTCTCTCCATTGATTGATATTGAGTTTGCTATGGTAGACTTCAGGTGGTAGCCAATCACACTTTAGGAAATGCATGAGGGTTAGGGGCACGGTAACACACACCTCAAGTGGCCTTGCTAATTGCTTTTAGCTAAGCATACCTTGCTGGGTAGTGTCATTGAGGGACTGGAGGTGTTGGCAGAAACGCCACCTCTCAATTACAGGTACATTCACGCCTAAGTACTTGACTTGCTTCTCAAGAAAACGCCCTTTTTAGAGAATGAGCTGGGTGCCCACCTGCAGCTTGATGTGCTCGCACCATAGGGTGAAGATTGGTAGCACTTGGGCTGGCAGCTCACTCAGGTCGTCCACACAGGCGTATGGCTCGCAGTTAGTCTTAATGATGATCCCTGCATGTCACACCCCTCCTCCATTGATCTATCATTGATTCCTTAATCAGCGTGTCACTCCCCCATTCTGCCACGCACCAATTAGTGAGAGTATCCCGTGCGTTTGTGTGTGAGTGCATCTACCTTCTTACCCCTCCTCCCTCATGCTCTCGTTTTGGCTTTACATCCTGCAGGCTAAGTACGAGTATAATATTTGAGTTGATTTAGTTCTGCCGTGTTCCCTCAATCACGTTCACCGACCTTCCACACATATTCCATTTCTCCAAGTGGTGTGTTTTGGATTCTGTCTGTCTCTCTCTCTCTCTCTCTCTCTCTCTCTCTCTCTCTCTCTCTCTCTCTCTCTCTCTCTCTCTCTCTCTCTCTCTCTCTCCACCCCCTCCCCTTCATTGAAACGTGAAGATCTGAAGAAAGGTCATCTTCATTTATTACTTTTCTTTCTATTCGTATTCCGTGGAGCTAAGGAAAGTAACTATGCCCCAAGGCAAGATAGTTCGGAAAATGTGCCGAACAATAAATTAGTGTTTTTTTGATTTACTGAAAAATGGCGACTTCGATGCTAAGTTCACTAGTGGGCTACCATTTACCTAACTAGTGGCAACAATTTGTCCTGCATGAATGTCCATAGAAATGCGCTGAATGAAGAAGGATCGTCGAATCTGCGGGGATAGGTGGAAAGTAGTGTGTTGCCACACACCAGATATTTTAGGCTCGTTGGTCTTCTTACTATCATCTCGCCGTGGTTATTGTGTGAATCTGCTGGTAGCAATTAACATCGCTCGTTCTGGCTAGACTAAGTTCTCGAAATGTGTGTGTTGCTTTGTCTCAAGGGGGGAAGTCCCCTCAGCACCGCTGAAACGGTTTCAGAAGCTCTCTCAGATCGTCTTCGCTCTAGCAAGATTATATACTCGTAAGTTGGTTTCTGTAGGCACAACGTCAGTCCTATAATTCTCGACGAGTTGCGATGGGTGATTGGTTAGGACGCTTAAATCTTAACTGTGCGTATAATATGGAGGCCTATCTGTAGTCAACTCACGTTTTAAGCTACCTACCAATCCCCCCATCCACCCTCAATTTGCACAACTTATTAGAAATATCCCCGTAATGTTATCTGACATTCAAGCGTTCCAGATCGTAACGAAGCTTTTTTTTTTGTTGCAGGTAAGTGTCACGGCCTCGTTTCACCGACACCACGATCGCTATTATGGTAATGTTATTACCCATAATACCCTCTTGGGAGCTGTTGTTGGCTTTCCTTGCAACTGACTTTCTGGATTTATCGCGTCTTTTGGAGAGCGGGTGAGAGTTTTCCGACATCGGTAGGAGACTTTGGAGCGTCCCCTCGTCATGTTTTATGTGAGTTCATGCAATTTGGAAACCCTCAGGGTATTTCGAGCGGAGGGCGTTGGCTGACGAAAAGTAGAGACGGTCTTCGTTCGTAGACTTTTCGATTGAGGCACTGGGTTCCTTTCTGGAATACGGGCAATATTCCGCATTAATGGTTCTCTCTTATGAGCTACGTTCATTCAGCATACCTTGTCTCCTGTGTGATTTTCTTTTCCTCTTAGCCTCCGCGGTGTTTTGAATATTACATAACGGAGTCCAGACATGTGAAGAGACAGTGCAGTTATTGAGCAGTTTCGTAACAAATTTACTTTACACTTATAACAACACAACTAGATATTTTCACTTTCCTTAGCCCCGTAAAGTGAAAAGGAAAGCTGCGTAATCGGCTAAAAAAGTTTTTTGAGTTAGCATCAGCTCTACGTTGCAAGTGTTAGTGAGTCCTAAAAGCGCCAATTGGGAAAATGGTCTGAGTGTGTGTGTGTGTCAGTGAACGCTGTTTAGAGAAAAAACTTAAGTTTTATGTAGCCTGTAGAATGCCACGATGCGCAGGATGAGTGGTGAGGAGATACCTCGGTGTTTCAACAGGTGTTCTTGGAGGTATCACCACCCGCGAGTTACTCGAGTCGTATCTGAATTGGTGGGCGGTCTATCGTGAAACTTCGCCTTTCCTTCTTTCCTTCCCAGACCCATTTTGGTTTATTATTCATTCTGAATAATAACCCTATGTTTTCGGTCACGAAAAATTTTTTACAACCCCCCCTCAAGATTTGATACTTCACCTTTCAAGACTTGGAGATTCCAAATTTGCTATGTCCGTCCGCCGTCTCCCGTCCCCCGTCCGGGCCGTTTTGTGCCTTTAATGTGGTTTAAAAAATTCGTTCTTTCGCACAAAAATCCGATTTGGTATCTAGTTGTGCCCGTCATCTCGGCAATCCGATCGGACGAAGCCTGTGGTTGTAATGGGCAAAAAACGGTTAAAAAAATTCACAAAACGCAGTACAACGCGGGAACTACAGCGGAAGTCAACGTTTCGTCGTTTGAACTCCCTCCCTCCCCGCCCGTCTCAAAAAAAAACCACCCGCACTCGCTCGCCTCCCAACGACGCCGCCACTCAACTCCCCTTTCGCCTCCCAACGGGTTCGCTTCGAGCGCCCCCGTTCCAATTTCCCCAACAACGGGGCAAAATCATCAGACGTTTTGTTTCCGTAGTTCCATTACAGCCAGGACATGTTTCGTATGGTTTACTAGTATTCGATGCTGAATTGAATGGGATGGGGGAGCACTAATACTAGATCAAGCTGTTCATGAGAATAATAAACCATTGTGTAATAATTTGCAGGGTCTTCCTATCCCTAGAGCCAGAGTAGGGTACTCTGGGCGCCCTGTCCAATTCTTAGTTTACGTTTCTCTTGTTTTTAATGGACTTCGAAAAAAAGCGTACGAGCGTCTGTCTGTAAACTTGAGAGGCACTGCTCAAATTCAATTTTTAGCTGGCATGTCAATATGGGACTCTGAAGTAAGGAAGCAAAGTCGCTTCAGAACTAATTATAGTGCTGAGACTGTCTACGTCTGTATCCAGTTTATCGCTCTACCCTTGTGCCTTTCTACCGCTACTATTTTGTACTGGCGTAATATTAAATTACTCTAGTTTAATTAAGATTGAGAATCAAAACTTCGAAAAGGCTCCACCGAATACTTGTCCTCACTATTGACTGATATTTTAAGCGACGCAATGTGTTTTTCATCTGCAACTGGCACTTTCCCGCTGTAGTCATTTAGTAGTTTGAACAGCTGTGATTTTATGTCGCAACGGGGGTTGCTGTTTTACCGGTGGAATCGATTTTCGACCATCCAACCTGTGTGCCAGCAAACCAGGCGCCCCTTTACCCGAGTCACGCGTCATTTTGAGACAAAACGCCCAGTTTAAGCGGCACATGTGATAAAGAACTCTTATTCTCGCTCCTACTTCTCTTCTATAGTCACGATATCTCGGCTCTTATTCGAGAATAGTCCATTTTGCTCTTAGTGAGTTTCCTTTCGCCCACAGTTCAATTTTTCTCTTTGATTTTGAACAGTTGTCATCTTTCATTTTCCTCTACTGTTGGACGACTCAATTCTGTTGCAATACGATTTTACTGTCTGGAACTGTGGTGGAGAGTTAATTTCGAGAGTTTTCCATAAAGAGAATTATGTACGAAACAAGATTCGTGAATTATTGTTAAACACTGACGGATAACGACCGCCAACTTCGTAGTTCTGATTCGCTAAGCTTTCTCTCTCTCTCTCTCTCTCTCTCTCTCTCTTTGTGAAATTAAACATCAAACGAGAGCCGAAGGAAAATTCAGGTTTCGCTGGAAACCCATCAGAATAATCCATTTAAAGCCTAGCTGGTTGGCAGGCTTCAGTGTTTACCTGGTCGTGCCGTCGTCTGTTCAAACCAAACACCGTTTTACAAATTTCATTTCAGAAGAGGACGCAAATTTCTTCAGACAAGACGCGTCACCAAAGGAACTCGTTGCGTCCAATTCCCTGCTCGCTCTCCCCACTCCCCTCTTCTTTAAAACCTTTCTTCTTAACTCCTCCAGTTGACGGTCCAACGCACACAAATTAAATCATAATCCTGAGCGGGCTTCTCCGTTCTGCTTGTTCTTCTATTTTGAGGCCTTTGTTGCTGGGTCGGTCACCTCGAAAAAAGGTTCCTTTTGAATGTCAGGAGCGGTTTGCTAGCTCGAAACTTGAGCCTTTGACCTGGAGATTTACCGTAGGCTGTTTGTGCATTTGAAATTAGTATCGACTCCCCAGTGAGATAAATTGAAACGCACGGAAAAGCTAATAATCGCTAACATATCATAACTGCCGAAGTCAACGTACCTGTTGGATGAGCCCGTGCATACTATAACTGACCTTACGCAACCTTTCTAATATTGCAACTGCTTTCGGCACAACTATAGGATTGTACCCATCTTTATGTTTCAGGTTAATTAAGCAAATGTGTGAATAATATCGTAAATTTAAGTAAACTTTCCACGTAAGTACAAAACTGTATCGTCCGCAAACAACACCTGAGATCCTTGACATTCTAGATCGTCAAGGATAACATTAACATACTCGTAGATGAGGAAAAGGAGGAGGATCAAGACCCAGAGGAAACCTATCACTTCTCATATTATAGTTCAATTGTATAGTTTGTTCCCTGTTCTCTAAATAGCTCCTGAGCTATGCCAAGCTTTGGAAAGGGCTTCCAAGTACTGTCGTGTGCAAACAGCATACCATGCGAAATACTGGTGAAAGCCTTGGCAAAATGATTCTGTTCAAGCTATTTAATAAACAGCTCCAAGCGAGACGAAAATAACGTGAAATCTACACCTAATTGGTTTACTTTATCTTCTTTCTGTAGCATCAAGTTAAGTAATCGAACTTACAATTATGTGACAAAGGCTTGTTGGCTCCATTTAGAGGCAAACCTTCCATCTTCCACAATTGACGATCCTCGCTTGGGATTGACGTTCATCTCATTAGCCAGCCATACACGAGCAGATATCTGCCACAGATATCGCGTTTTTAAACGCTATCTGTGGGAAAGATCTGTGCGTTAGTGGGCGTTAAAAAATGATGAAAGATGTGAAAATCGACCAGAGATATCTGCGAGAGGTCAAATCTGGCAGATGGTAGCCGGGCGTCCCCCTTAACCTGCAGACTTCTTGGAAGCGATGTCTGTGGTTCAAAGAACTGTTCGATTGGATCGGGCAGTCACTGTTAAGTTGTTCTGTTGTCCTCGAGTGTTTTCCCCTGTTTTCACATAAGTAATTCAAAACTCGTAACTGCAAACATTCGTAGGAAACTACAATTTTCGTAACTACAAAAAACGATCTCCCCACAACCTAATAAATTCGTAAATACATTATTACTTGTTGGCACCTACCCCCAGTGGCATACTTACCCAGAATTGGGGGGAGGGGGGAATAGTATTTCAAATTTAGTTGTAGTTTTTTATTTACAAAAAACCAAATGAATTGAATTACGGGAGCCAGGGAGATGGGCTAGCAAAATGTTCACAATCCCGCGGGTTGTTCTCCCTAAAGTGCCTCAACAACTTCATGTGCCCGAACTTTCTCCTTTCCGAAACCCATGACTTCTCCCAAGCTTGTCTTTTTTTTTGGCTTAGCCGTTTTATGGGCAATAAAAAAAATACCCGCCGCAAAAGCCGCTAATTTACGCTTTTTTTACTACGAACAGCCACTAACCCCATGGCATCAACTTACCGAATGTGTGACCGATCTGAAAAATATTTCGGATTCGACCGTTAACTCGAGTCTGCCAGACGAACGTCGGTGACAGACCTGAATCTGTCAGATTTCATCCCACGAACGAACAGATGACATCGGGCACTGGTCAAGTGACAGATCGCGGGCATGAAAGATCGGCCGATAACTTTTTCGTGTTAAGGGGCAACGACCGATCTCATCGGTCACTCCAGATGGTTAGCGATATCTGTCAGATGAGATCGGGCGACCAAATCTGCCGCAAATATCTGCTCGTGTATGGCTGGCTATTGTCTTCAGCCCTCTGACAGCGCTCATACGATCCTTCAAGAGAGATATCGGCCGATCCTACGATCAGCACACCTTCACGTTGTCGTTAAATTATCTACTCCCCAATTGGACGTTCACACTTTCCTCTCATTTGGTTTTATATTATAGTTAGGATCGGGAACATTCGCCGAAAAGGACTTGGAAATTTCGATGCCATTATTCGGATGTGCTGGGAGGCGGGGAGGTGTGAAATATGTGAGGCATTTCTCTCGTCGGGTTTGCGGAATGTCTTGCGACGGCTCCTACCGCAGATCGATGCTCTCCTTGTTTTCTAAAAGACGCCGTTAGGAGTAATTGTGTAACTTGAAACATATTAGACCCCCGTTGGCTTCGCGGGTGTTGAACCCTCCAAATGGCTTGTTAAAACTACAGTCGGAGACCTCTGTAATTAACTATTGGATGGTTTCTTCGTAGCTGTGGCAAACACCGGGTTTACAAGTTGCCGCAGGTAGTTTTCGAATTTGTGGAAATTTTCTAAGACTAAGGTCCATCGAAGACTATTCGATATTCGCACCCATGCAATTGGAAATGGTTCAGAGAAAACGGATTTTAGTGGTATTTTTTCCTTATAAATCCTGCTGATAAGGCACTAGCTTTCTCATAAAAATGGCATTGGTAACCCAATAAATTAGTCACATAGTGATAGCTATGGAATTTATTGACACCCTAAGGTCATAGAATAAATGAGGACGTCTCATCAAATTCCAGAGTTCAAACAACTGTCTTTCCGTAATTCTAGAACTATGAACTTGCCCATTTTCCTATTCCTTCGACTGTCGCTATGTAATGGCCGCCCAGTGCAGGTAGCGTAAATTCCGAAATTTTAAGCTCTATCAGCGTTTACGTTATGTTCTACCAAGCGCAAATAAAATGAATGAAAAACAGATTGGATTAGTTGAGAAAGAGAGGCAGATAAAATACAATATGGGCCAACGAATTATCGGTGAATTAGATGATGGAGAGAGAGGGCTGTATTGTGGAGAAAAACGTTGTCAATTCTCATATTCAAACAACAACGTTTCTAGAGCACCTCTCAGACCCATCCCATTTGATTCAGTATCTAACCAAGGAAAGTAAAAATAGTGTTTGGTGGTAAACGATACCAAACATGCCCTGATTATAAGATATTTTCTAGGCGACGCTAGGCAGGTGGCATGACTTGACGAGTCGAACTGTTTATAGCTCCAGATCCCTGGGCTATACAAAAGTACATTTCCACTGAAGCATCTTCGGTGCTTCACGTGCGATCCCAATTTTGGCATTTCTCCTTCACTAATAATACTTGCCTGTTCCCAGACAAGGAATAGGTACGATTTCGATTTGACTACCAGCAGTTGCTACTCGTGTCTCTCTTATTTAGACTGAGGAATGGCTGTCGATTGCTGTTAGTGTTCAGAAACGACAATGGCCCATTTAAATGTACGGGAAAATAACGGGTCCTAATTAAATTCAAGTATGCTGTAACTCAAGTATTGCCTGCAATCAACTTCGTACTAGCACTTCGATCGAAGTTTCCTTTCTCGTCAAACTTCGCGGAGCAATCTCCCAAATTCGCTATTAGGAGCTCTTCTTTTTTCTCCTCTTCGATAAATTCAGAAGTGATTACGAACTGTGACTAATTGAAACGGAAGGGTCGACGTTTGGAAAATAACAGGTGGAACCCATGTAATCACTTTGCCCAGGGAAATCCGGCTCACTGAACGGGTCTGATCAATTAGGATAATTTAAGCCCCGCTAAAGTAGACTACCCGTTCCGTATTCAATGAATGCCGCTTGCGCTGAACCTCTCTCTTGTAACTTCCAACTGTAACGCTAGTCGATTCTTTTCTCCTTCTCACGTTCAAAATACTTGGAACTAAAATCTCTTTCGAAATGGCAAGCAACTTTTGCACAACGCGGAGTGGGCTAGTTCTTTTTCGAGATCGTCACCTCTCGAGTATACTATTAATTATTCAACGATTAAGATGCAGAAGAGAACGATTTATTTCTGCGAGCTATTTAGGCGTGTTAAGGTTAGAATCTACGTGTTCTAGACGTGTACGCATGAGGGAAAGACAATAGAGAAGACTTGCAGACATGTGTATTTTGTGTCTTCTCTCTAGGGGTTTTCTCGCCTTCCCGAATTCATCCAGCGTCATGGAATCCTTCTCAGGCAAATTCTTCAGCCCTATTTGGCCTTCCCAAAACAGCCCTGCGAAATGTAAGGAGTTAGTGTTGAGAGCAACTTGGCTGTCGGACATAGTCCCTCATATATCGTTCTTTTCTTCCTGGTCTTAAGCACTTCCTCAATTCTTCTCCACATTACGCCTTCATAATATATGGGCCATTCGTCATCCATTATTCATACTATTTTGAGTCCTAGAAGTGTTCCTCCACTGGTGGCTTCATTTCTGTAGTAACTTGGTTTACCTTATTGTAACAACCTCCCCCTCCGCCCCACCTACCTGTCATTGAAAACAACCAGATCGACCTTTCACTTTTCGGTATGTAGGATGTCCTCGCTGTGGGCCATATTCAGTTGCGTTCTGGTTACTGATGATGACTTAACCGTAGACAATCGTTCCGTTGGCCGTTTTATTATTGAAATGGGTTTCCACAATTTCATCGCCAGTGATTTAGTTAGTTTTAGTCACCAAATTACTGTGAAAACATTGAAAAAGTGAAATATTTCTGTTACGTTGCATTCCTCAGTCCCACGTAGATAATTCTATTTACCAATACGCGATCATGGACGCGATGGGGCCCATGTGTGAGTTCGAAGAGAATATAATGTGCAGCCAGTGGGAGGTCCGGGGAACAGCGAGAGTCGTCAGTTTCGGCCTCCCAATGGTATTAACATCTATACAGATGGATCGAAAAAACAGGCTCTGGGGTGTGGATAAGTGGCTCTGGAAAGATTGGGACGCACATTGCCCTAGGCCCCACTCCTACGGGGTTTCAAGCAGAGATCTATGCTACTATCGTCGGGGCTATCTTAATGGATGAGAGAGGCTGTGGCAACAGATCTCTCAATATATTGACTGATAGTCAAGCGTCTTGTAAGACGCTGATGAACTACTGCACAACTTCAAAACTGGTGCGAGAGTGCAGGATGTGGCTTAACTCCTTAGCAAGTGCGAATAGAGTTAATGTGTATTGGACTCCTGGGCATTGGAAATGCGAGGGCGGACCATCTGGCCAGACGCGGTTCGTCTACAGTACCTATTGGGTCACCGCCCCATTGTGGAATTTCTCTGTCACTATTCAAGAGGACTGTGGGAGAGCATGCCAGAAGACTGCATCAGACAGTCTGCAATGCTGCAGGACTAAGACACTCCAAACGCTTTGTCTCTGAGGAATAAAGTGAGATAAAACACAATCTTCTGAGGATGGAGAGGAAGGACTTAAGGCAGATTGTTGGGATCATAACCTGGCACTGCAGAATGAACAAACACGTGTATGTTATGGGTATAGTCGACACCCCTCGATGCAGGTAGTGTGGCACGGATGAGGAGACTCTCTACCATGGCCCAGTGCCGGAGACTTGAGAGAGAACGTCTTTTGGTCTTTGGTACCACTTTTCCCAGGAAGCTTCTGCTACGTGTGTCACGATATTTATTTGAAAACAAACCTGTAGGCAATTGATGGGACTGTCCTTGTTTTTTTTGAGAAGGTTCGGGGTGACAATTCTGGGTTTTGGGGGAAACACTGCGATGACGACATTAGTTTGAATTCATCAACTTTCGTGGTTGCACCAGACTATCAAATTACCGTTACGAAACTCTCGAAGTTCAGGTATCTTATTGGACTACCATCCAGATTCATATGATAAAGATTTATAAGGAAAGAACGGGGCTAAAATCGGTTTCATCGAAACTGTCGATAATTGTGGCGATGTCGTCATTTTCTTACTGATGAGAATTTCGTGGTACTGTCTTGTGAACTGTAGCGGTCTATACAAAATTTACTTGGAAAGCTTAATTGCAATTGTTGAACCCCTTTTCGAAAAACATGCGAAAAAGCCTTCGTTTTTGTACGTGTGCCCTTCCCTTAGATTGAAACCTTATTCCGAGCCTTCCAAAAATAACGATCGAAACGAAGAAAGAAGGGGCTCAATCGATCTAGGCGTTATCCTGCAAATCAGACTTCAGACATACACTTACAGATCCCTCACCGGGGTGTTTTCGATTCTCCCTTTGGGTAGGGGAAAGTAAATTACTTCACGTGAATGTTGGTATTGAATTGAAGCTAATGTAAGGAGTCAGTGAGTCTGAAATTGGTACACTGGTCAATTGAGTAATGAAAATGCATATCTTTTATTGATTGGTGATAAGAAAAATTGTTGAGTGGACCCATCATTTCCAATGTTGTTCGTTCGCTGTCTTCGTGGTACGGGAAAATGGCGGGGCGCCATCAACTCACCTTGGGCTACTCCAGAAGGTAGTCCATAAGCCATAGATAGTGTCAGCTCATACATTATTATTGCCTACAATTGGAATGAAGTTCCTGCCCGTTCTATTCATCATTCTCTTCTCCTGCCGCTGACGGGCATGATTTAGCGATGAGATTCGATTTAAAAGCGACTCCTCTCGGTTATCCTTGTTGATTTAGGGCCGGCATTCATAAAACAGGGCAGCCGGGGGAGGAAGCAGCCACTTGCATTTAGGTTTATCCACGAGGAAATTCGCTTGGCGCGTGTCTCCCTAATTCGGAGCTTTCAACGCTCCCTGAGCGCTCAATCCACGAGCACGGAATTTCTGTGGAAAAGTGTTGTGATGAATGTTTAATGATTTTCCGGAGTTGGGGGTGGTAGTTGGAAAAGCTGGAAGAGAATCAGAGAACCGTTGTATGTGAGATGTTCAGGAAGAAACGTTTCAAAGTACGTTAATTTAATACTGAGTTTCAGGGAGCAGCTGATTGAATCTCCCTGTTTCCCTCGTGCACTTTCTTGGCAACGAATCAACGTTTCAGTTGCGATAGCGGATGAACAAACAAGATAGGCGGAAAGAAGAGCTGCAACCCCTTCATTACTTCTCGTGCTTCTATAAGATTAATGAACTTCTCCACAGAGTCTCACATAGAACTAATGAAGCCACTAGTTCCTGTTTAAAGATATTGAAGTACAACTGTTAGGGAGTTTTATCAAATTGGCTCGATATTCAAGTCGTTATCGGCTAAGTAAAGTATTGCAGTCGGCCGGAGGCACAGCGCCAGTGTATGTAGCGTACCATTGAATTTACGAAGTGGCGAGGAAAGTTGTATGATGTGTCGAACCTGGTACATCTTTCTTATGTTGAAAATTGAAGGTAGTGTAAGCAAAATAACGATGTGCTCTTGCGTGCAATTTACAATATCCAAGCAGTGGGAAGATTGTAGTCTATAAGTGTTGTATTAAACTATTGTGGGCCGTTCCTTCGTGTTAAGGAATTGTACATAAGCAATTCAGTAACGACATAGATTATAATTTTTAAAAATGGTATAATTAATTTAGCGTTTACGCGCGAAAGATCAAGATGAGAAAGAAAATAAAAACTGGCAAAATCTGAATTGTTCGATGGATTGTCGAAGCTGATCGCAGGGCGATGGTTGCTGCTCAAGATGTAAGGTGATGTTGGCCGGCTTATACGTTCGCCGAAATAACGATGTTGTAGGTAAGTGCCACACGAGACACCCCAGATTAACTGATTTATAGGAATCGGTGCAGAATTCCTTGAGATGGCGTAATTTTTTGCTTTTCTTTCGAGTTAAATAGCTAACGGAGTTCTAATTCCAAGTCGATAATGAAAGCGTGGGAAGGTCGTCCTCCTCCCAGGGAGTCAAATGCTTGCCCTGAATTGGCTAACACCATGGTAAGCCGGATTACCGGTCGTAAGTTTCGTTTCGCAAGCCTCAAGTTCAGCGAAGATGACCTGAGCCTGTTCTCCACTGATAGGTCATGTCTTCTTTCGTTCAATCGTCAATAATGTCAAATTCTTTGTCCTACTTTCTTTCTTCTCTTTGTCGCGGCTTGGCCACAACTGTTGATATCATCAGTGCGCAAGATTTACAGCTGTCTACCAATGATATCTCACTAACTTATACAACATAATTGCTGTTTTACTACTTCCATCAAACCAAAGTATGAGTAATCCATTAATATCGCCCCTCTCTAGTTTGACCCGTTCCACCTACATCTTCTTACGGTAGCCCTCCCAGCTGAGAGAAAACGAATATTTCGTAGGCGTGCAAAGAGAGTCCACGAAGTTAATTGTTTTCTCGAAGTGAGTTGAACGCTTCCCAAAGACGTCCTCGAGTTGTTGACCGGTCGCCGTTCCCTGAAGACTGAACTGTTAATATTTCTACAACGATTTTGTCAATACTTTAAAATTCATTCCCCTTCAAACTAAACCCCGTTTATTCCAAAAGACTAATTTTGGACTTGGTGGATTTTCCTTGTGCGCTCAGGCCCTTACGGCATGTTTCAGTGATCCGAAGGCTAAGTGTGACATACGAGGCGATTTTGTTACGCCTTTTTTCCACAATTGCGACAAGTCATTCTCTCAAATGAGGTTTTTTGTGCTCAGAAGGCCTCCAAGCGTACAATGTTTACTTTCCTTGGCTCTACAAAATAGAAAGGAAAGTTACGTAATCTGCGGAACAAAATGTTGAGTTCTATTCAGATTTTTACGTTCAGACCCGACAGAGTCTGAAAAATACTATTTTGGAAAATGTGGGTCTGTGCGTATGTGTCCGTGGACGATTTTTAGAGGAAACGGCTGAACCAAATCAGCTTAAGCTTAATATCTAGCCCTTAGCTCACCATGGCACGCCGAAATAAGGGTGTGGACAAAATCCGCCCAAAATTAACTACCTTTTTTTCTTCAAAAATGGCTCTAAAGATTTTGAATAAATTTTTACGTGACAGCTAAGTGACTATACCACAAAATTCCCAGTCGTGGGAAAATTACGAGAGCAGCACAATAAATTACCAAAATCTTCGACTAAAATGTAGCGAAGATGTTAGCGTGGTTTTCTTATAAACTCTGCTCAAATGTTACTAGAATCTTTAAAAAAATTCGTGTTGTAGTCCAAAAAAATATTTATAAGATGAGCTTTTAAAAACACTCATAAGATATGTGTCACTCCAGAAATTCTGGAATTTCAATATCCGCCGTTTCGCTTTCTACCAATTCTAAATTCTTTTACCCAATAACACTGGAAAGTGACTATTATCCTCTTTAAAAAATCTAGTTTATAATCTCATTAATTCTCTGTGCGCCAATTGCTCCAGAATGGTCCAGGAATGAGTACGAGCAACACAATAAATTCCGGAACTGTAAGCGCTATTGCTTTCAGCCGCCGTGAAGTGATGTTTGACTCAGCTCGAATGAACTGAGTGGTAAATGAATTGAGAAAGTAGCAAGAACCGTGAACACAAGTGAATTGATGTAGAGCTAAGGAAAGTTGTGTGTTGCTATGCACCACATTTTTTTCCAACCGATCACGTAACATCCGAGTGTATAAACTACGTAGGACTAAGGAAACTTAAAAAGGGGCGGGCCACGAGCTTCCACAAAGCAATAGATTGTTAGCACAAAAAATTGTTGCATTAAAACGTGTATACGCGTCTAGTTGCAAATCTTGTTATTCATGTAACGCAGAATGGAAGAGTCCCTCAAGGGGCTTGCCCGTTTCATCTTGGATTCTCTGGATCTCCTCCTACTGAGGCAGTTCTGCTTGGGAGTGAATCAGGGTAACGTCGATGTGCTATCGGATTTATCAAATGCTCTCGGTTCCCTTCATCTTACCATTCAAACTTCAATATACCCAACAGACGAATCCATGTAATATATGGTTTGTTCAATTCTCAATGGCAGTTCAAAGCATGATCCTTCAAAATGCTAGTAATAATGTTTTTGAAAATGCGAGCAATAGTTATTATAATGAAGAGCTCATTGACTCTATTCGGATTAGGATACCATATTACCGGGCAGTTTCCGAAAAACTGTATAACGTTTCATCACCTGTCGAATATAAAGTAGGTTTTAAAAATCAAAACACTTATACACCTTCATTAGGCTAAGTTGAATATATAACACAAACAGGTGGCGTGTATAATTGAGGATGTTCTTGTCGGTTAGAGTATTGTGGGGAAAAATTAGGGCGCACGAGACGGAGTATAGGGGTAGGAAGGGTGGTTCTGCTGTTGCAAATCACCTGATATTCTGTCAATTTTAATCTGACAGATAGGCAATGCATTGTGATGGGCGCACGCGAGGGGGAGCTTGAGGATTGAAATAAAAATGAAACTCAGTGAGCATGAGGAGGACTGTAATATACGAGCGGAAATGAGTCGAGTTAAAATTGAGCTGAGACGGTGTACAAATTGGCAGCACAAAGGCAGTAACCGGAACGTGGGAAACCGTATTGGGAGCAAGAAGTTACTGGGAATGAATTGGGAGAAGGTATCGGTTGTGGAGAGGAATCTGAAAAAAGTGGGAAAACCACCGATGGGAATGACCAACGAACTGGGATTTCTGTAGGTACAAAGACCTTAGGAGAAACAATGAGCTTGCCACAGGGGAGGAAATTCCGAGGTTAAAAACCTGGACAGATTCGGTGCTTTGCGTCGAACACATTGAATTTATCCATTATTTCTCCATGTATGTTGGATGTGCTTGAAGAATTAGAAATAATTAAAAGCAACGGTCCTTGTACATGTTGGAATGAGGCGATTACTCGACTTTTTCTTCCATTGATGATTTCTTTTCAGTAATAACTTGGTTCGCCTTATCGTATTGTATACCCTCCCCCTTCACTCTTTCTCGTATCGCTGGTGACCTTTCACTTTTCCTGTATAACCTATTCAGTCGCGTTTTTGTTACCGGTGATGATTTAACCTTCGAAATTAAAATGACATTGTATTTAAAATGTAGAAATATACAACCTAACTTTGTTTTGTTATTGAAACGGATTTCCACTTCTTCACGCAAGGGGTTCAGTTCACCCAACTCACTCAATTGAGATTCGAGTCGAATGTAGCTTATTGTCAGACAAACGCTCCTGATTGTTAATTATCGTAAAGTTGCAAAAGTAATTACGTGCAGAACGAGAACACTGAACAGGCCACGCGAAAAGCGGATATCCGTTATAATTTCGTTATTACCGTTATCACTAAGCCGGTAAAGCGAAAAAAGATGTCTCTTCGCTTCTGTCATGTACGAAGAGATATTACCGCAAAACTATGGAAAGCTCGGGGGAGGTACGACGAAAAGGGGTTGTAAATCGCAATATACTTTCGTCTCTCACCTCGAAAATCATGTTGATTTACTGTTATAGTTAGTTGCTGGCCATAACCATAAATTTCGTCACTGTTAGACTCTCTTTCGTCCACACACTCCCTGTGAATTGGAGCAGCCGTTGAAAGGGTGCGTGAAAAGTTTTTTTTGTGTGTAAAATATTCAGAACTTTTTAGAACGTCACGAAATTTGCCAATAGGTGTAATCAATCAATGACATGATTGGCGTCATAGTGGTATTTATTCGATAGCAGGAGAATTAATCGAATGGAGTCTAGAGCGAGTGAGACTGATGATGATACCATGGCCAAATCTACTGAACATTCATTTTGGTCTTTGAACTTGCTACTTCCCCTATATAGTGCTCCTCTCGTCTTTTTCCCACAAATTAGTTTCATCATGCTGTGGGGGTATCTGGAGTTGTTCATACAAAATATTTAATCAAAATCATTGCGGTCATTTTTTAGAAAAAAAATGTTTGGTGTTTTGATCACTATGATAACTATAGTTGGTATTTTACTGATTTTCTCAAATCCGTATTTTTGCTTAGCATGATCTGGAGGCTAAATATGAAATTTGAGGCTGTTTGGGTTAGCCGTTCTCTCAATTTCGTTTAGAGCAGTTTCCTATCCAATCACGTAACTTACTTGCTTCATAGAGCTAATTTATGGAAGAAACCTAACTCGGTTCTGTTCGAACAAGATAGCCAGGGCTAGCCTAAACCCACTGGAAATATCAACTCTTTCTATTTGTTTCTTTCAAAAGCTTTATTCATTCATCTTTCTCCATAACTTCGGAACCGATGAACATCCAAATACTGTTCGACGCGTCGACTCTTTTGGGAGTGTGGTAGTCGTAGACTGACACTTCGGTCTCCAAACCGAAAAATGTTTGATACCACAGAGTCGGCTCCACTGAAAGAGATTTGTTCGTCATCACATGTTTGATCATGAGTCTGGAGTCAGGGGAGATCGGTTGGCCTGCAGTGGCGTCTAACATTGAGCGGTCCAGAACGATCGCTTTCCACCTGTAGGGCATTAAAAGCTTCATTTTTTGTAGCGTAAAAATTATATTGAGAATAGTGTATCTTATGGTTGGAAATGATTTATTGAGGATCCTCTTCACGCTGTTCCTGCCATCAACTATGTATTTCAGTAATTAAATCGTACACAGTATTTCAGTAATTAATTCGTACGGTCCTTGGAACCTAACGCATTTGATTTCCTTCATGCGTCAGGAGCAAGTGGCCAGTGAATGAGCGAGTTACTCATGAATCATGATGGCTCAAGATGTATCTTCCCTTCTTGTCCCTCCGGGAGGCCACCCTTGCCTTGATAATAACTGGAAGTCCTCGCTCTTTCAGTTGGAAAATTTCCATATTTTATTTTTTTAAACTGATGGGAAATTGAGTAACATGAGTCACGAATCGAGTAAAACTTGTTTCAAACTATTGTGAAGGTTATGAGGAAAGAAAGAAGAAAAAAACAGCTTTGGGAGTAGTGTAAAAATTATTGTAACAGATGAGTGAAAACACGTATTGAGAAAGTTACCGAACAAATACCATCGTACAAAGACATCCTAATTTTTTGAAGTGAACTGTGTGTGTGAAGTGAAAATTGACTTCTGAGTACATCATGAACTCTCTGTCCCCTCTTAAATACAATTTCGTACAAAGTTGAAGATGTAAATATTTTTGTAGCCCCCAGTTGAGAATGTTGGGTTTAAGGTTCCCACCCTCTTCTATCAGCTGGCTCTAGTTCGTCCCTGGAAGCTGTCTATTGTGTGAAATTAAGGTACTAAGGCCATCAACAAAACATTCATTTGGCGGAAAACAGGAGGATCATGATATTTTTTGAAAAGTCGTGTTTGTGGAATGTACGCTGTTTGAAGGAATTCCCGAAGTTTTATAAACGCAGTTCGTGCACCCAATGTTTTCAGTAGGCTATTTGTGTCGATGGGAGAACCTTCAGTGATCTGGTGGTTGAGGATTCTGCCATTCTGAGAAAATAAAGGACCAAGCTGGGGAACGCAGTAAATTTTTGGACGTTAAGAAGGACACGCCAGGTTCTAGGAAGTAAGGAGAAATTACCATGGCGTGGCTGCAGACTTTCGCTAGATTCTTACGCACACGTAGGCGTGATCATTGAACCGCGAAGTCAACTAGTTTTTGGGAGTGATGATTGTGATACATTGGCAACATAGTGAGCTGTGAGGACCCATTCTGAAATTCTGCTGATTCTCACAGCAGCTTCGTGACAGCTACCATTTTGTTATTTGAGGATTGGATCGTTTGAGACCAGAAAAATTATACCGATCCTGAGCTTTGAACCCGTACTTTCGAGTTATGCCGCTTCCTCCTTAACCACTAGACTTAATCGCGGGAGGTGTCTTCAATTGAAGTCAGGCGGCAGTTAAATTTTCAACAGTCTTAACGTTTGAACTCAGAATAGGAACGAAATAATATATTCCATATTTTGTGTTGTCTCATGGTTATTTGAAGCTGGTTTAATTCGACAACTCTATCAACGGATCAAAGGAAGGTAACTCAACTGAGTTGTGTTCAAAGTCAATCGACACGTACTTTGAAGCGGAACTACCTCCAACACGGAATTATTCGATATGCACTTGAGTCTTGTGAAGCGGGACGAACTCAAAGCGAGAACCCCCCACTCAGTGTAATCAATATGTGTTTCGTTACCTTCAAAGCTTTGCTTCTCGTATCGCTTCATAATTCGGCTTTTCAGCCGGTTGACACCTTGATCTCTCTATATCGATATTGGGTCTTACCTTCGTTTCCTCCAATAAAGTTCAATTTCGACTTTATTCGCCGTTGTGTTGGTGAATGGGCTCAGGAAAAGAAGGTAAGCAAAAGGCCTGAGAACATGCCCATACGTCGAAATCATTTCAAAACCTTCAGTAATATTAGGTAGATGGTCAGCTGAGATGGTTTATTAGAGATCTTACGTCCCTCGGTGCTTACTTTTTATTCTGATCTTTGTTTCTGGTAGGTACACTAGTGGGTTAGTGTACAAAATAGAGATGGCTATGATAATGGCAAGTTGTCCAGACCTCTTTTTACCTGTTAAAAATGGAAATTACGAGAATCTGCTCGTTTTGAAGCATGCCATAAATAAATTATTTTCAGACGCTACATTGCACCAGATTACAGCATCTAGGTCCCAACATTTAAATGTACGAAGCATTTGATGTAGCAGTTTTACGTTAATGACGTATGCTGGGGGACATCATGGGGAGCGGACAAAAAACGTTTTGTTGCGACTTTTTGTATGAGAGAGAAGGGAATATAGAGGATCCGGCCCATTGGTATCAATACACTCTTCGCAGCGCCATCCGAAGATGGAGGGCCAAGATATTTTAGCGGCACCCGGTTTTACGCAACTGTCTTGAATAAGCTTATCTAAGTAGGCCTACTCTTAATGGTACTCCCAAAGATGGATTTGGTGACTGGTAACAGTTCGATGACATGAATCGAGTCACAGAGTCTTCACGAATCAGAGCACAAGCATTCTTTGGCCCAAAACCTAATGAATTACTCGACGAAATCTGTTTTTGTAATTCGGACTCCTTACTTGCAATAACTGTCTTCTTTTGACGTGAATTGAACAATTCCGTGGTTCAGTGCATTTCCAGGGCTGATAGCTCGTGGTGGGTATGACGTGACGTACAGCGGTTTTCCTGACCAAGACCCTGTCGAACAAACTAAAAATTCTTCTCCGTACCTGAAATTATGTACATCGCTTCAGTTTAATGTAAATCATTAAAGACCATTGAAGTTAACGTGCCTGGCCGTCCAGACAACCATCGTCTGGCCGTTAAGCGAGTTCTGACTTAACGGCCAAACGATGACGTCTATACATCGGAAGCCATCCCTCAGCATCTTACCAGCCAGAGAAGACGGACTCGCCAAACAAGTACGTTAACTTCAATAATTTACCTACTGGCATTGTTCTCCCTAAAGATTAACGAAGATAGTTCTTAGCTGCGTCTTTTAGTATTATTTTTCAATGAATAACAATCGTATTGCGTTTCAACGCTTTTTTCGTTAATACTCTTCACATTTATCTTTTTCGTTGCTCACGGTCGACCTCATATGCAACGATGTCACTAGGGCTGTACCGTTGCTCTGAAATCTTTCTAGGTATTAAGGAGACTGGGCTAGCTCTAACTGCATTAGTATCATATGAGCCGCCGTGCTATTTTGTTTCGTGAAAAAGAAGATGCAAATCCTTACGTCGTGTTACTCCAAATCATAGTAAAATATGTATTAGCACGTAACAGTCGCTGGTTTTTATTCTGTTTGCAACTTGGCCGTTTTCTGCTTTATATTCTCCCTGCTCCTTACAAGTAATTTCCACTTCATGTACCACCTTACGTACAATTTTTCAGATTAAATTACCGATTCCGTTTGTTGATAAAATTAAACGCCACTTTCAGGCATGTCAAAATTAATGTTGATAACAAAAATTAAAAAGTTACAGAGATATTTCTACACCAACACTACAAATGCCACTCCCCACAGTTCCACACCCAGAACTATCTTCTTTAAAGATCTTGTTCTGGCTGCTTCTGTGAAGTCACAATCAGCAATAAGGTGTCGCAAAGTCTGCGCACCTCCAACCGTGCACTCGCACATATCGCCATTAATAATGTAAAACCGCTTCATAAGTCTAGTTTCGACGATGGCCAGTTAACTCGTGTTAAAGGAGGGTTTGCCACTACTCTCGGAATAAAGGTTTTTAGTTTTTAAGCGCTCCGCTTTTTCCGTTCTTGCCCGTTCCATCTCCCACTTCTCCATTGTCCTTCTTGAAGAACTATGTTGTTGAAAGAAGGCCGGATGTCATGGACATTGGGCATATCGGGATGACCGGCTCTAATCCCCCGTTATTATGGTGGACTGTATTTCCCGATATATCTCTCCCTTTCTTCAGGCAAAACTCCGGCACCGAATAACATCCAGAGCTCCAGAACCTGAAAAAAATCACCGGGACCCAGGATGTAACAGTTTATATAATTGAAACGGGACTTAAGACGAAAACCTCCCCCGAGCTGCGGAACGCTGGAAATGATGCGATGGACACACGTTGTCGTTCTCTTCCGAAATAATAGAAAATAGGGAAAACTATAATAATGTGGGAGCACAACTACTTGCCTCCAAATAGTGAGAGACAGGAGAAGGCCGCTGGCTAGCTTTGCTGTAGGTGTAGGAAAGGTGCTCACTGTTGGCGCAGGAACAGGCAATGACATGAGTCAGAGGACTCCAAACGCCTGCAGGTCGCAGCCCCGTTTTCAACAATTGCTACTCGCACACACAGATCTGAATGATCCGAACTACACAAATGGGAGTAGCCAAGGAGATGGGATCTCGCATAAGCTACCTATTCGACGAAGGATTAATAACGTCCATAAGACGACCCTTCAATTTAAGAACAGCCAATACTTCTCAAAATAGTTATGTCTACAGTCTCCTGCGCATACTTTTCATGTTAGAAGTAGGAGGCGGCTCAACAATTGTTTGAACCCCAAGCGCCACCGGGTTCTAGGTCAGACCCTGTGCTACGTTCTACCAAATTCCGATAAATGGAATAATAAACAAATTTGATTCGTTACTAGGTGTGGTAAAATTCGCTGAATGTGCGTGACGCTGAGGAACGTTGTTCATCGCATCGCACCAGATATTTTTCTATCGTTTGAAAAAGGTTTTCCGTAAAAATAAATTTGAAAAGCAATGAAATGCGTATTGTAAAATTGTCGTAATGATGTTGAAGCGGAGGTAACTGAGCCAGTCATTTGTGGACTTGGTGTCAAAAGTTCCCTGCTTAATGGAGATGTGTTCTTTGATAGTGACACTCCAAGCTCATTACAAATTCCCTCGTTAATTCTGTGCCGCGATTCAGAAATTCCACTTTTGTTTTAAAATTTCATCATCAATCAAAGTACATCTAATGAATTCTGCGACGCTAATAGCTTCGATGGCCTCTCTGCATAGTCTCTTAGTATCTTCTCTCTCCCTCCCCTCCCCCCTCCTCTCATCGCCGTTTTCACCTCTTCATTACCTCTTTCTACCGCATCCACGGCAACGGTAATTGCCCCTCTTTTGATCCTCACCCGAGAGCGTCACCTTTCACCTTGGACGATCCCTTACAGGGCATCACTTTGAAGAGGTTCTTGATGTAAGGTTTTCTCACAGGAGACGCGTTAACGAGGCTTTGATAGCTCAAGTGCTCGTATTTATCTATATCGGCTTCTGTAACGGTTCCGCAAAGCGTCAAACCGGGCTTTCCGTCGTACGACAAAGTGTGTGGAGTGAAGAGTTGCACGATTTGTCCGTATCTGAAACAACAAAAGTGATTATTCGAAGTGTTATCGTGAATTCGGAGGCGGTTTTTTTCAACGTTCCGACCCTTGATTTAATTATATATTTCGAAGAGAGACTGTCAGTTGATCGAAGGTTTCCTATCTATTATCAAATTAATGTCAAAAATACAATGCAGTTTGTTCTCAATGCCCACACCATGAACTGGCAATGCTGGCTGATATCGTTTCTATTTGACTTGTACTTTTCTCCGTCACGGGTTTCACCGTTGAGGCACACACAAGTACAATGAGCTGTGCTGATTGAGGGAGACCAGCAATGGAAGTATTTAGGGCATATGTGTAGTTCACCATTGTCCATGGCTGGAAGAGCTGCCTGTAACATCCTGGGTGATTGTAGTTGCAGTTGGTTTGTCTAGCTCTTGTACTTACAAGATACTTATTTATACACAGGCAAGCCCAATTAGATCAAATATTCAAAATATATGGCAGTCAGAGTCTAGGCCAATAATAATAATAAAACGAATAAAAAATGAGACAATTACGGAATGAGGTGAATGACGCGCCTTAGGTGCAGATAATGTAAACACACTGCATATATAGACACGACGGGGCGACAATATCCGATGTTTGTGTTCAATTGGGAATAATTTGTTGGAGAATCCGTATGCTTCTTCTACTATTTGTTGATCTGAAGACATGATGGTTTATTTTACACTAATTTGTTTTCATTGACGTCTACCTCTTCTGAGACGGTCAATTGACACAATACACCATTTTGTCTAATTCTCCTAATCTCACTTGGTTGGTTCCTACCGGATAACGTGAAATTAAAGATGGCCGATGATCGATCGCTCGTTGGGAAGTGTGAACCGGAAATAAATTGTTGGCGGCTCTCAAATGGGTTAGCTGTTTATGACAAGTTGACAACAAAGTAGTAGCGACTGCCGTCCCACATCCGCATTTTCGCAAGGACCGCATAATCGAAGGTGACACGGGATTATTTCCGCCATCATTCCGATAATTGCGGGTTCCATCACATGGAGGTGAGAGTGAAAGCTTCAAAGCTTTCTCCGGAAAATCCGCCTTACTTTTTTCATCGTCAAAAAACCCGTTCCACTCAATCATCGGTCAACCCTTATTAACCTCAGGGGAAATAAAATTGGTTACCAAAGCAATTAATAAAAATAATTAGGGATAAAACTAATATGCTGATTCTGAAACGTTGATCGTTTCGAACTTGAATCTCATATATAATAAATAAATATAAAAAATGTTCCTGTCTAAAAACATAGGCGTATTATCCGGAATGAATAATAAACGAAAATGGAAGCCAATCCCGACTGTTCTCCTTAATATTTTTCGTAAAGTGTGTTGAACGAAGATACATCTCCAGTATATACTGCATTCTATTGAAATAACGAGGTTTCGCAATGTCTTGCTAATTACTACTACAATTCATATATTTACTTTATTTCTGTTACGTATAAATGTCACATTCAACGTGAATTAGTCAAACTTCACATTCCGTCGTTCCAACGTTTCCGTAGGATATTCTTCTATTTGCAGTTAAGCTCAGGCGTAATTCGTTCAAGCTTTCATCATATTGGAGAAAGTCCCTTCAATAGTGCCTGCAGTAAGCCACATTCAGAGGCTCCGATGAAAGTGAGATTTCTTTTCGAAGTCGATACAGTGGGAGTTGATAGCCCCAAGAGGAACTGAAGATTGAGGTTTTACAGCCCTCGAAGGTGCTCTGAGTTTCCGATACAGCTGCGAGTATATACGTGGCGGATTCCAGTTATTCTTCTCGAACGCGTGAGGGAGAAACTCCTCGATCCTTGAGGTGCTTCACTCAACTTCACTCAACCTAATATTTGTACGCACTGGATATTCGCCAATCTAAGGATCGATAAAAGGTTCATTACGTGCTTTTCCAGGGCCGTTTTGCCTACATTTTCAATCGAGTTATTAAACTGGGAAGCTCGTTTGTTAAATGGCGATTGAGTGTTGAACTCGACGATTGTACGCTTCTATTCCGCTTTTATTTCTGCATCCTTATCAAATCTCGGAACTGATGGAACGAACGCTGCACTTGGCCACCGTATTTTTTTTTTCATTCGCGAATGTATTGAAAAGTAAATGCACTGCGGAGTAATTCGCAAAAATGTCAATAACTAATTTATCAGCAAATTAATTAATTTTTTTTACGCGCACGCGTCAACATGACACAACACACAAAACCAACTCAAATAGTGTACGAAGCTCAGGGTTTTCAGAACAATTGAATCATGGTTAAGCGCAAAGATGTAATATGACGAGGGGAATCCCTGATGTACCTCTACTGTCAAGACGTCGTAAAAGAAAATGACTTCTGGAGAAACTCCGTGCACCTAATGGTATCAACATCAATACAGATGGATCGAAAATTCCGGAGGGCACAGGCTCTGGGGTGTGGACAAGTGGCTCTGGGAGGAGTGGGACGCACATTGCCCTGGGCCCCACTCCAACGGGTTTTCAAGCAAAGATCTACGCTATCACCGCCAGGACAGTCATAATGCGTGAGAATGGCTATAGCAATAGAGCTATCATCTTATTGACTGATAGTCAAGCGTCTTGTAAGACGCTGATGAACTACTGCACAACGTCAAAACTGGTGTGAGAATGAAGGATGCGGCTCAACTCCTTAGCAAACGTGAAAAGAGTTAATGTGTATTGGATTCCTGGGCATGAGGGGATCATGAAGGAAATGAGAGGGCGAGCCCTCTGGCCAGACGCAGTTCGTCTACCGTACCTACTGGGCCACCTCCCCATTGTGGGACTAGACAAGAGGACGTGAGAGAATATGCCAGAAGAATGCATCAGACAGTCTGGAATGCTGCAGGAGTAAGATACTCCAGACGCTTTGTCTAGGAGCAATCAAATGAGATAAGGCCCAACCTTCTGAGGATGGGGAGGAAGGACTCAAGGCAGATTATTGGGACCATAACCAAGCACTGCAGAATGAACAAACACATGTGTGTCATGGGTATAGTCGACACCCTTCGATGCAGGTGGTGTGGCATGAATGAGGAGACTCCCTACCATGTCCTGGCCCAGTGCCCGAGCCTTGAGGGGGAGCGTTTTCTGGTCTTTGGTACCACGTCTGTTAGGGGGGACACTACTGAAGACTCCTGCAGGAAATTCCTGTCATTCCTTAGGAGGCTAGGCATCGACCTGTGAGACATTTGGACTGCCACAGTAGGTCGTTAGGCTCCGAGCAGGAGAAAAGTGTGTTCGTTAGTGAGAACTGACTAAATAAGAACGTCAGAAGCTGATGTGTTTGTTAGAGGTGTGCTGGTGTGATTGCCATCATGCGGTGGGGCAGAGGAAATTTCGTTGAAGTCGGATAGTTGAGCGGCGGATGTCTTTGAAACGGATTACAGAACTTCACCCGGCCGGTTTGTCGCTTTTACTTCACAGAATGTTTCGCAATTGCTCTAAACAAAAACGTTTGGGTACAACTAGACTGAACGTACTGTAGAATATTACTATTTCAATTGCCGAGATAAGGTTTTTTAGTTTTTGCCACGGTTTATGCCTCATAACCAAACGTTACCGCACTTCAAAACGTTTGACCACATTTTCGGATTCAGCCTTAAATTGCCTATACGTCCATTGCGCATTTCACGATCAAAAACGAACTCTAAGGATCATAGTTGCAGTTCAAAAATTTAGAATTGAAAAACAATTAAGTTTCTGAAAATACGTGTACGTTAACTGCATGTCCAAAAAAACGAGCTGGAAGCTGTTGAATTTCAGGAAAACTTGCAAATTTACTGGGATTTTATTCCGTTCGTAGGCTGCCATGTGTAAACTCCACCCCAAACATTACGTAAAACATCGCTGCTCTACGTGTTTTGTTTTGTGAAAGAAAAACTTCTTCTATTTTCGTTTTCCAGTAGCACACGTTATCCATTAACTGTAAGGTAGGCTCATTCTGATCCTGATCAGCAGCCGCGTTTTGGTGGAGCGGGTACATCTTTCCTACCTTCGTGTTTGTTGCGTGGCTAGGAATCTTACTGTTATTAAAACAAAGTCAAGAGTTCCTTATAAAATAGAACATCGCGTTGCTTTCTACTTACGACTCCTCGACCTATAAAACATAAAATAAATGTGTTTAATTCAACCGAAGTTTTATGATTAGGGTCGCGTTGCTGAATGCGCGCTGTATTGATCAGCATTTAACTTTCGGATTGTTCGTTTTACTCACAGACACCGATTCTGACCCTGATCTTCATTAGGATTTCATGACTGTCCGTTGGTTGTTTTGACGGTAATAAAATTACTTCGAAACTAGTCCCTCGTGCGCTTATGAATATTTATTCATGTTATTTTCCGTTCCTTCATACCCTTTCTTTAATAAAATTAGTTAATCATGTTTTTCCTTTCCGCTATCCAAAGGAGTGGAAGATTGGCTGGACGGATTGAGCTGATTTTTTTTTTGCCGTGTCAGTAGTTTTTCTGTGTCAAAAATGATGCTGTGTGCTATTTCTATCGATGATCGGTCTCCCACTAGACCAAAATGTACCAAAAACTAGGATTTTCACAATTTTCTCGAAAACGTCTTCAATGAATTTGATTCAAATGAACATGAACATTCAAATTATTTCTACCAATCAGTTCTTTTTTTTCAAGACGGCTTTAACGATTTCGTCAAACTCCAAATTTGATCAACCTGTTGGGGTCTCTTCTAGCAACCTATTCCCACATCTTGTACTCGAGAACTTTTCCTTTACGATAGCTCGGAAAATGAGGATTGTCGAAAAGTTCAACAAATCCTACAATTAAAATCTCGTTTTCCTATTTTCTTGAAGTTTATTCGTAACAAATAAATTGAATCCCTAATTATTATAGAACTCTGACTGTCCGTTTTGGGATGAGACCCGTGGAATAAAGTTCTACGTATTGTGCCAATCGTATCTCGCAGGTCCATGCCTGGCTCCCTAAGGAATGCCAGGTATTTCCTGTAACTGTTTTTATGTTTACCCTGGAGGAAATTGTACAAATGATTGAAAATCGCTCTCAATCAAGACTCTGGCACTGGGCCAAAACATCGTTGGGGATTTTCTCATCTGTACCACTCCACCTGCACCGAGGGGTGTCATCATCAGATGGGCCTCATCTCGTGTGTTGAACCTAAGATTGAGCGTTTGAAATGCCTCAATTTTGCAGCGTTCCAGACAGTCTGATGGATTCTCCAGACACCCATGGTCTCTCGCTATCCTCTTGACTATTGACGCAGGTGACAATGACACGGGGAAGTAGCCGCTGTAGGTCATGAATCTCTCGACTCTTCCAGACCCTTGGTCCCCTGCTGGTGGACCTTCATGCCAAGAACCACAGAGCTACTTGAGGTTCGAGTGCCTCTCGGCTCTTGACTCATGCCGAGCTTCCATCTCAAGTCTAAACGTTGATTCTAGATCTGGAAGTCTTAGTTTAGTCCGTTACATTGGTGGGGGGGGGGGGGCAACTCGGAGGTTAATTGTCAGGGTCTCATCAAATTACCTCTCAATCCTCTCTGAAGGTAATTCGTTCAATTGCATATGATGCAGACTTGTTTCATCTGTAAACTGCTAATATGAAAGAGTCCTCACACGCAGACGTTCAAATTAAGTCGCAGAATACTGAACAGGGGCGAACCAACTGGTACAACCGTACCCTACGGATTTCTTTGTGAGATATCTGTTCCAGGAGTACGCTCCAATGAAGTTACGTTCACTTACTTCACAAAGCGTCCTTCTTGAACCATCGGCAGGGTCTGGAACAAATTGTATACAGTGCGACGAGTGTGGTCCACCTTCAAATCAGATTTTTGTTGCTTTCTTTGAAACTCTTCCAACTTGATTTCGAGATTCCTTGTTTCTTCCAGCCAATTTGAAATGAGCGTGTTCGAAGAATAGTTTTTTCCTTTCATTCCGATTACGTCCAATCTGTCTTCCTCATTTCGTTTCTTCTCTTTGCCTTCTTTTGTCAACGCCATGGTCAAGCTTACTTCTTTATTAATACCTTCTTTCCCTTCGTAGTATTTTATGAAGGACAAGTTTTGTTTCCCATTGGTTACGAGCAATGGAGTGACTTCGATAAGCAATTTGAACGACAAAAGTAGTAAATGCATGAATTTTATCATAATTCCTATGACGCAATAAGTGAGATATTCTCACAAAAATAATAATAATACTCAACAATCGCACGTGGAATTACTATCATCGAGGGAAGGCACTTATTGAAGTTGGGTAGTTCACTGCTAAAAAAATTTATTGTTGAATCGTTCATTGTGAAATCATTTTTGCTGGTGATTGCATAGCGTTTCCCTGTCTCTTTCGACCAAAAGAGTAGAAGTTACTTTCTGGGAGTTTTGGCCAGTCTCCGATCAACGGATTGTTACTGTTATGATAAATGAAGAAGTAAAAACCCTTTTATTTATTTCGTAGACATACATTTTCGTTCAACGTATTCTCATTGATGCTTATAGATTTCAAAATGAGTTAATCAGTCATACAATCGTTACAGTTCAACACACACGGTCAATCGACTGTAATAGATAGCTAGTGATGTTAACACGAAAATAATTTATTGGTGCGTGAGAAATTGGAACAGGTCGGTAGAGATTGGCTTTCATCCCATTGGGGCACAATTCAGTTACACAAAAACCTTTCGAAACTCGAGAGAAGCCAACCCTTTACTTCAATACTAAGTTTGTTCCCGAAGGATCAAACTCAATCAGCTTACTTAAAGCCCCTCGCACGCTTCGGCTGCTGCGTTTCTTCTTAAAGAGTCTCCTCCCCACCTTTTATTTAACTAAAATGTTCAAGGGTCACGAGTTAGACAAATCTATTGTAGACAAACTGCTGCCAGTTTCGAAGTTTGGTCATCTTGTCGATACAAAAAGCCAGTCAAGGTCTTTTGTCGGTTCATTCTAATTCCACCTTTCCTCCTCATCCTCTCGTGTACTTTGGACGAAAACATGTTGAGGTCATTGACCCAATTCCAAACGACATTAAGGTACCATCTGTGGGAAAATGACGAGAGCAGAGCAATAAATTATCAAAAACTGGAAGAAAATCGATTTAGCCCTTATTTGGTTTATTAGCCATTCAAATTATACACCAATGTGCCCAGGAAATTTTTTGCCTTTAACGTAGTCTACTAAATCCGTTGTTTCACTTAAAAATTCCGTCTGGGATCTAGTAGGTGTGCATACAGAGACCTGCCTACCCATTGTTTTTGTGGGTGAAAAATGAGTGAAAACATTAGGTGCGTCGCATCACACAACTCTCGTCAACTCTACGTAAATTAATTGGTTTTCCTACTACTTCAATTTTTGTTTCACGTTGTTCGTTTGAATTTGATAAAACATCACTTTACGGTGGCAGAAAGGGGTACAGGTTTCAGTTCCGAAATGTATCGTTCTGCTCGTTTTCATTCCCTGACCATTATTGAGCAGTTACCACACATAGAATAAATGAAGCTGTAAACACAATTTTTTTGAGAAGGATAATAATCGCTTTTCCATAGTTATCGAGTAAGAGCTTTTAGAAGTGGTAGTAAGTGAAATGGTTGTGGTTGAAATTCCTGAATTCCTGGAGTGGCCCCTATCTATTTCATGCGCGCTATCAAACGCTCATAGGATAGGTAATTCATTGGACTACCACACAATTTATCGGATTACATCACTTCCCTTTCTACTAAAGTAAAAAATGACAAAAACGAAATTTTGGCAAAAAATCATTTACTACTATTGTCGATGCTGAATCGAAGGGGATGCTTCTCGAAGGTGCTCCACAACCATTTTCGTTTGTTCCTGAGTTGTTGTCTCCGCAGTGTTGATATAGCCATTTTATATTTTAAATGTTTGTCGACGTTCTTCGCGGTATGCTGTGCAAGAAAATTATAAACCGTTGTGTAATAATTTGGAGCGTTTTTGGACCTAGATGTGGGGGGGTTGAGTACAATGATGCGAACCTACTACTTTTGTAGTTCGCTCTATTCACGCAACTTTAACTTTGAGAAGTATTTACCTTCTGTGTTAGGTTATTAAGAGGTATTTTCCATTTGATGTATTTAAGGGAGGAATAAATAACTCTGATTACTAAACTAATCGGGAAACATGAAAAAGGGCTGAAGTGTAACGTATAGACAAGAACAAACTTCTAGTGCCGCGCAATATCAACCCATGTACTTCACTGATCTTAAAAGGTATTTGTTCTAATGCTTCGTTGAAACGTGCAAATTGAACGGTTTCTAGAGGTGGGTTCACTACTGTACAAAATTTCCCGGCAGTTATCCCGCGGTGTTACAAGCAACTTGACAGTGGAGTTCACATTAGGATGGGATCTTCAGGCGTGAAAAGCGTTTTACGGCTCATCAACATGAGTCAAGGCCCATATATATGTTCGATGGAAGTAATTTGATGAGATGGCCGGTAATTAACTTTAATGCGAGAGGAAAAGTTTGTTGGGGAATGAACGTGGCCCCAGGTCCCGATAGGGCGAGCAAAAGCAATAATAAATTCGACTTCGGAGAGCATTTAGAGCTTATGGGTCCCGACGTTTGTTAGTTGTGGGGGGAACAACCGATTTTATTACCCTGGTCAGGTTATGATGCGGAGGAACTCATGAAAACACACGAGGCCTGAGGGGCCCCCTTGGAAACTTGGTCTGCCACAGGGAGTTTGACGTGATTTTGAGTGTAACAACGTTGACACATTTCTTATCTCAGTCTGAAGGATAGCAAACTTCCCTGGGCATTATTTTGATGCCTTGAATCCTTTATAGCTCTCGGAGAATGCTTCAAAAGTTCAAATCAGAAATGTCCCATAGTTTTATAGCATTCGCAACGACCGGCATGAATGAGAATAACAATAAAAGTTATTGGATTCAATAAGGGAAACTCCGTAACATCGATGCTCGTCGTCGTTTCGACTCGGTCAACAGGAAATTATTCAAGTTGAGTACCGGGAGCCGCTCTGTTCCTTCATTCACATATCGATCACAGTTTTCAAATAAAAATAGAAATAGGAGTCAACAAAAAAGTAAACTTCACATCCAGATTCATAACATCAAATGTATCAAAAGTGTACGGGAGTGTTTAAATCTAGGTCGCACAACAATGGAGAGGTAACAAGCATAGCTCGAGTAATTAAAGCGGATTTGGAAGAGTGGCATGTGCTCCTCCCGCTCCTCGTCAATCTAGCTCGTACTACAGCCTCGTACTTTTGTTAATTCTGTGCATAGGAAAATAAGATATGAATTACGAGCGAAATACTAGTCGTGAGGTAGGTGAGTGTGAAGTGGAGGGTTATTGATGTCCAAATACTTGTTTACTTGATGAAACAGAAACGAGGATGCAAGAGTTTGAAATCACACTCGATTTGTTGGTGGTGAGCTCAAGATGTAACAATCAAACGTATTACTTGGAATGTACTGAAAGGCGCATAAACGCTCTGCCGAATCATGCCGGATGGTCTGAGACAGGCGGGTCGTTCGGCGTCATGTCCACAACTGCTGTGCTCAGGTCTAGTTTCGTTCGGCCACGGGTTAGCGAAGTTTCACCGTCACTATACGCAGGTCGCGATTGCGATTCCGTTTGAACACAATTAAAATGGAAGATGACGTAGTTTTCGTAGCGGCTGCCTAGTCTCATGAAAGGCCGTAAAAAATATAGAGCCACCTAATTCATGAAACTCCTTTTGCTAGATGAGGTAGAAGAACTCGAGTATAGGAATTACGACGGCTTGGCCAACTTCAACGGGGTGAAGAGGAGTGGTTCTAAAGAGCTATTAGGAAAAATTGAACCTAGACTTATTCTTTCCGACTCTAGCGAAGCCATGGCCACACTCTGACCATCGTTCTTTGACTGAGACGGCGATCGAAACTCATTTCGTTAAGGTGAGTGCCTGTTATACAGTTCAAGTGTCTTCCATCAGCAACTTGGACGCTGCGGGGACAGGACTGGTCGAGGACGAAGTGCTTCCCCGAATATGACAACATCGTGTGCGCCGCATCACACAGCCTTTCTCAGCCCCATATTCACTTCATTCTAGAAACTAATTCAATTTGTTTTCCATTCAGTTAACATGCACTTGTTAGAACGGAACTCGATAGTTTACACTAACCAGAATTTATTGGGTTGCTCCTACTCCTACTACGACTATTGTTGAGTGATATTAGTGAATAGCTGATTCATATGAACATCAATTTGAGTTTTCTTTGAAGTATCGGATTTACAGTATGGAATCTGGGGTAAGTGAATCATTCCGGAATTTCAGAGGTCGTATAATTAATTTATAGAAATATCAACCTAATTTTGGTTTATTATTCATTCTGAATAATAACCCTATGTTTTCGGTCACGAAAAATTTTTTACAACCCCCCCTCAAAATTTGATACTTTATGTTTCAAAGCATGGGGATTCCAAATCTGCAATGTCCTTCCGCCGTCTGGGCCGTTTTGTGCCTTTAACGTGGTCTAAAAAATTCGTTCTTTCGCACAAAAATCCCATGTGGTATCTAGTTGTGCCCGCCATCTCGGCAATCCAATCGGACGAAGCACATGGTTGTTATGGACAAAAAATGGTCAAAAAAATTAACGAAACGCAGTATAATCGCAAATAAGCCGTGTTTCGTATCATTTTCAAGGTATTTTTACATCCTGAGTCGAATGGAATGAGTATCAGACGTGTACAACTGCGTATAGGGAAATTACAGTAATTGTTAGAGTCAACTAATTGAAAGAACTCGCGGGAACTACAGCGGAAGTCGACGTTTCGTCGTTAGTACTCCCTCCCTCCCTCCTGTCTCATTAAGACCCGCTCGCCTCGCAACGCCACCTGCCCGCTCGACTCGTAACGTCGTGTCTCTGTCCCGATTTCCCCGACGGAGGAAGAAAGGTTAGAGCCAATGAGGCCGGCACTTCCTCCACACACGAAGGATCATAAATGCCCACAGACGTTTACAGGCGCCTGGCGCCGGGGGAATATTTAGTTTCCGTAGTTCCACTGTAGCCAGGTCATGTTTCGTATGGTTTACTAGTATTTTTCGATGCTGAATGTCTCGGGGTAATGGGTCTCGGAGCAGTAACACTAGGTCAAGCTGTTCATGAGAATAATAAACCATTGTGTAATAATTTGCAGGGTTTTCTTTAATTGAGATCAGGATTATATCGTATGATTTACAAAGAAAAACTGCGCCGAAATCGATTTTCTTCGAACATTTTGATAATTCATTTATTTACTGCTTTCGTATTTTTTTCACAGATGAGAGACCTTTATGGTACTTTTGTGTCATTTGTGACATGTCAATGCAAAAGTCGTAATCGCAATTGTTGTAGCCGTTTTCGAGGAAAAAGTTTGATATTTTGTACACTTGAGTTGCTTTATGACCGATTTTGCTCTAACCCTTAGGTGATCAGCACTCTGAGTATCCAAGTTGAACAAATCTAGTTTGGTACGGTGCTCTTACTGACAGTTTTCCCAGTGGTGTTTTCGTGCTCAGAAGATATGAAGGAGAAATGAAGAACGTTAAGATATGAAGAGTTTTCTGAAGGGGTTTCTTTGGGTGAAACAAAGAATATGGACCGACCGCTTGACAACGCTACGACTGCATGTATCGATAGGTCGCTTGATAACGCTACTGCATGTATTGATATCAATCCGTTAGTTATCTCATATTTATTTCATATACTCATTCTTAATTTCATTGAATTAACTCCTTTTCATAGTCTTTGTACATTTAAAATAATTATATAATGGGGTATTACATAATGAACATTAATTAATTGGCATAATCGTACTTGGCGTTTCTAATTTCAAACATGGCGAGTCATGCCTACAATGTCGAGCATATCGATAACCTGACCTCGGTCGTGATATATCCATATATTGCCTCTTCAGAGGGAGCGGCCCATATTCTTTGCTTTTACCGAAAACTCAAAAACGTTTTTTGTCTTTCTATGTCGTCGAGTTAAGCAAAGTAAAACTGACAGGACAATGTAAAAAAAAAGACGAAACTGAATACCTTCCTACGCTCGTGAACTATAAAAACATTCACGGATGTAGCACATACAGCAGAAAATGTGGATTAGTCAATCGCTCATTTATAAGGCTGAGTCTCCCAAAATGAGCTGATCGGCTTACTTTTTTTTTGTTGCGTTCGATCATTGGTGTATTTTCGACGACGTTGGTGAAAACTAAATTTGGATTAAAGTAGCTAAACGATGATTAAGAGACTGGTGAAACCGGCCTTAAGGTTCCCCTCGTGCCTCCAATGCGCTTTCTTCTTCGCTCACCAAATCCGCCCGAAATGTTCTCAGGAACGAGGACCACGTCCTTCTCCTCCGACCTTTTGACCGTATTTCTCTCTTCTATATTGCCGTCCCTCGATTCCAGTCACGTTTGCATTTGTATCTCGTTGTTCAGCTCACATTGGGGGGTATCAATTCCGCTTCCTTCTTTCTTCAAAGAGATCCGAAGCCCCTACAGACATATCCATCGCCTGTTTCCTTAGCTCTGATTGCCTTCTCTCTTTTCCTCTTTTCTGTTCCTCCTGGGCGATATCGCAATGTCGTTCGGAGGTTGATATATGCAGGCGAGAGAGTTGACTTCCTCTCGTTACATTGGGCATCTGTAGTACAGAATTACTCAACTTTTCTGGCACAACTACTTCAGCGAGGAGTGATTTTGGCTTTTTGGGTGCTTCTGTAAAGTTAATCAGTATATGCAAGTGTTCGTCTAGAAGAGGGACGCCATAGGGTTAGAGGGATAGTTGTGACAGGGGTGGGAGGTAACCCAAGCTCACATAAACAGCGGAATACAAATTCGTTTCCAATCATTCTAAAACTGAATCGTGCACATGTGAGCGTGCGACAAAATCTTGTAAGCAATGAGAAATAAAAAAAATCTGATGCCAATGTGTAACAACAAGAAGGTATAACCCAGGCGAATCTTATCTAATCAAACGTTTCGAGATAGTCGACGTTAGCGCACTTCTTTCTTCCACTGAAATGCTTCTAGCATTCTCAGAAATTAGGGCCGTTCCTCAATAAACTACCTATACGATGAGCGTTCAATAACGCGAATAAAATAAACATTAGCAACTCCTAAAGTTCTGGAATTCCAATCTCTTACTACTTTTTTTTTTTTTTTTTTTTTTTAATCAATGATAAACTGTTGTAGACTTGCTACTTTTTGTTGTTGTGATACATAATTTTCTATATAGTACAGAAGTACAATGGAACATGGGTGAGGGTGGATGTCCAGCGACAGTCCCTCTCAGAATTAATGCTAATTTTACTATTCATTAAATATAGTTAATAATTTACGTAGGAGATAAATTTAGGTTACACTAATATCACAGTTATGTTTCACAAGTGACTACATGTTCCTGTCTATCAGGTCCACCGTTCTTTTTCTTTTGAGACGACGAGGGTGCCGTATTCTGTCCCATGTGTTGAGGAGGCGCTCAAAAGCTGGCGATTGGTGCGAGTTTATCGATGCGTGCAGACGATTCATCGTAGTTTTGATGACTTCCTCCACCAGTGGCACGTTCAAATCTCTATGGATGACGGAATTCCTTACGAACCATGGAGCGTTGGTGATGAGGCGGAGGGCACGGTTTTGTTGGGTCTGAATCCTCTTTATCTGGGTTTTGCATGCCAGACCCCAGATTGAACAACCGTATTGCCAGATTGGGCGTACCATGGTTATATAGATGAGGCGTTTGTTGTCGAGGGATAGTGGTGACGTCTGGCCGAGGAGGGGTTTCAGGAGGTTTATGCGGGAGCGGAGTCTGTTCACTAAATCGCTTATGTGGATGTTAAATGTGAGCCGCTGTTGAAGGTGCACTCCCAGGTATCGTACCGCAGCTGTTTCGGATATCATCTGGTGATTCATCATGATTTGGCTGGTTTGGTAGTTACGTCTCTGGGTGAATGTTGCCGTGCACGATTTCTCGGTATTCATCACAATTCGCCAGTGATCTGTCCATTCCTGGATGGTGTTGAGGTGTAGTTGGAGGTTGGAGGAAGCAACTACTCCATCTTTATCTCGGGACAGAATGGCGAGATCATCGGCGAACATAGCTGAGTAGGTTTCATCAGAGGTTGGGATGTCAGAAACGAATATCAAGTACAGTATGGGCCCCAACACGCTCCCCTGCGGCACTGATGCAGATACGCTACAGCTTGGTGACTGGGCACCATCGCACTTTATGTGAAACGTTCTGCTTGTGATGAAACATTGGATCAATCTGTAGTACGTGTCAGGGAGAAGAGGTTTGAGTTTGAAGAGCAAGCCTGGGTGCCAAACACGGTCAAATGCTTGCTTCGTGTCAAGGCATAAGCCAAGGCAAATTTCATTATTTTCGTACGAGTCCAGTATTTCCTCTACAACTCTGTGTAGCTGCTGCTGGCAGGAGTGGAGGTGGCGAAACCCAAACTGAAAGCCTGGTATGGATGGGGTAAGTAGAGGTAGCAGTCGAGGAAGTAGAAGTCTCTCGAAGATCTTTGAGAATATTGAGAGCAAACTAATGGGGCGGTATCCCGTTGGGTCGTTCGCTGGTCTTTTCGGTTTTGGAACCATAATTATCACAGCATGTTTCCAGCGGCTGGGGAAGTGTGTAGTCCGAAGGATTGCGTTAAATATTTGCGTCAGTAATACAAGTGTCTTTCTGGGGATATTGTTCAAGAGAGGCTGTGTGATGCGATCGGAACCTGGAGATTTTTTAGTCGGTGACCTCTTGATGGCATTCTTCACTTGATTTGGCGTGAAAAAGTCATTGAATGGGGACAACGCTAGCGGCTCAGCGACGGCGTCTTCAATTTGGTTATGGAAATCTGGTATGCAACTTGGATTCGGTGTAAATTGATCTGAGATTAATTCAGAAAATAATAATGCCTTGTCTTCACTTTTGGAGTACCATCTGTTGTTATACTTGAGGGGAGGGGAGGTACTTTGTTGTTTCGTCAACATTTTTGCTTTACGGAAGAGTGAACCATCTTTTCTGTCCAGCAGTAAGAGGGAATTCCTTTTTTCTTCACCATTTAGCTCAGCTAGTGCAGTTTTCAAGTCTTACTACTATTCTCACAGTTTCCATCCGTGAAATTCAGAACAGCAAACAGAGTCCTTCTCAAGAAAATTATAGTACCAGTCACATAAATTTACTGTGCATTGATACTTCATGAATAGTTGGGGAACGGGTAATAGCGGCTCAATAAATTCCGAAGCCATAAGCGCCACCAGTTTCTTTTATGTATAACGTTGTTGTCAACTGAATGAAAAACGGTTGATTAGTTGTTACAGTGAAGAAACTCGCTGAATTACGAAGGACCAAGGAAAGCAGTGAGATGTGTCATACCACATATTTTGTTTAGTTGTGCTTCAAAAACTCATCACTGAAAGCTGCTAGCGGCCATAGTTAATCTCATGTTTGGACACTTGCCACCGACGAAAACAGTTGAATCAAGCGGGGAACCAAAATGAGATTCGCTTGGGTCATACCTTCTTATTGTTATACATTGGCATCAATATTCTACCGAGAGACGAGCTAAATGACATTACATGCTGTACCCTCACTGGTGAGCGGGTGCCATTGGCAAGGTTCCTGTCGGAGGGTTCAGGAACGATCACTTTGAGAAGAAAAATAGCTGTAACGAGTGCGGGAATCAGGACGTAAAGATACACAGTAAAAGATAACTCTTGAGTGTAATCTAGTCAGCACAGACACGAAATTAGTCACGTGAACTTGTAGTTACTGGACAGTTTACTGCAAACCTATCGCTGCTATGCTAACCTTTTCAAAGTTGGGGAATTAACGTGGTCTTTCGTTCAAAATATTGGTATCTAGTTGTGCCCGTCTGCATGGCAATCCGATCGGACGAAACCGATGGTTGTGATGGGCGAAAAGTAACCAAATCTAAATTTTGGCGGTTTTATCGCGATTACGCCATGTTTGGTATCGTTGTCCACGTATTTTTCAATGCTGGATCGTGCCGAGACCAAAAATTGTGAAGTCTACTACATGAAAGAACTCACGGGAAAGTACAGCGAAATTAATCGTTTCGTTTGCACTGTCTCTCGCAACCACCCGTCAGCTCGACTCGCCAGGTCGTGCAAATTGCCTACGGGCGCCTGGAGTACTTCATTATCGTCGTTCCGTTGTAGTGAGGTCATGTTTAGTATCGTTCGCTGGTATTTTTCGATGCTGAATCGAATGGGACGGGTCTCAGAGGTGTGAAACAACGTAAATCTGTGCAGGAGAATAATAAACCGTTATCATTTGCAGCGTTTTTCGACACGACTGCAACATACTCGGTCCGGATTTGGTGAAACGTGCGTTTTTCAACTCGTGGTGTTGAGGTTTTCTTCCTCTTCAGAGGTGATCGTGAAGTGGTGGATGAATGTGCAGTTACTTTGATTCGTTGTTTCTCGACCGTTTCCTGGGCATTCATTGAGATACAGAATTAATTCTTGCATCCAGCACCCGTTTTCATGATTCCTGTTTTGTTCTGTGCAGATTTGGGTTTATTTGAGCCTCAAAAGTAGGAAAAGTCGTAATTAATTATCCGTGGGAAATTACAAACAGGAGCGACTCCCCTGGCATGATTTTGATAAATATTTGTTTTCAGAGATTTTGTGTGAATCTTATTTTGTACGTCTTTCAGAAACTAAGTTATATTGGCAGCAAGTGATTCAGCAGGTACATGCATATTTGTTTCGGTTGATTTGGATTTTGCAACTCAAGAAAATACGTTCGTTAGATTTGTAATGCCAATCCACCGAAGGAACGAACATTTTCAAGTCGTGTTTAAAACATTCCATTCCAACCGACCGTTATCCTGAATTTCTCTCAAGATCGACCAAAGGAGCGCAGCCGATTAAAAAGTTCAAATATTTTTAGCTTCTTTAGGATAGATTTAAGAGAGGTCGTTCCTGTTATTCCATGGTCATTAATTTTCATTCAAATATCAGGTGATCAATAGCTATTGCCAGATATTGCTTTCATTTGAGTTATTTAAAACCTTTTAACTAATGAAAAATCCGTTACCGGAATGGAAACCCTTCAACGAAATGAGCTGAGCCCATTATCAATCCGATTGAACTTTGACATATTCAATGAAGACAAATTTAATCACGGTTAGGGGACAGAGATCGTAGTCACCATAATCACCGGGAACTGGTTTTAAATCATGAATACTCAACTTCAGTGTTAAATACTCACACAAAGAAAACAGTCTCAGAATAAGTTTGTCTTGGCAGCTCTAAGCAACTTAACGATGTTCTCTGTATTTTAGTCACCCGCACAGCAACTGAGTAGCCTCACTGTTTATTGGTGGGGACGTTCTCCTCGAAGGTTTCGTACCTCTCTCAGGTTAGCTACCCCTTTTCGCCAGATCAGATTCAGTAGAAATTTTTGTATTCCGTAAATCTATCGTGTTTCGATTCGAGTTGTAGCGAAAAATCGTTCCTTTTGGTTTATTATTCATTCTGAATAATAAACCTATGTTTTCGGTCACGAAAAATTTTTTACAACCCCTCCCCCCTCAAAATTTGATACTTTACGTTTCAAGACCTGGAGATTCCAAATTTACAATGTCCGTCCCCCGTCCGCCGTCTGGGCCGTTTTGTGCCTTTAACGTGGTCTGAAAAATTCGTTCTTTCGCACAAAAATCCGATTTGGTATCTAGTTGTGCCCACCATCTCGGCAATCCGATCGGACGAAGCCCATGGTTGTAATGGGCAAAAAATGGTACAACGCGGGAACTACAGCGGAAGTCAACGTTTCGTCGTTTGAAGTCCCTCCCTCCCTCCCGTCTTAATAAAAAACAACCCGCCTCGTCCTCGCCTCGCAACGCTGCCAGGCGGGCGGCTCAACTCTTCTTTCGCCTCGCAACGGGCTCGCTCGAAGCGCCCCCGTTCCAATTTCCCCGACCCGACGGGGCAAAATCATCAGAAGTTTTGTTTCCGTGGTTCCAATGTAGCCAGGACATGTTTCGTATGGTTTACTAGTATTCGATGCTGAATCGAATGGGATGGGGGAGCACTAATACTAGGTCAAGCTGTTCATGAGAATAATAAACCATTGTGTAATAATTTGCAGGGTTTTTTAGCTCTTTTCTAGCGCTTTTGTAGAACTTGCCACTAATATTAAAGACCTGAATGTAACTGAAAACACCAGAGTTGTGATGGACTGACGAAAGTAAGCATTACGACTACCAAACAAATCCTGATATTTGTCTGTTTCTAATTACACAATATCACGTATAAAATAAAACATCTATAAGGTATGAAAACTGTTTGGCTCATCAGTTCAACGTCCATGGCCCTACTGGAAGGTCCTTATTTCAAGGCCTTCCCCCAGCTTTCATCTGTAGCTGGCAATCTCGGAATCCCACACAGACCCCACTGTCATTGGAGTTTGCTGATTGTCATTTCGAGCCTACAACAAACAAGAACAACGAAACAATATGGCAAAAGGTATCGTTTTCCGCCAGCTGGACCTCATTTCCCGCATCTCACTCCAACCACCGGTCAGTTCTACTCCTCACGTCTGACCTAGAAAATACCAATTTTTGTTATTTCGTTTTAGTTAGGCCACATTTCGTATTGTTTACTAGTAGTTTTCGGTGCTGCATCGAATAAGGTGCTCTAGAAACATTGACATTAGCGTGTGAGTTGTGTATTCCCGAATGTTGATATATCCATGATATATTCCTAATATTTTTCGAGATTGGATTGAATAGGGTAGGTAACTATATCGCTCTAAAAGAGAGAACCCGTTGTGTAATAATTTGCAGCACTTTGCTAATTATTATTTACATTTTGTTGTCCGTAAACATAACGGCATGTATTTAGCGAACACGCATACACGCACCGCTACACAAACCATTTACGCGATCGGTATGTTTTTTTGCTTCGAAAAGCTACGATCCGGAAGATAAGCAGTGTAAAAAATAATAACAAAATAAACTTATTTGTCCGCTCGCCCTCAAACGCCGATAAATATCAAAGAGAAATAGGTGTAGCGAGGTTTCGTTAATGGAAACCTCCCGCAAATATTTATCAAATTCAGTAATTGAAACTGCGCGGAAACGCTGTTTAAATGGTCGAACAGACAGGTTGAAGATTAAATGTTATTACGCTGTTAGCGAAAGTCTTAGGGAAAAGGGGGGTTGGTTTTCAAAAGCAGCGTTCTTGCCGCAGAGCAGATAAGCCTAAAACTTCAGCGCTTCTAGACGCTAATTCTGTAAGATTAATTGGCCCATTTTTTTCGGAGATAATGAAATCACGAAACGCGGAGGTTTTAACCGAAGAAATCTCGACACTGAGAAAATTCAGTTTAAATTTAACGATTAGGCTGCGTTGAACGTTTTTCGCGTGTGCTTAATAAGCGTTAGGTCTATACTTGTAAGTGTTGACGTAACCGCGGGGTGCCACAGCAGTTTCTATCAAAAGCCAAAGTAATTAGTTTACAAAATAAAAACGACTATTGATACGAAACCAAACAAATTTCACTCGAACCTTCAATAATTCCGAAGATAAATTCAGGAGGGATCTTTCCGAACCCTCTGATTTTATATCAACGCCCCCATGTTCACGATAATGCGATGATTCGATTTCTTAGGTGACTTTTACAGTTTGGCGTCCTGTTTTATTCGCAGTTCGTTAATGGCTGAGCCCATGAGTTATCTCCATGCGTTGTACAACAGTCAACAACATCTTGCAAAATATGATCAGGAGTCAATTCAATACAAGCGCTGTATTTTTACTTACCGCCTCCCGAAGGGCTATTGAGGCCTACTCAATCCATCCAAATAATCTAGTTACCGCGCGTGTCGACCGCGCGGTGGCTGGTCTTTGATTCGTCCAAAACCAGCTGCGGTGGTGTGACATTGCGACTCCATATTCCCCCAAACCCATTAAACTGCCAAACATTTTATGCTGCGTGCATGGTTCGGTTGACAGACGGGAACTCAGGCGGTGTTCTCACTCCCCCTACTGTTCTGAGGGAGTGGAGTGGGCTTCAGAGGGCATTCATGGGAAGTATTACCGTCAAGCGTAATCGTGGGTCAAGCGTCGTGACGCGGTCTGCAAGCAGGTTGCTGGTGCATTGTGATCTGTGGGCTGGGAAGTGGAGAGAGAGCGGCACTACCGGATTGTCTTTGGAGACGGACTGAGGCCTGACATCGTCGCCATTGGTCCCGACCAGTCTGCAGTGATCCTGGATGTCCTTTAGTATCTGGTCGCCGGGATCTTCCGCTAACTTGGCAAGCTAAGAAGCGCAAATACGACACGACGGATTTTCGTATGGTGGTGTCAGAAGCTCGTGGAGTGGAGGCAGGTAACATCAGGGTTGCAGCATTGACTGTGTCTTGGCGTATCTAAACTGGTGGTCGTTCTATCGTGGAGCATCCTGGCGCAGGCGTGGCGCTCTCCCCATTTCCTTACAACTACTTTTTGAAGTGAAACTTCTTTATAGACGGTGTCTTAGGATTTTCGAGTCCCGAAAAATTGTGTTACCGGTCACGTGGTACGGCAAGACGACGTTGAACATACCGGTTCTCGTCAGATCACCGAAGTTAAGCAACGTCGGGCGTGGTTAGTACCTGGATGGGTGACCGCATGCCGTTAGTGTCTTTTTTTCCTTGAACTATTCTTTGTTTGAACAATAAAACAAGTGTCTGAATTTGATCAACCGGCCGTATTCCAGTAACATATACCGTCATTTTGTTACCTTCAACTATTTCTGTAGCTGTCCATTGAACGGAAATATAAACCAACATACATCAGGGACCTATTTTTTTTCCCCCGGATTGAATTCTGTTTTCTTGTTTAATAAAATAAAATATGTTTAAATAATATAAAAAATGCATTCATTACAATTTACCTATCCTAACCAAATCATAATTTGCAGTAAACCTGTGAATAAAGAAATGTGTGACAGTCACACATGGTAGAAGTGAAACTTTAACGTGCAAAACCGAATCGCAACGGACAAGTGGAAAAACGAATCACAACGGACAAGTGGAAAAACAACGGAAAAGTGGAAAAACGCATCGCAAAAAAATTTTTACTCGAAGTTTTACGGGCAGGTTTTCAAATTCGACAAGTACATTAACAATCCCTGACAATTCGGTGAACGGAGATATGGGCCTATGAAGCAAAAATAGGTGTTTTTTCCCCTTAAGGGCTATAAGGTTACAACAATATTCACCTAACTCGCAGGTCTAAATAGTTAATACCCATGTATCGTTCTCAATAAATGTTCCTTTGACATTGAACAATGTGTCATTGAAAATCTAATGTGTAAAAAATAGGAACATTTTGAAATTTTCGGAGTAACTGCTTCCCTAGATTCGATCTATCTTACGGACTGCCTACACCCATATTTTGATTTTCGCAACTATATCTGCATTTACCCGTTCAACGGAGATCGAAGGAATGACAGCTCGCAAAATCGTACTCCTGATTTTCTCTAAAATGGCTTTCCAACCTAACCTGCGTGGTGGTCTGTACTAACACCTACTATTTGTTCTCCATTAATTCTTCCGTACTATAGAAATGCGTTGCACGATAGAACTAAATAATAATTAATCAATTGAATTTGCAGGTGTAGCGGAAAGTTCTGTGTTGCTACGCACAAGATGTTCAATTACAATTCAGTTCAAGAGCTTATTATAAATTTATTTGTTTGCTTATTTCGCTTCTGTATCGATGTACACAAGATGAATAGAAATGACGAAATATATCGTCAAGTTCAATGTAATAAAAAAAAAAGAAGACTGATGGAATGACATTAGCTTGTCCCTAAACACAATAATTGGGATAATTCATATCCCACCGTCTACGGTTTTTTTTGTACAAGTTTTTCATTTTTTATGTTTCAACTTTGGAAATAGTACTCGTAGACAATGTGGTTTCATAGAGCACTAAATAAAGTCAAAATTGGACTTGCCTTGAGTGTTGAGTTTAACCGTAAAAAGATTTGTTTTTAGATCCAAGTTTGTCTCCTAAACTTGTCCCGGGAACGGAACATTTTTATCAAATTGACCTGTTTATCAATTAGTACGCAGTTGAAAGAGAAAAATGAAGGGAGAATTAACTAAAGAACACTATTTAGGCTAAATTGAAAACATGGGGCTTAATGCTTATCAGTAACTAGAATCTTCATTATCATATTAACAGGTTTTACTAACAAAAGATGAAGTAGTTACAATACGATGGTAGAGCGCCCGGCTACATAGCAGACTTCCGGATATACTGGGGTTGCAGAATGTTGGGTTACATTTCTTAATCCTCGAAAGCATTTGAGGGATCGGCTTGTTATGGTAATTACGCAGCAGTGGGGGATGGAGTGCTCCTTTAGTACCCTCCCAGGATGCACTACCCTGGGCACACGGTAAACCCGTTTTGAGGGGGTTTCTTCTCCGGACCGTTTTCCAGGGAGATCTGAAGCCTTTTTCGCGTTTTGCAATTAAAAACAGGTTAATACGTCATTAACTCAGCTGCTAAAACGTTGGAAGGTGGTGGATGGCTATTCGCAGGACTCAAGTTCCGTCGAGGGAATGGGTACAAAAAAAAGAGAAAAAAAAACGGTAAAAAAGGTTTCTGTAGCCCCTACGCTTTGCCCATTCCTCGCTTACTCATCGCTACCTCATGCATAAGGCAACGCCTTTGGCGTCGTTTTCCCCTTTCAGTCATAGTTTCGCCAGAGAATGGAACAGCCAAGTTGTGGCTCGGTGAAATCAAGATAACCTGGACGAGAGGACTCGCTGTTTCTGGAGGGAACTGGGGCGTTTCCTCGTTCGATGATAACGTTACGCCGTGCCCCCTTCATTTCAACCGACCTTCCTCCCCGGGGGTAAAATTATTACCGTCAGTCGAAAACGTGCTTTACAGACTTCCGCTTTTCGACAGATTCAACTAAAACCGACAGATTCGACTTCAAAAGCAGCTGTAAATTATTCGTTTAGCGAAAATGAAGTTGTCGGCAACATTTATAACTTGTTCTCGTCGTAATACAAATACTTTATAACTACACCGCCGGTAATGTGCGGAGCGTGAACTGATGTAGCAGTTTATATACTACCATTAATTTTAAACAAATGTTTTGTTATATTTGTCCGTTCCGAGAGGACGGAGGAAACTAAAGCGGCCCTATGAATACAAGATGCTGAAGCTGCACTAGAAACTCTCGCAGAAACTAGATCGAATAGGATCGCATTTGATATTAGGCTCTGCGGTAGCTTTCAGCAAATGAATTCCAATGACGTGCCGGCAGATGATAATAGTATTAATTGCCATTTTCGAGAAATTCAAATTTCATGTTCTCATCTTGGCTCGTTCTTCACTTGCACGGTTTTCATAATCCTCGCATCTAAACAATTAGGGCAATAGCCCTCAGGAAAAAGATGTCAACTTTCAGGGTTATTCCGAGCAGACGGAAAGTCAACCACGAGTTCACACACAGGATCCATAGCAAGGCGTTGAATTTAGTTAAGCCGCATTATAAGGATTTCCTATTTTAGGGCTGATTTGTGGTGGTGTGCCAAAACAGAACGTTTATTTCCCAGGTAGTCTGGTATGGTAAAAGAACGTGAAAAATCTTGACGGGAAAAGACAGAATGAAGGAATCAGTGCGTATAGCAACAGCAGCTTCAGCCAAGCACCATCGAGTAGGGAAATTGTCCTCAATACATTGGAAAGAGTTGCTGGCGTCTTCTAGCTCTGAATGGTACTACTCAGAAAAGTGCAGCACTCATTAGATGTGATTGCATGTGTGAATAGACAACGTTTTTAGTGATGGCAATTGCGATTTTTGAAGTCTGCATGGTTCATGATTAGGTGGTGTTAGCGTCCTCCCGGCGCTCATTAAATTTTCAGGATGTATATAGCGCAAGGAAAGTTGTTATGGTGGAATGCATCACATGCTCTGGTTTATCCGATAGATGCGTTTGGTTCGATCTACCGATTTCCTGTCTACGACTGTTAGTTTGAAAACGTAAACGGGCGTTTTCATGTACTTCTGTCGTGTCCTTGCCCTCCACCCGTCGCCCATACCCAATCAGATAAATTAGGTGCTGGCTGGACAAACAATCGTTCCACGATTTTTGGTTTATTATTCATTCTGAATAATAACCTAATGTTTTCGGTTACGAAAAATTTTTTACAACCCCCCCTCAAAATTTGATACTTTACGTTTCAAGACATGGAGATTCCAAATTTGCAATGTCCGTCCACCGTCCTTTTTGTGCCTTTAACGTGGTCTGAAAAATTCGTTCTTTCGCACAAGAATCCCATTTGGTATCTAGTTGTGCCCACCATCTCGGCAATCCAATCGGACAAAGCCCATGGTTGTTATGGGCAAAATATGGTTAAAAAAATTAACGAAACGCAGTATAACGCGGGAGCTACAGCGGAAGTCCACGTTTCGTCATTAATACTCCCTCCCCTCATATCAAACTCAATCACCCGCCCGCTCGTCTCGCAACGGGTTTGCTGGAAGCCCCCGTCCCAGTTTCCCCGACTCTTTTTGACCGACGGGGCGGAGTAAGGTTAGAGCCACTACCTCCGCACACCCCTCCATCGGATCTTAAATGCCTACAGACGTTAACGGGCGCCTGGTGCCAGGGGTATATTTAGTTTCCGTAGTTCCATTGTAGCCAGGCCAGGTCATGTTTCGTATGGTTTACTAGTATTCGATCCTGAATTGAATGGGATGGGTCTCGGAGCAGTAATACTAGGTCAAGCTGTTCATGAGAATAATAAACCATTGTGTAATAATTTGCAGAGTTTTTTATTATTCGCCTGAAGAACAAGAAATAAGTCGAAGAAACGGCCTTGGCCCGCCTTTGCGTACTTAGTTACAGATTAGCGAGGTAAGGTTCGCCATGTCTTGAAACACGAAGACTCAGGAGTGCTTAAATTGGGGTTTTTGGAGATATGTAGAAGTGGATAAGACAAGTAAATGGAAACAGTTTGGAAAACACCATGAATGTTAATGGGGGTACTAAAATTGTGTGTCAGCCCGTTCGGTAATGAGACTGCTTCAGCTTCAAGTATATGCGAAGATAAACGATGTCTATTACTTTTCAAGGCGGAAAGAACGACGTCTTTGAGTTCCATTTATACCAGAGATTAATAGATGAGCTACGTGAATAGCTGTCAGCGATGTAAGGAAAGGGTAGCTTCATCGAAAAAAGATCCACAGCCTGGAAGAGACGGAAAAAGACCGAAATTGTCCACATTAAATGAGCTCCCATCCTGACAAAATTGGCTGGCGAGGTGAAACGAATAGCTCCACAATACCCCAACCCATTTCCTTCATCCTTCCCTGAACTCTTTTCCCTTTTCTGGGCTTCTGCCTGTCACCCATCCCCCCAGTACTGTTACGCTCACTTCAGTTTCAATTGTTTCATGAATTACCTCTCTTTTCTGTTATTAGCAAACGTTTTCAAGGTTGTCCGAACAGTTGACATCCTGTGGTCAAATCTTTCGGTTTCTCAGATTCAGGCGAAGAGCTGCTTCCCTACACACCTAACTAGCTCTCTACTCCAACCTTCGCTCGACTGTCACTAGTTATGACTATAGTCACAGTGATAGCCCCAGACCTCCAGTTTCTTGTAGAACACAGATTTTGATTTAGAAATATCACGCAACTTTCCTCGGCCCCACATACAGTGAGCTCTTTCCGTGACGTTTGCTACTAATTCGATCTATTTTTCACTTAGTTTCTGGTAGCATGCAAAGTTCCGGAATTTATTGAGGTGCTCCAAACTTTTCTTATACCTTCATTTTGGCATCCCTTGGTGATATACTGGCTAAATATAAAATTTCAGCAGATTTGGTGACCTGAGCCCTAGTTCTGTTTCTTTATCAAAATTACTGTTCCTTAACACTTACGGGAGAATTATATGAATCGAAAGTTATGGAGGTTGCGGCTGTCCAAACATGCGAGATCCAGTGGACACAGACCTGTGGAGGTACGGGAGTGAGTTGTTTTCAATGTGTTACCACGCGGAGATATTGGAACTACGGTGAAGCAGCACATAGTTTCTGGTTTCCTCGGCTCTGGAGGCGCAACAAGGGCAGGATGGAGAGTCATTGAGATTAAATAAGGAGAACGGCGCACTGTCGCTATGTTCTGTGAAGAACTGGTTCGTCTAGTGGTCTGGTTCAACCCACTTTCTCCTTAGACGTTCACGAATGTTGAGGAAAAACTCGTTCATTCCACTTCTCTTTGAGATGTATCTAATACCCGTTCATCTAGCGTGACAAGTTTTTCTAGCAAGGAGCTTGGAGGTTTATACGGAGCTTGGCTTCTCCATTCGTCCACCATGCACTCAATGGCCAAGTCAACAGGTAACAGGCCAGTCATCACTTGGGGTGCTTCAGTGGATGCTGTCTTGCATGCGCAGGTGATTGACAGGAGTGCAGCTCACAGGGGTTGGGGCAATACAGTACTTTGATTGGCAGGGAGTTTGCTACCCCAGACAACCAGACAGTAGCAAATCGTGTTTAAGTAAGTGGCTTTGCGCCTGAGGATGGTTTCATAGTAACACACACCCAAAGGTTCCTCGCTGATTGCTCTTAATAAGGAAAACCTTGCTGGGATAGTGACTTTGAGGGACTGGCTGAAATGCCACCTCTCCTATCTTGAAACCTAAGCACTTGAGTTACTTTTTAAGAAGGAGATAGTGGCCACCAAAACGTATTGACAGCTGGCTACTTAATTTCGGCATCAAGAGGATGAACTGGGTTGTTTCCTCAGCCACCCTCAGCTCGACATGCTCGCGCCATTGGGTGTGGATTAGGAGCACTGGGTCGGGTTTTGCCTCGATTCTGTGGCCCGACTGTGCATGGATCACTTTGGCGTATGGCCCGCAGTCAGTCTCCATGAGGTTCCTGAGAAGGAGTTCCAAAGAGCTGGTTCGAGGACTGAGGCCTGGGGGTACCTCTCTCTATCTGGATTTACTAGTCTGTACTAGATCCTTGCAGTTCTATTAGTTGAGTAATTTCTGACGAGCACGTATGGGTAACCAGTATTCCATGGCCTTAAGTTCATTGAGCAGCGCAGCACAGGCACAGGTTATCACGCGCTCCTCTTACCTTCACTGTTGATACCGTAAGGGGCGCCTGCTGCCACCCTGGCAGTAATCCTGATGTTATCTGCCTCCACTTCTTGAGCTTCTCCACAGATTTTTCTGAAAAGTATAGCGTTGAAAGTGCTGGAATTATGGGGGACACTACGAAAAGAGTTAGAGGCGGACCAAAACGATTCGAATTCCGAGATTTCTGTGGTTGCTCCTGGTTATCCAATTTTTGTTGTTAAACTCTCATCACGTTCATGGTTTATTGGTTGATGCGTTTCAGCCAGAAAATTTACCTCACCATATCTTTGTTGTTACCTGCCTCTCTTTCCTTTAACCATATTTATAGTTATTTATTTATTTTATCATATTAACTTATTCCTTGTTGGGTTGGACGCGGAGGACAGATCCCGAGAGCGCTAAGGATAACGGACTTAGGAGAGCCTCTGCTGCCTCTCACTATTAGATTAACTTGAGACCTCTTCCCGCCCTTCTGACTAATCATTCCTTTTTTATCACAACTGTTATTATTATTCGCCGGCTTTCCTGCTACCTGTTATTTACCCCGAAATTACCGTAGATCTCCACCATTTTTTTTTCTCGTTTGTGTACGTGAGCCCGTGCAATAATTTTTCTTGCACGTCGTGCAGTGCATAAACTGTTTCATGCCGAAATCAACGCATTTCTGGGGCCAGGAGGACCCATCTGAGAACGCCGATTTAGGTACGCCTACAATTGATCTTAATACCGCACTCCACCTCAATGCCATCCCTTTGCTTCCTTTCCCTTGCTCCTTGCAAATCCAAACAATATGAGAGAATTAGAAGAAAAAACTGCTCTAAAAGTCTTTTTTGAAATGTTTGGTAATTTACTGTGTATTCTCGTCATTTTCCATAGGATGAAAAGTGGTGTTGTTGTGTTATTTTTAGCTGCCCATACAAGACATTCAATTAAAACCGTTCTAGGGGGTTTTGAGAAAAAATATTGATATTATTTTATCACTATGATAACTCACAGCGTTGTGTGATAGCCAGTTTTGTTCCGAATTTGTTCGTAACCTTATTTTGGCGTTGCATGCTGATCTGCGGGCTAAATGTGAATATTGAGCCGGTTTCGTTTTCTCGTTTTCTTACAGCTGTTTTTCGGACTGAGTAGCCTGTGAAACGTACATTATTTTCTACAGTACTCCGTAGGGCTTAGGAAAGTAAAAATGGAATTAGTGGATCACACACTGCCGTCCTGTCTCGCTGAGTGAACAGTTTTCGTCACTGTTTGCTTCTCTCCCCAGTGCCCGTAAGACGCTTCACATTTTCCGGTGCAGTTGCCATGTAACGCCCTCAAAAATTCAATTTCACCTACCGTTTTGTACTTTAAACCCTTCCTATTAAACGTCACAGTTCATTCCTTTTTTTCTCTTCTGCATCGCATTATTTATTCCCTCGAACCAGTTTGCTGTAGTTTATGGGAACAATAAAGGCGCCTCATAAAAACCTGCTCGTGACGCATTTGGTTTACGTGTCTTGAAACCCTAAGCGAACCCCTCCCTACTTAAAACGATGAACCTGTCGCGCAATTTTTGTGTATTTTCTTTCATTTTTTTGCATTTCGCGCTGATAAAACGTGTTGTTCCTACCACCTGGTGATACGTGCTCTGTTTTATCGCCGAAGGTCGACTGTTTTGCGATGCTCATGACATAAAACGTTGATATTTATGTCATTCGTGTCGCGATGTTGTGAACTACAACTTATGGAGGGTTTCTGTGCAAATCGGAGTGAGATATTGTGTGACATTCTGATAAGAGTCCACCTCAGAGTAGTGCGGTATTTGGTACGAATTTTATAGAATCAGCATCCATATGGTGATAGCGCCAATGTGACACAATGCTACTGGGTTTGATTTAAGAGGTTTTCTGATTATTAATATTAGAATGCTTTCGCCCAAGCCCGCCTGCCTGGCGTCTAGTCGATTTATTGCCAATGTTGGCATCTACTACAATTCAGGGTTCCCCAATTTCCGTTTCGGTTGAGGGTTTCGGAACGTCAGTAATGGATACGGGATATTCCTGTTTACTACGGGGGAATAAATTAAGATCACTCGATTTTGCCTTCTATGCCGCATGACAAGGTGCAGTGCTAAATCAACATTCCGCTAAAATTCCACCAAGAGAAAATGTCTGAAATTTTCCGATATTCCAGTCCAGTTAAATAACCAAATCTTTGTCGGATTCCTTCCCTGAAATAAGTACACATTTATGTGCACTTCAATAGTGTAGCGATATCTGGTGCGACCTTTAAGAATTTAAATGGTGTTCAGGCAGCTCAGAAGGAAGCGTGTTTCACAAAAGCGATAACGCTGAGGTCTTTTTCTTTTTTTTTTTTTTCTCTTTGTTTCATTATTTATTTCGTTAAGGAGCAACAGTGACTCATCAAGCTCTTCACATCAAAAAAGGTCCCGGAATCGACCCGTAGCGAATTGTAGGCGATTGCGTCTCTACCAACGCCCCCCGATCCTGGGGGAGGGGCGGCTCTTCCGGCAATCGGTCTCTCGTCTTCTACTAGTGCTCGATCTGCTAACGACCTGAACCTGGACCGCAATAGCATTTATTCCTTTTCGACGAATTGGGCCAAAGGATCATCAGAGTTCCGTCCTGTTCAAAAACTGTCTCCAGTTTTCATACACTGCAGCCGCCAACGTATAGCTCGGAGTTAGGTTCTCCATCATCTACCGCCGCTCCATCTTCGAACGCGTTCCTCCTCCTCCTCGAACCACCACGGGTACTGTGCTCGCGCGTGCTACGGATGAACACGGTCAAACGGTTTTATTTTCATTTTGCAGAATTTAACTTTGTTTTATAGGCTCTCATTTAGCAATTAATTTTCTTTTATTGTTCCATTTCAAAGTATTTAGATTATTTCTTTTTTTTCCTCCTTGTTATCGCACATAAATCAATTTTTCTCTAGACTGGGTTAATTGGTGAATCTTTTTTAATCATCCCGACTCAGTCGAACAAATGGTTGACCGTACTTTTGTCCTGATCTTCTTTCAGTAACTGGTAATTTAAAGGACTGTCAACTGCATTTTTATTTTGCTCAGCTCTTCGATGTGGGGAAAGAATGATATGTTATCGGCTATACCTTTTTCTTCAGATCATTACGTTTCATGTCCAAAAAACTCCATTTGAGAAAAAGGTTTGAGTGAGTTTGTCTTTCATCTTGTGATTGCTAATCCGCGCTGGGTAAACTGCCTCAGAAAGTAGAATTTGCGGGTGGGCGCATCTTCACAGATGATCTCCTAATCCTCGCAGGTACCAAACAGGGCTTGCAGATGCCCTAGACAAATTTGTAAGGCAGCTGGTCATGTGTTGATTGGAGGTGAACCTTGGGTAGTGCGGCTCAGTCTTCTTGGTGTTTCCTATCGAGGTTACAGCGCGAAGGTTCGTCATTACCATGTCCCGGATCCAGGCTAGAGGCGTCCTCGAGATGTGGCGATACCTTGGAAGAGGAAGACCTTGACTGGAAGCCGCGTTGACCTTGGTGTTTATCTTCGCAAAGTTGGTATGGCTCCACTAAAGCCACAGAAGAATCTGGGCCCCCTTCGAACGTATTTGTTCCCAAGGCTGACCTACGGCTTGGTTTTCGGGAAGTTGACCGCGCCCGAATGCAAATAGAATCTCGATCCAGAAGCCAAGATCAGTGGCTGCATTGACTCAGTATTGTTGTGCAACTTGTTTCTTTGGTAACGCTCCACCAGATAAATCATTGAGTACAAGGTCTTGGTTCACTGAAGGAAAAAGGGATTTAATAATTATCTTATAGTACCTTGATATGAGCTCGGTGAAGACGAATTGTGAACATCCGATTAATACTATTGCCCCACATGGAAATAAGGAAAGTCGTGAGGCGCACTGTGCATTAAGTTATCAGATGCGATGTATTAAATGTTGTTATAAAGCCTTGAACCAAACAACAAACATGCTTATTAACTGTTTTAACGATTCGGCGTCATTTTTCATCCCTGAAGATATTTCCGCCACTATCTCGAGACCCGTGATTTATAGGGGCGAATTTATCATTACGAGGGGTGCCTTCCGGCATCGTATAAATCACATTAGAGGCAGCAAAGGAGGAAAGAGGAATATTACTGTGACGTGTGAATAAGGCTGAAAATGCTGACCTTCCTCCTTGACAGAAAAAGTATGAAACTTGAATGATGAATCTAATAAATCCTTCAGAGTTTTAAAGTGAAATATGTATGCAGAATACGCAGCGGTAGGAAACATTGACTTTGTTTTTAAATTTAATGAGGAGAACCAAGCAAGGAATTCACTACCAAGGATATAAAATACACCGCACACACCAGAACGTGAACGTGCTAATGAAGACCAAAATATCCTGTGTTTTCTGTGTTTGGGGCGTGCTGTGCGGAGTGTTGGGATCTTTGCACCTGACAAAGGTTGAGCCAGTGGACCTTGGTTCTTTGCCCAACCAGGCGATCCCTCTCCGCCGAACACAGGGGGGTAAGGCACTGAGTAGCTTTCCAAGGTTCCAGGGATGACGAGAAATGAGAAGTGACACATCCAGCCACAGCGTATGCCATTGTTCCCTCAGCTTTGATGGTCTCCCTGTATTATGCCAACCTATTGATTTCCTTGGCACTGCGAAGTAAAACCCTGCAAATTATTACACAACGGTTTATTATTCGGATAATCAGCTTGACCTAGCATTAATGCTCCGAGACCCATCCTGTTCGATTCAGCATCGAAAAATATCATAATGAAACCCAAAAAGGTCGAAAAGAACTGAATCGTAATATTAAAATAAACAAAACATAACGAAAGTATCTAGAAAAAACTGAATTTTAATATGAAAACATGCACGCTAAATACTAATATCCAAATTTAACCAAAAATCTATGAAAAAAAACCAAAATGAGAATGAAACGAAAGAATCTAAAAAAATTGAATCGTATTAAAACCAAAACGTCGGGGAAATTGGAACGGGGGCGCTCGAAGCGTAAGGCGAAAGGGGAGTTGAGTGTTGGGAGGGAAGCGAGCGAGCGGTTGCTTTCGATCGGATTGCCGAGATGGCGGGGGATTCTCCATGTCTTGAAACGTAAAGTATCAAATTTTGAGGGGGGGTTGTAAAAAATTTTTCGTGGCCGAAAACATAGGGTTATTATTCAGAATGAATAATAAACCAAAAGGGAACTTATGTAGTCGGCTGAAAAAGAAAAAAAAATGCCTTCTCATCAGATCTTTACGTTTTAAGACCTACTGAGTCTGAAAAACAGTATTTGAGAAAATGGCCTCTGCGTGTGTCTGTGAACGCGATTGAGCAAAATCGAATGAACCAGATCAGCTCAAGTTTGATATCTAGCCCGCAAACACTATGTGACGCCAAAATAACGGTATGAGCAAAATCTGCTGGAAACTAACTATAGTTATCACAGTGATCGAAACATCAAATTTTTATCCCTAACGGTTTTGATCAAATGTTTTATGTAGACAGCACCTAATAAGACAAGAATACCGTAAAATTCTGATTCGTGGGAAAATGACGAGAGCAGCACAATGAATTACCAAACATTTCGACGAAAATCCTTATAAACTACGCTCAAATGTTACTAGGATCTTCAGACAAAATCAGGTGGTTCTCCAACAAAGTACCTATCCGACGAGTGTTTAATAACCCTCATAAGATATACTGGAGCTACTCCAGAAATTCTGGAATTTCAACCCCCGTCGTTTCACTTTCTACCAGTTGGATAACTGTGAAAAAGTGATTATTATCCTTTTTTAAAAAAAAAAACGTGTTTACAGCCCGAGCAATTCTCCGTGTACCAATTGCTCAATAATGGTCAGAACATGAGTCCAATAAACCGACCAATAAATCCAGGAACTCCAAACACTACCACTTTCTACCGCCGTCAAGGGATGTTTTACCGAGTTTACTCGAACTGAGTGAAAAATGAATTCAGTTATGAATTCAAAAGATCAGCCGTTAGGAAAGCCGTATGAAACCTGTCCAGTTGTGGAGGTTTGGAGATGGTTGTCCTAGTTAAGAGATTGACCTGCGTTAAGTTACTAAATGGTGGGCCAAGTACACTGCCTTGGGGAACCCCAGCTCGGTTTGTTTTTGTTGTGAATAGGCATTATCACATTTGACTCAATGACACCAGGGGCTGTGCATATTTCATTGGACGCATTTCTTCAAGTGTGTGGCTCATTCGATCGCATGCACATCGAGGAAACGACTGAGCGTTATTTGTGTTCTTTTACTGCTTCTAGTTACTCTTGTAATTCGATGTACGTGAGCGATTTTATTGGAACACAAACTGGAGAGTTGGCACTTGATGGCGCTCTTTGATTTCGTCCAATGTCGATGAGTCTTTATTTTTTGGTTCTGTTTGAAGCCTAGTTGTGCAAAAAATCCTGGCTCTAAATTATTCGCTGGATCCCTGTTGTTGGGGTATTTTGGGAGACTGAGACGTTACGTAGAGATTTTGCTCACCAGATAATGGGACGTGTCAGTAACGCGTGGTTACTTATCGACATTTTTTCTTTGCTGATGATTCTACGGTTTAATTGCAGTGTTGTTTTAATACGTTGATATTTAAATATATAAATAATTAATAAGGAAAGGAACATCTTCGATCTGTAATTCATATCATGACATCTCATTTCGATTTCGAGAAGAAAGACGAAAGAGAAAGGGAGTAAAAAAAGATTAAAGACAATATTATTTTAGAGGGGAAAAAAGAGAAGACAAGCTTCGTTCAGAGAGAAGACATTCGATCTAAAAACTCCAAGGAGAAATATTTATGTAGAAAAAGACATTCCGATGGATGTTGATTAAATACGACGATTTTTCTCCCCAAACTGTTAAAACCCTAGAAAGGAAGGCATGAAAACTACTAACTTCGGAATGAGATTTGCGAAAAGTTTTAGCCCATGTTTGGTTGAAGTTCAAAACGAACCGTATCCGTACGTGCCGTGAAAATGAGGATCTTTCGCCGGCGGTTATCGTTAGGACCTTTTGTTTCCCTGTGGATAGTAAATGAAGGGCGGGAAAGGGGTCTGGCGTTTCTTCCAACAATTAGAAGGATTCAACCGTGAAAAGACCTGCAGAGAACTGAATGAGGCTTTGTTGCTATAATTAGGGGAAAAACTTCCTACCATCTTCCCTTTACCCTCTCCCCTACCTTTGTCACTTGGCGACAAATAAAATAGCGTAGAATACGCGACTCTGTGACGACTTCCTCTCTGTTGGAAGTTGGAAGAGAAATTTGGGGTTTGATGCCCCGTACAGTTTGCTATTCTCCCTATACCAAAGAATAAGTCCTAGACTAGAACTTTCCGGGTTTCATCATTGTTAGTTGTCTCCATAGACAGAGAACCAAACTTGTTAATCCTACCACTAAGAGCAACTTATGATGAACATCTGCCCACATTTGACACGCGGTTTGTAATCTTTTAGCGAATCTGGTGGTACGCAACGTATCTCCATTTGCCTTAAACCCCCGTACTTACTCTGAATTAATCTAATTTGAGTTCTGGGGCTAAATACAAAAGAAGGATGATGAGTGATGGGCAAAGGGGAACTAGTTAATGGGACAAAATTAGCTTAAGAAAAGAGCTAACGTGAGCAGAAAGAAAGTTGAATCGATAGTTCAATATCACAAGTGGTAATTAAGCTGAGGATAATGTCTCCAGAATTAGTGTGAATCGGTTTGGACATTGTGTGGCTGCTCGGAGCGTAAAAGGCGATGGACGCGAACAAGGTAAGCATCAATTAGAGGGTGCGAAGCAGTGAGCATAAAACTAAGGCGTACGTGGTATACGTCTTCGTGTATTGCGAGCATAGACGCTAAGCTACGAGGGGTAAGACCAGGACTCAATGGAAATGGACCATTTAGAAGTGCTTGAAAAACAATGTCATAAGGGTAACCTTGCAAAGCCCTGACATGGGTGACCCTTGATCGGAGGCTGACGGAATCCTAAGTGTGTGAGCCACGTGGCCCACACCCACAGTCAAACCGGCTTGGCTCGTACTTGCTATCTGGTTTCCTCTTCCCTTCATTTATTTCGTTTCAGGTAACAAATAACTGTTGCCTGTTGTTTGTTTTATTTTTAGATTTTGTACATTTGCGAATTACTTTTTGTCGCATGTTACGCTCTCTGAATAGCCAGCCATACACGAGCAGATATCTGCGACAGATATCGCGTTTTTAAACGATATCTGTGGGAAAGATCTGTGCGTTAGTGGGCGTTAAAAAATGATGAAAGATGTGAAAATCGACCAGAGATATCTGCGAGAGTTCAAATCTGGCAGATGGTAGCCGGGCGTCCCCCTTAACCTGCAGACTTCTTGGAACCGATGTCTGTGGTTCAAAGAACTGTTCGATTGGATCGGGCAGTCACTGTTAAGTTGTTCTGTTGTCCTCGAGTGTTTTCCCCTGTTTTCACATAAGTAATTCAAAACTCGTAACTGCAAACATTCGTAGGAAACTACAATTTTCGTAACTACAAAAAACTATCTCCCCACAACCTAATAAATTCGTAAATACATTATTACTTGTTGGCACCTACCCCCAGTGGCATACTTACCCAGAATTGGGGGGGGGGGGATAGTATTCTCAAATTTAGTTGTTTTTTTATTTACAAAAAACCAAATGAATTGAATTACGGGAGCCGGGGAGATGAGCTAGCAAAATGTTCACAATCCCGCGGGTTGTTCACCCTAAGGTGCGTCAACAACTTCATGTGCCCGAACTTTCTCCTTTCTGAAACCCATGACTTCTCCCAAATTTGTCTTTTTTTTGGCTTAGCCGTTTTATGGGCAATAAAAAAATACCCGCCGCAAAAGCCGCTAATTTACGCTTTTTACTTTCCTTGCTCTACGAAGTAGAAAGGAAAGTTATGTAATCGGCTGAAAAAAAAATTTTGAGTTTTCTTCAGATCTTTACGTTTCAGACCCTCCTGAGTCCGAAAAACACTATTTGGGAAAATGGTCTGTGTGTCTGTGAACGATATTTAGAGAAAACCACCGCACCAAATCACCTCAAACTTCATATCTCGCCCGCAAGTCACCATGGGACGCCAAAATAAGGGTTTGAACAAAATCCACCGAAAGTTAACTATAGTTATCATAGTGATCAAAACACCAAATATTTTTTTCTCAAAAACGGCTCTAACGATTTTGATTAAATTTTTTATATTGATAGCTCTCAATAAGGCAATGATACCATAAAATTCCCATTTGTGGGAAAATGACGAGAGCAGCACAATAAATTATCAAAATTTTCGACCAAAAGCGTTTTTAGCGCAGTTTTTTCCTTATAAAGTCCGCTGGAATGTTAGTAGAATGCTAAAAAAAAATGGTATTGTAGTCCAATCCAATACCTAAAGGGTGGGTGTTTGAAAACGCTCATGAGATACATGGGGCGCACTCCAGAAATTCCTGAGTTTCAACTACCGCCGTTTCGCTTAATATCAGTTCTAAAAGTTTTTACCCAATAACTCTGCAAAAGTAATTACTATCCTTCTTCAAAAAATTTGAGTTTGCAGCCTCATTGATTATCTGTGTACCAATTGCTCAATAATGGTCCTGCAATGAGTACGAGCAGCACAATAAAATCTGGAACTGTAAGCGCTACCACTTCCTGCTGCCGTAAAGCGTTGCTTGACCAAGTTCAAATTAACTGAGTAGTAAATGAATCGATTAAATAGAATTAGCCATGTGCAAAGTGAATTGTCGCAGAGCTAAGGAAAGTTGTGTGTTGCAACGCACCAGATATTTTTACTACGAACAGTCACTAACCCCATGGCATCAACTTACGGAATGTGTGACCGATCTGGAAAATATTTCGGATTCGACCGATAACTCGATTCTGCGAGACGAACGTCGGTGACAGACCTGAATCTGTCAGATTTCATCCCACGAACGAACAGATGACATCGGGCACTGGTCAGGTGACAGATCTCGGGCATGAAAGATCGGCCGATAAGTTTTTCGTGTTAAGGGGCAACGACCGATCTCATCGGTCACTCCAGATCGTTAGCGATATCTGTCAGATGAGATCGGGCGACGAAATCTGCCGCAGATATCTGCTCGTGTATGGCTGGCTATTAATTGGCCTACCCTCTCCACAATCAGACGGCTCCCTAAATATTTAACCTACTCTCTGAAAAGTTAGCTTACTCTTTCAATGATGGCCTACTTGCAAAATAGTAGCTTGTTTACTAAATTGGCCTACCCACAAAGTACTCTGCCTACTCTCTTAAGTTTTTCAAAATGGTAGTTTTTACTATAATCTTGTCTTTTCATTTGCTATTGTCTTCATACTCGTATTTCTATGACTCAGTGAAGTCTAAGTAATCCGGTAGTTCAGGGTAACTCTGCAATGTTTCTTAGTGGAACGGCTGATAACGCCAAAAACATATCGAGAGATGTCGAAGGCGAACATTAACTTTATCACTTCCACGGACACTGGAAGCAGCGTATTTGTGCTTCTTAACGCTTTCGACTCACCTAGTGTGGGCAGCAGTGTGTTCAGGAGGGCCAAACTTGTCTTAGCGTTAGGAAATTAGACGTGCCAAAACCTGTAATCAAATTAAAATGAAAAGCCATTTGTAGGGTCACAGTGACGAAAGGTGGGTAGTACATAGGCGTAAGGAAGTTTGGTATTGTTTTCGATGTATGTGAATTATTTTGTGTCATGGTAATAAGGTTTTCTACTACTAGGTGGAATTAACAGAACGAACTCCTCTTTACAGCACGAGCTGATGGCTCGAAAAGAAGAGTAGCGCGTTATTTTCTTCTCTGGAACATGTTCAATTTTCAATGAAAGCAAATTTAAAAAAAAAACTGATGTATTTCAGTAAACTAATTGTACTTTTAAAATATCTAGTGCACGCATCACGTAACTTTACTCAGCCCCGTGCGCATTCATCGATTTTGATAACATAACTTTTTTCCTAGCCAATTTCTTGTTTCGGTGAAAAACTCATTGACGCTACACAGGAATTTGAGTGGTTTTTGTTGTAGGTGATAAAGATCATCCCAGTTTGCACATAAAGCTATTTACCTTCCAGCAAGTGGAGGGCTAAGGGGGATCAAAAAGTGTCAGTCCAGAAAGGTTCGTTCTTCTATTGATGTTATGAATGATGTTGAACATCTTCGCGAACGAACACCTTTCGGTGAGATGATACAGCTTTTCGTTCACACTGGGAGTGGGGGCGTGACGTCTAAGATCAAGGATAACTCTGAAGGCGTTTGACAGTAACAATGTCAACCCATGAAGGGGGATTGATGGTTCAGACCAGCCATTCTGACGCGCTTTTATTGTTACTTTCCGATATCCAAGCTTTCCCCAGTTACTCCTCATTTTTCAGATATCTAGAGATATGACAAAGAAGAAATCTGTACTGTGGGGGTCGGGGCGGGAGGGCTTCCATCGGATTTTCGGTCGTGTTTCATGTTTCTTTTTTCTCCTTTGGCTTTGAATACAGAGTTCTATCTAATGACACCGGCTCAGTCAACAGGATTAACGTAGAAGAAGCGACAATGAAACGAGTGATAGCTCATTTGATGAGTTTATCTGCAACACACAGGAACGATCCTTGTAGAACAGCATTCAAAATAAAGTAAAAGCAAACGGGGGATTTTTGAGTCTAGACCCTTGATCGGCTGACAGAATCGAAAGTCTCTGAATAATTGACCTGCATCCTGAGTATTTGCAAAGTTGACCTACTCGTTAAGTATTCTGCTACCGGTGTTGCTATTGTGTTCACTAAATATTTAGGTACATTTTGAATTGTTGACTTAGCTCTTAAATACTTGTCCAACTCTCTGAGTTACTGTTCTCCTCGGAGACTTGACGGCTCGATGACGCAAGTAATTCGTTAATGAATAAGACACAGTGAAGAAGCCATCAAATTTTGAACCGGGAGGTGGTCATTTGCCTTCTGAGCAAGAAGCACACTGGATTGCCAGTCATTAAGCCTCAATCAACTGGCCAATGGTGACGCTATTGAAGGCAGTGTGGGGAAACCATAACGCAGGGACTCCATGTGTACGCGGTGGACTAGAAGAAACGACATATCCGTAGTTGAGATACGGAAGGGGTAGGGCATGGTTGATGGTCAGCAGAGTATGGATGGACTTCTACGTATTTCGCATTAAGAACCCGTAAGAGAGGAGAGAGAGAGAGAGAGAGAGAGAGATTTTTGATTTTTAGTTTATTTAATCACCAGGGTACAAATAGGGCTATAAAGCCCTCTCTTACTTTGACCCTGGAAGAGCTATTACAGGTTTATCCTCATATTGATAAAAATAAATAAATAAAACTAACATATTCGTGCATGAACTTCTCAAGTACTGAGGTTTTATATTTTATAATATTTACATCTACAAAGTCAAAATAAATAAATAAATTGAAAACGAACAAATAAATAAAATGAAAACACACCATGGGACTCATTAAAAGAACAAAGTAACGGTGACCTAATCTTCTACATATTTAGTAAGTAAATGGTCTTTGTAATTGGTCTTAAATGCTTTAACTGATAAAGTGGTGTTGAAAAATTCGGGGTTGTCATTATATAATCGGATGCTGTTTGCTGTAAATGATTTATTAAAGATACTTGTTCTGAGAAGAGGGATTTGAAAATGTTGCCTGGCATTACGGGTACTATGTAAATGGATGTCACCCATTGTGACATAGAAGTTTCTAAGATAGTTGGTGTGGAAAATTTTAGAACTTTAAATAACAGTACTGCGGTCCCCAGTTTAATACGCTCAGCAATTTTTAACCACTTCAATTTTACATAAAAAGGTGAGACGTGTTGGTCAAGCTTCAACCGATACACAAATCTAATCACAGCATTTTGTGCTTTTTGGGATGTGTGGATCTGTTCCTTACTGACGTCGCAAAAAGCAGAGGTTGCGTAGTCAAAATTGTGCATCACTAAGGCTTGAACTAGTGCAGGCGAGACTGGAAGGGAAAATCAATTGCCATTCTAATGAGTTGATACAGACTTCTGTATACATTTTTGCCGTAACGTGAACCGACCATGTCAAGTTCTCAGTCATAAGTATACCTAAATTTTTGACCTCTTTCATATATTTCAAATTCACATTGTTGATCCTGATCTTAGGTAAGCTATCTAAATTGACAGAGAGAGAGAGAAAACGTAGTAATATGACCATAAAAGGAAAGCCGAGAATCCTGGTGGACACCGACGTAAACATCACAGGCACCTGAAATGGTTAGGCGAAAACGAATGGTGGTACGCAGCCTCTCCGCTCTTTGTGGACATGGCCTTAGATATGTTGGATTGGGTAGCATTTATCGCAGCGTGAAGCCTTGCAGTGGCCGATGAGAAGACCAACATCCCTGTCACTAACAGAGAAACCAGCCAGAAGACAACGAAGCCATGTGCAGTGTTCGGTACTGTGAAGTTAATAAGTTACAAAATGTATTATCGAAGATCCTCCTAGTCAGATTGGAAACGGGCCGATTTCTAACGCGTCTAAGCTCAATAACGCCGACGTTGTCGTGGGAGAACTATCAAGTCTGTGTAACGGCTCTCGGCCTCTCAGAGTTAATGCGACGCTTAGTATGCAGCTCAGTCAACTCCTTCGCTTGAAATATGCAAAAAGAAAATGAACCCCGAATTCGGGGATTGTCTCGTTCTTGAAGTCACCGTTAAAGAATTAAAAACTAGCACTTTCGGTTGAGAGCGTAGAAATTGAGGAAAAAGCCATTTCCGAGGCTCGTGAAAAATCTAATATTTTCCTATTACTTTTAGGCGCTAACTGCGCGCAGCAGCCCAAGTATAACGCGTCGTTCAATTATTTCCATAACGCTATTCACTTCTATTCACAAAACTGCTTGAAATAACCCGAAGGACGTAGAAACTATTGAAAAAAGGAGTACGTCTCGAAATCTTCAAAAGTGGCTTTCACTGGTGAGTGTTGTGCTAAATGTGGATTTTGGAAGTTCATAAATTCGAGTTTTATGTAATTCGCTCGTGGAAGTTCCACGGTTTACCTGCCGGTAGTAGGTGCTATTGACCCTCCTATTTACGCATTGTCTCTAGGCCAAATATCTATTATTTATTCACAGAATTACGGCCAACGAACATTAAGATTCTGTCAAATTGCATAGTTGGCCTCTTGTCAAGCTAAAAACCCGGCTTCGAAATTTTCTCGTCAACGAACAGAACGGTTGAAATTAGCACGACAAAAGTGCAATAACTCGTGTGTTCTAGTAGATCTGCAAGTTTCTCGCATTAATTCTAATTATTCAAGCAGCTGTTTACAAATGGCAATAACTCTACAGCGGCGTTGGAACGGAACACTGTATTTAATTTTCTTGCGTGTTGCGCTGCGTGCTCTGCTGTTAAACGAGATTTGCATTATCATGGTAATTGTCGAAAGGGACTAGTTTCAACAACAAGAAAACGAATGTTGATTACAAGACGAGCCAGATGGCGAAGGCATGGAAATGGAAGACCTTTGGGCTGGAAGTGGAGATGTAATTAATGGCGTACATCATTTCCAGACAAGTGGAACGAGTTACTCCTCCGTCCTTTGGGTTGAAAGCCGCGTGAGGTTGTGGGCAGCCGTTTAACTCGGATGTTCTGTGTGGGGGGGGGGGGCAGACGTCTTGACACCTCCTTGGCACCTCAGACGCCATACCACCGATGAAAACATTCAAGCAATTAGGACTTTCGGAGAGAGCTTCGGTTAATTCTACGCTGTGTGGCCTCGTTCTCCTTGACTGCTCCCATCTGCCCCGAATTGATCCAGCTGAACTTGTGAACTTGTGTTCCGTATTGGCTTACAGTTGTATCTCTCTGGGCTACTGAAGGCAGTTTATTTCATTTCTGGTCAAGTCACGTGCATTTAAGGATCCCAGCCACGCGTCGTAGTTCTGACAATGCTACTTTTTGGAGAGTCCTCTATCTAGCGCTATAAACTGAGTTGGCTGATAGAAGGTAGCTCCCACTCTCCATCCAGTGCTTCACTGCATGTTCAGGATCAATCCAGGACCGAACCTACCCTGTTTAATAGCTACTCGGCTTTGGCAGGTGAGAATAGTGAGGTAGTATATAGCTTTACCTACAAAACAATACATTATTCATAATTTATCAAAATCAGCTCTGATCAAGGAGCTACTACAGTGTGTTTTGGAAATGAGAGAAAGCTGAGAGATCCACTCAATTAGGTGATGAGTTGAAGCTCAAAAGGCTTCTCTTTTATGTCTCCTCATCCAAATCAATGCTGGGGTTTCAACAAAAGTCGTCACCCTCGTGTGGGGAGTTAGTGCTCATAGTAGCCAAAACCCCAGTCAGCCCTTTCTTCGAAACTGCCGAAATTCACATATTTTCTTTAACTCATTTCAGAAGACCCTTCGCGCTCAATCCTTCTTTCAAAAACGAAGTCTCGAGAGCCATACAGCAGTCACGTCCAAAGAGGCTTCCAATCAACCAACAGATCGGGTTCTTTCGCATAGTTCTGAGAACAAAGTCTCAACCGTGCATTATTCCAGCTTCATTCGCCAGTTTGCACTAGGTCATGCAGGTGACAAACCTTCAAGTGTTCAAGTGTGGTTGCCTCGTTTCTATATCGTTTGGTCAAGTTAATCGGTGTTTGGTTACAATACAGTCCACTTCGCTCCTGCCTAACGTTCACGGCTCGATATTTCCCATTCAATTCATTTCTCGCGCCGAACAGTGGCGAGTAAAGAGTTGAACAGAACAGAATTAGCAAGTGCAGAGTGATGCAAATCAGAAGGAACACGTAGGTAGGTTCCTACATACCAACTAATGCTCTAGTGAATGTCACTAGTCTCACATCTCACATGTCACTATACTTGGTGATTGGAAATGCCTGTGTTTTAGGAGAATTGGGAGATGTAATCCGCACACGAGCTAAAGGGTCGTGCCTTTGATGCATGCGGTACTCATCGACATGTTTGTTCTGGGGAAGTTATTGTTTGAGTTTATCGAGCGGATTAATCGCGCAATCTGGCTAATTGAAAAGTAGGTGTTCTACCGAGCCATGTGATGTAATCCAGTACTGCATCAGTGTCGTGTTTGCCCTAAAGGTTTCTTTGAGAGTTGACCAGTTTCGGTGTAATTAAATACACCACGTTTCTCGACAAAAAACTTCGACCTGCGTCGTTTTTTCTTCAGTTTGTTCAGCCTCAAGCGAAGCACAAACCTCAGGGTTTTCCGGACTACCGAAAGGGGATGAACACAAGAAAAGTGTACTCAGAGGGGTTGTATGCCTTTTCTCTCCGAGTGATGGTATTGGTCCTCTCTGTTGTTGGCTCTCTAACTCGTGCAATACTCGGCCCGTACATCCCACCCCCACCCCACCCCACGGCCTCAAATCTCCCCTTGTTTACTCACTACGGGTCGAACTCTGAATGAAACGCGGGCTTTTCATCTTGATTCGCCCAATCCTTCATTACACCTCGTGGGACCTTGTCGCTCGTGTCTTTCGGCCTTTTATTGCCCGAAGGGATTCTCCTCGTCGTCGTCGTCGTCTCTTATCCGCCCTGGCTCACTGTTGGAGGTTGTAAGCTGTTTTTTATTGATTCTTCGTTTATTGCCTTGCGCCTCCGTGCTCTATTTATTGCGACTGGTTGCTGACGGCTTCTTTCACTCGTCGCCGTTTTGATGGCGAATTGGAAACCGAACTCTCTTCGCTGATAATTGATAATTTCAAATGTACAGCCGACGCAATGAAGACATCTGACACTCTAAATGCCTGAAGTCTGCAGTGGTAGGAGCTGAGCTCTCGGCTGCGTGTGCTGTGGTCTTGCTGTTTCTTCTTTGGCTATAACTCCGCACAATTTACTTCTGCGATATACTACGGTGTAAGTTAGTGGATCGTATACAGCAGATTACGACTACGACACAAGAGACTCCGTGTTCACTTACTTAATATGGTGACTAAATATACTATTTGTAACTGTAAGTGGAGAATTGAAAGTAATAACGTACGTCTAAATAATGAACTTTAAATGTCGGGATACTTCGTATGTTCCCAATGACCCTAACTGAGAGCAGATGAAGGTCCAGTAATTCGACCAAATCGCCGTCTTCTTTAGTATCTTCCGTAACGTTTCGACGTGTATCGATTGTAGAGCTCTTTTTACTTCTTTTAGCCTTGCGTAGTACGCAGGACTGAGTGCAGCAAATTGGCAAGCGCCCGAAAGAACTGAAATTTGTCCTAAGTGCTCCTTTCGGATGGTGGGTTAAGAGAGTATTTACGTGCAAACTTTTTTTTTAATATATGAGGGGTTTCGCAGGAGAAGCTCGTCTGCTTAATGGGACGAAGCGCAGTTCTTCGCCGGCCCAATGGGCTCGCTCCATTACAGTTGAACGGAGAACTTGTGACGTTGTGGAAAAAGGGGGGACTAGAGAGGGCCGTTGGAGCGATCACCGATGCATGGCACCCTGTGAGCGAGGGATAACTTGCCCTGAAAAGACGCTGAAAGGGAAGACATTTATTGAAGAAAGTTATCCCGAGAGGTTCATCTGAGGGTGAAAATATATACGGCCGGGCAACAAAAATTATTGAGCCGCTTTATCCCGGAGCTTAGGCGAAGGAGCTTGCGGAATCGAGTGGCGGCCGTCTCCTGAGCGTGGAAAAGAGCTTCTGCCCACAAAGCTTTGATTTGAGGGGAAATAAGAAAAGAGAAAGCTGTAAATGCCGCGGTATTCCGCGTCTAGGCACATAATATAGAAGAATCGCATTGGACTAAAGTTCTCTCGCAAAATTGTTGCATACAATGGAAACACATCTAATCGTTATTTAAAATTATCGCCCTGTTATCTTATCAGAGATTTAAAACGTTCCTTAACGTACTCAACAATTAAGATCTTATCGCAAACATCGCTTTTATAAATCGGTGATTTAGTGTGTGAACGTCGAATCGTTTCATGAAGACATTTGCCCGGCAAAAAGAAAGATTTTTTTACAGGATACTGGAAACAGTGATATCTGAGTATTCTATTTTTATACTGCATTTTTTTACTTTCCTCGGGTCCACGACGTAAGAAGAAAGTACGAATGTTGTGATAAATCAGGAGCAACCCAACGAATCGCAGAACCCTAAGCACTGTCAGTTCCTATGTAGGACTTTGTATTACTAGATTCATACGAGCTTAGGGAGAAAGATATTGGAGTAGTTGCTAAAACAATAAACCTCGATTATTGTACGTGGGACTGCGTGTGTCGGGCCATCTTACAAGATGGAACACGATTCATAAATACCCGGTTGACGATGAACTTGTGATGACCTACTATCGTGAGGGGGTTGGGTGAAAAGCATTGCCATTACTTAGTGACGTGCTTGGGAATTGCAATTTTACCATCCTTAAAGAACAATCTCACCTGCCAATTAATAATCTCGATGTATATATTTTGATAATTAAAAATCAATGTTTATCTCACTTTCATATTGGATGAAAAGAAAATTTAATTAAACGAATCCTTGAAAAACCTAAGCTCCGTGTTTGGACCAAGGGAGAAAAAATGGAAATTAAATTGAAAGCGAAGAACTGATTGGATGTGGGCGAGAGAGAAGTGGACGGTTGATAAACACTAGGATTTGCGGAAAGGAGTTCAGAGTGACACCAGAGAGCGTTCAGAATAACGAGTAAGAGAGAGAATGAGACTCCACAGTACTTCCAGATTTACGTTTACGTATAGTCAAACTGACTGACAGTCTTCGACTCTTGAAATCTTGTCATGTTAGTCAGAATATTGAAAGAAACGATTTGATTCTGTAGAAAAAGTTCTGCAGAAGCTTTTAGCGGCTGCAACATTAACTGACTGATGAAAACCCAGCGGTCAGAGCAGCTCAACCTCAGGAAATCCAATTAGAGCGACAGCCTTGGAGAAATGCAGAAGAACGAACAAAAGCTTTGATAGTTTGGCTTGTACAGAACAGCAGCCCACTTTTATATTGAGCGAAAAGGACATAACATGTAAATGAGTCCTTGAAAAAGTTGAAAGAATAACCTAAGCTCGCTAAGATGGAATATCAATCAATTGAATACTAAAAAGCAGGGGCAACTAGTACGCACTAAACTCAGATCTCACCTCCTCTTTTTATGAAACTGTTTGAGGAGATCAAACTCAATAAACCACCATTGACTAAATATTTGAAATTACGAGGCAGTGGTCCTCAATGCTGCCTTTCAATCGCCTCATCTCAGGCTCACGACCAGGAAAGAAATTGATGCATCGTAACAGTCAAACTGGACTGATGCCGCAATCTCATTGAACAAAAAGGCATCAAACTACTGGTAATTCGGTGAACTAAATCCTTTCTTTAGCGAATTTGTAGAAATCAACGAAATCGATGAAGATTAGTACTCATAATTAGCCCACGTGACACTGAGGCTATGTAAAATTGTTGCGCCATTTTGTTGAGTTCACTGTGTATTTGTAAAACAACACAGGACCATGAAATGTATTCGAAATAATCTGCTCACGTTCGAATGCATACTTTTTTGTTTTTGGTTTTATTCAACGAGTCGGCAAGAAATATTTGTGGGGGGCCGTCGTGTAACTGTCGAGTCTCGGTGCAAACCGTATCAGTACTAGTCAGGTTGAGAATTTACTTATTTCTTATATTTGTTTTTGAGGCGTATGGAGGGTCTGCGTCTGGTGGCCCCGGGAATTCACTCACTCCTGCATATTGAGAACCCGGAATAGTTTAGCGCATTTGCATCAGGTTGACCCTCAAGCCTTTCTGTTCCACATCGTTGTGAGGATCTTACAGCGTGCATACATCCTCCGATACTATCCAGCAGTTTGGGAGGTTCAGGAGCAGTCTTTCCTCCACATTTTCATTCTTCATCCCCGGCCCTGGATCAGCAAGCTCCATCCTCATCTTGAGCTACCCTCTTGAGTTTGGTTGAGGCATTTCCTACTCAAGGGCATTGGAATCCACGGAAGTCAGGAACCCCCCCTCCCCCCACGTTCACCACAACCGCTCTTATGGGGCTTCTCAACCCCTCAATATCCTCCCAAATGTCTCCAATCGGGTCTCTAGGAGTAAGGCAAACTCTCGAAATGTAGGTACCTTAAGCTCAGGCAGGTGGATTGACTTGGCCGGGTCGCGTAGTTAAGCAGCATTTTCCAGTTTGTCCCTGAACCAGTGGGCTCCCTGGTTACGGTGCTGCTCGTTCAACAGTAGCACACCCACCTCCTTTTCCTGTTGGAACTGCTAGAAAAGATCCTCCGCCATTGTACTTCAGTGGAGCCCCATGGCCTCTCTAAACGCCCCGCAGTATTGATTAATAGTTCACACGAAGTTGAAACTAGTTGAATAAGTTAGTGTTGAATCGAATGTACATTTTTCCTGTTCATTCTTTACGTCAGCTTCATCTCGAAAAATTCATGGGATCTCGCGAAGGTGGTTGGTTGCCCGATACAGAAGTTAGTGAAAACGAGTTCCGCTAAAACAGCATGAAACAAAAAACATGATAATGTAATCATTTCTACGGTGGGCAAAGGTGTTTCTATTCTTTGAGGATGTGAAAAGGGTTATTTCCACACGTTGCAGGACGCTAGTGAGAATAAAAACAAGTATCTTGGGAGGTGCTCCTGTTTTTCAATGGGTCTTCGTTTTTCTGCGTCCAACGGTGTAGTGGGTCGACGAATAAACGTCTCAGAAGTGTCTTCAACGTGAACAGGAAATAGAACGGTTTTTATTGGATCGTTTTCCACGGTCCTGCCATCACCTCGAATGTTGACCCAACCCAACAACGTCCTAGTTTCTATTCCGCCGGATGTATGGAATTTTGAAAAGCGTGAAGGTTTTATTTATTTTTTAACGTTTTCTGAAAGAAATATGGTTAGAACGAATTATGTCCCACGAATCCATGGATTTAAATTTTGCAGTGGAACGGAGATTTAAACACATTTGCTGCTCTCCGATGTATTTCAAAAACCGTGGCGTTGTACGAATATGCACAAGAGGTTCAAAACTACCGTTATTGTGAATTTCGCTAATAACATGGTCACCGTGACTTTTAGTTACCTTAGCCCCTTAACAGCGGAACGAAAGTTATGTAACCGGCTGGAAAAAACGATTTCGAGTAAAATGAGTCCGAAAAGCAACATTTAAGAGAACGGTCTGTTTCTTCCAACACGATTCTGAGAGAATAGCTGAACCAAATCAGCCCAATTTTGATTCAATTTGTATCACAGGAGTTGGTTAAAAAAATATAGATATTGTGGTGATTAAAACATCTAATTTACGTAACATTTTTAAAAAAATGGCGATAACGGTTTTGATTAAATTTTTGGTATAGCCAGTTCGAAATGTTATGACAGTACCATAAAATTAATTACTAGAGCAGCAGAATAAATTATTAAACATCGAAGAAATAGAATAAATCGATTTTATCGCAGTTGTATCGTTATAGTTTCCGCTCATATGATACTAGGGTTCTCAGATACATCACGATAGCAGTCCTATGAACTAACTCTTTGGGGAGAGTTTAATAATGTTCATTCGATAATTAGAAGGGGCCTCAATTAAACTAATTTCCGTTCCTGTTTCAAACAGGATAGACTTGAATGAATCTCGAATTCGGGTTTAACAACGGGGGCTCTGAAAGTGTGAAACTGGTTGTACGGGGAAAGAAGGGAAAATTCGAATTAGATGTCGATGAGAGGTGAAACGAGTGTCTGTTGGGAGAATTGGGAGATGAGGGTATTGCGAAAGGTGTTAGATAACTATGTTGGGAGAACTCGACCCAACTGACTTTCGCGAGACTTCGTAGGAGAATGAGTTTGGGAGGAGCTGTCTGTTGTGGAGAAGAATGTGAAAAGACAGGAGGAAATGATATTTCAGAATGTCCAGACAAAGGGGAAATCCATCGTCAATTGGAAATAACGGTAGAGGTGGAATTTCTATAGGTAACAATAAGGGGTTGAGGACTTGAGGGGTCTCTGGAGAAACGATGACTTTGCCGTTAAGGGCCAGGGAGTCCCGTTAGGGCAGGTGCGGGAATTCCAAAGTCACGAAACCCATACTGATTCGACGTTTTGCGTGCACTCCTCCCAGTCCTGACGTATTTGATAGTTCTAAAACCGCATGCTCGAATCATCTCAAAAATAACATAATGGTCTTGGTATAAGCACAAGCAACTCAATAAATTCCGGAATGTTAAAGCGCTACCAATTTATATGTAGAAAATTGAGCTGCGTTCTAGAAGCTTCGTGTATAATGATTGAAACCCTGATTTGTTGAGTTGCTGGAGAGATTAAAGTCCGGAGCAGAGGAAAGTTGTGTGATGAGCCGCACCAGATTTTTTCTTTTCGCGATAAGGTACGGCGAAAACTGCGTAGAAGAAACCGACAACTGCCATGTGATTAATTCCTTTGACATTATTTATTGCGGATATTTAGAGGGGAATTTTATTTTGTGGAAGGGTTTGTTTGATTGAGTAGCATCTAATTTTATTTTTCATGGCAGTTGTAAAGAGATTTTGATGATTTCTGTTGGTCATCTTGAAAATGTGTTTTATGAACAACAGGAATAACTGTGTGTCGTCAGTAAAGTGCAATTTTCCCATTTTCTGATGATTTTTCGCATCATCGAGTGTTTTGGGACACGAGGGAAAGATTTCACTTGTGACTCACCCTTGCGGTTAATGTTAGAAAAGAAGAGCTTCGTCTCTCTATATAATTCGATTTTGATCATTGAAATTGACCGGTGGCATATTTTATGTTAGTCGGCACACCACATTCCGTAGGTGATGACTTTTATCGCAGATTGTACTCGTTTGGAGAACAATCTGTCTGACAATAACATAACTGTATTTCGAAGTATGGAACTTCCTCAGTTTCTGATGATCCCCCAGAGAGTTGAGCGGCTGGCCTTAAGTGCTGCGCTAGTCTTTCCTAACTTCCCCCGAAACTTCGGTAATCGCGAAGTTCAACAGGTGAACAGTTCTTGGCAAGTAACGACGATTCGGAACGTCAGGATGATTTAGCGTCTGTCGGTGGTGATATTCGCATTTATTTGACTTTCACGTCAATCAAGAAGTTTTGTTCTTGGAAAGGCTCTGGCGTCGCTAATTTGACTACTGTTGACGCGAATGCTAATGTTTGAGGAGGGTAAATAGGAGTTGAGAGAAAAGTTCAGCATTGCCTTCGTTACGAGCCTAGCAATTATGGCCATTAACCCCTTAAGAAACTTCTTTACCTCTTCATTCGCAAAAGTTAAAATCCTTGGGAAATTGAATTTTAAATCCTAATTTTATATCATTTGTGAGGTAACGTATAACGTAATTACAGTGTGCAGAGAGTAATGAACTGCAAGGAAACTACTATTTATTAAGAGGAAAATATTTAGGGTGGTCGTCTCAACAAGCTACATACCAAAATTCCATCTAGTCGTTGTCCTACTTTCTGACACCTTTGTCGTTCGGCTCCGTATCAAAAAATACCTAGGAAACGATACCAAACACGACTTTCGAATTCGAATTTCGTTTTCGGCTCTTATTTTTCGTTCATAACGGTCATGGGTTTCGTCCGACCGTATTGCCGAGTAGGCGGGCACAACTAGATACTAAATGGACTTTTTGTGCGAAAGAACGGATACTTTAGGCCACGTTAAAGGTAAAATATGGTCAAAGAACGGCGAACGAAAACTGCAGATTTGGAATCCCCTCCCTTGAAACATCAAAGTTGGCTCTTGGTCGGGGGGGGGGGGGTAAAACAATTCTACTGACCGAAAACATAGGTATATTATTCAAAATGAATAATGAACCAAAACTGCACCAAATTCGATTTTCAACATCTGGGAATTCATTGTGCTTTATGATCCCAACAGAATCACACTAATACAACGTGTAAACATTTTATTTTGAAAAAAGTAGTTTCCAGTCTACTAGTAGTTTTGTCTGGGGCTATTTCGGCTTTGGATTTGGATTAGGTTCTTAGAACTGCCATCATTGTCACCTGCAGGGCCCAACGATGGGACCTAGAGTTGGGCAAAACAAAAGGTACTATAGTGCAATGAAGAATTTTGTACCTTATGGTATGTGTTGTTGAAATAACGAAAAACTCGTTGGAGAGAAAAGTATATTATTGCGGAATGTTTCTGTCCTGAGAGCGGGACGAAGGGAAGAGTTGATAAGGTGCTCGTACCTTGCTCTCATATGCTCATCTAGCTTGAAGTGCCGATGGCTAAGTCGTCTTCTATTGTAGTGGCAGCTCCGGGGTCCACTGAGGATTATTACTTTCCTTGCTCTACGAAGTAGAAAGGAAAGTAATGTAATCGGCTGAAAAAAAAATTTTGAGTTCTCTTCAGATCTTTACGTTTCAGACCCCCCTGAGTCCGAAAAACACTATTTGGGAAAATGGTCTGTGTGTGTGTGTGTATGTGTGTCTGTGAACGATTTTCAGAGAGAACCACCGTACCAAATCCACTCAAACTTAATATCTCGCCCACGGGTTACTATGGAACGCCAAAATAAGGGTTTGAACAAAATCCACCGAAAGTAAGCTATAGTTATCATAGTGATCAAAACACCAAATATTTTTTTTTTCAAAACCGGCTCTAACGATTTAAATTAAATTTTTTATGTTGATAGCTCCCATTATGGCAACTATACCATGAAATTCCCATTTATGGGAAAATGACGAGAGCAGCACAATAAATTACCAAAACTTTCGACGAAATCGATTTGAGCACGGTTTTTAGAGAAAACCACCGTACCAAATCAGCTGAAACTTGATATCTAGCCTACAGGTTACCATGGGACGCAAAAATAAGGGTATGGGTAAAACCCACCGAAAGTTAACTATAGTTATCATAGTGATCAAAAAAACACCAATTTTTTTCTCAAAAACGGCTGTAAAGATTTTCATTAAATTTTTTATATAGATAGCTATCAATAAGGCAGTTATTCCGTCTAATTCCCATTTGTGGGAAAATGACGAGAGCAGCACAATTAATTATCAAAACTTTCGACGAAAAGCGTTTTTAACGCAGTTTTTTCCTTGTAAACTCCCCTGGAATTTTTGTAGAAGTTAAAAAAAAATTGGTGTTGTAGTCCAATCTAATACCTAAAGGGTGAGTGTTTGGAAACGCTCATGAGATACATGGGGCTCACTCCAGAAATTCCTGAATTTTAACTACTGCCGTTTCGCTTACTACCAGTTCTTAACGTTATTACCCAATAACTCTGCAAAAGTAATTATTATCCTTCTTAAAAAATTTGTGTTTACAGCCTCATTAATTATCTGTGTACCAATTGCTCAATAATGGTGTTGCAATGAGTACGAGCAGCACAATAAAATCTGGAACTGTAAGCGCTACCGCTTCGTGCTGCCGTAAAGCGTTGTTTGACAAAGTTCAAATTAACTGAGTGATAAATGAATTGATTAAATAGAATTAGCCATGTAGAAAGTGAATTGACGTAGAGCTAAGGAAAGTTGTGTGTTGCAACTCACCAGATATTTTTAATTGAGAAGAGGGTGTCTTCCTAGAAGTCGAATGTCTAGGTTCTGGGAAGGTGCGTTAATGCAGATCTTATTAGTCCAAATGTCTTATTTTGTTCAAATTTCATCGCGCATTTTTATATCTAAACGCTTCCTTCTTTGTCATTAACATTACGAGCCAAGTTTTGGTTTCACTGAAGGTATCGATTGCATGGTTTTGTGAACTCCACCGGCTAAAATCTCGAGCAGCTTGTGATGATCGATATTATATTAAAGAGCTTTCAACAAGTTTGTTTTACGCCACGTACGATTGGAAAACTATTCACTAACCTTTTGTTTTCCTTTGTTTCAGGCTCTGTTGCAGTCTCACGACGTCGTTGCTCACGAAATTTATGGGGAGGACGCCATTCGTGTAACGCCTCCGCCCCTGCCGTACTTAAACGGCGATGACGATGACCTAGACGCGCCCAACGGTGACCTTGAACTCGAAAATGTCACCAGGGTGCGCCTAGTACAGTTTCAAAAGAACACCGATGAGCCTATGGTTCGTTTCTTTTTGCTACATTCAATAAATTCACTAGCTCCGTAGATGTATTTTCTGGCACCTCGTACACAATTAAATAAACCCCAGAAGTCACCTCTTTCCCCCCAATCGAACATCTCGCTCATAATATTTGATATTTTATAACCCACTTGCTTTTCGAAAGTTTCCAAAACACAAAGTAGATAGGTCTTCACCCACTAAGGAATGACCCTTACTTTTTTTGTTTTGGTAAAATTTTGGATTTAATCACTAATTGCGTTCTGAAAGACGAGTAAAATAACATTTACAATCATGTACCAAGGAAATGGCTGGCTCTATCCACCAGGAGATCCTCCAAAATGCAAAAATAGCGCCCCTAGTGTGTAGAAATTACATCTTTAAATGGCAGGGGGATGGTAGGAACCATCTAGTGGGATATCGATCTACCTCGAAAAATAACAACCCTCGTGTGGTTGAAGGACGGGCAATGTACCACTAAAACAATTATTTGATGAATTGTGTGCAAAATTTGCCTTGTATTTCATACGGATCCCACGAGCCCTACGAGCTCATTCCTCATTGGAGTCTCCAGTAAGGATTACCAGAATTCATGAACTGCATTTCACTGAAGTCCATCTTTATTGACAAACATGCATTAGACATAATAAATCGTAAAAGGTAAATAGAAATGGAAAAATCGCCTCTGAGTCACCTCTGTTCAGTGCACACGAGGGGGGGCAGATGTGAGAAATTTAGTATGAGCAAATAAAAGGTGGCGAATGAGGTCTGTAAGAGAGAACTGTACCACTTGTGAACGGGAGAAGTAAAGCACAGAACAGAGCATTTGAGACATCGCATTCATGCAACACAAAAGGGGTCTCTGGATATGTAAACTGGTGTATGGATGAAAGTGAAGGCGGCATGAGTAACTAGACGATAACTGAGAGTGGAACGTGAGGGTTTCATAGTCTTGGGTTGGAATACGTAAGAAGAGGTGGTAGAGTGAGTGATGAGAATGGAGTAGGGAAGAAAAACTACAAGTGGACATTTTAGAAACATTAACGCTTAAAATCCTCACGCTTTTTATATAATCCTTAATCCGTTTGTCGGCAGTAGAACCTGATTGAACAGGTGGTTCGGAGTTTCAGGCAGCCCCCTTTCAAAGGGCTCATGTCAGGAATGACAGGGAAACCCTCCTGGGAAGCCTAATACCGTAAAACACTCCCCATTTTATCAAAGAAGAGAAGATTTAAAAAAACCCAAACACTCGAAAAATGAAAAATCGGGTCATAAAGATCTTGAAAAGTCAAAGATTAGATTGACAGGAGGCTCTGTGATTCTGGAATTGGCGGCCAATCTTGAATGCTCTGGATTTTCCATTAGGACCACGGGCATCTGAACTAATTCGGCCAGAGCTGAGTCGAACAACATTCTTCGCCAAATCAGATGGTCAATGACTATTCGCTCACAAAATCAAAAGATAGATCGAGCGTGTGTGTACTAGTATGCTCATTGTTCTTCTACTGCCCTGTTGTTTGGCGAACTTATCGTCAATCACAGGAGAGTACTGGGCCAATCCCTGTATATCACCAAAGCCAATAAGACAGTATCCACTGAAGTACTCCAAGTGATCGCTGGTCAGGTTCCAGTTGACTTGGCCATTGAGTGATCCATGGTGGGCAAGTGGAGAGCGAAAAGGGAGCTTCCACCTTTGTGGGCCAAACTGGTTGGTGTAGACCTTCCCACTGAACGAAAACTAGCCACAGTAGTCAAGAGGGCGCTAGATAAATGACAAGCGCGATGGGAATTCTCGTCAAAGGAATGTGACTCGTACGAGTTTTTTCCAAACATCCGTCAACGCCATAGTAGAAATTGGTTTAAGCCTGACCACTGGACGAGCCAGTTCCTTACAGTCCTCATAACTCTTTCGTCCAGTTTGCTAAGAAGGTTATGGTCAAGAAACGTGGCCATAGTTGATCTGTTCCTTTGAAACTTGACACCCAAACCGATAATTAGATCAATTGGGAAACCAAATTAAGAACTCCCTGATGGTACGTGACTCCCCGGGGTCATACCTATGTAGTTTATTCAGTTACATGACCCCCGATGACTCCACAGTTATCTTAATTTTCAGTGAGACAAGTATCTGGACCATTCTATTTGTGCAGCATCACAAATGAGTTGGTCAAACGTAATTTATCGCTCTCGAAACGGTTCCCTTCGATGTTCATTCGGACCAGCAGACCTAACAACTCGAATTGATGGTAAACCCTCTCCCAGTTTTCTCCGCTTACCAGATTACGTTTTCAAGAGAAAATAGAGCTCTTTGTTTCCGAATAAGAAAACCTCCCTCACCAATCCCCCGATAGTTGAGCGAAATTGAATCCTATCGAGACCGCGGTTCATTTGCTCCAACCTAACGGACAATCAATTTCAATCAAACTTCAAACTGTAGGTCATTTCCATGCTAATTGAACCTTCTTCCACCCCGATAACTGAATCTCCTTACTGCGGCAAGTTGCAATCGATGGGGAGGTTATTGGGTTTTACGGCAACAAACGAGAGTGTAGCAGCGGAGAAAATTAGTTCACATTTTTACTTCACGACGAGCTGAAGTTGTTTTTTAAATCCGAGTTCTAATCAGTTGTTCAGTGTGGTGTCTGGCAAGAATGTACCGTGCTGTCTATCCGCATGAATTGTGCTCCACTATACAATGATGTCAAGACTTGATTAGATTTTAAATCGTGAAGATTTTTCCATTATCATCATATTGTGAGTTCTGGGGGAATGAACGTAGTTGCCAATATTATCAATACATCGACGATTTTGGCTCGTTTTCCAATGTTTTTGGAATCGATGATCACGTACCAATAGAGTTGGAACACCGATGTCTATTCTTTGATGGTCGATGTGTGTCTGTGAACGCAATTAAGAAAAAACAACTACTAAAAATGTGTTTGAATGTCATATTTAGTGTGAAGATCGCCATGGGACGTCAAAACAATATGATCCGTAGCTATGGGGCAAATTTGTTTTACTCAAAGAAGGCTCAAAAATTTTCCCAATTTTCTCAAAAAGTTTTATCCAATTATTTGTGTAGACAGTTTCAAATAACACGACAATGCCATAAAATCGTTATTTTTGTTTGAAAATAACGAAAAGAGCGTATTAACCAGAGAACATTTCGACAAAAAGCGATTTTAGATCGGTTTTTCCATATTTAAATTTATTGGTAATGTTTATGGTTTGTACAGTACACAAATTACAGAAAAAAGAAATGGGAACACGTACTATAGTGGGACGAAGGTGGAAAAAAGTCGGGAACGGAAAGAGTGAACAATTAGGGAGCAGAATTGCAATAAATAGCAACGAATAAGAAGCCAGTCACCGTAAAAAGGCCCAGGGTCCTCGTTCGTGGATGTCAATGTACCAACCATGATAGGGGCAATAAACTGCAGAGTGTATTCCAGGTGCGGCTGAGCGAGAGAATGATACAGAGTGGTGAGATGGCACGTGTGGCAGCCCCTGCAATGTGATCATTGAACGCCAACTGAGGATCCAGAGTCACCCCCAGGGTCTTGAACAGAGGACGAGTACGCGCGGGAGTACGGAAACAACGAGCGATGGGGTTGCCTGTTTCTACAACCTGTGAATATTCTTCAAAGTAGGTCCCATTAACATCTGCACGCTCCCTCCACTGGTTATCCAGTGCTAAGTAAGCCCCGTGGAAGGTCTCGTCGATGGGAACCTTCCTCAGGGTGTTCGTTGCGTCCGTTTGGATAAGCTTGCTGTTTTTTGAGTTGGCGTTCTCTTAATCTGTGGAAACAGGAACAACTCAGGTGGACTCCCAGAGACGTGTGGCTTGGTGCATCAACTTGTGGGCCATCCTTTTGGACTAATGTTCTTTTCGAGGCACGAATTCATGTCGTGGTTTACACCTTGGGTCCTTTTTCTTGTCTTCGTTTGGACGCTGAGGTGTACCATTTGACGCTCTACCGCTCGAAGTCGACATTTTCTGGCCTTAAATAACGTTAGTGAAATACTCTGGTTTAATTTCCTTTCACGTGCGATGAACACTGTTGCCTTTCTGCTCATCTGCCAGAAGTTTTGAATTGCACGTGCAACTCCTCCATAACAGTTTTGAATACGGAAAGTTTTTGAATGCTCAAGATGTCGCTTGTACGGCGCAGAACTCAACAGCTAGCGAACGCGATTCAGAATTTCTTTTTTTCTGCGTGCTGTTGGTCTTACTGATTGATAGTTGTCTTCACGCAATTCTTGGTCGTCTGTTACTTCCTCGCCCACCTCGTGACTGGTTTATATCTCGTAGTCGACTCACATCAGGAATGCTTGAGTGTCTTCTACTCTTAGCCCATGGTTGCTCGTTTGTATCAGTCATCGGGTGTCGTAACGAGGTCTCAAAACAAAATTGCATTAATTTTGCAAATTTTGATCCTTTCGATGCCTTGTGCGGGCTGAACTAAAACGACCTGTAAAGCTAAGCCAAGCCCCCCCTCCCTCTTAACCATCACTGCCGCCTGAAGCAACCCGTAAGAGCTCCAGGCTCCTGTTCATTTGTAGCAGGCAGTTCTACACCAGTTTGATGTGCTACAGTTCGAGCTCAATGCCTTGTAAGCTGCCTCCAGTCCTCCAGTTAACAGCAATACAAATACATCTCGTTTTCATTCAGCAACCACCGTACACAGTCCGTCACTGCAAAGGTGTATGGTTTACACGGAGAGACGCCCACTGGTGTCAGGTCGCCAATCAGCCAGTGTAGTGAATACCAGCCTCAAAATCTAGGACCCTCGTCTTCTTAATTTAATATTTCATAAAGAAGGGTGTTTGGACCAGGATAGACGTGAATGAAACTCGGAGACGGATATTTACTGAGCACAAACTTGTAATTGGTGAGCTGGAATATCACAAGGTTCGAAGACTTGGATTGTACAAAGAAGAGGTGACTTACACAGGAGATGAGTTGAGTATGGAATCGCGAACAAATAGGGCTCTGAAGACGTGAAAACTGGTTGTACTCGGAAGGAGGGAGAAAGCCGAACTAGAAGTCGATGAGAGGTGAAAGAGGTATCCGTTGGGAGAATTGGAGACGGCCATATCGCGAAAGGTGTTAGGAAACAAGTGTTGGGAGAGCTGGGGACGACTCACTTCGGCGACACTTCGTAGCAGAATGAATATTTGGGAGAAGGTATCTGTTGTGGAGAAGGATCTGAGAAGGGCGGAGAGGGGAAGGGTGGGGAAACCACCGTTGGAAATATCCGCCGATTTGGGATTTATGGGCGCAAAGACCTTTAGAGGAACAATGACCTCGCCACAGGAGCCCGTTAGGCAAGGAGCGGAAATTCCGAGGTCAAAAGCCTGGAGGGATTCGGCGCTTGCGTCGAACAAAGGGATACCCTGAAGCGACCTCTTCTCAACCACATGCAGTTCCTGGCTCCTTACACTCACCCTATACAGGGTCCAGGGTTGCATTCAGGGTGTATTCTGTTTTCCCACTCTGGTTCACCTTCATAATAAGCGTGCTAACTCGTGCTCCTCGTGAATGTGGAGCGGTGCTAACTTCAACGGGACTTTCGGGCGTGTTCCTCCTTTAGCCAATTACCGGCAAAGGCCCTGAATGCGCCCTCTTCACAGTTTTCCTTGTTTGCTTCAATCCACGTCAGATAATTTGCTACATGACATTTGCACACTCATATTTTTAAATTTGTTCTACCATTACTGTAAGTCATTGTCGATTTGAATTTCAGGGCATCACGCTCAAGATGAATGAGGACGGCAAGTGTGTTGTGGCGAGGATCATGCACGGTGGTATGATCCATCGCCAGGCCACTCTCCACGTGGGCGACGAGATTCGCGAAATCAATGGAATCCCCGTCGCCAACCAGTCTGTCTCCGCCCTACAGAAAATTCTGGTAAAATTTCCTATTCTGGATGTGAGTAAAATTATCTGTTGTGCATCAGTTGCAGGTTTTGAAGCATTCCTCAAAACGATTGTGGTTTGTTTTGAATGGACTTGCATAAGAGATTCTTTTCTTATTGATGGAAATACCTAATTGCGCACATGTCTTTGGATAACTAATAGTATATTCTTAGCGTTGCTCTGTATAATGAAATCTAAGTACTAGTTGCATGACGAACTCGATTGATCCCCTTCCGTTTGGGCTGTTTTCAACGTGCGAAGGCTTTACCAGTGGAGTTATCGGCGTTTAGAACACACGTGGGAAACTTTCAACACAACCGTGGGCTTTATGGTGATATTAAGCGAGCCATTAGTGGTGAAATAGGATGAATCTCCCGTGTCTTGCAGTATCTACGACGTAACTCCTCTCCTGCATCTGACTGGAGTGGTAGGACCTACAAGCTCCTACAAGTAGAAAGTGACTTCAGCCCTTGTTGAAGAACTGTGCAGTAAATCTTATAGTTTGAGCCAATGTTTTTTATAATCAGTGTTTTTCTGTCATCGACGGGATTACTGATGCATCATGCTCTACGCCGGTTTGACTGAGTTCATTGATATTTACGAAGAGTGCGGATGCTGTAATCTCCACTGCAGCCACTAATTTTCCTGCCAGTAGACGTGACATTTTGTAGGTAATCATTAGGCGCTTATGTGTTCGGTCTGTGGCCAAAAGACGAAGAGTTGCGATGAGATATCGTGCCACCGTTCACAATTCGTAGAGTTTCAGCTATAAATTGGCCAACTATCTCCAGCAAACAATTAAAAATTGAGCTCTCCATCCTCAAACAGTTCTTATAATCTTCTATAGTTCGATATCGATATAGGGCAACGATTTGGCGTCACAGGTCTGTTTTTTAATCAAAATGACTGTTATCATGAAGATTATAGTTCTGGTTGTATTCGAGAGCACGAGCATCAGCGTGTATCGGACCCAGATCTATGGAGGCACGACAGGTTGTCATTTAACCAGTAACCCGGTCGAGAGCATTTGCCAATGTGTTTCCACACGGAGGTATGCTCCCGGGGAATCCATGCCACATGCGAGGAATTCTTAGTTTGGTTTACCACCTGTTCTAACTATTTACTTGAATGGTAAGTTTCGAAGAGAGAGATCAAGTATGGCCACGTTTTTTTGTCATAACCTCCGTAGTAAACTAGGCGAAACAGTTAAATGCGTACTTGGTAGCAGTCACAGCGGAAGGTTTGGCTGCTCCTTCAACAACTGCTGATCACTGTTGTAGAAACTAGCGGCACGTGGTTTCTTGTTTTCTCTAGAGTGAGGCGTAAGATGGTGAGTGGAGTGATGGAGTATCTTTAAGATAAAAGAAGTAGAGCCGCGCATTGAAGATGCCATGTTCTGTAGGGAACTGGTATGTCTAGGGGCTGAGTCAATCCACTTTCTCGTAGCTTACGGATGTTTGGGGAACAAAATAGTAGTGTCCTTTTGACGAGGATTCCTATCTCGTTTGTCATTTATATAGTGCTCATTCATGAATCGTTCAGTGAGGAGGTGTATAAGGAGTTCGGCTCAGAGTGGCTGAAGCTCCCTTTTCTTTCTCCACTTGTCCACCGTGCTCTAAATGGCCAAGTCAACTGGCACCTGGCTAGTGATCACTTGGAGTGCTTTAATGGATGCTGTCTTGTAGACGTTGGAGCGCTACTCTTTGGAATTGATAATTGATTTCTTTTGATTGACTGTGACTGTGCTAACCTGTACAACTGAGCAGTACCCTATGACGCCTTAGTAAATGGCCTTGAACGGTAGGATAGTGTTACGGTAGCACACACTCCTAGTGGCAGTAATGAGGCAAAGCTTGCGAGGGTAGTCCTTTGAGGGATTGAAGGCGTTGGCTGGAACGCCAACTCTCACTTATATTAAAGCCTAATCACATGTCTAGCTTCTCAAGAGGATCTCGGTGACTGCCAAAAGTTTTGAGTGGCTATTTAATTTAATTTCAGGCGTGAAAACGATTCGCCCGACCAAGAAACAATTCTGTAACGCTACTCTCCTTTTTCTCTTCTCTAAAACTGAGCAAATTAGGCGATTCATTGCAGCAATACCGTTTCTCGATCCCATGCCTACGGAAACCTTCGTAAGAGAGTTTGCAAGGCCCGTCGAAGGAGTGTGACCGGAGGAGCGTCGTGTGAGATGGTCATACTGATCGTACTGTGAGTTCGATGGCTTCAAATTCGTTCAAAATGGCATTTGTAGCCCATTGCAAAGTGGGTGAGTTCTAAGAATTGCTTCTAGCACTCGCCGCAAAGCCCGCGGTTGCGTCGAAAATTCCCCGCCGAAGTTCTAAACGTTGATAACTCAATTGCTTGAGCCCTTCGCAAGTCGAAAACACACAACTGCCTCGACCGAGGCAGAAACCTGCAGTGCGTTGGATTTTAATGATACAGCGTCTTTCCCGCCTACTGGGGAAAACCCAAGCCGAGGCAAGTCTTCAATTTTACGGAACAAGTCGTTCTTCCTGTATTCGCCTCAGTTCTCTTATCTCTTTATGTGTGTGTGTGTGTGTGTGTGTGTGGGAGGGGGGGGGTTCCTGGAAAGAAAATATAAGAGGAAGAATTTTTTCTCGTAAACGGATAACCAGGAGAATGGTAAGAGGAATCGGAGAACCGAGAGATCTCATAGTAAAAAATGAATAAAGACTACGCATCCCTTCGAGCGAGCATTTTCTTTGCATTGGAAAAAACATATAATAAAAAGGAAGAGGGGCCCCAAAGAATATGAAGGATGGAAATCTAAAGAGGGAAATTTTGCATCGTGTTTCGGTTGCTCCGCCGAAGAACCGCGTTCCCTGTCTCTTCAACGGCCATGTTTTCTATCCGTTCAAGCATCCAGCAATATCAATACGATGAGGTGTGCGCTTGTCCAAGTAAGCGAGTGGTAATCTCAAATGAAAACACTACGGGGCTTACTACTAGTATTGGAAAAACGTCAAGCACTTCTTGAAAGTGAGTGATACGAGTAGCTCTGGCCGAAAACTGGGTGGTGTTCTCATTCGTCGGATAAGCCCTTTCCTGTACATGATTTACACTGCTCCGTGTTCGCTACAAAACAGTATTGTACAATAAATAGTTCGGTTTGTCATGCCACGAGCTCGTCCGTGGCGTTAAAGGTGATTAAGTTGGGCGAGAACACCTCTGATCTTGTAGTTGTTACTTTCTTTGGCTCAACAAAGTAGAAAGGGAAGTTATGTAATCGAAAAACGAAATTAGAGTTCTCTTCAAATCTTTACGTCTCAGACCCTACTGAGCCCGAAAAACGCTGTTTGGCCAAATAGTCTGTGTGTGTTGTATAACACGACGGATCTTCGTATGTCGGAAGGTCGTGGAATGGAGACAGGTAACATTAGAGCTGAAGCATTGACCTTGTCCTGGTGCGGCCTATGGTGCAAAAACAATGCTGAGAAAACGCGTCGGCTCGGTGTCACATCATCATCATCACCCACCTGTTGCGGGGGGATTGTTATTTATATTGTTTCAACTTTTTGAAACCCATGTACAGAGAACTTCGGGGATTGGGAACGGTGGGGGTGTGTCTGTGAACGTGATTAAAAGGAAACGGCTAAACAAAACCAGCTCAAACTTGATGTCTCGCCATGGTGGTAGCAGGTCCCCATGGGACGTCAAAATAGGGGTTTGAGAGAAAAATCCGTTCACAACCAACTACGAGTATAGTTATCATAGTAATCAAAGCACTAAATATTTTTTCTCTCGAAAACGGCTGTAACGATTTTTTGTATATATAGCTTCAAATGACACAAAAATATAAAAAAATTATCATTTGTAAGAAAATGACGAAAGCAGCACTATAAATTACCGAACATTTAAACGAAAACCGATTTTAACGCAGTTTTTCCCGTACCGTTTCACTTACTACAACAATATACGACATCGTTCTCACAGTGTTTACACTATTATTCTCGAACAGTGATTATACTCCTATAAAAATCATTTTTACGGTCTCATTAATTCTCTCTGTACTCGTTGCTCAATAATGGTCGTGGCACAAGTAGGAGCATCACAACAAATTCCGAAACTGTATCCGCTGTCACATTCTACCACCGTTTCTACCATGTTTGCCCAAGTTTAAATTAACAGAGTTAACAACAAATTGAACTTCGTGCCAGAGTCATGAAAGCCGGTGAATTGACGTAGAGCTGATAAGTCGCACTCGCTGCTCTGATTCCACTACTTTTTCCAACCCCATTATATTCGACGATACACTTCAGGGGGTGAGTTACACAAAGTGTTATTATCCTTCTCAAAAAAATCATGTTTACAGTCTCATTAATTCTCTCTGTACTGATTGCTCAATAATAGCCGTAAACGAGTAGGAGCACAACTATAAATCCCGGAACTGTAAGCGCTTTAACTTTCTACCATCATGAAGTTAAGTTTGACCAAGTTCATAAGAACTAGTGAAAAAGAAATTGAATTAATTGTGAAAGACATAAAAACTCGAGGTGAGAGATGAGTAAAGTTGAAGAAAAAAAACTCGTGCGACGCATAACTCAAGTTTCCCAGCTTCTCGTTCATTCTCGTGTTTTCAAAGCGTTTTTACCTAATAATTTAATATATTTTTCTTTTTAATTTGAACTTCCGCATTTGAGTCGATTTCGTTCAGCCGTTTCCTCTCAACGGTTTTTGTCTTCAGCTGATAATATAACTTTCCTATCGAACGTCTAGTTTATTACGAAAAGTTTAGTCATCGATTTATTTTATTCTCTTAATTCCTCCTAAAATCCTATCAATAACAGTACGCAGTCTTGACAGCAAATGTATAAAGCGATCAGTCATTCGCAAGTTTAGGTGTTTCTGAACCTTTTTTGCTGCAACAAGAACCAGCTCACTTCAGACAGTTTCATTAGGAGGAAAAAAAATCACTTACCAATTTTTAGGAGTAACAAAAACCATACATTTTTTACTTTTTGAACTATAAAAAAATTTGTTGCACTTATTAGCAATTTAATTGTTACAAATATTTTAATTATCCACAATGAAACCAAGATACCTCACTAGTCTTTCATTCTTAAGACATTATTAACTACTCTTTCATCCACTAGCTCTTCTGGCACATTGGTTACCCCCGTCAGACCTACTCGTGGGGCTTCCTTATTTTAATTTGTATGAGTAGATCATCTACGTTAAGAAGGCGAGCAGCCGTGTGACCCGGTATACGCTTATTATAGGAAATATACATTCACTTGCACATTGTTTTCGAACCCCTGCATCATATTACAGTTGCTTCAACCAATCAGTATTGCTCTTCATAAGTGCTACTCAGAGAGTTCGTTGATCAGTGGTAAAACCTAAAACATTCAAAACTACGTGTTTTTCAACGGCTTCATTTTTTCTACGGTCAACACTTAACGTAATGTGCCCCGACGCCCACGTTTTGTTCCTACGAACCACGTTTTATGTATTCATCTGTTGAATGTAGTAAACAAAGAGATTTTCCGCCCCTGAAAAGCTCTTTTTCAAATTTACTTGAAAACGGCTCTGACCTTCAGTAGAAATGATCCAAAGGAAGATGCAGTGCCCGTGCATCACTGAATTTTTGTAGGGGTGAGAAGGGGTGTGATATACATTTTTGCCTAATCCCCCGTCTAAGCCCCTAAATGTAATGGTATTGTTTCAATTGAAGTTTGATAAACACGTTTTAAAAAACCTTTGCAATAGTCTCATTCAGTCAGACTAGTTTGCTCCGTTGAATGTTCAGCCTTTTCTCGGGAAAGGAGAACAAGCTCGATGGAACGTAACAGGTGGCTCACACAGTCATCTAGTAACAGGTGATTCGTCCATTTCCCCCCTATCGGCTTAAAGTGGTAATCGCGCGGAAAAGAAACAAGGGAGGGTTCTTCGAGAAAGTGGAGCTTATTACGTGGATATCGTTTAAACGCAATTGCTCTTGTCTACAGACTACGTCTTATCTGCCTTTAAAAGTAGTAAGAAGGCAAGGTTCTTCAATCGGTTCGAGCTACTAGGAAGATAATGAAAGAACCGATTGATTAGATTATAGTTTGAAGTCATTTGTTCTCTGCTGCGAGCGCCACTAAGTCATCGATCATTTTTTCCCCCATTGAAATCTCGCAATCGCAGGAAAAATTCGACTTCGACGTTCATTATTGATTTCACTAATTACATTTTGGACTGCCCAGGATCCGAGCAAGAAAGCGTTTATTAAAAAATAATAGTTTTCGCGGAACCGACCACCAAGAAGGAATAGAACATTTGACACTTGAATGTGTTCAGCACCCTAGATATGTTAAGCGAAACGACGAGAGAAAGAGAACTCGTAAAAGTAGAGTCACATACGACTGTAACTGTGCTGTTATCGTCTCTGATCGAGTTATTGTAGATAATGACAACGCTTCATAATGGGTTGCTTCGAGTAAATTAGGAGTGAAGAATATCATTAATGGGGTTTGCGCCAGGTAGAGTGATAAAAGTGTGTGGGAGGATCATTTACTTTGTGTTAATATCAGTGAAGATACCCTAGTTCTAAATGTTAATAGTTAATAAAGGTTAGGTTAAGTGTTTTGTATTAATTTATCAAACGAGAGTTAAAGGAGGGCAGAGGAAGAGGAGGAGACAAATATTATTCGATGTCAGTGGTTTGTGATGAGAGAAAAAAATGCCGTTTAGTGTCGTTTTTTACTTTCCTTGCTCTACGAAGTAGAAAGGAAAGTTATGTAATCGGCTGAAAAAAAACTTGATATCTCGCCCCCAGGTTACCATGGGACGCCAAAATAAGGGTATGAACAAAATCCACCGAAATTTAACTTTAGTTATCACAGTGATCAAAACACCAAATATTTTTTTCTCAAAAACGGCTCTAACGATTTTGATTAAATTGTTTATATTGGTAGCTCCCAATAAGGCAACTATACCATAAAATGCCCATTCGTGGGAAAATGACGACAGCAGCACAATAAATTATCAAAATTTTCGACGAAAAGCGTTTTTAGCGCAGTTTGTTCCTTATAAACTCCGCTGGAATTTTTGTAGAATGTTAAAAAAAATTGGTATTGTAGTCCAATCAAATACCTAAAGGGTGAGTGTTTAAAAACGCTCATAAGATGCATGGAGCTCACTCCAGAAATTCCTGAATTTCAACTACCGCCGTTTCGCTTACTGTCAGCTCTAACAGTTATTACCCAATAACTCAGCAAAAGTGATTACAATCCTTCTTCAAAAATTCGTGTTTACAGCCTCATTCATTTTCTGTGTACCAGTCGCTCAATAATGGTCCTGCAATGAGTACGGGCAGCACAATAAATTCCAGAACTGTAGGCGCTACCGCTTCCCGCTGCCGTAAAGCGTTGTTTGACCAAGTTCTAATGAACTGAGTGGTAAATTGATTATGTAGGAAATGCCATGTAAAAAGTGAATTGACGTAGAGCTAAGGAAAGTTGTGTGTTGCAACGCACCAGATATTTTTGTTTTTTGCGCTGCCAGAGTGTTTCCGTCTCTAGCTATTTGAGGGCAGAGATCTATTTGGAAACCACATATTAAGGAAGTTACATTCGATTGGTACTTTTACACCTCCCAGTGTTTATGGGTGCTGCAGTTATTAGTTATCAATGGTCAGTTGAACCTTAATCTCTCAGTTCTTAAGGTGTTGGGGAACCCGACGAGTCCTTCAATAAATTGAATTGTTTATCCCCTTTTAAACCCTCTCAGCTTTATGTTAAGCTTCCTCTGCGTTCACTTGACTATCCCCCCGTACGTTACCACAACTCTTCTCTTCTACGTTTGACTTAACTGCGTTCTTGACAGTTACAGCCAGTTCTCGTTAGATGGATCGCCCTCTTACAATTCCTAATGTGTTTACGCTCCTTTTTTACATTTTTTTTTTTCGTTTCTCCTCAATTTCTCTTCGTTTCTCACACCTGCTATTGCTGAGCCTCTCACATGTTCGTCAGGATTTTCCAACTTTTCATGAAATTCTTAATTGTGTTAATGTGTCGCATATTGGCGGTTGATTCCGATTTTTGGTCATTTTCAGAGGGAAGCCAGGGGATCAGTTACCTTCAAGATTGTACCATCGTACCGAAGTGCTCCTCCCCCATGTGAGGTACAAGTAAGACCCAGTATTCTTTACCCTTGCATTCGTCTTCATAAGAATAAGGACTCATTAGATTGACGTCCTCTGTCTTATCCCTCAAGTGCCTTCAACGAAGAAATTCTTTACGTTTCAATTATTTCCTCTGATGGCTTTCACAGTTCATGCCCACAAGCATTTAAAATGAAAATAATAGTTTGCAATAATATGATTTGAAATAATAAAAAGTCCACAGTACTCTGAAACTGCTACTCGTTAATATTTCACCATCGACAGCCCTTCTCTTGATGTTGCATTATTTCGGATTTGTCATCATTTGTGAAACTCCTCGATTTTTCAACGTTGAAGACGTGCTTTTGGACTTTGTATTTGTTAAGATGACTTGCAAACTCACCGTATAACATATAACTGAATCTAGTTGTAAATGGTACGTCATGTGACACTAACAACTACTAACATCTTTCCATGTTAGATTTATGAAATTTGAAAAACACCTCTTCACAATGGTCCAATTGATGCTTCCAGCAAAAGTGTTCTTGTAAAGTAAAATATTCCAATCTGAATTCAACGATAAACGGTTGACTAAAATACTTTGTTTTAAGAGCTTTAGAATATTTTTTGTTTATTACTTTTTCATAAATTTGCTCTTTAGCGTTCTTGTTTTTAGGCTGATTCATACATTAGCGTTAATTTATACATAGGTTTCTTTTCAATAGTTTTCTGGGAGATCCAAATTTCTTGTTGTGACTCAACGTAGTGGATTTACTTTTGTGGGGTTTTTCAATTACGAATTGAAGTTTCAGCCTAACATTTTCACATTTTCGTCAATTTTATTTTCTTACATTTCTATATTACTACTCTGTTATTTTCAATGGCTCTTCACATAAAGCGTTATGAGTTCACTAACGTTTTTGTTCATTCTTACAGGTTTTTGTATTTAATCCGTAGCTTTATTTGTTGTTTTCACTTTCCGTGCTGATTGATTAATTTGTTTGTTTTTTTAAATGTATGAAGCCATTTTGTACGCTTTAGGTTGAGTTTCAGTTGTGTTGCTAGAGTTGTGTGTTATCTGACTTTGAACCAGTTTTGGCATGAGTAGTGAGCTTGTGGAAAGTGTTTGGAGGTTTCAATGGCAATAAAAATAATGAAGTTAGCATTCCGCTGTGTCATGTTTTTCTTTATTTTTTTTTACGTTTTTGCTACTTGTGAGCGATGCTTTTCGTGTGATCTTCGGCGCGTGGAGTGGTTTTTTTTGTCGTGTCACTAGTTGTTTTTGACTCTGTGATTAAAATTCGTGTTTTTTATTAATTGGGTAGAATTTCGTGCTGCACGGAGCATGCGAGTTGGTACGGACGTACTGTTTTTGTGTTGTACATTAGACTAGTTGCACTCCAGATAATCACGTTTCCCACCAATCGTCCAGCATAAATTTCGTAATTTATCCAGCACATTAGACCTCCCCAAGTTGGTGTTTCAATGTTTTGAAGTGACATTAATATGGTGTTGGTTACTGACGGTATTCAAGCTGCTTCCAGCCACTTAACTACGTGTTGGCTAATTTTTTATTCATTTCTCACGCTGGTTCTTCATTCTGGTTGGTGGTGAGAATTCATATGTGAAATCTTCAAATTCTTCTAGCGTGTGAAGAGAAGCCCAACATCGAAATTTCATGTAGAACTGTTGTAAAGGTTTGATAAATGCCAAGGGATTTGTTTTAGTATTAATTTTGACTGCTGAATGAGTTAACTTTCTAGTGAAGAGTGTGAGTGACACATTACAATCATTGAAAATCCATCACGTAACAGCGTACACGAATCTATCCATGGAACAGGTTACAGTTGATAAACCACTCTTTCTTTCAGTAAGGTAACTAATAAACACATAGATACACCAACGCATTACTTTCCTCAGCCCACGTGATTTCCACTCGGTCATACACTCAGTACCCAGCACTGAACGCTCTACACTGTTGATTAGGGAACGTTCGAGGTTGGGTGGGGTACCGATGTACCAATTCTCTAGCATTTACCTACTCTTCGTTGCAAATATCAACATCTTAATGTGCTGACCACGAAGGAGTACATTGACGGTCTATTCAAGTTAGGCTCATTTCATTCAATTTATCATTAACCCAAGAAAGATGCATTTCGCTTGGGAAGAAGTATAACATGAACGTCAGTTCTTTCAAATTAAAATGCTTATCGTTGGTACTGAACGTCAGTTTTCCTTTCGGCAAGATTTTAAATTACTCAATACTTCTTTTACTATTAACTACAAGCACAAGCCTTCTAGCTGAAGATAACGAAGGAGTGTACAAAACGTATTTAAATTTCACCAAGAATAAAAGTCTAGGAGTACACGGAACTATATATAGTCTTCTGACTGTCACAAGTGGGATATGCACCGCGGTCAGATGACTTATTCTGCCAGTCGTAATATCTTACAGCTCAATGCCTAGCCTCCTGAGGAAAGCTAGGTAGTTCCAGCAAGAGTTTCGTTGCTATCCATCCTGGGAGAAGTGGTACCAAAGACCAAAAGTCGCTCTCTCTCAAGTCTCCGCTAGGACATGGTAGGGAGTCTCCTCATCCGTGCCACACCACCTGCATCGAGGGGTGTCGACTATACCCATAACATACATGTGTTTGTTCATTCTGCAGTGCCAGGTTATGATCCCAACCCTCACTCCTCAGAAGGTTGTGCCTTATCTCACTTGATTACTCTGAGACAAAGCGTTTGGAGTGTCTTACTCTTGCAGGATTCCAGACTGTCTGATACAGTCTTCTGGCATGTTCTCCCACAGTCCTCTTGACTAGTGATAGAGGAATCCCAAAGGTACCGTAGAAGAACCGCATCTGGCCAGATGGTCCGCCCTCGCTTTTCCAATGCCCAAGAATCCAATTCACATTAACTCTATTCGCACTTGCTAAGGAGTTAAGCCACATCCTGCACTCTCGCACCAGTTTTGACGTTGTACAGTAGTTCATCAGCGCCTTGAACGAGGCTTGACTATCAGTCAATATGTTGATAGTTCTGTTGCTACAGCCTCTCCCATGCATTAAGATCCCCGGTGATAATAGCATATATCTCTGCTTGAAAAACCGTTGGAGTGGGGTCTAGGGCAATGTGCGCCCCAGTCCTTCCAGAGGCACTTGTCCACACCCCGGAGCCTGTTCTCTCCGGAGTTTTCGATCCATCTGTATGTATGCTAATGCCATTGGGAGGCCGAAACTGACGACTCTCGCTCTTCCATAGACCTCCCCACTGGCTGCACATTATATTTCCTTCCGAACTCATAGATTGGCACCATCGCGTTCGTGATCATGCTGAGCTCCTTGTAGGTCTCCAGGAGCGTACAAAACCTATTTAAATTTCACCAAGAATAAAGGTCTAGGAGTTGTTGGCAACTTGCGCTAGCTTGGAAATTATTCGTATGTAAGTCACTCGCTGTCAAAGCAGTCCAGGTGTATGAAAATTGTTGATTTCTTCGGTTCAAGCATGTTGCTGACTGTACTCTAAGATATAGTTCACCGAATATACCCATACAGACTTCCACTGCATCAGTGGAGGACACTTCAATTCTTAATCGCACACCTGTACGTAAGTGGCACTAAAGAGCAAAGATGCACTAGATGAGTTGAGTAAATACGCACAACTTACCTCAGCGGCACTCGCATTCAACTATTTTCATCACTGTGCCACTAAACCAGTCTGTTTTTCACTCAGCTTATATGAACTTTGTTAAACTTAGCTTGGCGTTCTAAATAAAAACTGGTAATACTTACAGCTCCATAAATAATGGCGGATGGCGTTCATGTGACGGCTTTATTGAGTAATAATGGAACTGCATTTATGAAACTGTCAAGGCGATTTTTCGGAAACGTTCGTATCTCAAGTTGTGGCATTTTAAGGAATACTTTGTGATAAAAGCTGTCGAAGAAACGATAATAATTGGAGTTCCGGAATTTCCTAGGTAGTTCCTAGTTATATTATGAACCTGTGTTGGTCCAAGATTGCGAAGAAATCGTTTCGGACTATCATCGTTATTTTTTTAGAACAATTGCACCGAACAAGCGGGTTTTGTAAGGAAAATGCCCCAGAAGTCGATCGAATTTATTGCACTGCTCCTGCCATTTACTAGTAGATGCGATGTTTACTCTATTGATATGTCATTTGAAGTTGTCCGCTCGAAAAATTAATTCAAATAGTTGAGACAAAAAAACGTTGATATTCTGATCGCTACAATAATGTTTTGCTCAGTATCTTATTTTGGATCGCATGTTGATAAGCAAGTTGAATATGAAATTCCAGTTGATCTGATCCGGTTCAGCCACTTTTTATTAAATAATTTTACAAACACGCAAAACATTTTCCCAAACCACGTTTTTCGGTCTTAGAAGCCTGTGTTAGATTTCAAGAAATCTACAATTAAAAAAAAATTACCCGTACTTCGTAGGACCAAGCAAAAATTGACAAAGAATAATTACACGAGCCAGTTTCAATGTGTTCAGTAACGAGAGAGAAAAACTAGAATGTAACCTCACACGTCAGTTAAGAAAAGAAATTTTCCCGATCGCAATGGGTGGTTTGAGGGGGGAAAAAGTACATTTTAAAACTCGCGGCTTATTAATAGTAATGCCTGACAGGACTTTTTCGTACCACGCTTCAAATAACCGGAGGCTCCGGGCTGCTTTCCGTAATATCCAGAGAAGGCGTTATAGCAGCGAGATGATATTATTCCGGCGACGTCCGTCTATGTCTGTGTAATGATTTTTCAGGGATGACACGTGCGCCTGAGCTCCAACAACCAGCCGCGAAGGGCTCGCCGTTCGCTCCAAACCCGTTTTTAATATCCCCAACGATACCTAATATCCCTAATGCGGTAAAATTCTAGGTCGTTTTAGACGAAGCGAATTGCGTTTTCCATAATTAAACCCAACGTGTTGACGAATATTGGTTCATACGTAGAGGATTTGGGTGGAGGAGTGGAGAAGTGATTTATTTGAAAATGTATTTTCAATGTGCTATGATTGAACGGGTATATTCACACAGCACGATTTTCTTTCAACGTTTTCGCTTTTCACTTTCCTTAGTCCTACGTTGCAGGAAAGAACGTTGCATAATCGGCTGAATAAAGAAGCTTCGCCTTTTGATTTTTGAAAAAAACGGCTTAAATTTGATATTTAACCAGCAGATCACCACGAGATGCCATAATAAGGGTGTAAATTAATCGGGATCTATAGTTGTCAAAAATGGGCCTAATCGAGTTCCAAATCGTATCACAGTACCATAAAATTCTCATTTCTATAAGTGACTAGAGCTGAATAATAAATTACAACAAATTTCGACGAAACGACTTTACTGCAGTTTGTTTCCTCATATGATATGATACGGATTTCTCAAAGAACCAGTGTGGTAGTCTATTGAGCTGTCTATACGATGAGAGTTCGTTAATGGCCATTATATCACGAAAAGCAGCCACAGAAATTTTTGAATTCCAAATTACGTCGGTATGTCGTCCAATTTTTTTCGCAGTGTCCTCTACAACCCACGACTGTTGACATAAACCTTCCTAGAAAAATCTGGTTGGCAGTTTCATCGATTACCCGTACGTTGGCTTTTAAGTGAAGGTAGTGGCGTTACCGGCAGCTTTATATAAGCGCCTCCATTTTCGTTGTAGAAACCTTCAAAAGGGGATTGTATTAGTAGCTGGAGGGTGGGGATGAGGAACTTTGTGTGGTCCGTCGCAATAAATGTTTGAGTATCGTGAGGGCAGATAGTGTAACGGGAAAGATACGTAGTACGTTTTGATCCAAGTGGATGCGTTCTCAACACGAGGATAGCGTTGATCCCAATTGTGCCGTCCGCTTGTTGTATTTATTATGAAGAAATATCGTACTTTTCAAAGCTTTATTTGAAAAATTATTCAACTAAGAGTAATCATGGTATTTTCTTCTAGAGCGCTCAACAGTAGCCCAGCTTTACAATTCTTCGAACTATCAATGTCATTCGATTTCGGTCAATGTTTTTTGGCTTTCTTGGGATTTTCGACCATTTTAAAAACTTTTCCGTATCCCTTTAAAATCATTCTGTTTTGGTATTAGGTTATTTCTGGCAGTCCGAGAAATGTCATTTAACAAATTCTTCTTATGATACGATCCCGTAGTGTCTGATAAATTGCTTTATCAGATCAAATACGATTGGGAAGTGATGTGAACTTGATGGAGGCCCGCCCAACCCTTGCATTCTCCAAATCTTTACGTTTTTTTGCGCTGATTTTCCTATTGTTCTCAGCACGCATGACCTCATGCTGTAACCAGATTGTTAAATAGTCACGGGGATCACATGCACGTCGAGAGAATACTGACAGTCACTCGAGACGCTGCTCGTTAAAAAATGTTTTTTTTTTTTTTCAAATTCATTACCGTAAGACAATTTTAAACTTGTAGAAAGCGAGTGGAAAACGGGCTCTTCCGAAATCGTTTGCTCACTTTCTTCCAACTCTCCAGGGATGAACATTCCAACATTGACCAAATCTTAGGGGGTTTATTCACAAGAAAGGGCCACTTAAGGCTACTTCATAATCATCATAAGGGTTGGTGCAGCGTCCCTCAAACCTCACATGGACGCCCAATAGGTAACTGAGTCCCACGCTGGCGAACTAACTGCGTTGTAGTCCGACTCCACAGTATGATAGAGTGAACGCTATCGCTAGGGTCTTGTGAAGGGTTGTCGCCGAAGAAGAACATTCTAGACACCGAACTTACACAATGACGAATGAGTTTAAAAATGGGAAAGTTACTTATACGAGTAATGAGACAAGTGTTGGAAATGTTCTTCTTCAGTGCGAAAGCTCGTGCACACTCGTTTGACTGAGCATCGTATTAGGCAATAGTTTAGTAAAATACGCATAAAAGAGAGAAATGCAATAAGAGACACAGCCCCACGATCATCGGGTGATTGTTATCACTCCAGCAACTAACCCAATCTGTTTTCATTCAGATATACGAGATTTGGGTGTCCCCTATTTATGTCCATACTTTCACCGATTAACTATTGCATAGGTATTTTGTGAGTTGGTTAAGATTTAGTTTTGGGAATATTCAACGATAACCGACCGAATTCTGGAATTTCGTCGGTCGATTCCAATTATTCGAGTTCCACAATGATTTTTTTGAGAACGCTAATAGCGTATAAGAGGGATCAATGAGGAAAATGTTGGTCAAAAACGCTTCTAGTAGAAATTTTAGATATTTTATTGCGCTGCTCTAGTAATTTTCCGACGAATGAAAATGTTATGTAATTTAATTGTGATTTGGAACTGTCCACTCACAAATTTGTATAAAAATCCTTGAAGTCGTTTTGGAGAAAAAAATATTTGGCGTTTTGATTGCTATGGTAGGTATAGTCAGTTTTGGTGCCTTCAGGCTACTAAAACTCGTAAAACAAGGCTCTACTAGCAACTGGCGGCACTTGAAGTTCCGAAATTTATTGACCTGCTGCTACGTGTGTCACGACCTCCATTTCTACTGTCCGTAGTTTATACCGATGGGTTCATACTAGCAATTCTGGTATTGTTGAGGAAACTAATAAAAAAGTTGGTCAACAAAACGCCATTAGTTCGAATTCTCATCGTTCTGTGGTTGGTATTTATTATCTAATGACCGCATTATTAAACTTTAACCGAATTGCGATTTTGTTGAGAATGCGACGAATCATGCTAGTGTTTTGCGGCTTCCGCCATTTTTCTTCAGATGAGAATTTTTATGGTACTGTTTGGTCGTTTGGAACTATTCATACAAAACGTTTAACCAAATTCGTTATAGCCGCCGTTTTTGATGTTTTGGCGCAAGAACCTTCCAGGTTCTTAGAGCCGACTAGAGTAGAAGTGGAAGTAATGAAAGTGGAAATAGTCGTCGAATGTCATTTGAATAAATTACGAAGCTAACATTAGCGCAGTAGTGTTGCCACTATTGTGAACAGTGTGTGAGAACTGTGAGGTTTAGGTTGTAAAACCTGTCCATTTTACTGCCATTTTAATTTTAACCGCCACAAACAGCCCCAAAACACCAGTTTCGGGTATTTCTGTTCATAGCGGTCAATTTTCTACCACTACGTAGATTATAACGTAAGAAATCGGCAGCTACGAACATTAAAAATGCTAGTTTCCTAGAAAGTGGTTGTATATGGAGTTAGCGCTAATTAATTGTTCGAAATATACTTTTCGCTTCACTTTGATCTACCTCGGATGGAATTCACTGTATTCCTTCGTGTGTGTAGCTGTACGTTGCCTGATAGGATCAACTTCGGCGTGTGGCTGTTTTTTAGCGAGGGCAAAAGAGGTCTCTAATGAAGTTGGAGTTTCGTACGTTATTTGAATAATCAAAAATGTACTTTCTACCAATAAAACGCAGAACTTCATTGTTATTTTTTGAATTATCAAAAAGATTGTAGTGAACCCTTTCTTCGCAAGTTTATCACAAAACATATCAGACCTCGTTATAAATTAAGCCCCGGCGCAGTGTTTTAGTTTATACAAATAATCGGTAAAACTAGGGAGAAATTCAACTACAATCTAATTATAATATATTTAAAATCGGCGCAGGAAAGTTAATAACTCGTTTGACGCGAATATTTTACACAAACTGGTTGGTTTTAATCAACAGACTATCCGCGAATACTCTCAAAACCCCCGTTATAATTAATTGGACCCTGTCGTTTGTAATTATCTACTTCCCTTAAAAAGAAAGGAAAAAAAAGGAAGTAATAAGAGAGAGGGGCGTCGCGCTTCAGAAATGAGGATTGAAAGAAGATCCAGAGGCGTCATCTTTGAAGATGCCGGAGGACGCCATCTTTGAAGCTCCGTGCCCCGAGTTTTGGAGGGATCTTATCGGATGAGTCTCTGTAAGTCGAGTTCCGTGTGACTTCCTTCTTCTAATTTGGTGAGTAAATGCTTTCTATTTTCAATTTGTCTCTTTATTAACACCGCTTGTGCATGTTGGTTTTTTACAATTAGTTTCATAAAAATAAGCTATTCAAACTTGTAGTCAAATGCTGACGGTTTGTCAACAACGCCTTCGACCTCGTTTGCCAGTTTCTTTTGGCAATTCGGTGTTGGTTTCTCGCTCGTCGGCCGCAACACGTTTTATTACTTTTCCAGCATCAATGTGGGTTGTAAAACATATTTTTATATTGCACTGGTACACCAGCTGCTTTCTTTAATACTTAAAGATCTAAGAGTGTGGCCGGCCTAACCCCAGTTATGCGAAAGATCAGTTCGGTTTCTTGTTTATAAACTCTCGCTTGGAAATCTAAACGGTCAATGTTTATGTACTGCCCATATTTCCGAAGAGTCGTGTCTCTATGTATTACCCGCTCTGAAGAACAAAAAAATCGTTCTACGATTGATAATTGTGATTATTCCTACATTTGCGGACTAAGTTTTAGTAGGTATAGCTAGTTTTGAACCGATTCGGCTCATACACTTATTTTGGTGATCTGCAGGCTAAATATCGATTTTGAGACGATTTGGTTTCCTTTCTATCGCGTTCACGCACAGACCATTTTCGGACTCAGAGGGCCTTGAAACGAAACGCTCTGGAGAAAACTCACTCATTTTTTACAGCCGGGTACGTAACTTTCCTTCCTATTTCGTAAGGGACATAAAACAGGAATACCTCGCCTCCAATGATCGGTAATAACCATCCGTGGTTCAAGTGCTAGTTAGTGCACTTGAATAAAATTGATAAACGCTTTGCTTAAATTAACCCAATTGATACACAAATAATGTATTGCATCGCCTACTTTATTCCTCATTTTACTCAGCACTAACTCTGCTTAGAGAAAGGCTACCTGTCATAATGATGGTGTCACGTACAAACGGAGGGTGATGACTGAACTAAACGAAGTCCGGGCCCAAGCCAAATGCTCGTTTGTTCGGCCGAGCGCAAGCTGTCTGTTTGCGAAGCACGAACCCGATTTCAAACGTTTGCAAATGATTCGCGCTCATTGTAACTAGGCCTCTAGATATCGTTTTCGGCTTGTCTAAGCGAATCCTCCTCCCGCAGTTTCGAAACTCCGGTTCAGCCTGTTACTTTGATCGTATTGCCCCACTTAAAATTCAGACCGCACCGGCCAAGGTGTCGTTAACTGCTACTTTGCCCTGAACTTCAGCTCCTTCAACGCTATCTGCCCGCTTTGCTCGGTTCGGAAGAACATTGTACAGTTTGAAACCACGAATCAGGTCCATTCCCTAGTGAATGAAGTGAAAATGTTTTTCGAAAAATCCTACTATTTGGATTACCAGAATGCGACGAAGAGCACTCGTAATTATGTCCTCAGATAAACGAGCCTTCGTTTGATGTTGAATTTTCCCCACAGTGAAAACCAGTTGTATCTAACTGTCGCTTGGTTCAAAGCTGGAGAGCGGGGAATTGCAGAAGACATGTTTCCATGGTTTAGCGAAACTAAACAATGCTGCACGAAACAATATAAATCATGAATTCCACTGATAAAACAAATTCTTAATGCGCCCCAACGTCTAGAAATCAGAAGGATGTCATCTGTAGCTGCTCACCTTCATAATTAGTTCGAGTGCCCGTGGCCCTAACTAAGATCCCATGCCTTCAAGTTTAGCCACCAATCTCGGAATCCCAGAGCCTCCTGCCAATCAAATCTTTGACTTATCAAGAACTGTAGACGCGTTTTATTAGTAGACAACTCATTTTCCCTTTTAGGGTTTCCTTGATCTCATCTTCTTTGATATAATGGGAGCTGTTTTTGGTCTTAAGGGTTTCCAGGGGGGGCTTCCCAAGTTCATCCCTTCCTGGCCCTGGAGTGGGAGCTGCGAGAATCTCCAAACTGCCAATTCAATCAGCTTCCGTTGCTGATTATTTCCTAAGCTGACGTCAAATTTCCCCCTTAAACGTTTCATAATTCACTCCCCCGACTCACTTTATCGCCACACCTTCGGCACTCCAACTCTCAGCTCTTGCCCAGACACTCGACTCCCAGTTCTCACTAAGTTACTCACCCGCTCTTCACTCTCCTCCCGAATCCAGGTCAACTATCCGGAGGTCCAGGTCAACTGTCATGTACATTCTGTCTTATCTTCATCCTGCCTCTAGTGTAATTACAGCTCTCTCTCTCTCTCTCTCTCTCTCTCTCTCTCTCTCTCTCTCTCTCTCTCTCTCTCTCTCCCCACACTACTCCACTCCGCGCCACTCCACCCCTTTGAAAGCATTTATTCGACCATCACAACTCTCTATTCTCGTGCGCCCGACACAAATAAATAACCAAACCTGACTGTGCCAGGGCCCAGTCTGGACGGACTAAAAAATTACCAATTCAAGGATGGCCTGCTGTTTCCAGGGATGCGGGAACGTGAAAGGATCCTTTGAGTAGCAGGGAGTAGGAATAGACTGGCTACTCTCGATGGGGAAATTAGAATCAGCAGAAAACTGAAGGACGCATTGGGGCTGCAGGGTTGTGGTAAACCGTATCGGCCTGGGGATCCTGCAGGTCACTGGTCAGCTCGATTCGTGGAGCTGCTGAATTTTAACAAGTCATTTTAAGCCTCAGCCAATCGGTTTTGGTTAGTTAGCGTCTTTATTGCAATTTAGGGGTTCATTGGTGCACTGATATGCATTTACATACTGGTAAAAGCGATGATTTTAATATACTCGTCTTATATGAGGTTCAAAACAGTGTGTGTACGTCATAGTGAAGTCTCAAATGCAGTGGTTGAGTCAGCTATCAAGGATCGGACAAGTCTGGCCCATGTAGAACACGGCGGCTTTTTCAGCATTCAGTCTTTTAGTGGGTATACGAGGACCTCATTTATTGCTAACACCACTTATTCACAGTTTCTGTTGCTGGAATCCCCCTTTTTATTAATTGCTCAGGCTTGAATAATTAATACCAGGGAGTTCCTGGGATAGCAGCCATCAGCGTTATAAATTGTCAATTGGGTCTCTGGTTTCAGGCTATCCAGATTAATCGAGAGGAATTTCGGAGCGTTGCCAATTCCATATAAATGTGTTTTCAGGCTTCTGCTGTTGCCAGAAAAGAACGCCGTTTCGATCTTATTGAGGTATAAAACCGCTATTAGGATGGATGACGTTTCCTCCTTTAAGCTCGTCAATTTTGTTTGATTTAGTGGCTATTACTCTTCATCTTCCTCGTAGTCATATCCTCTCAGTTGCCCACGTATATCCTATTCGTTCTTACTCCTCCTAGGGTTTGATTCAGTTTCCTACCCGTTCGTACCCATTAATATTTAGTTTCCTAAAAATATAGTCTGCATCGTGATTTATTTGTGTGCGTGTGTGTGTGAAAACCTTTCACAAAGGCGATATGTTAAACCTTGCTCAGGACACATGGTAGTGAAGAGTTGTATCCACTAAAAATGACTGACGCTCACACAACATTTTAGACCCCAGCCTCGCACGCTTTAGCACATTACAAACGTGTATGCATTTAGACCTCGAAACCTACGATAATCTCACTTCAGTATGACGGCTTTAGCTGAGCTTTGCTTAGCAGCGACGGTATCCAGGCCTGTGGAGGTGCGGCTGAGACCAACGTGTTTGCTTATGCTGGGGCAGAGGTTGTTCATCGTGTTGAATGGTCTCCAGGGAACCAGTCTCATTATTTGCCTGTTTTGGTTTTCGCAGCTGGTGCTGTTGTTCGCCAGTTCTGCAAATTACCTATAACCTTGTTTTTATGCCCATTACGTTCCTCAGAAAGCCAGCGAAGACGGAAGGTCTTGAGTGGGAACTGTGAAGCGATTGTCACCAAAAATCCTGCTTACAGTTCAACAACACAGTAGAACCTCCAGCCTCGAACTGCATGGTGTACAAACTGTAGTGCCTGTGAAAAATCAGCGTGACCCTGACCACTATGACCTGTAAGGAATTCGTTTGCCGAATAGTTGGGCTTGACCCGTTTTTGGTTTATTATTCATTCTGAATAATAACCCTATGTTTTCGGTCACGAAAAATTTTTTACAACTCCCCCTCAAAATTTGACACTTTACGTTTCAAGACTTGGTGATTCCAAATTTGCAATGTCCGTCCGCTGTCCGGGCCGTTTTGTGCCTTTAACATGGTCTAAAAAATTCGTTCTTTCGCACAAAAATCCAATTTGGTATCTAGTTGTGCCCGCCATCTTGGCAATCCGATCGGACGAAGCCCGTGGTTGTAATGGGCAAAAAACGGTTAAAAAAATTAACGAAACGCAGTACAACGCAGGAACTACAGCGGAAGTCAACGTTTCGTCGTTTGAACTCCCTCCCTCCCACCCGTCTCAATAAAAAACAACCCGTTTCGTCCTCGCCTCGCAACACTGCCGGGCAGGTGGCTCAACTCCCCTTTCGCCTCGCAACGGGTTCGCTCCCGAAGCACCCCCGTTCCAATTTCCCCGGCGACGGGGCAAAATCATCAGACGTTTTGTTTCCGTAGTTCCATTGTAGCCAGGACATGTTTCGTATGGTTTACTAGTATTCGATGCTGAATCGAATGGGATGGGAGAGCACTAATACTAGGTCAAGCTGTTCATGAGAATAATAAACCATTGTGTAATAATTTGCAGGGTTTTCCAAACATGTCTCCTGTCTTTCGCCCTGGGCTCACTTAATGAATACCACAACGTTTAGATCAGAGTGCACGGCATTTCAAAATTATTTCTCTTTCTCTCTCCTCTTCTCACCTGACAACGGCTAGGCAGTGGGGCTGGCTTCCTTACAAGCACCTTCACTCACCATGCATTTAGATACTGCCTGAGGCGCAGATCTGTGACATATGCCAATCCAACTGTGTCTTATGACAGGAACAGCAACCAATACCTTTATGATATTGCATCCACCCGTATATCATAATGTGTGCACAGTGTAATGTGCAGCCATTCCACTGGAATTTTCAGTAGTCTCTCTTCACGAGCCTGGAAGTAAAAGAGTAACTAATCACTTTATCGGGTTTCACTGTAATGATTTGTATAATTACTCCTTCTTTTTGTAAATAAAAGTTATCTACTTGAAAGTCGAAATGATTCAATTCCCAGGCAAATTCGGTTTTGGCGAATGAATCGGACCTAATTAATACGTTTAATTAAAGCCTCCCCTTTTCCATCCATACAAATTACTTGAATGAGAACTAAATTAATTCCTCGGGTAACTCGAGATAATGCAGCCTCTAGAGCGGATTTGAGGCTGAGTGGGTAGGACCGAAGTGAATCGAAATACTTCATCGATTTCTAATTAATTGTTATATCATTTCAAAGTTATTTGAAACTTCGATCTACTTGATGTGATTACAGCTTTGCAAATGTTTAATCTGGCAACTCTCTCAGATTTGCACTCATTCGTGAAATCTCGTTTGTGGAACGCGCGTAACAATATTACGTGAGATTTGCACTCATTCGTGAAATCTCGTTTGTGGAACGCGCGTAACAATATTACGTGAGGTACGTGAGGTACGTGAAGTATTGCACTGCCAAGCACTGCAGGAGCTGGCCAGAATGTTGCCTCAAACCCCTGTAGTAGAGGTGTGTATTTTTTGGTTGGTGTCAAGGCTAGTCCACGCAAGAACGAGTCAGCTCAAAGCCAGAATTATTTTAGACGCCCCTGTTAGATTTTTGAATACTTTATTCTTGACAAGCCCCTAATATTGTTCCAAATTACGCGATGCGTGTATAAACGGCAAGAATATACTTGGATTTCCAAGTAATTGAGTTACTATTCGTGGTTTACACCTGTTTATGGGTTTCTACCTTCTTTCCTGTTGTGGGGGGGCTTGAAGGTTCGTTAAACGTGAAATTCCTTCAGTTATTTTAAACTGCTGCAGACCCCACACAATCACAGAATCTTTCAGTCGACATTCGCTTGGCCTGTTATCAATTTGTGTCAGGGAAACCCACGAGATCCGTCTCTGCATTGCCAGTTGCTTTTCACCCAATGATACTTCCCCAGCTCTATCTCCTTAGTTTTGATGGAAACCTCTTTTCGTTGTCTCTCTCAACCACCCAACCAGTAAGTTCAAAACCTCGGAGCACTCTTTACGCTATTTGTGGAAACGCCACTCTCCGTTGAAGCAGTTATTTGAGTGTCTATTTCTCATTTCTTCTACTCTTGATTCTAATCTTGCCCACACTATTCTAAAATGCTTTTAGGGGTTCACCTTCACCAGGCACCCAACTTCTCTCGACTGTCCGAAGCTTTTGGAACTTTACTTCTTTTAATTAAATTTTCCAATACACTCTTTTATCAACGTTGACAACACAGAAATGGTAAAGAAACGTGCTTGAGACGCACAGGGTACGTTGTACGTTCTGAGCGAATTCTCTGACGTCTAACGTGGAGAATGTGAGCTGGAAAGCCACATAAAAAAGGCCCTTCAAAGTATTTTGAGTTATACGGAATATTATTCATTCTATTCCACTGTGCTCATTCAAAGTTCTACAGATGTAATGCAGGAATGGAAAAGTCGATTCCACGTGTCGTATGCTGTCCAACTTCGCCTTTTTCATTTGTGTTTCCAGAATTGTTGACTCTTTCATTTACTTCTGATTAACCTACATTTGCCACACTTTTACAAACAGTTGTGATTATGATGGTTGTTGGGTGACGGGGGGGGTTATTCTACTCATAATAAAATATAGTTGTCAACTGGATACCGAAGAGCGTTGTACGCTACTCAAATCTTTTAATGCCGTGAATTATTATTTTCCTAAATCTGCAAAAACGACTCTTTGACTGAGAAATTTCCCGTTCCTCACGCTGACGCCGCTCATGCAGCTTCACAAGAAGCACTTCTCACAAGGGAAAGTCTAACCCAAGCGCACCGTAGTTATTTATTAAAGCATTGTGCTTGACCTTGGGCGAGCGTCAAGATTTTTATAGCATTGCTTCAACTGTGCTTAGTGTTCAAAATGATCTTTTACTTAGCGCTTTTTGATGATGTCTAATTAGCAGCATGATTGTGTTGACGAAAAAAAGAAAACTTAATAGAAGACTCAGTCACGTATTACATAATATAAGCATGAGAGCAGCATGTATTAGGATAGTAAGTTGTCATACATGTTAGGGTTTGATTCCAAACTGTAGTTGATTAGTAGTCCCGACGATAAATTTTCAAAGTCATTGCTCAAAGGTTGGCCAATGGGTACAATAGTGCATGTTAGTTCTGTCCCTAAGGTGTGTTAAAAGGGAGGCCTCTGCATTATAAACATTTAATTTACGTGCTATTTAGGACTTTATTTACCGAAAGTATTTATTTACATTTTAGGATTTCTCACTATAGCGTTAGCATGTAAATTCGTTTCTCGCTGGTTTTGTTCCTGCTATTGTAGGGAAGGTGCATGATGTGTACACATGCGAAGGTAGGTAAGACAGTTGAGAGTCAGTTGCGTTCATATTATTATCCCAATGTGAGATCTAGTGTAGTTCATATGAGGAGACCGCCAATACGGTTGCTATTTTCCCCGCACCATCAATCGAATGCGTTCCAACCTAGAACGTGTTGAGTGAGGTCTCACGTTCAAAGTTAGTGTTGATTTAATTGCTACTGCCTCGTCGTACACAAATCAATAGAGATTGTGATGATAGTCTGTGAGCTGCTTGAGTCATCGAGATCAATGATTTACTCCAAGATTTCTTGATTGTCTCGGTGTGTCAAATCTGAGTAGAAAAAATATTCCATCGGCTTAGCAATGACTCACTAATGGTGGTTTGTTGGATCACTGAAAGATTAATATCAATTTTGTGAACTGTCTTACAGTAAGGTTACGCTTCTAATGTAAAAGCATAATCGAAGTACAGCGAGGTAGTGTGAGCTCTACTGACTGTCAAGGAACAGCTGCACTCGTGAAGTACAGTTCCAGTTGCAAGGCCAGGCATTGGGCTCTGAGCCTTCGAAATGATTCTGGAAAGGTGGTATAGTACGTAACCAAGAGACGGGAGACTGATCTGAGCAATGTGCTTTATTTAACTAGCTCCACCTAAGGAAGTAAGAGGAGGGAGATGCCACTTACCTAGATAGGTCAAGCTGGACCATTGGGCTAGCCTGTGCCTGCGCGCACTGTGACTTTGCTGTGGGGCTCCAAAGGGAGGATTTCTTTCCTGTAAAAGATTCTGCATTGTGAACATCTCGTACTTGCAGACTGAGGGAAAAAAGAAATTACGTTCGGTTACATGTAGTTTTTACAGTAGCGAATAACAGTTTTTCGATGGACATGCAAACCTGTTCGCCTTAAATTAAGTTTTTTCGCCCAATTCACGAAGAACGTTTTGACTTAAAAAGGTGGTCAAAACCCCCATTCGGCACCTGCTGGTTAGATCGGATGAGAAACCAGAAATTTCACGCACGGTAACACTCACTTACCGTCATGCAGCAGTACATGCACGCTGTTATGTTGCCGTGTAAGGGAAACTATTCTATCAGCAGAATCCGCACTTTTGTTCGGTCTGGGTGTGCTTCTGGCGAATGCTTTGGCTTCCGCATGACAGCAACTCTTGAGCGACTGATGTAACTCCTCTGTATGGTTTGCAAGATTCAAGTCAAAGGATGGAAGTTGAGTCGCAGTGAGGTAGAACAGATCTGAAGGCAGACGGTTGTTAGGTCAACACTCCTTACTTGTTCTTGTCACGGCTTTGAAGACCTCAAGACAATGAAATTCAGTGCAAAATACTGCATTATGAATTCTGTGAGTTCCGTCCCAGTTTGAATTACTTCATAACCTTTCCTTGAGCAACTTATTGGGCCCCTCATTCAGTAACACTTGATTGAGCTCGTCTAGTTGAACTGTAACGGTGCTTTGCTTTGACACTATCAAAGCCCACGTTCCATTAGACCGTTAAGCAATAGTTTCCCATGGAAGACGTTCATTCATGAAACTAATCAGAGTCGCGTTATTTATCATTAGCCCATCAGGGCGACGAAACCTTACATTACCTCGTATTTCAATCCCAGCAGCTACTCTCAGCTACAAAGGGGAGTTGAGGTTGTTAAATGTAAGCAACGCTTTTGAATGAAAATGCGGCCTCTGGAAACGATATGAATAGCTTCCCTCATGAAGTCCTATTTCGTGGCCTTCCTTTCTCCTTGCAGTTTCGCCTCGTGTCCCGTGGATCTGGGGATTAAAGCCACATCCACGTAATTCGAAATTTCCTATATGTCACCTTAATCTTTTCATATCCATCTGAACTAGTGTTGTACAGCTCAACGCATAAGCTGAGAAAGGAATAAATGTCCTTCGAAGTGAGAAACTGCCTATCACGATCGCTCCTACAATGGACGGTTCAATGAGCAGTTCAGTTCTGATAGCTATCGCAAAGAAGCAGGGGGGTTGTCGAATTATTGGCCACGTTTTGAAAAGAAATGTTAGGATCTACAAGCATCTCTTTTAGTTTATTGGTTTACACGATTTTTTCTTGTATTTCCCTGTAATGGTTATATGCACCGTTGCACCGCTTATGCGGCATAACTTCAGGGTGCAGTCATCTTCTAATCCCATAGGCTCTTCACGGGCCTCTCACCAGCAGCCCTCGCTACCTGATACCCTGCTGGCGACCTTGGCTGGCTACAGTTCTCCTTCTGCCATCCACAGGCACCGGTTGAGTTTCGGCTCAAGTTGTTGGTCAAGGACACACTCTATGAATCGTGCCCACAGTGCTTGCAGAATGGATCTCCGTTTCACCCCACTTTGTGCATGTCACATGAGAAGCTCCTTTGTCCTGTTAGGAACTGGGTTGTGTAAAAAATTCAGCTCACTGTACTTCTTTGCTCAAGCGAAAAACTAGACCCGAGTAAGTCTGCCTGAAGGCATTCCTATTTACACTGGTAGAAAAATGAGCCACTTGGGCCTTCTCACGCAAGGCGTCCAGTTCTCCCATCAGGAGGATCAGTACTAAATTAAAGTTAAGAAAGTGGATGGTGAACACTCAATCTTCGGGAGTTACCATTTTTATTTTCCTCAGCCCTAAGGAGAAGGAAGGAAATATGTGATAGGCTGAAAAAAGTTAGTTTTCCTTAGTTCTTTACGTTTCAAGAACTATCGAGTACGAAAAATCCTTGTCGGCAAAACAATCTATGTATCTGTGAGTGTGTTTGACGTCATTGATAGAAAACAAATTATAGTTACCTAGGTTATCAAAATTTTTCTCAATAAGCTCTAGAAATAGACGCACAGTTAATAGTAAGTGAACGCAGCTTTTTCCGTATAAATTCCGCCCATAAGACACTAACATTTTCAGAAAAATCAAGCTGTTAGCCCAATAAATTTCCTGTACGGTGACGGTTTAATAACGCTCATAAAATAATTGGGGACAACTCCAGACATTCCAGCGTTCAAACCACCACCGTTTCACCATTTCTGACGGTTGTCAAACGATAATTCTAAAATGGTTAAAGCGATCCTTCTAAAAATAACTTTCCTTTCTACTTTGTAGAGCCAAGGAAAGTAAAAATCGTGTTGACTGTTCCGTCAGTGAGCTGGCTTTCAATGAGCATCGCGGCATGCGCAGTAGCGCCTCAATAGATTCCAGAACTTTAAGCCCTACCAGATTGTAGGTAAAGCGTGAAGTTATATTTTACCAAGTTCAAATCGACCCGGTGAAAGAAGATTGAATTTGTAGCTAAAACTACGAAAATTGCTGAATGTAAGTGAGGATGAGAAAAGTTCCTAATATTTTCTAAAGGCTTATTTATAAAAAGGCTAAAAAATATCGGGCTGATTGCTTTTCTAGGCTTTTCAGTACAAAAAGGCGTATCGTAAAAAGGCAAGGCTTTTTTCAAATAGACCAGTTTCACAGAGGGCTGCGACATAATTTTAATGGTTACTTTTTACGTTTCGATCGAGATTTTGGAGTGTAACCACGATATTCCCACTATTTCTTGACGCTGAATCCTAATCTGAGATCCGAAAAGATCATCAAGTTTTTGTATAGGGGTGAATACGCGCAACATATCAAGCGGGGGTGGTTTTCGTTCCCTAACCTGAATGGGTCCTCCGTCAGTTGACTGGACCCCGGATAAAAGTAAACTGTTTAGATAACAAAAATATATGTTGATTAGGTTTATTGAAGGGATTGGAGGAACAGCATACCGGAAATGGGAATTGTCAGAGCCGCGAATTTCGGCAACGAAGAATACATCGGAATATTGTGTCGCACTTCCGAATTTCGACATTTTTTGTGTGGGGCTGTTGTAACTGCTCCTTTTCAATTGCTGCCTGTTTGGGCATCTGTTAGTGCGAACAAGATGTAGAATAATACTCGTAGCTCCTCGTCATTGCAGTTGCTGTTTTAAGTTCAATGTTACTAGTACCGCCAGAACTTTCAAATAAATCTCATAAGTAGATACTTTATTTTTAGCTCTTAGTTTGTAAACTTAAGTCTAGTTGAAGAGTTTTTGAAAGCACGATTCGATTTTTGTTGTAATGCAGAGACACCCTCGAGTTTCGAACAACAACAAAGTAAAACATAGTAAACGCTTAGCTGCTCTAAAAATATTGAAACGTTCTGCCCATTTTATTTCAGTATTTTACTTTACTAGACTTGAGATTGCTGTACAGCCGATGGACCATTGAAGAGTGTGATTAAGCCTTTCGATAACCTGCGAACAATATTGGCTAATTCAATGAACATAAAATTGTCAATTTTCAAACTTGACTAAGTCGTCGCCGCTTTTAGTCGAAGTAGATTGAAAAATAGAATTCGACGCTGAAGGTCTCTTTAGTCTAGCCACGGGCATGTTTTAAAAGCCAGAACTTCTGTCAACAGTTTTGGAAATGCTTTGTCCACGTAATACACCCTCGCATTATTCACTCTAGGCGTCACTAACGTCGAATCACACCTTTTTTTTCACTCTTCTCGGGATGTTCGCCACAATTTGTTTATCGAAATAAACACGCTCTGCGCCACTACGCACTTCGCCAACACGCACTGCTCCCACGGAAATTGCTTATTTGAGTTGATCTCACGCATTTTGGTTTATTTCTTTCCCCCTGGGTGTCACGCCACAACGCACTGTGTACAGCCCCGTGAATGTTCCGTTTGGCTCCTTATTTCTGTCGAGTGCACTCCGAACAATTGTAGTCCTTTAAAAAACAAGAACACGCCATTTACCAACAATGTGTTTAGTATGAAAATCTCGAAACGACAATTCGTTTGTATTTCTAACTTTTACGAGTTGAAAAATGTATAATTTCAGGCCTGTCTGGAGATACATGCTTGCCGTAATATGGAAACAAATGAGAGGGAAGTGGAGTAACAATTTTTTTGTCTTCGCCGCTGTTTCTAAAACTTGTTGGAAACTGAGTAAACTATGTTCGGAAGTGGTGTAGACGTTGTGGGAAATGAAAAAACGTTTGTATGAAATCGTATTAAAGTTGTTGTGAAATGGAGTAAAAATGTACTCTGCGGCGCACTACACAACTTTGCTCTGCTCCCACGTACAATCTTGCGACTAATCAAATATTTTTTTCACTCAGTTCATGTAAACTAGTTAAACATAACTTAACGTTCTGCGTGGAAACTGGTTGCGCTCAAGGTTCTGAAAATTATTGAGCTGCTACTATTAACACCACGACCTTCATTGGAAATCCTACGTATAGGGAATTAAGGGTAATCAACATACATTTAAAAAATGATTTTGGAGTGTTCGCGTTGTAGAATTATACGGAGAAACACTGGTAAAGAAGTTGATTTAAAATAAAACAGGTGAGTTTGTGTTGCGGACTTACTGGGGTTGCTCCTGATTATTTTATGATTAGTATTAAACTTCTACTGTGTAGGTAGCATTTGGCTAATGCTGAAACGATACCAGAAGTTCCTTGTCCACAAACCCAACCAGACTTAGCTCTGCGTGCATTAGGCGATTTTTATTACTATAACAATCGTCTTTATCATCCAGCTTATACGAACCTGGTTGAATTTAGCTCAACATGCACTTAAGATTCCGGAATGTGTTGATTTACTCATATATATGCCACATCACTGATAGTAATCAGTGCGTAGGTGATTCTTGGGACTGTCAGCTTAATTTTTACCGGGAAGGATTACCGGCACTTTTACGTATTCGTGTGGCGTCACGGCCTAGAGCGATGAGGTGTACAAGAGGCCAGGATCGTAATGTTGTGAATGCCTGCTGTCGTGACTGTGGTAACCAGTTTGAGTCGCTGAATCATGTGGTGTCACGTACTCATGGAGGCCGTGTTAAGCGTCATGAAGCGATCTGCCAGCAGGTTGCTAGTCCATTGTCATTTTGGGCTGGGAAGTGGAGAGAGAGAGCAGCACTACTGGGTTGTCTCTGGAGAAGGACTGAGGCCTGACATCGTAGCCATTGGTCCCAACCAGTCTGTAGAGATCCTCCAGGTAGTATCTGGCAGCCGGAATCTTGCGCCAACTTGGGAAGCCAAGAAGCGCAAATATGACAGGGTGGATCTTCGTATGGTGGTGTCGGAAGGTTGTGGTGTGTGAGAAAAGTGCCGAGGAGATGCGCCGTCAGAGTGTGTCAGCCGACAATCTCCACAGTATCACCACCCGCCCGTTGCTTGGGTCGTTTGGGTCTAAACGGTTGGTGGTTCCATCATAGAACGATGGAACATCCTCTTATCCTAGTGCGCTGACTGACTCCTATTAAAGGCACTGGGCGATCGTGATCTAGTGGATAAGACATTGTTCAGATTTCTCGATGGATCGGAGCTCAGGCGCGATTGCCGTAATTTTTGCCTGAGTCACCAGCTCTTCAAAAAGCATATCCAAACTACCTTAGTACACTAGAGCTGGCGTAGGGCAGTCTGGGCGCCCTCCCCATTTCCTTACTTATTATTTATTTAGTTTCTCCTTTTTGGGTGCCTCCGTCCCATTTACGGAGAAAAAGACAAAAAAAAATGTGTGTGTGTGTGTCTGTAGTTCGATTTACGGGAGAACGGGTGAACCGATTGTTATGTTCGTTATTGTTTGTAGACGCCAAAATAAGGTTATGGGTGATTTTGGTCGATGAAAAAGGTGGATGGGGGACGAAAATGTACCAAAAACTAGGGTTTTCGCATTTTTCTCGAAAACGGCACTAACGATTTTGAGTAAACCTTCAAATTATATTCTACTGGAAAGGAAAGGATCTTGATTACCGTTTTGGAATCATCGGGTTAAAACTGCGAAATGGTAGTAAGGGAACAGCTTTGGTGTGGATTGTGGAATTTGTTTAGTTGCTACTGATTATCTTACAAACGTTAATAAACCCTCATTGTATAGTTTTTTTTTCCTCCGCGGTCACTGCTGGGCCTATTGTGTGGGCGTATACGAGCCCCCTCGTCTCCTACCAGGTCAACCCCCCTGCTCCTGCCATTCTCGCACATAACGCAAGACAACCTTATGGTCCATCCCTGCATCCTCCTCTGGCGATAGCTGATGAACCCCAAGCACTCGAGGTGTACACAGTACATGCTCCGCTGACTCCAGCTCCGCCTCGCAGAATCTGCAATTCTGTACCTCTGATCTACCAATCTTGGCCAGGTGGTACCTTAATAGACAGCAGAGACCGGTAAACAGGCCATATACTAGAAAAGAGAAGATAACAGGGAGGCAGCTGCGGGCCAAAGGACCTCGCCAGAGCTACAGGACCAATGTCATTTCACCATGGCCACATAGGGTCCATGTCCTAACTCCCCAACGAGCCTGTTGAGGGGCGCGCCCATTGTCTCACCCCCCTGGGTTTGGAGGAGGGGAGTGCCTGGTCAGGGATCGAACCAGAGTCCGCTGGTTCTATTACCGCCTGGCTCGGAAGGCTTCACACCCCAAGGCGCTTGGCCACTGTGCCCCTGAGTCCATATACTATCTCTCTCCAGACCGAGGACCTCCCTTGTTCGCTCCCTGGAGAGTCTGATAAACAACTTTTACTGCCCTTGGCCTGGCACATCCCACCATTAGGCAGCCCTGCACTTCTCTTCCTACTTACCAACCTCCTTGATCAAGGAAGTGACTCTTGGTGGTCCTGGCGAAGGGCTCAGCCCCCACTGGGATCATTGTATAGTTTGTTTATTGTACTGCCACTCTGATCTAGTTTTGAATTGATGTTGGCGACCATACTCTTATGTTTTCGTCCCACGTCGATCTGCAGGTTGAATATCAAATTTGATCCGATTTGGTTCAGTTGTCCTCTCGTGATCGCGATCACATAACGTACGCAAACCATGTTCACAAACGGTATTTTCGTTCCTAGAAGCCCTTGAAGTGTTGGAAGTGAACTACGATTTTTCCAGGCGATTCCATTTCGTTCAGTAAAACGTTTAGAATTGTAAACAAATAGGTGGGTAATGGATTGACGTTCTAGGCGCTAAACTGCTCTACTCGGCACGCCTCTCACTTGCTTCCATTTGTCAACGTCATTTCGATTATTCACAATTTACAGCAAGCAAGGCAAAGTGTCGATGGTTCCATGTTGCAGGGTACCTTCCAAAAGTAGCAACCCTTGAAAATGTTGCCAACCCGCCGTCGGTTTGATTTTTGGTACTTAACATTACCAAATTGTACCCTAACATCGGCAGAGTTCACTCACTTCTCATTTGTTAAATTCCATTCATCCCCTACTAATGTCGCCTTTAGATCCTGTAGTTTCCTATCATTTTTCGCCAGCCAGGAAGTTCTCTTCCTGATTCAAGGGAAGAGAACTAAGCTCTGACTGCTTTCTCGTGTGACACTCCAAACGTAGCTGTATGTGAAATGGTTTGAAACTTGAACTCCTCTGGAAATGATCAAGTTTCAATCTAATTGCCCTGCCTCCTCTTTCTGACATAGGGCTCCCTCGTGAAACAATACCCGCCGCTCTCCTCATTTGCATCATATTGTAAATACATTTAGGCGAACAGGAGCGCTAATAACCGTGGAAGTGATCCTGCATAATTCAAATTTGCGCCTCCGGGATCTCCCGTGATCCGCCGATCTGTCAACAATAATTACGGCAGAGACAAGGTCCGTTATCGATTTTCAGGCCGACCGCTGATTGGAGTGAGGCGTCTCCGATTGTTGATGTGGAATTTATCCTTAACGATCGTCAAATCCGCAGACCATCTCGTCCTTGTGGAAATCATGGGAGGCTGAGGCTTAATTTTGTAATCAGCAAATTCTCTCTACGGCCAACTCATGATTGAGCGTAAAGCCTCAATACGACGACTTAGTAATCACTTTGAACAATGAGCAGGATTTTCAAGCTTGAAGCTGCGACGTGTTGAGGTACCATCGTGAAAGTGTTTACCGAGACTCAAGAGGCCCAGGCCTCACGCCTTGATCCATATCCTTCCATACTTCCCAGCAGTTTGGGAGGTTCAGGAGCGGTGAGTGTTTACTTCGTGCGTTCATTTTCATTCCTGCGGGATCTGTAAGCTGCATCCTCTTCTGGCTCAGCTCTCGCCGAGACAAACGTTTAACAAGCTATTGTGCCGGTCTCGTCATTTTCCTTTGAATGAGAATTTAACGGTAATGTCGCGTTATATGAAACAGCTCGCACAAAAAATTGGAACAAAACCTCTTAATCCGTTTTTGTGAAAAAAAGTATTTGGTGTTTTGGTTACAATGAAAACTATAGTTCGTTTAGGTACCGATTTTGCGCATACCCTCATTTTGGCGTCTTAGATCGATCTGGAAGCTAAATATGTCATTTGATTAGATTTGATTCCACCGTTTTCTCTCAAGCACGTTCACACACACCCAGACCATTATTCCAAATAGTGTTTTTCAGTCTCAAAAGACTTTGAAACGTAGAGATTTGAAGAAGTCTTCTTTTATTTGCGGTGGTTACATAACGTTCTTTCCTACTCCGAAGAGCTAAGGGAAACAAAGATTATTTTTACAGCTTGGTTACTGTCTTCACATAAGTTGGGGCGGTCTTTATTAGGGGAGGGGGGGGTTAGGATTCTAGAATCTATTACACTAGCAGGTCGGGTTCATTCCTAGAGCGGTAAAATTAGCTGAATGTACAAGGTGCTGAAGAAAGTGATGCTATACGTCGCACTAGATAATTTAAATCTGAATTGAATTTCCTATTGTGGAGAGTCAATATTCAACTGCATAACATTTTGCCTTTTTACGGCTCTAGTACGCTCCAAAATTCATCATTAGGGTTGATTTCGTTTTTTTGGTGTTTGGGAAGCGTGTTTCAAAGATAAACTTGCCATTCTTAAGCAATGCTATTTGGTACATTAATTGTATAAATTTCTTCAACGAAGATTCCGGACCAAATTCCCCTTTCAAGTGCTAATCAAAGTGCTGTGTCGTTAACTGTGCTATTCCTCCTTTCAATCCTCTGTAAAAGCTTTCGTAGATTCCTGAAGCTTTTGTTTCATTTTTATTGCATTCCTTGATCCGTGGATATTTACAACCAGTCGCGCAAGCCTCATAAATGTGCAACGCGAAACCTCATTTCATTACCGGTTGACGAAACGCGAGTTTTTTGTTGTGTTTTTTTTGAAAATTTTCGATGCAAAGTCCCGCGAATTCGTTACTGACGCTGAAAACCCCTTTGCAAATCGCTGTAATGCTGAAAAATCTCGTTTTGATCCAGTTTTCTTAGGAGAGGGAGCGCGGTCATTTGTTAGGTCTCACTTCCGGCGGTTGTTTAAGTAAATGCCGTTTTGAATATTCATTTGGGGGAGTGAGGGGTTGGAAGGTGGGGGGGTTGGAAATGTTCGCCCTTTTCCACCTTTTGTTTAAAATCTCTCCGCATAAATTCGACGCTCTTCCGTCCTCCTTTTATCGGGGAACCGTTAAGTGTAAAGTTGAACTCCGAAGTTGCCTGGCGGTCCCGGTCATTTCCCGCTGAATTTCCTCGTTTTCGTCGACCCTCGAAACCCAACGAAGTGGAAAACATATTCATTTGGTTAGATTTCAAGAAATTGTCTCATTTCTTTCATAAAGAAAGTTTAGTGTCGACTTTTCAGCGAGTTGGCAGACGTCAGGGTGATTCACGGCGTCTCTATTCGCGAATCACTTACTCCCCTCAGGAAAGTTTTGTCAGCGGCTGGAATGAGTTTTCTTCAGAAAACGGGTTTCGTGTTTGCGAATGCAATGCGAGTTAACGGCTAAACCGCATCGGCTCACATTGAATGCCAACGGTCATGGCAAAACGTCTTGGTAATCGAAGCATCGCTTTTTATTTTTAAAACCTTTCTTTCACAGATGTCATGTGTGCACAGTTCAAACGACCACAAATTATGAAATTATGAAGCATTCCCTCAACAATTAGCATTTTTCTCTTGTCTTCGTTCTACAATGTAATAAGGACGTTAATAACGCAAAAAAAAAAGTATTTCCTTAAGATCTTGAGAGAAAACAGCCGAACCAAATCAACTCAAATTTGATATGTAGTCTGCATATCGGGACCAAAATAAGAGAGAGCAAAATTGGAATTCACATTTTTGGGGACATGACGACAAATTTACAACAAATGCGGAGCAAATTATCACAAGTGCAAAAGAAAATTTCTCATTTTTTTCGTACAAACTCCACTCTTGTGATATAACGTTTTCAGAAAAATTAGGATGGAAGTTCAATGAATTAACTGGAACATAAGGTAATTAGCAACATTATACCCAGCAACACCAGAAATTCTGGAATCCGAACCACTACCGTTTCACTGACTAACATTTCTCAGCTTTTACCCGATAACTGGGAGTGACTTAACTAATTCCTTCAGTGCCACCAGCTATTATGTAGAACGTTGAGCCACGTTCTACGAAGCTGATATAAACGAACGAAAAACCGATTGGATTAGTTGCTAGAGTGATGATTAGTGTGACGCCGAGTGCCTTTCGTTTCATAACTTCAGTTGTTAATGTTTTGTTTACTTTTTCCGTACGAACCCCTATTAAAGCATTCAGATTAACACAAAAATCTAACATTTATTTTTACTTTCCTTGCTCTACGAAGTAGAAAGGAAAGTTATGTAATCGGCTGAAAAAAAAATTTTGAGTTCTCTTCAGATCTTTACGTTTCAGACCCTCCTGAGTCCGAAAAACACTATTTGGGAAAATGGTCTGTGTGTCTGTGAACGATTTTTAGAGAGAACCGCCGTACCAAATCAGCTCAAACTTGATATCTAGTCCGGAAGTCACTATGGGACGCCAAAATGAGGGTATGAACAAAATCCACCGAAATTTAACTATAGTTATCATAGTGATCAAAACACCAAATTTTTTTTTTCTCAAAAACGGCTCTAACGATTTTGATTAAATTTTTTATATTGGTAGCTCCAAATATGGCAACTATACCATAAAATTCCCATCTATGGGAAAATGACGAGAGCAGCACAATAAATTACCAAAACTTTCGACGAAATCGATTTTAGCGCGGTTTTTAGAGAAAACAACCGTACCAAATCAGCTGAAACTTCATGCCTAGCCTACGAGTTACCATGGGACGCAATACTGAGGGTATAGGCAAAATCCACCGAAAGGAAACTATAGTCATCATAGTGATCAAAACACCAAATTTTTTTCTCAAAAACGGCTCCAACGATGTTAACTACATTTCTTACATTGATAGCTCTCAATGAGGCAATGCTACCATAAAATTCTCATTCGTGGGAAAATGGCGAGAGCAGCACAATAAATTATCAAAATTTTCGACCAAAAGCGTTTTTCGCGCAGTTTTTTCCTTATAAACTCCGCTGGAATTCTTGTAGAATGTCAAAAAAATTCGGTATTGTAGTCCAATCCAATACCTAAAGGGTGAGTGTTTGAAAACGCTCATGAGATACATGGGGCTCACTCCAGAAATTCCTGAATTTCAACTACTGCCGTTTCGCTTACTACCAGTTGTAACAGTTTTTACCCAATAACTCTGCATAAGTAATTACTATCCTTCTTTAAAAAAATCTTGTTTACAGCCCCATTAATTCTCTGTGTACCAATTGCTCAATAATAGTCCTGAAATGAGTACGAGCAGCACAATAAAATCTGGAACTATAAGCGCTACCGCTTCCTGCTGCCGTAAAGCGTTGTTTGACCAAGATTCAAATTAACTGAGTGATAAATGAATTGATTAAATATAATTAGCCATGTACAAAGTGAATTGTTGTAGAGCTAAGGAAAGTTGTGTGTTGCAACGCACCAGATATTTTCTTTTTTTTCCAAATATATAAAAACCATCAGCACTGAGCAATCTGGAATTAGCAGCTCCAGGTAGCTCTCATATATTCCGTAACTTTTATTGAATGCCCATGTGAAGGTAGTTTATTGGAGTCCCGACGTCAATATTCTTTCGTGTTTGATGAAGTGCGTTGAATTCTTGTGCGAAATACTGAAAAAGTCATCGTATTCTTGAATTATCGATCGCTTACCGCCCTGCTCTCCATATTTTTCCGCAAATGAAACTTTCAGAGAACGAAATGTGGGTATTAGTTTGTTGGTCGTAATAGTCAGCGCCTTTCTTTAGAAAGTGTTAAAAACGATCTTTTAGGAGGGTTCATCTCATTTTCCTCTGTATATGCGCTCATATCTTCGTTCACCGGATAGACTCTGAAATAGTTGCGCAGAAATTTGGACACGGGTTGCCAGGGGGCAGTCCGTTAAGTCGATCAAATTCAGTTATGCAGTTACCGTAGAAATTTCGAAAACGTATGAAAGCCACGATGTTCGGTTCATTTTTCTTGTTATGTCCGTTCAACGGGCTGAGAGCAAACTATTGCTAGTTTTTGACGAGTTGGAGACACCCTTGTATGTTTAATGAAAACCGTTTCAGCCGTTTTCTCAAAAAGTTAACAAAACTCATTTCGCTAAGGAGGCCTATATCTCCATTCGGCGAATTTTCACCCTGATAAGTATGCTAAGTTAGGTACTGCTTAGTAGAACAATTTGAAAGTTTTCTCTAAATCTTTGGATCTGTGTTTGAGAAAAATTCAAAAACTCTGCAAATTATTACACAACGGTTTATTATTCTCATGAACAGCTTGACCTAGTATTACTGCTTCGAGACCCATCCCATTCGATTGAGCATCGAAAAATACTAGTAAACCATACGAAACATGACCTGACTACAACGGAACTTTTTATGAGACGGGAGGGAGGGAGTACAAATGACGAAACGTTGACTTCCGCTGTAGTTCCTGCGAGTTCTTTCAGTTAGTGGACTTTTTCTCACTATAATGACTGTAATTTCACTATACGCAGTGGTACACGTCTGATACTCATTCCATTAGACCCAGGATGTAGAAATACCTTGAAAACGATACCAAACACGGCGTATTTGCAATTAAACTGCGTTTTGTTAAATTTTTTAACCACATTTTGCCCATAAAAACCACGAGATTCATCCGATCGGATTGCCGAGATGGTGGGTACAACTAGATACCAAATGGTTTTTTTGTGCGAAAGACCGAATTTTTTAGAGCACGTAAAAAGGCACAAAACGGCCCGGATGGCGGACAGACATTGCAGATTAGGAATCCCCCATGTCTTGAAACTTAAAGCATCAAATTTTAAGGGAGGGGTGTAAAAAATGTTTTCTTACCTACAACATAGTGTTATTATTCAGAATGAAAAAAAATAAGCGAATAATCAAAAGTTCAATTGAAGATATTAGATATTTTGCTAACGGAAATAGTTGAGACAGAGCGAAACAGTCATTCGTGGAGGTGAAGACGAGAACAAGGCAATCGGACGATAAAGAGACAAATCGTAGTGCCAAAGGTTATATACGAAACACGAGCGCTTCCTAGAGGAAGCAAAAAAAAAAAAAACCGGCGCCCGCCCATAAACATCTGATGATTTTGCCCCGTTGGGTCGGGAAATTGGGCGAACCCGTTGCGAGTCAAGTCAAAAGAGGAGGTGAGCTGGGGCGGCGTTGCCAGTCCAGCAGGCGAGCGGTTTCGTTGAGACGGGCGGGAGGGAGGAACGAAACGTTGACTTCCGCTGTAGTTCCCGCGTTGTACTGCGTTTCGTTAATTTTTTTAACCGTTTTTGGCCCATAACAATCAAGGGCTTCGTCCGATCGGATTGCCGAGATGGCGGGCACAATTAGATACCAAATTGGATTGTTGTGCGAAAGAACGAATTTTTTGGACAACGTTAAAGGCACAAAACGGCCCGGACGGCGGACGGACATTGCAAATTTGGAATCTCCATGTCTTGAAACGTAAAGTATCAAATTTTGAGGGGGGGTTGTAAAAAATTTTTCGTGACCGAAAACATAGGGTTATTATTCAGAATGAATAATAAACCAAAATCCTCGTTTTCGATATATTTTGGTTCAAACTGAATTGAAAACAGATTGGATCGATTGCTAATGATGAAAATCACTTATGCACGTGGGTCAGAGAACTTTGTATGGAGTGTCGCACCAGGCACTTTCAAATGGTAATTTTTGGATGTAAAGATCCGAGGAAAGCAGGTTGTTTCGTAAGGCTAAGTAAAGTAATACGATAGGAGCCTCTAATTACTTTCAGTAACCGTGGAGTGGTTATATTTGGCGCGTTGATAATATTTTAATGGACAACTGACGGCTGAGCAGTCAACTTATGTTCGCTAACCAGTTGTTAATGCTGCCAGGCGTTGTTGAAGGTAAACTCACTGGCTGTCTGTTCGGTTACATCATTTTTCAGGGCGGCTTAAAATTTAACGAGGCCGGATGCAGCCGGCTCTAATGGTGACAGGACGTTAATACTGTTTCATAAGAGAAGAGCGAGAGCTCGTTTACCTAGACAAGCGCGTGTTTCGTTTCCCATTAGAAAAGTTAGCTTTTAAATGTGCAAACGCTCTTCTAGAGATGAGTTCGGTCAACTAAAATATTCCGTGAAAACGCGTCTAGAAACGTTTGGGGGCCCAATACTCTCCGCAGGTCTCTGCAGACGTGTATTGATTGGGGCTTCCACGGAAATATCTTCATTCGCCGAATCGAGGAAGGTCATTCGAACTATTGCCTCCTGTCAAATGGTCCGAAGGCAAGCGAAGAAAGGTGCTTTCAAATTACGGCCGGATCATAACGGTTTCGACTGAATTGTCAATCTCATTCGGCCTCCGATTGTTCGCGTTTTGTTGAAAGGCTTTCAGTTCATCTCCGAGCAGTGAATGACCCTCCATCAAACAAACATTTACCTGGAACCCTCCCGAAATCGCTTTTCAACCAGTTGGCCTTTATTTTTCTTCAGCCTAATCACCTCTTCGCAAACATAGTTTTGAAATTCAATCAAATCGTCGCAAAACGACTTGGGCTCAATTTGGTTCGGCGTTTGTTTTGATTCATTAATTTTGTCGGCAACTTTCATTTGGCATCCGGAACCTCCTTGAGGAGCTTGTCCAACGGTCCACTAAGTATGAGGTGAAACTGAACTAACTATATGTGGAGCCATCTTATTACTCTCACCGAGTCCAACCTATAACCATAGCAGCGGAACATGAATACTTATTAGTCGTCATATGTCTTCCGAGTACTAAAACTCCTTTGAAAAAATCGTCAGGATGTTTTTGTGAGTATGTATCTGCTTGTGCTTCTGCGTGGATGGAATGGTCTCCAGAAGGCACTCACGGGAGGATTACCGGCACACATCACAGCCTAGAGCGATGAGGTGTACAAGAGGCCAGGATCGTAATGTTGTGAATGCTCGCTGTCGTGACTGTGGTAACCAGTTTGAGTCGCTGAATCATGTGGTATCACGTACTCATGGAGGCCGTGTTAAGCGTCATGAAGCGATCTGCCAGCAGGTTGCTAGTCCATTGTCATTTTTGGCTGGGAAGTGGAGAGAGAGAGTAGCACTACTGGGTTGTCTCTGGAGAAGGACTGAGGCCTGACATCGTAGCCATTGGTCCCAACCAGTCTGTAGAGATCCTCCAGGTAGTATCTGGCAGCCGGAATCTTGCGCCAACTTGGGAAGCCAAGAACCGCAAATACGACAGGGTGGATCTTCGTAAGGTGGTGTCAGAAGGTTGTGGAGTGTGGTGCAAGAAAAGTGCCGAGGAGATGCGCCGTCTGGGTGTCAGCAGACGTTCTCCACAGTATCACCACCCGCCCGTTGCTTGGGTCGTTTGGGTCTGAACGGTTGGTCGTTCTATCGTGGAACATCCTCTTATCCTAGTGCGCTGACTGACTCCTATTAGAGGCCGTGTTAAGCGTCATGAAGCGATCTGCCAGCAGGTTGCTAGTCCATTGTCATTTTGGGCTGGGAAATGGAGAGAGAGAGAGAGAGAGAGAGAGAGAGAGAGAGATAGATTGATTGATTGATTGATAACGTCTTTATTATTGAATCTGGCGAGGTTTGGCCATACATGGCCATTCTTCCACCTAACCAGAACTTTTCAGTCAACAAGTTACGAGCACAGATTGGCACAAGGCCACATTACATGGCAATCTATTTTGTGTTACAAAATTCTCCAGCTTTGTGTTTAAGAAAATTCTACTACTACTAATAAAAATAAAAAGATAAATAAAAGTAAATAAATGTCTTCTTTACTGCATTCCACATAGAGTAATTACGTCCTTCATTTTCATTCAGTATAAAAAGATAATAGGTATTCCTTCAGATGTTTCTTGAAAGCAGGATAACTGGTCAATTTCTTGAGGTCAGGTGAAAGTCCGTTTGTAATATGAAGTGCTCTGCATAAGGAATGACTGGCGATAGGCTGTAGTGCGGCACGGCGGCAACCGGTAACATATATCCTTATTCCGGGTTTCAAGGGTGTGAATTTGGGAAAACATCTGATATCTGTCAGCGAGGTACCTGGGCCTTCTTGATGAGGTTATTCTAAACATCGTGATTAGAACCATGTACTGGATAAGCTCATCAACTTTCAGGATTTGGAGATGTCGATATTTGTCGTACACCCTGTCGTCGTATTTAAGATTTAAAATGTACCTAATACAGGTATTTAAAGCTCTCTGCATTTTGAGCCGACATACAGAGTCCAGATCGCAGGCGACTGCAGCACCATACATGAAGTAAGGTAGGATCAATGTCCTGAACAAAGGTCGTTCTAAGGCTTACCGATTTACAGAAAACTAAGTTCCTGAAAGCGTAGAGCAATGAGTGAACCTTCCCCACAGTGGCATCAGTTTGAGAAGTCCAAGACAGATCATCGTTCAATATAATCCCTAGGCATTTCATTTGCTTTACATAGGCAATCTGTACATTTTCAACTGCCAATTTTGGGATTCCACTGAGGGAGAAATTGCCAAGCAATCTGGCATGCCCCATAATCATGGCACTACACTTGTTCGGATTCAGCACAAGGCCATGTCCACTGAACCACCCTGAAAGATTCTCCAGGTCCCGATTGACAGCGCTGACAGCCTCATAAAGTTCCTCCCGTTTGCATGATAGGTATATGTTCAGATCATCGGCATACATCCGAGAGAGAGAGAGAGAGAGAGAGAGAGAGAGAGAGAGAGAGAGAGAGAGAGAGAGAGAGAGAGAATGGAATGATGGCGTTTATTTACAAAAACAGAATGAGATTAGGACCATGAGGTCCTCTCTTACATCTATCCTGTAATTATTAGTAGAAACTTAGTAGTAAAACAAAACAACTATTAACCACTGTAAGTTATCTTTTAAAACAAAAACGTATACAAAAAAAAAGAACAGAAGTGTAGCTAAAAAAAAAAAAAAAAACAAATCAACAGTCAAATGCAGTCACATTTCTTGTAATATAAGGGAAAATGAAAAAATGGAAGTGGATCAAGTTGGGTCTTTGTACGTCTTGAGGAGATCTTTTTTATAACGGTTTCGGAAACTTTTGGCAGAAATTGTGAGATCATATCGGTCGGCGTTGTCATTGTAAAACTTGATGGATTGCATTAGGAAGGATTTGCTGGCTAAATTAGTTCTGTGGGACGGAATTTGTAGAGTGGATGAGGCATGGCGAGTATTAACATCATGAATGCTGCTTTGAAAAATGTATTGCTCGAATAAATACTCCGGTTTCTTGAATTTTAGAATTTTAAATAGCATCGTAGCCACTGCGAGCTTCTTCCTCTCCTTGATTTTAAGCCAGCCAAGCTTCGAAAAGTACGGAGTTGTGTGGGTATCAGGCCGAAGGCGGAACACAAATCTCACGATCGAATTGAGGGCTCTTTGCAGCGTCGTGATCTGCCCCGCACTAAGATCGCAGTAGGCGAGGAGGCGTAATCGAAGAGTGGCAGCAGAAGTGCTTGGGCTAATCGTGCTCTAACGTATTGTGGAAAGTCTATGGCGAGTCTCCGCAGTTGGTACAGACTCTTGTACGCTTTTCCACAAACGTCTGCGACATGCATGTTCCAGTCAAGCGTGCTGGTCATTAGTACGCCAAGGTTCTTGAACGAATCGACTACTTCCAGTATTTCCTTGCCAATCCGAACTGATGGAGTGTACGCATGAAGGATCTGAGATCTTAGTCTGGAATTGCCCAACAGCATGGCCTTACTTTTCTTTGCATTTGGGGACATACCATGCTCGGAACACCATGTATGGAGCCTGATAAGGTCTTCGTTGATCATATGGACTGCTTTCCCTACCTCTTCCACCCCACACGTCAGATATAGTTGTATGTCATCCGCATACATTCCGTAAGAGCAATGCTGCAGCACATCCGGCAGCGTATCAATAAACACTGAAAACATCAGCCCAGACAGCACAGACCCTTGTGGGCTCCCTATGTCGACGCTCTTCCACGACGACAATGAACCATCAGGAGCTTTCGTACAATGTGACCTACCCGCCAGGTAGGATGCAAACCAGCTTACCACTTCTTTTGACACACCAATCGATTTTAAGATAGCCAGAAGAAGATCGTGTCTCAACAAGTCGAACGCCCGACTGAAATCAATACCCACGAAAACTGTGACTCGTCGCTCATCCATTGCCTTCCTAACGTCGTCTAGTACACGAATCAAAGCCGTTTCAGTGCTGTAGCTTCTCTTATAGGCTGATTGGAGATCTCTAACACAGCGATGATCTAGCACGAACTGGTTAAGCGCCTCGTATACTATTTTGTCGAAAACTTTCCCAGGAGCACAGAGTATGTTTATCCCCCGGAACTCACTGGCTGATTTAGGGTTTTGGGTCTTTCTCAGTGGTAGCACAATCGCTTTTTTCCAGAGGGAGGGATAAATTCCCTCTTTGAGAGACGCATTGAATATGTGACACAAAATAGGGGTTACAACGTCAACCAGCATGTGCAACACATTTGCTGGAATACCGTCGGCCCCTAGGGAGTTTGACTTGATCGTCAAAAGCACCTCTCGCACCCTTTCTTCAGTGACTTTGCTCAGAGTAAACTGCTCGATCTTGTCCGGCTTCGAAAGATATTTCTGAACCACATTCGACAAATCAGTCCGAGGAACGTTCCCAGCAAAGTGGTCATTTAGAAGTTCTAATGGGATCGGTAGCGCTGACGGTGTGTTACACTTATCACGGCTCAGCCCTAGTCCTCGTACGATATTCCACAGATCTTTGGAGGGGACATTGTTTCCTAGTAGAGCCTTGAAGTGACGAATTTTTGCATTTCTGAGCGTTTGCTTCACTTTATTTCTTATTTTCTTGAACGAGTTCCTATTTTCATTGGTCTTTGTCCGACAATAGGCTTTATATGCCTTATCACGTTCTGCCATCAGCCCCCTGATCTCGGAAGAAATCCATGGGGAAGGTAAATGCCTAGGTTTTATCTGGTGCAAAGGACAGTGTTTATCATATAAGTCAACAATAAATTTAGTGAAACTGTCAACTTTGATGTTGATATCAGGCTCCTTTAAGATGGTTGCCCAATTCAATTCTTTTGCTTCTGCGATGAAATTTTTTTCGACGAATTTCCGTTTATCACGCACCATTTTTAGATTCGCCAAGGCTTTAGGCAATCGTAAATTGGTTGCGCAAAAAATTAGGTCGTGATAAGAAGTCCCAGGAACGGGACACTGCCCGAAATGCGACAGCAACTCGGGGTTATTTAAGATAATTAAATCAAGCAGCGAGAGAGAGAGAGAGAGAGAGAGAGAGAGAGAGAGAGAGAGAGAGAGAGAGAGAGAGAGCAGCACTACTGGGTTGTCTCTGGAGAAGGACTGAGGCCTGACGTCGATGCGCAAGAAGCGCAAATACGACAGGATGGATCTTCGTAAGGTGGTGTCGGAAGCTCGTGGTGTGTGGTGCAAGATAAGTGCCGAGGAAATGCGTCGTCTTGGTGTGTCAGCAGACGTCGTTTAGGTGGTCGTTCTATCGTGGAACATCCCGTTATCCTCTCCCCCCCTCCCGTTCCAATCCTTCTATCCCTAGAGCCAGCGTAGGGCAGTGTGGGTGCCCTCCCCATTCCCGCACTTATTATTTATTTAGTTTCTCCTTTTTGGGTGCCTCCGTCCCATTTACAGTGAGCTTTAAAAAATGCAAAAAAAAAGTGTGAGTATATGTGAGAACGAGCACTTTGAGAACGGCTCTACTGGACCAGCTCAAATTTGATATGCACTATAATTTGATCAACAGTAAAATAATGTTATGAGCAAAATCTTGATAGAATAACGAAATATTTTTTCTTTTCTCAAATGTATCTTCAACGGATTAGATTAAAATTGACGAAAGGTTTACATAACAAACCGATAACGTAAAAAAATTTCGAAATTCAATTGGCAGCAGCAGATAGCTTCCTCACAAGGATCACGTTTGCTCTTTCAATTAACTATTTATACGATAGTAGTTTAATAACGGTTATTGAAATCGATTAGACAACCCGCGAAATTCCAGAAGTAAAACTAGCGTCAACTGAGTAAGACCAGCTGAAATAAATCGGGACAAAAAAAAAAAAAGTTTTAGTGATACAAACGAAAAATTGATTATTTCTCAAAACGAGCGATATTACCGAGAGCGGTACAATAATCATTAAAAATATCCAAAAAACCCGAGTTTTATGCAATTTTATTATCATAATTCTCGCTCATATGGTTAGTAGCACTCTCAGAAGAATCAGCGTGGTAGTCCAATAAAATAATTAAAGGGAGAGAGTTTAACGGCTGTATTAAGATAGGAGCAACTTCAGAAATTCCTGAATCCAAACTACTCACTAGCATTTCTGAATCTTTATCCGATAATTCCCACCAGTACCCACAAACCCCCTCAAAAAATTATTTTGACGGCTCCATGTATGACTTAATAAAAGTAGTGGAATAAGCGTGCGAGCGACTCAACATTGTGATTGTTCGTTCAATGTGAACGTGTGTGATAACTTCAACCTAGAATCAGATCCGAACATTGGTTAAGTAGAACATTATGCAGGGTGTTACATTTACTAACAGCCACAGGCCAGGAAATGATTCTACAGCTAATTTCTTATCGCAGTTGTCCAGTAAAACGTTCTTAAAATTTGTGTTTTGGACATTTTAAGATTTTGTGTCATAATTTTGACTTTATCATACCAAAACGGCGATATCTTCTTTATTTGACAAGCAAACTGAATCCGGTTACATGTCATATCTTATTGATAGAATGAAAAATGAACCTGGAGAGGAAAATTTTAGCAAACCTTATAAATCCAAACACTTTTCCAAACGCTCATAGGTTCCTGGGATCTGGCATGTGAATTTTCGCTGGAAAGCTTGAAAGTCACTTCAAAATAATTTTACGCTCTTCCAACGGTTTAGCGTATCCAACTTTGCGCATCGAAACCAATGTCGTTCCTTTCCACGTATTTACCAGTGAATCCGTCGATCTCGTTACTAATATGCATATTTCATGAAATTAATACGATTGTCAATACTAAATACTTTCGGCCGTACGTGAATATGCACCTGACGTTCTAGGATGTCAGCATGAATAGGCATGTACAAGTATGTTTTCATTCCAAGATATGAGGTTGGTTTTTATTATGACCGTTTTTTTTTTAATAGCGCAAAGCTTAAAGTTATTCAGTCGTCAGTCATTAGTGCTCCCTCTTTGGATTCGCGTCTCGCTGTGTCAATGGGACTCCTTGACTTCTGCTAATAGGTTGTAGGTTTTTAAAGGGTACTCCAGGCGCTGACTCGGCTGCACGCCCTCTAAAGAACGATAGTGAAGTTATTAAAACGTTTAGCTGTAAATTATGATAACACCTCGCCAGAATATGGTTTTATAAATGTTCACTGAAATGAATTTGTTTGCCGTTCCTCCGTTCGCCGCGTCTTTAATTAGTCAATTTGTTGAGTTTGCACTTCGCTGTCCTAATCGTATTATAAAAATGCTAAAAGTGTCCCCAGTTAAATGCTGTCGTGTCTGTGTGTAACTGATGCCCAGATGACCTATGTGATCGGCTGACAAACAATTTCTTTAGTTTTCTTCACATCTGTACGTTTCAAGGGCTTCACAGTCCGAAATACACCGTTCGAGAAAATAGTCTGTGTTTGTGTGTGCGCGTGTCCCGCACAACGCCAGGCCCATCCCAGACTGCATAGACCCCCATGAAGCCGAAGCCCCTTGGCGACGTCTGTTTCAACAGGCCACAGTCAATGTTGATGACCTCCTCTTGCACCACTAGTGAGGGACTATCTGAGGGGCAAAAGCCTTCCTCCGCGGTAGTTATGGTTAATTCCGTAATATTTTCCGAAATATCGAAACCCTTAAAGTTATGACGAGCAGCAGCCGTAGGGCATGAAACTGTCGATTGCAACAGAGCCCCGTTTGGCAGGCTACTTACTCAGGGAGGTCGCGTGTCCCATTTTCTGACGAAGATCCCCCTGTACCACTCATCTTTCGCTCCGAGTAGCACGACAGCGCTGGTTGGAGACGCAAAAAACAAAAACCGGTTTGATAACAGTGAGGGGGAGCGTCCCTGACCAAAACCAGCCGCTGCTTAGTCGGGCTTCCTACTAGCCTGACAGGGCCATCACTGTGAATTAACAGGGAACTACCAACGTGAGAGTCAATTAGGGTCAGCACGCGACAGTCAAAGTGGAGCACGGCCATTCAAAATAAAGTCCATCGAATCCTTTCAAGAGCATCAAGGTACATACGATACGCCACGCTGATCTCCGGATTGTGGATTAATTCTCCCACTTGCCTGTTATACATAAAAGCAACGAGCTGAGCGGTTAGTTAAATAATAATAGCAGTGCCGTTATCTCAATGTTTGAACACTTTTGATTAGGAAGTAACGCATCAAGTACCGCACGCATCCTCATGAATGGATTCAGCCTATTCATCCGTAAGGTGAATTGGCTGCCTCCGATGAGAAGTCCTCGTGAGAACTTGCCAAGTTATTAATAGCGAAAGTTTGGGAAACTGCTGGGAGGCTTAGGATTTATGTTCACCCTCGTGCTCACTAAGACCATTTAGCATTCTGCATCTCAATCACGCTGTGAGCCTCAATTTACGCCAAACAAGAGATCGTCCCTATTACTTCGCCAATGTCCGCCAACTTTGTTGATTTAGCTGCCGCTCTTGCACATTTCTTATGTACTAGTAAACAATAGAAATGGGAGTTCATTTACAGATTTCTTTAATGTCAATGGCAGCTTTTTTTTCACCCTGGTTAGCGTTAATACAACCGATAGTTTTCTTGATAAGTACGTGAAATACAAACAGTCCTATCTAATTCATTTAACATCTTAATCAAAATCAGTTTGTATAAGATCTGAAGTACTGAAGTTAAGGGAAAGACGTGAAAATATCAGGTGCGATGCATCACATATCTTTCCTCAAGCCGCACTGTTCATTTGAACTTGGTAAGTTGGTCGTTGGTGGAAGTTAAGATGTAAACCTTATTTTTACTTTACGTCTTATGATGTTCTGCTAGCAAAACATTTAATTTTGAACCAATTTGTGTCAGCCTCTGTCGCATTCACGTATTTATTTTTCGAAGACGTTGATATTTCGATGGCACGTATTCTGATAACTCTGAGACCGATCCCATTTGATGCAGCATCGAAAAATACCAGTAAATCGCACGAAACATGACCAAACTACCAAGGAACGACGAAAATTGACGCATTTCAGCAATTGACGCGAGGTGATGAGTGATTGAAGTGGGACAGGGCGTAGCGAGGGAAATTTGAGCAGGCTGGGGAGAAACGACAACGTCCGCTGGATTGTTAACAAGAATTTCCTAACCGAAGACATAGGTGTATTATTCAGAATGAATGATAAACAAATCTAGCTGTAGTTATCAAAGAGCACTTTTTTTTTCCTCAAAATCGGCTCAAGCGATTTTAATAATTTTATGTGTCCATACAATACAACAGTACCATAAAACTCTCATCCATGAAGGGAATGGGGAGAGCAGCACAATCAAATAAAAAATTTCGCGAAAAGCGATTTAGTGCAGTTGTTTAATTATAAATCTCCACACATAAATATACCACACCAAAAAAGTTAAGAACTGGTAGTAAGCGAAACGGCAAAAGTTGAAATTCAGGAATTTCTGGAGTGAGCCCCATGTATCTCATGAGCGTTTTTAAACACTCGCCCTTTAGGTATTGGATTGGACTACAATACTAATTTATTATAACATTCTACAAAAATTCCAGCGGAGTTTATAAGAAAAAAACTGCGCTAAAAACGCTTTTCGTCGAAAATTTTGGTAATTTATTGTGCTGCTCTCGTCATTTTCCCATATTTATGGTATAATTGTCTTATTGAGAGCTATAAATAAAAAAATTTAATCAAAATCGTTAGAGCCGTTTTTGAGAAAAAAAATATTTGGTGTTTTGATCACTATGATAACTATAGTTAACTTTCGATGGATTTTGTTCAAACCCTTATTTTGGCGTCCCATGGTGACCTGTGTGCGAGATATCATGTTTGAGCTGATTTGGTACGGTGGTTTTCTCTAAAAATCGTTCACAGACACACATACACACACACAGACCATTTTCTCAAATAGTGTTTTTCGGACTCAGGGGGGTCTGAAACGTAAAGATCTGAAGAAAACTCAAAAAAAAATTTCAGCCGATTACATAACTTTCCTTTCTACTTCGTAGAGCCAAGGAAAGTAAAAATCAGGGTGTTAGTCCAAGAAGCTGCCTGTGCGGTGATTTTCTATTAACGGCCATTAGATAGTCAGGAGCTACTATGTAGTTGTTTTGGAATTGCAATTTTGGTGGTTTTGTTGGTTAACTTTTCTAGCAGTTCTTTTTAATAGTGTGTTAACGCAATCCTCAGAAATAACTTGGGTTTCAAATGATGATAGTGGCATACGTAGCAGCAGCGTAATAAATTCCACTACACTACCAGTGCAACAGTAAGCGCTGCCACATGGAACGTTGAGTTACGTTTGGCACGTCCGAAAGAAAAGTTAAAAATGAGATTGTACTGCAGCGGCAAAACTCAAGAAAATCTGGGTAGTCCAATAAGCTGTTTGATAACGGTTATAAAATTTCTGTGTTTGTTGCAGCTATTGTTTTCGTCCCTTACATGAACAGTAACACCACCAACCCATCCATATCACATACGTGTGAGTCAAGTAGTAACATGATGTTCATTAGGTCACATCAGTCAAAGCAATATTGGTGATCATTCCTTCGTCATCTTTCGACTATTTGAAATATTGTTGCTGCGTTCTGGTACAAACCGGCCATCTATTGAGGAAACGACCGATCGAAGTCCACTGCAGCTGTTCATATAGGTGCCCCTCTGACTGGCTAGCACACAATGGCGCTCAGGCATGTACTGTGAGCGAACACCGTGCACTTCCCGCTACGGCCGAGAAGATCAGACGCTAGGTCTCAATCTCTCGCCCGGTGGGTACGTGCAGGGAGAACAGAGACGGCAGGCACGTTCATCCGTTCCCCCACTCGTCCCCGATTAGGGCTGGTTAGAGGGGCTCCGGCCGCCATTCCCGTAAGTGGGATCCTCTCGACTAACGTGAGATGAGACCAAGGAGCCCCTCGTTGTGAGGCAGGGGGAGCTGGATATGAGGCCAACGCGGGATCCCCCTGCCCACAGAATGTACCCGATCTTCAGACTCGTGCTCAACGCCAGCCAACTGACCACTCGAAAACGTGAATTAGACGTATAAGTTAACTACGCCGATTATCTATTTGTGGGCTTATAAATTCAGGAACAGTGCATGTAATCTACAAAAGTATAAATCCGGATTTAATGTCAGTGAGATTTCAATGATTTATTGATTACTTCCTACTTTTTAGTACGTCCCTCACAAGCTAAACCCTTTTTGGCAGGATTTGGCTATAACTGAGCCGAGATAAGTGTGAGACGAACCATAGCTTGATTAAAAAAAAGAAATCCGTTTAAAAACGTTCTAAACCCAAATGAGAACGTAAATGTCTGAAGAAGCGGTCGTATTTGCGAATGTTTCAATAATATAAACCCTGTTGCCTCAATTTCGAAGCATTTTCAACTAAACAGAAATGGAAAAATAATTAAAACCTTATAAGTTATTACACAAAGGTTTATTATTCTCTTGAACAGCCTGAACTAGTATCACACCTCTGAGACCCATCCCATTCAATTCAACATCGAAAAATACCAGTAAACCCCACGAAACATGACCTGACTAAAGCGAAACGACAAACTAAATATTCCAGGCGCATGTAGGCGATTGGCACGACATGACACGTTATTAATGCGACGGGAGGGAGTACGAATGAAGAAACGATTACTTTCGCTGTATTGGCGAGTTCTTCCAATTAGTAGACTTTAGCTCACTATAATTACTGTGATTACACTATTTTCGATTTAGACGCAGCCATGAACCTCTGAGAATTTTTCCATTCGACCCAGCATCTAAAAATTCCTTGAAAACGATACCAAACCCGGCGTATTTGCGATAAAACTGCCAAAATTGCGTTTTTGTAAATTTTGTAACCGTTTTTTGCTGACAACAACCATGTCAGAAAACATGGCGGCTTCGTCCGATCGCCAATATGCCAAATGTAATTGTGGATGTCTTGATGCGTAAAGTTTCAAATTTTATGGCGGGGGGGGGGGGCGTCAAAAAATGTTCCTGACCGAAAACATAGGGTTATTATTCATAATCAGTAATAAACCAATAACGGTGCAGGACTTACTTTAGATGTTTATTGGATGTAGCAACACATAGGTGCGAATTTTAATTAATTCAATGTTTTAATGCAGTTCGCACTAACAGTTAATGACATTTAAAAATACGATAATATCGATAAAATGCAACCAGCTGTTTGCTAGTTTTGTTTAGTGTCCGTGAAAGTAATAAAGGGCAGAAGCTTATTGGCTAAACTAAATACAATAGTCGTGGTCTCGGTGTTGGGCGTTAATATGCAAAATGTCTGTCATCACACGCAATCGGGTGTGCGCCGGTTGGCCAAAATTTCCCAAACTCCAAAAGCAACCCAATATTAGTAGCCAGGAACGTTTTCTGCGTAATTCAATGTTGTATGTGCGTATCACGATTAAGAATAAACGGCTGAGCCAAATAACCCTCCTCTAACTCCTCCTGTAGATTTACGTACATTTCCAAAAACGGGTATGAGCAATGAATTTGTCCAAAACTAAATGTAGTTATCATAGTGACCAAAAAGCCAAATATTTTTGTCTCAAAAAAGACTAACGATTTCGCTCAAATGAAAATGGAATTTTTTGTTCGAGTTGTTTTGGTTTATTATTCATAAATTGATTTGATTTATATTCATTCTGAGTAATAACCCTATGTTTTCGGTTAGGAAAAATTGTTTACAACCCCCTCTCAAAATTTGATACTTTACGTTTCAAGGCATGGGGATTCCAAATCTGCAATGTCCGTCCGCCGTCCGGGCCGTTTTATGCCTTTAACGCTGTTTAAAAAACCCTGCAAATTATTACACAACGGTTTATTATTCGGATAATCAGCTTGACCTAGCATTAGTGCTCCGAGACCCATCCTATTCGATTCAGCATCGAAAAATATTATAATGAAACCCAAAAAAAGGTCGAAAAGAACTGAATCGTAATATTAAAATAAACAAAAAAAAACGAAAGTATCTAGAAAAAACTGAATTTTAATATGAAAACATGCACGCTAAATACTAATATCAAAATTTAACCAAAAATCTATGAAAAAAAACAAAATGAGAATGAAACGAAAGAATCTAAAAAAATTGAATCGTATTAAACGAAGGTGAAAGGCGAAAGGGGAGTTGGGTGGCGTCGTTGGGAGGCAAGTGAGCCTCGAGCGCGGTTGCTTTTTTAATGAGACGGGTGGGAGGGAGGAAGTTCAAACGACGAAACGCTGTAGCTCCCGCGTTGTACTGCGTTTCGTTAATTTTTTTAACCGTTTTTTGCCCATTACAACCACGGGCTTCGTCCGATCGGATTGCCGTGATGGCGGACTAGATACCAAAAACGGATTTTTGGGCGAAAGAACGAATTTTTTAGACCACCTTAAAGGCACAAAATGGCCCGGACGGGGGACGGGGGACGGGGGACAGCGGACGGACATTGCAAATTTGGAATCTCCATGTCTTGAAACGTAAAGTATCAAATTTTGAGGGGGGGTTGCAAAAACTTTTTCGTGACCGAAAACATAGGGTTATTATTCAGAATGAATAATAAACCAAAATCCGTTCTTTCGTACAAAAATCCCGTTTGGTATCTAGTTGTGCCCACTATCTCGGCAATCCAATCGGACGAAGCCCATGGTTGTTACGGGCAAACTAATCGAAAAAAGAAATGAACAAAAACGCAATTTTGGCAGTTTTATCGCAAATACGCGTGGTTTGGTGTCGTTTTCAAGGTATTTTTATATCCGGGTCAAATGGAATGAGTATCAGACGCGTGCAAGTGTGTATAGTGAAATTACAATAATTTCACATGGCAGTTTGTACTTCCTCCATACCGTCGCATTAATACCATGTCGTCGTGTCGTGCGAATTGCCTACATGCGCCTGGATTATTTAGTTTTCGTCGGTCCGTTATGAGTCAGGTCATGTTTCGCATGGTTTACTGGTGTTTTTCGATGTTGAATCGAATGGGATGGGTCTCGGAGCAGTAATACTACGTCAAGCTGTTCATGAGAATAATAAACCGTTGAGTAATAATTTGCAGGGGGTTTTGTTATCGCCATTAAATCTCGCTAATATGCGAGCGTTCTTTTCCTATAAAAATCGGGGTGGACAGTCTCATAAACTACCATTTAATAACGTTCATTGAAAAGTCAGGGGAGTTCAATCAACACTGTCGTTAAATTAATCAGCGTCCCTCACAATTTTTATCGAATAATTTCCAACACGAACTTCCCCAAAAACCTCATGTTGACATGTCTTATGAATCTCCTATAGACTGGTCACTCGATAAAAGTGGTCTCATAAGTAGCAGCAACTCAATAAATTCCGGAACATTGAGCGCACACTTCCTGTGTGTTCAACGGGTGAAATGATTTCTGCCGCACCCCTTCGGTTAAGTAGACTCGTAAATAGACACTTGTTGTCACGGTACGTTTTGGTAGACGTTTACTTAACACTATAAACGTTTTTAGGATCGTATCGGCTTTGTCTTTTGGTTGGTAGACCTGTTCCTAGCTAAATAAACAACTCGAACCGGTGCTCCGAAAACTCAACTGCCGACCAAAGCTAAGGTTTAGAGGGATATTTTGCGGCAGTCTTCTGGTTGGCGCATCCCTGATAAGTGAAGTAGTTGAAAACTGGATCGACCCATAAATTGATTAATGGTGGCGTCTCAAAGGCTTTGTTGAGTATCAGGAGAGGATATCGTCGCCGCGGAATGATTAATGGCAAGGAACGAGGTTCTCGGAAATATGAAAATGTATTATCGCGATTCTCTCGGTCTCTGATTGAGAGGAGAGGGAAGCGATTTCCATTAATCTGACTCACAAAGTGAGAGCACTCTTTGCTCAAAACAAACAAATTTGAGAGAGAAAGGAAGAGATGACTTCGGAAAGGACATTCTCCCCGCCAGAATCGATTAGAGCTCGACCGATGAACAGAACTTCGGAAAGCTTATCGACGTAATTGAGAGGAAATAGACAGCCGAAGCTCAATCAACGCAACTACCACGCTGTTGAATGACAACTTCAACTTCTTTCGAACGAACAACTCATTACGTTAATTATACGACCTTATTAATTAGTTCGATTACTGTAAAACATCAAGTGTGTGAACAACTTTAGTAGGTTTCTTTTAGGTTCTTACTCGGTTTAATTCGAAAGTCACAGAGTGGCCCATTGTGGACTTCGGTGCATATATTATCACTCAACCCTACCTTCCTCTGGAGACCGTAACATCACGGGGTGTAAATATTTGGTGCCAAGCATCACACAATCTTGACCCACGCATCAACATTCCTAATCTCGATAATGAGCTGTGAAGTCTTCAAGTTTTACTAAAATATTTGTTGCGGGTTTAATTTATTCAACTGTTTTACTTTTCTCGCGCCACGAAGGAAAAAGAAGAGGCCCACATTTTGTTTTTGATTCACATAAAGTTCCAATGGTCGTTGAGTGTGAAAAAGACCATTTGAAAAAATGTTTTGTGGGCCTGTGAATGCGACCGAGAGAGAACTTTTCATCAGCGACTGACGAGAACGGATCAATAAAAAATGCGAAATTTCGTTGAAAATCGATTTCAGTGCATTTTTACTTTCCCCACGAAGTACGAAGGAAAGTAATGTTTGTTGTTTTTTTTAGTTGTCTTCATGTCTTTACGAAACCAAAAAGCACCATGTTCGTCTCCTCCGGCATGGCAAGCGGCAAGCAGGCAATCACCTCAGCCCTCACCTGGGTTATACCCCAAGTAGCCGTTGTCACGTTGCCTCTCCTTATCTCTTCAAGCCCTTTCTGACTCCTTTCGGGCCTTCTAACTAACCCCGGCCTCTACAACCCTAAGTTGTGGTTGTTTGTTATTTCTCTTGGGCCTTGTTCTCCCTGCGAGTTCCTAGCTCTCTTCAGCTGCTTTTGTCATTGTTACAATTCTGCATTTGGGATGTCTGGGGGAATACACCGACTGGGCAGCCCCCACCTCTTTCAGTTCCTTCAGTTGAAAAATGGAATTTGGGATGGGAGAACTACCTCCTGCAACACCACGATGTCCACAGAGCAAACGCATTATCCAGCATTTTCTGGCCTTACCCTGGGCAGACGTTGGATTGCTCCGTTCTACCTACCTTGCCCTACGGAGGCAGCAAGGGCCTAACCCATGGTGCACCGGCGCAAGGCTGCGGACTGTGCATTGCTGTGGTACCATGTTTGGGTCAAACAACCCTTAAGGTCGCTGGCCCGCCCCATCTTTCGATGGTACTTACGGCTTCTCCCTCTCCCATATAAGGCAGTGTGGACTTAATGCCCTCCCTGAGGTTTGCAAGGACCCCAGTGACCTGTGGCAGAGGTCCCCCAAGCGTCCGCTCACTACTCAGTGGGTCATCTGCCATGCATCTGGATTTCCGTCCCCCCGCTATTTTGAAACAGTTTAACTCACGCTGAAGTTATAGTTAATGTTGACTGTATGTTCTTCTTCTTGAGTTGAACACTCTAACCTCTCACCCAGTGTACACCAGTGCAACCACCTAGAGATTCACTGTGGTGTGCGAACTACTTTCATTCAGTGCTTTATCTCATTCGTCTCATTTATCAATTAATTCTCTCTCTCATACTCTTTCTGTGCCTGTTTTTCTTTCACACACACTCTCTCTCTCTCTCTCTCTCTCTCTCTCTCTCTCTCTCTCTCTCGCTCTCTCGCTCTCTCTCTCTCTCTCTCTCTCTCTCTCTCTCTCTCTCTCTCTCTCTCTCTCTCTTTATCTTTCCCACACAAGAATGTTAGTGTGTGAAACGAGTGATTGAGAGAAAATGGTGGAACCAAATCAGCTAAATTTGCTACTTGGCCTGTAAAACGCCATGGTACTCTAGATATGAGCGAAATCGGCCCAAGAGTAACGTAACTATAGTTATCACAGTGATCAAAACACCTTTTTTTTTTCCAAAATCTGCTTCTACGGTTTTCATTAAAATTTGAGAGTAAACAGCTCCTAGTGATATGACAATGCGCTAAAATTTGTGTGTGTGGGAAAATGACGAGAGCAGCTCAATAAACAATCAAACATATCGCATAAGCGATTTTATTGCCGTTATTTCATCATAAATCTCACTTCAGTGACACTAGTTCTGTCAAAAAAATCAGCGTGGTCGTCCAATAAGTAATCTATGCGACAGAGGCAATAATGGCCATAAGATAATCGGGAGTATCCTAAGAAATTCTGAAATGCAAACTAAAATCGTTTTTTGACTAATTTTTTCGCTATGTTCCTATCAAAGTTTCAGACCTCTAAATCAGAATTTTCGCAAATACACAATGTATAGTCACATTAACTACTTGAATTAATTGTTGCCGCAAATCAATTATGTTAGTGACCCAATAAGAGTAGTGGCATGGGTAGCAGAGCTACAATAAATTCGGGAACTTTATGCATTACTAGTTTCTGCGTAGGACGTTGAGCTGCGTTCTACTCTGTTCTTATAAACTGAATTCAAAACAGGTTTGATTAGTTGCTGGAGTTACGAAAACCCCTGGATGCGCGCGGGGCGGAAGATATAAGATGCTTCTTATGTGTCTTATGCGTCGCACCAGATGTTTCGCTTGTACTCCAATGATACTGGTTTTCTCCAAAACATCAGTGCGGTAGTTTTAGATTCTCGTGACTGGCTAGAACGTGCGTTCCGACGAATTTCAGATCTGAAAGTGGTTTCGCGATAATTCGTACCTATTCGCGCACTTGGAAAGTTTTGTGTAAATAGGATTTGGTAGTTACATATATTTTGATGTTAGGATCGGTCTTTCTGTTTTTAATGTTTTTTTTTTCTTTCCGTCTTTCGAAGTTGCTGAATAGAGGGAGACTTTCCGGTTAGAAAGGGCCCAGAAGTAGAATTAACTTTGAATCTCTTGTTCTTTCAGTAAATTAACGCCGTCCAAGTTCCTTTTCCATCGCGATATAAGACAAAAAAAAAAACGGATGGCTTAGGGGACTTCTATGAACTCCAACTTCTTCGTGAAAAGATTTTCTTTTTTAACAGGATTACAGTATTCTCCTTCATGTCCTTACCTTAACTATTTCGAACTTAATTACTGTAACCACGCACATAATTTAGTCTCTGGCGCTTCTGTTACTTTTATCAGTTCCTTCCCCGTAACGAGTGTACAGTGTAAATATTTATCATACGAAGTTCCAGTGAACAGCAACCCTCACTGATCGAATTCTGCATTGTATCGAAATCTGCTTCAGAACGCACGAGCCTCCTAGCGCAACTTCAAGTCATAAATTAAACTCAGGAAATCTTAATGATACTATCCATGGGGAGGTGATCTCACTTGCGTCGTTACAAAAACATTGAAATATAAGTGCCCTCCCCTCCAACACTGACAATGTGCATACCGTTTTAGGTTTTAAAATTTTCAAAATCACAGTTGGTTTCTGATATTGATATTCACCATGCTAATCGTGTGGAATGGCCATAACTGTAATTATGCACATTTTCAACCCCTAGCTCACTCACATGTTAACACATGAAAGGCTACATACATTTTTAAAGGAGATGGCTGACCAAAAAATGCCGCTTGTGTTGGGATTGATCAATGTACATCGGCTCGATTTATGGCTTGGTCTTGTTCTGGTGCCAGTCAGACATCTTATCGAGTCATAGTGAGCAGGGACTGTCGAACGACCAGGTCTCAATTATTCGAGTTGGTAGTGCAATAAGCTACCGTTCTAATGGAAGTTTGAAAACGCTGCAAATTGTTACACAACGGTTTATTATTATTCTCTTGCTCAGCTCGACTGCAAGGCCCATCCCTTTCGATTCAGCATCAACAAATAGTAAACCTTACGGAACACGACCTGTCTACAAGGTAACGACGAAAACTGACACATTCTTCAGAAAGACGGATTTTTTATATTTAAGTGTCATATGTTAATGGGGAGGGGCCGTAAAAACATTTCCTGGCCGAAAACATAGGTGTATTATTCAGAATGAATAATAAAACAAAAAGTTATGAAGTAATTAGGAACACCCCAGAATCCACCATCCGAATCTTAATTACTGCAGTTTCTATGAGTAACTTTTTTTCTCAGTTTTCCCTCAATAATTTTAAAACGGTATCCTTAAACATTCCCTCAAAAAATCGTGTTCACTTTGATAGTTCAATAAAGACCGCCACATTAGCAGTTCGTATAAACTGAGTGGAGAACAAAATACTCTGAAGAAAGATACAATTGGTTGAAGGAACAAGGGACTGAGTGTGGTTGTGAGATGCGTAGTATCTGATATTTCACTCGATTGCTTGGCAAGTTGTTCTCAATTTAAGCATTTTTACTCATTTTGTGGATTCTCTTTCTGAATTTCACTCAACTTAAGGCTAAATTTCATCACAGTTTCGTTTCAAATCCTAATACATTTCACTGCATTTCGGATCTAGCCACTCGGCAATCCGATCGAACGAATCCCGTGGTTGTTATGGGCAAAAAATGGTTTATAACATGAGATTTGGGTAGTGTTATTGCATAATGTTGTGATTTTCGTTCGTTTCCTTGGTATTTTTCGATGCTGAGTCGAATCGGTTGGTTTGCAGAGGTGTAGGAGTGCGTCTTGATGGTTAACAATGAAATAACAGTACACATAGAAACGCAAGTTCTACTACTTGAAGGAACAATATAGCTAAAGGTGTCAATATAAATTATACTCACTTCCCAGCAACATTCACTTTTCAAGTTACGTACTTTTTTTGCTCTTCACTGTGAGGAACAAATACCGTATTGCAAAAAAAAAAGAGTTTTCCTCAGATATTAACGTTTGAAGCCCGCTGAACCGTTATAACCTCATTTAGGAGGAAGCTAAACTAATTTTTTACTTTCCGCTACCCCAAAGGGAAAAGAAAGTATAGTAATGGTGTCAAGAAGAAGTTGGGTTTTCTTCAGATCTTTACGTTTTGAGGCCTACTGAGTCTAAAAAACCAAATTTCGGCGCGTGGTCTGTGTGTGTGTCTGTAGTTCGATTTGCGGAAAATAGGTTTTTTACGCTTTTTGGCAAAACGGCTTCAGCAATTTCCACCAAACTCTCAGGATGTTTTTGAATAGTTAATACTTACATATTGTTCCCAATAAATGTTCCTCTGACAGTCCATTGAACAGAGATAAACATGAAAATGGGTCGAAAATAACGTTTTTTCGAACATTTCCGTAAATTCCAGGGCAACTGCTTCACCAGATGTGATCAATCTTACAGAGTGTCTTTTAGTCACCCATACCCACGTCTCGTTCTCTATAATTATTTCTGTGTGTATATATGTTGATCGGAGATATAAGCCAAGTTAACTCAGAAAAGGAGATTTGTCGATTATTAATTTATCGGTATTCCAATTATCTCAAAAACGGCTCTAGCGGTTTTGAACAAACTTACGAGCGACTCTCAACTAACTTTTCCCTACATTTTGTTCTCTATAAACGTTCCTGTGGAAATGCGTTGGACGAAGATATTTTTTGTTCATTTTGATTTTTTGAAGACGCGAAAATAAGGTCAAGAGAAATCTTCATAGAGGGGAATAGTGGGTGGAGGAAGAAAATGTGTCACCATCGAGATTTTTTAGTATTTTCTTCATAACACCTTCGGCAATTTTGATTGAGCTTTCAAAAATGTTTATAACTAACCAGTACCTAACTTTTGTTCTTCATAAATACCTTCGCGAAAATTCGGTGATCGGAAATGTAGGCTTGCGAACCAAAATGAGGATGTAAGGATTTTCAACAAATCCATAGGGTGCTTTCAACTATATTGTTCAACGCAAAATGCTGAATCAGTAAGTATCAGTTTTTTGACCTCTTAGTTCCCTCACCTGCCCTAATGGGACTCCCTGGCCCTTAACAGCGCAGTTATTGTTTCCCCAAAGACCTTCATACCTGTGGAAATCCTACCTCAGCGGTTTTAGGCGACGGATTTCCCTGAAGTGGGTTTTTCCTTTCTTTAATTTCCCGCTCCTCAATTTCAAATGCCTCTCCACAACAGACAGCTCCATCCAAATTGATTCACCTATGAACTCTCGCGAAAGTCACACTCGTCTCCCTGTGCTCACTCAGAAAATTCCTCTATCAATTCTCAGCCCAGTTACATCTTCAACTCTCGCCCTCTCGTGCGCTCAACATGTATAGATGCTTTTCTGACAGCCCATCAAAACCAAGAAGAATGAGTCCAAAAGCGTGTTTTTTTCGAGCATTCCATGTCCAAGCAGTAAGCGCATGACTGAAATTATCTATTTAATTTTTTCATCAATCTGAGAGTCTTCCGGCAACATGTTCTTCCTGCATCGCCACTACTGTCTGCCACTATCCGTGGAGCAGAAATGTAGGCCGAGATGATTCGATAGATCGTTCGAATAAAGTATCGTTTTTCTGATATTCTCAAACACGGCTCGAACGATTAAAATTCCTATTTATTACTGGATTTTGTTCAACTACTGAATTTCAGCGTAGTTTTCAATGAACTTAAAACGAAGTTCGCTTCCTTTGCCTAAATGTTTAAAGAAGGACCATCATTCCCAATGATGATGTAGGAGTCGGGCCGCGTGAAGGCAAACAGTAGTCCAGTTTAAGGTAGAAGTCAAAACGAGCGGAATCCCAAATAAGAAGAATCGCGTTGTCGGGCCTCTCAGAAGAAGTAAACCGACGGTATGCGAATGAACAACGATGTTATCTAACGCCGCTCGCAAACATGTGCACGCCAACCCTCAGAGAGCTGCTTCATTTGTTGACTCTTGCGCTCGAGTGGTTCAATAACCGATGAATGTTTGGCGAAGGAACTGTAACTTGTGCATCTGGGCATCCACTGCTTTCTCGTCTGAGTTCTCCCTTTAGTCGACATTGCAGCCAAATCCAACTTTGCAACTTCCCCCCGCCGCCACTTACTCGTTCCGTAACTATGAATATGTGTGTTGTAAACTAAAGGCGAAGCGTTCGGCTTCAACCTCACCCATTGATCCTGGCGTTGGCGTCCCAGTGTTATTGTACCTAAAAACTCAACAAATAAACGGAAACCAGATTGAACTGGCACTCGAGTGGACGTTGAAGCGGAAAAAAGGAATTTAGTTCGGTTTCCGCGGCGGATCGTGGGGGGGGGGGGGTTGACCGATTTATAGAAACCTCTCCTTTTATTCCGTTCCTTCCCAATTCAATTTAGTCCGCTCTCGTTTCGTGCGATGGTTTGATGGTTTTATATTCTAAGTCAACGAGTTCGACCCCGAAACTAAAACCTTTTAAACGTCGTGCACTCGCAGTCTCTCGATACCAAAGCAAACAAATTCCGCCAGTTTTTACTTGACGTAACGCAATGGGTGACGAAATAGGTCAAAAAAATAGCCGTCGAGGCGCTTGACACAATTTTCCTCTGCCCCTCCCACACGTAGTGAAAATACAAAACTGAAGGAACGAGTGCGTTGTAGAGGGTGGGCAGTAACGTACTACTAATACTACTACGCAACTCCCTTGAAATTATTCGCATGACGTTACACAAATTCACTCCTGGCTCTCCTTGCTCTCAAAGACACGATTTATGGTCGACAAGCGTCAAGTTAGTATCGACAATTGTCCAAAAATCTTTGATGACTGGTCCCCTGGTTAACCTGTGGTTGCGGCATTTACCGTAGATTAATGAAATTATTGTTGCAACATCACCCATAAATAGAAACCTGGGAAGACCAAATCGTTAGTTGTGGGGATAGTGCTAAATAATTTTAGATCATCAACCAACAATTGGTAATGTGTCACATCTGGAAATAAGGTAGCCACGTCGTTCGTGAAAATAAGAAAATAAAGAGGTCCAACCTGTGACCCCTGCGGTATCCTGAAGTGATGGAAAAAGAAGAGAAGTTGTTTTTAATTTCGGCAATTTGGAAACGATCTGAAAGATAGCTGGAGAACGATAACGTTCTATACACACCAGAATTCTCACTTATTTCATGTCCTTTACTAAGCAACCAACCAACCTGTTCTGGAATTGAAGCAGTGCATGCATTCGGCGATTTTCATACTTCTAGCAACTAATCAAATTTGTTTTTGATTCAGTTCGCTTTGTACAATTTAGCTGAGCGTTTTACACGGTGAGTGGTAGAGCTCTTAAGGTATTGTAATTTATTGAGTTGCTTCTACTTTTACCACGACCGTCATCGAATAATCGGTGGATAGCTGATTCAAGAGAGTTTCTCACTCTATAAGAACCATTCGGTAAACACTGTTACAAGTGGTACTAAAGGAAACGCAGGGGATTGAATTCCGGGATTCTCATGTTGCTTATGAACGTTATTAAACTCTCATCGTTGGACTATTATCCTGATTTTTCTATGAACGCTAGTATCGTATGAGCGGAATTTGGGAGGAAAATCCTGCGCTAACAATTTAAAATGTATTGTGCTGCTCTCATAATTTCCCCACTGATGCTAGTTTCATGGTATTGCCGTATTATTTGAAACTGCCCATACAAAAAATGTAATGAAAACCTTACAGCCGTTTTTTCAGAACAAAAGAAGATATTTGAGGTTTTGATCGATCGCTAGGATAGGTATAGTTAGTTTTAGGCTGATTTCGCGTACACCTTCAATATCGTCTTAGCCGCTAGCTAAATATCACAGTTGAGCTCATCTGGTCCAGCCACTCATAAACTTTGACTTTTGGTTTATTATTCCCTATGTTTTCGGTCACGAAGAATTTTTTACAACCCCCCCTCAAAATTTGATACTTTAGGTTCCAAGACATGGTGATTCCAAATCTCCAATGTCTGTCCGCCGTCCGGGCCGTTTTGTGCCTTTAACGTGGTTTAAAAAATTCGTTCTTTCGCACAAAAATCCCATTTGGTATCTAATTGTGCAAAAAATGGTTAACAAAATTAACGAAACGCAGTATAATCGCAAATAAGCCGTGTTTCGTATCGTTTTCAAGGCCTGCGCCCTTTGGACTCGCAACGTCCTGCCAATTGCCGTGAGAGGGTTCACTGGAAGCCCTAGTCCCACCCCTCCATCGGATCAGAGTTTACGGGCGCCTGGAGAATATTTTTAATTTCCGTAGTTCCATTGTAGTCAGGTCATGTTTCGTATGGTTTACTAGTATTCGATGCTGAATCGAATGGGATGGGGGAGCAGTAATACTAGGTCAAGCTGTTCATGAGAATAATAAACCATTGTGTAATAATTTGCCGGGTTTTCTCATTTTATCAGTCCTTATGCAATCCTCTTGCTTGTTTTATGTGAGTCAATTGTAAGAAGGGACAGGTGAAGAAAATATAGACACTCAGACTTTTTCACTTCTCGTTTTGTCGCTTATTTTATTTTTATTTTTATTTTTTTTGCAGCGTTTCCTTCATAATTCTAAAACTGTCTAAAAGAGCCTGTTGGGTGCTCGAGAGGGGGAGCTAAGGATCGAAATAAAACTGAAACTCGGTGAGCGTGAGGAGGACTGTAAAGAACATGCGTGCGGAATTGAGTTGAGTTAAAAATTGAGCTGAAATGGTGTACAAATGGGCGACGCAAGGGCAGTATTCGGAACGTGTGAAACTGGCGCGGGCAACTGTATGAGAGAGTGAGGATGTGTAGTTGGAAGCAGAATGATTTTGTAAGAGCTCTGTCGTTGATAGGAAAATGAAATTGGAAGAAAGAAATATAGAAAGGGGAAAACCTAGGAAAGGGGGCTGGGGGCCCCGCAGCTGAGGGATTCCCGCAGATGTGGGGCAGGTATTGAAATAGTTGGAGACAATTAGGCGGTCGGAGGCAATGAGGCGGGGAAGTCCGAGGTCAAAGACTCTAACCACTTTGACGCTTTGCCTCGAGCAGAGCCTTCTCAGAAAACTCTTGTTGACACCCCTATAAATCACCTACACGTTAGTTTTACATTAAGGTCGTGACATACATAGTAGCAGCCTAATAAATTCCAGAACGTTAAAAACTGAGTGTGTCAATTGCTGGAGTATATGAGGGGCTGAGGCAAGTGGTGTGATACGATTATTTTGCTGATCATATAACTTTCCCTCGTTATGTTAAGGAAAGTTAATAGCTTGAAGCTTTCAAAGTATGTTGTCTATTCTAAAACCATTTACCGATGCAGTAAAATTGATGCAGAGAAATTAACAGACTGTAGCTGTACACGCACATGTGAGCTGTGACAAGGAGAGTGGAAAAGTACTGGGAACGAAATATTCGTGCATTAACTCGAATACCACGGCAACCAGAGCCTTCTGAAATGTTTGGAGCACGCCGCGGCGCGTTTGTCGTGTAAATTATCTCCTCCCAAATGCCTTGTTTCTGCTCTGCTTCTGGACTGTCACCCGTTTTGAGGTGAATATTGAATTACGACTGGTGAAACCCATTGTAGGGATTTGATTAACGGGAAATTACTGTAGTTCATTACTACGTACAACTTTCTCGTCGTGCCACTTCAGCACTATTTCATAGCAACAAGCGCCAATTGGTTTTGAAACACTTCCACAATTCTGTTTTTGGAATTCTCTCAGAGAAAGCGAAATTGGCCTCGAGCTCTGACGAAAATGATCACACAGGGACAATAATAAATTCCTGTCGATTTGAACCCACGTTCTGCATACATAATCGCTTGGGGCAGTCCTTTCGCCATAAACAACAATAAACGAAAAACGAAATCATTTTGATAATCGTGCTACTCTTCCTTCATCGTAATCCGCTTACAATAATTTTATGTATCCCTTAAATGCCGCTTAGTAGCCACACTGAAACGATAACTGCCACCCACAGAATACGCTGTGGGTATTAAACAATTTTAATAAGTGAACCAACATTTGATATTACCACTTACCCAAAATAGTCGAACGATGCAATGCGACAAACATGAAAGGAATATTCACATTTACTTTATAATCAGAATTATCTCCATCTAAAACATGAATTGCCGAGAACCACCTTCATGAATGGAACGTTGAAATATCCAATGCAACGCATTTTGATAACTTTAGGAACTAATACAATTTATCAGTTCAGTTTATATAAACTTGGTAGAAGAGGGCGGTTCAAAGTTTTACTTAGCAACTGGTGACGCTTAAGGTTCCGGGATTTATCGAGTTGCTCCTTCTTATGCCTCTATCATTATTGAATGGTCAATGTATAGTAGATTCATGAGACACTCAACTTTATTTTCCTGAAAAGTATCGCGTTTATTGTTTTGTAGTTATCGGGTAAAAACTGTGAAAATTGTTAACATTAATAAAGCGGAGATTTGAATTCGAGGATTTCTGGGGTTGTTATTAATTGACTAATGAACGTGGAGGTAGTTTGTCGGACTGCCGGACTGATTTTCTCAGAGCGGCGTGAAATAACTGCGCTAAAATCGATTTACTTCCTAAGTTTGGATAGTTAGTTGTGCTGTTTCCGTCATTTTCCCAGAAGTGAAAATTGTACGATGATGCTTTATTTGATACCACAAATGTAATCAAAATCGTTGGAGTCGTTCTTGAAACAAAAGTATTTGATGTTTCGATCACTAACTGTGGTTAGTTTTGGACCCGTTTGGCTTATACCCTTATTTTGTTTCGCTTTGGTGATCTGCAAGCTATCGATTTGGTTCAGCCATTTTCCCTCAAACGCGTCCTAAGGTACACACACTCAGACTATTTTTTCAAATAGTGTTTTTTTCGAGCTCTGGGAGGGTTTTGAAACATCAAGAACTGAAGAAAACTCAACATAACTTTACTTCCCGTTTCGAGAGGTAAAAAAAGTCAAAATGGAAGAGGAGATTGAGACTAGCGAAAGGATAAGAACGATATTTCGCCTGAAGGGCTGTCACCAATTCTGACTGGAATATCATACTTCGTAGTACGAGTTTTTCGTATTTTCCCTTCTGTTCATTGTGTTGAAAGAATTCCGTTCTAACCAATTTCGTGTCGTTGCTTTGCTAGAAAACACTCGATAGGTGGGCATAATCACCGTTGGTCACGCTCTTAAATGAACATGGGTGGTCGTCAGAGCAGAGCATACTTCAACGGCATTTGTGTTTAGCGTTTTTCAGTGATTTATCTTTTCCAGTTTTCCACAAGGAGTGTTACAGACACGGACACAAACACTGTGGAATTATTCAACGCGATTGTTTCCCACGCTGAGTACTCTTTTCATACCTAAAATGAAACTCGCATGTGAGATATGCGCTGCACAAGGCAACTACAGCCCTCTGGGCGTGTAGGAGGCTGTGCAGCAAATCCTGGGGCATAACTCCAAAAATGATGGAGTTGCTCTTCAAGGGGGTAAAGACCCCGCGTCATGTATGCCTCCACTGTGTGGTGGAAGGCGACACGCCGGCTGGCAGTACAAGGAAAACTCCAACAACTGCAGCGGCAGGCGTGTCTTGCTATCACAGGGGCGATGGGTACATGCCCTACTGCTGCAATGGAAGTCCTTCTGAATATCTCACCTCTTCATATACACATTCAGAGGACCGCTTACCTGGGAGCGGCAAGGCTTTTGCAGACAGGTAACATTTCCACCAGGGTTAAGGCGAGCCTCCACGGAATAACTAGACAGTTTAAGATAGAAGAGGCAGCAGTCCTTGCTACTGACGTTACGCCAGAGCAGAAGAATTTTCGGCTGCCATTCAGCGTCAGCGTCCACTCGCGGGAACAGTGGGAGAAGGCGACATTCCGGACCGAGGTGGGTGCGCAGCAGTGGTACACCGATGGTTCAGTTATGAAAGGCAGAGCTGGACTGGGCATTGTAGGGCCCAACTACAGTCTTGCGAAGCCGCTGGGGGAGTACGCCACGATATTCCAAGCGGAAATCCTAGCCATAAAGATCTGCGCAGAAGAGATCCTGAACAAAGGGCTCAAGGGCAAGCGGATCTACATTTTCTCAGACAGCCAGGCCGCCCTCAAAGGCCATCGTAGCCTATAGTTTTAGGTCTAAGCTGGCATGGGAATGCCTCCATGCGCTCAAGCAGCTCGGCGCCCATAACAGGCTCTCCCTCATCTGGGTGCCTGCTCACAGGGGGCATGAGGGTAATGAAATGGCTGACCGCCTAGCGAAAAGGGGTACAGAATCCCTACCCATCGGGCCTGAACCACTCGTGGGTCTGACGAAAAGTCACCTGAACCGTCTGGTTGCTCGATGGGAGATACAGGAAAACGGCGCCCATTGGCACCGCCAGCCACGACTAAGACAGGCGAAAAGGCTTGTCACGCCTTCTTGTCAAAGGGCGAAGGCGATGCTGACACTCTCTAGACAAGATCTGAGAGTAATGATTGCACTGCCCACTCAGATATCACCTCAACAAGATGGGCATCTCAGAGGCGGTGGAATGCAGACTTTGCGGCGAGGAGGACGAGACAGCAGAGCATATCCTATGTGAATGCCCTGCCTTGGTAGCAAAACGCTTTGAATACTTCGGTCAGGGGACCACTGAACCCCAAACCGTAGCGGACTCTGCGGTGAAGGACATACTCGGCTTCCTGAGGGGAGAACTAGTAGATCCGACGAAAAACAAATCTATTTACAACCATGAACGATGAGTTAGGATGCTCAAGCACTGACACCTACTACTTACTCATCATTACTACTATAAATGCACCATTAAGGAAAAATGTTTTTTTCGGCTTCGCCTACCGTTGATACAACAGAGTTATCAAATGTCGACACAACCATTTACGAAAAGTGGGGTAAGGGGTTAAAAGTTCGAATGTGTTAAAAAGTGACTGATTCGAGGAAAAAAATTGTCCGGGGTCGTCCGCATTCTCGATCTACAAAAGGAGAAATAACCCTGTAGGATAAGGACCTATCTATGTATGATTATGTAGTAGTCTCAACGGAGAGACTTTTTAAGAAGGTTAGTTGGTCAAAAGGCAATGTTCCTAGGACACAGATGCGAGCAAAGAGGTGGCAGAGAAAAGACTGAGTCGTGAAAGTTGTTCGCTCCTCCAACTTTAGTTTATGATTCATTTTGAATAGTTCGCCTGTTTTCGGTCACGTTCATTTTGTTTAAAATTCTCCATCAACATTTGACGCGGGGATTCCCAATTTGCAATGTCCATCAGCCGGCAAGACCATACTTGGCCTTTAAGTGGTTTAAAAAATACGAGCTTTCGCCAAAAGAAATCCATTTGAGATCAATCTGTAGCCGTTTGTGAGGAACCCCGTCGGAGGAAATGGTTGTCTAGGGAAAAAACCCTGCAAATTATTACACAACGGTTTATTATTCGGATAATCAGCTTGACCTAGCATTAATGCTCCGAGACCCATCCTGTTCGATTCAGCATCGAAAAATATCATAATGAAACCCAAAAAAAGGTCAAAAAGAACTGAATCGTAATATTAAAATAAACAAGAAAAAACGAAAGTATCTAGAAAAAACTGAATTTTAATATGAAAACATGCACGCTAAATACTAATATCAAAATTTAACCAAAAATCTATGAAAAAAAACAAAATGAGAATGAAACGAAAGAATCTAAAAAAATTGAATCGTATTAAAACCAAAACGTCGGGGAAATTGGAACGGGGGCGCTTGAAGCGAAAGGCGAAAGGGGAGTTGAGTGGCGGGAGGCAAGCGAGCCTCGAGCGTGGTTGCTTTTTTAATGAGACGGGCGGGAGGGAGGAAGTTCAAACGACGAAACGCTGTAGCTCCCACGTTGTACTGCGTTTCGTTATTTTTTTAAACAGTTTTTTGCCCATTACAACCACGGGCTTCGTCCGATCGGATTGCCGAGATGGCGGGCACAACTAGATACCAAATCGGACTTTTGGGCAAAAGAACGAATTTTTTAGACCACGTTAAAGGCACAAAACGGCCCGGACGGGGGACGGGAGATGGCGGACGGACATTGCAAATTTGGAATCTCCATGTCTTGAAACGTTAAGTATCAAATTTTGAGGGGGGGTTGTAAAAAATTTTTCGTGACCGTAAACATAGGGTTATTATTCAGAATGAATAATAAACCAAAACGGTTGAAAAAATTAGCCAAACACTAGATTTGGGCAGATTTATTGTAAGTACGTCGTTTTTGGTGCAATTTCCTAGGTATTATTCGATGCTGAGTCGAATAGGATTGGTCTCAGAGGTGCAGGACTGCTAGACGGAAAACAGTGAAATCACATTAAACGTTGTGAGGAAAATTGTACTACTTGAAGGAACTAGTGAAACGATGTAGTGAATGTTATCGCTTCTCCCTAGCCACGCCTTATTTCACTCCCTGCTTCCCATCTCACTCCCACTCTTTCGGTTCGGCCTCGCAAAATGCCTAGGCCTTCGTAGAAAATGTCTATTTTCGTTGTTCCATCGCAGTCAGATCATGTTTCGTATCGTTTACTAATATTTTTCGATTCTGAATAGATTGGGATGGGTCTCAGAGGTGTGAGACGAGAGAATAAGAGAGAGCGAAAAGAACAATTAACCATTGTGTAATATTTTGAAGCGCTTTAAAGCTTTACACTGTCAGCAGTTCTGATCGCGCAACAATAGTAGTTGTGTTTACAGCAGTTTTTGTGTTTTTAACTTATATATCAAAAATCTTATACGCAACAGTTCAGATTGAATGAATTATACTAAACCGGGGGACTGAAAAGTTAGAAAATAAAATGACAAAAAATAATAGTCTCGAAAAATAGAGATATTTCGGCTGAAGAACTGCTGTCTGACAGTTCGACTTCGTTAGGTTCTTTATGGTTGGCCGTTTAATCTCATTTGCGACATCTTCTTCGTTTATTGAGCCTCGAATGATTTGCTGGTTACGTGTTCCGTATAGAAGGCCTTTTGTCTCTCCACTAGAAAGTAACACTTTGGTCTGAAATGTCCCTCCTTAATGGGAATTACGATTTTTACAGTTTTTGAAATGTTACGAAACGTTCTCCTTTGTTGCGAACTAATAACACACGTCCCGAGTAAAACAATTACGGCGTCAGCAGCTTATTAATTTGCGTTTAATCTTCTGGCATGCATTTCATCTTACACCGCCTTCATATCCCCCTCCACCCCATTCTTCTCAATTAACTAATCACCCACAGTCTTATCCCGTCACATGACACTCTCAGCTTCTTCACCATTTCACTGGACAATGGCAATTCGCTTTTTGGCATTTTTTCCGCATTCAACACAAACACCAACAGACTGGTAATTGATTATAATTCCTGAGGTCAACAGGTGACAACTCTCCTCCTCCTACTCTCCTTTTAACTGACTACTTCAATTTTATTCAGTTGTTCAGGATAAAACCGCCGCCAGTGTTAGTAAGTACCCAATCAACCAAAGTAACCTTAATCTAGCCTGGGCGAAATGAGATATGTTTGTACGTGAATGTTCGTTGTTCTGCATGGCTTGCACGATCTCGCTTGTGCATTTCTAAGCATGTCCTTCTTTCAAGTGTCTTCTCTCATAAATAAGACGAAGTCTAAATAAAACGGTGCGTCCGTGTTGGGAAAGTTTAGAATTATTATTTAATACTTAAGTGTGAACTATTGCTGGAAGCATCATAACCCCCCTCATGAAATGATCTTCTTCTTGATATTTGTTTATCGCACAAATTTTACCCCCTTCTCCTATCAAGTTTATTATGATGTCAGTACCGATTTGTAAGTACTGTGATGGCATTTCATGTGTTGCCATCAACACTAATGAAGAGAATTGGACTTTTATTTAAAATGAGGTTAACATTTTTTTCAAATAGAAGAAACTTTTATCTCTTTTTACTGATAAAGTTGCGACGTAGCTTCGAATAGTTGTGCTTTCGTATTTTGGACGTTCAATTGTGTAATTTAAACGAATAATTTGACGTTTTCTTAAATCGTGTGAATTTCTTTCAGATTTTCGTTCGTGCTCAATTCGATTACGATCCTTTAGAAGATGATCTCATCCCTTGTGCTCAAGCAGGCATTGCTTTTAAAACTGGTGATATTCTTCAGGTAGGAAACGTTCATATTTTTTGGTCTGTCGTTTATTGCTTGAATAAATTTTTAAGGTGACGGCGGTCAGTAGTTGAACGCTTAAAAGCGCCTTCGCAAAACGTTAATTGAGTAGCCACGTTGAACAATGTTAAAGACTCGGCGAATACTTGAGGAAACACATTGGAATCTCGAAATTAAGTAATCCTTAGACGTATTTCAATATAATCAACCATAAGCGCTTGAAATTGATCACAATGTAGTTGACTATACGAACAACAGCTAATGAAAAAGTACATGTACGGTGCGACGCGTCACACAACACTTTCCTCAGCCCTACGTGCATTTATCGATTATTATCCCTTAGAAACTAATAAAATTGATTGAACGTAACTTGGCCACTGGTGGCGCTTAAGGTTCCGAAATTTATTGAGTTGCTTCTACTTATGCCACGGTCATTATTAAGCGATCAATCTATAGGATATTCGTGAGACTGTAAAATTTATTCATCTGAGAACTATCGTGTTTATTGTGTTGGAATTACTAGGTAAAAACGATGAGAAATTGCGATGAGGGGCGGTGTTTTGAATTCTGGAGTTTCTGGGGGTTATGAGAATGGTACTATCATACGAACGGGTTAAAAAACAAAACCTGCGCTAAATTCTGCTTTTCGTCTAAATATTCAATAGTTTATAGTGCTGCTCTCGTAAAACGAATGAAGAATGAGGACTTTACGGGACTGTGGTGTTGTTTGGAACTGTCGATAAAATAATCTTGAATCAAAATTGTTACAAACTTTTTTGACAAACAATTTGGTGATTCGAATTTGAGCCAATTTAGCTCATACCTGTATTTTGAGGTCTCATGATGAATGTGAGTCGATTTGGTTCATCCGTTTCAACAATCGCTTTCACACATACGCACAGACCATTTCTCAATTAATGTTTTTCGGACTTACTTTATACTTTTATACTTTTTTTACTTACTTTTACTTTACTTACTTCTTTTTGAAACGTAAAGATTCGTAGAAAATTCAACAAAAAAACTTTAGCCGACCACATACCCCTACATAGAGCTATGGAAAGTGACAATAGGTTGAATGTAAAACTTGCCCGATGAAATTCTTGATCGACTCGCACAGCTCCAATGACGCGTACTTCCACTTTTCAAATCTGATAGCAAAACACAGAATATTTTCAACTGAACTTCTTTACAGCATCTGTCTGCTATTTCTAACCACAATTTAGTTGATTGCTAAGCTTTCAGCTGCTGGATAGTTGCAGGTAGTTATTTTCAATCGGCTACAATTGGAAACTGCTAGTGAATGGCCAAGTTACAAGGGAGTTGGCCAAAGGAAGAATGTTCGAGGCGTGAAAGTGAAATAAAGCCGAATAAAAGCGCATCTTCGACTTGGATTATGGATTGCCCACCATCTCATTGGGAGCAGTTTGGCTGCTTTGAGTTGGTGAGAGGAATAGAGGTGATGGTGGCGTGGTTCGGGGGCTAATGATGGAATTGTGTAGTATGAAGCGCATTTCACGCGGAGAGCAATGGTTCACGGGTGGAAACAAAAATGCATTCAGTTCATACGCTATTTTCACCCACGCATCCACATATGTCACAACAAGTACTGGCTGCCGAACAACCTGATTTTAACAAGCAGTGTAGGTGGAAAACACGCTTGTCGAAAGGCCGATGCAAAAGGCTTCATAAATCGACCAAAAGAAAGTCTTATCTTTCGATTCAACGAGCACAATTGTCAAAACCTTTCATCATTTGCTTGTTAGCGTTGTACTTCAGACCCCCTACGAGGCTCCAGCAACAAATTACCTTCCGTTTCTCATCTCTCTGGTCCCGGGGGCTACCGCTCAAAGCGAATAACGTTAGCCTCTTTCCCAACTATAATGGTGCCTCTGGGAATCAAATTCAAAGTTGTACATTGTCAGTACAACATCACAAGTTATGGAGTGTTTTTGTAAACTCCGACTGTGCCTCTTGGGATAATCATCTAAGGTCTTATTCCGTTAGTCATATGTCTCAAAGGTCCATGCCTAGCTACCTAAGGAATGCCAGATATTTCCTACATGAGTCTCAGTTGATGTTTATCCTTGGAGAAGTTGTGCCAAAGACCAAATCTTTCCGTATCGAGTCTCTGGAGCTGGGCTGGATATGGTAGGGGGTATCATCATCTGTACCACATCACCTGCACCGAGAGGTGCCGCTTATACCAACGACATACACGTCTTTGTTCATTTTAGAGTGTCCTATGATGATTCCCACTACCTGTTAAGTTCTTCCTGCCTATCATCAGAACGTTATCCGTATCTCGTGTATTGCTCCTGAGTTAAAGCGTTCGAAATGCCTCACTCTTGCAGCTTTCCAGACAGTCTGATGCATTCTTCTCGTATTTCCCCTTAAGTAGAGATGCAGATGCCCCGCAATGGAGGAGTGGCCCTATAGGTACAGTGGACGAACCGAATCTGGCCAGATCCCCGTTGAGGTGGGACCCAGGGCAATATATGCCCCCCTTCCTCCCACCCTGGGCCACTAAGCTACACCCAAGGGCCAATGCCCTCCCAGGGTTGTAGATCCGTCTGTGTAAATGTTGATACCATTAGGAGGCCAAAATCGGCGACTTTCGTTGTTCCATAGGCTTAATTTTGGTTGCACTTTGTATTTCCGGTCGAACTCACATCTGGGCACGAACATATCAGTCATCATGTCGAGCCTTGAGTGTTTCCAAGTCCCAGAAGACAACCAGATGTTCATTACTAGCCTGTGTCACCTTAGCTATTCCAAGCCTTGTTAGTCTGCACGCTACCTTCATAGCCTCTGGATTGACAAATATGCCAAGAGGTCAACGATTTTCTCCAATGGTACTGGTAGGTGAGGTTTTCATCATAAGCACCCCGGCCAAATTAGTAATTTGGCTACAGTTCTCTGCGCCACCATACGAGATAATTCGTTTTACTCCATTGAACGCTCATCTTATCGGTACTTGATTGGACCACCTCATTACTTTCCTTGGCTCTACGAAGTAGAAAGGAAAGTTATGTAATCGGCTGAAAAAAAAATTTTGAGTTTTCTTCAGATCTTTACGTTTCAGACCCTCCTGAGTCCGAAAAACACTATTTGGGAAAATGATCTGTGTGTGTGTATGTGTGTCTGTATACCATTTTTAGAGAAAACCACCGTACCAAATCAGCTCAAACTTCATATCTCGCCCGCAGGTCATCATGGGACGCCAAAATAAGGGTATGAACAAAATTCACCGAAATTTAACTATAGTTATCATAGTGATCAAAACACCAAAATTTTTTTTTCTCAAAAACGGCTCTAACGATTTTGATTAAATTTTTTATATTGATAGGTCCTAATATGGCAATCACACCATAAAATTTCCATTCGTGGGAAAATGACGAAAGCAGCACAATAAATAATCAAAATTTTCGACGAAAAGCGTTTTTAGCGCAGTTTTTTCCTTATAAAATCCGCTGGGATGTTAGTAGAAAGTTAAAGAAAATTGGTATTGTAGTCCAATCCAATACCTATAGGGTGAGCGTTTAAAAACGCTCATGAGGTACATGGGGCTCACTTCAGAAATTCCTGAATTTCAACTACCGCCGTTTCGCTTACTGCCAGTTCTAACAGTTATTACCCATTAACTCTGCAAAAGTGATTATTATCCCTCTTCAAAAAATTCGTGTACAGCCTCATTAATTTTCTGTGTACCAATCGCTCAATAATGGTCCTATAATGAGTATGAGCAGCACAATAAATTCCGGAACTGTAAGCGCTACCGCTTACTGCTGCTGTTACGTGTTGTTTGACCAAGTTCAAAGGAACTGAGTGATAAATGAATTGATTAATTAGAATTAGCCATGTACAAAGTGAATTGTTGTAGAGCTAAGGAAAGTTGTGTGTTGCAACGCACCAGATATGTTTTTTCTGAAGATTGTTGTTACATTTGAACGGAGTTTATACCGAAAAAACTGCGCTAAAATCGATTTTCGTGAAATGCCCTGTGATTTCGTCAGTTTCCCACAGATGAGAACTTCTTGGTATTATTATGTTATTTGTAGCTGATTGTACGAAAAAAGTTGAGTCAATCCTTCGCACTCAAGATAAAATAATAATGTTAACACCGACTTTATCGAACTCTACGATTAGTAAAATAACGTTGTCAACTCGTGTACTTTAATTTATAGATTATCAGTAAAGACGACCATAATTGGTGGCAAGCGCGAAAAGACAACGCAGGAGGTTCAGCTGGTCTGATCCCCTCGCCCGAACTCCAAGAATGGAGGACAGCTTGCGTAGCCCTCGAGAAGAGTAAACACGAGCAAGGTGAGAATTGAACCGGCACTTGGCCACGTTGCTTACTTTCTTTTTCGTTTCTTCGATGTACGCATAACCTGTAATTCACGTCATCTGCAGTTTCAAATTCCGATTAATGTATACCGCTCCCAAAACGCCCATTTACATCTTCCCGCGGGAGACGACCTCTAAGTAGTTCACGGTTGAGGTGGTAGACGAAATTTCTCGTCTTGAGACGTAGCGTGTGGACAAAATACGGCGAGCCTTAATTTGAGACGGAAAGCCTTGGAAATGAGAGGCAGTAAGTAGCAGTCAAATGATTCTTGTGTTGCCACGTTGACACCACAGTAACTTTATGAATTGTTAGACGAGTAAGAGGAAATTTCTTGTTAGGGGACATTTTGTTAGTATTTTGAGGGAGTAGGAGGACATTTCTATAAATGACTTGAACTTGATGGAAGGCTGACTTGCACATTCAAATATTTCAGTAAATACTTTACGTAAAATAGCCAATGAAATTTCGAACAAACAAACAAACATTTTTCGCTTGTTTGATGTGATATCATTGTACAGAAGATGCGTTAGTGTTGTTCATATTCAAGGCCATTCACTTTGGTGTTATTGGCTACTGCTCTATTGTCTGAGGTAGTCAAAGGAATGTACTGGCCCAATTTCAGGGAGCAGAGCTTCTGTGGATCAGCTAGGCCTAGAAAGCATCATCCATTGAAGCACTCCAAGTGATTACTGGGCAGTTACCCGTTGACATGGTCGTTGAGTGCATGATGAACAAATGGAGAGTGGAAAGGGACTCCCCCCCCCCCACCATTTGGGCCGAACTCCCTATGGACCCCTCTTCAACGAACTAAAACTGGGCCTGCTGGATGAATGGCCATTAGATAAATGGCAAGTGTGATTGAAGTCCCTGTCAAAGGGACGTGGCACGTATGAGTATTATCCCAACGTCTTAGGAGATAGTGGAATGATCTAGACCACCTGAAGAGCCAGTTCCTTACTGGACATCATGACTTCAATTCACAGCTCTGATTCTTTTCTCTCAAATAATCCTGCACGTCTTGCGCCGTCAGTGCCAAGGAAACGAGAAACCATGTGCTGCTCCTCTGTAGTTCTTATAGTTGTGGGAGAACAGCCGAACCTTCCAACTTTGTCACTAAGCAAGCTTGTAACCATTTTTGCCGGTTTGCAAGGAGGGTTATGACAACAAACATGGTCATAGTTGATCTCTCCCTCTGAAGCTCGCTGCCTAAGTAAATAGTTAGATGAGGTGGAAAACCAGATCAAAAATTCCTCCCAGATGATGCGGATTGTTGAAGGTGAAACCCCCGCATTGTAACACACAGGCAGACTGGCTAAATAACTCTCGTATGTTGGCCAAACTGCAGCCTCCATCACATTCGACAGATATAACTCTCTTGAGAGTAATTGTGACGAGGAAACAGACCTGTACCGATGATGTTTATTATTGTACAAGTACAGCACTCCAAGCATTCTATAACATAGCTTACATTCAAAATCTTCTGCTCTCCTGTTGGATGAGAGCACTATCATCCTGTCACTTGTTTATTAAGTACGTGGTACCGCTTCCATGGAAAACCTGAATCAATTGAGCCCACCATGGTCGTAAAGCTGCAGTGGCCATGATAGTAGTACAAACATTTGCCGCAAACATTGAAGCATTGTGGTCTGTCACATGGACTCGATCCAAAGTAACATATATACGACAAAAAGTTGTGAAGGAAATGAAGTGCACTCTCATTTTGCCAATATGCTTGTCAATATGCAGAAACGCCCTTAATGTCGAAATGATGAAACTCAAGAGGGTTAAGTTTGCTTTTGTGAAATACTTTAGCGTGTTAAATGGGGTGTTGGGGTTGTATGAAATATTTGTTCGAACATTTCATTGAATTTTGATCAAAATGTGAATATTTAGATTTCACGAAATATTCTGATGTGTACGGCAATTTTCATGTGATGAAAGAAATCTCTCTGGAAGATATGTGTGTGGTAACACTGTTGGTATAGAATTGGCAGCTAAATGAGACATTTTGGTATGAACTTGACCTATCTGGGCGTCAACTGGTGAGTTCTTACTGCTGCCTATTGTTTAGTAAAATGTCCCTTCTTAGGGATGTGTAAGTAAAGACAATTGTTATAGTTTACTAATTATAAACGATAATAATTATTTCGGAAATAAAAAGAAGGTCCCTGTCAGCAACGAAAGTTGGTTTCTTTGTAGTAAACCAATTTGAGTTCCCTAATTCTATTTGAGCACCATCGCAAGGAATGTTTAGCAGTCTGCTCAAATTATTCAGAATATTTTATAGGTGTAGCTGAAGTTCATTAACAAGACGCCATTAGCTCCATTTCTGTGGGTGATCCCATCAGAATGATTCCATTCACTCATAACCTGAAGCCATCGAAATAGAAAAAACTACTCTCCAGTAACTTGCTCTCTAGTTACCTGTATTCTTTGTTGATAGAGGTTGCCTTGCATTATACTATAAATATTCTTTCACTGATAATTATGCATTTCCGCTGTACTTCGATTTTGAAGAGGTGTTAGGAAGATTGGTGCGAATTTGAAAATGCCCTTTCCTTAAGGGGATTGACAATTATAACATTGACTCTCATTTGCCATTTATAACCTGACAGTGACTTCATTTATGTTCTACGGAGAACATAGGTCTGGTAGTAATATATTAGAATTGATAGTTATTAGGTCAATTGTAGATTAACAATCGTGGGAATAATTTTGACTTGTCTAAATATAAATAAATAAAACAATACATCGATGTGTAGGTTGGAATGCCCTGGAGGGCAATAGGAAATATTGCAAAAATTTAGAGAGCGCTTGGGAGTGAATCAGCTGCTTGAAGTTATGCCAGGGGAGTTTATTGACCAGTTCTTTGAGTGACCAGTTCTGGCTGCGTTTAGATTAATCTCATGCCTTGCAAGAGATACAAAAGCTGTTAGAGATCATCACCTTTGCCCATGTCGAACTTGCAACAAAACAATACTCTTTACGACAGGTGAAAAAAAAGAAGAAAAACAGCGAGTTTATACGTTTATCATACTGACGGGTGCAGGGTTCTTTCCATATTAGGTAAAACGTGGAAATCTTGATTGGTCCTTCCAAGGAGTTTTTGGCTCCATCCTCACTGGCAGATAATTTGGAGGTACTATAGGAAAGTCCAAGCAGGACGTGTTTGTTGAAATCCGCAATGTTTCCCTGGAGGCACTTGTACGGTTATCTGTTCTAATTAACATCAAAAGAGCATTTGACAATCTATGGTGGCTGCCAGTTGCATGCAAGTGTGATAGTGGCATACTCCAAGTAATCACTGGCCAGTTGCTCTCTTACTTGCCGTTGAGTGCATGGTGGACAAGTGGAGAGTGAAAAGGGGGCTTCCTCTGCTCTGTATAGACCTTCACACTGAATAAAAACTTACCTCGCTATATGAATGAGCATTGGATAAACGGCAAGTAACATGGGAATCCTTGTCAAAAGGACGTGACATGTAAAAGTTTTTCGCCAACATCCATGAACATCTTAGGAGAAAGTGGGTTGAGCCAGTTCCACTTCTTTTCCCAAAGTCTCTCCATCCTTCACATCAGCGGCCTCCAGTGCAAAAAAAAAAAAAAAAAAAACCATGTGCCGGTAAATGACAGTCCCACCCAGTCTTGATTGCTACTAAGTAGGCTTATAACCATTTCACCCAGTTTGCCAAGAAGACTATGACAAAGGAGCGTGCCCACAGTTGACCTCTCCCTTTAAAACTTGTTAGATCGGGTGGAAAAACAGATTGAGAACTCCCCCCAAATGGAACAAATTTCCACACAAGGCAACAGCCCTCCACCAGGAGACCTGCTGTACCTTCACAGGTCGGGTTCCTTGGTACCGAAACTTTCATGACTTTCAGCTGACACAGCTCTCTTATGAGTGTCAGTTGATAAGGAAAGAGAGCTGACAGGCTCAGGGCAGACTCACTGGTCCTAACATAAAACTCATGTTCGGATTGTGGTCTGCTGCTGAAAGGCCTCGTGGTGAGTTAAGAAAAGATATTTGTAAATTATGCGTTGTATTCTTGCCCCATGTAACATTGTAATGCCGTACCAGCACTCTGAAGTACATGAAAGCCTTACAGCATTCTCGACTCCTCTGGCTCCGTCTATAGAGTATGATGCACGTTACTATGCCAGTTTTAATTGTAAAGAAAATAAAAAAACCCTGCAAAGTATTACACAATGGTTTATTATTCTCATGAACAGCTTGACCTAGTATTAGTGCTCCCCCATTCCATTCCACTCAGCATCGAATACTAGTAAACCATACGAAACATGTCCTGGCTACAATGGAACTACGGAAACAAAACGTTTGATGATTTTGCCCCGTCGGGGAAATTGAAACGGGGCGCTCGAAGCGAACCCGTTCCGAGGCGAAAGGGGAGGCAAGCAAGCGGGAGGCGCGCTCGCTTGCCTCGAGCGCGGTTGCTTTTTTAATGAAACGGGCGGGGAGGGAGGGAGTTCAAACGACGAAACGCTGTAGCTCCCGCGTTTTACTGCGTTTCGTTAATTTTTTTAACCGTTTTTTGCCCATTACAACCACGGGCTTCGTCCGATCGGATTGCCGAGATGGCGGGCTCAACTAGATACCAAATCGGATTTTTGGGCGAAAGAACGAATTTTTTAGACCACGTTAAAGGCACAAAACGGCCCGGACGGCGGACGGACATTGCAAATTTTGAATCTCCATGTCTTGAAACGTAAAGTATCAAATTTTGAGGGGGGGTTGTAAAAAATTTTTCGTGACCGAAAACATAGGGTTATTATTCAGAATGAATAATAAACCAAAAGGTGTTCTATAATGCGATTCAGTGAAACTGAATGGTCCCTTCCCATATGACTTTGCAGGAATGAGTTAGTGATCGCTAACGGTAAGTTACGATAATTTTCAGACCATAGTTATCCTCTCTGAAGTGTTTATCGTACATAAATATTACTTTAAATCATCGATTTACATCCATCAGTTTTTTAATACTCATCTCTTCACGAGAGTTCTTGAGATTGGTTACCTCCTTAAAGTTGATGAGAAATACACTTAACTGCTGTTCAGGATTTCAAGCAAATGCTTTTAACTTTTACGATAACTTAATTACGCCCAATTCATTCAAATCAGCTTCTACGCAGAGCTTTAAAAGCGTGAGACTCACCTCTTAAGTTGCCCATTCAATTCTGCATTCGCCTTCTGCAGTAGTTAGGGCATGAGTTGGTGTAAGTTACAGTTGTTACAAAACGCTGAGCAATGCGCAGCAATTCAATATGTGCGGCAAGTATGAAACCAGGGTGTTGTGCAATGACTGGTAGAACTTTCGACACCTCTAAGTAGTAAGGAAAAACTGTAATCGACTGGGGCATTTTCTTGAGCTTCGATATTAGCTTTACAAACCCCCAAAAATATAACTAGAGACGGTGGTGTGTGGTGTGTCAGGGAACTGTTGTGCCATGTCTCACCTTTCTTGGTCCACATCCGGACTTCTAGTGTGTTATTTAGTACGGTCAAAATGGCCATAATGATCAGGAAGGGTTAGGGAGGTTACTCAGTATATTCAACATGTACATTAAAGGTGTTATTAGTACGTCGTTATACGCCTAATATTATGTTTGTAGTGTGAACAGATTGTTGTTGAATGTTGGAAAAGGCGAATGGGGGATTTGGTGATGGCGTGCCCTGTTAGATGTTTTTTGTGTTAATTTTGAACTTCATTCGAGAACAATGATAGAGAGAAAACGTGGTGCAGTCTCCAGAAATAGCTCCTTTAGCTTTTTATTCGTGCTGATTCGAAGGGAGAAGCTTCAGAGGACGTTGACGAAGGTAGTTCAGGAGGACTTGGAACTTGCCTTTGTATTCTTTCCCACTAACCTGCAGTGAGAAGATCTATCAGAAAGCAGAGATAATGACAAGTGGAGGGAACTGTGAAATATGTTGGGACGTTTCGTGTTGCTGCTTCATTCTCAGAAACTCTGAACTAGAAGCCTTATCAGGAGTAGGCGACAAAAGAAGTAGAGAAGGAAGAGAAAGGTGAACATATATGAGAAAAAACGAATAAGCGTTGTGGAGGAAAAATCACTACTGAGCCAAGGCGTCCTTCAAGAGAGAGTCTAGGTGTAGGTGGCTAGGAGAGAAAGTTGTCAGTCAAGGCGAGAGGAGAAATGTTAGGGCAATGGAGCTCAGCAGAAGGGCTCGTCTTTTACCTTCCACCACTTTTTATTCCTTCTTAGTTTATTTGTATTTTGGAAGCGGATAGGGGTGCATACATTGTGATGGGAGAACAAAAATCCTGTGCCGTCAGTTGTGGCTGTAGAATCTCCTATGTGGGAAAAACTACTAACATCAAAACCACCTCTAACTGAGGAGGAACTTACTCTTTCTAACGTTAACTCTAAAGCAGAGCCCTAGGTGGTAGGGAATTGAGTGCCTCCTGGATGAGGCGCTTCAGCTTTCAGGTGCCCTTTCATCCATTCTTGAGCAGCCTGCCTATTCAAGGAATTAATGCAGGGGATCCTTGGGGTTTGCCTCTAAAATATTATCCTTTTAACAATCTTCACCAAACAGAGTTATTTCGATGTTTTCCACCTAATGGGTTTGGAAAACTAGGTTGAATGAACTACCTATAAGGTTTTTAGTGTGTATGTCCTAAGTTCCCAGGAGTGTGATGTTGGTGTGGGGTCTGGGACATTTAATGTTGTATGCCACACTTTTGATGTTGTTTGTTGTTTGATGCCTGTAACGTTCTGGATGAACCTTCCCGAGCCATTTGTTTCCTGTAACAGTCTTAGGTAGTTGAACGCTTTGCGTGACACTTTGGTGGCGTCACGAGTCCCCTCTACCACCGTACCTCAGAAGCGCAGCAGATTAAAACCAGTTTTCAAGACTGTCTCCATTATATGTCGTCTCCTAAAACCTGGAATATATAACAGTTCCCATGCCTCATGCAATCGATGCATATTGATCATGTGGGCCATTGTCAGTTGTTCTTTTGTTGTGTTATGTTGGAGGAGTGTTGGAACGAGCGATGTAAATAATCTGTGTATACGGCTAGCGTTCCTTTCTTAATGTGCTACTGCGTTACTGCAAGGTCGAGTATTACGTCTAGTAGGGAGATGGGGGGGGGTCACAGCCAGCCCTTGCAGCGCTGGGTGCAATGTTGATCTAAAGGGAGCCTATTACAGCTAAGCATTTACCTTGGAGAAAGGTAAGGCGTTGAGTGAGACAGCCTATGGGACGAAGGTGACCACCCAAATACTTAGCTGTAGGTGTGAACTTCGTTCAGACATATGTTATGAGTTTGATCGTGTTATATGGCAGTGTGATTGCTGATTATAATGTAAAGAGTTAGGTCTTCTTGGTCTTCTTCCACACCACTCTATGAGGGTCGATACGCTATGGACCATCAGTTCTGCAGCTCCTGGTGTGTCAGTCCCAACTGTAACTGCAGTGTCATCCCCATACAAAATCAGGCCAAAACTTTAGCTTCTAGTAGGTAGAAGAGGGGGTTTATTGGTTCTGCCACTAAGATGGTAGGGAGAACGGCTCCTTGCAAGCAGCCTGCTGACACTTCCCACTACACATTATTGCAGATATATAATATTATTTTTCTGTGCGACATTCGGGCCTTAATTAGGATTTAAAAACCACGTAACTCTATTTAATGTTTTAGATGGGAAAGTTGTGCACACACTTCCAAGAAAATACCGTCAAAGTGGTATAAAATATTATTCTACTTGTGTGACACTAACCAAGTGTGTGTGGGTTTATATTTCCTTTACACGTACACTTGATTCACAAGTCATTTATTTTTATATGCCAAATGTTTCTACTGTAACATAAGCTGAGTGTTTTGTTCGATTTTAGTTCAAATTGTCTACTTGACAGTGTGCATCTAACTTAACTAAACCTCTATAAAATTGTGTTTCAACTTACTACGTTGCCTATAACCTTTTTTTACATCAGCATTAGAGTAACGTTCTCATTTCAAGTTATTTGTGCATAATTCAGAGCTCACAGTGAGAGAATTACTTGGTTTTTAGTTGAATATGTAGTGGGAAAGCCCATTGTACAGCTATTTGAGAAGGCTGCTCAGATTTTGTAGGTGCTTGACGAATTGTTGTGTCGAATGACGTGAGCTGACAAACGAAAAGCAGTTGCTGACTAATTACGACATTGTTTTGGTTGTGGTAAATACAGAGTTTTGTTCACAATTCATATATGGAGAGGAGTGACCACGAACAGGGAACTGGGTGCGAGGGATTGTGGACCACCCAAGAAAGCAACTCAGCAACAGCTGACGATTCCGTTATTTTGAGCATTATTGGATTTGAGACGCCCTGTCAGAGAAAATCCCTAGATAATTCGGGGACTTTGCTTCGTCAGATAATGGAATAGATTAACACTGGGAGGAATAAAATCATCTGAAGAAGACAGCCTTGGCAGTCCTGGACCTCTTCAGGCTAGTGTTGAGTTTTGGTCATTGACGTCCTCGCAAAATTTTCATGATGGTGGCGGTATGACTACATCAACTCAGACACTGGTTGATTTTTCGAGCATCCAAAAAACTTAAATTTATCTTCAGAGCATGTGAAATTCAATAGCAACTCGTTTTGTTTTCCTTCTCTTTCTCTCCTCGTCCCTCTTATTCTGTCTCAATGGCTTCACGATAGAAGTAAAGTAGGAGTCAAATGCTTGTTTAAGGATGCATGGGTCGCCAGGGCGTGTGTCCTTCTAGTGTTTCAGAGGATCTAGCAGAATGCAGGGGCTATTTGTTCCCTTGGGGTTGGAGACGCCCTCTTATCCAAACATTGGCTAGGTGTATACGTTCAGCCCCAACAGTAATGTTTTTTTATCCTGCACTCCCTCACTCACAGGAACACTTCCCATGGGAAAGTGGAAATAACCGAAGATAAAGAAGAAAACTAGGATGAATGTTAAGAAGCGACTTAAAAATCAAGAAAAGCGTTTGAATTGATATTTTTTTAAAAAATAGGACGAAATGGATAACACTGAAGGTTGTCAGAAGAGTCAGCTGATACTGTCTGTCAGGTACTGGAGTAGTAAAATAACTTTGTGAAAAAGACAAAGAACCTCATTGGGCCACACATCGTTTGGTACATTAACGGTAGGTTCCTGTATCCTCTTCTCATGAGGCCAAGGAACATTGTGAGATGCGTCCCACACGATATTTTCATGTGCAAAATTTGTGTTTTTTTTACCATGAAAAAGCTGATTGGTTGTATTTAACTCATTTCAGTTCAAATATGGTACTTAAAATGCTCATCTAAACCAACTGATATTCTATAAAAGTGTGTTTGATTCCTCATCTATAACCACGTTTTTGTTTTAAAACATCCAATCCTTAAATAAACTTCTGCATCTAAATTATTCTCTCAGAATAAAAGCAGCGCGTCTACAAACAACCAAATGTGCTTGGTTTTTGGTTGTTTTTTTTTCTTCAAAAATTGACAGTGTACAAATTGGCGAGTGGCTTTAAAACACATGTTCTTGTGTCCTGTGCATATAAGGCGAATCAGGCCCTGGTTGCTCCTCTCACACTGAGGGTTGCGACGGCTCTACAGGTAAAAACTAAAACAATGACATCCTGCAATGAAATATCGATTAAGCATGAAACCTCCTGCTCTACGAAATGATTTTCAACCGCACTCAGTGCCTTGTTGTGCCTTCATCACTTTGTTTGAGATGTACAGAACTTTCTGGCATATGTTCTTTTTCCATCACTTCTATGAAAACAAAAAAACACTTCATTTATAGAATTTGAACGAGTCGTAGAGCTGTTACGTTAACCTAGAGTGTCGAAATTGATACACAAATTACGCGTATAAGTTGCTTTGGATAGGAATGTCTCTTTTAGTGATGTTTCTGTTAGTCATTCCTTTTATGAATCAAATGCAGAATAATAATCAGCAAATCAGTGTTTTATTTTTATTTTAGTTCTAGTAAAGTAATAAAAGTGAGTTGTGAAAGATCATTTCGACGTCATTAATAGCTATGGGGTAGTATCGTTACATGTACATTTACACACCAATATTCGTACATAGGAGGGGCTAAATCCAAGTGTCGGGTATGTGACGTTAGAGGAGGTGATTTCATTAGTTATAATCCTCTTTCATTTGAAAACGTTGATGGTTTAAAATTTCCACCTAATTAGAAAATTCCTTAACTACCCTTTCCAAAACGATCACCAAACGCCTGTGGGGGCGATCAATTGCGGTACTCTGTCGCTAGTAAAGTGGCGTAGCTTCTCATCATCTAGTAGTCCACCAGCCCTAACCAGCCCTAACCAGCCCTAACCAGCCCTAACCAGTGCAGGGATCCTACAGTATTTACTTGCTTACATTGCCGTGCATCAAACACCAACCCAACGTCTACACATTAGTAACCTTATTCAAGGTCAAAGCAGACCATGCTGTATTGCCAGAACCACAGTTACTGATTGGATGTTTGTTGTTGTTTTTTTATCGAGGAGTGTAACCATTAAATGTGAATATATAATTACTTTTATTGATTTTGTTGCCTCACACTTTGTCGATTCTTATCGCAGCTGCCACCTCTAATGTCACATGACCGAATAGGATTTTGTGGAACTCACTGACAGAGCCAACGTAACCTAACTTTATTCAGGAGTGTCTTCAATCTTAAAAGACGCTCATACAATTCTAATTATTTTCCTGTCTTTTAGGTGACTATAAAATGACTTCCATTATTTTGTTAAATTTTCAAATGAAACAAAAAAGTATGTTAGCAGTGAACCATTTTATGTCCATTCCTCAAAGTAAAAGATAAGGCTAATTTCTGAGTTTAAAAGTAAACCCCATGGTTATAAAAATGGTAAATTATTCGAATTATGTAAATAGGAGTAGTTCGTTAACATTAAGCAACAAACCGTAACGTTAGTAGTCCAAAGGCGGATTTATACCAGATGCACATAGTGCGCAAACGTTTCAAACTATTTGCAAACGTGGATTGACTCACGTTGGGACGTCACTGGTTGCTGTAGCAGTGAGGGGGGGGGGATAATTCTGAGGGGCTGAAGTAAAAGCAGCTGGGATAAGGAGTTAAATCGAATAATTGTGTTGGTATTATCGTGACATCAAATGAAATTTGTCGGAAAATGAAGCAAAAGTTGTTGAGAAATGAAAAAATTGTCAGGAAATTAAGCAAAAATAATAAATCGTATAGGAATTGCTGAGAACTTGAGTGTCTTGTGTTTGTTGAGTCGTTTGCTATAGGTTTTTAGCCTGGAACTTACTTTAGCCTTTACCAATCAACTAGACTAGAAAAGCTGTCACGAAATTTTGGACACCCTCTCACTATCCAACCTCCCAGCACCCACTTCCTAATACAACCACTACCTAGCGCCAATTCCCTAATACAATCACCTCCCAGCACCTATTGACGACTACCTCTCACTTCCCTCCTCCAAATGATGACCAGTATTTAGCACCCACTTCCTAATACAACCACCTCCCACTACCTATTGATAACTGCCTCCTACTACCCACCCTCATGTGTTGACTACCTCTTAGCACTCACTTAGCCTCACAGTACACACCTGACGCTCTCTCATGGACAGACTAAACTACCCAAACGTATTCTCAAAACTTTGATTCTGTTAGTCGGCCCAAAATTGACAGAAAACTACGTCGTCAAATATGTACAAATAGAAACCTCTCTCTTGAAGAAGCTTTCAAAAGTAGTAGGCGACGTAAATCATAGACGTTGATGAGTGTAACAAGAAACCCAGCGTTCAGAGAGTCAAGAGATGTGACATTCTGGTTGTTAAAATCCAATCCATGTTCTGAGTCGGTCGTTGATAATTGTTTTATATTTTGCGTGAACTAAATGTTCCTGGTTATTGTGCTTCCCTGCAATCCCATTAACTGAGTCATTTCTGTTTAGGATTTAGGACGCTAGTTCGAATGGGTTTAACGTTTGCAAATAGACATGAGTACAAGTGGGAATCATGTAATGGAATATGTGCAGAATGTGTGTGTTTGTTGTAAATTCGCCTTAACGACGTTTCGAGACTGAATATTTCAATCTTGTTGACTTCAATAGAATTACCTCAGTACAGGTTCACAATGCCCTTGCACAGCCTTTCTGTCAATCAAGAAGTACATTCGTGAATCGTCACCTTTTGCTTGATATGAAACCGTAACATTCCAAAGTACTGCTCTAGTGAACTTGTGTCGAAGTTTTGGTTTAGGAACGAAATTAGCCTTTTGTTATTCACCGCTAAAAGATTTGAACACCCGCTGTATACTACGAAAGGCTTGAAGCTCACCAGTAGCTCAGAGCTCGCCAGCTTTGTTGTGCACATTTAAAACTGCAAGTAGCTTTGCTTTCAAATCAGCGCATTCAAAATTGGGCACTCAGCCTCAAGTGCCTATTCTTCTTATTGGCTGCAAAGTTATCCACAAAACCACTTCTCACCGCCTTGGCATGACTGCAAATTGATCTCGTCTCTTCATATTTTTCTTTTCGATTAGTGGGTCCTCAACAACATCAATAAATTAATCTGGAGATTCGACGCTGAAGTGATGAACGTGTGGCCTAAGCCAAGGAGTTTGAACCCTAATAAGTTGTCAACGCTGCTAATAAGCCAAATCTAAATTAAGTTTCTTTCGCGCTCCACGCTGTAAATATTTGAAAGTAACTCGCCAAAGTTGTAATGTTTGTGTCTTTTTGGACAACATTCTGCCTATGGGTCTGGGATTGTACTTGTCAGCAAGTGGTTACTAAATTTTCCTAAGAAAGTAAATCTTTGGAAAGCATCCGCTGGAACGTGTGTCAAATGTCGGCCCACTATTGTCACCCAGTACTGCGTAGTGGAATATTGCGATTTGCTACTATTTCCCTCGCCAAATGTGGATGTGTACTAATAGTTTGTACAAGTTTTCTAACAAATTCTATCTGACTGGTTCGAGGGTGGACCAAACACAGTTGAGACATTTTCAAAATTAATAGGGTTCTGAAAGCATTCGGCAGTATATTATATTCAAATACTCTTCGCACAAATCCGTGTGCTTCTAGAATTCACTGTAGTTCGATGCCACGTGGGAAGAACACCCTCAAGTTGGCACATCCCTTGGGCTTCCATTTCTCCCAGAGCTGGTTAAATTTGAATGAACAGCACACTGCCTGCTCCTGACGAGTCCTGCGACTAAGTGAACGCCTCAAACAGGGCGTGGTCAGCTCTATACTTCCTTAACTCTTTGTGAAACAAACCCCACCCAATGACCTTTCAATGATCAGTGTTAACTTGGTCTCTAGATATTGAAAGGGGGTGGCTCATTCCACAATGACGTAATGAATGGGCAAAGCTATTTTACGTATTCCCATTCACCATCGAAACTTGCGTTTCAATTATATTTGGTTCACTCTCACACTTCTATAAAAACCCCTTGCAGCCTCAGTGACTTTTCAAAGCATTCAATCTCGTAGAAAAACACTTTGGAATGTTTCAATTGAAATTTAGCTCACGTAATTTAGGTTATCTTCCTTTACTGTTAACTCTGTTAATTTTTATACTTTTGCGCACTTCACTGTAGTATTTGTCTTCACTCATTATGGGTTTAGAGTTGCATTATTGACAATTACGTAGGTATTGCTTTCTTAGCATTTAGGTTGTGTTGAAGTAGTTTTGGATCTCCTGTGAATGCTGCAGAGTTTTACGAATTCGAAGGCTTTTTATTTCTTCTATTTGAGGAAATACCTCGTAAATATAACCATTTTACTGCCCTGCTATTACCTGCTGCGAAGTTTTGTGTAGTGTTGAAACCTGATTATGGTCGTTATTCATGTTCAGCAAACATGCTGAATGGTTGTTTAATTTCAGAACAATCACTGTGATGACTATTGTTTGCCATCTATTTTAACTCCATTTTTTCTTGTAGTTGATTGATACAATCAACCAAAATCAGAACTCAGGAGGTTTTTTATGATACTCGTTGTGGTATAATTATTACAGTGAAACACCGGTTTCACAGAGGTCTTGACATTTTTTGGTGTGATTGTAATAATATCATGTTTTTCCACTAGTAGTCGAGTCATCGTTAACTTCCAGTTGATTCAACTTTGTGACGGGTGGAACTGGTAGTGATCCTTGTATCACGTGATGAAAGAAAACGAAGCCGAGTGCTCATCCATAGATTGGAGTTGTCCCTTGTGAAAGCATTATGAAACACCAAGCTTCTCTCCATGAGATCAAGTTCAGAAAGTTGTGAGTCAATATAAATGCTGGGGGTGTGGGGAGGCTTGTTGTTCCCTGGCAATTAAAAGAAAGGCTGAATATGGCGAGGAATGGGTGTTTATGAAGTTGGTTGGGGGTCTGGTTGATAAACATACGACCGCAATCCTCAATTGAGCATGTATGCACCAAGCACGAGTGGTGATGGACCAAGATTACCTACTAGAGCGCCACTGCTTCTTGCTTTTGTCAGTCAGTGCTACAACTCTGATCCACCTGTTGCACATAAGATCCACAATATGACCATCCTGGACCATAGCGTAATGTCATTTCTTCACAGCACTGCCTTTATATGATGAGGCGCTTGTTTGCAGATCGCACCACGATGCTTGAAGCAGTCTCTACTAATTCGTGAACATAAACCTGTTTCATCTAACTGTGACTGTATCTCTGGGAGGAATGCTATGGACCATCAAACGGGGGTTATCACTCGTTTATGACTTAATTGTGCAGTTTTGGTTTTTGCTATGATGTGGTAACTGAGACACTTACTCAGCAGCAACCACACTGTAACTGTGACCACATTTTTCAGCATTAACCTTCTTCGTGGATTGGGCCAAAACTGTTAAAAGGACATAATTGTGAGGGCTGAAAGTTCAAAAATACGATCGCATTACGAGCACCACAGCACTGCTGTGGCCCTAGTGCTCTCTGAAGCCTACTGAACTCAATAAGTGCTTTTAGTGCGCTTAAGAAAGGACCGGCACTTTGGAACAGACATTATCATGTTGCCAACCAGCCCTAATCATGTTGTGCCAAAACCACCTGGTGTTGCATGCACCTTATTCTCAGAAATGTGCTTGGGGTTGGTAGAGAACAACTAAATAATAATTGTAGGGAGTTCGACAGAATGCCCTGACCAGTCAAGTGTGTGAACGTATATACAAACAAGGCCCAGAAAGTGGGTACAGCAGAGTGGAGCAGTTTCATCAAACTTACGTACCTGTTCACGCTCATTCTCCCAAAATCCAAATGCAGGGCTCTTCAATGGCAAAACCTGCATTCACGATCTCCACTCTGCAATCTACATTTGATAGAACTAAAATGTCCCAGCCACATTCCCCTGGATCTACCCTCCTGCACAAACTTGTCTACTGCTCAATGAACCTGCCGCCTGGTTCTGGGTTATCTTCCCAGGAGCATGCCCATGCTACCAGGTGCGACCACGGGTTGTGGATAGTGGAATGGCCACAGCATTGTCCCCAGGGGCATGTCAGCATGCTGACTGAATAGGCAGCCGCGAACAATGGGCAAAACCCAAGAGATCGCAGAAGAGATCCTGAACAAAGGGCTAAGGGCAAGCGGATCTACATTTTCTCAGACAGCCAGGCCGCCTTAAAGGCCATCGCAGCCTATAGTTTTAGGTCTAAGCTGGCATGGGAATACCTCCATGTGCTCAAGCAGCTCGGCGCTCGTAACAGGCTCTCCCTTATCTGGGTGCCCGCTCATAGGGGCATGAGGGCAATGAAAAGGCTGACCGCCTCGCGAAAAGGGGTACAGAATCCGTAGCCATCGAGCCTGAACCACACGTGGGTCTGACGAAAAGTCACCTGAACCATCTGGTTGCTCGATGGAAGATACAGAAAATGGCGCCCATTGGCATTGCCAGCCAAGACTAAGACAGCCGAAAAGGCTTGTCACACCTTCCTGTCAAAGGGCGAAGGCGATGCTGACACTCTCTAGACAAGATCTGAGAGTACTGATAAGCTTCCTCACCAGGCACTGCCCACTCAGATATCACCTCAACAAGATGGGCATCTCAGAGGCGGTGGAATGCAGACTCTGCAGTGAGGAGGACGAGACAGCAGAGCATATCCTATGTGAATGCCCTGCCTTGGCAGCAAAACGCTTTGAATACTTTGGTCAGGGGACCACTGAACCCCAAACCGTAGCGGACTCTGCGTTGAAGGACATACTCGGCTTCCTAAGGGGGGTGGGTATGTACAACGCCTTCTACTAAGAAAGGGCCAGCGTCACAATAGGCCCATATGCGGCTGCAGTGACAAAGGGACTTGGCCCACTCGCCCTCGGGTCAAAAAAAAAGAAGAAAAAAAAAGAAGAACCTGCCGAAGGAGATCTGCAGTCTGATTCTTAGTGTGAGTGGCTTTGAGCTACCAAACCTCAGTCTTGGCATCCCTATGTGATGAGTTGAACAGTTTCCAGCAGCGTTTAGCTGATGTAAACCCTGCAATGAGGGCCATTAACAAAATGCCAAATCTTTCGAGTTTGAGGTGCTTTAATTCCTTGTCTATTTGCTGATTAAATACAGCAACCATTCTTGAAATCTATGAGATTTGTGGTAAATTTTGAAAGCGATGGGCTGTCTTTGTCCACGTGCACAGCTTGGTGACTTGACTTCTAGTTGTTGAACACTTCGCACAACCCAGAGTCGTGCCTAATTGAACAATATTCGAATATCTAGTCAGTCAATTAAGTATTGAGATTTTACCTTAGCGTAAATTTGAAGGCGACTGACTTCAACAAGTTTTCTGTACTTAACGTTGAGTTATTGTAAATACCAGACGTGTTTTGGGGACATACATTTCATCATTCATATTCCCCAAACAATATAGGCCTTGAGAGAGTCAACATCTACTCATTGCATGACTTACACCTCGTAGTATAATTTCTTTGAATCTTATTTTCTTGAAAAGATTGAACGAATCCTTTCTTCTGGTAAAGCATTTTCCATTCTCAGTTAAAAGTTTGACGCTCCTCTTCAGAGTGTACGTCAGTGTCCGCTATTGTTAATCGACGTTTTGTGCTATCACCATTTTCAATCGTATTTATGTCGGTTGTGTTTTCCTTTCAGTGAATTGCTCAATTTTCGGCCGAAAAAAGAAGGCCTACAAAGATAAATATTTAGCCAAGAACAACGCAGTCTTCGACCAGCTTGATTTGGTCACGTATGAAGAAGTTGTTAAATTACCCTGTGAGTTGAGAACATTGGAATGTTTTAGTATAAGCGTTTTGATTGGGCGCTTGATGAAATTGATTCTTGTTTCTCTTTTTCAGCTTTTCTACGAAAAACGTTAGTTTTATTAGGAGCACATGGCGTTGGACGGCGGCACATTAAGAATACACTAATTGCGAGGCACCCAGACAAATATGCTTATCCCATTCCTCGTAAGTGAAAGTTTGCTTTTGAAGTTTTGTTTAACCGACAGTGTCAGTGCTCCATTTTTGAAACACTTTAGTGCGGCGTGTGGGAAATAGTTATATTTCTTTTTACTTTCCTTCTTCCTACAAAGTAGGAAGCCAAGTTAAGTAATCGATTGAAAAAAGTGTTTAGTCTTCTTCAGACATTCACGTTTCAAAGGCTCGTGAGCCCTAAGGACTATTAAGAAAATGGAATGTAACTGTAGTCGCAATTGAGAGAGAATGACGGAACCAAATCAGCTCAAATTCTAGATCCAACTTGCAGATCAACTTGGTTGCGTGCAAATGTGACAGTAGCGGTATACTCCAAGTGATCGCTGGCCAGGTACCCTCTGACTGGATGGTGGACAAGCGGAGAGTGAAAAGAGGGCTTCCCCTGCTGTATGCCAAACTCTGTATAGTTTCCATCGCTATATGAATGAGCATTAGAGGGGAATCCTCGTCAAAGGGACGTGACACTTACAAGTTTGTCCCCATCATCCATGAACATCCGAGAAGAAAGTGGTTTGGGCCAAACTGGACTTGTCAGTTCCTTGTGGGGGATGATGACTTCAATATTCATCTTACACTTCGTGAGCCTCCAGTGCAGAGGGGACAAGAAACCATGTGCTGCTCAACTGTAGATCCTGCAACAGCCATACCCCTGTGTGATAACATATAGGCAAAATCTCTACTGGGGAACTCGCTAAATGATAGTGTGCTATACTTTTACAGGTGTGGGTTCGGTAGATATTGAGTGAGTGCCCGTGCTCTCACACGTTAGTGAAACCACAACCTCTGCGACTTTTGACTGAGCTTGAACACACTTTTATGAGTGTAGAGGAACAGTAAGCTAAATGCTGCCTAGGCTTTTCACTCTGCTATTTACTCAGCCAAATGTGCTGTCGAGTCCTAGGACTCAACCCTAGTAATTACCCATTAAGCGGAAATTCTAGCCATAAAGATCTGCGCGGAAGAGATCCTGAATAAAGGACTCAAGGGTAAGCGGATCTACATATTCTCAGACAGCCAGGCCGCCTTAAAGGCCATCGCAGCCTATAGTTTTAGGTCTAAGCTGGCATGGGAATACCTCCATGCGCTCAAACAGCTCAGCGCCCGTAACAGGCTCTCCCTCATTTGGGTGCAGGCTCACAGGGGGCATGAGGACAATGAAAAGGCGGACCGCCTTGCGAAAAGGGGTACAGAATCCCTACCCATCGGGCTTGAACCACACGTGGGTCTGACGAAAAGTCACCTGAACCATCTGGTTGCTCGATGGAAGATACAGAAAATGGCGCCCATTGGCATTGCCAGCCAAGACTAAGACAGCCGAAAAGGCTTGTCACACCTTCCTGTCAAAGGGCGAAGGCGATGCTGACACTCTCTAGACAAGATCTGAGAGTACTGATAAGCTTCCTCACCAGGCACTGCCCACTCAGATATCACCTCAACAAGATGGGCATCTCAGAGGCGGTGGAATGCAGACTCTGCAGTGAGGAGGACGAGACAGCAGAGCATATCCTATGTGAATGCCCTGCCTTGGCAGCAAAACGCTTTGAATACTTTGGTCAGGGGACCACTGAACCCCAAACCGTAGCGGACTCTGCGTTGAAGGACATACTCGGCTTCCTAAGGGGGGTGGGTATGTACAACGCCTTCTACTAAGAAAGGGCCAGCGTCACAATAGGCTCATACGTGGACAAAGGGACTTGTCCCGCACACCCTCAGCAGAAAAAAAAATTACCCATTTAAGCCATTTAAACTTCAGATAGTGGCTAGTTACGTGGGCACCTATGGGAATGCACACTGTTTAGGTGGCAAGCCCTCTGACTGAGGCATACAGGTTACGGTGAAACCTTAAAGATGTAGTGCTCTCTCGTTAGTCAAAGCATTTAAAATAAAGTTGCACTTTTAAACTGCGAATAGAATACATAAATCATTGTATTCGAAGCCACAATGTCCATACCCATTTGTAAGTACCAGGCCAGCTGCTATCCTAATTTCAATTTGCTCACAATTTTGTAAGAGGTTGGCCCACAAGCCCCATCAGAGAGCCAATGAGAATGCCCAATGCGAGCAGGATCATCATATCAGCAGGATGTAAATTCCAAATCAAATGCATTTTGAGGTTACTTAAGTAAATAAGAAATGCACCTTGAAAATGTTGTTCTCGTCGCCTTGATAAATATTAGGAGCTACTTGACGATCTAAACATTTAATACATTGATTAAATTATAATTACATACGATAAATCTGGACAAATAAATTTTGACATTTTTAGACACCACGAGGCCTCCAAGAATTGATGAAGAGAATGGGAGAACGTATTACTTCGTTTCAAATGACGAAATGATGGCTGATATTGCTGCGAATGAATACCTCGAATACGGTTAGTAACTAATACTCAATTTCAGCGCAACTGTACGCTTTTGTATATTAACTCAAACAGGATAGAATTCATTTGCGTAGCATTTGAATGTTCTGAACTGTTTGGTGTTCAGTCAAAGGAGAAGATGGTTTCTGTTTGGAACTAAAAAGGGATTGAAGGGCGTACAAAATAAAGACTAATGAAGTGGACTGCATTTAATTCGGATTTCGGGTTAATATGATGTGCACAAGAGCATAACTGAAAAATAGTCAACTGAACTTAGCGGAGAACTGAACAGGAAGTACTAGAGCTGAACAAATCGTGCTCCTGGCTTCTTCGTTTCGTTTATACAACTTGTAACTCGCGAAATTGAGGTTATGGGCCATTTCCATTGATTGAAGGCCGGTGGTCCAAAATCTACGACAAAGCATGGCATTTTCCTCAAAGACAGATCTTTGTGCATTATACAAAGTGAAAATGAGTAATTTTCTGTACTATCACGATTTTCATAAATTCAGCAGTGGTTTCATTGGATTGTGCGCATGGCAACCCTGGTTATAGCGTTTAAAATTGTGTGGAATGTTGTTGCATTTCCTCCAGAATGGTTCAAGTTATTCCCTTAATAGATACACTTAATTTTTTTGCCCAGGCCCAAGCACATTTTCAAGCATATTTGCAGCAGGGATTTATGCTATTTTCACAGGAGCCATCATGATGCACGAAAAATATCTTGCAAGACACCAAAGAACTAAAAAAAAGTGAAAACTGTTGAGGTAGCACAGAGTATGGGTCAACTCTTTACCAAACTCTGAACGCATTCACAAACGAGTTATTGCTTACAGGATATCTGGGAATAGAGGGATCACTGACAAGGTGGGCTTTTATGCCCGAGGATATACTGTACTTATTCAGAACAGGTTTGCCCATGGTGAAGGGGGATGGGACTGTCCATCAACCCAGCTAAGACGATCATGGTGCCATTTACTATACAAAGACAACTGTTGGGAGTCAGACTACATGAAGTAACGGGAGAAATATCTGGGTGTAATTCTGGATCGAAAACTGCGAGTATGATTTCCACAGGAATGTTAAGTACAATCAGAAGGAAGCTTAAGGAAAGTCGTCAGTTTCGACCTCTGAATGGTAACAATATCTACACAGATGGGTTGAACATTGCTCTGGATCCCACTTCAACAGTTTTTCAAGCAGAGAGGTGCAGGATGTTGCTCAAATCTTTATCAAACTAATAGAGTTAATGTTTATGGTATTCCTGGGCGTAAAGGGATCACTGTGAATGGGAGAGCGAACCATCTGGCCAGACTCGGTTCATCTACTATACCTATAGTCACTTCCCCGTTTTGGGAAATCAGCGTTAGTAATCGAGAGCACAACCAGAGAATATGCCACAGGAGAATGTATGAGACTGTCTGGAACGCTGCTGGAGTGATGCATTCCAAACCCTTCATTATAGGAACAACACACGAGGTAAGACGTAGCGCTTTCTGTTATGAAAAGGAAGGACTTAAGGAGGTAATGGGAGTCATCATCGGGCACTGTAAAATGAGCATATACATGTATGTTATAGGTATAAGTAGCACCTCTCAGTGCAGATGGTGTGATGCAGATGAGGAGACTCTTACCGTCTCTCGCCCCAGTGCTGGAGACTTGAGAGGAAGCGATGCTTGGTCTTGGGTATCCACCGAAGGAAATTCTTGCAGGAAATACCTGGCATTCCTTAGGAAACTTGGTGCAGACTTAGGAGACATTAGGACTTCAGGCCATCCAAAAGGGACAATCAGCATCAATAATATTAATACGTATTTCTATAAATCAAATTTTGAGTATTTCCAGCTATAAGATTTTGCTGGATAATAAGCGTAGCCGATGGAACATCTTTACTCTTTAGTTTTATGCTAATGTGAACTAGATCGTCCTGCACCCTCCTACTGTAAGCTAACACGCGTGATTACTGTGTAGATCATAATACACAGAGATACAACGTGTAATATTAAAATCTAGGATTTGTTAGGGGACGCCACGAAACGGATTTTGGTGCAAGTATTTTTACTTTCCACTACCCGAAGGGAAGGAAAGTATAGTAATCGGCCCAAAAAGAAATTTGGGTTTTCTTCGGATCTTTACGTTTTGAGGCCTACTGAGTCTAAAAAACCTAATTTCGGCGCGTGGTCCGTGTGTGTGTGTGTGTGTGTGTGTGTGTGTGTGTGTGTGTGTGTGTGTGTGTGTGTGTCTGTAGTTCGATTTGCGGGAGAACGGCTGATCCGACTGAGCTGGTTCTTTTTTTGTTTTCTTCCTTATTTGTTGTAGACCTCAAAATAAGGTTATGGACGATTTCGGCCGATGGGAAGGGGGGTGGGGGACGAAAATGTAACAAAAACTAGGGTTTTTCGCATTTTTCTCGAAAACGGCTCTAACGATTTGATTAAACTTTCAAATTATCTTCTCCTAATAAATACCTAACTTTTCTTCTCCGTACTTATCTCCATGAAAATACGGTGAACGGAGATATGGGCCCCTGAAGCAAAAATAGGTTTTTTACGCTTTTTGGCAAAACGGCTCCAGCGATTTTCACCAAACTCACAGGATGTTATCAAATAGTTAATACCTACATATTCTTTTGGACAAATGTTCCGGTGACGGTCCATTGAACAGAGATAAAAATCAAAATGTGTCAAAAATAACGTTTTTTCTAACATTTCCGTAAATTCCAGGCTAACTTCTTCACCAGATGTGATAAATCCTAATGGAGTGTCTTTTAGTTACCCATACTCACATTTCGTTTCCTATAATTATTTCTGTATATATATGTTGAACGGAGATATAAGCCAAGTTAACTCAGAAAAGGAGATTTGTCGAATATTATTTTATCGGTATTCCGATTTTCTCAAAAACGGCTCTAACGATTTCGATCAAACTTTCGGAGTACTCTCAGCTAACTAGTCCCTACATTTTGTTCTTTATAAATGTTCCTGTAAAAATGCGTTGAACGAAGATATAGCGCCCGCCTATGTAGGTGGTGTTCGAAATTACGGGGGTGGCGGAAAGTTGTGTGTTGCTACGCACCAGATATTTAATAAGTCATACTTGCGACGAATTTGTCTCTGGAAGTGGAAATTATCAAATTTTGTCACAAAATAAAAAATCATTATTGAAACTAAAAGCCCTTTTGTGTACATGATATTAAAATAGAAGAGAAGGTAAATCAAATTGTGTATAATATAGTAATTCAAAAGAATAAGAAATTAAAATATTGTCTTCTCGATTGTCAATTTAAAAACTAAAAATGAATTGGCTTGCCAACTTCTATCTCAAAAAACTAACATGAGATGTACGATAACAATCAGACACGACAAAGGTTAATAACTGAAACATGTATTTGGCTCCTGAGGGTTGACTTCTGTGGGTAGATAGGCAATAATCTACTGTACATGTGGTACACACAGTAGTATTGTTGGATTATCATCCTTTATGTGATGTCATCTGCTAGAGTCTGAAAAAATTGCTTCCAGCGAACGTGCAAAACTGTAAGCCGAATTCTGCGCATTGTCTTGTCACACAATTGCTAGTATGTGGCGATGGTGGTAGCTTGACTACGACTGCCAGGACGCCCCACCCTATTCTATTTAAAAATTAAACGTTTTCCTCATTTCTGTTTACAGGTAGCCACGAAGACGCGATGTACGGCACCAAATTAGAGACAATACGAAAAATTCATGCGGAAGGAAAAGTGGCCATTTTGGACGTTGAGCCGCAAGCGCTAAAAATGCTGAGAACTGCCGAATTCGCTCCCTACGTCGTTTTTATAGCTGCCCCCCATCTCAGCAATTTAGCAGATGTAAGTTGATAATTAATTAAGCTCACTTCCCAGGGTCTCATAGCCTGCAGCGGGGAGATAGCCACCACCATCAGCTGAGCGCCGATGGAGGTACCTGTCATGGGCGATCGAGGAACCCGCTGCTAGCCGCTGCCTCCAGAGAAATGTTCACACTTAATAAGGGTAAATGGGCAATTGGTTCATTTAAACCTTACAAGGCGCCAGGTGCGGATGGGATCTTCCCAGCCACGCTGCAGCATGGTAGGGAGGCTCTGGGTCCGATACTGGTGAGGCTTTTCAGGGCAAGCTATGTCCTTGGGTACATACCCACTATGTGGAGGAAGGTGAAGGTGGTCTTTATACTAAAGCCGGGTGGCTCCTTTGCCCTGGCTAAGGGCTACCGCCCCATCAGTCTCATGTCCTTTGTGTTGAAAACAATGGAGAAGATAGTGTGCCTATCAATAAAGGAGTACTATCTTACTCAGAATCCCATTCGGAGTTCCCAGCATGCCTATCAGAGGGGGAGATCCACTGAGACTGCTCTGAAGGAACTGGCGACAGTGCTGGAGGATACTCTGAGATCCGGAGAGATTGCGCTGTGCTGCTTTCTGGATATTGGGGGGGCTTTCGACAATACGTCGTATGCCTCAATTACGGCTGCGGCTGGTAGGAAAGGAGTAGATCCTTATCTAATTTCTTGGACCAAGGAGGTGCTGAGTAGCAGGGTGGTCTTTTCGGAGTTGAGGGGGGGGGGGAGACACTCTCTGTGGTGCCCACTAAGGGGTGCCCGCACGGTGGTGGGGGGGGGGTGCTCTCCCCTCTCCTCTGGCTACTGGTCTGGTGGACTAGGGTGGAAAACAAAACAGTGCAGTTGCAGTTAAATAAACTGCAGCGTAGGGCGTGTCTGGCCATTACAGGCTGTATGACTACATGCCCTGTGGCTGCACTGGAGGTCTTGCTAGATTTAGCTCCACTCCACATACATGCTAAAAGGATGGCGTTCCTCCAGGCTGTGCGTATGTTGGAGTTGGGTCTGATCATGCGGGGGAGGAGGAGTTCCTGTCACTTGATCCTTGACAAGGTGAAGGTGGGGGGGGGGGCTGAACTGCATGTGGTAGACTCAATGCCCGCGAGGTTTAACTTCGTGCTACCCTTTCGGATACTCATTCATGAGCGATCCAGGTGGGAAGGGGGAGCTCCCACTTTCGAAGCTGGGGACCTGGTATACTACAGTGATGGCTCGGTGCAGGGTGGCCTTGCAGGGGCAGGCATCTTTGGGCCGAGAGTCAGGGCAGCGATCCCATTGGGGTCGCTGGCCACAGTGTTCCAGGCAGAGGTGGCTGCGGTGACAGTCTGTGTGCAGCGGCTGCTGCAGAGGGGACTGAAGCGGCAGAGAATCTACATCATGGTGGACAGTCAGGCCACTCTCAAGGCCTTAGCCTCATACTGTCTTACATCACAGCAGGTGTGGGAGTGTCTGACTGGACTGAAGGCCCTGGCAGAGGACAACAGTGTAACACTGTGTTGGGTGCCAGGGCATCAGGGTATAGAGGGAAACGAACGGGCTGATAGGTTGGCTAAGAAGGGATCAGAGCAGATCCCAATTGGCCCTGAGCCCTTTGTTGGGACAACCAGGAGCCACCTACGTAGAGAGGTTGGCAATTGGGAGGATAGGTGCAAGGCTGCCCGGCCTTAGACAGTCAAAACTCTTCATCCGGCTCTCCAGAGGGAGGTCCAAGGAGGTGCTTGCACTGGGGATGAAGGATATGAGGATCATATGTGGCCTGTTCGCAGGTCACTGTCCGCTGAGGTACCACCTTGCAAATATTGGCAAGTGTGAGGTACAGGTATGCAGGTTCTGCGAGGTAGGGCTAGAGACGGCAGAGCATGTGCTGTGCGTATGCGATGGACTCGCGGCATCGTGCCGTTCTGTGTTTGGGAGGCCCTATCTTCAGCCTGAAGAGGTGGAAAATGCAGAACTTGCGGATATCCTCCGCTTTGTGCAGGGGTGGTGGGGGTGCATAGGTGACGTCACACCAAGTGAGACCAGTGCCATGGGGCCTGGAGGTGGTGCAGGGGGGCCATGATCAGAGGATCATGGACGCCCTTACAATAGGCCCGTTTGTGGCTGCAGTGAGGGTATCGCCTGCATCCACCGTTGTATTTAAAAATAAAAAAATAAAAAATAGTTGATAATTATGAATATGAGATTCTAATGACTAATGCGCGTTCTGTGTTTTCAAATTTTAGTGTAGGTTGTAAGTGCATATGAGGGGTCCAGTTTGATGTAAAATGTTAAAGCTGCTCTTGCAATAAGTTCAAAATAATTATTTTTGCTTTTAAGCCTATATCTCTTCCGAATATTTTCACAGAGATTGCTACGGAGATCTGATTTAGGTATTATTATCGGACTCGGCGTCGCTATTGAATGGACAGTAATTACATCTTGAATACGATGAATTTCGTTAAAGCGGTCGTTCATGTGAAAGTGTATAAATAGGAACGAAACTGTTAAAATATGATTCTGACCTGTGTCATTATGATGCTGGTTTCTGCTGGCTGGGGTGTTGGCTGTGTTGACAGTATTCACGCTGAAAGAATGCCTTGGATTCACAGTCAGGGGGTAAGTATGGAGCAAACTCACATCTAATTGGGGTATAATTGGCAGCTGTGGCAGAGTTATTTATTGAACAGGGAGAATTATGGTCTTTTTTTTTACCTGAGGGCGTGTGGGCCAAGTCCCTTTGTCACTGTGGCCGCATATGGGCCTATTGTGACGGCCCTTTCTTAGTAGAAGGCGTCATACATACCCGCCCCCCTTAGGAAGCCGAGTATGTCCTTCACCGCAGATTCCGCCATGATTTGGAGTTCAGTGGTCCCCTGACCGAAGTATTCAAAGCGTTTTGCTGCCAAGGCAGGGCACTCACACAGGATATGCTCTGCTGTCTCGTCCTCCTCACCGCAGAGTCTGCATTCCACCGCCTCTGAGATGCCCATCTTGTTGAGGTGATATCTGAGTGGGCAGTGCCCGGTGAGGAAGCTTATCAGTACTCTCAGATCTTGTCTAGAGAGTGTCAGCATCGCCTTCGCCCTTTGACAGGAAGGCGTGACAAGCCTTTTCGCCTGTCTTAGTTGTGGCTGGCGATGCCAATGGGCGCCATTTTCCTGTATCTCCCATCGAGCAACCAGACGGTTCAGGTGACTTTTCGTCATACCTAAGTGTGGTTCAGGCCCGAAGGGTAGGGATTCTGTACCCCTTTTTGCAAGGCGGTCAGCCTTTTCATTGTCCTCATGCCCCCTGTGAGCCGGCACCCAAATGAGGGAGAGCCTGTTACGGGCACTGAGCTGTTTGAGCGCATGGAGGCATTCCCATGCCAGCTTAGACCTAAAACTATAGGCTGCGATGGCCTTTAAGGCTGAGAAAATGTAGATCCGCTTGCCCTTGAGTCCTTTGTTCAGGATCTCTTCTGCGATCTCTTGGGTTTGGCCCATTGTTCGCGGCTGCTTATTCAGTCAGCATGCTGTCCTTATTCACAGCTGGCCGCAGACATGCCCCTGGGGACAATGCCGTGGCCATTCCACTATCCACAACCCGTGGTCGCGCCTGGTAGCATGGGCATGCTCCTGGGAAGATAACCCAGAACCAGGAATTATGGTCTTTAGGCCTTCTCTTCCATTATCCTTGGTGAAAAAGTAAACAAATGTTAACAATTTTTAAAAGTAACATCGTCATAATGTACGAGATGCGATTTAAATACCAATAACTCACATTCGTACCAGATAAATTGCATTCACGCAATATAAATAACGTTCATGCCAAATAAGTAAATAACACCAAGTACACATACCAGCTGGTTGAGGTGGGGGAAAACCCCCAACCAGCCTGGAGCCCACCCTCCAATGAACTTCCTCTGGACTCCTCATGCTCTGGATGGTGGTTCTGAGCAGCAAGCTTGGCAGTCCCTTAAAGCCAACAAAACGCCAACACAACATAATATCCTATAAATACTAAAGTAATTCGATTAATTTTGGAAACAACTCAAAAAACTAAAATTGCTGAGCTCCAGCCTATTCGTATAACCCTTCCCTGAACTGGCCGGGGCCACCCACTTACTCGCTGTCATTCATCCATACTTTCATATTGCCAGATACACGTAAACACATAATCATCTCTGTAGACAGTGTGGTGAGTGATTACGTTATATTCCTCACCAGGAATAAGGTCTTGCTACTAACTTAACATTGAAACACCTGACACTTGAGCAAATTACAAGTACAATGTGGGAAGTACAAGTACTGGACAACGAATAATACAGAAGAACGATTTTTTAAGCTTTCGACATTTGTTATTGTCATGACCCCCTTTCAGTCTGCTTAGCTCGGAACATGCGAGAAGCGAGTCGGCTAGTGATGGAGCGAACCTCCCATTGCGATGAGGGCAGAGCTGTGAAGAGGCTGACGAGTACTGACGATCAAACTTTCGACCCCAATTGTTGGCGCGTAAACTACTGCAATAGATCAAAAATGAAAATTGGAAACAGTATTGGACCAAGTACTGAACAGTGAGGAATCCTTAAATAGGTTGACAGCAATGTAGTGCCTAACAGCCTGAGCTCCACTAACAAAGCACAGCTGGATGGTTAAAAATGTATCTAAACAGTTTCCCAAACAAAAGGTTGTGGGAGCGCAGTCAAATGCCTTTGAACCATACGCCCCAAAACATCTCAGAACATACAGTTAGTTAACATTAGCAGCTTTAGTTGATCTTCCGTTATGAAAACCAAACTGTTGCTCAGTGAAGAGGTTTTTGCTTTTAAAAGAGGTTGTAATTTTCTTTACAATATTTTCAAACACCTTCGAAAAAATTTGAAAACTTTGAAATTGGTCGATCAGGACAATCTTGGATCGTGGAACAACTTCCGCCATTTTCGAAGCAAGAGGGTATGACAGAGAATCGGGAATCATCCACCAGATAGAGTAGGATGATCTGTTCTGGACATGAAAAAAAAAGTTTTTGGTGTAACCTGAATTTCGGTACATTCGCCAAAAATAAAGGTACGGGTGACCTAAAAATGGTATGAGAATAAAAAAGAAGAGACGGGCTGATAACTCTAGCATGCGATTTGTTAAGTGAGAACTGCAGATTGGTTATGGTGGCACGTGCAGTTCGCACATATCCCACTCCCAATTATGTTACACATTGACTCATTATTTCGTTAATGTATCTTGTTTTCGTTTTTTTCTCGCGTTGCTGATAACTTTTATGAACCGTGTGTCGCAGTTTGATGGAAGTCTCGAACGATTGGCTAAGGAATCCGAGCTCCTCCGACAGGCCTACGGCCATTTTTTCGACTTGACCATCGTCAACAATGATATCGACGAAACGATAGCAACGTTGGAGCGATCCATTGAGAGGGTTCACTCAACGGCGCAGTGGATTCCAGTCTCTTGGGTCTACTGACACGTAAACGGGGACCATATCCACCTCTCAACCAGTTTTACCTCATTATCCACCGAGTAGACTCTGGAGACTCTGAGTCTCTTTCATTTTCATTTCTCGTATTTTCAACTGAGACTAATCCTGAGTGTGGTACTTTTCTATATTGTTGCTTCTAATCTCTTCCCCCGTGTTATTCAATTTGGAAATCACTTATCTTCCTTATTTGGTCTCGCGTGGGATTTTAACTTATGCGCTTCATTTCTGTTCTTAGGAGGTTTTCCGTTTTCATTTTCGTGTTTCCAAAACTTCCTCCTTGAATAGTTCTTGTACGTCATTTATCAACATTTCCCTCCCTATTTTCTATTTGGTTAGAGAATTGATTGTAGACGAATTAATAGTGTGTTAGTGACTGTCTCTCCTTTTTTACGAGAAAAAACTCTTATCGTGTAGATTACCCATTCGTTTGTGGTCTGACGTCATTTTTCAAGTTATTCAATACCATTAAAATGATCGAAATAACTCTTACTGCTTCCTCAGTGTTTCAATTATTGTTACTAATTATGCTGGCCCGTGCTCTATGTTTTAAACACTTTAGGTTTTAATTTTACTCAATTTTACCTACTGAATGGAAAAACTACAAATTTTAAAATAAATGTGGAAAACTTGATTCCAAGATAGAGCAATAATTCTAAACAGCGAACCTCCCAGTTTCCAGCTGTGTTCAAAATGAACCGTGATTCTGACGGGTGGGAGGTGAAGCTCCTTAATTGTGTAAGTACTCATTGTTGTCACTGTTGATTTTTTAATGTATAGCGAGCCGAATGTTTTCTTGTTTCTTCGCAGTCATTCAAAGGTTGTTTCGTATTGTGAATTACGGTTTTAATTACTTTTTAAACTCATAGAGCAATTTCTCCAACTTGAAATCACGAGGGGCTAACTCAGCCACTGGTGTCAGGGCCAGGGTTGAGGTTTTGTGGCTTGTAGCCTGATCGAACCCTTGTGGGGAGCTGTTATTGTATTTATTGCTGTACTTTGGTTTCAACCGCACAGCCTTCACGATAGTCTACTCAGTACCATTGAAACAAAAAAAATGGATCACAGTTCTCGATCAAACATGACTTTGGGTGTGCAGTTGAGTGGGGTATGTGCTTTCCACGGGCTCTAGTTCTCCTCATCTCTTCATCAGCGAATGCATTCACTTCAAACTTCAAACCCTCAACTAGCAGCCTTCCCACGCACGTTGTTTCGTTTGCTATCTTGAAGGTGGATAAGATCTGTTCTGAATTGTTCGTGATGTCCTCTCCTCAGCACTTAAAGGATGGCTCATATCACTTATCTATTATGTAAATGTAGGCCTCTAAGCACAGTAAAGAATTGTCTGTGTTTCTTACCTCTGGCCAGAATTAAATCCATGCAATCAAATATCCTCTGTCCTTGCTATTTCCAGCCCTCCTACCAGGCTCGTTTCATTCTGAGAAGTGGCATAATGTTCTCAGTTGTAGCGTTTGACGCTTCACTTGGACTCACAAAATGACCTTGGCAACAGACTCAAATACTTATTTCAACGTGGATAGTTTAATATGATATCATGCCTACTTTTGCTGCTCATGAGTGATTTCACGTAATGTTCCCCAGCAGTCTAAAACTGAGAATCGCTGATCGCAACACAGAGTTAATCTATAAGGTGAAAGTGCGGGGGGGGGGGGGAGGCTGTATTGTTTCAGGCGCCTTTACTGTTACTATCTAGGAGAATTTTTGGAAATTATTCTTAAGATCATTGTGATATGATATTATGATCCAGAGTCACACACAACTCAGCTCTACTGTGGACTCACCTGCTACAACAGCAGCCATGTACTACACCAGGAGAAGGTTTTCTCCACTCCTCATGAATCTCCATTGTCATTAAAATCGGTTTCAATGTGCTTGACAAGCTCTATACTACTGCCCTGCTCTCTGTTTGTCACCTCATGTCCCTATTCTTGCCCAGTAAGGAACTCCATTTCTCTGGAAGTTCTAAAACAGAACGACTAAAGGCACACTGAATCGGTTGGCCATCCTTTTGTGTAAAAAGCTGGAGAAATTGCGCGACATAGTTAGTATGCGGATTATTCGATTACTTTCTGTGGGGTTTGACGCAGAAATGACGTCAGCATTATGTTATTAACGATATGTCAATTCGAATTCACTTGAAATTGTCTTCTCGGGACAGCTGGCGAACGTAAAGCTGTCACCTTTGATAACTCGGCTGCCAGAGGGATGATCAACTTAATACTTCCCTTATTAACATACAGCCTATTTACCGTTTATTTTTACATTTGATTAACTTTTTTCCAAACTTGACGAGATGCCAAATCAATTGAATTAATTAGTTGGTTAGTGTTTTATGAAACAAGTTGTATATAATATTGGAACGGTTCCCGTTTGTCTGTCTGACCTTTTGGCTGTAATGCGGACTCGATGCAGTGCAGTCAATATTCGTCACAGCGACGCCGCGTTGTGAGTTGTTTTTGTGCAATACTGTGCGAAAAAAAATTTTAAAAAAATTGGTAGCTGCAATTTTTTGCAGCCTATTTCAAGTTTCTTTCGACGAGAGAAAAAAGAACTATTCGTAGGCATGTGATACAATTCGTGAATGGTTCGAGGTTTCGCCATGTACTCATTTTTGTGACTTTTCAAACGTCAATAAGGAGAAAAGAAAAAAACGTGTATTTAAATTTTAAGGCCTATTGATTTGTAGCTAAGCACAAATTAAACGATAACGCTACAAGTGAGAAAGCGTATAAAATAACAATTAAAATGGGATGTAATGAAAAGGTAAAGATTAAATGGTGCTGTTAATTTTATTTTCTTGTTTTAAAATTGGGGTAATTGAGTCGCTACTGTGATGCTAGTGAAAATGAAAAATTAATAAATAAATAAGAGGCAATACATAAAAACAACCAAATGCACTAGGAAAGGGCTCAAATAGTGCGCTTGGTAATACGTATCCCTTTTTTTTGGTTGTCAGTTTGTACCCGTAAACTCCTCCAACGAGGCCAAATCTTTTTTTAAAAGAGTTCGAAATAAATTCTACAATTAAGATTGACTCTTAAGAAGGTGGCTGTTCTTCGGAAGAACGAATAGCCCAAATTAATAATTTTTAAAAAAAGTGGTAGATTTTTAATGAGTAAAAAATTAAGCTCATCTGTACAATATTTCATGCCAAAAATTTTAAAGTACTACAAATTTTAGAGTAGGCAAACGAAAAACAAAAGTAGTTCAATGTGTCATATTTTCAATTAATTTATTGTTACAAAATCTAAGTGACACTTTATGATTTTTGTCTAGGCGTAAAGGTTTTACGGCATACTGTGCTAAATTCAGTTTGTTAGTTGGTGGTTATTATTTTGCAGCCACTGCAGAGTGCTCATGTTGATAATCAAAAACGCACCAAAAATGTTTAAACGCTACAAAAAACCATTTAATTTGACGCTGTGCGTTATGTTTCAAAGCAAATGTCGTTTTCGTTTACTTTTTTTAATGTGTAATCGTTCAAAATGAGCGAGGATTTTCAGGTGGCACGAGTAATCGAAGTACTCGTGGGCGTTCTGTGTTGTTCGACGAAGTTTGACGAAAATTGTGTTCAAATTGTTCGATGGTTGTGGTTGTTGGTTTTTCCTGTTGATGCGGGATCCAAAAGAGGAATGATTGATGTACTCGAACGCTGGTGCTTTGACTTCAAGTGTTCGCTTTGTAGTTGATGTTCTTTTGTCACGATGCAGTTTGGTGGTCTTTCGACGTACAGAATTACGCTAATGTGAAAGGAGCCGTGTAGAACATAACCGTTCGGCTTGTGACAAAAGTATTGGTCCAGCCATGAAGAGAATTTTATTTGTCTGCAGTTGAGACCAGAAACAATCATTCACTACGCTATGATGAGGCGTTGCTGGGGAACAAATCAAAGTTTACCCAACCTCCTTTTTCTGGAGGATCACTACTGCTTGCGGCTTTATTCCACTGAACCTGAAACAGTAGACTGGTTTCCCAACCCCCACCATTCAAAATTGGCATGCAAACAAAAAAAAGATTGGAAGGGTACCTGTAAGACCGATGTTCGACTTCTATTTTCTTTGGACGGTATAGAATTAGTTGAAGAACATTTAGCCAACAAGCTGTACACACCTAGCCGTTTGGTACAGGTTGTTTTAAATTCCTTTTGGATGACTCAATATTGGTATTGCCTCTGCAGCAAACTTCAGCGTGTCTAACCTTTCTTTAGGGAAGCAGGATGTGGACCAATCACATCCTGCACAAATACACCTCCCCTCCTCCCACCTGAACATGCTTCACTCTCTAGTGTGACTAGTGGTGTCCCACAGCCTCCTGCAAGCAGTAGTGGAGCTCGGCCAGGGCAGGATAGGCAAGAAAATCTGCACCACACAGTCCACTGTGATTGGTCCATACTTGTAGGTCTTATTTTTTCTGTGCTCTTTGGAACTGAATGATTTCTCTCCACCCACAGGCAAACCTGGCCAAACGATTGGCAGTCTACCTCCTTCGTGTTTCCACTTTCCATCGTCCCTGCCACGTTTTGGAACGTTCATAGGCAGGGTACTCACCACAGGGCTCAGCCCCTCAGTCTTCGATGTTCCCCATCCATCAAGTTGATGGGGTTAACACCTGAAAACACTATCGCAGCTCACTCTGAGGCGATGTGGTAGGAGCAGTCCACTTGAAACACGCCTCTCCTTAGCACCACTACTATTTGCCACTGGTACGGATGTACCTGCTGAGCATCAGCTCTCAGCTCTGTATAGCTGTACATCAGTAGAAGGTATCAGAAGAAGCTGGTGGACTTGAAATGTCAGCTCCAACTTAGGTGATGGTGCAAGATTATAGTGTGAGAGAGAGATTAGGATGGGCTCAACTTTCTCCTTTGTTACGCTACATCCCAAGCCATCACTGCTTTACTATGTGGGTCAGATCGTTCTTCTCAGTAAGTCTCTTCGATGAAACCTGTGGGAGAGGGAGAAGTTAGAGGGGGAGGGGTGGGGGTGCTGACACAGTCATAAACCTTTGCTGACACAACTTAGTAGTCTGCACACTCTGTCTCCCCACCTTTAGCAGAGTTTAGTGATAAAAATGTGCTCCATTAAAGTAGAACGACACAACCTTTGTCTGACTTACTTGACAATACCGAGCTTCTCTTTCACTCAATCGTCTTCCTCCATTCGAACACACGCTCCTACAATTTGGAGGACCATTTCGAGAGTGTTACACGCATCAAAGGAACCTCACACTCCCAAAAACGTATCCATAAACAATTTCAGCACGTTGAAAAACTTCCATTGACCCAACATGAGCTTTTAACATTTAACTTGGGCGCCAAGCGTATTTTTAATGTGAAGTATCAATACTTAGACTTGATGGTTTGAATTTTGCTGTGCGTTGAGCTCGTTACTACCAAACCTCAAGTTTGTCGGGTTAAGACTTCCATCCTTTTGGGTCCTGCATCTTTATCACTTGGTTTAAACCAATTTATTTTCAAAATAACAATATTCTAGTAATTTAGTTATATATTCAGCATATTTACACTAAAAGCCGTTCACATTTGTCAATTGTATTGTTTAATGTATTTACGAGACCTTCTATAACTTTTGGCTAGTTTTAGTTCACCTACTAATTGTTATCTTTATTTGATGAAATTTAACAGTTTTAATGTCTTTCACCCTCTTCTGAATTGTAATAACCTTATTCGAAATAAAGAATCCATATTATTAACAAACGCGAATTGTCGTGTTTTCAGCTCATTTATATCTTTCGTTATAAGGATTCATTTTGTTACGGCGAATCCGGAATTTTGTCTCGTGTTCAAACATGCGCTGCAAGTGTTGTGAGTCTGACGAGTGTTGTGAACATTTATTTCTTCATAGAAAATCTCAAGATCTGCCAATCCAAAATCTGTCATGTTTTTTGGTTGCGATCGATTCGTTTTCACGTTTAACCGCGTCTGCACGTTACTAAAAAGACGCCGAGCACGTTTAAATTACAATGTAAATAGCGCAAAATATACCGTAATTGACAAAAAAAGTAGAAATTTGGGACTAAGTTCCGATTTTTAAATGTAGGGGCCAACATTTGTTCATTCGTTCGAATTTTTAAGTTATTTCGGTCGAGTTCTGTATCGTTTTTGGTTGTGGTAGTTTTTGAAGTGTTTGGAGTAAGGAAAGTTCAATTTGTGCTATTTTTACTGGTTGTGATCACATTGAGTGTCATTCATAATTTTAAGACAGCCTGGTAAATTGTTGATTCCATTCGTTGAGAACTTAGATGCTCAATTCACTGTGGATTTTGGATTTTATTGATAAGCGACCAGATATCAGACTAGAGCCTAACTTTCCTCTTCTTCGTTCCATGTGCCTCATAGTTTCCACTCAAAAAGACACATTCATTGATTTATACTGTCATACAAAGTGTTTCTAACGTGGCAGCGCATGATGGGGAGGGTGGAGGGGGGATTTGATAATTTGGGGCACAAATGAATGGCGCGTAGACGTGAGCAATTAGTGTACTGCAGCTGTTACTTATCTTAACCTTACGACGTAAGAAGGAATGTTATGCAATATACTAAACAAAAACTAAAAGTTTTCTTCAGATCTTAACGTTTTAAGGGTTTGCTTCCCGAAAAACACTGTTTGGATAAAGAACTGTGTGCGTCTGTGAACAGGATTGAGAGAAAATTATTCATATTTTATGTTTACGAGTAGTCTGCAGGTCATCACGAGAAAATAAAGATACGGGCAAAACTAAATATAGTTGTCATAGCGAGCACAATACTACTTTTTTTCTTTTTTTTTCAAAAACGGCTCCAACGATTTTGTATGGGCAGTTCCAAACGACATCGCAGTATCATTAAATCTTCATCCGTGGGAAAATGACGCGAGCAGCACAATAAATGATCGATAATTTCGACGATTTCTTGTTTCCTTATAAATCTCGCTCGTATTGCACGAGCCACAAAAATCACAATGTTAGTTCAATACGCTACCTGTACGATGAGAGTTTAATACTATTCATTAGACAATCAAGAGCAATCGTAGAAATTCTGGAATCGAAACTAACTTTTTTTAACTTATTTCCCAGGGTTTCCCCAATAATTCCAAAACTGTCAACACCTTCTCTAAAGAAGCACGTTGACAATACCATTAATTAGCGATACGTTGGTTTTTAAAATGAAGACTGTGGCATACATAGCAGCAGCTTAATAAACTCCAGAATGTTAATTTATATTTTACTAAGTTCGTACGAGTTGAGGGAAAAAAGATTGTAATAGTAGCTAGAGTGTACGTGAGACTGAGGAAAGTTGATGGGTCGCACCAGTTTAAAAGAAAAGTTTTAGGCCAGTATTTCGTAACTTGATTATAGTTGTTTCATTTTCGATCCAGAGTTAAAGTTTCGGCTGAAAACTATAAGTACAAACCTGTAACGTGTACTCGTTCTCAAAGAAGGAAAGAGGATATTACAAAAATACGTGTAGGATCCCCGAAACTCACAAAACGAAGGGTACTATTTTGGTTCGAAACCACGTCAAAATATCACACTTCGTTTTGCGAATTGTTCGTGTGATGTTCTATTTTTTTTCTTTGTAGCTCTCTGCCCGTGTGTTTATGTATTTATCTATAAGTAATGTTTAATATTAATACGTATGCTCACATATTGGTTCATATCGAAGGAAATTGGATAAAACGAAAGGGAAATTTGTTAAAACATTAACGTTTAGTGTGCTGTTAAGCTTTCGCCTCAAAAGTAGTTATGTCAAGCATTCCTTAATGTAGTATGCGTTAGTTAAAGAATGACGTGAAAGGAATCCCGTGCAAACAATTTTCAAATACTCACCCTCCAGCAGTTTCGAAACTTGGTCGGTGGGGAAGTTTTCTGTGGCAAGATTTCAGGGGTCTTTAACTTAATATCGTCCAGATTTTTCATCAAAAAGAAGTGAGCGTTCTTCAATTTTGTGGTGTAATTATAACTACACATTATACATATAAATCGATGATTTTTGAAGGGAAATTAAACTCCGAATCAAATGGAAACAAGTTTTTGTACCGTCCATCAATTACGAGACGTTAACCCTCAAGTACTTGAGTTCAATAGAAGACACTGCTCATGAAGTGACCCTCTCGCACTTAGAGCACCATCAACTTGCAAAGAACAAAAGGGGTTTCGAGTGTTTTGTGCTAATAAATAGGTGTTTCCATAATAATAAAACAATTTTATGCCGAAAGTATCGTTAAGGGCAATTTCTGTAGGTATATTTGCGAAGAGGTTCACTTGTTTCGCTGGTGCTACATTAAAGTGCCCCATTGCTCTTTATTTCCTGCTTTTGCTTTGCGCTATAAGCTTTCAATTGACTATACATAGTCCCGTATCATCAGGTCACAAAATTAAGGGGGTGGTTTAATTTAACAATGATGGAAGTTCTTGTCCTAGGCCAGCGTTGATCTGACGTAATTGTAGTACTAGGAGCAGCCCTTTCTGTGATTATGAGTACTAGTGCAGATGTTTGATCGGGTACGGAACCTTCTTTGTTTCTCCAAAAACCTGGCTGAGACCACTGGTGGGTCACTGACTGAAAAGGTAGGGAATTTTCAATGGCCTCAAAACTTGACGCTATTGGTTTTCCAAGGATGAGCGGGTGAAAGGAAGGAGGGCGAGTTTGGCTTGGAACAGTTTGAAGAGACATATTTGAGGAGCAACAAGTACTAGCCCAGAAAACAAATGGAGCTCAGTGAAAAGACACCTGAAAAAAAAGTCACGGAAAGAGAAGAAGAAACGCGAACAAGCGGGATTTCACTTTAGAGAGTGAGCAAGTGGAGGGATTGATGATGTATCCAGACAAGAGCAGATGGGCTTTACTCCCCACAGGCGGTAGTGGAGCGTAATTAGTTGATGAGAATGTCATTTCAAAAATGTGTGTGTGAAAGGTAACCCCAGAGGGAAATAGGAGAAATCCTATATGTGTGTATACATCTGTAATTGTTGTACAATCTCATCAGTGGGCTGAGGAAAACGGAGAGCATCAAAGTCGAACTCATCTCGCAGTTTGACAGCAAGAAGGCATTGAAAGCCTGAGAACGTAGTGGCTTAGTTGATCGATACTGCAACAGCAACCAGTGCAGTGATATGAATGTATTATTAAGAATACCACCTGAGGAAATCAACAACATTCCTGACTGAGGGAACAAGAGCAAAATACCCAACGAATCATAGGTGCAGGTCTACAAAACAAAACATCGAAAGACGAAAAACAAACACCTGCGCACGAATCGTTAGAAAAAATGAACGTTTTACGCATAAAGACTTGTTTGGAGGTACGTAAACTGTATGAGAAAGGCGGATTAAGAATCGGTTTGTTAGCCGTCAGGGTTGAGTCTTGAAAGCTCAGACTGTTATTTTATTTTGAATAATTGGCTTTTCTCCAAATGGACGTATCTGTAACCTTCAACACATTTTACATTACTCTACTGAACCACGTACTAAATTATTCTAACGGTCAATGGTGTAGGACTGCATAAGGGGAGTGATGGGAAGTGAGGGAGTTCGATTGTCATTACACCCAATGACTCATCCTCACATCTCACAGAGAAGCGACACGGCTGAAAGTTACTGCAAGGAGTTTAAAGTCATGAAGCAATTACCTATCTTTCCTTTCTACATTGTAGAGCTAAGGAAAGGAAAAAACTAATTGACGATCCTTGTTTAATACTTTCTGTAGAAAATGAGAAATGAGTTGGCACGCACGTTCTGTACCTAGCGCTTGCACTTCTTTGCTTTGCGTCATTTGATGGAGATCACTTAGTATTGGAGCCAAAGTTCAACTTGAACACTTCTTCGCATCAAAGTTCGGTTCGATGACCTGTAGAACACGATGAGTGGTACCAACAAAATATCCCCAAAAAATAAACTTTTCAGACTTTCAGCTCTTTGACACAGGACAACAGAGGATTTGAATGAATTACAGATGTTTTAAAAACAAAGTGAGGCCTCAAAAATCAAATAAACTTAATTTGGTGAAAACAAACGACTAATCAAAAATTGACAAAATAACTAGAGATTTTTTGAAGAGGAACACGGCGAAAACATTTGCTAATACTTGCAGGAGGAAGTGAGGAAAATCACTGATTTTATAGTTATTACAGCAATCATTTTTAAACCTGATTTGTATTAGATCACATTCGCTTAGGTGTGCTTGATACAAGGAAAAAAATAAAGCCATACAGGACACACCTGGTCTCGCTATCAAATATAAATCAATTTGTTAAAACAAACTCAGTCCCGACCCCTGGATGCATGCGGCATAGAGCCTGTGTCTAAAATTCGAAAATGTTTAGCCTACAAATTGTTTATTGGTTTTTATGGGTCTTGGCTCTCAAATGGTACCCGAACGATGGATGTTAAATTAGCGCTCGGGAAATTGTTGATGGCGGAATGGTTTTTATTTTTATGCACCTTAAAATTTCGGTTGAACCTGTTTTTTCTAGAGATCTGTTCAATGTCCATTCTATCTTTCTTTCGGGAGGGGGTTTTACTTACTATTTGCGATGGGATCATCTTTTTATCGTTTTTGGCGTTGTTGGCTTCTCTTGCGTTTATGGGTGGGGTGGGAAGTGACGAGGGAGGACTGGTGGAGAGGGGTGGGAAATGAATTGTGGCCAATGAAACGTTCCAACGACACGTGACGGCTTCTATCAGATGAAGGCCTAAGCATGTTCCATACTTAAAAACAGACATTCGCCTGAAACTGAGACTTCTCCATACTTATCAAAAGCCACACATTCCAATGCGATGCCAACCCATTTTCCATATACTGTGCAGATATGTATATGTACAGAATAGAACACACTGGCGAAATCGTCATTTTCATTTGTGGAACATGTCGCGAATTTCAGGCATTTCGTTTCACTGGGCATTGAGATACCCAGAAGTTGCAATGAAGGGAGCAGCGAGGATGCTATTTATTGCCTCATATCCTCCTTTTATTTATCGTTGAATGTGCAGAAATCTAGGTTTTGAAGGAGCCACGTCCTATGGACAAAATTACTCACTGAACTTTTTGTGTGTGTGCGGGGGGGGGGGGGGCGCTTATCGTTGATCCGTACATCTTCAAAAATATCGCAATCCCCGTGAATTTAGCTGTTAGTTCAGTGTTAAAATCCACGCGAACTTTGGATCTCCTTAATTCCACGCTGATTGAATTTATTTGCGAACGTTTTCGTTATAACTCGACAAAATTGATGTGGAGGTGTGAAATTGTTAGAGCTCATTTCTCGTAACTAAATGTGATCACAACAGGCAACATTTTCTGTTCATAAATGTGAGCTACTTTTGTTTAATTGTATGTATGCAGGCTAAGTCAGAAGGTATTGTCATGTTCTGTCGCAGTTCCAGCGTCCTCGTCATGTTTGTATCTCCCTCTCCCCTTTCTCACTCGTTTTGTGACATCTCCTTGTCAGTTCTAGGCAACGCTACGCGTAGAAGGTACGTGAACCGTGTAATTGTAGTTCAGCTCGTTTTAATGTGCATTTTCGCAGATTGGTAGTAGGCCTCGGAGAGATTATGGAAAGTCATTTTCAAATTGAAATGAGATAATGTTTCCTGATTGGTTTGCAAGTGTTGGAGGATGTGTTTGTATTTTTCCTCGTCGCTCGCGTCTAAATTACCGGTTATACATTTTATTATGGAACCTAATCCATTCAGGAGACCGCGTTGCTTACGACGGAGTAGGATAGAACCAAATTTCACCTTAAACCCATTCGAAAAGTAACAATTCTGGAACTTGCGTAAACCTTAAACATTAAGCTAACACAAACGGTGGGTACAGCTTTCGTACCAGTACGCAACCACGAGGGACATTTTATGTCTTTTTCTTTAAAAAATCTGTTAAACCTGGTGGCACCCGAACCCACAATCTCCGGTTTGAGAGACTGATGCCTTGTCCACTAGGCCACAGGTTAAATCTCCGTTACATATCCCGTGTAACTTCTCTCATGTTACATCTCCAGCGTCACATCTCCCGCGTTACATTTTCGAATTTATGTAGCAAAGTAAAGACATAAAATGTCAAAACAAAAGAAATTATCTTTTCCACTAAGTTTAAAAAAATGTACACCAGTTTAAGCGCTTAAGCCATCCTCAGTACTGTTATCAAACTGGACTTGATACGTGTCACCTCACTTTGACGAGGATTCCCATCTCGCTTGCCATTATTTATTTTCATCCAGTGCAGGCAGTTTCCGTTCAGTGAAGGGGTCTATGCAGAGTTCAGCCCTGAGCGGAAGGAGTTTCCTGGGCCTTACTAATGACGGTAGTGCCTTTGAAGTACTGGAGATGTTGGCTGAAACGCCACCTTTACTTACCTTGTGTGGTGATGGGAGTGTTTATATTTACTAATAGCCTCCTCCTCCCCTTACAGCCTCACATTTCCTCAAATAACTTTTCAGTATGCGTTGGGGCCCTGACGAAAGTGAGGCGCGTGTCAGCAGTGGGTGTAGTACAACCAGTCCTTGCTAGATCTACCATCCAACCGCCACTGCGTTCTGCTCCTTCTGTACTGAGGACGTTTGGGAAGAGCTGCTGACTCAGGCAAAAATTACGGCAATTGCGCCGGAGATTCGATCCACAATCCTCAACTTACGTCGAGAATTGAGAATCGACTGTCTTATCCACTAGACCACGATCAACCGGTTGCCTTTAATGGGAGTCAGTCAGCACACTTCAACAGTGTGTGAACAAGGACTAATCCATCCTCAACACGACACAATGGGGAGTTTTATATCTCTATTCTATTCTATATCTCTTATAGTCTATTGTGGGGAGAGTTGGGACGCTGAGGTGGAAAAAGACTTAAAAGCGGCTGTTCGTAACAAACTGCTCCTGCACATCCATCTACCTGTCTCTGTTTACACTTCCTCCTTTCAACTCCGCCTTCTCAACTGTCACTACTCTACTCTCACCACTAGTGACAGCTGCAGTGCTAAACCCAGGGTGCAGGGTGAGCCTACCCACCTGGTCCTGGAGTATTTATACCGCGCCTCTTCATGGATGGGCCCTTTGTATTGGCTTGCAATGTAGGCTAGCGAAAGCGTTTTGCAGTGGCATGATGATTTGAGGGAAAATTGTTTTTTCCCAGTTCTTATAAACTGGGAGTGATGTGTCCCACTACCGCTATATGAAAGGGGTTTTCCTTAAAAAGCGTTTCTGAGTGAGCACTAGGCTCATTGTGATTCTCATGAGGGTGAAGAGGGCGAGAAACCTGATGCAATGTGTTAAACCATTACAGGTTGGTTCTCAATACACAAGAATAAATACATGGGGCCACCAGGGGCAGACCTCCTCCCTAGTTCGAGAGATTGATATTCCCATTGAACCTCTCTAGTCTCCAGAATCGAACTTAATACCTTCTGTGTCAATGCAGTATCTTACTCTCCACAGCGAGGGTTATTACACCTACTCGCACGTACTGTAAATTATTATAAATCCCCACTTACGAACCCCGTAATTAAGTTGGCGCAATGAACTGCGACAGAATGGACATTGTGCGACTGGAATGTGCATCGAAGCACCCAAGGTACGTCAATTTTGTCTGTCGATGTCGTTTCATGCGGGAGTCAGAGGTTTTGATCACTTATCCCGGATCATTGGAAGGATTTCGTTTTGATTCTGAAACACTAAGTGCATTTGTTATACTTTGAGTCGAATTGTTCTACCGTTGTAGATATGTACATTACTGCTAGAAAGATGTATTGATGAGGTTGACTTCTCTTAGATTGTCATCTGTGTTCTTCCTTGTAATCATTTGAACGGACCCCATCTCCCTCCTAACGCAAACCAGGAGGCACTTACTCGGTGGATAAACCAGTCCCCCTCTTCTCCACAATAACATTTACTTATTCAGAACACCAACCGATTTTTAAAGTGACACATGTACTTGTAACGTTGCATTATTTAATTAAATTAACGATGACAAAGTCAATTTCAGTTTGACGTAATTTATGATTTTACTGTGCAATACTCATTTTCTGTGATTATCGCAAAATTACTCATTCACGTTGTTAAAACAAATATAAATACTTACAGCTACAATTTGCCAATCAGGCGCTCACTTTCCGTTTAATTTTGAGTACCAAACCCAACATTTGGCTGCATAGCTCCAACATTTGCATTCGAATGTTTCAATGCCCCTCAGCAATTGTTTACCGTCGGAAATAATCAAAACGATATGAGAAGAAAAAAAATTATAACTATGTACATTGTGTCTATTAAAATAGAGCTCATATCTAATGAAAGGGGGGAAAATACCTAAGATTGACTGTACAATCCTCACTCAAAATATAAATAAAATATATATTACGAAACTTTGAACATATTGTTATAGATATTTGACAAATGAATTTATAACTTAATGTAACGAAAAGGTTCTTGTTTTAATAGCAATAAAGTCAGATTATGTAAAATAAAGTTATTATTCCGTATTAAAAGGAGTCTGTTTTTCTTGCCATCATTGAGGTTTTGAATTTAATCATTTCAGCAGTCATGGTTTTGTGCTTGGTTAGGGTTTAATTTGTGTGCCGCCAACCAATTGGGCTTAGTTCACGTTCAGGCAGCTTCATTTCATCGGCGCCTCTATAAGGGGGCTCTCCTTGCCAACCCCGTAACTGGTGACTGGAATTCCGAGGGTCCAAAATACGCTTTGTATAGTGATAATGCTTTGGTGGCCATGGCAAGCTTGTGAAGAATGTACAATCAAGTAAGATTTGAGTCGCATATATTGCCCATTGGTGTTGGTAGCCAGGAGTAAATTTATTTTATGAAGATATCCATCACAACCACTGTTGAATGGCATTTTAACCGTCTTGTTCATTTTCCTTTGCGATTAAAACATTTCTCAATAGGTAGAAGCGAGGTGGTGCAGAAAATGATCAGAACTCTAACGCACTTGAAAACACAGCACAAGGGCTGTCCACTGGGGTGTGATGTTCAGGTATGACGACTATAAGAGCTTACAGATTTTGAAACTATTTATCTAATAAAATGCGAAGTGTCTGCGATACCTCGAGCTCTGCACCTGGTTGTAATTCTGTAGGAGTTACAACGGACCCAGCCTCCGTGCAAACGAAACTGGTCCATTCGTCATTTTCCAGATCAGTGAATTCCTTGATGACCTCCGACCACGGGTTCCAAACCACCAGATCGGGTAAACCTGATTTCACTAACTCCATTGTTTTCCCATTAACTGCGTTAATTATTTGAATGGTATTAGGCGTATTCTCGTAAATAGAGTCGGTGATTTCATCAATGACAACTTCATTTCGTTTTTCGGCGAATCGGGTATAATTGTGAACCTTGCTACGATAACTAGTTTCTTTGAGCCCACGAATTTTGATTTCCCTGACGTCTGGAACCCGAATGAACGTGTGAAAGAGAACTTCGAATGAACAGCTGGATGCAGCTGACGGGTTGTGGATTTTAAGGGTCGACGTTAATTCGTTGGTATCCAACTCGACTGTGTAGTTCAAACGAAACGAGGAATTCCAATACGCTCTGGTGACTTCTGAGTCCCTCAAAGAAAACTCTGCTTTGTTTCCATCCACTTTTACCACGCTCCAGTTACTGATTCTCGCAAAACCGTGGAAAGGTCGCTTTTCGCCCCATTCAGAAAATTTTGGGAAAACTATAGGAACGCCACCCATAATATGAGACGAACCGTCCATTTTAGATGCTTTACTCAAAAAGAGTTGTTCGTGTCCGTTTATTTTCCACGAGATGATTGTAGCACCGAATGGATGAATGTCGGCTTCAGCATCGCCATTTTCCAGGTGAACCCAATCAGCTGTGCCAACTGCTTTACTCACTGCAACCAACAGGACGATCGCAATAAATATTATTATTATAGTATTATGATACAAATACACCCCACACAATCAGGATGCCAGTCAATTTAAAGAAACTTTATAGAATTGATGAGTGTGATCTTCTGACATTTGTTGAAGGTTTGCTTAGCCAAATAAACGATTGTGGAGGGCCTTTGGGGTTTTATTGCATAAAACGTTACGTTCGCTTGAACGTGCTTTTTATTTAAATACATTAAACCAGATGGAAGCAAAATAAATTATCAAAAACCCTGCAAAATATTACACAATGGTTTATTATTCGCATGAACAGCTTGACCTAGTATTACTGCTCCAAGACCCATCCCTTTCAATCCAGTATCGAATACTAGTAAACCATACGGAACATGACCAGGCTACAATGGAACTACGGAAACAAAATATTCCCCCGGCGCCAACAAATGTCTGATGATTTTGCCCCGTCGGGTCGGGGAAATTGGGCGAACCCGTTGCGAGTCGAAAGGGGAGTCGAGCGGGTGGCATTGCAAGTCGAGCGGGCAGGTTGATGTGATGGGAGGGAGGGAGTACTAACGACGAAACGTTGACTTCCGCTGTAGTTCCCGCGTTGTACTGCGTTTCGTTGATTTTTTTTACCGTTTTTTGCCCATAACAATCATGGGCTTCATTCGATTGGATTGCCGAGATGGACCCACATCTAGATACCAAATGGGATTTTTGTGTGAAATAACGAATTTTTTAGATCATGTTAAAGGCACAAAACGGCCCCTGACGGCGGACAGGGGGCAGCCGACGGACATTGCAAATTTGGAATCCCCATGTCTTGAAACGTAAAGTATCAAATTTTGAAGGAGGGTTGTAAAAAATTTTTCGTGACCGAAAACATTGGGTTATTATTCAGAATGAATAATAAACCAAAATGGTGTCAGATAACTCCTAACTTGAACAGCTCATTCGTTCCAAGAAAAGAAAATAGGACCAGAATGAGCCCCCGAAGAGCAAAAAAGAATATTAAGAAAATAGTGAAGCTCTGGTGAACAGTTGAGGTTCGGATGCTGTGAAATGAGGGGCGATCCTTTCTGTCACGCCTCATCTCGATCTCTTTTCCCTTTGCTAAACCGCGTTCTTCAACTTCTTACTAGTACTGCTTAATTTTACTTACTTTCCACGATGGAATGGGACACTCAAGATGCAATGCACACGAGAATCACTGCCGCAACGCTCAGATCACGGATCAGAGTTGAGGCCCCTTTCCTCTCGTAAGAATGAACGTGCTATACCACTCAAATGTTTCTCGGTCGACCAACGAATGACGATATACGCTTTCAATCACTGTCAAATTTTCGTTCAGCTCTTGCTACCAGTTGCCTCTCCAACGTTAATTGCTGCAGTACCACTTTTTCAGCGACCTTCGTTTCAAGGTTTCACTCAGTTTATTTCGTGTTCTATACCGAGTGGTTGAAAATAAAATATCGACGATACGTGAAGGCCGTTTACACAGTTACAGTTAATTAACTTGATGGCCCACACAGCTTGGCATGCGAAATAGACTAAATCCGAGTGCCTTTGCAGTAATTACCCTCGAGGTGCTCGGAATCACCCGAATTCCGTATCTCGCAATTTGTATCTCTATTGTTTCAGTTTTTGAAGTGAAACGGCTTAAGATTTTCGAGTAACGAAAAAATTGTGTTCCCGGTCACACGGTACGGCAAGATGTTTGGGGGGGTTCGGAGGGGATTACGAGGGCTGGCAGGCGCGCTGAGTTAGATCCCCCCCCCCCGCCAATTGAGCTCCGAAAGAAGCCGAACAAAACCGAACCCAGGCGAGCCCCCGGCCATCACTCGGCGAGAGCGGGGATATTCCCAGCGGCGTCTGCTCAACTGCTATTTCTTTTTTCCGCTCTCCACGCGTTTTGAGTCACAACGGTCAAACAAAAGTGAACTACAACGAAAAACAACAAGCCCAATCAGCAACATATTGCTAATATGTTTAAATAACATAAAAAATGCATTCATTACAATTTACCTACCCTAACCAATTCATAATTTGCAGTAAACCTGTGAATAAAGAAATACAAATGTGTGACAGTCACACATGGTAGAAGTGAAACTTTAACGTGCAAAACCGAATCGTAACGGACAAGTGGAATAACGCATCGCAAATAAACGGACAAGTGGAAAAAAGAATCGCAACGGACAAGTGGAAAAATAACGGCTAAGTGGAAAAACGCATCGCAAAAAAATTTTTACTCGAAGTTTTACGGGCAGGTTTTCAAATTTGACAAGTACACTAATAATCTGCCCGTAAAACTTCGAGTAAAAATTTTTTTTTCGCTTCGTTTTTCCACTTAGCCGTTGTGATTCGTTTTTCCACTTGTCCGTTGCGATTCGTTTTTCCACTTGTCCGTTTTTTTTTGCGATGCGTTTTTCCACTTGTCCGTTGCGATTCGGTTTTTTTTCACTCAGCTCGTGTGAAGAATGTGATTCTTTAATAATCCAAACTGGGACTACTATGAGGCTACGTGGTTATGCAAGCTAGGTATAGAATCTTCGAGTGTGTGTCTGTAAAACACAATTGAGAGAAAACGGCTGGATGAAATCGGCCCTAATTTGATATTTAGACTGCTGATCACTATGACGACAAAATCAGGGTATGAAGAACATCGGTCTAAAACCAACTGTAGTTATCAAAGTGATTATGATGACTAGGGTTTTTCGCATTTTTCTCGAAAACGGCTCTAACGATTTTGATTAAACTTTCAAATTATCTTCTCCTTATTAATACCTAACTTTTCTTCTCTATACATATCTCCATGAAAATACGGTGAACGGAGATATGGGCCCCTGAAGCAAAAATAGGTTTTTTACGCTTTTTGGCAAAACGGCTTCAGCGATTTTCACCAAACTCACAGGATGTTTTCAAATAGTTAATACCTACATATTGTCTTCGATAAATGTTCCTGTGACGGTCCATTGAACAGAGATAAAAATCAAAATGTGTCGAAAATAACGTTTTTTCTAACACTTCCGTAAATTCCAGGTTAACTTTTTCACCAGATGTGATAAATCCTAATGGAGTGTCTTTTAGTCACCCATACCAGCATTTCGTTCTCGATAATTATTCCTGTATATATATGTTGAACGGAGATATAAGCCAAGTTAACTCAGAAAAGGAGATTTGTCGAATATTAATTTATCGGTATTCCAATTTTCTCAAAAACGACTCTAACGATTTCGATCAAACGTTCAGAGTACTCTCAGCTAACTAGTCTCTACATTTTGTTCTCCATAAATGTTCCTGTAAAAATGCGTTTGAACGAAGATATAGCGCCCGCCTATGTAGGTGGTGTTCAAACTTAAAGGGGTGGCGGAAAGTTGTGTGTTGCTACGCACCAGATATTTTTTTAACGAAAACATTTTGTTAAGATTTTCATTAAATTTTGTGGGAGGACGGTTCCAAATAACGCGACTGTACTTTGAAAAATCTGGCGAGCGCCAAAGGGTATTTTAAGGTTACGGGGTTATGGAAACCTGTAACACATTTGTAGTGAGAGCGCCTGACATTTTGAAGGTAGGCAACCTGCAACACTCTTGCCGTTAGCTCGTCACACCCGCCACACAGACAAGCTTTTACTTGTTCTCTATCTCCTGAGGCCTCTTTTCCACTTAGTGCACTTGGTACAACGTACTGTTTCAACTGAAACTGTTACTTGGGTCGACGGCCCAATGGCAAGAAAATTACGGGTTGCCTACCTTCAAAACGACTAGCTCTACTTCAATGCGTTGTAGGTTTGCTTAATCAAATAAATTTGAGGCTTTCGCTAGCGTGGGAGGTTGCTTGCTTCATTGAGGAGCTAACAATGACGTAATTTACAAGACTGGGCTGAAGTTAGCTAAATATTTACATCGAGAATTTGACCGCTTGCCCTGAAGTCAGGGATGGTCACAGCGATTGACACAAAACTTATTTAGAATCAGGAGAGTAATATCTACATGGGCCATTGTTTAGTTTTTCAAAATTAGCCACCTACGAACGTTCGCCCTGAAGTCATGGATGATGTTAGAATCCGTGGTATCAAGAGTTAAAATGTACATAACCGCAGAAGCTTACTTTTAATAATGAACAAAATCGTACCCACAAACGTGTACAGTATGAGAACGGGAATGAAGGGGAACTGAACAAGAAAAAGACAAAGAGATGCAACAACACCCATTATCAATGTAAGGCTCCACAACACATGGTGGACACAAATCAAGAAAACCTCACTTCACTATGGACCCATCAAAAATCTAGGGTCATTGCTCACTTAACTGGCACTTCACAAACACCAATGAGGCTTCACAAGCATTCAAAACGTTGCTTTGGAAGAGGCTTCGTGAGTAGATCCGCCTGTTGCTCGTCTGAAGAAACATGCTCAGATCTATTTCACCTGAGCTCACACGTTCACTGATAAACTTCCTGCGAATCTCAATATGCTTCGTACGACTATGGAAAACTGGATTCCGAAGAAGGTCTTGTTTCCTCACAAATCTCGTTCACGTGATGGCAGTGTTTTCAGAAGTGCTACTCCAATAAGCTACCTATACGAAGCAAGTTTAGCCAGTCATTAGATAATCGGTACCAGGTGTCTTCCATGTCGATATGAGAGTTATATCAGTTGAGATTATCGATAGCACCCACAGATATCATCATAATGTCGCTTTGTTGACCAACGTTTTTGGCAGTGTTCCCGATTAATTCTAGAACCGTAAACATGAGCCACTCCAAAAGAAAATCGTGTTTACTGTCTCATAATTATACGCTGGTTCTTCAACCAAGGTCGTGCATGAGTAGTAGCAGCGCTATCAATTCCAGAACTTTGAGCGACAACAGTTTTCACGAATAAAGTTACGTCATGTGTTAAACAAACTCGTATGAACTAAGTGGAAAATATATCGGATTAATAGCTACAATGAACCTGGGGCAGGGGAAAATTGTGTGACGTTTTGCAGCATATATTTGAATACAGTTGAATACAAATGACAATTTTTCAAGCGAAAGAGTGAAGCGAGTCTAACATCAAACTCTTTTCGCACCCTTCTTCATAATACACTAACTTTCCCTGTATAATCACTTCCATTTTCGCTCACAAATGGCTTCAAAAGTTTTTATTAAATTTTGTGTGTGTACAGATCTAAACAACACCAGGACATTGTATCTGTTTATGGGAAAATGACGAGAGCAGCACAACAAATTATAAAATGTTTCAACGCAAATCTATTTTAGTGTAGTTTCTTTTTCTCATAAATCTCGCACATATATAGTGTTCCCAAAAGTGAGGGTGGTAAGTACAATAAGGCACCTTTACTAAAGAAGTTTAATAATGGCCAGGAAATAATCAAAAACTGCCTAAGAAATTTTCAAATTGTAGACTTGAATCACCGGGAACAAATTTGTGGTTGGTTTCCTCGTTGATTTTATCCACGTTCATCTGATTTGTGAGTGCTATATCCAGTATTTTGACATCGATCCTGTCTACTTCGCTCTCCTAAGGATTATTTCTGTGCTGTGATTCCTGTGTTGGGTTAGGTTTTGTTGTTAGGATTTTAGTGTCCAGTTTGGTATAAGGAGGTATGAGTCACTGAAGCAGCTGTAGACCTATCGTATAGGGAGAAAAATGTCGTAGCCTTAGAGCCGAAATCACACATCTTACAAGAAGAGATTATACGTATGAGTTTTGTAATCCTTAGTACCAGGTTCACCGCCTAAGCCCCAACATCGAGTTGAGTCATGTGAATGAGCTAGATGTAAAGTGAACTCACCAAATACTGCGCACAGAAGCGTAAAGATGTGGCTTCTTTCCATCTCAACTCAGATGTTCGACTGAGAGATCAGGTGAGTCCCGCTAGGAGCCCGGATAGTGGACCTGAGCAACCGGTTGGTTTTTCCCAGCAACGAGACGATCTTCGCTGGAAGTGGAAAGAGGTAGGCCACGGTCAGTCGAAGACAATACGAACCGTGAAAGACTGTTTTAAGGCCTTTGTTAAGCTATTATGACTTGTCGGTTGGTTGGGACAAACTCGATTGCATCCTCCACTCTAATGCAGAAACGCGCGGATCATATTTCGGAGACTTGTTTAAATCCGAGATTTGGTTGGTTGTACAGACGAGGTAAATTAGTGTTCAAAAACCAGTCAAAGAAACGAAAAAACTGAATAAAAAAATAGTTTTTCTAGTTGAGAGAAAATTTAATAAATAAGATACTCCCGCAAAAGCTCAATTAAATCATGTTATTAGAACTCAACTAAAAGGACCTCTTGTTGCTGGAGCAAAAGAAGCAATGTAGAGAGAAGAAGCCGAGGATTACGGACCAGATGTGAGAAGAATCAATGCTAGCCTAATATTTATGTCTGCTTTGTTGTGTTGCTGCGTTGTTGGGTGTTGCTTTGTGATCGTTCGATTTTGATGGGAGGGATGAGGAGGGGGAATACGAGCTAATTGGAATCCTGAACTCTTCAATAGGGAAAAATGGAGAAATGCCCAGCCCAGTGCGTCATGCCAACCTTTTACTTTCCTTGCCCTACGAAGTAGAAAGGAAAGTTATGTAGCCGGTTGAAAAAAATTTTTTGAGTTTTCTTCAGATCTTTACGTTTTAGACCCCCCTGAGTCCGAAAAACACTATTTGGGAAAATGGTCTGTGTGTGTGTGTCTGTCAGTCTGTGTGTGTATGTGTGTCTGTGAACGATTTTTAGAGAAAACCACAGTACCAAATCAGGTCAAACTTGATATCTCGCCCGCAGGTCACCATGGGCCGCCAAAATAAGGGTCAGAATAAAATCCACGGATAGTTAACTATAGTTATCATTGTGATCAAAACACAAATTTTTTTTCTCAAAAACGGTTCTAACGATTTTGATTAAAATTTTTATGTTGATAGCTCTCAATAAGGCAACTATACCATAAAATTCGCATTTGTATAAAAATGACGAGAGCAGCACAATAAATTACCAAAACTTTCGACGAAAAGCGTTTTTAGCGCAGTTTTTTACTTTCCTTGCTCTACGAAGTAGAAAGGAAAGTTATGTAATTCCTTATAAACTCTGCTGTAATGTTAGTAGAAAGTTAAAGAAAATTGGTATTGTAGTCCAATCCAATACCCAAAGTGTGGGTGTTTAAAAACGCTCATGAGGTACATGGGGCTCACTTCAGAAATTCCTGTATTTCAACTACCGTTTCGCTTACTGCCAGTTCTAACAGTTATTACCCATTAACTATGCAAAAGTGATTATTATCCCTCTTCAAAAAATTCGTGTACAGCCTCATTAATTTTCTGTGTACCAATTGCTCAATAATGGTCCTATAATGAGCATGAGCAGCACAATAAATTCCGGAACTGTAAGCGCTACCGCTTCCTGCTGCTGTGACGTATTGTTTTGACCAAGTTCAATGGAACTGAGTGATAAATGAATTGAGTAAGTAGAATTAGCCATGTACAAAGTGAATTGTTGTAGAGCTAAGGAAAGTTTTGTGTTGCAACGCACCAGATATTTTTTTCAGCCGATTACATTACTTTCCTTTCTACTTCATAGAGCCAAGGAAAGTAAAAATGGGTTGGTCGCTCTCATTTATTACAAGAAACGAAATAACACAGTGATGGCACTGCAAGGGCAAGTTAATAAACGGAATGTGCCACACACGTTGACAATTCAATACAAAATGAATTGTAGCTGCTGTTGTAAACATTAGGGCGATTCATTTGATTCGAACTCGAAGATGACTTTTCAATCGTGAAGGTAGGCAACCTGCAACGTGTACGTGGGTGTCAAGTTTATGTGGTTATGAAAGTGTATTACAAATCAGTAGTGTGCCTGAGTAGAATATATTGCAGGCAGTCAAGACAATGAGCCATTAATCAGAGCAGCAGGTGGCAGTGTGAGGGGGGGGGGGGTATAATGGAAAGGTCAGGGAGTTGATCTTTAAGACTGCGCGCAGGAAGGGGGGGTGTCCACGCTCGTTATTTCTGCTCCCGTCCATGCGAGTCATAGGAGCCTAAGTGCTTAGAGACGAGGCAATCGCAGAGCTTACCTCACGCTCGTTACTTCCGCCACATTCTCCACTTGTCATAGAAGCCTAAGTGCTTAGAGACGAGGCAATCGCAGAGCTTACCTCACGCTCGTTACTTCCGCCTCCTTCTCCACTTGTCATAGAAGCCTAAGTGCTTAGAGACGAGGCAATTGCAGAGCTTACCTCACGCTCAATACTTCTGCCTACTTCTCCACTTGTCATAAGAGCCCAAGTGCTTAGAGACGAGGCAATCGCAGAGCTTACCTCACACTCGTTACTTCCACCTCCTTCTTCGCTTGTCATAGAAGCCTAAGTGCTTAGAGACGAGGCAATCGCAGAGCTTACCTCACACTCGTTACTTCCGCCTCCTTCTCCACTTGTCATAGAAGCCTAAGTGCTTAGAGACGAGGCAATTGCAGAGCTTACCTCACGCTCATTACTTCTGCCTCCTTCTCCACTTGTCATAAGAGCCTAAGTGCTTAGAGACGAGGCAATCGCAGAGCTTACCTCACGCTCATTACTTCTGCCTCCTTCTCCACTTGTCATAAGAGCCTGGCTGTCGGGTGACCTTACAATCGGGTAGCTTATCCTAGTTCTCATTTAGAGACTGCAACCGTATAGCGAAATCACGATCCACCACCACCATCAATTTTTCTATTCTCCGCAACAAACTAACTGACCACAGCAACTACCTTCAGTTTACCCCAGACACTAAACGCAAACACAACGTGCCGATGTTTCCACAGGATTTACGCTACAGGCATCGCAAGGAGGAGATGGATGAGGATGAGGATGATAGTCAGTAGAGGAGGTAATGGAGCAAAGTGACGAGAACGACAAAGATCAAACTGTAATGCAATCAAAAGCACTGTACTGCTGCTGCAGCAAATTATACGAGCGATTGCCTACAACCACAGTGGATGGACTAACCTGTAGAACATGCGGATATTATGGCTGGTGTCACTGCAAGTGCAGAAGAGCAGGAGATGCGATGTTCAAGTGAAATATCTACGGCAAAACGTTTTGACAAACCCGATGGTTTGTGTCAGTGCAACCGCGCATCACGTTTTGTTGCAAATATTGTTCGGGTGAAGATTATAAACGACGTAATTTTAGCGCTGCAACTCAAGCAGAAGACTCTATACTACAGAGGAGGAGGTGGTGGAGGATGTTGATTAGGAGGAGGAGAAGGAATGATGGCGATATCGCTATTGGCCAACATCTTTGGCCGTTGACCTACGACTTAGCCCGTTTTTTCCCCTCAATATCAACTAGCACATATAGCGAGCGCTATACAGTTTAGTACTCCGTAGCGAATCCCCGCAGATCCACTACAAATCATGATCCCAATCGCTGTTGTTCCATTTTCAAGTAGGAAAGGTGTTCAAGTCTTTGAAACAGACAATTCAAAACGCAGCTTGCTCCGTGAGAAGGATGGTGCGAGGAAGTGTAAGAAAATGAAGAAAAACGAGAACGACGACGATAGGTGCTCCATTTCTACAAATAAAGAATGAAGCGCACCTTACCTCACAACTTGTTTAAGGTTTTACGTCTCTACTACTACTTCTACTGCTACGTACCGACGAATACCTGGACGATGTCATAATACCTGGAAATGAGTACTCTAGCCAAAGTCAAGTGCAAATCTTGACATTATCCTGAGAAGTGGAAAGACTAAGGTCGAATTAACTTATCCTTTCGTCTTATTCAGCGGATTTAATTTTTGTATTTGCGCATACAAACCAACTCCACACTCGCAGTCTACATTGAAAAAGCCCCGACTGAGAATATCGATTCACGAAAATTCGCTTTGGACTACTCCTGATAGAAGCGATGGGGGATGGTCGGGTGCAGTAGCTAAGAAAGCGTTCCGTTTAGAGGACATAGAAATACTTCGTAACCATATAAAGTACATTTCGGCAATAGTACGGAAAATAGATTACAAAGAAAAAGTAGACCAGCAAGCGTATTCACCCATATCACCGCAGCATTCGGTACGTTTGATGAATTTAGCTCATACGCTTTTGTCAACAATTTTTAGTTACATAACTCGAAATTACTTAGAAGACTGAGCTATTTCAGTTCAATAGTTTTTCCTTTAATACTATCATGAACCCTCTGACGGGTTAGATCAGTTTAAAGGACTAATGTTACTTACTTGGTAACGTAGAGTAATCTGAAGCAGAAGTTCGTTTTAACACCGAGGAAACCGGCACTGAATATTCATGGGTATATATAGGAGTCGAACTGCCCTTTTCCGATTGCAATATGCGCAGGTCTCTTTTTACTTTCCTTGGCTCAACAAAGTAGAAAGGAAAGTTATGTAATCGGCTGAAAAAATGTCGGTGTGTCTGTGAACGATTTTTTGAGAGAACCACCGTACCAAATCAGCTCAAACTTGATATCTAACCCGCAGGTTACCATGGGACGCCAAAATAAGGGTATGAACAAAATCCACTGAAAGTTAACTATAGTTATCATAGTTATTAAAACACCAATTTTTTTTTCTCAAAAACAGATGTAACGATTTTGATTAAATTTTTTATATTGATAGCTGCCAATAAGGCAATTATACGATAAAATTCTCATTTGTGGGAAAATGACGAGAGCAGCACAATAAATTATCAAAATTTTCGAAGACAAGCGTTTTTAGCGCGGGGTTTTCCTTATAAACTCCGCTGTAATGTTAGTAGAATGTTAAAAAAAAATTGGTATTGTAATCTAATCCAATACCTATAGGGTGAGTGTTTAAAAACGCTCATGAGATACATGGGGCTCTCTCCAGAAATTCAAGAATTTCAACTACTGCCGTTTCGCTTACTACCAGTTCTAAAAGTGTTTACCCAATAACTCTGCAAAAGTAATTACTATCATTCTTCAAAAATTTGTGTTTTCAGCCTCATTAATTATCCTTGTACCAGTTGCTCAATAATGGTCCTGCAATGAGTACGAGCAGCACAATAAATTCCGGAACTGTTAGCGCTGCCGCTTCTTGCTGCTGTGAAGTGTTGTTTGACCAAGTTCAAATGAACTGAGTGGTAAATGAATTGAGTAAGTGGAAAAAGCCATGTACACGAGTAAATTGACGTAGAGCTAAGGAAAGTTGTGTGTTGGAACGCACCAGATATTTTCTTTTTGGATGATGTACTCGTTTTCCGTCCTCGTTCTCGCTCGCCGATCGTCCGCCAACCTTACTGATTATTGGGCTCATTATCCGCGATTGAATCTTTGCAAAGCACTACTTGCCTGACATTGGGCAGTAGGCTACCTGCCTCTCTCGAGCAAGCTTATGGTTGTTCCCAATCTGCTGTTACACTAGCCTCTTTAACAATTGCACTTGGTAGTGTTTTAAGTAAAGCTGGTTCTTTGCAAGGTAGTAGAACTAACAGGAGATGAGAAATAAACTGGAGCCTGCTCGAGTGGGACAGCTTGCCTAACTTCAAAATCGTGCTGGTTTGCTTTCACGAGTGCTTCGGTGCTTCGCCTTTTTGTAATTTTTCTTCCCAAACACATGTAAAAAGATATTGATGTATTTATTGGCAGTTCCATGTGACAAGACAGTAACATAATATTCCCATATGTGGGAAAATAACGAGAGCAGCGCAATAAATTATCAAAACTTTCGAAGAAAAAACATTGGCGCAGTTTTTTCATCATAAATCCCGAATTTGTAACACTTACCTTACTTGCATTAATGATTAGCTTTAATTCAAAAACAGGAAACACGATTCATGTGGATTCTGTTGCCATACTAAAAAATGTTTGTGGCTGTAGAGGTTTCAAATTCGAGGGAGGGGAAAAAAGGAAAACCGGCCGGTATAAATGAATGGCGGAAGAGGAGAATGATGCGGAAAAGAGGGAACCGCACTACCGGCAAGCTTACAGCACACGACTAGATCGGAAGTCTGTCTAATCTCAATGCGATCCGACGGAAGAACAAAGAATGAAAATTGGTAGTCGGTGACAAGAGAAGAGAGGGTGAGCAGAGACGCACAAAGCGCCAAACTTTCGCCTAACCTAGAGGAACAAAGAGGATTCGATATTCCCCCACGCAGAAATGTTTTTTTGCAAACCGCGCTCAAGAGCTTCAAGACGATGTACGGCCATACGGACTGAATTCCCTAACAGTTAAGGAGACTTACGAAAAGGCAACGCCACAATGTACTATTCCTCGTCAACCCCCTGATGGTCTCCTCAAAAGTTTGCTCGGATACGTCGTCATCCAGAGTGAAAACAGGGTTTGAAGGAAGCTCCTCAAAATGCCTACAATTTCCCCAACAATTTATCTACAGCATCATCAAGAGCTTCAAAGCACAAATGTGACGAATGAACCATCGCTAACCAACCCAAGAACGATTAGAGTGCACATGGAGTATCAGGTGGCCCATAACGATGACGAGTTGTCAGTAAACTCGTCCACAACCAATGTATCGACAGAAAATTTAACCTTCGGTGATACACGAGAGACCAATACCCATTCTCTGATATGGGAGGACCTTGTAAATACCTAATTGATTTATAAAACCGGGCGAATTTTGGGATTTAAAATTCGTTTCCCAGCAAACAGGTAGTGGAGGTGTGCAGGTATAAAAAGAAATACACAAATACTAGCTTCGAAAGAAAACTGAATAATTTATTTATTTCTAAACGTGGGTGATAGAAGTTGTGAAATGCATGAGCACCTTGAATTTAATGAACGTAAGGAATATTTAAGTAGAGTGATTTGGTTTGTTCATTCCGCCAGTTAAAGTTAACGTATCTGTTAGGAGGATCCGTTTTCTCTGGCTGGCAACATACTGTGGGCGAGGGCTTTAGATGAAAGGGCATTATCGTCTAGTCATTAAGAGAACTGACTTAACGACCAGACGATGATGTCTTTACATCGAGAGCACTTACCCGCAGTATTTCTCCAGTCAGAGAAAACGGATCCACCTAACAAATAGAATATTGAATATTTAATTACTCTATGCTCGTAATTGTAAGTGAAACGAAAAGTAGAAGGCAAGGGAATGAGTATATTATTAACAGTCAATCAAATAAACGCATATCATAATATAATTAATGAAAAACAGGATCATAGTTAACTGTTATCCTACTGATACTAGTTTAATTTATGAGACCTTATTGCGTCCGTCCCTCTTCATTGTGTTGTCACTGGCTAAAAAGATGATTTTTTGAAACAAACGGTTTTCATTCTGCTGGGATAGCAACTGGGTCGATGTGGGGAGAGGTTTGTGAGACTGGCAGTGACGAATGATCTCGTAAACATCGCATTACCATGTTCTTCAGCAGCCGGAAGATGGAACCTTCACAACTGCATATTGGAAAACACTGCATCTGACAAACAGGGCTCAAGAGGGATACAGCGCAGCACTAATTCATGCTAGTCTCGATTGTGATGTTCCCTCAACATTACATCAGTGCATCAAGTAAGATTTGAGTCGCATATATTGCCCATTGGTGTTGGTGGCCAGGAGATGTGAGGTCATTGGCAGCCAGTAAATTTATTTTATGAAGATATCCATCACAACCACTGTTGAATGGCATTTTAACTGTCTTGTCCATTTTCTTTTGCGATTAAAACATTTCTGAATAGGTAGAAGCGAGGTGGTGCATGAAAATGATCAGAACTCTACGTTACCTTCACTTGAAAACAAGGGCTGACCACTGGCGTGTGATGTTCAGGTATGACGACTATAAAAGATTTAGGTTCTTGAAACTATTTATCCAATAAAATGCGAAGTGTCTGCGATACCTCGACCTCTGCTCCTGGTTGTAGTTCTGTAGGAGTTACGACGGACCCAGCCTCCGTGCAAACGAAACTGGTTCATTCGTCATTTTCCAGGTTAGTGAATTCCTTGATGGCCTCCGACCATGGGTTCCAAACCACCAGATCGGGTAAACCCGATTTCACTAACGCCATTGTTTTCCCATTAACTGCGTCAATTATATGAATGGTATCAGGCGTATTATCGTAAATAGAGACGGTGTTTTCTTCAATGACAACTTCATTTCGTTTTTCAGCGAATCGGGTATTATTGTGAACCTTGCTACGATAACTAGTATCTTTGAGCCCACGAATTTTGATTTCCCTGACGTCTGGAACCCGAATGAACGTGTGAAAGAGAACTTCGAACGAACAGCTGGATGCAGCTGACGGGTTGTGGATTTTAAGGGTCGACGTTAATTCGTTGGTATCCAACTCGACTGTGTAGTTCAAACGAAACGAGGAATTCCAATACGCTCTGGTGACTTCTGAGTCCCTCAAAGAAAACTCTGCTTTGTTTCCATCCACTTTTACCACGCTCCAGTTACTGATCATCCCGAAACCGAAGGAAGGTCGCTTTTCGCCCCATTCAGAAAATTTTGGGAAAACTATAGGAACGCCTCCCATAATATAAGACGAACCGTCCATTTTAGCTGCTTTGCTCAAAAAGAGTTGTTCGTGTCCGTTTATTTTCCACGAGATGATTGTAGCACCAAATGGATGAATGTCGGCTTCAGCATCGCCATTTTCCAGGTGAACCCAATCAGCTGTGCCAACTGCTTTGCTCACTGCAACCAACAGGAAGATCGCAATAAATATTATTATTATAGTATTATAATACAAATACACCCCACACAATCAGGATGTCAGTCAATTTGAAGAAACTTTATAGAATTGATGAGTGTGATCTTCTGACATTTGTTGAAGGTTTGCTTAGCCAAATAAACGATTGTGGAGGGCCTTTGGGGTTTTATTGCATAAAACGTTACGTTCGCTTGAACGTGCTTTTTATTTAAATACATTAAACCAGATGGAAGCAAAATAAATTATCAAAAACCCTGCAAAATATTACACAATGGCTTATTATTCGCATGAACAGCTTGACCTAGTATTACTGCTCCAAGACCCATCCCTTTCAATCCAACAGGAAGATCGCAATAAATATTATAATTATAGTATTATAATACAAATACACCCCACACAATCAGGATGTCAATTAATTTAAAGAAAAATTATGGTATTGATGAGTTAGAGTTATATCTTTGATTTGTTCAAGTTTTAGAAGGAATACTGTTTGCTGCTACTGGGTGTGTTCAACTTGGACTGAAAGGCTGAAGAACTAACCATCAGATCAGGAATAAACAGGAGCCTGCTTGAGAGTGGCAGGTTGCCGAGTTTCTAATTCAAACGTTGAGTTATTTGGGTGAGCAGCTAAAGTCATGTCAACAGCTGAATGCACGACAGGCTGAGTAATACGTCACACCAGATATTTTAATGCGAAACAGAACGAATCGAACGGACACTGTTTGCCATGAAACTTGTTCCTTGGATATGTACCACCTGACTCCTATTGAAGGCATCCTCAGTGATCATAGTCCATTGGTTAAGGTTGAAGATTCATGTTCCAAGGTGAGTGGTTCTGGAGCATTGTAATCCTCTAGTACAAAATGGTGTCGGTTAACTCCTAACTTGAACAGCTCATTCGTTCCAGGATAAGAAACTAGGACCAGAATGAGCCCCTGAAGAGCAAAAAAGAATTTTTTTTTTCGTGATTATTGCAATGAATATCATCGTTTCTCATGTACCAGGGCGCATGCACTATGCTTCTCAGTATTTTATTTTGGGAGGTTTGGATTTTGTTAATATTTGTTTTTTTGGCACAGCCCCATAACTGAATTCCATAGGTCCATATAGGGCGAAGGATCTGCTTATAAATAAGCAGTTTATTGTGGAGAGAGAGACGAGAATTCCTTCCCATCAACCAATAAATCTTTCTGAATTTAATTCTAATTTCCTTTTTTTTCTTTTCTATGTGTTTTTTCCAGTTTAATTTGGAGTCGAGGGTCATACCTAAGTATTTGACTGCATCGGTATGGGGTATTTTATTTGAATTGATCTCAACATCCATGACAGGAATTTTTCAGTTAGTAAAGTTGATGTGAACTGATTTTGATTCATTTAACTTTATTCTCCACATCTTTGCCCACTTAGAAATCTCAGTAATTGATGTCTGTAGATTACTAGTTGCGGCTTCGACTTCATCATCTACTGAGAGGATAGCCGTATCATCAGCAAAGGTGGCAACAGTTGTACCTTCTTGTTGAGGTAAGTCCCGGGTATACAGAAGATAAAGGACTGGCCCCTAGGACACTCCCTTGCGGAACCCCTGCTTTAATTGGCTTCAAGCCAGAGTATTGGTCATCTTGCTTCACCCTGAAATGTCTATTTTCAAGGTAAGATTTTAGCAGTAAGTAGTACTGTTTTGGGAGATCTCGGTGCAGTTTGTACTCCAGTCCCTCATGCCAAACCTTGTCAAAGGCCTGAGCCACATCTAAAAATATGCTGGCACAGATTTTCTTACCTTCAAGGGCCTTTTCAATTATATTAGTTATTCGATGGACTTGATCTATAGTTGAGTGTTTTTGCCTGAATCCGAATTGATGGTTTGGGACCAAGTTTCTGTCTTCAATTATGGGTTTGAGTCGTTTAAGAAGCAATTTTTCGAACAGTTTTAACATAAAGGGGAGGAGGGATATTGGTCGATATCCCGTCTTCTCGTTTGGTGACTTCCCTGGTTTGGAGATCATGATGACTTCCGCAAATTTCCATTGGGAAGGTACGTATTTCAGTCTAAATGTAGCATTAATAATGTGAAGCAATTTTATCACTGCTTTATCGGGAAGCTCTTTCACAACACGACCTGATATCAGGTCGTAGCCGAGCGTTTTTTTAGCATTAATGTTGCTTTTTATTTCATCCTTAAGTTCTTTCAGTGTCACTGGGACTATTTTGAGTTTGTCAGTTTTCCGTCCGAGTTATATTTTTCATCTGGTATTTGATTTGGTAATGGTTGAAGAGTTTCGAAGAGATGTTCTGCAAAAAAGATCAGCTTTCTCTTTATTGCTTCTGGCCCAAGTTCCATCCTCCTTTTGATTGGAGGTAATGGGACTTTGGGTCGTTTCATGTTTTTGGTAACCTTGTAGAGAGTACTCCGTATCTTTCTCCGCAGTCAGCTTACTTAAGAAGTGATCTACTGTTTCATTCTCCATAGTTCTAATTAGGTGTTTAAGTTTGTTAGCGTAATTATTAAGTATTGTTTTGTTTTCGGGAGTTCTATTATTTTTCCACTTTCTCCTTGCTTTTCGTTTCGCATTCAGTAAATTTCTCAATTCCATTGGATACAATTTTTGATTTTCACTATTATCGTTTTGAATTACTGGCGTATTTTGCCAGGCTGCTTGTTGTATGTTATTAATAAAGAGGTCTAGTTCATCTTCTATCTGTTCTGGAGTTTTCATTGGTACTTTCAGATTTATTGTTGTTTCCAGTTGTTGACGAAAACAGGTCCAACAAGTTTTCCTATTGAACAAACTTGGGGTTTTTTCTCTCAGGATAACTTTTTCACTGATTGTTACGATAATGGGTGAGTGATCAGATGGTAGGTCGTCACTATCCTCTACGTTTATGTATCCACTTGAGATACCTCTGCTAACAAAGAAGTCGATTAGATCGGGGACTTTTTTAGGATCCGTGGGCCAATATGTGGGCCTGCCAGAAGAGTAGAAATCACACTTGAGTGTGGTTGCTGCTGCATACAATTCTTTACCTTTTGTTGTCGTTAACCGAGATCCCCAGTATGTATTTTTGGCATTAAAGTCACCTCCGATAATGAAGTTGGTTCCTAGCCTTTCAAAAAGACTTCTATAGTCATCTTGCTTCAGGTTATGTCTCGGGGGACAGTAAATTGCTGCTATTCTGTAATATTTGTTTTTTGAGTTGCAAAAAAGAATATCAAGAAAATAGTGAAGCTCTCGTGAACAGTTGAGGTTCTGATGCTGTGAAATCTTTTCTGTCATGCCTCCTCTTGACCTCTTTTCTCTTTGACCGTTGCCCCACACAGTCAGGATGTCAGTCAATGTAAATAAACTTTATAGAATTGTTGAGTGTGATCTTCTGGCATTTGTTGAAGGTTTGCTTAGCCAAATAAACGCTTGTGGAGGGTCTTTGGGGTTTTTTTTGTGCATAAAATGTTACTTTCACTTGAACGTGCTTTTTATTTAAATACATTAAACCAGATGGAAGCAAAATAAATTATCAAAAATTGTGAGCCCCCGAAGAGCAAAAAAGAAAAAAGAAAGAAGAAGAATATTAAGAGAATAGCGAAGTTCTCGTGAACTGGTGAGGTTCTGATGCTGTGAAATGGGGGGCGATCCTTTCTGTCCCGCCTCATCTCGACCTCTTTTCCCTTTGCTAAACCGCGTTCTTCAACTTCTAACTAGTACCGCTTAATTTTACTTACTTTCAACGATGGAATGGGACATTCTAGATGCGATGCACACGAGAATCACTGCCGCATCGCTCAGATCACGGATCAGAGTTGAGGCCCCTTTCCTCTCGTAAGAATGAACGTGCTATACCACTCAAATGTTTCTCGGTCGACCAACGAATGACGATATACGCTTTCAATCACTTTCAAATTTTCGTTCAGCTATTACTACCAGTTGCCTCTCCTACGTTAATTGCTGCAGTACCACTTTTTCAGCGACCTTCGTTTCAAGGTTTCACTCAGCTTGTTTCGTGTTCTGCACCGAGTGGTTGAAAATAAAATATAGACGATACGTGAAGGCCGATTACACAGTTACAGTTAATTAACTTGAAGGCCCACACAGCTTGGCGTGCAAAGCGAAATAGACTAAATCCTGCCTTTGCAGTAATTACCCTTGAGGTGCTCGGAATCACCCGGATTCCGCTCGCCAGCACCTGTAAATGAGGAGGCTTCAATAGTGAAGGTGGGCGTACAGGGCAAGGCGTACAGGGGCCTCGGTTTATACGGTTATGAAAATAACTAACAGACGACAACAGTTTTGGATGTAGACTACGCTTAAGAAAGCTACTGTTTGTGCTCAATCTCCTCCAGCCTGTTTTTCGCTTGTGCTAGGCAGAAAGTAACGGTGTAAGTGAAACTTCATATAACTGCAGAACTAACTGGAGATTAGGAATAAACAGATGTTTGCCCGGGCGTGACGGGTCCTACCTATTAAACGACTGGCTCTACCTCGATGCATTGTAGGTTTGCTTAGTCAAATAATTGTGAGGCTGAATTGAATATCTCCCTTCATTGTGGAGCTAACAATGACGTAATTTACTGACAGGGGATACTTGGGAAGGCAGGCAATCTACAATTCTTCATTTGCTAGTTTCTCGTATGAGCAGTTGAAGTGACAAGACAGTAACTAATAATGCTCATCCCTGGAAAAAAAGTGTCAGCTGCACACTAGACTATTGGAAATTTTCACGGAAAGCGGTTCTAATGCAGTTGTTCCCTTAAAAATCTCGTTCACGTGATGGCAGTGTTTCCAGAAAAATCAAAGTGCCACTCCAATAAGCTACCCATACGAACCAAGTTTAGCCAGTCATTAGATAATCGGTACCAGGTTTCTCCATGTCAATATGAGAGTTATATCAGTTGATATTATCGATAGCTCCAACAGATATCATCATAATGTCGCTTTGTCGACCAACTTTTTTGGCAGGACATTGTATCTGTTTACGGGAAAAGGCCGAGAGCAGCACAAAAATTATAAAATGTTTCGACGCAAATATATTTTAGTGTAGTTTCTGTTTTCATAAATCTCGCTCATGTGATTTAAAAGTGCGGGTGGTAAGTACAATAAGACTACAGAAGAGTTACTACAGAAGTTAAATAATGGTCACGAGATAATCATAATTTTTTTCCCTAAACCTCAGATGAGAATGGTGAAACCCGGGGAATGAGACCTAGTTCTGAGCAGCAATCCATCCGAAGGAAATGGGACTGGGAACCGCCGCGTAGTAGTGCTCTTTGCACTACTGGCTGTCCTAAACTAGCGAATTCTGCGACCTGGGGAGTCGCCAGTAAGGCTGCTGTATCACAAGGCAGTGGGCTGAAAGTGACTGCAGCTAACGGGGAACTCACAGTTAATTGAGGGGTTGAGCCGGGCCGGGGAGAAGTGTCTCCCCAGACATCGAGAACATCTTTTGGATCCTTTAAAAAACAGAACTCTACGCGTGGGCTCCATTTTCTGGAAAGTGGCTCATTTTTCACGAGAGTGAGGCGTAAGGGATTTAAATAAATTTGGGGCAAATATTTTATTTGGGGGTGCAAATAACTTAGGATTTTTTAAAATGTTTGAATCAGAAGGATTGTTGGGCCACTGAGCGAAGAACGCTTGCGATGCTTTCGCACAACTCTTGGATTTGATTGTGCCACTGACAGTTTTTCGAAAAATTAACCAGCTGGTCAAACCTGGGAGTTACTTCCTCTCGATAATCCATGTCAAACCGTTTTACGGTCTCCTAGTCAAGCTTTTTGGTAGATTAATCGACAACAACAAAATTAAATAGACGAAGGTGACTATGTGAAGCTAAGTTTAAGTGAACGGAGTGAAAAACAGATTGGTTTAGTAGCTAAAGCAATGGAAATCGCTGACAGGTCATGGTCCTGAGGAACGTTGTGTGATATTTTTTAGAATAAATCTAGCTCATGTGACGCTGGAGTTGTAAGAAACAAGGTAATTCTCCCAATTGCTCATAAGTTAGAAGTTTAGTGACGCTTATAAAATAATTAGAAACGGCTTCAGAAATTATTTTGACAGTCTAGTTAATCGTAGTTGACCAGTCAATACAGGCCCCTGGAATATACTCCTTCTCCCTACATATCTGCTAGAATCCTTCAACATAAAAAAACCCCAGCAAATTATTACACAATGGTTTATTATTCTCATGAACAGCTTGACCTAGTATTACTGCTCTCCCATCCCATTCGTTTCAGCATCGAATACTAGTAAACCATACGAAACATGACCTGACTACAATGGAACTACGGAAATGAAAAATATTCCCCCGGCGCCAGGCACCTGTAAACTTCTGATTCGATGGAGGGGTGGGACGAGGGCTTCCAGCGAACCCTCGTATGGCAATTGGCAGGACGTTGCGAGTCCAAAGGGCGCTGCGAGTCGAGTGGGCCTTGAAAACGATACGAAACACGGCTTATTTGCGATTATACTGCGTCTTGTTAATTTTTTTAACCATTTTTTGCCCATAACAACCGTGGGCTTCGTCCGATCGGATTGCCAAGATGGCAGGCACAACTAGATACCAAATGGGATTTTTGTGCGAAAGAACGAATTTTTTAGACCACGTTAAAGGCACAAAACAGCCCCGACGGCGGACGAACATTGCAGATTTGGAATCCCCATGTCTTGAAACGTAAAGTATCAAATTTTGAGGGGGGGTTGTAAAAAATTTTTCTTGACCGAAAACATAGGGTTATTATTCACAATGAATGATAAACCAAAACATCAAGTGAAATGTAACTTTGGTAACAGAGCGATATAAATAGTATTGACAATAAGTAGATTTATTGTACAACAAATAAATATCCATCACAACCTGTACATTTTTACTACATTTTACGTTGTTTGATTTCCGTATAGCATAACAGGCATCTTGTTGGATAAAAACAGAAGTAGAAGAGACAAATATCACAACGTTACCCTGACTCAAAGCCGCTTCTGTTGTTCAACTTACTAAGCCAGTTTGGTTAGCAGTGTGACGATCAAGATATGGCGACTAGGTGAGTTCTAAACATTTTGAAACTCTTTATCCGGTGAAATACGTAGTGTTTGTGATATCTCGAGCTCTGCGCCAGGCGGTAATTCAGTGGGAATTACAACAGACCCAGCCTCTACGCAAACCGGTCCATATTCCTGGTCCTCCGACCAAGGATTCCAAACTATGAGATCGGGTAAGCCCGATTCCACTAATTCAACCGTGTTCCCATTACCATTCTAACTGCGTTAATTATTTCGATGGTTTCAGGCGCATTTTCGTAAATAGAGTCGATGATTCCATCAATGACAACTACGATAACCAGTATCTTTGAGCCCACGAATTTTGATTTCCCCGACGTCTGGAACCCGAATGAACGTGTGCATGTTGACCAGTTGGATGAGGCGGATGGGTCGTGGATTTTAAGGTCCGACGTTAATTCGTTGGTATCCAACTCGACTGTGTAGTTCAAACGAAACGAGGAATTCCAATACGCTCTGGTGACTTCTGAGTCCCCCAAAGAAAACTCTGCTACGTTTCCATCCACTTTTTCCTCGCTCCACGTGCTGTGTCTAGCGAATAACATGAGAAGAACCGCCGATTTCAGATACTTTTCTCAAAAAGAGTTGTTCGTGTCCGTTTATTTTCCACGAGATGATTGTGGCACCGAATGGATGAATGTCGGCTTCAGCATCGCCATTTTCCAGGTGAACTCAATCAGCCGTGACAACTGCTTTACTCACTGCAACCAACAGGACAATCGCAATAACATTCATATAATCAGAAATGCGTAGAATGCGATGGATATTTAAAAAGAAAACTCGTTGCACTGTTTGTCGCAGGGCATAGCTCTTCAGCTATCCATCATGCCTGTAGGGAAGAACTGAGCATTCCTCTGCTCTAATTGACAAAGATCGTGAAAGGAAATCAATCCAGTGTGACGAGGTGACTGAGTCCGTTACAGACCACGTAGATGGACTTGAAATCGGGCAGAGCACGACACTCAGGTAGGTGAATATCGTTTACTCATAAGCTTCGCTTAAAAAAATCAAATATGCTTTCGAGAGAAAACCTAATCAATCTTGATCCTCGACTTTGAGAATTGAAGGTGCTGTTTCGCACAAAGAAGAGTAAGAGCTATAGCTCAAGGTTGAATACAGAGAGGAAACGTTAATAAATCCCCTCTGTCATCCAAGCAACATTAACTGTTGCCCCCTTCCCCAAAAAATAAACTTACATTCCCCTTTGGAGTAATAAGAATCGACCTTTCCAGCTCGTGAGTGTTTGAAACGAAGTGTTCAAAATGACGGCAATTTGCGGGGTCTGACATTCAATTCGTCGCGGGAATTAAAACAGAGCTATAGTCATGTGAGCGCTCGGGGATAGAAATGAGGGCAAGAGTTCTTTCTTAGACTCAACCAAAAATATTGTCTCTGAAATAGGTGCTTACTGGGCAAAGGGGCATTCAAATAGATCATTCACTCATTAGATGAGTGATAAGAATCGGTCAGGGAGTTATTACTTTCCTTTGCTCTACGAAGTAAAAAGGAAAGATATGTAATCGGCTAAAAAGACTTTTTGTCTATCTCTTCAGATGTTTACGTTTCAGGGCCTGCTGAGTCCGAAAAACACAATTTGGGAAAATGGCCAACGTGCGATTGAGTGAAAACGGCTGAACCGAACTTGATATCTACAGCTTCGTTAATTCTCTGTGTACGAATTGCTCAGTAATCGCCAGGGTATGAGCCCGAGCAGCACAATCAATTCCGGAACTGTAAGTTCTATCGCTTTCTGCCACCAAAAAGTGATGTTTGAAGTTTGACGTAGTTCAAATGAACTGAGCTGAAAAATACATTGAATTAGTAGAAAAAGTCATGAAAACCACATTTTACTTACTTTCCGAGATGGAATGAGACATTGAAGATGCGATGCACACGAGAATAACTGCCACAACGCTCAGATCACGGTGCACAGTTAAGGCACCTTTCCTCTCGTACGAACCAACGTGCAGAACCAAGCTCATGTTTACTGGTCAGCCAACGAATGAGGTTATCCGCTTTGCGTCTTTTTAAATAAAGATACAGTTGCGCGGTTTAATTGCTTAAGAACCGTTTTTGCAGCTAGCTAACTTTCGGTGTTGCATTCTCGTTGGCGCTTGTTACACTGATTACGGGGAACGAGATAAAACTCCACACACATATTAACTAGCTTGATGCGCCAAACACATCGACAATTCAAAGCGAAATAGACTAAAGTTGCCATTTCGCATCTGATAAATCCAAGTGCTTTTTAACACTCGAGGTGCTCAGAATCACCCGATGTCCATCAGCCTCACGTCACGCTCATTCCACCCTTTGTTTCATTTCTTTTTTACATTCCTTGGCTCTATAAAGTAGAAAGGGAAGTTATTTCACTTAGCTTGTGTGAAGAATGTGATTTCCCAACAATCCAAACTGGGATATTAAAACTATGAGGCCAAGTGGTACAGAATCGTCGAGTGTGTGTCTGTGAAACGCAATTGAGAGAAAATGGCGGAATTAAATCGGCTCTAATTTGATATTTAGACTGCAGATCACTGTGACGACGACAAAATCAGGGTATGAACCACATCGGTGTAAAACTAACTACAGTTATCATAGTGATCAAACACCTGTTTGTTAATGAAAAATGCTGTAACGATTTTCGTTTTTTTGATTGAACAGTTTATATCGTGACTTTTCCTTGGAAAAAATTCAACCTCTTCAATTCTTGGTTGAGTGTAAGAAAGAACTCTTGCCCTTATTTCTATTCTCTAGCGCTCATATGACTATAGCTCTGATTTAATTCCCGCGACGAATTGAATGTCAGACCCCGCAAATTGCCGTCATTTTGAACATTTCGATTCAAACACCCACGAGCTGGAAAGGTCGATTCTTATAACTCCAAAGGGGAATAAAAAAACAATAATAAAAGACATAAAATGTTCCTAGTGGTTGCGTACTTGTACGAAAGCTGTACCCACCGTTTGTGTAAAGGTTTCTTTCGCGACCTTCAGCCTCAACGTGATTTAGCCTACGGATGAACAAACCAGCAACGGCAACGGTTTACGTTTCATGTTATGTACGGTGGTTTTATGCAATGATAACTACGTTTGATTGTGCTCGTTGATGGTTTCGATATAATGGCCGCGTCAATAGCAATTGACATCATCACTTAGTTTCTCAAAAAGCATTTTAGTGAACTGAGTTGGCCTTCAATAGTAATAAAGGCAGATAATTTGCAGCGCTTTAGCTAGCTCGCGCCTTGAGTCTATTTGGTTATATAAAGCTCTAACAAATATCGGGAGAGCGCCCGACATGTTGAAGGTAGGCAACCTGTTGCGGCCGATAGGAGCAAGGCTTGTTTGGAGATCGATGAAATGATATCTCAGGCTATAATCTCAACCTGAGCATTCGATGCCTTGTCCGACCTCATGTTCGTTGGCCCGCTTGGCTAGCTTGTACAGACCACAACTACCAAATTATTACTGTTAGTGTTGATTTGTTCTAACAGCGAGGAGTGAGCGGACCCTTGTTTAATAACACCAGCGTACAGAGTCGCCAGTTTTGGGTGTACTATTGTGGTCCTAATCCCGCCCGAAATCGTGCGGGGCATAATTGAGTGCCTCCGTGATTCAACTGTGTGAAACTGTTCTGACTTGCTAGGGCCTAATCATGCCTGACTCAACTCCTACAGTAGAGTTGGATCAAACTCATGTTTTTCCAAGCCAAACGTGAGCAAACGTTTGCCAAGCTTCAAGCTGTTTACAAACACTCAAATGTAGCACCTGGTAACATCACTCAATTCCTCGCTCGATGCACTGACCTCAGTAAGGTCAAGGAAAAATTTGAGGAAAACATCTCTAATCTTAATAAGTCACCTGAATCGTCTGGTGGCTCGATGGGAGATACAGGAAAACAGCGCCCATTGGCACCGCCAGCCACGATTAAGGCAATCGAAAAGGCTTGTTATGGCTTCCTGTCGAAGGGCAAAGTCGAAGATGACACTCTCTATAAGAGATATGAGAGTCTTGATTAGCTTCCTCACTGGACACTGCCCACTCAGGTATCACCTCAACAATATGGGCATCTCAGAGGCGGTGGAATGCAGACTTTGCAGTGAGAAGGACGAGACGGCAGAGCACATCCTATGTGAATGCCCTGCCTTGGGAGTTTAAACGTGTTGAATACTTCGCTCAGGGGTCTATTGAACCCCAAATAATAGCGGAATCTGCGGTGAAGGACATACTCGGCTTCATAAGGGGGGCGGGTATGTACGACGCCTTCTACTAAGAAAGGGTCAGTGTCACAATAGGCCCATGCGTGGCCGCAGTGACAAACTGACTTGTCCCGCATGCCCTCCGGGAAAAACAAATTATATGTTGAAAAAAATCAGAGACTCGAAGTTGACCAAGTGCAAATCTTATTCAACGAAATTTATTATAATACTCTCAGTAGCGCATTCCTCGTACGTTATGCACTCGCAATTAGATATTCTGATTTGGTCCGGTCACTTAGATACGAGTAAATTTCATAATTTCTTCTCTTCATTCAATACGCTCGTACATAACGGCAGCTATAATGGCGTGCAATTTACAAGGTCACCACTTATTATCGATAATGCAGAATTTGGAGTTAACCAATGAAAATTACTCAGTTGCTTATAGTTTAATCAGGGGGTGGTCGCTGCCTTTAATGCAAACAAAATATTTGATTTAAAATCACTGACATCCTCTACTCTGAGTAATTTCACATCATTTTTGGAAACCTTTAGCACAGCAGTTCGTTCCTTTCGATGGGGGGATTGTCCTAATTTATTAAGAATTAATGCTTGGGCCGTTCCTAGTAATGCTGTGTTGAAAGTTGCTACTTCCACGCTTCACCAATTTAGGAGTGAGTAGTTGGTTCAATAACAGGTCGCGTCTCCCTATGAAGTGAACTATGATGGTCAGGACTCCTTTTGGTCCTAAAGGAACTAGAAAATCCCTTACTAGTTTGGGGTGTAGACCTTTTAGAAACTTCCTTAATTTTACGTCGAATTTCAATGAAGGAAATCAACAGTGTTAATGTTGGGATTTCAAGGCGAGAGTCAAAGATCTTTCAAACAGGAGCTGCGTTTGTCGATCAAGGCCCGCAATGCACATTGGAACAGTGAAAAATCCCCATGATCGTGTCATCGAAAGGCAGCACAGATAAGAATTTTGTGTTACGGTCTTGTTACGTGAAAATGCCCTTGAAAAATAATCTTTTGAGCCGTGGTTGAGAGAAAAACTTTACAAAAAACTTATCTGCGTTTTCTTGTAGCCGTATCGGTGCCCAGTTTGGAGCTCATTACAGTGATACCTTATGTTTCTTATTGACGTGTGTATCTGTCACGGTTGGGGACATTGAAGCTACTCCACGTAAGTCACTATCGAAGCAAACAAAACTACTATGTTATTTTTATTTTATCAAATTACAAACGAGAGACCTCAGTAACTTAAGATGATTCCTGTAAGTGAATTCGATGCTTCGTTGGTTGATGATGCTGCTCTACTCGCTCATAGCACTTAATACGCTGTAGTAAGAAAACGCGGTGCGCAGAACCTAAAAAAGAAGAAAATCAATAAAACAGGAGAGAAGCAACTTTAAAAGAAGGAAAACGAACTCCTAGTATTTCTTGCCGCGAACTGCAATAATTATCAGCTTGGACATGGCTGCTACTATCAGTAGGTTAAGTAGCTTCAATCATAATTAGCATCGTCAACTTCTCAGACATAGAACTTGGCTCTCCGTCATAATTTAACTTCAATGAATAGTAAAACACGCTTTACAGGGCCCACATTTTCCACCCTTGTGGGTTATGAATATAAATTGCTTCAATTTTCGGATTGGTGGGAAAGATACAAAGTTATTGGATTTCTTATTCTGAAAACAGCTTTTCTGACCACCCTAGGAGCGGCCAGGAAGATAAGAGCTTCCAGATTGTATTTGATCGCCTTAGGGTGTGGGAGCTATGTTTAAGCGGTGCTTTTCAATGTCAATTTTTGTCGTTTTGTAGTCAGGGCATGTTTCGTATCATCTATTAGTATTTTTCCATGCTGAATCGCGTGGGATGGGTCTTGGAATCGCGACTATGTCAAGCTACCAAGGGAATAATAAACCGTTGTGAGTCGTGCATCACGCAGCGCTTTTTCCTCCTAATTCCGTAGCTGACTCTATTTTATTCAAACCATTTCAGAAGCGGGTGTCTTTCACTAGCACTTGTATATCCCTGATCTCGCTTCAGATTCCAGCAACGTCCCCCCCCCCCCCGAAATCTGGATGGGAACGCTCTCTGTGTTCAACTATATGTGTAAATGCAACTGTAACTGTACATGCAATGTAAATGTAGACGGTAGACGTAAATCGTAAATCCTGATGTAACAGGGCTGTAAATATAAGCATGAATATCAAGGTCTATGTAAACATCTTGACCTGTGTAAACACGAAAATGTAAATATTATTCATAGAATTACAGATACTTGAGTGTTTGGACTTGTAACCTACAGCAGCAAATGTTTCCAGTTTTACGAGACCAAATCCACCAGAGTTGAGAGCAGTGCGGTGGTTCGCTCGGGCCAAAACCATCAATAATTTCCCCTTCATTGTCTTGGAATGATTAGGCCAGTCACAAAAGTAGAACTCATCGCCAATATCAGCGTTCTGTAACAATGAGCAGGGTATTCATATGAAGAGCCAATTATTACCTTTCTTAAACTTTCAAAGTAAAAAGAACAGTTTTGGCTAAAAAAATGTTTGTTCCTTCTTCACCTCAGGAAACGTTTCAAAATATCCTTAGTCCAGAAAACACCAATGCGAAAATTGTGTGTATTTGTTTGGCTGTAATCATAACGTGTGTGTGTGTGTGTCTTTCCATATTAGGCAAAACATTAGAAATCTTGATGTTGCAGTCCCTCAAAGGAGTCTTTGGCCGCAACCTCACAGGCAGGCAATACGGGTGTACCAAAGGAAGGTCCACGCAGGATGTCATTGTCGAGATTCGGCGTGTTTCCCTGCTGGCACCTGCTAAGTACGTCGTAGCAGTTCTGATTGACGTCAGAGGAGCGTTTGACAACCTTTGGTGGCTAGCGCTCCTTAATGAGCTTAAAGGTAGGGGAATCCCCTGCAACCTGTACTCGCTCGTCAGAAGTTACCTGATAGACAGAACTGCTACGATCGAATGCAGGCATGTCTCCGTCGAGAGAAAGATGAGAAGGGGTGCCCACAGGGCTCAGTCCTTGGACCAGCCCTCTGGAATGCCTTCTTCGAAGGTCTTCTCAGAAGACTCAAGGAGACTGACTGCGAGCCGTACGCCTATGTGGATGACTAGACTGTGTTGATCTTTGCAGAGTCAGTCCGCCAAATTGAAGAAACAACCCGCCACCTGCTCCACACTGTCACAAAATGGTGCGAGCATGTCAAGATGCAGGGGGCTGAGGAAAAAAACCCAGCTAATCCCCTTGAAAGGAAAAGTAAATAGCCAACCCTCAATACGGTTTGGCGGCCACAGGCTCGTTCTTGAAAAGCACATAAAGTATTTAGGAGTGAATATATGTGAGAGGTGGGGTTTCAACCAACACCTCCAGTTCCTTAAAGGCACTACCATTGCAAGGTTTGTCTCACAGCGTGTCATTACTAAGGCCACTTGGGGTGTGTGTTATCTTGACACTAGTATGTATAAGGCCATCTATCTAGGCGTGATTGGCTACTTCTCCGTTGTCTGGGGTAGCAAACTTACAGTCAATCTAAAGAGAGTATTGGTCCAATCCCAGAGAGCTGCGCTCCTGTGGATCACCAAGGCCTATAATACTGTATCAACAGAAGCACTCCAGGTGATCACTGGTCAGTTACCAGTTGATTTGGCTGTTGAGTGCATGGTTGACCAGTGGAGAGTGAGACGGGAGCTTCCCCCGCTTTGGGCTGAACTCTGTGCGGAACTCACCACAGAACAGAAACTTGCCGCCATCGATGAATGGGCGTTAGAGAAATGGCAAGCGAGACGGGGAATCCTCGTTAAAGGGTGACACATATGATTTCTTCCCCAACATCCGTGAACCTCTTTCAGGAAAATGGTTGAGCCAGACCACTGGACGAGCCAGTTCCTCACGGGACATGGTGACTTCAATGCGCGGCTCCACTTCTTTTCTCTGAAAGACTCTCCATTATGCACGTCTTGTGCCTCCAGTGCGGAGGGAACAAGAAACCATGTGCTGCTCCACTGTAGTTTCTACAACAGTGAGCGACGGTTGTTGGGAGGGCAAACGAACTTAGCAGCATTGACTGCTACAAAGCACACCTATAACCATTTTGCAGAGTTCGCGAAGAAGGTGATGGCTAAGTGTGGTCATAGTTGATCTGTTCTTTTGAAACTTGCCACTCTAGTACATAGTTAGATCAGGTGGGAAACCAGATTATGAACTCCTCCCCGACGGTACAGGATTCCTCAGGTGGTCACCTCCACGGGGTAACACACGGGCAACAGCTCTCTACCGGGAGACTGGCTAACGACCAAATACCTGCCGTACCTCCGCAGATCTCAGTTCGGTGGATGCTGCAGGGGCCGGCCTCTTGCATATTAGCGAAACCGCAACTTCCATGACTGATATAACCCTCGTCGACGGTTCAGGTACAGTCATCAAATAAGAAAACAGACCTGTGTGTGTGTGTGTGTATGGGAACGGCTAGATCAAATCAGCTCTAATTTCATATTCCCTCCTCTCATTAATATAGGACACCTAAATTTAATTCAAAACGAACCGTTATCATGGTGGTGATAAAATCAGCAGAAACTGTTTTGTTTAGATTGATAGAGTGTATAGTTCCATATAGCTGGACGTTAACGTATAATTATCGTTAGAGTGAACATGACGAGAGCAGTACAGTGAATTATAAAACGTTCCAATAACATTGATTTTAGTGCACGTTCTTCTCAATAAATCCCACTCATATGGTGCGGGATCTCCCGAAAATCGTGTTATCGTTGGACTGATGCTACCAACACTAAGAAACTCGTTGTCAACACTAAATGATCGTTTTTCAAATTTCCCAAATAACTTCAGCCAAAACACACAACGCCCTTACATACAGTGCACTATTGAATTCAGTGGGGAGGTGGACAGTTGTGTAATGCTTTGCTGCAGATACTTCCGTATTATATATCACGTGATGGTAAAATATAATTAATCATAAAGAATTAACAAGAAATAGTGATAATGCCTTGAAATAATACTTACGTAATCAAACAACTTTTGACTGTAACTGCAAATGAGCCCAGTGTGAACAAGCGACGTCGCAGCTATGCTCAGGCTTGCAATTTTTGGTACGATTGGTACGGATTGCTGGCAGAAAAACAAGAAATTGAGCTAAAATATGGGAATCGTAAACTCGATGAACGAAAGGATTAAAATGGAATTCTTTATTCGACATCAAATCGGAAATCACACCAACTGACCCCTATCAACTCTCAAACCGCGCGTCAAAACCTTGGCATTCGCTGCCACCATCTCAATACATCATCGATAATGGAGAGTCCCCGTTTAGGATCCTACACAAATAATTCAAATGGATGGCAACTCTGCGAAATGAAGTTGAAGTTGCAACAAGCCATCCTATGGTGTAACCATGAAATCTGCAAATTTTACTCTAGCATACACTCTAAAAACTCTAAATTAATATCACTATTATTGCCTACATTGAATTTTCAGGAGAATGCACTGGTCAAAGGAGATCTTGGCTCTGAGGGTGGGCGTCGTCCCACTTGTCGTCCGGTCTGAAAAACTTTCCGTGGAAGTCCTTGACTTTAACCTCAAACCTCCTGCATTGCAGTCCTTTATTGTAACTGCTTCGTTATTCTGGGACTTGGAAGTTCTTAGAGCGTGTTGGGATTCCTCGTTTCGTTTGAATTACACTGTCGAGTTGAATACTTACGAATTAAAAACTAAATGAAGTTGTCGTTGATGAAATCGCCATTTGAAATAATTAACGCAGTTAATGGGAAAATGGTGGAATTAATGAAAGCAGCTTTGCCCGATCTAATTGTTTGGAATCCTTAGTCGGAGGTCCAGGAATTAACCGAATTGATACTGCGTGATGTTAGATGAGAACCTATAAAACCTTCAGAGTACAGTTCGCAAAATAAATTAACAAGGTTTAAATTATATTATTGATAATTTGGTTTTAAAAGAGATTTTTGGTTTTTAAAGAGAAGGAAAACTTCATAGTATTAATACATCACAGTTGCTGTCCATTGACAGCTGTCATTTTGGTTTATTTTGATAATATGTACGTGATGATGAGGTTTTCAGTTCGTTTCTCAACCAGGCTTAATACACATGCTCAATGTGATTTAAAGATGCAGATTAAATAAACCCTTAATATCAACTAGCCTTCATTGTAATTTTAGGGGTTGCAATACTCAGCAGATATCCTCTAATGGTACAATGAATGGACCACACGCAGTCTGAAAAACGTTTTGTGGAAGTCCCAGACTCGAACCTCAACCACTTGCATTGCAGTCCTGTACACTATCAGGCTTACTTATCTTTAGACGAAGAGAACTTTAGTGCCCTTGTGGATGAGGGGGAGGGGGTGGCTGAAATGGGGAAACCACCTAGACTTCTGCTGCATTTGGGACGTTGCGGTCGAGTAGTAGTAGGAGGGTATATTATTCCTTGTGGAGCTCAATTTTATACTTTTTGTACCCCTTTTGTGCCTTTTAGCCTTCCTTGGCGGCTTTCGGGCTGTAGTTGGAGAAAGGCTCATCAGAGGGCATGTGCTGGCCCTTTCTGGCTCTGATCACCGACTGACCTGTCGAGCGAATCCTTTCTTGATTTATTATGCGTTTGATATCCTCTGAGATCAGTTGGCTCTGTCCGCAAGTTCTAAGACTCTCAATACCCTTGTGTCCACTTTTGGTTTATTATTCATTCTGAATAATAACCCTATGTTTTCGGTCACGACAAAGTTTTTACAACCCCCCCTCAAAATTAGATACTTTACGTTTCAAGACATGGAGATTCCAAATTTGCAATGTCCGTCCCCCGTCCCCCGTTTTGTGCCTTTAACGTGGTCCAAAAAATTCGTTCTTTCGCAAAAAAAAATCCAATTTGGTATCTAGTTGTGCCCGCCATCTCGGCAATCCGATCGGACGAAGCCCATGGTTGTTATGGGCAAAAAACGGTTAAAAAAATTAACGAACCGCAGTACAACGCGGGAACTACAGCGGAAGTCGTTTGAACTCACACCCCTCCCGCCAATATCAACGAAATCGCTCGCCTGCTCATCTGGCAACGCCGCCCCCTCACCTCGCAACGGTTCGCCCAATTTTTTGCTTCCTCTAGGAAGCGCTCCTGTTTCGTATTTAACCTTTGGCATTACGATTTGTCTCTTTATCGTCCGACTGCCTTGTTCTCGTCTTCACCTCCACGAATGACTGTTTCCCTCCTTCTCAACTAATTCCGTTAGCAAAATATCTGTTATTTTCGATTGAACTTTTCATTATTCGTTTATTTTTGGTTTATTTATTTAATAGTTCGTTCGTTTCATTTTTTTTGGTTTTAATACGATTCAATTTTTTTAGATTCTTTCGTTTCATTCTCATTTTGGTTTTTTTCGTAGATTTTTGGTTACATTTTGATATTAATATTTAGCGTGCGTGTTTTCATATTAAAATTCAGTTTTTTCTAGATACTTTCGTTCTTTTCGACCTTTTTTGGGGTTTCATTTTGATATTTTTCGATGCTGAATCGAACGGGATGGGTCTCGGAGCATTAATGCTAGGTCAAGCTGTTTATCCGAATAATAAACCGTGTGTAATAATTTGCAGGGTTTTTCGGTTGCCCTCGCGACACTATACAAACTGTTCCTTTTTTACTTCCTTCTTCTCTCCCTGACTCTCTCTTTCCATTTCCTAATCCTTCTTTTAATAGCCGGATCTCAACGCTTTGAAAACTGGAGTCATCGACGATTAGGTGAGTCGGTTTTCCGTTTGGCGTATACAGTCCACTTATTTATTTACCCTCCATTTATTTAAATACCCCCTAGGGTATTTTATTACCCTGTCGGGGTTTTTTTGGCCTTTATTTTGTAGTTCGACTACCTTTTATTTGGAATTTGTGTCATATCAGTTTAATTAGAGTAAGATATAGTTCCAATCGCTTATTGGGCTGGGAGCAGAAGAAACTCCCACTTGATTATGAAAAATTCAACTGATTACTGAATTATATTACAGGAGGGAAGCAGGTCTAGGCATTCATCTCAATAGATTTATGGATTTTGCACTCACAGACGAAAACCTCAAACTTTGATTTGGCAGTCGACAGCTGGTCTTCCGCCAGAACAACGGCCTCCTCGTCGTTAGGTGTCTCAGTCAGAGGGGTTCCAAGGGCTGCAGGATGCACCTCAAAGAGGTCAAGTGGTGCAGATCCACCGGATTGAACGCTATAACCTCGGGAACTTCCTTTACTCTAGACTTCTATCTACTCGTTAAATTTGAATCTAACAAAAGTCTTGCTTCGAATCCCCCCAAATCTCAAGTTTCAGAGCAAGGAAGTGAAGGAGGGAAAGACGGCCACTTTCAAAAGTAAGGTTTTGACGAATTTGAGCTTCGTTGGTAAACTAACTGGTAGGTTTGAGGGCGATAGGGGAGGTGTGATGCGTCCTCCAAATTTAACTGTTATAAACACATGGGAACAAATATTTTATACATTGCACCCCAACGATCCACACACGAGGATTGAGTGAGGGGATAGTATAACTTATAAATGTCGGCTTGAACAAAATGGGCAGTTACACCATCTGAACAGTGTGAAGACAAGATAAGTAGAAACGAAAGTATGATTCCCGACATTGTAACTGAGAGTATTGTCTCTAAAATTATGCAACGTGCACGTGTAATCACGACTGATGTTTGTGTCAAATCGAGAGGAGAGAGCTAGTAAAGTATTTTCTGAGTCAGGTCTCGTGTTTGTGACTGGAAATCACTTTTAAGGTCGGGATAAACTGAGGCTGACACTTTCCCAGCAGCTTGATGCATCAGGAACTTGGGAAATTTTAATCACATTGATCCAAGACTGGCTTTTGGTTTACTATGGTTTGACGGTGTGTCAATCCCAGAGTTCGTGCGACTCACCAAATCCTACAAAACAGTATTCAGTGAAGCACGTCAAGTGACCACATTCCAGTTACCAGATGAGAAAAGTGAGAGTGAAAATAGAGTTCCCGCATTATGGGTCAATCTTCGCAACGACTGTTCCACTGAATTAAAACTACCAAATGGGACGTGGCACCGAGAAGGTCTTGAGATAAAGTGATTCGCACCAGACCATTGGACGAGCCAATACTTACGGGAGACGGCAATTTAAAAGCTACTTCTTTTCTCTCACAAGTTTTCCATCCTTTACGTCTTGCGTCTCACCCAGTTTGCGAAGAGGTTAACCCCTTAATCCTACTGTAAGTGATACTTCAGACCGTCGAGAAAGTCCACTCTCTAACGTTGTTTAACGCGTTTAACTGTTGCCCGTCTAACTTGTCGTCCCTGGAGCGGCCAGATTATGTAATTTAGCTTTTTCTTTCCCTAAATTCATGGGCTCATTTATTTTTTTTTCGTCACTGTACGCGCTTTCAAAACACGCTCATGACTTTTCTTGCCCAGGCTTGGGCCTTTCGTCGGTAGCCGCTTCCCGCTCTCCCCCCTTTTTTATTAGCTCGCCGTTTGCTTCTCAATCTCATTGAGTTCCTTCCCTTCCCTTACGCGTCTTCGCCTAATTTACCTTTCATGACCCGAAACGACCAGGTCCCCGGCGTTTGTATCTAAAATTATAGTATTTTTCAATTCTCGTGTACGATCCAAGTTGTCTGTGCCATCATCTACTGTCGTCGCTTCGTCACCTGCGCTCGTAAGTACTGGGCCCAGGAAAACGCCATCGTCATCGGTGAGTTAGTCTTTAATGCAAATTTTGGATCGAACACGTACACAACCAATACAGTCCACTTTTACCTCATCACAGAATCCGCGCATCAGTTAGACGTTTTCCTAACTGAGAATTCGTTTATTTGTACCGAACAGAAATTTGTGGACTTTCAAATGTAAAGGAGCGGTTACAGGTTACTTTGAAAATAGGCGTTTTGTAGTCTTAACTGAAGGCTTTCCACCCATCCATGGAGCCCCAGGGGGATTGAATACATAAGCAATTCAGCGTGCAGAGAGGTAATCCTGCAGGGTTGGTTCTGAGGACTGAAGGAAGTCCAATCATCGTTAAAAAGCCCTCACAGTTGATCTCTAGTTTTGAGACTTGCCACCCAAAAACACAGTTAAATCAAGCGTAAAGTTAGCTCAAGGTCCAAAGTAGGGCACCGAATTTCCCAGAGTCATACCTCTTCATGTTTACATACGTTAGTCCAAAAACACATTTCATTCAGTGCCTACGAACGTTAATTGTAAGTGACTCTTCGAAAGGTCGTATTACAGGCGTACCATAGAGAGTAGAAAACATGCGAAGCACAAACGGAATATAGCTTCAAGAAGAACAAACAAGAGAGGCAGGTAAAGCGTTTCTTTCAAGAGCTCCACCAACCTGAAAAACAATTCAGTTAATTATTGTCTCTAGCAACTCACGTAATAAAACAATAACCTCAAAAATGAAGAAAACGCACTTTAATACGTGTTGATGATGATTCACAGTAAGTACAGCAGTCTCATTCAAAATTTGTTCGAACGTTTGTTTGCTTTTAACATAAGATTTTGAGCACTTCTTGAACCTGTTCTCCGCTCTTTTTATCACAGTTCTCATATTATGCTTCAATATCTATACAAAAAATATTCGATGAATGATATATAATGAAGTCTCTTATTGGCTTGGGGGCTATTGAGTTTCTCACTACTTTCCTACTTGACGGGCTTAAGATGTGAGTTATTCAGCGAAAGAGGGCTGAAGCGCACAGTAACATTCTTCGTTCAAGAAAGGCTACAGTATTCAGTTGGGACTGAATACTTATGTTTTTGTGTTACCCAAGGAAGAATGTATTAAAGCAGTTGGGTTATATCCACCAGTAGACAAATTACTAAAGTTAACGTACCTGTTAGTAGAGCCCGTCTCCTCTGGCTGGTCAGATACTGTGGGCGAATGCTTTCGATGTAAAGACATCATCATCTGGTCGTTAAGTCAGTACTAGAGTCAGTCAGTTGGTCGTGGTCTTTATATCGATGCGCTCAATACTATCGCAGAAAATAATGGTTACTCCAAAAAAACAATAAACAAATTATTAAGACAATATAAGTCCAAGAAAGACGATCCAAAATACCCAGACTTTGACAAGACGCTGCACATTTACGTACACAAGACCAAAAATACACGGAATAACTGTCCGAAAAGAAGGCATACACATCTCATTAGGTAAGGACAACACACTTAGAACCAAACTAACTGCAAAGACTGAAAAGACAGACCCACTCGACCAAAGTGGGGTATATAAAACAACTCGAACTTGTAAAAACGCATACATAGGACAGACAGGACGAAAAATATGGACCAAATATTCAGATCACATTGAATCTCTTGGTAGGAACAAAGACGATTCAAATTTTGCCAACCACCTCAAGACAGTTGTGGACATGAACCTACCAAAATACAGGACTGCACCATCTTACTACACAAAAAATAAAAAGGCGAAAACTGAACATATTAGAAAACATGGAAATCTATAAACAAAAAAACTTCAATTGACAGATCATAAACGAACAAATCAACACAAAATTCGACACTATAGTCACGCCACTCAAAATACTACACAAACGAAAACAACCAACTGACGGATTTACAGACCCCCGGATACAAAACAGACGTTGAATCGACAACCGACAGACTATTTAAGACGTACGATTCTCATATTCCTTTCCCTTCACCTCAAGTGGGTTTCCCCAGAGGTACATTACCTCCTCCCCCCGCCCTTCCCCGACGCTCCATCATCATCCCGTTTACCTTTTTCTTCGTATATAAAGACCACGACCAACTGACTGATTCTAGCACTGACTTAACGGCTAGACGATGATGTCTTTACATCGAAAGCGCTCACCCACAGTATCTCACCAGCCAGAGAAGACGGACTCACCTAACAGGTACATTAACTTCAGGACGACTGTACTGTTCAGTGGTCGTGTTACGTTATTCAGCTAAGGACCGCCGTGCAATTGAAGGTGTCAGTGGCTGGCTGCGTTCTCTAACCGAAGAAGAGTTCCAGTTCTTCTCCAGAGGTTTTTCAGCCAAATATGCTATTCAGGTCAGCATTCGAATGAAGACTTGTTCTTCGACCAAGGAAAGCTTTGGGTTTCAAGCTAATGCTTAGTTCTTCAGCTACAGGAGGCCCTTAGCACTCAACGTTCGAGTGGTTTGACAGCAAAGGCTGTGGTGTTCAATGTTGACGTGAGTACTAACATTCCTCTGCTAAGAATGATAAGAGAGTTCAATATTCCGGCGATTACGTATGTTCTTTTAGAGTTTCTTCAGCCAAAGAACGTTATTTAGTTCAACATTCGAATGAAGACTTGTTCTATAACCAAGGAAAAGCTGTAGAATATTTGGTCTTATGTACTCGTTCTTCAGCTGGGGAACACTGTAGGGTCCAAGATTCAAGCTATCGCCAACGTTCTTTGACCAAAAAAGGCTAAAGCGTTCGGTTTTCAAGCGTACACACTTCTTTAGCTGCAGAAGGCTCTAGGATTCAAGTGAATGCCTACGTTCTTTAGCTGAGGATGTTTGTAATGAGCATTCATTAGCGAAAGGAGACAAAGTGTGCACTTTACTCAGATATCTATGTGCTCTACCCAGGGAAGCAGATGTGAGATTTTAGTGGAAATCGACGTTTTTTAGTCAAGGAAGCTGTAACTCACAGCCATCGGGTGAGTGTCTGTAGTTGGGTGAGGAAGGCTATAGTGTTAATTTAGCGTTTATGTGAATACCTAGTGTCTTCGGGAAAGGAAGGTTGTGCAGAGGGCTGTGGGGTTCAACCTAAAATAGGATATCTACTTGATGTGAACAAGGATGAATTTTGAGGATGTTCAACTGTATTCTGTCTACTTATTTGTCAATAAAACTTCTGAGGGACCTACATAGAAGCGAAGTACGTTAATGGTAACCGCAGGTCTCCAGCAGACTGCCTGGAATGTTGAAAATTAGTTTCAAAACTCAGCTGTGGAGTTGGTTACTGGTCGAGTAAAATAGCGTGGAAAAGGAGCAGCGGGTGAAGAAGCCTGAGGAGTAAGTAGGAAAGTGTGGCTGAGGGAGGAACTATAAGTGAATGACGATCCGAAGACGTTCTGATGAGAACTTTCACGTTAATTTATTCTTAGGAGAAGAGGACTTTCCCGATTTTGTGAAGTCCCACGCTGCAAGCTCATTGGCTGCATGCGATTTAAAATTTAGCTTTAAATTTTAAACTTGGCCTTAGATTTCACCATAGATGACCAGAGGCTTGGCGAGAATTGGGGAAATTCGGATTACTCATACTTATGTTAAATCCTCCTTTTCTCTCAATCAAGAAGAATGTGGTTCACCTCGCCTTTTGCCCTCTTTCCATCCGTTTTGATCACTTTCCAGAATTTCCGTCAGAATCACGGAACTGAAGAGCTACTTGAAGAACGAAAGTTCTAACGGAAATAATTAACTTAACCAGTCGATTTAGAAACTACGAACTATATTTTTGTACTCTGCTCGCTGCCACTACATTAAAAAAAAAATCTATATTGCCTTTCAACTGAACTTACTTGTTACCTCGAACTTTATGAAGTGTGCTTGATATCCGCCAGCTAAATCTCCGCTCCCATCAGCGGAGCGTCTTACTTTGACCGGTGCCGAGTGTGCTACGAAGCCGTAGTTCCATAATACTCCTTCATCTATCATTTTACACTGGGCACGGAGTCAGTTTTAAATTTTATCCCTAACATTTCATGAAATGAGCATGACTTGGGTATACGTACCCGTGTCAGATAGTTGACTTCAATACATCTTCCCATTATATTTAATAATGTCAATACGTTTACCTACTTAGTGCTAGTGGGTTCATGTTTGGTGTCCGGTTTGACTGATATGGTTCCTCACTCTCCTGCCCAAACACGGGCAAGATCTTCAACCATCGTGTTGGGGACTTACAACGTTTGATTATTAGTTATAACCTCCATTCTTAAAACACAAGTTCTCGCATATGAACTTCGTTGGTCACGTATCATGAGCTTAGTTTGCATGAATTCTGTAGCTTCCCAAGTCAACCTCATAAACTTGAATCACTTACTTCAAACTCGGTGAATATATCTTGCGACAGCACGATGGTGGTACTGATCAGCGCGATGAATGTCAAGAACATGAAAAATATGATGTTGTACTTGAAGATGACGTAGATGATGAATGCGATAATATTCTTGCAGGGATCGACCGGAAACCTATTGACATCGAATTCAGGACGCACGAATTCAGCAACACAATCTCGAATAGTCGTTTCAAGCAAAGAGAGCACATAATAAGATTGTTAATAGTTTTTTAAAACATGATGACCAGGGATCTTTGAGAATCTGTTCACAATTCTAGTTTGCCAATTTGTTGCGCTAGGACTTAGGCTGCAAGGCTCCCTCAAAGTTAGGCCTTGAGAGCTGTTTCCAATACATGGGCAAATTTTTGGTAATGTTTTTCAACAACAACAAACACTGATCAAAACAATTTAGATAATCAAAAGAAACGATAGACAGAGAAAGAATTCACAAAGGCATGTACGAGAGAATTAGAGCCAATCGTTCAATTAGAAATGGATGGACTGTTCATGGAACGACTAATTAGACTTCCTGTTGTTTCGATTATTAAAATGTAGATTCTCAACATTTTTTTTGCTCTTCGAAAGATAAAAAAGAAAAATAAACATTTGGCCCAAAGGCTGGATTGGTGAGTGTCTGCGCCGTTCCGATAATATCAGGCCGACTGAATACGTCGCTGTAGAGCGTGAGTATCTGCAGTTTCGTAGGGAGTCGTAATTTCCGAATGCGACCTGTCTTGTCGGCATTCTGGTTTGTTATTCTGAATAATACACCCATGTTTCCATTCAGGAACATTTTTTATAGAACTTCCTCTCAAAGTTTGACTCTTAATGTTTTAAGGCCAATTCCAAGTTTGTACTGTCCATCTACCATCCGAGCCAGAAAACGAAATTCCGCCAGTTACGAGTCGAATGCAACGAGGTTTAGAGTTGTACGATTGCGTCTAGGTGGAAAACAGTGAAACCACAGTTACTATAGTGAGCCAAACTCTACAACTTGAAAAAACTCACAGCGATACAACGAAAGTTATCGTTTCTCCCTGGCCTGGATTGCTGTGTATTCTGTTCTCCTTTCCCGTTACCCTTTCCTTCGTACTTACTTCTAGCGGCATCCTGAGTTAGATTAGTGATTACGCGTACAGTCCACTAATTTCTTAGGCGATGGGCACATACCAGCGTCAGAAAACGCCTCATTTCTTCCTCTCTTTCACATTCTTGTTTTTCTCGCATTTCGGCCGCTTATTATTTTTTCCTGGCCCTTTTCTCCTCCTCCTGAGTTTGGAACTTGATGACACCATTTTGATATGAGCGTATTGCTATTTTCGAAGAGCCACTGACTCGGGAAAAATCGGCAGCGATCCCGAGTTTTGATCATATACTCGAGTTTCCTCGGAATATGAACTTTTAACCACTTTTAATAGGAATCAGTGGTACAAGTGGAGAGTTAAGCAGTAGGAGCATGAACCGTAAAATATTACGTGTTTTCATTATTACCAATAAGGGGACGGAAGTCGATAGCAAAGGCCAGGTATCCTCTTTGTTGGTTGAGGCCTGTGAAACACGCGTTCTAGTATCACTCTGATGAGCCCTTGGAACACTACAGCAAACAGGGAGAAGAAAACGAAGTAGAGGGCATGCTTCGAACCCACGGGTCTCCTTTGTTTTCGCTTTTCTTCGGCAAATGTTTCAGCCTCTTCATCAATTCCATAGCAAAAACGTTTCGACCCCAGAAGGCTGAAACAATCGATGTTTTGTAGAGTGGAAATAAATAACTCCATTGAAAGCATATCTCTCGTGTATACTGGTCGTTACTCACCTCCACAAACTTTCCAACCGATGAACATTATACCTCGTGGACATGTTAATCAGCAGTGACGACCACATCATGAAATCGTGTAGAACCGTTTGAGCAAACGCAAACTTGTTTTCCCAAAACAGAAAAGCGGTGTACCCAACAAGGGTAGAATTGAAAGCAACTTGACTACAAACTAAAATGGAATGGAGTTTCCAACTGTGTATTGATGAAAGGGTGAGCCAAGTTCCATAGTAGCGCTTGTACGCCAAGTAGTCAGGATGCGTCTGAAAACATAAAAAGGGACAACTGGAACATTTTTACATAACAGTAGCTCAGCCGTTGAAAAACAACAATAATATACACTTCGTTTTCGTGTATTTCGTCAAACCTACTTTTGTAAACGTTTAAAGTAATAATCAGGAACTGTTGAAAAGTTGGACCAAATATTTTGAGCCGAAAATCGTGAAAAAATGCCCTTTTCAGACCCGTCCCATTAGAGCGTTAAAGGTAGACCAACAACACCCCTGTCTCATTTTTCATCGCTCCACTTACCATGGAGGGAATGTATCTCAAAATATCATCCGAAAAAAAGGAGGGACGCCGATGACTATCGAGCTGCCAGAATCTTCAAACGATGCTCTTCTACCCATTTCAAAGGAGAAATTTGAAGACATACACAACCTTGCCGCATTTTGTTCTACAGAGGCTAAGCTATATTTTCAGGCTCTGCCTCATAACTGAAAAATACCTATTTATCTTGTCACGGGTCGTGAGTTTTGTCATTCATTGCCGATTTTATTGATATATTAATATTGTTTCAAATAAAAATGTTTGATTGGATAAACTTTGGATCATTGACATTCACGTTAGTCTCTAGGAATTTTGGGGAAGGTACGTACATAATTCAAGCTGACCACAATAAAGCCAGATAGTTTAAGATTGATCGTGCATAAAATTTATGACAAAATAACACTCCAAATTGATTTTATTTACAACGTTGAACGAAAAAGCTGATTTCCCAAAAATTTTCTCAAACTGACAATGCGCCTTCTTCCCCTGTACCCTTCAATTTAAACGGACCCCATCGGTAGTGAGTGGTTCTGTACTACTGATAGCGTAGTTTTGCACCTTCCTCTCCCCTTCGCGGGAAATACCGTCAAACCAGAAAAGGACGGTCTGAGAGCTTGAACATCACGGGGTGTCACAACAACGTTTTTTAACGCAGATTAATTTTTCACAGGGAACTATAGTTTCTGGTTTTGCTGAATACTTAGCGTTATTTTTCTTTTCCTTATCCCTACGGAATAAGAAAAGATTTCGCATCTTTACAATTCAAGGGTTATGAGTCTGAAAAACGCCATTTGGGGAAATGGACTGGGTTTCCGTGTGCGTGTCTCGGTGAACGGAAATAGAATAAAAGTTTCTCGGATAGTTCGTTAAACAGAGATATCAACCAAAATGTACCGTAAATCGTGTTTTATAACGTTTACGACCATTCCGCAGTAAATATATAACTGAATTTGTTTAGCTTTAGCTTTTGCTGAAGACTTTTATTAAAAGTCTTTTGTAGTTTACTGTGTTATCGGTTGACACAAACTTACTTTTTTCAACATGACTGACTAGTATGTCTTGAGCTTCTCGTAGCTGAAAGTAGATTATTACTAGGGGAGTTGATCTTCAAAGCAGAAACGAATTATACGAAGAGATTACTATTGTCGAACGAATTACTGGGTTTGCGTTCCCACCCTGCGTTAACACGCATGACACGGCTCGGTAGTTCTTGTGCCTAACGGATTTTGGGCGATCGAAGGTTAACGATCAATGCGCAAACTACTTACGGTTCGTAGTATCTCAAATATTTAGGGGGTTACGTTTCGGGGTGCCCTCTCTCAATAGACACCTTTGGCTTTCTTAGAACGTTATCTTCTTTGACCTGTGAGCACATAACACAGCAATGCCCATTATTAAAATTGTTAGGGGCTGCATTTCATGAAAATTTCCCTACTGTTTCATTCGTTGGTACGTTTTCTCGATCTTGGACTATTTATTTTATCCTCTGTTGTCCCCGAAATGATCTATTCCGTCGTGTGTAATGGTTGTACTACTATAACTACCATGTTTTCACTTGAATAATTCTTGCTAAAATGCCTGGTAACTATAAATGATAAATTAAGAGTACGACTAAATAATAAGAGACCTTTTTTTTTACGAACTCGCGGTTTAAAGCGAGATCTCAAGTATTGCCAGTCAAATACAAATTTTTGGCTGGGCAAATAAAGATAATTAGAAAACGTTGTTGTGTGGTTGTTGAGTGTGTTCCTGCGTTTGGCGAATGCATGAAAAATCCCATGCTGTCCAGGCTGGTACTATACGCGAAAAAGCGGGGGCGTATAAAAAACTCTTGGTTCGGAGTGAACGGAAAAAAATGTGATAATTATTGTGAAATCGTTTAATAAAAATTAGGATTAAAGGAATTAAATATCTTGAGTGAAAAGTAGTGATAAGGAAGCAGTAAAAGATAAAAAAAGGGAAGGAAGATGTTTTAAAAGTGGGAACAGATGAAAGTAGTAAGAAATAACAACACGAAATTATGCATGCAGAAACTAAATGTGTTTGTATAGACGTTGTGTAGAAGAATAGTGAATTAAAGAGAATTAGAAAAAACATTTTGATAAATTAAATAAAACCGTGTAGATGTAGATATAATAACAATATCGAGAAGATGTGCAATAACACATGCACAATACGCTATGAGGCAAGGATGCTGAATAAACTTCTTGCGACATTCGCATAATAAGCACTATAAGTGTTATTGTTTTGGTTTATTATTCATTCTGAATAATAACCCTATGTTTTCGGGCACGAATCTCGGCAATCCGATTCGACGAAGCCCAAGGTTGTTGGTCAAAAAATGGTTAAAAAAATTAACGAAACGCAGTATAACGCGGGAACTACTGCGGAAGTCAACGTTTTGTCGTTAGTACTCTCTCCCTCCCTCCCTCTGGTCACTTCAAACTCGATCACCTGCCCGCTCGACTCGCAACGGGTTCGCTGGAAGCCCCCGTCACAATTTCCCCGACTGTTTTTGCCCGACCGGGCGGAGGAAGGTTAGGGCTATTTCCTCCGCACACCCCTCCATCGGATCATAAATGCCTGGCGCCGGGGGAATATTTAGTTTCCGTAGTTCCATTGTAGCCAGGTCATGGTTCGTATGGTTTACTAGTATTCGATGCTGAATTGAATGGGATGGGTCTCGGAACAGTAATACTAGGTTTTTTCAATCAATTTTTTTCCTAATAATAAACCATTGTGTAATAGTTTGCAGGGTTTTTATTTTCCTTAGTCTTACGTAGTAAAAAGGCAATTTTGTGTAATCGACTAAAAAATTCTAGTTTTCCTCAGATCATGAATTTTGATGCACTCCTGAGTTCAAAAAACACCGTGTGGTCAATACGATTGAGAGAAACTACCGAACCATTAAGCCTTCAGATCCCCATAGAACGCCAACATAAGGGTATGAGTTAAATTTGATAAAACTTACTGTGGTTTTACTTGATCAAAACACAAATCTTTTTTCTCAAAACGGCTCCAACAATTTTGATTAAATTATTTGTATGGACTGATAAAAAAAACGTGACAGTACTATAATGTTCTCGGGTCATGGGGAAATGACGAGAGGAGCACAGTGAATTATCAAATAACTTCAAGAAAATAGTCCTGAATGCAATGTTGTAATAATAAATCTCGCTCATGTGATACTAGCGCTCTCAGAAAAATTAGGGTGGTAATTCAATAAACTACCATACAAAAAGAGAGACTTGATAACGCCCATAAAAATTCAAGAGCAACCGAGTAAATTCCAGAATTCAAACCACCCCCGTTTCACTTGAACCATTTCGTACAGTTTTTACCCGATAATTCAAAAACAATGTACACGAATAACCAATTTCGTCACCAGTTTTTTCGTAAAACGTGAAATACGCTTCAAAAATATATTGGATTAACCATGAGAATCGCAGAATGTGTGTGGAACTGAGCAAAGTTGTATGGGGCGTTGCACCAAATATTCAGTTAATTAATTGTTCGATTAATTGATTGCCGACGCTTTGGTTTCAATAATTTTTTTTCCTATTTCCCAAAGAGGGAAACTCAATTATTTCACTAATTAATATCTTTTGATACGGAATATATATAAGCAAAAAGCCCGCGTCAGTGGATGAGTTTGATGAAGAGAACAAAGAAAAAAAAACTTAACCACATTTAATGATTGGGGAAATTGAAAATTACTCTTATAAAGTTCAGATAAATAAATATAAAGAGCAGGGAAGGAACAAAGGAAGAAGTAAGAACACAAATTCATCGAAGCGATATCATACGATATACTACTCTTGGGATATTCTAGAATCTGCAACATCAAGTAGTTTGAAAACTGTGTGATACAGAAGTTTCAACAAAAAAGTAACTAATGAGTTATAGCCAGAGTAGTTAAGGTTAAGGCAAACCTGGGAGAATCTAGGTCAAACCCCCTCCCCACCACACCAGCTATTACGACATCCCCCCACCACTCTAAAATATCATGTGACGTCATTCCCCCTTCCAACTGAGTAATCTGAAAGGACCTAGGTCAACCACCACCCCACCTCCCAACCATTCATCTACTATAGTCATTTCTGAGTGGATCAGCCCCCATATCAGGCGACGTTACACCTACCAATTTTTCCCCAACAGTACACATGTACGCGCTAAATAAATTCTGAGTACACGTCGAGCTGTGCTGACTGACTCCTATCATAGTCAAGCGGTTCATCGTGGTCTTGCGGTAAGACGGTCGATTCATAATTCTCGACGTTAGTTGAGGGTTGTGGATCGAATCCCCGGCGCGATTGCCGTAATTTTTGCCTTAGTCAGCAGCTCTTCAAAAGCATCTCCAAACCTCTTCGTCACAAATGGCGCCCAACTAGTGGTCGAATTTCTTCTTTCCAAGAAAAAGAAGAGGCCCCGAGAGAAAAATTAAAAAATTAAGAGAGAAAAATAATGAGACGAGTTCTCGGGTCCGGGATTCGCTGACGCTGTGAAAGTTCCAGCGCGAAGGTGGAATGGGCGACGCGCCTACTACAATGCGAGGGAACGAAGACTTTCCTTGTAGCCTTTCTCGAATCAAAGATCGGATTTTCCGGGGATTCGCTCAACTCTCGTAAAATTCTTTCCCTAAAAAAAAGAGTTCGCTCCAGGAGTAGCGGTTAATAGACGAGGGGGGAGATGTGCTGACTGACTCCTATCATAGGCAAGCGGTTCATCGTGGTCTTGCGGTAAGAAGGTCGATTCATAATTCTCGATGTTAGTTGAGGGTTGTGGATCGAATCCCCGGCGCGATTGCCGTAATTTTTGCCTTAGTCAGCAGCTCTTCAAAAGCATCTCCAAACCTCTTCGTCACAGAGCCACAAAATAAATTGCTCTGAAATAACATATAGCGCAAAAAAATAACAGTTGTGTCCCTACACTCCTAGCAAACTCTACACAGTGAACTACACTAATTTCGAGTAGCCTTAACTACTAGCAAGTCTTTGGACCTTCATTAAGCAGTTTATCTTTTAATTCTAGAGGGAGCTGATTCAAAGCTACTACTCCTCGATATGCGAGACATTACGTCGATGTACGTTTTGTACGAAGGCAAAGATGTATTCAAATCATCTATAGCTCTCGTTTGAACCCCAAATCGGAGAAGAAAATGTCTACTCTCTAATTAACTGCTTCACACGAACTCCAAACTTTCTCAAAGGGTAGATTAGCGAACTATGTAACAAATAGGAGGGACGGTGTTCAATTATGAACATTAGCGAATCTTGAAAAATAGTTTTCCGTGTTGTCAGGAAGGGTTTATAAGCTGATCCAAACGTCCACGACAATTATCAGAATCCTATGAGGGGCCTTATTCCTTATTTTTGCAATATGTATATCATTTGTCGGTGTTTTCTGTTTGTTTCGGCTATTAGAAACTCCTATTTCATTGGTTGATCATAAGTGTTGCACCTAAATAAGTAACGTAACGTAAGTGACCTTTGACAGATCTGGGCAGGTGGTGCAGCGATAAGTTCATGTCGATTCGTGAACCCTCAATGGAAAATTCTCAGGATCGTGTTTCTTCGCTAGACTGAAGGTTTGTATTTTGTCAATTAGTGTTCATTTGTTACACAATAAGACGAGAAAGACTGAGCTCGGCTAAAACGCTTATGTAAATAATGAATGATAACGGCTTCAACGCAGTACCCTATGGAACTCCTTAATCACCAAGGGTTACTTCTTTATTGTTCACTCCATTTGCTAATGTACATTGTTTTGTTTTTTCTAAATAGCTCTTCGTAATTAATTTTAACCTTTTGACTTCGCTCGTATATCCTAAATGCTATTAAAAATGCCTCTACACTCACTCCCCCCCATCACACTATCTACCCACCTATCTCTAGTAGATTTGAGTAGTGCACTTCAACACTTGCTCATCGTAGTGTTCCAATTCTACGGTATTTCTGGGCTGGATTTGGCGAGTTAGAGCACCTGAAGGAATGTTCTCATTGAGGAGGATGTGGATGTGTATGGGTTCCCTGGGGAAGTGTTTTACCGGCTCTCCTCTTCACAATGTTAGTAAACTCCCTCGCAGATGTATTCAAATGTTCTTGTGAGGGAGTCGTTTCTGGGTTGTTTTCCTCCTTGTAGATCTAATCTTTATTATGTTTTACTCAATACATATTGTTTAATCCATTAATTCATTCAAGAATTATGGAAGTTGGGTTTGGATTGGGACACAGTACCTCCACGCACGAAAGATGGCCTGCTACTACTTTCACTACCGATATTGAAACCCTACCAGAATCAAAACTTTCAACAACAGATGTTGCTCTGGTAGAAGTTAGAGCGGGTTTACAAGAGTGCATGATATGGATGGCAAGGGTGTCTTCCTACTCAAAACTCATTGGAGCCGTCGCAACACTAAGTACAGGAATGTGCTCATTTAAATTTTCAGGCTTCACTTTCCCAAGAGTAATCACCTATTCGGAATTCCGTGCAGCAGAAACACGATGCATCAGAGCCATTCAGTTATTTTATTTTTTCAATGGACATTCAGAAAATTTTTCAAAGGTTCAAGACCAATATGCAAGTCTCCAACCATTTTTGGATCAAAAGTGATTAATCCGAGTAGGTGGCCGACTTTCTAACTCTGACTTAGTTGAACACCGTAAACATCCAATTTTGTTACGAACTAAGGCTCACCTAACCTTATTGCTGATAGATTTCTATCATTTAGCTTTTCTTTTCTTTGTCGTCTTATTTCTAACTCGCTTCGAGTTTTAGGTCTCCTCCGGGCCGGACTCCATGAATTTAAAATTTGCATCCAAATTTCGCCCGGGAGCATGTTTAATATTTGGAAACGGGGCCATCGGGGGGGGGGGTCTCATTCCGCAAGATAAGGACGACTCACGTCAACATGTTCCGATGTCTTCGTCTAGCGATAATGAAGTTACGGGAGCTTCTGCATTCCCCTTATCCACTAGTGCCGTTGTCTGAGCGATCCAAACCAGACCTCCGTTCGTACACATCCAATTTGCTTCTATTTTTCGCGGGTGCACGTGCTCGGAGTCAGGTCAGCAGTATCCTGACTTTACCAAAATTTACGGCCAACAACCAACCACTTCCCCCTTTCATTTCGGAACATCCAGTCAACTTCTACCGCCGATACGAAATCACCATTCACCACTCCGCATCACCTTTAAGATCTTCCAGTTCATCCCTCCATTTCTGGTCAGACCAACCCAACTTACTACAACCATCACGATCTCTATATCATCAATTTATTTCCAATCAAAGCAAATTTTCTTTTTAATATATTTTTTCGTTTGAGTTGAGATAATTGATTTTTTCATTTATAAATTAAATCCCTTTTCAATTTCAAACACATATATATAGTTGCAAGAAGAAATAAAGAATTTAAAAAACCCTCAGAGATTGGGTCCTTCTCTTCAAAGGAAGAAGGAAGTTAGAGGTTTACGAAAGATGGCACGATTAAATGTTTGTCGTGCCATACTACTCACTAGCAATTCATCATGTCAAGAGTTTCACCTTTCCCAAGTAAAAGCTCACATAAATTGAATGATGTACGGAAATATTGCTGCACCTGAAGCTTTCAAGAGCAAAGCTGTTCTTTAGCCGGTAACCCTTTTTTCCTCCAGAAAGCCGGATGTGTTGAAGGAAAACTTCACGTACGAAGGTTTCCCCTTTCGACAAACAATTTTTTTTTTCTCACAACAAAAATCAGATTTCGTTGCGTCCACTTTACGTTCGACCATTGACAGGTCTGACAGGCGAAAGCACTCGCGCGAAACGCGAGTCATCTATTGATTCCCGCTTCATCGGTGAAGTGAGCTAGTCCCGGATTTGTCGTAGTTGTCATCGGAAAGTGAACTTGAGAGGAACCGAGAAAAGAAAATTAACCGCACGGAGAACGGCGTGTCATTTGATGAAAATTAGGATTCTTTCAAAGAACCCAAGTCATTTTTGATTGATCACACCCGGAAGTTGAACTTCACATGTGGAAATTGCATACTGTGACGGAAAAAAATAAAGGAAAGAGGGAAAATAATAAAATTAATTCTTAGTAGGGATGAGCCCATGAATTTAAGGAAAGAAAAAGCTAAAAAACAATTAAGACACATTCGAAGGACATGGACCTTCATATATAACCAAATACATTAAAAAGAAATGGACCTTCATATATAACCAACAAAAATGTATACTGTTACGTAAAACTGGAATAAAAAGTTAATTGTTCTCTCCTACCTACGGCATACCAAAATAAAAATGAAAATAAAGAGCCACAGACTTCGAAGTGGCGATCGAGTCTTCTTCCTCTTCTTTCGAACTGATCCACAGAACCGTTTTCACTCGGGAAGGGAGCGGGGAACAGGAGATAAGATCGATAAAAAATCAACGGTAACATGTGCCAGGACAAAAAGGGAGAGAAGAGGTAGTTCGGCATAACCTTATTTGAGAAACGGTCCATGGGCCTTCGTTTCTGGCCAGGTTTGTCCCCAGCAGCTAAGACCATTCTTGTGTTTTCGTAGCCCAAACCCCGAAACTGCTCCAGTCTGATTTCATGTCACAGTACCAACATTAAACCGCTACTGCTTTCAGCCACTCGGAAGTGGTGTTTTTACCTAGTTGAAATGAGTTAAGTGAAACGTACATTGAATCGGTAGCAAAAACCATGAAAACTAGCGATTTTATGTAGAGCTAAGGAAAGTTTTGTGATGTGGCGCACCTGATATTTTTTGATATTTTTCTCATAAATCTCGCCCATGTGACACTAGAGTCTCAAAACTCGTGATAGTCGGTTGAGCTACCTAAACGCAACCTAAATTTATGGAATTCAAATAACGGTCTTTTTGGCATTTCATGTCTTTACTTTGCTACATAAACTCGAAAATGTAACGCGGGATATGTAACGGAGAAGGGTCACGAAATATTTGTGTTGGATAAGCTTGGTAACGTATGTTACAAAATGTAACGCTTGGTAACATCACACTTTTATAACCTCAGTGACAAAGTGATGATGTCAATTGCAATTGACGCGGCCATTATATCGAAACCATCAACGAGCACAATCAAACGTAGTTATCATTCCATAAAAACAAAAATAAAAGACATAAAATGTCCCTCGTGGTTGCGTACTTGTACGAAAGCTTTACCCACCGTTTGTGTTTTTCATCATCTCTCAATAAAAAAAATGCTAGGCCAATAAGCACCCTATACTATGCAAGTTATGAGATAATTAATAATGATAAGTCATGAGACAATCGGGAGTAACCTCAGAAACTATTTTTCTTCACTTCCCCTCAAACTTTGAAAGGTAACGTTTCAAGGCATGGTAATTACAAATCGGCAATATCCATTCGCCGTCCGTCAAATTTCGTCATTAACTTGGTTCTTTTGAATAAATCCTAGTTGTTATGGGCTAAAAATGGTTTAAAAACTAACCTTAAACAAATTATCGGCAGTATTACTACAATTACGTCGCGCCTGGTAGCGGTTCCTAGGTTTTTATATCTGTATCTGTCTGTTGAACGAAGATATAAGCCACGATAGCTCGGCAAGCGAGATTTGTCGAACATTAATTTACCGTTTTCCCAATTGTCTCAAAAATGGTTTTGACTAACTTTTTGTTGTGTTTTCTATATAATTCCAGAACTGTTAACACGAACGTAGCCTTTAAAAATCATGTCAGCAGTCCAATCAATTACGCATACGTTGGATTTGCAATGAAAGCCTATTCAGTGGCGCCCCAGAAGCGCAATAAATTACGGAACCCTGTTGGTTCGTAAGTAGAACGTTTAGCGCGGTGAAAAATATGTTTCTATTAGTAGGGAGAATAGACGAGTGCTGGGAAATTTGTATCCAGGTAACACTCTACGTAACGGTATTGAGTAGGTTTGATTCCAACAATTTTTTGAGGACAGAGCAACAGCGCTGTTACCTCTCACCAAGGTCGATATAGTGATCATGCCCTCATCTGCTATCATGGCCCCTTTGTAGTTGACGGGGCCATTCTTTTCGTTCTTCAAATGCGTTTCTGGCTCAAATTTAGGCAACTCATTATTTGTATGTAAACAGCCTTTTTTACATCTACTGTGCGGTATCCTAATTCAATATTTACTGTCTCTTCAACCGTGTCGGCGATGTGCAACCGCTTTAAGAACAGGAATTTTCTGACAAAATTACACGTTTAACAAGTCGAATGAGCAGGTTGACTTTTACGGAGCTGGGTAATTTTTTGTTTCCTTGGCCCTTTTTGGCTATGGAGATTAGGTATCGTGGGACGTGAACAGTTAATATTCAATGTCTTTCCGCTTCTAAATTATTAACAAGCTCTGGTAGTTGCGCTGCAGGTTGCGCCCCCCTCCCTCTTATTTCCCTATAAGACTCTTGGACATTCCTGAACTATTCTAGAAATTGAAAAATGGGGCCAAAACCACATGCAGACGAACCCACAAAAAATGTAAATCAAGTTATCCTCTTTGGTTCCTATTATAATAAAATAAATCTAGCTGAACACACATTAATTATGCAACTATGTAAAAAAAGTAATATGTGACTTTAAATAAGAAGGAAAAGGGAAGGGCGACACAAACTCATCAAGCGAAAAGCAGTTTATATAAATTAATCTAATCGTTTCATTGTTTTCTACATTTCTGTGTGATAATTGTATTTGACGGGCGTGTAGTCTATTCCTTCTTTTCCTGTTCCTGTTTCATACTCAAATTTATTCCTCTCTTACTGCCATCACGACGTTGTAATACGAAAACGCAGTTTGTAGAACCTGAAATAGTTCAATGTTCGAATTAATGTTCAATCAGGCCGAGAGAAAGTTATTGGAAAATGATGAGAAATTCAGACTCTTCAACTATGGCTTATATTCTGAACCACTTTAGTTCTAACTCTCTTGAACAATCTTCAACAAGTTATGACTGCTATGCCCTAACTCTTCTGAAAACGTTTAGCTTCACCCTCCGAGTTGATAAACCAAAACTCTCGCTGTATCCTGCGGCTGATGCTTATACGAATAATATTTCTTAATCCCATTGAATCACTTTGGTAGAGTAAAATATTAATTTGGATTAAAAGTCAGGCGCTAAACTCGTCTTGATATTAACTCTGTTTTGATTAACGTCTCAGTACATTTCCCTAGCCTCTCTCTGTATGTTTAATCGTGCTTTTCAAGCAATTTACCAATTGCGTAGACTGGCCACCGACTCCCCAATCAATGTACGGCTGCAACTTGTACAGAGCCTCGTTTTGCCATTTTTTGACTATGCTGCAGCGGCAACTTGTGACTTCAATGGTGCCCAAATGGACAAGCTGCTGAGGGCTGAAAATGCAGCACTCCGTTTCTCTCTAAGACTCCGCCTAGATGAGCATGTGACGCCCCATTACTCCCGGCTAGACAGGCTTAAGATCAAAGAGAGAAAACGACTCCTGGTGGTTACTGTGATCTTCAAAACTTTCAAGCACCACCATCCATCTTGCATCCTTCAAAATTTTAACTTCTTCGATTCCCGAAATAAAGAATAGCAGAAATAAAGTTCTCCTTATCCCATGCATCAAAATTATACAATGAGAACCTCGGAATGTTTGACCTCAATTTGAATGTTGATGTTTTCAAGAACAATCTTAAAACTATGTTATTGGAAAAGTACCTAAAGTAGTATTAGGAAGAGAAATTATTTTGTTTTTACGCAGGAAATCTTACTAGTTATCAATTGAAGTACTCAAGAGGAAAAACTTGTACATTGTTTCAGGGTAAGTGGAAGAGAGGGCCCTAAGGCCCTAACCTACCCTGATAGTAAATTGAAAACCTTCAATCAATCAATCAATCTGCCCTAACTTTACTTTACTCGCAGTTACTACCACTCTCATCTTGCCCAATTCTCACTAAGTACAGATGATATCGAACTAACGATCTCTACGTGATTTGCCTGAAAATAATCGTTTCGGAATTATTTGGTGAAAGCCGTGTGAAATGGTAATGAGTGCAACAACAGTGGTTTGAATTTTGGGATTTCTATGGTCGCTTCAAATCATCTTATGAACATTATTAGACGTTCATCACATGGATAGTAAATTCGACAGCTGGCATAATTTTTCTGAGAATGCTACCATCATGAGGGCGTGATTTACGAATATAAAGAAAAATATCTGGTGCGTAGCAACACACAACTTTCCTTAGCTCTACGTCAATTCACTTTGTACATGGCTATTTCTACTTACTCAATTCATTTACCACTCAGTTCAATTGAACTTGGTCAAACAACACTTTACGGCAGCATGAAGCGGCAACGATTACAGTTCTGGAATTTACTGTGCTGCTCATACTTATTCCAGGACCATTATTGAGCAATTTTTCCACACATAAAATTAATGAGGCTGTAATCACGAATTTTTTGAAGAAGGATAGTAATCGCTTTTGCAGAGTTATTGGGTAATAACTGTTAGAACTGGTAGTAAGTGGAACGGCGATAGTTGAAATTCAGGAATTTCTGGAGTGACCCCCATGTATCTCATGAGCGTTTTTAAACACTCACCCTTTAGGTATTGGATTGGACTACAATACCAATTTTTTTAACATTCTACTAACATTCCAGCGGAGTTTATAAGGAAAAAACTGCGCTAAAAACGCTTTTCGTCGAAAATTTTGATAATTTATTGTGCTGCTCTCGTCATTTTCCCACAAATGGGAATTTTATGGTATTATTGTCTTATTGAGAGCTATCAATATAAAAAATGTAATTAAAATCGTTAGAGCCGTTTTTGAGAAAAAAAATTGGTGTTTTGATCACTATGATAACTATAGTTAACTTTCGGTGGATTTTGTTCATACCCTTATTTTGGCGTCCCGTGGTAACCTGCAGGCGAGATATCAAGTTTGAGTCTAAAAATCGTTCATAGACACACATACACACACACACAGACCATTTTCCCAAATAGTGTTTTTCGGACTCACCCCCCTGAAACGTGAAGATCTGAAGAGAACTCAAAATTTTGTTTTCGGCCGATTACATAACTTTCCTCTCTACTTTGTAGAGCCAAGGAAAGTAAAAACTGAGTTAGAATTGTTTGGAAACTGTTGATATTTAATTGTGCAGCTCTCGTCATTTTCCCACAAATTATGACAGATCCTCTAATTCATGGTGGGGACTGGTACATTTCAGCACCCTTTCTAAAGTTGTCAAGCCGACTTCCATAAGCTCTAGGGAGATGGGAAATGGACCTCAAATGATCAAAACCGTTCCCTCAGCCTTTTTTTTTTTTTTCAAACGGTGGATGAAGGCAATACCTTCACTGCAGCCACAAACGGGCCTATTGTAAGGGCGTCCATGATACTCGGATCATGGCCCACCTGCACCACCCCCAGGCCCCATGGCACTGGTCTCACTTGGTGTGACGTCACCTATGCGCCCCCACCACCCCCGCACAAAGTGCGTTGGCTGGTGCCCTATTATCTTCTTCTCAGAAGTGAAATTATACTTCAAGTGAGTTTAATTTTGTAAAATATCTAACGAAAACAGTACTGTACTATAGATAGAGTACACATAGAAAATGAACTATAAAGGGTCGCACCTATTTGCTCGATCATTTGGTAAGAGTTTACTGGTAATTGTGGGATCACTGGTGAGATGGGCGTCTACTGCTTAACAAATCAGCTTCCAAAAAGTTACCGTAAAATGAATAACATTTAACTTGATCAAAATGTATCGTAGTCGAATTTTGTTTCATGCAGTGATGTTTCGGCGCGCTATGTGCATTGACTGGAGTAACCAACATTTTCACCGAAGAATAATAATTGAATTACCGCTTACCGCTGCAAAGGTTTCCAACTTGACATCTCCAAATCCTCCTGACGTCAGAGCGAGAGGGCGTTGAACGCGCGACAAAACCATCAACATAGGTTTTTTCATTGTTTTAGAGTGACCTGTCCAATCAGAACAGTACAGCTCTTCCGCGATATCGTAGTTCTGTAGAATGATATTAAAAGTCAAGGGTACATTAATAGCTTCGTGTATTCTGCATTTGTCAACTTCACAAACCATACCGATAGCATATGAAGGAAAATTGGGAAGATCCCAGTTGAATTTCTAAGGAAAGCTGAGGTCGCTCATAAAAATAAACTATGCACTCAGACAACCCAAAAATACTTATTATCGTGAATAAATAAGAGCTATAAACAACTGAGAATGGGGTCTGAAACTATGATATTCAAACACTACTAAAAGGAAATCTGATACTAGAGCGACCCAAAGTGGCGGTGTTAAGCGAGTAGCACTGTTCGCCTAACCAACTTTAGTCTGAGACACCTCTGACATACATGTAACAGCCAACCATTCACTGCGGTGGCACACTCTCTCTCCTAAGATGGCCAAAAACATTTTACCTACCTCACTAGCTTTATCTTGCCACAGTGCACTGCAATTTTCAAAAAAAAAAAAAAAATGACTCGGCTTAGTGAGTATTTGAAATTGAACCATCTTGAATACTAATTTGAATTTACACAGAACGCAGTGCTCGCGATTGTAGTAGTTTCTGGGAGTAAAGAAGGCTAAGTCGTAATTTATTCTACAACAGCTTACAGTAGGTACCACCTAAATAGTTCAAATCACTTGAGGGGTCAAAACAATCCGTTCAAGTGCTCGTGGCAAAAAGGAAGAATAATCAGGTTAACCAGTGAAAGGATGGAGTGCTTCAAATTTTGATCATTTGTATGCATGAGCTACTTAGTTATTTTGGTTAAAGAAAAAGTGGCAACAACGAAGAAGAAACATTTTGACGCATAATCGCTATTCTTACAGCAATGGAACTTACATAGTCACTGAATTCTTGACTGAAGTGGCAAATGAGCCCAGTGTAGCAAAGCGTAATCACAGAGAAAAATACGTTCGCGAAGTTCGCAATCAGAGGCACTGACGACTGAAAACCACCACAGGAAATAAGTATTCCGTAAATAAATTACTGTAGAGTAACATGCAGATGAAGTAATGAACGTTCGGTACAATTTTTAGAACTTACCAAAGTCAACAAGAGAGAAGCAAAACACAACCGGCAGGTGGCTTCGAGTAGAAGAAACAAAAGCGGGATCCGCAGAACTTCTGACAAGTGTCCCACCAGCCTACGCAAACAATGCAAAATATCGAGTGATTGCCATGAATGAAGTGCGTAGTTGAGGGTGCTGCAGTGGTCTTATCGACCACTTCAACGAACCTAGCCGCCTAAAGAGGGCATTTTACCTGTACTGTCACCAAATCCGTTAACTGAATCTGAAGACGGTAGAGAGCTCTCGTAGAAGATATCTCTTCAAGGATAAGATTATTTTCACAATATTTGTGCGTAATCATTCACATCTATGACTTTTCATTCGTACAAAAACGACGAGAGTAGCATGGTAAATATGAACAACTTCAATTTAAAAAAACATTAAAAAAAAAAAACTTTATTATTCAATAGAACATCATAGTTAGGCACGTAATTTATATAGTAGGATTAGCCTAGTTGCAAGGGTCCCATTGATTGCCCAGTGGACGCTTCGTGCAGAAATGAAATAAATGCCTCATTGATAACAAATTTTCTTAGACCTTGATGTGACTGAAGATTTGGCTATCGTTACAGAGCAAGTGGAAATTCTGCGGGAACGCCAATTAATAAGCAAACCAGAAAGTCAAAACTTTGAATTTGAGGAAGTCCAAAAGATTACCCAAATAGCTGTTTGGGAAAACAGGATGCGAATAGACCAAGTCAAATTAGTAAGAAAATATCTGGTGCGTTGCAACACATAACCTTCCTTAGCTCTACAACAATTCACTTTGTACATGGCTAATTCTATTTAATCAATTCATTTATCTCTCAGTTCATTTGAACTTGGTCAAACAACGCTTTACGGCAGCAGGAAGCGGTAGCGCTAACAGTTCCAGATTTTATTGTGCTGCTCGTACTCATTGCAGGACCATTATTGAGCAATTGGTACACAGACAATTAATGAGGCTGTAAACACAAATTTTTTCAAGAAGGATAGTAATTACTTTTGCAGAGTTATTGGGTAAACACCTTTAGAACTGGTAGTAAGCGAAATGACAGTAGTTGAAGTTCAGGAATTTCTGGAGTAACCCCCATGTATCTCATGTGCGTTTTTAAACACTCACCTTTTAGGTATTGGATTGGACTACAATACCAATTTTTTTCAACATTCAACGAAAATTCCAGCGGAGTTTATAAGGTAAAAACTGCGCTAAAAACGCTTTTCGTCGAAAATGTTGGTAATTTATTGTGCTGCTCTAGTCATTTTCCCCCAAATGGGAATTTTATCGTGTGATTGCCTTATTGAGAGCTATCAATATAAAAAATGTAATTAAAATCGTTAGAGCCGTTTTTGAGAAAAAAAATTTGGTGTTTTGATCACTATGATGACTATAGTTAACTTTCGGTGGATTTTGTTCATACCCTCATTATTGCGTCCCACGGTAACCTGTAGGCTAGACATCAAGTTTCAGCCGATTTGGTACGGTGGTTCTCTCTAAAAACTGCGCTAGAATCGATTTCGTCGAAAGTTTTGGTAATTTATTGTGCTGCTCTCGTCATTTTTATACAAATGGGAATTTCATGGTATAATTGCCTTATTGAGAGCTATCAATATAAACAGTTTAATCAAAATCGTTCGAGCCGTTTGTGAGAAAAAAAAATTTGGTGTTTTGATCACAATGATAACTATAGTTAAATTTCGGTGAATTTTGTTCATACCCTCATTTTGGCGTCCCATGATGACCTGCGGGCGAGATATGAAGTTTGAGCGGATTTGGTTCGGTGGTTTTCTCTAAAAATCGTATACAGACACACATACACACAGACCTTTTTCCCAAATAGTGTTTTTCGGACTCAGGAGGGTCTGAAACGTAAAGATCTGAAGAAACCTCAAAATTTGTTTTTCAGCCGATTACATAACTTTCCTTTCTACTTCGTAGAGCCAAGGAAAGTAAAAAAAGTAAATGAAAACAAGAAACCTTTTTTAAGCATGATAATAAAATATAACCTAACTCTCGGATCTAATGTGAAATACAACAAAATGGGGCAACGAGGAATTAAAATACACTCAGGAATTATAGGCTCAACAGCCGCTCACATTGATCTACAGCGACGGGGAATAGAACAAAAGATTTGCCTGAAGGAAGAAGAAGATGGGGCACACAACAACATTGTGAACCCGAATCTTCGGCAATTTAGATTATAGGTGTCCATAAATACTGGCTGCGGTTGTTTGGTGATATATTGGTCACTAGTGGATTGCTACGGCTGGTCATATGGTCAGTGGTATTCATCTATGGAGTGTTGTTCAACACATACTATTCAGCTCCCTGCAGAGGCGTAAAACTATAATTTTGATATAATATATAATTTTGAGTCACTTGGACCTTGCTGATGTTAGCTAAAACAGTTAACGCCCAGATTTCACGTGAGTAGAGCCATATCCGACGGATTAGGTTAAAGTATATTAGGTTTTTTTATATCAAGGAGAATGGTAATCTATATTAGTCAGATGTTTCAATTGGTTCCTAATCTGGTTTCTTAGTTTGATCAAGTGTTCGAAATGAGACCCTCAGAAGCGCTTGGGGTTCAAATATACACCCAAGCGTACATAGGACATTGTTCTGTAATTCAGTCTCCATGGCGCCAAGTGAAGAGGGTTTCTGCAAACTTTAGGGAATCGACAGTGATGCACCAATTGCCGCAACCTGCCATCGGGACGAGCTATATTTCCATTTCTTAGCTCACTGTGCTCAATGTACTACCCAGCTTTACGCAAAGTCCGCAGTGACAATACTTTATTGTAAACGGCGCATCATGCGTAGATATGAGGTATAGAAATGGTCCCTAAACCCTCCCTTGAGGAATCCCAGCCCTGATATTTCTAGATGTTGATATCACATTTTGCAGTGTGCAAATACGACAGGAATATTCCAATATGTTATGTAGCGTGAATAATTCGTAGTCCCGCCACTTTCATATTTCGCGGTTCTCGGCGCCACCCGTTCCAGTCTTCCGCTAGATGGCAGTAAATGCGTATGGGAAAATTATGTTTATTTCTTTTCCAGCCATTGTTTCCAATTAAGAAGTGGGACAGTTATTTTATGTAAAATATATTCTTCAGAAGGAAAAAAAAACACTGATAGGTCCAGAATTCGTTGATGAATTTGGAGACAAATTGTTGAATCCATCGTGTGCTGCTACCTGCAGGCGATTTGGGAGAACAGGCCCGGCACCACGTTTCGGAGTTCTATTGTTCTTTTTCCGCCGTCCAGCATTGACGTATATACCCTTGTTGAGATCGAAAGAATATTTATTCACCAACTGCGTGGCTTCTGCCAAGATACCCACTCATCACGTACCGGTAGGTGGTACTAATATTCGTACTCCTCTCAAGCTCATCTCAAACCACATGTCGGAAACATCATAATGAGGAGGTCCCTGTCTTTTGCTCAGTTTCAGGTCGGAGCTCAAAAGCTAGATCACCGACTGCTCCAAACCCGAAGAATACATCCAGTACTACGTTCCTTTCCCGTTCCATTTCATTGGATAAGTCCTTGGGAAGTACTAGTTAGTAAACTTATAATATACTCCACGGCCGTTGGAAGTAGTTAGTACCCGCTTAATTTCAGAAGTCTATCGTACCTACCATGTATATCTGTGACAGAGATCTACCCTGAGTTGTTTACTTAAAGATAAAGTTAATTTTGTTTTTATTTTTTTTGATTTGCTTAAATAAAGCGACACCTATCCTAATCAAGTTTATTTTGTTGTTTTCCACTTACCTATATTATATTAACCCTTGATTTACCTTGGGTTCATCCCCACAAGATTTCAATTTGTTTATGTCGTCACAGTTACCAATGCAATGGCAGTATAATAACGATTGTAAATATTTAGGGCCGCTCCGTAAACTTTTGTCGTGTCAACTTGGTTCGCATCTTAAAGACGAACGTTTCCAAAAAATCATCACGACCGTCTCATCAATCACCTACGCAATGGTTACTCTGTATAGGTCGGGAGATGGGTCACCCAACGCATTTCTATGGTAACGGACAGAACAGAGTGTAGGTGGGTGAGTATCTTCTACATTTGGTCAAAATAAAAACGAACATTCGAAAGGCATTTAGAGAATAAAAAAATGTTTCTATTGTACCTTGGGAGTACATTTTCGTTCAACAGATAGTCACAGAAATAATTATGAAGTATGAAATGTTAGTAGAGGTTGCTAGGAGACGGTCAGGTCGATCGAATTCGATTGTGCATTTGCTGTAGAAATTTCGGAAACGTCAAAACCACCATTTTGGGCACATTTTGGCTTTGTCAGAAGAACATTTACGAAGACTTAGGTATAGACATTGACTACTTGAAGACACTCTGGGAGTTTGATGGTGGCTCCAACGATTTTATTAAACTGTCAAATTTTACTTATCACTACCCAACTTTTGTTCACCGTGAATGTCTGAAAATTTCTGCGGAAGGACGACTTGTATATTCAAAAACTGGAAGAATGGTCTTAATGATGCCGTGAGCCATGAGTCAACAGCATTTCAATATTAATACAATTATTGTGTTTGGCATGCCACAAAAGCGCCAACTTACTCCATAATATGGTTATGGTGGTCCACGGTGAGTGTGACGGTTTCTTTTAAAATGCTTTCAAAGGTATCTTCGCCTTGTTTCAAATTGTTCCTTTTTTGGTACCGATTTTCCGATCTTTCCACTACCGTTTTCATCGTGTATTTCAGTATCTGGAAAGAACATACGTCATTTGTTTGGCTTCAAAAAACAATGGAACGTAGTACGAATCGGTCATAAACAATTTAATTTTAAACGAAAGCAGAAAGTTATTGAAAGAGTAACGCGGAGAGTTTCACGTGCAGGAGGTCTTAGAGAAAATGGTAGGGCAATGAAGCGATAGTGAGCAATTTAAGAACGCCAAGACAACAGTCTTCAGGGACGCTCATTCCTAGCTGTCTTCTGGATAAATCTCAGTGGAACGGCTGCAGTTTATTTCAGTTCGTTTCACGCTGTATTCATAATCGTCGCTTGAAGTATGCGGGATTACTAACTGAGAAAACGGGTGTGTACTCTTTTAATCATCATGATGACTATAATTTGTACCTTATTTTGATGTTTCATGTTAACTTTCAGGCTGATTATCAATTTTGTGCTCAGATGACTTCGAAACCTGAAGATCTGAAGAAACACGAAAACAGTCTGTCGGTTACATAACTTTCCTTTTTGATTCGTAGGGATAAGGAGAGTTGAAAGGGAGGGGTTCCCGCTTACCTGAAATTCAGTCATGATGTCTTGAGAAAGAACGATCACTGCACAAAGCATAGCAAGGTAGGTCATTCCCATGAAAAATATGACGTTATATTTGAAAAGGGCGTAGACGAAGAAAACAATTTTGCTTTTGCAAGGATCCATGGGAAACCTGTCGAGTAGATAAGAATATATGTTTAGTTGAGTTACTTGAAAGTTTAAACATGCATAATGAAGAATGAGGAGGGTAGATGAGTAATGTGCACGCTTTATCATTGAATATCTGTATCGGCAGTCGTGTGTTGCTTTGAATGAAACACTTTGAGGATTGTGAGTCCTTCGTAAGTCTTCCAGTCGGCTCCTGCAGTTCCCTTCCATTTCACATTGGCGTCCATTTAGGCTTCTGAAGTGGCCACTTCATTTTCCATTGCGCAGGAAACTCGTCTCTTTTAGTCAGCGAGCCTTAGCTATACTCTTAAACGCCATACTTCTGTCCTGTACGCATCTATTTTGCTTTTTCGTGCTCTTCTGTTTTTTACCGTAAAAGTGCAAAAAGAGCTCCTACTGCTACACGAAAACTTATGCTGCCTTCCAAATTCACAAATTATTATATTATACGAGTGTCAAATCGTTGATCTATACACTGGATACAGTTGGGAACAAACAGGTTTGTTATCGTCTCATATTGACCGTTCCTGAACCCTCCCAAGAATCTTGCGATCCATTCAGAAGAAAGCAACTCTAATTGCACCAGTCGTTTATGAATATCATGCAGTTTGCGGCTTTGCTGGCATGCAAGAGCACGGGCACTCGCTCTGAATCCATCGAAGCCAGGCCTGTGGAATTACGGCCGGTAGTGTCATGTAGCCAATCTCCCAGTACTGGGTTGTGGCTCATGTGCACTTGGGGAATCCAGTACCATACTTCGGGGCTTAATCCGGGCTCCCACTTGATTTAACTGTTCAGTTGAGGATGTAAAAGTGAAAGGTAGAGATCACCTGTGACCACGTTTTTGGCACAACCTTCTCTGCCAACTGGGCGAAACGGTTATAAGGTTGAACTGATTATCCAACAACTCTCGCTCACTGTTGTAAAAACTCCTCTGCACTGGATGGGCAAGACGTGCAGGATTAAGAAACTTAGAGAGAAAAGAAGCGGAGCCACACATTGAAGCCACGTCTCGTAAGGAACTGGCTCGTGTAGTTTTCTGGCTCAACACACTTTTTCCTAAGATGCTCGCGCATGTTGAGGCAAAAACTTCTGTAAGCATTCTTATCTTGAGTTTTTGTGGAGTTTGGTCCATAATGGGTGAAGTTTCCATGACAATTGCACGTAATTATGAAACCTCGTGAGAATAGTGCCTTTGAAGAACTAGCTCGTCGAAGGTGCTGTCTGAAACGCTCTTACTGAATTGATGTATTTTCAATAAACGAAATGGTTGGCTGTTAGAGCGTTAAAGAACAGTCAGTATGGGGTATAATAGACCAGTTTCGTCGAGGAATGCACTCGTCTTGTCCATCGTAACACCATCAGGAGAGCTGTTTTACAATAAGGGGGTTCAATTCGTGGTAAAATTCGACACAACATACTGCTGGGTTGCTTTACATACTCGTAACAATGAATCTGCTTGCAAAATTAATACCGGGTTCAGTCAAGTGGAGCAACTATTTTTTTGTTAAGTGCACAATTAACATTCCCAAACCTGTGACAGACCTGACCTGCCCGATTTGTTCTGCTGATCAGTCCATCCACAACACAACTATCCCTCTCGCCTGAATTTCCTCGCCTTTTCGGCCTTGATCGCCAGTCTTTTTCCATCCGATATCTCCCCCACGTGATTTTGCTGTGAAACCTTCTTTTTCCGTATTACCTTTTCGGGATTATTCCTCCCGTCTTCTCGTCTTCGTTTGACAAATGCCAGACACAGTTGACAGCAGTTCTTTTTAATTAATATTCCAGAAACAGCCGTTGAAATTGTCGAATCCTTTGTTTCTGCCATTTACGTAACTCCTACGGCGAGCCAGGACCCCTCTTGGCCTCCTTTGGCCAGTCGTCACATTTTGTGGCGCTATAAGTTTTGCTGCTCTTACGTGTGTTGTTGCCTGAGTATACGTCGATTCCGTTCTACTCTATCCTGTCTTCGACCGCCAGTATTGCGCTTTTGTTGTAAAGATGACATAAAAAACGTTGGTCAGTACCTCATGGACTTTTATAGAAAGAGAAGGGGAAAGTATTTGAAATAATCCGCAGTGGGAGAGAAATGAGAAGCGGTAAAACTGGTACCCTGGTCGTTGGTGCTCTATTGTTTGTGTGTGAGTTGTTACTTTATGTTTAAGTGAGCTGTGTTGTTATTTGTTTACGGCTCGTCCACTAAATTATAGTGTTGCAAGGCATTCAAAAATAACTACACGTATCTACAGACATGCAGAGCTAAAAAAAACACTACATAGGATTCTAGGATTAATGTGATGCCCTTACTTCGTAAGTACTCGTCAACAAAAGATGGCTACAAAAACCAATACGGTCAAAGATAAGTTTTCCGATTCCATATTTACCAGTATGGAGTGGGCAGCCGGTAGCAAAGGCCAGGAACCGGCTTCGTTGGTTGAGGCGTTCCCCCAAAAATGTGCTCCAGGATAACTCGAATGACCCCTTGAAAAATGAGAGACCAGACGATGAACAGCGCAAAACGGAGGCCGTGACTCGCGGCGATGGGTCTTCTTTCTTCTCGCTTTCTCTCGGCGTATTCTTCGGCCTCTTCATCGACACCGTACGTAAACCGTTTAGAACCCAACATGCTGTAAATTTCAAAGGTTGGGAATTCAGAATCACATTAATACCTCCACAAATTTTCATTCTAAACGGATCTGCCTTAAGCGGCTTTATACCTTTCTAATTTAACATTTTCGGATATGTCCATGAGCGTTGACACACGTGTATCACAAATAGGTGCATATTTACAACTTTATTTTTAACAATTCGTGCCAACAATCGTAACTACACACTTTCTAAATTGCTTTAGAGGATACAGAAATGAAAATACTCACTCAAGAAACGAGAGGTTACTACAGAACTGTACATATTTTACAATGCAATGGTTTTTTTCTTATAACAGTCAAAACAAAAATAAATTAAAAATAACTACACAATTAAATGTAATTAAATATTTTGTAATGCTTAATTTTTATGATAATACATTTTTTATAGTTTCTGTAATTTCATCGATTAGAACTTTATTGTTTAATTTTTTGTTTTGAGTAATATATTAATATTATTCGTATATTTTATAATGACTATAATTTTACGAATAATAATTGTATATCACACTATTTATAGGTTTGATAACTGTTTAATTATTTGAAAATTGTGGAAATTTTAAATTATTGACATTTCATGTCTTTACTTTGCTACATAAACTCGAAAGTGTAACGCGGGATATGTAACGGAGAAGCGTCACGAAATATTTAACCCGAGTTGCAAGCCACAGCCCCTGTGGCTTGGATAAGGCATCGGTCTCTTAACCCGGGGATTAAGGGGCCGAGTCCCACCAGGGTTACGATTATTTTTTTGTCATTTCATGTCTTTACTTTGCTACATAAACTCGAAAATGTAACGCGGGAGATGTTACGCGGGATATGTAACAGAGAAGCGTCACAACATTTTTTTTTGGGGTTAAGTGCATGGTAACGTCTGTTACAAAATGTAACGCTTGGTAACATCACACGTTTTAATAACCTCAGTGACTAAGTGATGATGTCAATTGCAATTGACGCGGCTATTATATCGAAACCATCAACGAGCACAATCAAACGTAGTTATCATTGCATAAAAAAATACAAAAATAAAAGACATCAAATGTTCCTAGTGGTTGCGTACTTGTACGAAAGCTTTACCCACCGTTTGTGTGAAGGTTTTATATTTAAAAAAACAACCGGTGCTTTGATCACTATGATAGTTTTCCAATTTTCTCGAAAACGGCTCTATCCATTTCCATCAAACTTTCGGACTACTCTAAAATAACCAGTATTTAATTAATAATTACGTATACCAACATCAATTTAAAGGAAAAAATATTCAGATCATAAACGTTAATACTACTTTTTCCTTAAAGCTGTTCACAGAGTAAAATCGGTAAAATGTATAGCCTCTGAAGAGCTTTAAATTGTATTTTACCAGGCCGTGCTAAAATTATAAAATCAATTTTAATCTACGGTCTTACTCGTTATGTGCTCACCTCCACATCGCTTCAAATCTATGAACGTTGTACCGCAGCGACATATTCATCACGAGCGACGTCCACATGATGAAATCGATTTGTATCGTTTGAGCCAACAAGTACGTGTTCTCCCAGACGAGAGTGGCCGTGTAGCCGAGGAGCGTGGCATTAAAAGCAACTTGCGTCCACAATAAAATGGAATGGATTTTCCAGCTGTGTATCGATGCGACGGTCATCCATGTTCCGTAGTAGCGTTTGTACGCCAAGTAATCCGAATGAGTCTGCAACAAACGAGCGCTGTAATGTCAACCGCTTCGAGAGGTTGGGAGATCCATTTTGGACTCCTCTAGTGGAGAACAGTATGCAGCTATTGGAGTTTTGAAAGCTATAACAACTTATCTGATGCTCTGGATCGCCCAATGTTCCTCACCCTCAATGGCTCCCTGTTATTGTTATGCTCCAAGTGTTTTGCACAGAAACATTTAACGAACTAAATACAGGCTCCGAACTAGACTAAATACTTGGGAAGTCACAGGTCACGTACATTATTGACTTGGCTTGTGGAGGGCCCTCAGCGAGTGCATCTACGCTGTCGAATCCTTTTGGTTTATTATTCATTCTGAATAGTAACCCTATGTTTTCGGTCACGAAAATTTTTTTACGACCTCCCCCTCAAAATTTGATACTTTACGTTTCAAAACATGGGGATTCCAAATCTGCAATGTCCGTTCAGGGTTTGCAGGGTTTTTCGGGTAATACTCGTTTTTCTCCCTAGGTTTGTATCTCTGCCTGCATCCCTCTTACAGAGATGTTCATAGGGAATAAAAGATCGGTAGAAAGTACACTGTATTTTAATCAAAATAAGTACAGCCGTTTTCAGAACATTTTGGCTCTCCGCTTCCCTTTTACTACCCTCATCCTGAAGACTAGAACAAATATTATAATCGTTCGAAAAAATGTGAAAACGTGTCCCAAAAACGGAGATGTCATGTCCTGAGGTCTTCAGAATCGGGAAAATCTAATTTTGAGACGTCGGTTGCGTGTGTACTTAACTTGTAAACTACGCAGGAGAAAGAATTAACCTACTGAACATGTTCTTTCGTTACTTGCTCATTATTTGGCCGAGCCCCTTGTAGCAGTTGAAGAAGGGAGAAAGGGGAATACAAAAACTATGATTTTCACTTTTTTTTGTTGGAAAACGGCTACCGTGATGATGATTTAATTTACACTGTTCTACTGCGACGTTGGAATGGTGAATACTCTTTGAGAATTTTTTTAAAATTAAGGAAAAATGGCTTTAACGATTCACATCGAACTATCTGGGTATGTTAAAATAGTCAATACCTTGTCCTTTATAACCATTCAGTTTGATGAGCAGAAATAACAAACACGCTAAAAATGAGTTTTATTTAACGCTTTCCAAATTACCTGAATAAGCGCCTGACTGAATTTTAACAACTTAACTGAGTCACACTGATAGTACTACGCACTCATTTCATTACTTTTAGCTGGCTGGTTCAAACACGTTTTTCAACGTGTTTCCGTAGAAGTGTATGAATGGAACAACTTCGAATCACAGGGGTTCGATGCAAGCCCTACGACGCGCCATGCTAGATATTTCTCTAGTTTGTTAAAACCATCGTATTTTACCCAACTAAGTATATCAAGTTTCTCTATTTTCATTAAGTCGCTTTTTCAATTCCATTTCGGCGAAAATCTGCGAGTTATCTTTCCACAAAACGCCGCGATAGTGGTATTTAGGCTATTCGCTACACTTCCGTCACCCCTCGGGGTGAGGAGAGTAAAGCTGGATTCGAAACACTACAACTTTCTCTCATAAACTTTTCGAAAAGCTTAAATTGAACTTGAAAATAAAATATTTTCGATAAACCAATAAACCTACCTTGTCCAGCATTTCAGCAGCGTGGTTCCACGTCACACCGTTCGATTGTGTCACTTTGGCCGCGAAGGGCTCGGATCTATTTGCACTTAGTCCTTTCAACCGTCAGATAAAACTGCGCTTGGAAGGTGTTGATTTTGCAACGAAATTACAGGGGATTAGAACTATTTATACGCCGCAGACCGATGTTTATGCGAATAAGTATTTTCCTTACTGCGCCAGTTCTCGATTTGCACATCGTCGTTTATTTTTATAACACTTTTCATATACGGTTCTATCTAACAACTAACTATCCGCAAGAGCCGCAGTTTGGTATTGATTAGAAGGAGTAGTACGTAACCTGTAAAAGTATCTATATTCGACGTTCACTAAGGAACATTAAGCGTCTGAAGTACTTCACACTTTTCCTCGCCCCGACGGAGTACAGTCAACAATCAAGTTGTCAAAATAATGTTTTGGAAGAGTTTCGTGTAGATAGTACGAGGTTGCTTCTGATTATCGTAAGTCCACCTCTATGCTCCTATCGCATAGAACTGGATCTGTAAATAGCGTGTCCGTGAGAGGAACGGTTGTGAAGGAAGAAGTTATCGGTTTCGTCGTTGAGTCTTTAGCTGTGTTTAGGAAACGTTCTCATTGACTTCTTGATCTTTATGTGATAATTAAAAACAACTTCAAAGGGTTAAAATATTGATAGTGCATTGGACTACCACTGTGATGTTCGAGAACGCTAGTAACGTGTGACCGAGATGTATTAAAGTGCGCTAAAATAGATCTTCATCGAAACTTAGAATAATTTATGCGTCTCATGAGATAGGAGTTTTTATTTCTTCGGGCCATCGGAGGAGATTCACCATTTCTTATTGAAACCATCAAGATGACGTTTATTTACAGTCGAGCCTTCACCTCAACTCGTCGTAACTTTTCTCGTGTCATTTTTCCTTCGTCCTCTGATCCGCTACACTGTGCCCTTTTCGTTTATATTTTCCTTTTTCTTAGCGTTAAAAGGTCTTCCCCAATTTTTACGAAACGTCTCGCAAATTAATTGCGCTACTTACTTTCCGTTTCAGACCTGAACTAACTGGATAATATTCTTTTCACGGCTCTCAAGATCCAATTGCAGTCGGACGCCAATCTGGAGCTGGTAAAACCGGCCCGACGCGCACGAGTTTCTTACCCTCACGATGGAGCCGAAGAGAGCGAAAGTGTTCCTTTTTTGCATAACCCGCATGTACCGCTGCTCGAGGAAGTGGCGTGTCAAGGTCGCTCCTTACTGGGCTGGACATTACAATTTTCCTTTAGCTGTGGAAATGTCATACTCTTGTATGACGTTAATAATGATGTTAATACGTTGATCCTATATTATTTTTGTATTTACTGAGTGACTATACGATCAACGCTTAAATTGGGCGGGGAAGGTAGTACAACAACACTTTTGTAAACTTTCTAAAATAATTTGAAGTTAAACATTTTTTAGCTCAATCACTAGTTTCTAATACTAATTAGAATATCGCAAAATTCAAGTTCAACAAATTAATCAAGTAACTAGAAAGAAATGTGGTTGTAAAAGCAGATAAAAGAATGCGCATGAAACCCCGATTAACTGATTAAGGCATGCGCCACTTTGTCATCCTTGAGCCAGAAAAACCAGTTTCTCACTTGAAAATGACAGGTTAGATATTAAGTATGCCAGCCTCAAAGCTCACTCTGCCGGTAATGACTCAGGCCCGCATTGATCATCCTAGACTCTGCTTCCTTAATAGCTCCGAGGAAAGGAATTGACCCGGGTGCTTACTTAATGGATCGAGGCCTAGAAATATCAAAGAGCCTGGAATATTGTTAGACAGCATTCCCTGAACAGGTAAATAGAACATTTGAGCCTTTCAATCAGCTGAGGGAAGAAATTAGCATTAGATATCACTCCCCTGTTTAGGTGCATCACACAACTTTTTTCAGCCATACGTACATTCTAGCAACTAGTCCAACATATTTTTCCTTACTTTGTATGGAGTTGTAATACATAACTTGAATGGCTGGTCCAGTGAAAAAAACAACTTCAGGAAAAACGATTTGTTGAACAAAATTATGAGAACACGAAATAGGGGGCTGGAAAGATAAGAGGGTGGGTTGATGAAGAGGAATCTGACGTCAGGATCCGTCAGCCTACCCCTCTGCTTTGCCGCTTACCTCTTTTCTATCCCAGCATGTGACTTACGTACACATTCCTGCCGTGTTTCATCAATTTATTTGTTTACTTTTTCGTAAGATCTATCGGATTTTTCTAAACAATCAACAATGATGAGAAAAGTGCCCCCTTACCAACATCAGCAGTGAAGGTCAAAGTACAACCCAAGCTAAAGAAACTGGCGAATTGTGGACTCCTGAATTGCCAAGAAAACTCGTGTGAATGCAATCAATACCCACCAGTGGAAGGTTTTTGGCTCTGGTGAAGTAGAAAAGGTGCTCCTACTTACGTCGCGACCTTATATTTGAACTTATTTTGTTAACCGTAAATGTTGGGTGCGAGTGAGTGCAAGAGATGAGGAGCGGGCAAGTAAATAATTGATGGGGGGGGGGGGACCTCACTCTGGGATCTGTTACTGGCAAAAAAAGTTGTCGGCTCAGGTCACAAATTGGGTCAGCAGAGATTGAAAAGTGACTCAGAGAAGTTTATTGACAGGGTGTTGGCGGTACAAAGGTACAAAGCACTGGGGTACAGTATACTACACTGATGGCTCGGTGTAGGGTGGCCTTGCAGGGGCAGGCATCTTTGGGCCGAGGATTGGGGTCGCTGGCTACGGTGTTCCAGGCAGAGGTGGCTGAGGTCACGGTCTGTGTGCAGCGGCTGCTGCAGAAAGCACTGAAGCGGCAGAGAATCTACATCATGGTGGACAGTCAGGCCACTCTCAAGGCCTTAGCCTCATACTGTCGCAGCAGGTGTGGGAGTGTCTGACTGGACTGAAGGCCCTGGCCGAGGACAACAGTGTAACACTGTGTTGGGTGCCAGGGCATCAGGGTATAGAGGGAAACGAACGGGCTGATGGATTGGCAAAGAAGGGATCAGCGCAAATCCCTATCGGCCCTGAGCCCTTTGTTGGGACTACCAGGAGCCACCTACGTAGTGATGGCAAATGAGCGGATAGGTGCAGGGCGGCTCATTGGCCGGGGCTGCCCGGCCTTAGACAGTCAAAACTCTTCATCCGACTCTCCAGAGGGAGGGCCAAGGAGGTGCTCGCACTAGGGAGGAAGGATTTGAGGATCATATGTGGCCTGTTCACAGGTCACTGTCCGCTGAGGTACCACCTTGCAAATATTAGCAAGTGCGAGGTACAGGTATGCAGGTTCTGCGATGTAGGGCTAGAGACAGCAGAACATGGACTCGCGGCATCGCGTGTGTTTGGGAGGCCCTGTCTTCAGCCAGAAGAGGTGGCGAATGTAGAACTTGCGGATATCCTCCGCTTTGTGCGGGGGTGGTGGGGGTGCATAGGTGACGTCGCACCAAGTGAGACCAGTGCCGTGGGGCCTGGGGGTTAGTGCAGGGGATCATGGACGCCCTTACAATAGACCCGTTTGTGGCAGCAGTGAGGGCACCTGCTTCCTCCGTTTTCAAGGAAAAAAAAAAAAGGTACAAAGCTGTGAAAGACCCAAAAGCCATCACTGCATTGGCGCCAGAATTTGACTTGGTGAAACCTTCTTTTGGTTTATTATTAATTCTGAATAATAACCCTGTGTTTCAGCCAGGAAACATTTTTTACAACCCCCCCCCCCCTCTTCAACAAATTGGGATTCTAAATCTGCAATATCTGTCCGGTATTTTGGTACCTTTAACGTTGTCTAAAAAATCCGTACTTTTCTACAAAAATCCCATTTGGTATCTAGTTGTGGTTATGGGTTATGAATGTCATGGGCAAAAAAACGGTTTAAATAATTAACAAAAACGCAATTTCGGCAGTTTTGTCGCAAATACGCCGATTGGTATCGTTTTTAAGGTATTTTTAGATCATGGGTCGATTGGAATGAGCATCAGATGCGTACAACTGTGTATGGTGAAATAACAGTAATTATAGTAAGCCAAAGTTTCTTAATTGAAAGAACTCACGGGACAATGACTACAGCGAAAGTGATCGTTTCATAGTTTGTTCTCCCTCCATCCCATCTCATCAAAACCCCGCCCGTTCGACTCGCCACGCTGTGCCAATTATCTATCGGGCCCCAGGAATATTTAGTTTTCGTCGTTCCATTGTAGTCAGGTCATGTTTCGCATCGTTTATTGGTATTTTTCGATGCTGAGTCGAATGGGATGAGTCTCGGAGCTGTCACACTCCGTCAAGCTGTTACAGAGAATAGATAAACCATTGTGTAATAATTTTCAGGGTTATTTCTGAAGAATACCCACTAAATAGATGCGTGCAATAGAAAATAGAATTTCCAGAATTCGGCCTGTCGTACACGCAGTTTGAACAAGGGCCAAGAATTCATAATTAAGATACAATGCACAACACAGGATTCAATTACAGATAGGTGTGGTTGGAAGAGCTTGCCACAACTTAGTATATTTATTAAACTATATTTAATTGAAACGTTTGCAAAATATGTAATTGACCGTAGTAATGTAATATATTTTGTTGATCGATACGCAGGGGAGAGGAAAGACATGGAAACACTGCATTAACCTAACCTTAATTAATTAAATAATAAGTTTTCGATCGATCTATCTTACACCATCAAGGTTCAATTTTCACGTAATGTTAACGTAGTTACTGCCACTTGAGCTGAAGAACAGCAGGCTGACTCAAATAACATTGAGTTGCATTCTTTATTCAAACCGATTGCTTTTTTCGAAAGCCTTTCTCAGTTGTATGGGTTATCTTCATTAGCTCCTCGTTTCACTGGATGAGTTGATGTAGTGGCCGTTTAATGGAACGAAATTGAAAGCGACGTTTTGCTCCAAGTTGACCGTTGCGACGAATTATTCAGGGAGAAACTCGAATTTCGCAGATCGTTTGAAGGGCGTGGAAGATTTACGCAAGTCTCCATTGCAAACTAAGGTCACGCCAGAGCGTGTCGGATGCGGTTTGCCATTTCAATCGGGATCGAGAAAAATGCAGCAACCAGCTCAGCTCAATCCAGACCAGAGTTCGCTCCCTTCGAACCCTCCTTTGTGCTTTTGCGGAGGCGGCAATGTGCGAGAGACCGTAGCGGGTTTCGATAATTTTCGTTTCATGGGAAGTTTTGGACAGTGGTCAAGCCTGAATTGCACGTTCTCAGTAGAACTGCAATCAATACAGCGTAGTATATTGGAACTGGTTTGCAACGCAGGGTCTGGAAAATAGAATGCAACCACGGCGTAGCTCATTCACGTTCTAATCTGTTGTCAAAAATACTACACGGCCCGTTCATTTCTCCTAACAACTGGCACAAATATCAAAGCATCTGTTGGTTGAGGAAATTCTTCTTGGAATGAGTCTTCCAAGTCTTCTTATTGGTTGCTCAACTACCAATGCTTATTGTTTGCAGCATTCAATTATTTGAAACCACTACTCTACCTTGATCTTCAAATTGTGCACACATTTAGTAGCCGAAAGCACTTACCACGTGATTAACAAATCTTACGATGGATTACGACGCCTCAAGAGACAGTTCAACAGTTGAATAATGCTAGCTCTGTTGAATCACCCAGTGAAGATGTTGCAGAGCACGAAGGAGATGATACAATCCCCGTATTAACACGAAAAGGTGGTGAAGGAAGGTCCCGAATCGAGGAATCCAGAAACGAGGGGGACGAGCTCGTAACTTCGTAGTACCGTACCAAGCGTGACTAGTGAACAGCTCAGGAATAACAAACGTGAACGGTCTAATTTACAGGTCACATGAAAAATGACTGAATATTGTTGGCAATACTTGTAAAAGTTGTCGAGAGTTGAGTAAAATTCGTCAAAGTCGATTGAAGACTGTTGGGCAGTACGGGGAAACCCAATCAGTTCAACTTGTTACCCGTCCCGCAGATTACAATGAGACGCCCTAAATAAGGGTGTATGGGAAAAATCCACCCAACAACAGTTATCGTAATCATCAAAACACTAAATATTTGTTTTTTTCTCAAATAAACTCTAACTTAATTTAAGAATAAATTGTTTATTGGAACAAGCCTAAATAACACAACAATACCGTAAAATTCCCATTCGTGGGGAAAATAACGAGAGCAGCACAAACAATTACGAAACATCTCGACGAAAATTTTTCCTCGTAAACTCCGCTCAAGTGTTATTAGACCTTCAGAAAAATGGAGGTGGTAGTCCAATCAAGTACCCACACGATGGTAGTTTGGTGTTGTCCACAAGATACATAGGAGCTACTACAGAAATTTCCAGTTTTACTTTATAATTCAGAAACAATAACTATTATCGTCCCCGAAAAATCGTGTTCACAGTCTCATTAACTCTCTGTATACTGGTTGGTCAATAATGATCTTGGCTCAAGTAGAACCACAACAATAATTTCCAGACCTATAGGCGCTATCACTTTCTAGCACTACCAAGTTTAAATGAACTGATTGAAAATAAGCTGTGAAATGTAAAATGTTAAGTGAACTGAAAAATATAAAAACTCTGTTCGCGGGTTGTTCTTACAAAAACTATGATAATCTTATATGCAAAATATCTGGCGCGAAGCATTGGAAAGCTTTTCTTAGCCCCGCATGCATTGAGCGTTTTTCCTCACTCTGGCAACTAATCAAATCTGTTTTTCATTCTGTTTATAACAACGTTCCTCATAACTTCTGACACACACACGGACCTCGCGACAAGATTAATTTTTTTGGATACTGTAGTGGTCAAAACGTACAGATCTGAAGAAAACCCAACTTTTTATCACGATTGAAATTTACCATTTGGGTAATGCAAATTAAAAAAAAAAGTACCATTACATTACCAAACAGATATACGATACGTTACCATGCACTTAACCCAACACAAATTTAGTGACGCTTCTCCGTTACATATCCCTCGTTACATTTTCGAGTTTATGTAGCAAAGTAAAGACATAAAATGTCAACAAACAAATAATCGTAACCCTGGTGGGACTCGAACCCACAACCTCCAGTTTAGGAGACCGATGCCTTATGCATTACACCACAGGGACTGCGGTTGCAACTCGGGTTAAAATGTTGGCTTATCCAATCGGCCTCAAAGGTTAATTTTCGTGACGCTTTTGGCCGTTACACTTTTCGAGTTTATGTAGCAAAGTAAAGACATAAAATGTCAAAAGTTGTGTGATGCGTAACATCAGATATTTTATTCGAAAGATCTCCGCAACCATGTTTCTGATTCTGTGTTGATAGTCTATGAACCCTGCACTGAAAAAGTACCGGAAAAGCGGGAAATCCCGACGTGTACAGAGAAACCCGACAGTAGCATCCATATTTAGCTACCCAAAACAAAGGTAGCATCTTACATAGTTTGTAATACTCAGGTAAGAAATTGTTTTGGCGTCGCTATGTAATTTAATGAGTTGTTATCATTATTTTCCTGGAGATGAGAATTGATTTCGTGTTATTTGAAACTGCCCATGCAACGAATTTAATAATAAATTGAGTTGATCGCTATGAACTACCTAACTACGGTTAGTTTTCAATCGATTTGCTCATACCCTTATTTTGACATTCCATTGTAACTGCAAGCCAATTTGGTTCAGTCGTTCTCTCTAAGTCACAAACATATACACGCAGACTTAACGCCTTAAGTAAAGTGTTAATTTTTACTTTCCTTGCTCTACGAAGTAGAAAGGAAAGTTTTGTAATCGGCTGAAAAAAAAATTTTGAGTTCTCTTCAGATCTTTACGTTTCAGACCCCCCTGAGTCCGAAAAACACTATTTGGGAAAATGGTCTGTGTGTGTGTGTGTGTGTGTGTATATGTGTGTCTGGGAACGATTTTTAGAGAAAACCACCGTACCAAATCAGCTCAAACTTGATATCTAGCCCGGAAGTCACTATGGGACGCCAAAATATAGGTATGAACAAAATCCACCGAAAGTTAACTATAGTTATCATAGTGATCAAAACACCAAATATTTCTAACAAGACTAACTCCTGTTTCGGTGAGTCCTCGCTCAGTTTCTTGGTTTGGTTGATAATATACTGAGTGGAACGTCAACATAGCCGCCAGGTTGCATCGAGAAAATTCAGCTTCGGTTCGGCCCCTCTTTTTGTGCTCCTCGCCAGTTATAGTTAAATGCGAAATTTCGTTCTACATTCAAGTGTCTCTCTGCTCTTAATGTACGAATAATTCTGTTTCATATCGCCCCTCAGTTTCATAACAAGCTACTTTCTTGTAACAAGTTACGCTTCAGTTTGGTAATATCGCCAGAGAGAGAGAGAGAGAGAGAGAGAGAGAGAGAGAGAGAGAGAGAGAGAGAGAGAGCGCGCGAGACAGAGGGAGGGAGAGAGTCCACGACCGATCAGTCTAACTCTTTCCGGACGACTGATCGAATTACTTCCACACAAAAAATTACCGAGGGCATCGAGAGCTGCCCAAGTCCTCCACCTTTGAACTTGGTTAATAATCTCTCCGGAGCTGTGAGAATAGTTTCGCAAGGGAGAGTGAAAATATCGACAATCCTGATTTTGCATCGCACTTTCGCTACAAAGGAGGTCTGCGAAACTTATTAACAGTCAAGAACTACGTTGCTCATTTCTGAACTAGCTTCACTTTTTGACGTTTTTTTTTCCAACATATTACGCACAATTTATCAGTTGATGACAAGCTGGCATTATTATGACTTGAATGGGGACTGTGTTCCATTGAGTAGCTTTGCTTTTATATTCAAAGCACTGTGCTGATAGCTATTGACCCAGGGACCGTGAGTCAATTTATGTCAGTCGGGAATTGAATCCAAAATCCAAGATGAAGGACGTTCGTTAATACAGATTATCATGATTACCTTTATACGTCAAACAGTATGATACAATGGTGTTCACATCATCTCCAACGATTTTCACTCCGCTCCCTGACAATCCAATGTATCTCCCAAAAATCGTGTTCCGTTTTCCAACGTCTCGATATACTTCAAATTAATTTTACGTTATCACCCGTTTTATAAGTGTCAAACCCGTTTTCAGCGATTTCACTTTAATTTCCTCAAATTCACACCCTTTTCATTTTCTACTTACCATCCTCTATTTATCTGCTTTCCTTGGCGGTTTTCTGTTTGAATTGACTTTTTTTTTGTTTACAAACGGTGGATGCAGGTGACACCCTGACTGCCACAAACGGGCCCCACGGCACTGGTCTCACTTGGTGTGACGTCACCTATGCGCCTCCACCACCCCCGCACAAAGCGGAGGATATCCGCAAGTTCTGCATTCGCCACCTCTTCTGGCTGAAGAAAGGGCCTCCCAAACACATAACGACGCGAGTCCATCGCATACACGCAGCACATGCTCTGCCGTCTCTAGCCCCACTTCGCAGAACCTGCACACCTGTACCTCCCACTTGCCAATATTTGCAAGGTGGTACCTCAGCGGACAGTGACCTGTGAACAGGCCACATATGATCCTCAAATCCTTCCTCCCCAGTACGAGCACCTCCTTGGCCCTCCCTCTGGAGAGTCGGATGAAGAGTTTTGTTTGTCTAAGGCTGGGCAGCCCCTGCCAATGAGCAGCCCTGCACCAATCCGCCCATTTGCCAACACTACGTAGGTGGCTCCTGGTAGTCCCAAAAAGGGCTCAGGGCCGATAGGGATTTACACCGATCCCTTCTTTGCCAATCCATCAGTTCGTTTCCCTCTATACCCCGATGCCCTGGCACCCAACACAGTGTTACACTGTTGTCCTCGGCCAGGGCCTTCAGTCCAGTCAGACACTCCCACACCTGCCGCGACAGTATGAGGCTAAGGCCTTGAGAGTGGCTTGACTGTCCACCATGTTGTAGATTCCCTGCCACATCAGTCCTCTCTGCAGCAGCCGCTGCACACAGACCGTCACCGCAGCCACCTCTGCCTGGAACACCGCTCTGATCCTCGGCCCAAAGATGCCTGCCCCTGCACGGCCACCCTGCACGGCCACCCTGCACTGAGCCATCAGTGTAGTATACCAGGGCCCCAGCTGCAAAAGCGGGAACTCCCCCTTCCCATCTCGATCGCTCATGAATGAGTATCTGATAGGGTAACGCGAAGTTGGACCTCGCAGGCATTGAGTCTACCTCACGCAGTTTGGGGCCCTCCACCTTCACCTTGTCAAGGATCAAGTGGCAGGAACTGCTCCTCCCCCGCATGATCAGACCCAACTCCAACATACGCACAGCCTGGAGGAACGGCATCCTTTTAACATGTATGTGGAGTGCTGCCGTAGGGCATGTTGTCATACAGCCTGTAATGACCAGGCACAGCCTACGCTGCAGTTTATTCAACTGCAACTGCACTGTTTTATTTTCCACCCTTGTCCGTGAATTGACATTAAATGTCCACAAAGTTTTGTGCGAGAGTGTTGCAGCGATGATGAAAAGGAGAAACCCGTATACAAGGTTCTCAAGAAGGATACATCAGATTTGGGATCTTGAGGGGGCCTCTAAGAGTTAAAAAACGTGATGGAGTTCCCTCATAAGTTGCCCGACGATTGGAAAATCGTGTGGAGGCATTGATAAGCAAATACTATGCTGAAAGTTTAATTGGTAATGAAATATCGTTTTTAAAGAATAGTCAGTGACCTCTCTAACCCACTTGTTGATTTTCTCGGCGCATATCCTTATTTTCGCGCTTCAAAACACTAAAATGATCAACAAAATAAGAAAATACCAGCTCAATAGGTCGACTACAGAGTTGTCTATATAAATGGACTTTTTTACTTTCCTTGCTCTACGAAGTAGAAAGGAAAGTTATGTAATCGGCTGAAAAAAAAAAATTTGAGTTCTCTTCAGATCTTTACGTTTCAGACCCCCCTGAGTCCGAAAAACACTATTTGGGAAAATGGTCTGTGTGTCAGTCTGTGTGTGTGTATGTGTGTCTGTGAACGATTTTTAGAGAAAACCATCGTACCGAATCAGCTCAAACTTCATATTTTCTTACGATGCTCACTATGAAAGGTTTAGTAGAAATCTGAGAAGAGAGGAAAGTACCCAGACCACTCTAGCTCTTGGGATGAAAGGATTGAGAGGGGGAAAGAATGATAGAAGGAAGTCCACTACTTGAGATACGAACGGTGCAACACACAATGGCGATGCCGCGTTAAACACCTGTCCACACCCTGCACCTGTAGGTACTCAACGACGCAATGCTGATTTTGCTTAGCTTCTGACAATGTCATACGAAAATAAGTCCCATCATACTTTTGTCACCTTGATATCAGGGCATCGAGGATTGAGCCGGAAGTTGACAGGCGTGGTTTGGAGCTCCACGTGGCTCCAGAACAAGAAACCTTCATTGAGCTCACCCTCCAGTTAGAAGGTTCCAGCTTGGAAAGTCCGATTGGGTTTGAGCATTGTGAACTTCTGTGCCGATGTGGCTTGAGCTGAAGGATATCCAGGATCACTAAAGACAGGTGATTTCACGCCGAGCATCGGAATTTTTCCACCTATTGCATAACAAGCCTCCAGCAGACCTCATTATGACGTTTGACGCGAATCTCACGCGTTGAAGGACACACCTGCACCACACGATCCACTGACTGTTACTAGTTACCTTAAGGGCAACTATGACGGCTCCTTTTATAATCACAGCCTCTCATACATCTCATATGTCCTGCAAAACAGCATGAAAGTGCTGGTAAGCTCTTCACGAATGCTCTTCGAGGTTAATGATGAGGTAGAATCAGCACAATCCCTTTGAATCAACCGAAAGAAGAAGAGCAGCTACAAATACGGAAGATTTACCGAGCCATGTTGCCATATCCGACCACCGTTACTGGTCATACTTCGCAGAGTGTGCGCAAGGATTGATGACTGATCACGACACCCAGACCTCCAGACTGAACTGGAGCGTGGACGGATAGTTGGTTGGCTGACTCAGGGTGAAAATTCATTTTTTTTGCCCGCTCGGTGTTCGTTCCTTTCGGGGTGAAGAAACTTAAAATGACTTGGAAATTTTCCACGACAAATATGCTGTAGCAACTCTAACAGTCTCTCCTGCGGATATAAAACAAGAAATTGCTGCCGCGTTCGAGTCAAACCGTAGACTCCACCTATTAATTCTTCCGCTCCAGGTTTTTTTTTATTGTCAGAAAAAAGGCATTTCTTCCAGTGCATTATGAAATTCCGAGCGTTCGAAAGGAGCGCCGTTTTATTGCCGTCGGAATCGACGCACAAGTAAAACACGTGCCTTACTACAGCGGGGCACTTGGGCGGGTGCTGTCCAATTACTCGGGTCAAGGTATGACAACTCAAGGACTAGAGAACTTTATCGTCGATCCTGTTGAATATTTCTGCACCGCGTTATCTTCCGATGCGGATACATGAGTAGAGCGAGGGAAAGAGCGTTACAAAGGGCAGTTGTGATAAGAGCGTACTTACTGTTCGCCACTCCTGAGAAGTAGTGAGGGCATCGTTTCACAACACTGTAAATCCGGGGCGGGTTTTAGATAACGATCCGCAATATTGATTGTGTTAGATCACTCGGGGAGAAAACCTTACTGCGTAGGAGGGTCAAATGTACAAATTCAACGTTTGTTCTTCATAAATATCTGTAAAATATCAGATGGAATTTATTGCGTTGCTCCTACTTGTGTTATGATCTCTGAGTAATCGGCATGTAGATAATTTATGAAACTATACTATTTTAGTTAAGAAAGCGACGTTAGTTTGAATTACGGAATTTTCAAGGTTGCTTCTGATTGTATAATGACCATTATTATGCTTCCATCGTGTAAGCAGCATAATAGACCCCCGTATGTTCTTGGGACTTTATTGTGTTGCTTAATTTTCCCACGGATGAAGATTCTGGAGTGAACCGTTTTTGAGAAAGAAATTGTTGTATGGTTACTATGATAACTATAGTGTGTTTTGAATCGATTTCACTCATAAGATTTCGGCGACTCACATTGATCTGGGGCCACATGGCTGATAGCTGATTTGGTTCGTACGGGAGTTTTTATTCAATGGGTTTACAGACTGATTCGTTTCTGTTAATAATGTGTTACAAAATACTTCGTACAACCAGCAAAATCGAGGTATATACTAAATGGACTAATCTGGTGAAGTTGATCCTATTTTGAACTATGATGGACTGACAATGAGTGATATCAATCCGATGATTAAGAAGGAACGCTTGAAGAAACGGAGTGGTTGTAGAGTGTGACCTGTTTTCGAAGGTTCATTTTCATTTGTTCTCGTCACAGTCAAAGTTAGAACATTTCGAAAGGAAAAGTTACTATCGAAAAAACTTCCGTGCCAAGAAAAGCGATTCATTTGAGAAAATATCTGGTGCGTTGAAACACACAACTTTCCTTAGCTCTACAACAATTCACTTTGTACATGGCTAATTCTATTTAATCGATTCATTTATCACTCAGTTAATTTCAACTTGGTCAAGCAACGCTTTACGGCAGCAGGAAGCGGTAGCGCTTACTGTTCCAGATTTTATTGTGCAGCTCGTACTCATTGCAGGACCATTATTGAGCAATTGGTACACAGATAATTAATGAGGCTGTAAACACAAATTTTTTGAAGAAGGATAGTAATCACTTTTGCAGAGTTATAGGGTAAACACGTTTAGAACTGGTAGTAAGCGAAACGGCGGTAGTTGAAACTCAGGAATTTCTGGAGTGAGCCCCATGTATTTCATGAGCGTTTTTAAACACTCGCCCTATAGATATTGGATTGGAATACAATACCAATTTTTTAAAAACATTCTACTAACATTCCAGCGGAGTTTATAAGAAAAAAACCGCGGCAAAAACGCTTTTCGTCGAAAATTTTGATAACTTATTGTGCTGCTCTCGTCATTTTCCCACGAATGGGAATTTAATGGTATAATTGCCTTATTGAGAGCTATCAATATAAAAAATGTAATCAAAATCGTTAGAGCCGTTTTTCAGAAAATTAGAATACCGATAAATTAATATTCGACAAATCTCCTTTTTTGAGCTAACTTGGCTTATACCTCCGTTCAACATATATATACATAAATAATTATAAAGAAAGAAATGTTGCATGGGTGACTTAAAGACACTGTGTAACATTGATCACATCTGGTGAAGTAGTTACCCTAGAATTTACGGAAATGTTCGATAAAACGTTATTTTCGACACATTTTCATTTCTATCTCTGTTCAATGGACTGACAGACGAACATTTATTGAGAAAAATATATAGGTTCTAACTATTCATAAACATCTTGAAAGTTTGGTGATAATCGTTGAAGCTGTTGGCCAAAAAGCGTAAAAAACCTATTTTTCCTTCATAGGCCTATATCTCCGTTCACCGTATTTTCAGGGAGATATGTAAGAAGAAGGAAAGTTTGGTACTGACTAGTAAAAGATAAGTTGAATGTTTAATCAAAATCGTTAGAGCCGTTTCTGAGAAAAGTGCGAATAACCCCAGTTTTCGGTACACTTTCGTCCCCCACCCCCTTCCCATAGGCCGAAATCGCCCATAACCTTATTTTGGTGTCTAAAAAAAATACCGAACAAAAAAAAAACAAAAAAAAAGCTCAATTGGATCAGCCGTTCTGCCGCAAATCGAACTACAGACACACGGACCACGCGCCGAAATTAGGATTTTACTTTCCTTGCTCTACGAAGTAGAAAGGAAAGTTATGTAATCGGCTGAAAAAAAATATTTGAGTTTTCTTCAGATCTTTACGTTTCAGACCCTCCTGAGTCCGAAAAACACTATTTGGGAAAATGGTCTGTGTGTATGTGTGACTGTATACGATTTTTAGAGAAAACCACCGAACCAAATCAGCTCAAACTTCATATCTCGCTCGCAGATTACCGTGGGACGCCAAAATAACGGTATGAACAAAATCCACCGGAATTTAACTATAGTTATCATAGTGATCAAAACACCAAATATTTTTTTTCTCAAAAACGGCTCTAACGATTTTGATTAAATTTTTTATATTGATAGCTCTAAATAAGGCAATCATACCATAAAATTCGCATTCCTGGGAAAATGACGAAAGCAGCACAATAAATTATTAAAACTTTCGACGAAATCGAATTTGGCGCGGTTTTTAGAGAAAACAACCGTACCAAATCAGCTGAAACTTGATGTCTAGCCTACAGGTTACCATGGGGCGCAAAAAATAAGAGTATGAACAACATCCACTGAAAGTTAACTATAGTTATCATTGTGATCAAAACACCAAATTTTTTTCTCAAAAACGGCTCTAACGATTTTGATTATATTTTTTATATTGATAGCTCTCAATAAGGCAATGATACAATAAAATTCCCATTCGTGGGAAAATGACGAGAGCAGCACAATAAATTATCAAAATTTTCGACGAAAAGCGTTTATAGCGCAGTTTTTCCTTATAAACTCCGCTGCAATGTTGGTAGAATGTTAAAAAAAAAATTGGTATTGTAGTCCAATCCAATACCTAAAGGGTGAGTGTTTAAAACGGCTCATGAGATAGATGGGGCTCACTCCAGAAATTCCTGAATTTCAACTGTTTCGCTTACTACCAGTTCTAAAAGTGTTTACCCAATAACTCTGCAAAAATAATTGCTATCCTTCTAAAAAATTTTGTGTTTACAGCCTCATTAATCATCAGTGTACCAATTGATCAATAATTGTCCTGCAATGAGTACGAGCAGCACAATAAATTCCGGAACTGTAAGCGCTACCGCTTCCTGCTGCCGTAAAGCATTGTTTGACCAAGTTCAAATTAACTGAGTGGTAAATGAATTGATTGAATAGAATTAGCCATGTACAAAGTAAACTGTTGTAGAACAAACGAAAGTTGTGTGTTGCAACGCACCAGATATTGTAGACTCAGTAGGCCTCAAAACGAAAAGATTTGAAGAAAACCCAAATTTTTTTTGACACGATTGCTATACTTTCCTTTCTTTCTGGGGTAGCGGAAAGTAAAAATGGTTTCGGAAGTATTTGCAGAGCAACCTTCCACTTCACCTGAGGGAACTGTGCTAGAATCGAAAGAAATGGAAAGCGAAAGCAACACTAAAGGCGACATCCCAGGCTACAGTTTAACAAGAAATACGTTGTAAGTTTGGGGTTGGACTTTACGCTGCTGAAGAAGCATCTGATTCATCTTCATATAATTATCACATTCCTACCACTGCCAGATGTGCGTCAGAAAAGTTCTACACGGGAAGAAGACAACCTCTGTACTCTACAACATTATCGTTTCATGGAGATGTTTGTGAACTCTTAATTCACAGTTGTGTGAAGTGCGGTAATGTTCAATCCGAATCTCCGAGTGACGGGCGGCTATATTACTGTTTTTATAGGAGAATGGAGATTCGATTTACTTGCATCTAGTAAATTGAGAGAACGGTTAGAATAGTTGGGTGACTCTCTTCTGATACATACGTTGTGACCAACTCGGCGTGAAGCATAGCACTTCAAGGATTTAAAAAGTGTCAATTGTACACAACATCAGTGGAGGGGGGAATGGCTCTTCCATGGAGGAGGAATGGAGGATTTCCAGTTTTAGCATGACGTGACCTGTTTTAATCTATTGTAGGGATTGTGAGGGAGAACCTAAACCAAAAAAACCTCGCCACAGAATATTTGACATTATTGTCTGAACCGTACCAAAGATACCCACGTTAATTATTATATGCGTACAGCTATACAAAAATATTTAACTAGAAGATTTTACAAAAATGTGAAAGAAGGCTTTGACCTTTTTTTCCGAGCAGCAATTGATGTCACTGAAAGTAGTTAGGAGATTCCTGCTCTTTTTTACTGATTGCATTCTTGTAAATTTAAGAGTTTACAATTAAAATCGCTCACGGGTTCACATATTACTTGGACTCCTGTCATTCCAGTTGATGTTCTCATTCATTTATTCCTATCACAAATCGATTCAAGCTGCCAGTTTTTCATTTTATGTGACCTTTGCAGCACTATTGAAGTATAGCTGTGGATTTGGGTATGCAAAAATTGACTATCCCACGACTTAAATGGTTTTATTCCTAGAGGTGACCTCAATCTCTCCAGCAGGAAGAGATTCGAGTTATTCGTCTTCAAGATGGAAAATTTACCTTGAGCCTTTTTGAAACTGAGAATCCACAATTGCGCCGAGAGCAGAAACCATAAAATTGGTTCAGCGCTCGGGTGGATTATCGTTTGACTTGGATATTAGACGAGATAGATGATGTAAAAAACCGGGAATACTCTCTTATGTCAGCGAAAATTTTTTGACGGCCAGACGGCTTGAATGGGGCGCACCTTTCGTTGAATCACGTTCCTAGAGGAGAAAGTCAAGGACCTCAGACGGCTGGGGGCGTTTTGGGGAACTAAATAGTTTCCCGGCTGAACTTATGAGTAGTTCTAGCTCTTATAAACCCTCTAAGCGCGAATACGTATTCGGATTGGTGCGTTCAGTAAATTGGCATCACCGAATCTACTACTTCCATTCATTTCCCCAGTTGAATTTCGTAACTTCTCTGCTACGGCTTAAATGTTTAAGGTTAAGAACACTTCACATACATAATGACTAATCTGAAAAACCCAAAGATGTGAATCAACACTCTACAAGGGATATAAAAGTCCCACAGACTAACTTATCAACCATTTCAAGCAAAAAACGAAACCTATCAGCTTAAAATTATTGACGCGTCAACTAAACCGAGGTGATTTTTGATATCTATGTTCACTTTTCTTTTAGAAAACCTCCCACGAGATCCAGTTGTGTCCCATGCCGTTGAGTACATAAATTAAAATATTTTTCTAAATTCCGACAAATCAGTGGAAATCTGGAAAGTTGTATTAGGGATCCGATGCGATATTTTTTAGGTTCAATGGGTTTCGCGTTGTAGTAGTTTTCCAGTATTATAGTCTTCTAACGTACAAGATCCTGTGCGACACATCACACAACTTACCTTAGCACCACGCGCATTTAACGATATTTATCACTCTAGCAGCTAATCAAATCTGTTTTTCTTCAGTTCGTTTGAACTTGGTAAAACATAACTCCACATTTTACATGGAGAGTAGTAGTAGCGGTTTTAGCCTTGGAGTTTATTGGGTTGCTCTTACTACCGTGTGACCATTAATGAGCAAACTGTGAGAAATGACTTCACACGACAGTGGTTAATACTTCAGCGTTTTTGGGGTTGCTTCTAAGTATCTTACGAGCGTTATTAAACCGCCACAGTATAGTTTAATGGGCTGTCGCCCCAATTTTTCTGAGAATGCCATTATCATGTGAGTGGGATTTAAGAGGACCACACTGCCCTAAAATCAATTGTCCTCGATATTGTAAATAATTTATTGCTCACAGATGAGAATTTAATGGTACTGTCTAGTTATTCGAAACGGCCCATCAAAATAACCGTTAGAATCGATTAAAACAAATTTGGCCGTTTTCATCACTAAGATCCATAGTTGGTTTTGAACCAAAATCGCTCATAACCACTTGAGTGTGATCTGCAGGATTCGTATAAAATTTTATCTGATTTGGCTCAGCCGTTCCTCCTCCATTGCATGCACGGACCCGCACATATCAGTTTTCTTAGCTTAGTCCACACAAAGAAAGTTGTACGTCGCCCGCAATTATGTTAGGTAGATAGCTCATCACGCTAATATCCCGTGTACTGTAAAAAACAAGTTTCCAAAACGTTTCGCTTTGTGCGCTCCATAAGCAACTCTTTTGACCAGTTAACTGTTCCGAGTTTTGAGGGGGTTTTCGGGATTGCGCCTTTCGTTACGTCGTAACCGCCGAAGTTGCCGGTTATTGAGTAGGAGACAATATGACTCGGAAAACCTATCGATCCGATTCGATTCCGTGGACATAATATTCAGGGGAAACTAACTGGTGGTGCAACTGGTTTGGCGAAAATCTTGCTCGAGAATTGCCCGAAAAGTGAAGCGAACGAGGAACACAGCTACGGCACACACGTAACGCGCGTTCATTTATCGGGCCTCAGCTCAATTCAGAAATTAACCTTATCGAAAAGCCGGTTTCCTCCTGCGAGCTCCGCATTACCTCCAGAGTTACGCAACGTAATACATAATTACAAAAAATGGGGAAAAAGGAAACTGTCAGGAACCCAGTTTTTGAGATGGACGTTTAGGTCTCAGGATTCAAGACAAAACCCTTCACGTTAATTTTGATATTTTCAATTAAGCGTTCCTTCGTTACAAATTTGTTCTCATAAAATTGTAAACGTCTGTATATTTCTTGGAAGTAACAACAATTAAAACCTGTGTTTAAATCTTCCAATTTTCGTAGTAAATAAATCGCTATCGAGAAAAAAGACCGAGAAGAGAATTTTTAACAACTTGTACTACATGCTTATACATACTACACGTTATGTATTAAAATTGTATATGGAAAGAATGAAACGAAGAGAGAAGCACAGATACTCACGTGCTTGAGCACATTTATCTTTGTAGGTGTCATCAGAACTGGTGCTTTTCCGTCTTTCGCAGGACTGTTAAATGAAGGAAGCAGTTTGAGAAGAGCCTTTGTGGTCCCTGCCATAGAAATTTCAGTTCACATCTGCAGTTCCTCTCCTAAGAGTGTGTACTTCATAGTTGGTTCGGTTGAGGAACAAAGTATGACAATTAACATTGGGTTTTTATTTGTTAGGGTTCTTACGAAGAAATAACTAAACCGTTCTTCTGTTGCATTGTTCTGAAACAGTTGATCGATGCTAATTCCATAGGACGGTAGATGAAAGAATGAAGAACGCTGTAATTGTAAGTCGACGGTTCATTATTCTCTTGCACAGCCTGGCGCTGTCTCACACCTCCAAGACTCATCATTCAGCATCGAAAAACACTAGTAAACGATACGAAACATGACCTGCCAACAACGGAACGACGAAAATTGACATTGACAGGCGCTGCGAGGCAATTGGCACGACGTGACGAGTCGAGCTGACAGGTGGTTGAAGTGGGACTGGGGGCAGCACGGGAAATTAATGCATGCCGGGGAGAACTTTCGCTGTATCGCTGTGGGTTCCTTTAAGTAGTAGAATGTGCCTCAATATGTTTACCGTATTCCCACGTATATGTTCACTGTTTCCCATCTGGGCGCAGTCCTACACCGCTGAACCCCCATTCTATTCGACTCAGCATTTAAACATACCCTGGAAACGATATCTAGAACGACGTAATTGCAATAAAACTGCCAAAATTTAGTTCACGAGTAATTTTTCAAACCATTTTTCGCATCATAAAAGTAGGTGCCCGATCGGATTAACCAGCGGTAGGCACAGCTAGATCCCAAATGAAAGTTCTGTGCGAATGAATGGATTTTTCGAACCACGTTAAAGACGAAAGGTGGCCTCGACGGCGCACGGATATTGTAGATTTGGAACCCCCATGCCTTGAAACGTAGTGCCAAATTGAGAGGAAGGGGAATGAATAATTTTTGTCGATCTTAGAATAGGTGTATTATTCACAATGAATAATAAACGAAAAGTGGAAAAGGAGACAACAACATACTCTGTTGAAGGAGGGAGACAAGTGAAGAAGGAGGTGAAAGAAAAGAATGGAACATAAATAAGAAACAACATATATCAAAAATAATTTACATATTACGTATCCGTCAAGATCCATCGTCAATCAGTATTTTTAGACGTAGGTGCAGGTTTTAGTTTGCTCTCCATTCACAAGTAGTTCAGAGCTCAACCTAAGAAGCCATTAACTTATGACGCTCTAATATGTCGCTTCCATCAACCTGCTGTGCTGAACGTTGCCTTGTAAACCACAGCTGACTAACGGATCATTTGCTGAGAAGAGGCAAACAGTTCTGACGACTGCCCTGCGTGGAAAGCTCAACAGCATTTGATTTAACTTCTCAAGTGATTGTTGGGTGCAAGAAAGGGAGAGATGGACTGGAATATGGCTAAGAATTAATTGGGGAATGAGACGAGGACCGTATTGAGAGGAAATCCACACCCTGGTGATGGTTCGCTTGAAATACAGTTTGGAGTAAAGTGACTAGAAGACACATTGCACCTCTGGACATAACTATCAGACACTCGATGACATATTCAACTTTTAGCGAACTACACTAATTCAACCTTTACTTTCAACCCGAGAGTTCCGTGAAAGCTCTGGTGGCAACATCTGCATCGGAGCTGGTTGCAAGATGCACCTTGACATTTGGCCCGTCTCCCTTCTTTTGCGTGAATCACCAGAAACCGATTTCATTCGTTTCATGCGAATCAACGGTTTTCTAAAACAGTGACGATTCCGCGACTTTCCAATTAAAAAGAATTATTCGTTATAACATTCGACACTGAGGGCCGTTTTATGCGGCGGTTGACTTGCTCAACCGTTTGATCTGCGTTCTACACTTTTCTTACCACACATTAACGCCACATTTGGAATGTCGTTTTTACTAAATTATTTTGTTGGGCTATTAATGCTCAATGAATCTCTCAAACGAATGAGCTTTCAAGGGAGTCGAAAATTTGTTAGTCAGAAGGTTTTGGAGCATTCAGGAAGACCAGATTAATATCTGGGGTGCTACGAGAGCCGTTTATTCGTATTACACCTTACGCCTCCCAGGACCAAGGTGGATGGGGAGAGGAGGGAAAGTCATGTGGAAAGATACACCGGACCAACAACATTTCAACATTTGATTCCAGTGTTTTTGCGTGGTAGACCGTGAATTTATATTTACTCAAACCGATTTGACTTTAAAACGGGCTATTTTCTTAAAATCTAATCAAAAAGAAAATGTCGGGGCATTCTCACTGGTTAATCATTTACGAACACTTGTCTGCCCCAAAATAAAACGAAAAATAAAACCAATTTTCGAAAATCATTTGGACAAAATTTCAAATTGTGGCATTACCTAACAAAATATAGGTTTTTTAAATACGTGCGTACGAATATCAGAAATTCTGTGTAGGGAAGAAAAGTTAAACTGTACTCCAATTCCAAAATCAGGGAATCAACGGGAACAATCATGTAGCGACCGAGGTGGTTCTCATTTGGTTTTGATAACTTGTTAAATTCATTAAGAAATATCTGGAGCTACGCATCACACAACTTCTCTCAGTCCCACTTGATTTTGACCTTAGGCTACGAGTTCAATTTATTTTTTACTCAGCTCATACGAACTTGTTAGAGCTTAACCTCTCGTTTTCCGTAGAAAGTTCCGGAATTAGTTGAGGCGCCCCTAATCATGCCACGACCATCTAAGAGCAACCGCTAAGCGGGAGATTCATAAGACTGGAAGGGATCGTATTTACCGTTTCGGAGTTATCGGTGGTTTATATTCTGGAATTCAGGAACTATCAGGTGAAAACTGTGAGAAATGACTCGATACGACGGTGGTTTATACTCCGGAGTTTCTGGGGTTGCTTCTAATTACACTGGTACACAAAAAAATATTTGTTGAATGTTTCCTTTACTTTATGAGTGAAATATTACTAATTTGGGGGTGAGAAAAACGAATATGACAATGAAAAAATTTTATTAGCTCTAGTTTATGTGATACACAATGGGTCAAAACATGTGATATTAGCCAATCGATGCAAAACTATACGTTTTTAAGTATCAGCTAACAATTGTGAAAGGTCATTTAGATTTAAAAAAACTTCATTTACAGTGTTCTAAAAGTTTCAAATTGATGTTTGAATACCTGTCAGGTTGGATTTCAAGAACATTATGTGGTTGCTTCGTGACTTCGCTGTCTTTTGACTTGTTTCTTGTAAGTGCGTTCTGGAGCATTCTGGAGCATCCAACAGTAATCCGCAAGCACTGCTTCATTCCAACGACCCTGATATCGTCTCTCCATTTGAGAAACATCCTGATGGAATCGTTCTCCATGTTCATCACTCACAGCTCCACAACTAGGAGGGAAAAAGCCTAGATGGGAGTGAAGGAAATGGATTTTAAGTGACATGTTGCATCCAAGCTGACGGTATTTTTGTAGAAGTTTTGTCACCAACTGAACATAGTTTTCACCTCTTTTGTTCCACGCATGAATAACTGCTTTGAAAGAATCCCAAGCTTCCTTTTCTTTCCCCTCCAAAACCTGGTCAAACGTAGGATCCTTTACAAGTAGTCGAATTTGTGGCCCAACAAATACTCCTTCCTTAACTTTTGCGTTACATAATGTAGAAAATGTTTCTCTTAAATATCTGAATGCCTCTCCTTCTTTGTTCCTGCCTTTGACGAAGTTTTTCATCTAACCAAGTTTTATATGTAGTGGGGTAGTGGGGGAAGAAAAATGTCTTCCGGATCAACAAGAGGATTTGCAACAACCTTTTTACTTTCCTTGGCTCTACGAAGTAGAAAGGAAAGTTATGTAATCGGCTGAAAAAAAAAGTTCTCTTCAGATCATTACGTTTCAGACCCCCCTGAGTCCGAAAAACACTATTTGGGAAAATGGTCTGTGTGTGTGTGTGAACGATTTTTAAAGAAATTGGCCGTATAAAATCCACTCAAACTTCATATCTCGCCTGCAGGTTACCATGGGACGCCAAAATAAGGGTTTGAACAAAATCCACCGAAAGTTAACCATAGTTATCATAGTGATCAAAACACCAAATATTTTTTTTCTCAAAAACGGCTCTAACAACTTTGATTAAATTGTTTATATTGGTAGCTCCCAATATGGAAACTATACCATAAAATTCCCATTCATGGGAAAATGACGAGAGCAGCACAATAAATTATCGACACTTTCGACGAAATCGATTTTAGCGCGGTTTTTAGAGAAAACAACCGTACCAAATCAACTGAAACTTGATGTCTAGCCTACAGGTTACCATGGAGCGCAAAAATAAGAGTATGGGCAAAATCCACAGAAAGTTAACTATAGTTATCATAGTGATCAAAACACCAAATTTTTTTTCTCAAAAACGGCTTTAACGATTTTGATTAAATTTTTTATATTGATAGCTCTCCATAAGGCGATTATATCATAAAATTCCCATCCGTGGGAAAATGACGAGAGCAGCACAATAAATTATCAAAATTTTCGACAAAAAGCGTTTTTAGCGCAGTTTTTTTCTTATGAACTCCGCTGAAATTTTTGTAGAATGTTAAAAAAAGTTGGTATTGTAGTCTAATCCAATACCTAAAGTGTGAGTGTTTAAAAACGATCATGAGATACATGGGACTCACTCCAGAAATTCCTGAATTTCAACTACTGCCGTTTCGCTTACTACCAGTTCTAACAATTATTACCCAATAGCTCTGCAAAAGTAATTACTATCCTTCTTCAAAAAATTCGTGTTTACAGCCTCATTAATTATCTGTGTACCAATTGCTCAATAAAGGTCCTGGAATGAGTACGAGCAGCACAATAAATTCCAGAACTGTAGGCGCTACCGTTTCCTGCTGCTGTGACGTGTTTGTTTGACCAAGTTCAAAGGCCATGTACAAAGTGAATTGACGTAGAGCTAAGGAAAGTTGTGTGTTGCAACGCACCAGATATTTTTCGTTGGGGTTAAGATTTCTTGCAGCCCAGATAATTATCATACGAGAGTTATTAAACCGCTATTGTATACGTACTTTATTGGACAACCGCCCCAATTTTTCATTTTTTAAATCGACGTAGACTAATCGTTATAGCTATGATTTATAAGATCACTTTGGTGAACGGGATTACTGTCGATGGTGACAAAACACGGGGAGAAGACAGGTCTAAGAGTGTTAAGTGTTGGTGCTGTTCCATTTTCATCCCCACCCTGTGTTGGTGTTAAATTGCGATAACTGTACAAAAAAGTTGAGTTTTCTTCAGAAGTTTACGTTTTGAGGAAGGAACAACAAGACTGAATAGGGTGCTAAACGTCACATTGTTTGCTAACTAGAAAAAAGGGTACCTGGGAAACCGGTTTGTGGAAAATTGGAGCTACCACAGCTCACAGGACACAAATAACTAAAACCAGGTATGAACCTTTTTTTTACTGGTTTGAGGTATTCGCCTTATTGTGAATAAACTTTGACGTATAGAAGTAGTTTGTTCTCTCGGGAAATTCATTCACGTTGATTCGGATGCAACCGATTACAAAAATGACGGGTCCCGTTGGAATTCGTGGGAAGCAACTGGGAACGCTCTGAGTCGATTAATATGTAGTTCAGACACCCAACTCGATAATTCGAAACCGATAGCTGAGTTTGAACGTTCACTGCCGAACCGAGGTAGCTGAATGACGTGAGATGTTTTCTCATGAGGCTGAATAAATATATCTACATACCTCCGCGTGAGGTGTCGTCGACTTCTGTTGAATGAAACGGGACATAGATTCCACTGTCTACAACGTTTAAGACGCTGAAAACCCAGTCAAGGGTTCAACGTCGTATGGAGCGTTCTAATCCCATAAGCGTTTTTGCACGGCGCCTGAAATGAGCAACGTACACGCTAGTGAAGGAAGCATTCGGGACCATTTTTACTTTCAACCAAGTATAGGAAGAAAAGTTATGTAATCGGCTGAAAGGAAAATTTCGAGTTCTCTTCAGAGGGCTAGGACTCAACACCATTTGGGAAAACGATCTGTGAGTATGTCCGTGAACGTGATTGAGCGAAAACGGTGGAACCAAATCAACTCGAATTTGATATCTGACGCGCAGATTACGATGGGACGCCAAAATAAGTTTATGAGCGAAATCCACCCATCAAAAACTACTATCAAAAAATAAATATTTTTTTAATAAAAAAGGCACGATTTCGATTAATTTTTTTGTGTTGCGCCCAGCACCGTAAAACAAACATTTCGACATAAATCTGTTTTAGCGCAGTTTTTTCTTTATAAACTCCGCTCAAATGTTACTGGAAACTTCACTAAAATTGAAGTGGTAGTCCAATAGAGTACCTATGCGACGAGCATTTAATGACGCATATAAGATACACAGGAGCTACTCCAGAAATTCAGGAATTTCAAACTTCCGTTTCAATTACTACCATTCCTCTCAGTTTTTAGTCAATAATTGTGTCCACTATCTTTCACGAAAACGCGTATTTATAGTCTCATTAATTCTCTGAGTACTGACTGCTCAATGATTGTCACGGCACAAGTAGGAGCACCAGAATAAATGGAGAGTTGTAAGCGCTATCACTTTCTACCACTGAGCAGACCACGTTAACACATTAAACCAGTGAATCGACGTGGAGTGAGGGACATTGTCTGATGCGTCGCACTTGATATTTGTTCACACTCTACACTTACGATTTTCCTAGTTTAGAGCGGGGGAGTTAGTTTTTTTCCCTAGATTGTGCGGTTTCTGTGTATAACAAATAAGGGAGATATGCCCACCGAAAGACATGCAGCAATGAAAATCGTCAAGTCGGTACCCAAAAACCTTTTAAAACTCCTAATTTAGCTTCACAGGGCCTTTGTTCTATGAATTGTATTAAAACATTTAAAATATTTGAATTAAATAAGCCGTCGTACAGCAAGTCACATCTGATGCAGAATGGAAATTCGTGTCCCCTTTCGAACGTTCAAGCTGTTTCTCGCAGTGAAAAAAAAAGAGCACGAACGGGTTTCACTAATTGAAATCCTTTCACCTCAAGACTCGTCGGAGGTCCATTATTTTTCCCCCGGGGCAATAAGGTGCCCAGCATTGTAATCTCTGCATTTCAGGCCGAGTTGCATGGATCGACGACCAGACGTTTTGCTCGTATTGTCAGTTCGTTCGGAACGCGGAGTCCGCGGGAACGGCAATTGATTCGGAGGGGCGTGGCGACATTGGAGGAGCACTTACCTCGAAGATGAATGAGCTCCAGACACCTTTGAATTCGATTAGTCGAAGGGCTTGCGAGACAATGCTTTCAAGAAAGCTCCGCTGGAACGCAGGAGTGACTGAAATAATTTACTCCGGCATGTCTTCAAGTTTGCAATTTCTGGCAAACGATCTGAAAACGTGTTTTGCATTTATATGCGGGATATATAAATCGCTATAGGTGAGCATTTGCGAGTTACTCGATTTCGGCTGGGAAACTCGGATTTCGACGCGGTCCAACTCACTCCACAAACACCGGCGAGCGAAATGTAACTTGAAAAACAGGAGGAGGAACGTTAGGGTTTTGTCCAAGGAATATTCCGCTGGGTCCTACAACCAAAGCTATCGAAGTTTCATCAGATTTCTTCGAATCATTCTAATCTATGGGTGCACGAGGTTCTGAAATGACAACGGTTGTACTTGTAGCAGAACAATACATAGAAAAACCAGTGTAAAGCAAAATTCGTAGAATTCATAAAACGGGACGAATGTATTGATCAAATGAATCAAAACTACGTAAAGTGTAGTCCTTCAAGAGCAGAAATACGGCAAATTTAGTTTGTACTGCCTCAATCCATTCCGAAATATTGTTTGCCCGCTTGGATCTCTACTTATTCAACACATTGGCAAATCATAACTAAAACACAGAATAATTATGTAAAAAATAATTTTAGGAGCATTTTATTAACACCCAAAAGTATCATCGATTCCAATTCTGACCAAACTGTTACCGAGAAACAAATTCTTAAAGAAAAATCATACGATGTACCAAATCGTGATACAAGATTCGCAAAAGACATACCTATTTGTATCGTCTAAAAATGATTAAAATCTAGAAATTATAGTCAGTTGCCGAAAAACAATTATAAGTTACTCATTCGAGCATCACAGGCGCTCAACCCAGACACAGGCTTTTCAGGAAAACAGGAGATACCTCTGTCAAAACGGTTCTCCACGCCGAGCTTCCTGATAATAACCGCCCTGTTTCACCGGCGTTGGTTGAAACGCATATCTTCAAAATGACATGTACACAAGTTGTAACTCACGTGCCAAAAGAAGTTTTTCTTTTTCAAATTATTCTTTTCCTAGAAGCCTACCTAGCGTGTCTTGTAGATTACATGTTAAATATTGTATGTTAACTAATAATCATCCCTCTTCCACAATCCTTTGAGCTCAAATTGAGCGTCAATTTCCGGAGTGCATCGAAAAGCCTTTCTATTGGTTTTTGAAAAATTCGAAGGTCCTTCCAAATGCTTGTAGCATCGCTTCCATCTCACCGACGTTACTCAATACTCAAGACCGCTCGAGTTCCACGTCGAACATCAGCCTTCTACAGAAAAGAAGTGAAGTTACAAAGTGATTAAACCTTCATTGAGTACCCTGTAAAACGTAGTGCGCCCTCCAATACCTGGAAACAACTCGATTTTATATATATTAACAACTATAATTTTGTGTCACCGTCTAATGTGGGTGTGGGATCGTGAATATCAAGCGTGAGTTGACTGGGTTCAGTCATTCTCTCTCAATCGTGTCCACAATCGCACACACCATGTTCTGAAATGGAAAGGTATGGAAAAAAAACTTTGGAAAAGTTTGAAACGTAAATATCTGAAGAAAACTCAATCAAATTGTCTTTGTTGCCAATCACGTAGCTCTCATCCTACTTTAATGAGGCTGTATAAAGAAAATGGGCATTACAATTCAATGCGATTATTCGTATACATTTTAGAATTATGTGGTAGTAGAGCACGTAAATAACCATTTTTGTTTTCTCCTTGCAGGTTCGATGCTAATAGCTGTAGGCGACTTTAGTGGCGTTAGTGAAACTCCTGGCTCCCTCATTGTGAAACTAGTTTCCCAGACCACTGTTCATTTGCCCCTACTTTCTTAAAGACGATATTCGGAGAAGAAAAAATCTCAAAAGCCCAATGAGCGTTTTACCACTGGTGTTATCGACTGTACACACGTGAAAATGTCAATTTGAGTGAAACACACCGCACATTTGGTGTTGAGAAGCATCATGTATCGTTTTTCAAATTTTTTAAAGTTGCTTGGTGTATGATTAATTTTGAATAATACACGTGACGTTTTCTGTAAGGAACATTTTTTTACTTATGCTTGCCCCACTCACGACGGAAAGTTATAAAATCGACGGAAAAAATCACGACAAACACTTAACAAAAATAATCACAATACGAAAAATGAGCTACACAATAAGTAGAGGAGTAAGAAAAGAATGAGAAGTAAGAAGATAAGAAAAGAATTGGAAAAACAGAGAAAAGTATCAAGTAAGATCACAAATATATTATTTAACAATTCTGCAACTGATATTTTGGGTATTCGAATGAAAATGTCAAATAATGAAATCGACAGGCGGCAAATGAAGGCGGCCCAATGGTACCAACTCTCCAACACATTGTTTTGAAGGAAAACTCGCCAAGTCGCCTCTTCGTTCGAGGGATTCTCGTTTGAGCGTAGTGGCAGCCCTTTTTCCCCACTTTAAAACTCTCGCTAGCTAACTATTAGTCAATTGCCGATTGATGAACGCAATCCGAGCTCAAGAATTATTTCACTCCATGATTATCGTTAACAGATCGCTACCTAATCAACGTTTTAACTAAAGAATTGATAAACCGGCCCATAGAATAGTAAACCTACACAAATGAGTAATTCGTGATCCTATTCGAGGGAATTTAACGACAATGAGTTAAAACCACCATTATCGTTTAGCAATCAGCTTGACGCAACGGTGAAGAGTTTCGAAACCTAACGGTGATAAAATTTTTAAGCGCTTCTGCTCATTAATACTCGTACTTTCATTCTGCTACCCATCGGTTCAGGGAAGAATTGCAATAAGCACAACTGAAGTTGACTTCAGATAGGATTGTAGCGTTTTGTGGCCGACCGAATCGAAACATTTCGAAGCGGTATCTGCGTGTGTCACACAGTGTTTTCAAATAGTCGATACGTACATATTAGTATCTGATTCGCCTCATTCTAAAGTCTCTAATTGCCACCGTTAGTTACGACTTGCCTCATTTTTACTTTCCGATACTATAGTAATCGGCCCAAAAAAATTTGGGTTTTCTTCAGATCTTTACGTTTCAGACCTTACTGAGTCTAAAAAACCTAATTTCGGCGCGTGGTCGGTGTGTGTGTGTGTGTGTGTGTGTGTCTGTAGTTCGATTTGCCGGAGAACGGCTGATCCGATTGAGCTGGTTCCTTTTTTGTTTTGTTCGTTATTTTTTGTAGACACCAAAATAAGGTTATGGACAATTCCGGCCGATGGGAAGGGGGGTGGAGGGCGAAAATGTACCAAAAACAAGGGTTTTTCGCATTTTTCTCAAAAACGGCTTTAACGATTTTGATTAAACTTTCAAATTATCTCGTACTGATCAATATCTAACTTTTCTTCTCGATACATATCTCCATGAAAATACGGTGAACGGAGATATGGGCCCATGAAGCAAAAATAGGTTTTTTACGCTTTTTGGCAAAACGGCTTCAACGATTATCACCAAACTCACAGGATGTTTTCAAATAGTTAATACCTACATATTCTTTCCAATAAATGTTCCTCTGACAGTCCATTGAACAGAGATAAAAATCAAAATGTGTCGAAAATAACGTTTTTCGAACATTTCTGTAAATTCCAGGGTAACTTTTTCACCAGATGTGATAAATCCTAATGGAGTGTCTTCTAGTTGTGACATGAGTTCGGACGACGAAGAGATGAGACCGCGTTTCGTTCGTCGAGGACAATACGGTAGGTACACTATAAAGAAAAGAAAAATTTTTCTTAGAATGTACGAAGAAGGACATACTACTAAACATGCGGCTTCTATAATCGGCATCAAAGAGCACATGTTGTTGAGAAAGTATAAGGAAAACGAAAATGAGCTTGTTTGCCGAAGCAGAGGAGGAAAACGGCGCGATAAGCTTACCACCGAGGTTTTGGAAGCAATTGAGGCTGCAGTGGAAGAAAATCCTGACAGGACTCTGAAGGAGATAAAACGTGTTCTTTTTGAGAAAAACATTGACTTGGCCGTGAGTACCGTTGATAAAGGTCTTTTGAAAATAACTTGAAATTAGCTATCAAAGAGCTGGATCGGATGAATTCTGTAGAAACGAAAGAGAGAAGAAACATTTACGGAGCGGAATTCTGAACATGGGCGCCAGAAAACCGTGAAAATATGGTATTCATTGACGAACCTGGTTTTAATTTGCACCTTCGAAGAAGTCATGCGAGATCCAGGAGGAATACACGTGCTGTTTACACAGTACCCACGGTAAGAGGAAGAAATGTTTCCCTCGTCCTAGCCGTTAATACTCGAGGTGTTGTTCATTATAAGATAATATTAAGAGGCAACTGCAATGGAAAGACCTTTAAGGAATTTATCGCAGAGCTGCACGAAAAAGTGGCGAACCCAACTATCACGTACCTGATAACGGAGCGATTCACCGAGCTGGACAAGTTACCATTAAGATGATCAAATTGGGGTTTAATGTGAAATATCTGCCTCCCTACTCACTTGAATCCAGTGGAGCGCTGCTTTTCAAAAATCAAGTTGTCAGCAAGACAAATTCTCAGTGAGCCCCAAACAAACCGCGACCTGTGTGACCCGATAACCCGAAGCGTCGCAACTGTCACCACATCGGACTGCACAAATTATGTTATGAGAATGATGATAGACCTGACAGCCACTGCTGCGGGGAGATACTTACGTTGAAAAATTTGTTCATCCTTTTCCGTTCATTATGTTCATTCTTACTTGTTGAATGTTACGTTTCACTCGCTAATTTGTTGTTATTGCTTTCCTAGAATTAAATCATGTATTTTTGTCATCCGCCAAATTGACGAGTAAAACCTCCATTTGAAATGTAAAACCTCCAATTTGAAATGAAAAACCTCCAAATTAATGTGTAAAACCTCCAATTTGAAATGGAAAAACCACCAATTTGACGTGAATACATCATACACCAACAGGAGGTAACTACTGGAACATGACCAAACTCGTCTTTTCGAATTTTCCACTGAAAATTTGTAGCTGAATTTGATCAGCCTGACGGAGTGTGTTCTAGCGAGCTATAGAACGCAACTATATTTGTTACTGTCTGTTACACGGAGATATAAGCACACGTACAAGGGAAACAAGATTTGCGAGCGTTAAGTATCATTTCCTAATTTCTCAAAAACGACTTTCACGATTTTGACCAAACTTACGAGATTGTCGTACTTTCGTTTTGTGATCCATAAGCTTTATATATGGAAAGGCGCCTATCGAGTATACAGCGCCCATATTTATAGCAAATCTGCATTTTTTTAAAGTTGTGTGGTAGCAGATGTTTGTGGAGCTTCTGTTACTGTTCGTTCCTGTGGTAAGGGTCATTCAACGAATTAGAGAGTTACAGGCGTCAGTTATTAACATACTCTAATTACCAAAATTTTACCGTGGTTTTCGAAAGAAAGAAATTACATTTACAAGAATTGTGCGACGTCTGTAACATGAACATCATCGTATTAAACAACGTTTCTATTCATATTCTACCTAACGTTTTAACGTAGAGAGTTCAATGAAACTAATCTTTGTGCTTTTTACTTTCCTTGCTCTACGAAGTAGAAAGGAAAGTTATGTAATCGGCTGAAAAAAAAATTTTGAGTTCTCTTCAGATCTTTACGTTTCAGACCCCCCTAAGTCCGAAAAACACTATTTGGGAAAATGGTCTGTGTGTGTGTATGTGTGTCTGTGAACGATTTTTAGGGAAAACCACCGTACCAAATCAGCTCAAACTTGATATCTAGCTCGGAAGTCACTATGGAACGCCAAAATGAGGGTATGAACAAAATCCATCGAAATTTAACTATAGTTATCATAGTGATCAAAACCCCAAATATTTTTTTGCTCAGAAACGGCTCTAACGATTTTGATTAAATTTTTTATATTGGTAGCTCCAAATATGGCAACTATACCATAAAATTCCCATCTATGGGAAAATGACAAGAGCAGCACAATAACTTACCAAAACTTTAGACGAAATCGGTTTTAGCGCGGTTTTTAGAGAAAACAACCGTACAAAATCAGCTGAAACTTGATGTCTAGCCTACAGGTTACCATGGGACGCCAAAATAAGGGTATGGACAAAATCTACCGAAAGTTAACAATAGTTATCATGGTGATCAAAACACCAAATTTTGTTTCTCAAAAATGGCTCTAACGATTTTGATTAAATTTTTTATATTGTTAGCTCTCATCAAGGCAATTATACTATAAAATTCCCATTCATGGGAAAATGACGAGAGCAGCACAATAAATTATCAAAATGTTCGACGAAAAGCGTTTTTAGCGCAGTTTTTCCTTATAAACTCCGCTGGAGTTCTTGTAGAATATTAAAATAAATTAGTATTGTAGTCCAGTCCAATACCTAAAGGTTGAGTGTTTAAAAACGCTCATGAGATACATGGGGCTCACTCCAGAAATTCCTGAATTTCAACTTTTGCCGTTTCGGTTACTACCATTTCTAAACGTGTTTATCCAATAACTCTGCAAAAGTAATTACTTTCCTTCTTCAAAAAATTCTTGTTTACAGCCTCATTAATTCTCTGTGTAACAATTGCTCAATAATGGTCCTGCAATGAGTACGAGCAGCACAATAAATTCCGGAACTGTAAGCGCTACCGCTTCCTGCTGCCGTAAAGCGTTGTTTGACCAAGTTCAAATTAATTGAATGATAAATGAATTGATTAAATAGAATTAGCCATGTACAAAGTGAATTGTTGTAGAGCTAAGGAAAGTTGTGTGTTGCAACGCACCAGATATTTTTGTTTTTGTGATCCCCTTCTTATGAATTCTTGGTTTATATTTACGTGTTTATTCGATATATTTTGTTTTCAAAAATTTTTGTCAATTCGTTTTATTGATGTACCACACATTTCAATGCAATATGGTAACGGCAATACACAGTAGTATGATGGTAGAGTCAGGGGACCCTGAGTCTGAATGCATGCGTTGATAGTCAGTTAATCCTCGTTCGATCCTTTAAAATTCCATGGGTGTTAATCGATCCCGAGCTTTCGTCTGAATACGAATCTTCGTCTTAGGCCATTAGACTACGATCGCTGCGGGGGCCTACAATGGGAGTCAGGCGGTACAGGTATGCTCCAAGACGTTGCAGACGTTGAATTTACGTTGATAAATTATTCTAGGTCAACAACTGAAAGCGGGGTGATTAGATTGCTAAAGGTTCGCTCAAAGTACGAACTGTACGAGTGAAGATTTACCAGACAGAAGGAAAGGGAGAGCCCTGATTCTTCCTGGTTGTGAAATAAACCATTTATTCACTGGGAATCACTAATTCCGACCAAAGCGCTTTCACAAAAGCGTTCGGTTTCCGTAGACTGTTGCGTAATGCTACTGCAAATGCAGATGAAGCGCAGGCATTTTAATTCGTGATGTAATTCCGTCATAAAATCATGTTTCCCTTCCGCGGCAAAACTATCAAGATGAATATTTCTTTAGGAGCTGAACTTCTCCAAAAAAACGCGACCTTTAAAGCTGGAAGTAATTTATTCCAAAACGCCAAGACAGTAATACTCGCTAACTAAAACGTCCTTGTGCACTCAAAGAACCCGAAGATCACGGTTCCTTCCACAAAGTTCACGTTTATCAGGACACTTTAAATTGGATCCTTCAGAGATCGAACGAGACCCTCGATTCATCTTCAGGAAAGCCGCATCCTCTCTTTTTTTTTCTATCCCGTGTCGAGTTGGAATGTCGTGGGATTGAGCAATGTTTCCACTTTCCGCTTTGGCCCAAGAATTTGAAAGTAGATCTTTTAGTTTATTGAAGCAGTTAGGTCTTTTGTATTCTAAATTGTAAAGGGTCAGAAATACGATACAGTTTACAAGTAATAGCTCCTCCAAATCTCAAATCAATTTGATTGCTCGTACAGTTTATGTAAATTAATGACACGTTATTCATGACTGGGAAAGGGACGTTCTCACGAAATCGTGTGCCGCCTAACTGCAACAGGCTCGTAACACTGTTTCACTCTCTTCCCAATATTTCTCGTTAAAGTCCATTATCAATTTCTGCATCTGTAATTTACGACTCCAAACCTTGGCTATTCTTGAAAAATGTTCTCCTGACACATGTTCTCGAAGGAGTAAAAATTACCGAAGCTCCGCAAAAATTTGCCACGCATACCACCCCGTATTTCGTTTTACCTCTTCAAACTTTGTTAGTTATATTAGGAGCGTAACGAATTATGCAGAATGTACGAAGAAAGAAGAATCCAGCAAAAGCTAAGAAAATGCAATAGTGACCTTTCAGTTCGTCTTAATTTACCATTTAGTAGAAATACCAAGTGACATCTCAAATGTTTTTCAAGATCATCTTACAGGCTCCTGGATTGTAGCTTTTGCTTGGCAATCGTTGTGCCACTGTACCGAAAATGGGTCGCAGTAAGGAATTGAACGAGGCAGTTAATTATTATAACAATTAGTTTATTCAATCGTATGGGAATTAGTGTGAAGTATGTGTATGGAACATGTTCTTACCGGCGGCGCCTCTGACCTCCCTGACCTCCTTGCCCTCCCTGACCACCTTGCCCACCCCCTTGTCCCCCTTGTCCACCACCTTGACCACCCCCTTGTCCCCCTTGTCCGCCACCTTGACCACCCCCTCGTCCACCTTGACCCCCTTGCCTTCCTTGACCACTTTGACCATCCTGGCCTGATTGTCCGGACGATCCTCCTTGCCCTCCCTGACCACCTTGCCCACCCCCTTGTTCCCCTTGGCCACCACCTTGACCACCCCCTTGTCCTTCTTGACCCCCTTGCCCTCCTTGACCACTTTGACCAGCCTGCCCTGGTTGACCCGATCCTCCCGATTGTCCTGGAGATCCTCCTTGTCCACCGGCTCCTCCTTGTCCTCCCATTCCTCCTTGTCCTGGAGGACCTCCCTGACCACCTTGTTCTTCATTGTATCCTCTTCTTCCCGTTTCTCCAGTTAATTTCATGGCTTTACTATCATCTTCCGCCTGCATGTAACGTATTCTTGAGAAAACCCCTTGGTGGACGCCTTCAAGTAACGAAGATCCACTTTTGTGTTGAGCGACTGCTTTCAAACTATTTTGCCTTTCACCATGAAGAAGACTCTCACGTTTCATCTGATTGCCAAGCTGCAAATAAAAACAAACCGTGATATCGGTTTTACTGTTATTTTTACTACCAAATTAAGCATCAAAATTTTACTGACCGTGATAAATCAGTGAGTCAGTTTTCATGGCCTGTCTACTATACACATCTTCTCGAATTTCAATGAGTCATCATTTTAGCAACTTAGGTCAGACAATACATAGTAAGCGCTACATTTCCATGAACGCTAGTAACAGGGGATATGAGGCGTGAAAATGGAATTATGAGCCGCTTTCAAGGATGGAAAAAGGGACACTGTACAGAAAACTGAGTTTATTCGTAAGCAGCTTTAGCAATTTTCATTGAAATTCCAACCATCCATTTGTGATCGAACTCAGAACCATGCAACAATATTTGGTTCTTCATAAGCTGATTTAAGTCATAATACCTGTTTATCAACATTTCTGTCAAAACTCCCTGAAGGCCAGCTCAAGAAGCAAAATTGGGCGTTTTGCGGAAGCGGCCTCAACGATTTGATTTTTCTACAACGAACGTAGGACAACCTGAACATATCACTGATGAAAGTCTTGCAGAGCTAAATTGTTTTTAGCAAATTTTCTTAGAAACAAAAGAACAAGATTTTCAAGTATCCGCGAGAGTGCGAAAACCCGTGTCATTTCGTAATGAATCGTGTATTTTACGATACGTATATACGAGCAGTCATAGAGGCTTTCTTCCAACTGGGCCTTGAAGAAATTCCGACCAGGGACCACAGCTCTACTGTGGGAGGACTAGGAATTATAATAGGTAGTCGCAAGTTTACTCTTGTCCATTATCTAATGGCGAGTAGTCAACGCTTAGTCAGTGGGCAGTCGAACGGTGCAATCTCAGATCGCACTAACTTGATGGGATTTTTTGGGCCAATTTACCAAGCTGTGCTCAATCCTGCAGAAGAGCTCATGCAATTTCACTCAAATTACTTTGAGTATGCTGCATATTCTCAGCAAACAAGGGAGTCCCCGTTTCACTGCTATTGCGGAAAAAATGGGTGCAAACCAGATAGAAGAACGTACCCCTTGGTGTTGTCCAGCTAAGATTACTAAGTAACAACTTCAGATGAAAGTACGTAGGATCTATGTGATACATAGGCTTGACGTGCCAACCCGTGTTAATGGCTCCCAAGAAGTAACCCAAGACAAGCGAGTTTTTCTTCGTATCTCAAAATGGTCTTCACTTGAAACGAGAAGAGAACTGAGTTGTTGAAGGTAAAATTAGTTTTTTGTAAAACGTTATTTCTTTCAAAAATAGTTGAAGTCCGATAGATAATGGGTCAATGCACTAATTAAAATAATTGTTATGTTCATAATTTAGAGCCCCTTAGATGATGGAGGGGGAGAGAGAGAGAGAGAGAGAGAGAGAGAGAGAGAGAGTTCTTTGGATTAAACATTCAGACTTTCCGAAATAAGTCTTCTTCCCACATCTCTTTCTAAAACTGACGTATCTCGAGTCTTGAAATTATATTCATTTACAGATTTTCAAGTAATTTTCAGTACATTTCCTTTGACCGAACATTCGATCTCAATCGAAATACTAGTTTGTTTGTACGTTTGAGTTATAGCCTTGAAATGGATGGTAACGATATCGACATTGTTCAGGCGAAATCCAGCCTGACTTATATGGCAACATTCAAAACTCCACAGACTACTTGAAATAACACTGCTTTAGAAACATTTCTGCTCTATATGGAACAACAAAAACTATCAACTCCTGGAGACATTATAGTGGACAACTGTTGGAACGTATAGTAGTTTACAGAAGGAGCAACCAAAGAAATTGAAAGATCATAATTAAATATTTCAATCGGTCTTTTAGGGAAAATATTTTTATTTAACGTCCAAACATTTTAATTCTTATTCGATATACTAATTCATTCACCAAAAGATCATTCTCGGGACGTTTTCATGAATTATAAAAATATTCTGAGAGCAGTTTGGGATTATACCAAATTCGGATTAGTAATAACTGAATCAGTTATTAATTAAAGCATTTTCAATTCGCCATTACTTTATCATTACATTTCAGAGGGTTACGAAATAAAACTCACCGCCCAAGAAGCGCAGCAGAGAAGCAACACCGTCGCAGGGCCGTTCATGATTTTGCACGGAGTTTAGTGAGTTGTTCTGTCGATTCCATTTAAATAGTCCACCAATGAGCGGCGGCCTGTCCTTCGAAAAATGATTGTAGAGATCCCTTCATTATTCGTTTTCCCCCACACATTTTATTGAAGGCCGCGAACAGTGAAGCGGTAGAACATAATAGAAAATTACGAGTTCAAGCATTGACACTAACCTGTCACGATAGTTACTGGGCTGTCAAATACACAAATGAAGATAATGCTTGCCGGTGCGCTACTGAGGCGATTGTGAGAGCAGGGCAGGAAAATTGATGAAATGGTCGATCAATAATTCTTTGGTTTATCACGCTGGTTGATGAAGTACATGTACTCAATAACAAGAGTGATGAATAGGTAAGTTACACGGAAAGCACGCTCTGGAAGCGCATGCACAGATTATTAAGTGGATGGTGAGTGATTATAACAAAACGCCGTAAATCATTTCTTAACTATTTATGATTCCCTTCCACAGCGTGACTGTGACTTGTCCTATTCAAAGCAACGTCAACAAGTATTAAGAATATATCAATAATCCCATCCTCGTTATCCATGCCATTCGATTCAGCATAGTCAACGATGAAAAACAACATACAACGGAACAACGAAAATTGACGTTACGTAATTGGCTAGGTAATTGACACGATGTGACGAGTTGAATTGAAGGGTGGTTGGAGTGAGACGGTAGGCACTGCGGGAAATGAGCGAAACGATAACTTTCGCGAAGTTTACCCGCGAGTCCCTTCAAGTTGTACAAATTGCCACATTATATTTACTGTAATTTCACTGTTTTCTTACCTATTTCAGTCACCATCGAAAAACACATAAGCAACGCTAGCAAACACGACGTAATTGCAATAAAACTGCCTTTAAGGCCAGTAGGCGATTGCCAAGTAGGCGAGGACGACTAGGTTCCATACGAAGGTTTTGTGCGAGAGATAGGATTTTTTAAACCATGTTAAAGGCAAAATATGGCCAAGACGAATTACGGACATTGTGCAGTTGGAATTCCCACGAAACGTAAAGCGTTATGATGGGATGTTTAGTAAACAAAATGTTCCAAACATAGGGTTATTATTCAGAATGACAAAACCCCATACTAGCTTCGTTTAAGATGGTGCGACAAGGAAGGACTCTTCATAAATCCAGCCAAGACCACCACGGTTTCTTTCACTAGACGAAGAAACCTCGACATAGTGCCACCCATAATGCAAGGAGCCAGGCTCCAGATAAAGACAGAGGTAAAATACCTCGGGGTGATACTGGTCAAGCAGCTACATGGAACCCGCATGTGAAATATGCGCTGCACAAGGCAACTACAGCCCTGTGGGCGTGTAGGAGGCTGTGCAGCAAATCTTGGGGCGTAACTCCAAAAATAATGGAGGGGCTCTATAAGGGGATAATAAGACCCCGCGTCACGTATGCTTTCACTATGTGGTGGAAGGCGACAGGCCGGTTAACAGTACAGAGAAAATTCCAACAACTACAGCGGCAGGCGTGTCTTGCGATTACAGGGGCACTGGGTACCTGCCCTACTGCTGCAATGGAAGTCCTTTTGAACATCTCACCTCTTCATATACACATTAAGAGGACTGCATACCTGGAGCGGTAAGGATTTTGCAGACAGAAAATATCTCCACCAGGGTCAAGGCGCCTCCAAGGAATAACTAAACAGTTTAATCTAGAAGAGGCTGCAGTCCTTGCTACTGACATCATGCCAGAGCAGAAGACTTTCGGCTGCCATTCAGTGTCAGCGTTCACTCATGGAAACGATGGGAGAAGGAGACGTTCCGGACAGAGGAGGGCGCCCTGCAGTGGTATACCGATGGTTCAGTTATGAAAGGCAGAGCTGGACTGGGCATTTTAGGGCCCAGCTACAGTCTCGCCAAGCCGCTGGGAGAGTACGCCACGATATTTTAAGAAATTCTAGCAATAAAGATCTGCGCTGAAGAGATCCTGGCCAAAGGACTCAAGTGTAAGCAGATCTACATATTCTCGGACAGCCAGGCCGCATTAAAGGCTATTGCAGCCTACAGTTTTAAGTCCAAGCTGGCATGGGAATGCCTTCATGCGCTCAAACAGCTCAGCGCCCATAACAGGCTCTCCCTTATCTGGGTGCCAGCTCATAGGGGGCACGAAGGCAACGAAAAGGCTGACTGCCTTGCGAAAAGGGGTACAGTGTCCTACCCATTGAGCCTGAACCATACGTGGGTATGACGAAGAGTCACCTGAATCGACTGGTGGCTCGATGGGATATACAGGAAAACAGCGCCCATTATCATCGCCAGCCACTAAGACAATCAAAAAGGCTCATTATGCCTTCCTGTCAAAGGGCGAAGGCGATGCTGACACTCTAGGCAAGATCTGAGAGTTCTGATAAGCTTCCTCACCGGGCACTGCCCACTTAGATATCACCTCAACAAGATGGGCATCTCAGAGGTGGTGGAATGCAGACTTTGCGGCGAGGAGGACGAGACGGCAGAGTATATCCTATGTGAATGCTCTACCGTGGCAGTAAACGCTTCGAATATTTCGCCCAGAACACCATTGAACCCCACATCATAGTGGAATCTGCGGTGAAGGACATACTCGGCTTCCTGAGGGGCGCGGTATGTACGTCGCCTTCTACTAAGAAAGGGCCAGTCTCACAATAGGCCCATACGTGGCCGCAGTGACAAAGGGACTTGTCCCGCATGCTCCCAGGCGAAGAAAAAAGCTTCGTTTAAGTAACGCTTTAGACTATTGGTCAGTGCACAACAAGTTCTACGGCAGGGACGCACTGGCACATGAGCTACTCAAACACATACTGAGCCTTCTTGTCAGTATTCTCACTGTCATGTGAGGTGAACAAGATATTCGAAGTTTTGTGTTGTTGGGAAGAAAAAAAAAAAAAGACCGAAGGAACTACCACAGGCTTGTCTGGTTTTCTTGGTGCATCGCGTCACACACGTTTCTTTATTTCCCAGGTAACTCCGCGATATTTATCGCTCAAGCAACTAATCCATCTGTTTTCCACGCAATGTATACAAACCTGTAAAACTTCATTCAACGGCTTATTTATCGGGAATTTATAGGGCTGTTCATATTAACGCCACGGTCTTCATTGAAGAACCCACGTTATACAATTGATAGGGCCGTCAAAACGAGCCGAACTTTTACGCAGTTCTAAGACCGTGAATTTGATGTTTCTGAGTTTCTGGAGTAGCTTCTACGTATCTTATGAGCGTATTTAAACGCTCATCGTATAGGTACTCTATTGGATTACCACGTCAATTTTTGTGAAGATCGTAATAACATTTGAACGGAGTTTGTAGAGAAGAAATTGCGCTAAAATCTATTTTTGTCTCAAGTTTGGTAATTTATTGGGCTACTCTCGAGAATTGTGCTTAACTAGTGCACAACTAGTTCTACGGACGTTCTATTTTACGGTGCTGTTCAGTTATTTGGATCTGAATACACGAAGAATTCAATCGAAATCGTCAGAGATATTTTTTGAGAAAAACTATTATGTGTTTTGATAACTATAGTTAGTTTTGGGTGGATTTCGTCGACACCATTATTTTGGTGCCCCATGGTAACCTGCGGGACACATATCAAGGCGTCCGCAGATACAAACGCACAGACTATTTCCACGAATAGTGTTTTTCGAATTAAGTAGGGTCAGAGGGTCTCTGCAACGTAAAAATCTGAATAGATTGATGAGTGACGCTATTTGGATGTAACGCTATCTTGCCTCCACCCACTTTTCAATCGGGTTTTCAATTCAATGCTTCCTTAAGAAGCACTTGCAGTAGAGCCAGGTTACAGAGGAGGGCCGCTTTCAAATGTGTTTCGTGATTGGTGCATCTGGCGGCGTATCACGCAGCCTGCATTGCGTATCTCACAAAGAAGATGAATAATGAACATTACTCTCAACTTGGAAGCTTCATTTAAGGGGTCTTTCGGCCGCCTTATCCCTTTTTGAGCTTAATTTCCTCACTCTTGGACCTTACACAGTGATAACAAAAAATACTGGTGTTTCGAATCACACAGTTTTCAGCAAACACCACTAAGTCGGCGATCTGTTGCATATACAAGTGGTGTATACTTGTTCAACGTATTTCAACGAAAACACGCGTGGGAAAAAATCGTACGTGCTGGTTAGTTGAAGTAGCAAGTTTGATCAAAGTGGTGGAGCCATTTTTTTTAGAATCAAAAAACGATAAGTTAATGTTTGGCGAATCACATTTTCCAATCTGTCTTGGCTCACATCTCCGTTCAACGGATATACATATACAGACTTCGCAGTGGGGAGCAAAATGTATTTATAGGTTGCTAGAAGACCGTCCATCAGGTTGATGAAATTCAGTCATGAGTTTAGAGGGACAATTTTGTAAACGTTAAAAACATGAGTTTTGACACATTCTGGTGATTATCACAGTGTCAGAGGAACATTTATGCATAATAATATTTAAATAGTAAATAATTGAAGACATCCTCTGTCAGCTACATGAGAACCATTAAGCCATTGCCACAAAAAGTAAAAAAAACTCTTTATGCTCCAAAGGTTTTTTTTCACTGAATTTCCAGTTGTAGAAGATAATTTGAAAGTGTAACCGTTTAAGCCGTGTGAAACCCCTCGTTTAATGGCACATTCTACCATTTGAGTAAAGGAAAGTGATGTTATAATTCAAAATTTATGAATTGTATCATCTTCCTAGTCAACCGAACAAATCTACCAGCGGTAAAAGAGAAATGATGGCAGCACAAGCAGCACAATTTATTCGATGAAAACAGGATCAACTCCGTCTTTTTTTTTGAAAATATATTCACTTATTAGACAAACTAAAACGGTATCCTTTTCTTTGAAAACCACTTCGTTGAACCTAGGAATTTTATTTGTTTGCCAGATCGTCACAAGACAGCTAGCGTCCGATTGGAAAGAATCTTATTGAGGAAATTGCCGTTTGCATTATTGTAAACGTTGCTAAAGGAAGGATGGTGGTGGGGGCTGTGGGGTCGTGATTACCCTAAAGAACTGTCATACTACTCCAAACCGTCCCGCCAGAGCCTTCTCGACAGTGTGAAAAGCAACTTGTACGGGTGCCCGCAGTTTCGTAACTCCCTGAATGAGGTAGTAGGGACCAGGATGGTTGGGAGAGTTGCCTTAAGGAATTACTGCTTTAATCGATATGTTTTAATCACGATGAGGATCCACCAGTGAATATATGCGTTCATTGCTGGCTTGATACATAAAAAAATACTAACCACTTTTATTGAAAATTGGAATTCTGTGAGACAATACGTACATTTAAACCAAAAGTGTTAGTTTTAATTCAAAAGCGAAGTTGGTTCAATTCTGACTTCACTAGGTTGGTTCTTGTTGCGTCTCGTCCCCTGACTGCTGATCGGTCGGTTCCTCGTGCGTCTCGCTTCCATCAGGACCTCCACTCTGTTCAGCCTCATTCTGGTTGTCCCCACCGTTGTTTTCTGGCGCGGCGCCAGTGTATTCACCATTTCCATCTCCATTGTTTTTATTGGGGTCTTCCTGATTCTGTCCGTTCATAGCTTCAGTTATTTGTTCGGGCTGAGGCGTCGCCTCACTTTCAGAGCTCTCCCCATTTTCCTCAACTACCTGCCCGCCGTTGTCAGTTTCAGTATCTTCCCCAGGCGTTATATCGTTTTCGAGAGCCCCGTCGACGTTCAAACTTCTGATTCCTGGCCGACCAGTAGCTGGTCGCGCAGAAGTAGATCTTGCGTTTCCAGATGGAGTCGTAATGACATTGAGAGCGCTTGGAGGAGGAGTTCCTGGCATGCCAGGTCGATTAGTTACGGCGTTAGAGGCACTGTTGCTTGGTGGTACCGTTCTTCCCGTCACAGATGGATTTGTTACGATATTGTTGTTTGGAGGTAAAGGCCTTATCGTTCCAGTCGGATTCGTAACAACATTGTTGATGTTGGTTGATGGAGAACGTGTGGTTGTAACGAAACCTGGGATTGTACCTTCATCTGAAGGCCTGTTTGGCCTTCTAGTAGTCGAAATTTGTGATGTACTCGGAGAGACTGGTTGATAAGAGGGCACTCCTTGTCCGTTGGAGCTTGACGACCCTGGTGCTGATGGTTGTGCGCAGTTGCAGGGTTGCCCATCTGGTCTCCATGGAGGGCCTCCAGGCCCTCCTGGCCCTCCAGGTCCTCCTGGCCCGTGATGACCCCAATGATCATGATGATGGCCACCGTGATGATGGTCATGAAATGGCGGCCGATCAGGCCCAAACTCGTCAGGAGCCCAATTATGAGGGCCATGCGGATCTTGATCGAACCTTCCTTGCCTCACCCCATTGCTGCCACTGGCCTGTTCTGCTCCGTCTGAAACTTGTGGTTCTCCTACGTTATCACCAGCAGTTTGGTCTTCTTGAGCTGAGCGCTCCCTTCTTCCTAATGGTGTCAACGCATTATTGATTCTATGGAACAGACCCAAACTTGTTGCAGCTCTAATTTCTTGTTCTCTTCGGCTTTTAATGAAGCCAGAAGGGAAGGCGTCCAGCGCGAACCCATTGCAAACCTGAAAAAAAGTTATAGTTGAGTTTAAAAACTGAATACATTCACTTTGTGCGTTCAACACATAGTTAAGAACGGTTCCTATTGATTAGTTATGTGGATTAAGAAACGAGATTGGTACAAAATTTCAATTTTCAAACAACGTCTATTGTGACATGTGTGTATTTGGTCGTCATTCTTTCATTTTAAATCGAATAGACACGAGAATGTGCCAATAATTTGAGCCGTCCCGTCGAGATAGTGGCTTTATCGGTTCTGCTAAATTTTAGATCTCTAGATCAGCGGTATCTGCTCAATATTTACTTTATCCACCCTAAGGGCGAGGGAAGTACTGTAGTCGTGTCAAGAAAAAGTTGGATCATCGTTTTGAGTTCTCTCATATCTTTACGTTTTGAGGCCAACTGATTCCATAAAACCTAATTTCCGCGCGTGGTCCGTGTTTCTGCATCTGTAGTTCAATTTGCAGGAGAATGGCTAAACCGATTGAGCTGGTTCTTCTTTCGATTTGTTTGTAGACGCAAAAATAAGGTTATGGGCGATTTCGGTCGATATCAAACAGTGTAGGGGACGGAAATGTACCAAAAGCTTTGGATTTGTGGCAGTTTTATCGAAAGCGGCTCCCACGATTTTGAGCAAACTCACAAGCTGTTCTTATATAATTAATACGCGCTCGTTTTATCCGTGTTTATACTCCCTCAATAAATGTTCCACTGACAGTCCAGTGAACATGTATAAAAACCAAAATATCTCGAAAATAATGGTTTTTGAACCTTTTTATTGTTACTGTTGTAATTGCTTCACTGGATATGTTCTATCTTACAGCGTGTCTTTTGGCGGCGTATACCCCAAACTTGGTTCTCTACAACTATTTCTGTGTCCATCAGTTGAACGGAGATATAAACAGTCACAGCCCGGATTTGTCGAACATTTATTTATCATCGTTTTTCCAATTTTCTCAAACACTTTCCCCCACCATTTCGGCAAAATTTTCAGATTACCTTCAATTAACTAGTAGCTATGGTTCCCCATAGATGTTTCCGTAGAAACGCGTTGCACGAAGATGAAGCGCCCGTATATATAGCAGATCGTCGTACTTACGATGGTTGCGGAATGTTGTGTGTTGCTACGCACCAGATATTTTTTCACTCAGTTCATTTGAGCGTGACTTTTTGTATTACGAAGAAAGAGGTAGCCTAAAGTTGCGGAACTTATTGAGTTGTTCCCACTTTTTCCACAAACATTATAGGACAATTAGCGCATAAACGAATTAAACTGTCGATATACAGGATCTTCGTGTTTATTGTTTCGAAATCATTGGGTAAAAACTGTGCGAAATGTGAGTAAGTGAAACGGCGGTGGTTTGAATTCCAGAATTTCTAGCATTACTAACTAATATCTGACGTGCGTTTTGAAACTTTCATCCTATGGAGATAGTTTATTAGACTACTATCTTAATTATTTATAGGGGATTAGTATCATATAAGCAAAGTATATAAGGAAAAAATTGGATAAAATCGAGTGTCTTCGATATTTTAAATAGTTTATTGCGCACAAAGGAGAATAAATTGTCTGTAGTGTTAATTGGAGCTGTCCATACAAAAAAAATTTAAATCAAAGTCCAAAGAGCCGTTTTTGAGGAAAAAATATTTGGTGCTGGATCACTATGATAACTGTAGTTATTTTTGGGCCAATTTCGCTAATAACGTGGAGATGTCCAAACTGGATTCGATTTGCTTTTGCGTTTGTGTCGATTGCGTTCAGACCATCGAACTCTGTAGTTCGTGAAACGTCATGATCTGAAAGAAACTCAAACACCTCTTTTCTGTTCCAATTACAGAACATTTTCTGCAACTATGTTGGGCTAAGGAAAGTAAAAATACTCTAGAATTGGATTTAAAAAATAATTTTTAAACACATTCTGAACGCGAATATCAGGTCAAGTTCCGTGGTTTCAGGACTGGTTTCGGTTTACAGTGAGAATCCGGTGTTCCAGAGGGAGGTCTGAATCCAGGTAATGTGAGTAAGTAAAGATGCACAATAACACACACGAAACCGCGTGAGGCAACTCGCAATCGCCCCCTATGATTATCATTGTGTTCTTAAAAAGACTTCTGTTCACCTGACCATTTCTCAAGTCATTTCATGGATTGGGAGGTGCTTGTATAACAATTAGAAAATATCGAAAATTTTAAATTATTTCGGCATTCGTATATTGCCAAATAATACAAATTAATTCGTTATTGACAATAATAAAAATGTTTATTTACTTACGACAACCGCACTGAGCAATAAAATGGACCGCATCGCCTCAAAGTTGAGGATTTCTTTTCTCAACGGCCTTCCTGACGCCGACTAAAACACACTCAGAAGCGTTGGATTCTTTCGCTATTATTAAAAAAATAATAGGCGACAAAACGGGAGGAAGTCGAAGCGGATCTAGCTGTCACCGGAACTCTTCCGGGCCAACCACACAATTTGTCGTACGATTCAACAATCGAGCGGGCATTTCTGCACTGAATACTTTTAAAACAAATCATTCGCCCGAAGCACACTGTAGTTGCGTGCGGAGGGAATGAGTTGTGAACCAGATTTTTTCTCTTTCGACATATTACGAAGCATTATTTATTATGCGTCAATCAAGGTAGTGAATTCACTCCCGACTATTATTATTATATATATTGGGATTATTGATAACAGCCATTATCGTGGTTAATACACCACGTTCATCTGAGTTGAGGAAAGTCGAGGATGACGGAGACTTGTACACCCGTACGTCCCAAACCCCAATGTATCTTTACTGCTCTAGACAAAAATATCTGGTGCGTTGCAACACACAACTTTCCTTAGCTCTACGTCAATTCACTTTGTACATGGCTAATTCTATTTAATCAATTCATTTATCACTCAGTAAATTTAAACTTGGTCAAACAACGCTTTACGGCAGCAGAAAGCGGTAGCGCTTACAGTTCCGAAATTTAGTGTGCTGCTCGTACTCATTGCAGGACCATTATTGAGCAATCAGTACACAGATAATTAATGAGGCTGTAATCACAAATTTTTTGAAGAAGGATAGTAATTACTTTTGCAGAGTTATTGGGTAAAAACGTTTAGAACTGGTAGTAAGCGAAACAGCGGAAGTTGAAATTCAGGAATTTCTGGAGTAACCCCCATGTATCTCATGAGCGTTTCTAAACACTCACCCTTTAGGTATTGGATTGGGCTACAATACCAATGGTTTTTAACATTCTACAAAATTTCCAGCGGAGTTTATACGGAAAAAACTGCGCTAAAAACGATTTTGGTCGAAAATTTTGATAATTTATTGTGCTGCTCTCGTCATTTTTCCACGGATGGGAATGTCATGGTATAATTGCCTTATTGAGACCTATCAATATAAAAAATGTAATCAAAATCGTTAGAGCCGTTTTTAAGAAAAAAAATTTGGTGTTTTGATCACTATGATAACTATAGTTAACTTTCGGTGGATTTTTCCCATACCCTTATGTTTGCGTTCCATGGTAACCTGCGGGCTAGACATCAAGTTTCAGCTGATTTGGTGCTGTTGCTTCCTCTAAAAACCGCGCTAAAATCGATTTCGTCAAAAGTTTTGGTAATTTATCGTGCTGCTCTCGTCATTTTCCCACAAATGGGAATTTTATGGTATAGTTGCCATATTGGGAGCTATCAATATAAAAAATTTAATCAAAATCGATAGAGCCGTTTTTGAGAAAAAAAATATTTGGTGGTTTGATCACTATGATAACTATAGTTAACTTTCGGTGGATTTTGTTCAAACCCTTATTTTGGCGTCCCATGGTGAACTGCGAGCGCGATATCAAGTTTGAGTGGATTTGGTACGATGGTTCTCTCTAAAAATCGTTCACAGACACACAGACATACAGACACACAGACCATTTTCCCAAATAGTGTTTTTTGGATTCAGGGGGGTCTGAAACGTAAAGATCTGAAGAGAACTCAAAATTTTTTTTTCAGCCGATTATATAACTTTCCTTTCTACTTCATAGAGCCAAGGAAAGTAAAAAATTAATCAACTGTGTTAACTTCCTGCAAACGTAACTGACCTGTGACAACCAAAAGATCGCTGTATGTGTGCGCCAATGAACGCGATTGAGAAATATCAGGTCCGCCGCATCACACAACTTTCCGTAGCTGTACATAAATTCACTGGTTATCACGGCTTACTTTACTAATTCCATTTATTTTTCACTCAGTTCACTTGAGCTAGGTAAAACACCACTTCAAGGTGGCTAATGCAGTAGATCTTACGACTCCGGAATTTATTGAGTTGCTGGTGCTCATGCCCTGACCATAATTGAGCAAATTTTACACAGAAAATTAACGAGGCTGTACACATGATTTTTGGAGAATGGGGGGGGGGATAATAATTTTTCTAGAGTTATCGGGTAATAACTTTTAGAAATGGGTGGTAGGTAAGTAAAACAGTCTGTAGTATCCCCTATATATTTTATGAGAGTAATTAAACCGTGTAAACGTTATTATTGGATACAATATAAAGTTTTTAGAAGGTTCTAATAACATTTGGCTCGAGTTTACAATGAAAAAACTGTGCTAAAATCGGTCTTTGTCGAAATGTTTAGTGATGTATTGTACTGCCCCCGCCATTTACGGTACTGTTATCTTATGAGGAGCTTTCCATGCAAGAAATGTAATCAATGTCGTTAGAGCCGCCTTTGTGAAAAAAGGTGTTTCGATCACCAAGTTTTGCTCATACCCTTATTTTGGCATCCAATGGTGACTTGCGGGCTAGATATAAAGTTGGAGCTGATGTGCCGCTTTCCATCAATCGCGTTCACAGACCATTTTCCAAACCCCAATGTTTTTCGGAATCAGCACTGAAGAGAACTGCAATTTTCTTTTCAACCGAATGTATAACTGCTCTTTCTTCTTCGTAGAGCCAAGGAAAGTAAACACGAATGAACCACATCGGTTAGCATGTTTCGGTTTACACCATGCTAATCTCGATAAACGTGGAGTGCGGTTAGACAGGCCATGATAAGTCAATCCACACCGAGAAGACAGTAGACTAAAGAGGTTACAGTAAAATTACTCCACTTTGCTATTTGGCGTGTTCCCTACTTACCTACTTGAGCCCTTTGCTTATGGGTTTTCTACCACGGCGATATAAGTATCGACTTTTCTCATTCAACTGATGAATGTGGCGCATACAACAATTAATTTTCGACGAATGTAATACTGCTGTTGGCAGGGGAATTAATTTCATATATCTTGGAGGTTTACTTGTCGGTCTGGAGCACCGATTTTGCTCATCTATTTCCAGCTGTACGTTTAAGATATTTAGATAATCGACATAGCGTCAGTATTGCCTAAATTGTTGAAGTCATCAGAACGTTGTTGTATCGATCAAGGGCGCCGGGTGAGATGACGATAATCGTAACGTATCGCCTCGAAAAGCAACCACAATAACTGCGCCCATGAAGACGATATCGTTGTTTATTATTACTATTCAACAACATAAAAATACGAAAATTATTAGAAATAATAACGTAGATGATGATAGAAGAGAGTAATCCACGGAGCACAACAGATACAAACATATTATAAGAAAAGATATGAAGTAGCTGGGTCTAACCTCAAAATCTTTTGTAGTTAATATTTTATCAGGGTTTTCCTGGAGTGGAGCGGTTTAGATCCGTTAAGGAGCGTTAACCGAGTCTAACGAGGGTGTACAAAGTTGGTGAAAACGGCTATAATTTCTCATTTAGCCTGTAGATCGTTGTGGTACGCCATAATAAGGGGATGAGAAGAACTAGTATAAAACTAACTATAATCATAATGACGACTAGAACATCACATTTTTAGAACGGTTTTGATTAAATCTTTTTTCATGGACAGCTTCATTCACCGTTAACTTCACATTCGTAGGAAAATAACGAGAGCAGCTCAATAAATCTAATAAATTCTACTTTAGCGCAGTTTTTCTATCGATATTCGATATAAGACGCCATAACAAGAGTTTTAACCAAATCGGCCGACGCGATGGCTCTTACGATGTCGATTCACATTTAAGTTGGTATAATTCCAAATGACTTGATACAATGTTGATACATACAATATTCGTTGATGAAAAATAACGAGAGCAGCCGTTTATTTAATGATTTATTGGGCTAATAAATCATAAAATAAACGAGCTGGGTGAAAATTGATTTTAGAGCAGTTTTTATAATCTAAAACCCCGCTTGAACGATCCTTCTTCAAAAATATCCTGTTGATAGTCCAATGAATTCTGAAATGCCATTAAGAACATCCCACAAAATTTCGGCGCCTTATGGGACGCCAAAATGAGGGTAACTCCTCCGTTCAAAACTACTAGAGTCATCATCGAAACATCAAGTTTTTATCCTCAAAAACCACTTCAATAAGTGTAATTATATTGTTTATCTCGACAGTTTCCTGTAATTTGACCACACCATGGTATTCTCATCTCAGCGCAATGCAGTATCACAAATTTTGATTTTAGAGCAGTTTTTCCTTAATAAATCCCGCTCGTGTGGCGTAGACCTCTTTTTCAAAAAGGTAAGAGTAGTATCCCAATGAACTACCACCCATAAGATAATAGGAGTTTACTGTTATTCATAAGACAATTGGGAGCAACTCAAGAAATTTCAAAATGTCAACCCCTACCTAAAATGATAAATAAAATCCTTCTCAGAAAAATAATGTTGGCAGTCTCATGAATCTCTTACCCACTGATGGCTCAATAATATTCGCGGTATGAGTAAGATCATCTCAATAAATTCCGGAAACCTCTGCTGCGTTTTGTGCGTTTCTATAAACTCGATGAAAAACAGATTTTATTAGCTGCCAGAGTCACACAAATCACTGAATGTGCGTGGAGCAGAAGAAAGTTCGGTGATGTGTCGCATCAGATATTGCAGATTCAGAAGTCTCGGGGACGTAAAGGTTTAGGGGAACTTGAAAGTTTTTTCGTTTTCATTATATTACATCACTGCCTTTCCTCCTCAGTAGGGCGAGGGAAATGAAACGAACTCGTTATTGAAGTTTCTGCGTGTTACCAACTTCCTGAGGTCAATCGGTTTATGGATTGTCTTGTTTCTACTTCAACCAACTGTGGTATGATATCCGCCAAAAATGACGTATTCATTGAGGGTCGCACCGCGTATTATCAACGTGTTTTTTCTGTGATTCCAGGAATATGATCGTTTCCAATGCAAAAAATCGTTCCTTTACACTCTCATGAATTAATTACGCATTTTGCACTCAGAGAGGATCGTGATAAACATTGGGACAACAAAGCAAACTCCGGAACTTTCAGCACTACCAGTTTCTGTTTAGATCATTGAGCTAAGATCCAAGATTCGCAGAGCTCGAATAGTTACTCAGGATGACCCAATCTTCGATATCGATGTAACATAGTAACTCAAACAGACGTGATTAATCGGTATAGGGTTAACAATCAGTGAAAGTACGCTGGGCTGAGGAAACTGGTGCGATGCGTCGCACAACATATTCCACGGCTGTAACGATCTTGGTCAACTAGCGGTTACTTCAGTAGAAATGCGCCGAACGAAGATACTTCGCTTGCGTCTGTTGAGAATCATAGAATTTATACGGGTTGAAGAAAGTTTTGTGGGGCTTCGCATAAGATATTTGGACTAGGGGTCGTGTGGCCCCCTGGACCACGGTAGGAGGGCGAAGCTCCCTCATCCAGAGAAAACTCTTGAAGGGGGTTCCATCGTCTCCTGAGGGGGGACTCTCACAAGCCGCTCGCCAGTTCTTCTGTGGCCGCGTCTTGGAAAGTATCGCGTTACCTCGCCGCCCCCCGCCCTCCCTCTCGTTTCTCCCAGACATAATTTCTCAATCTGATGGAGTGTCGGGTCTTGTGCTCAGTGCGATTTTTCCATTAATTATTTTGCTCGGAGCATTTTGCCAATTTTTCGCGACACGACAGCGTTTCATTTTGCGTTTGCTTCGCGTTTGAATTTGACTTGGTGTTCGATTTGCCGAAATTTCAATTTTTCCTTCAGTGCTATTTGTAAATTGGAAAAAACGTCAAGATGATGTCCCTCTACAGAACGATCAAGGGAGGAACGCACAAGAGGACGCGCGACCGAAGGTAAGAACACGAAATGTCAACCAGTCAAACGATTAATAACATTTTGCATCCAATTTGTTAGCTTTACGGAAGGGATTGTCAAAGACCTGTACAACTCTACAAAGGTTGATTAGGGTAGACTCTGGGTGATATGCTATGGAAATCTGCCCGCTACGCACGTTGCTTCCACGCCTGCTCAGATGTTCGTATCGCGAACTTTGGTATTCTTTACCTAATCACACCTAACAAACACTTCATTTCCAAACAAAATGCGTTCATCACGTCGCGATCGCAATCCAAATTTGCATTTAAGCTATTCATAAAATACATTCTTACGATATGATTACATTTTAATAGAATTTACGTATATCATTTGCGCATGTTTACATCACTAAGGAGATGGAATAGGAAATGCCTTAAAAGAGACCAAGCTAAAGCTCCTCTCTCGGAAAACGACTACTCAAAACAATGGAAAAGTAGTGCAGACGTAGTTATGGGCCGCTTTAAAAGTAGCCCCCTTCGCATCTAGTTTGTATTGGTTTGTTGCAACAACGATTGCCTTGAGAAAAATAACTCGCATTAGACTGTTTCGCTTGTGCTTCTTGACAGCCATTTTAAGAATTAAATTTTTCACTTCAAGTTCTTCCCCAAAAAGCTTATGATTAACTTGAATATCAAGTGCGACGCATCACACAACTTTACTCAACCACAGACGCATTCAGCAATTTTATCACTCTAGCTACTGGTACAATCTGCTTTTCGTACGACTCATACGAACTTATGCCCAGACCATTATAAAGTAATCAGCGCATAGATGATTGATTCATGAGACTGTCAAATTGATTTTTCTAAAAAGGATCGTGTTTTTGGCTTTGCAAAAACCGTGACATAACGAGGTGATTTGAATTCCGGAATGACTGAGGTTGCCCCTAATTTTCGTAACTACATTTTACAATTCCGTAGCACAGGAAGTTTATTGAACTACGGCCATTATTTTGTCAAAAATTATTGGTATCGTGTGAGCGGGATTTATAAGAAACAAACTGTGCCACAATTGGTTCTGTTCGAACTGTTAGATAATTTATTCTCCTCCGGTCATTTCCCACGAAAAGAAATATCACAGTACAGTTATGTTATTTTAAACTGTCCATACACAAAAGCCGGTTTTGAGACAAAAAATTAGTGTTTTGATCACTATGATAACTGTAGTTAGTTTTGAACCAATTTTTCTTGTATCTTTATTTTGGCGTGCCATGGTGGTACACAGGCTGAATACCAAATTGGATCCAAATTGGGTCAGCCGTTTTTTCTTTTCCCAAAACAACTTAGTAGTCCTTGAAGCGTGAAGATCTTATGAAAACTCAACACAAAATGTTTTTTTTAATTGCTCAACTTTCCTTCCTCGTTCGTAGGGGTAAGGAAAATGAAAAATAGAAATGTAGTAGGAATTCAATTAGCCAAATTACAAAAGACATGTGACTTCTCTTCTCTCTTTTTCCGCTCAGCAAATAATTCATCAACGTTTCATCACCGCAGCTCATAATAATTTTACTGCACCACACACTCTTCTAATTTCTACGACTCGGTTAAAGGGCAATTTTCCCGTCGAGTAGCTTTCTAATTATTTCGAAAGACGATGAAAATAACGTTTGGAGCGCTCGCGTCCAATTAATAATGGATCGTTTTCTCAAGGGCATAAACGTTTGTTTCATTTTCTGTTGTAACGATTTCAGTGGGTAAAACATCGTCTGAAACAGAGGTGAGTAGAGGCCACCAACTTCGTTAAAACAGAAAGCTTTGTCTTTCTGGCCGGCAGGGTGTATACCGGTGGCCTATTGTCAGTTAAATGTCTTGATTTTAATTAGGAATAAATTAGTACCTATTTCATACAAATAAAACGTGACCAAGTTATAAAAGGCTTTGTAGATGAAACTTGTAGTCTGGTGGTTGAGTGTAAGTATCGGGAGACAAATAGTGAACTCCGCTTGAAGTAAATGATTTAAAAACGTGCTCCTAACAATGAAATGGGGTTTTAACGGAAGTTATGGCAAATAAAGCTTAAGAGAGCAACATACTTGATTATACTAAAGCGACTGTTCGTTGGAGTGAGTCCTTTGAAATCCCCTGAAATATTCAAACTGAATTGAACGAACCTGACTATCCTGTGGATTATGTATGATAGAAGAAACGTCGAGAGTATGGCAACACACTACTTACCGCTACCCCCGATTCGTATTTTTGTTGTGTATATGTTCAGAATTCATGGGAGAACAATATACAGGTATTAACTAGTTGAAGACACCTGGCACAGATGAGTTTGGTAAACAACGCGTCTTTTGAGAGAAAAATATATTGTCAGTTTTGAACCGATTTCGTTCATACCATTATTTTGATGTGCCGTGGTGATTTGAAAGCTAATTGTCAGATTTCAACTGATTTAGTTCTGCCATTCTCTCTCAGTCGTGTTTGCACACACACACACATACTATTTTCTCAAATGGCGTCTTTCGGGCTCAGTAGCCATCGATCGACCTCCAGAAAATTTAAAAAGTTTCTTCGACCTTTACGTAACTTAAAAAAAAACGAATTTTCAAAATGAAATGTATAAAGCTATCCGGAATTAGGAACGGCTTTTGGCGGGAAAACGCTTTTTCTTCGCCTTGACAAGGTCAAAAGACCAATTTGCCAGATTGATCCGTAAAAATTCACCGAGGCCGACTCTTTTCCAATCCTTCAGCACGAGACAACCTTATTTTCCCCTTCAGTGACATACGGGAATATTACTGGCGAATTTCAAGCTGAGTTTCAAGCGTCCGACGGGAATAAAGGATCCGTTCCGCTTTTACCGCGACTCGCGTGACGTGCACCAAGAACGATAGTGAGCGTGAGAGAGATAAAAGAAAAAAAGGGTGAAATTTCTAACTTAACAATTTGATTCGTTCGGAGGGTGTTCGAAGATCTTTTCTCGCGGCACACGACCAGAGTCATTCCAATCCCCCGCTCTAGAACATTTTAGCGAAGTGTTGACCAATTGATTTAGATCGAAATTTCCTCAGAGGTAAATGGTTTGGGTGCCTTGAGGTTGCATTGTCATCTGTGTTCAGCTACTGTTAGGGCATCACTAATTCTTCTAAACAAACATTGCAATCCCTATGTACAGTCCGGTTTTTACATTTTGGTAAGAACCACATGCGATCACCCAAATAAAACGTTTGTCTTCGAATGTAACAGCAAAACAAAAGCATTTAAGTTACGGCATGGACGTAGCGGCTACTAGGACCAGTCAACCAGGGCGTTAAAGCATTCATCGACTCATCGATCGCTTCACAGAGCGCAGACCACAGCCTAGCCATATCTGTGGGCTCCACATCCAGTGGTATTGCTGTCCTTAGGAATTCTCACTTGGCCACCCGGGACATGCTCATCCCTCCAACGGGCGATGGCCATTATGCTGATTGGCTATTTCCAGCTTCCCGTTCTTTTCATTTCTTCTTACCTTCCTCAGCCCTACATATTAGGAGGAAAGTTATGTGGTGTTAAGAGTTACTGTCCCATCCCTATGTTCCGCCCTACACAGGAGATCCTTCGCCACTAAATAAGCTATCAGTGTTGATGGAGATCGATTTCTTGTTTGGCTGAAAACCACTCAAGAGCCTTGAAGAAGAACCAGCCGCAATTAAAAAGTTCTGTACGTTGTGTGCAGAAATGTACGCCATAGTTAAGGAAGTAGAGTGTGTGCTCTATAGAGCGAGAGAGAGAGAGAGAGAATACTGAGCCGAGGTTCAAATTTGACGTTAGCCTGCAGACCATCTTGGGACACCAAAATAAGGATGTGAGCAACATCGGTCTAAAACCAAGTATAGGAATCATACTGATCAAAATACCAACGCAACTGTATCATTAATTACTATACGAAGGAAAATGACGAGACTGTGAAGCATAAAGCGGTAGCGCTTACAGTTCCAGCATTTATTGTGCTGCTCGTACTCATTCCAGGACCATTATTGAGCACTTGGTACACAGATAATTAATGAGGCTGTAAACGAAAATTTATTGAAGAAGGATAGTAATTACTTTTGCAGAGTTATTGGGTAAGAACTTTAGAACTGGTAGTAAGTGAAACGGCGGTAGTTCAAATTCACGAATTTCTGGAATGAGCCCCACGTATCTCATGAGCGTTTTTAAACACTCACCCTTTAGGTATTGGGTTGGACTACAATGCCATCTTTTTTAAACATTCTACTAACATTCCAGCGGAGTATTAAGGAAAAAACGCTGCAAATTATTACACAACGGTTTATTATTCGGATAATCAGCTTGACCTAGCATTAATGCTCCGAGACCCATCCTGTTCGATTCAGCATCGAAAAATATCATAATGAAACCCAAAAAAAGGCCGAAAAGAACTGAATCGTAATATTAAAATAAACAAAAAAAACAGGAAAGTATCTAGAAAAAACTGAATTTTAATATGAAAACATGCACGCTAAATACTAATATCAAAATTTAACCAAAATTCTATGAAAAAAGCGTAATGAGAATGAAACGAAAGAATCTAAAAAAATTGAATCGTATTAAAACGAAAACGTCGGGGAAATTGGAAGAGTAAGGCGAATGGGGAGAGACCGGTCGTTGGGAGGGAAGCGAGCGGGAGGCCGCACTCGCTCGCCTCGAGAGCGGTTGGTTTTTAATGAGACGGGCGGGGCGGTCAAACGACGAAACGCTTGTAGCTCCCGCGTTGTACTGCGTTTCGTTAATTTTTTTAACCGTTTTTTGCCCATTACAACCACGGGCTTCGTCCGATCGGATTGCCGAGATGGCGGGCACAACTAGATACCAAATCGGATTTTTGGGCGAAAGAACGAATTTTTTAGACCACGTTAAAGGCACAAAACGGCCCGGACGGCGGACGGGGACGGGGACGGGGGGACGGGGACGGGGACGGGGACGGGGGACGGGGACGGCAGACGGACATTGCAAATTTGGAATCCCCATGTCTTGAAACGTAAAGTATCAAATTTTGAGGGGGGGTTGTAAAAAATTTTTCGTGACCGAAAACATAGGGTTATTATTCAGAATGAATAATAAACCAAAACCGCGCTAAAAACGCTTTTCGTCGAAAATTTTGATAATTTATAGTGCTGCTCTCATAAGTTTTTTTCGGAAGGTAATTTTATGGTATAATTGCCTTATTGAGAGCTATCAATATAAAAAATATAATCAAAATCGTTGGAGCCGTTTTTGATAAAAAATTTTGGTGTTTTGATCACTGTGATAACTATGATTAACTTTCGGTGGATTTTGCCCATACCCTTATTTTGGCGTCTCATGGTAACCTGTAGGCTAGACATCAAGTTTCAGCTAATTTGGTACGGATGTTTTCTATAAAAACCGCGCTAAAATCGAATTCGTCGAAAGTTTTGGTAATTTATTGTGCTGCTCTCGTCATTTTCCCACAAATGAGAATTTTATGGTATAGTTGCCATATTGGGAGCTATCAATATAAAAAATTTAATCAAAATCATTTTAGCCATTTTTGAGAAAAAAATATTTGGTGTTTTGATCACTATGATAACTATAGTTAGCTTTCGATTTTTACTCATACTCTTATTTTGGCGTCCCATGGTAACCTACGAGCCAGATATCAAGTTTGAGTGGATTTGGTACGGTGGTTCTCTCTAAAAATTGTTCACAGACACACATACACACACACAGACCATTTTCCCAAATAGTGTTTTTCGGACTAAGGGGGGGGGGTCCTGAAACATGAAGATCTGAGGAGAACTCAAACATTTTTTTTCAGCCGATTACATAACTTTCCTTTCTACTTGGTTAAGCCAAGAAAGTAAAAAGGTCGATGTTAGTGCAGTTTTTCCTTACAAATTCCGCTCAAATGATACTAGTACTTTCAGAACAATAATGGTGGTAGTCCAATAAGCTATCTATATAGCGAGGGCTTAATAACGTTCACAAAATAATTAGGAGTAACCCCAGAAGTTCCGAAATTCACACCCGCCAAATCAAAACACTTTTTTCTGCAAACGAGGCAACGGTAATGTAAAATGTTCGTATGTGGAAATAGAACGAGAGCAGCGCAATAAATCGTCAAACATTCCGAATAAAATTCAATTATTCCTTTTGAATCTCGCTCATATGGCATTTGCACTCTCGAAATATTTTGTTGGTTCAATCACCTTTTAATAGTGATCAAAGACTACTTCATAAATTCTGGAATATAAACTGATGTTTGTAGTTTTTTCTTAGTGTTTTCCTATAATTTCACAACTATGGGCAGGAACTTATCCAACAAAAGATGTTGGCTGTACCAGTACATTGCGATAAATAATAAATCCCGCTATCAATGTAAAACGTGAAGGTCCGTTTCACGAGAACGTTACGAACGGAGTGGAAAATAGATTGGACCAGTCGCAACAATTTACGTGAGCCTGAGGAAAGGTGTATGATGCGTCGCATCAGAATTTTTTTTCACGCTGCACGGCGTTTTTCGGACCACACCAACGTACCAAAATCGCCAATGTAACAAGACAAACATTATGTGGACTTGTTGAGCAATAAATAGGTCTCCTTTTCGTGCTGTACAGTTCCAAGTACATGCGCCATGCTCGGAAATCTCTCCGCCAGCAGCCGTAGCCACAGAATGACAGCCCTCCGTCGGACAATTGACATGACGTTGAGCGCTTAACGGAAACAGAATAGTAAACAGGCATTTTTGATAGCTTGCAAACAAATATACTACCTGACCAGCAGCTTTTCTTGACGTAAAGCACTTATATCATTAGTAGTTGATTATTTTGAATTTATTACCTAGTGCGATAATACGGACTGAATCTGAGCCCCATAATTGTCCTTCACTCAATTGGCGGTGCTCCAATTTCCGAGTTGTTCAACTAGTGTTTTTGATTCTCGCCCTAGATCGAACCCGTCTGCCCACTTCAGCTCACATCTGCTCCTGCCGGTAGTTGAAACACATACCCGCCTTTAATTTTGGCTTTCACTTCCTTCAACAAAAATTGCTTTTTGTTTTGAAAGAGTTCGAACGAGAGAACACGCTATCTTCCACTATGAATCGGCTCTAAACCGTCTTAGAGCTCTCGCCGGCCGCGTGTAACCAAATTACGAGGATTAAAACGCTTTAAGACAAGACGGGGAAAAAAGGCGCCTTTTCTTGCTGTTGAGCTCATTAAATAACCCACGATTTCTTAATTTCCAGGCTTCTTTTCGTTGGAACTACAGACGTAACCAACTGACGATCTTTTATGCAACGCTGAGGGTCAAAGGGCGTGAATTCGATATTTTCGTAAAATTAACGTTAGGTTTGTATAGAAAATCTTCAAAAATTCAAAATATTTCGGTCAAATGTGAAATAACTCCAATTAGTTTCCAGTATTTCCCGAGAGAAGATTATTCCGAACCGAAATTAGTAGAATTTTTCTATTAAATAATAAAATAAACTAGTACTTAGGCTATTTACTTGCAGATGGCATTTTTAACCAAAATCTCTGAAGTAGTTTTTGAGAAATATGCCAAAACCATTCATTCGAGTACACCCCTCCCCACCAACCTCGATGCGTGTAACAAAAACCTCTCCTATCCTTAAAAATGCGGAACCAAACGAAAATAGTTACGCGGTAGACCACTCAACTTTCCTCACTTACATTGAGCGATTGTTCATGATGGCTTTTGTCCAATATATTTGTCATTCCCTTCGTATGAATTTAGTTAAACATAGGATGACTTTCGACTTAGAAACTGGTAACGTGTAAAGTTAACAAATTTTTGAGCTGCTGCTACGTATTCCCCGAACTTCATACAAATCAAATGAATAATTAATTGATGGGGCGGTCGGCATGATTTTTCTGGGAGGCTTCGTGGTAACTGTTATCGGCAAAACACTGCGAAAAAAGCTAGTTCACAAAACGAATTTGGTTACGATTCTGGGATTTCTTACATAACTTAACATACAGAATTTTTGGGTACGCCATATCGTACGAGCGAGATTTAGAAGAAATACGCTGCACTAAATTCTGTTTTCGTCGGCATTTCGAACTGGAAACCAAAAATTTGAACAAACTACGGAATTCTGATCGTAAACCTGTATCATCCTATTACTCAATTATTTGACGATTTCTGGCCCTAAATATATTTCTGACAATAATATGTGAGAGTACGGGTTAAGAAAATTCCACTGCCGACACGACTGGGGAAATAATCCAACGAAGGCCGCGCCATAATCACACGCAATTCCTTTCGAACCGTTATGTTAAGCTCGACCTATATATTGCAAACAAGTTAGTTGACAGCAAAGTTGAACAAGTAATGTACGTGGGGCCGAGGAAGTTTATACGGTGCGCTACACTAGATACTTTAGAATTATAACTAACGAACGAAGAAAGATCGTTACTCTCAGGACCCAAAGGTTGAGAAAAAAGAAAAATTCACAACTCAAGTTATTGAGTAAAGGAATAAATTGGGATGAGCGAATTTAACAAAATAACAAAATGCTCATGAATATGTTTGGAAAGTAAACGAAGTGGTACTAATAATAAAAATATAAAACAGCTGATAACAAAAACGAGCATAAATCCTTTGCTTAAAGAAATAAATGTTTTCTACGCCCATGTACGTGGCACGCTAACAAAAGAAAAACAAAGCAAATTATTATATTATTATTCCCTTGGACAGCATGATTGGGACCTATTCTATTCCATCGAAAAGTACTAAGGTTATAACATAGCTATGTCAACATTCCAGGAAACGTTTGTTTAAATCACTATTTCCGAAAAATACAAGTCATTGATACCAAACATGACCTGATTACAACGGAAGAACGAAAATTGACATTTTCAAGGCGATTGATACAACCTGACGATACGAGCTGACTGGTTGGAGTGAGACGGAAAGTAGCGTGGGAAGTGAGAAACGGAACTTGCGCAACATGGACCTGCGAGTCCCTTGAAGAAGTACAATTTACCTAACTATTTTTACTGTGATTTTTCTTTTCTCATTTTTGACAAAGTCTTTCGTCTCTGAGACCCCAATTGGACTCATTATAGAAAAATATCTGGGAAACGATACCAAATGTTATAAAACTGCGCGAATCTCGTTTTTGGCTAGTTTTTTAAACCATTTTTTACCCATAACAACCACGAGCCTTAAGGGTTGCGGGTTTTGCTAGGCGAGCACAACGAGATCGTAAATGAACTTTCGTGAGTGAGAATGGGTTTTAAGATAAGGTTAAAAGCAATATACAGCCTGGACAGCGGACGGATATTGTGGGTTTAGAATCTCCGTGCCTTGAAGTGTTAAATTTTGATTGGGCGCGGGAGTTGTTAAAAACATTTCCTGAACGAAAACATCAGCACAATTATTCATAATGCTATTATAACTCAAAAACTATACCGGAGTCGTAGCTTGTCAACACACCACACAAAACTGTAAATTTGGGATTCACAGTAATGCTGGAGGACAGACGAGACCAGAAAAAGCCTGGTATCACGCGGTTAGCCGTGATACAGAATTGACTGCTACGGAAGAATGATAGCTCTCTGACACAAACAATTTAGCGTCCACCCAACCGCGCATTGCGTCCTGGTACTTTCGTTTTTACGTTACAGGGCGGTCAGTGACTACGGCAGTCGGAGATGTGATCGCATTTATCAAACTCAGGTGACGGATTGATAGCGTTTAAGGGGGGGGGGGAGTCCTTACGCTATAGTCGCACGATATCACGTCACGGGGTTTAACTATTTATGCGAAGCGATATGGAGTAATGTTGGTACCATTCAGCTAAAATCAATTTCCGTCAGTTTTGTTTCTTTATTTCGTTTTTATGTCTCATATGTCACCCGCGTGCCTGTCCGATATTTGAATTTAATTTAATTTTCACTGGTTCGTGATTGACGTACGAATATATCGAATCATCCGTTATGTTCCTATTCTTTTTAGTACGTTTTACGTCCTTGTTTACCACGTGTTCGTTCAACTCAACTTTTTTCGCACATATTTTATTTTTCTTTCTTGAGTTCGTGTTTTGTTAATTTAAAAAAATGTAATTGTACAGTGTTTATATCATCGAGATAATTTGTCTGTTTTTGTTAGTTCTATGGTATCTCAAGTTCCCCTTTATTATTTTCCGTATATAATCAGCGGATTTCCATCAAAATGACTCAGAGTTTTAGTATTTACTACTGTGTGTTACGAAGCAAAAATGCCCGTAGTTCGGGATCGGAATCTAGGGCTGAAATCTATGTAGAAGAGCGCGTAAAACGCGTCCTATGAACCTAGCAGAGTCTTCTCTTTTAGCCGAGAAATGCGAACATTTCTTTGTCAGAGAAATAGGATCCATCAGTCGGAATTCATTGCGTATCACTCGAACCTTGAACCAATGGCACGTAACAAAACAAAAGTTGAAATAAATACAATATGTTTGATACCTAATGTTACTAACTGAATTGTTGCATCAATGGAGCTTCGACTTGCCAATCAAAGATGATCAGGGGCCATTACAGTGAGGTTCATTAGAGTGAATTGATAAACAGGTCGAATAAACAGGAGTTAGTCTGAGATTTGAATTTCGCTTGAGCTTTGCGACTGATATTGGTAGACGAACCATATGAAATGACCATATCAAATATAGGTGTAACAGTACGAGGCGAAGATTTAACGCTGACAACAGGTTTTTCTCATAACTCCACTTTGAAGTGATGAACTTTCATTGTATAACTCTCAGCGTCTAATTCCCAACTTTACTCACGGGCTCATCACTTCCCAACCGCAACAATGATTACTTTATTATTCCCTGAGGGGCCTGCAGTTATCAACACTTCTGATTATCCAACAGTTACTTTTTCGTTATTCTCTAAAATAGTCGGCTTATTCTCAATGTAATAAGACTGTGAGAAAAAAGGGTTCGCCTTCCATTCATCCAGCCTCAACACAGAAACCTGAGGGCCGAACCCAGGTGATTCAGCTCACAATTAGGCTCGCCGTCATCATCCACTTTTGTCATCACTGGTTCTGAGTCTGTCGATCCAGCCGTTAGGTCACCGCGTAATTAAATGTTTGACTAGACGGTTCGCCAGCTCGTTCAGAAAAATTGAGAAGTGGAAGCCCTTCTCAAGAGCATAATTTTCTATGAGTTCATCGAAAGGATCGAAGCAGTTAGTTATTTAAGCAATAGTATAGTGAAATATAGAGGTTACTCACAACAGACTTTCCAATCTGAAGAATCGTTTCACGCATGAACGAAAAATATATTCTTTCTTGATAATTGCAGAGTAACGAAGGATTTGATCTGGTGTGGTTGTTCACATTTCAGACGGGACCACACATAAGGTGGCAACTTAGGAAAGAAGGAAGCATTTTATTTTTAATGTCAAATATTTTTGTTTATCCGTTTTTTCTTTTATCATTATTATGGAACAATTTGTGACGGGATGTAGTAGTTCGTAGTGTCATCGATTCCATAGACTCGCCCGCCACCAACGATAACAATCCAGAGGAGAAACCTTCCTTTTTTTCGTCATCGTATCTACCATCGCCGTGTTGGCTTCATACCCTTTTGATGCATACTGGTTCATCCTTTTTTACCACCGCCAACCATACTTACTACCGACTTCAGTCTTCGACATCGTTCATACCCACCTTTTTCAACACCAACGTCATCCACAAGTATATATACTTTTAGCTGCTGTGAGTTATCCGTGGGTGGAATACGTACATTTAACCAACCGATTGTCTCCAAAGCACTGTTTTAGTTTATTAATTTATATATTTAATCGGAAAATTGAAGTGTTTATTTTGTTTCGTTTCGGTTCGATTATATTTCGCTTTCCCATTACACCAACCGTATCTTTTTTGTTAAATGTTCATTAACACCTTTTGTAGCGGCATATTATAATTAGTCCCCTGATCATCAGCACAAGGCTCTTAATAGCCCAACCATGATCTGTCCAAAATACACGTCGCTTCGCTCTATCGGGGATTTTTTCACAAGTGGGATTCGCCGATATAATCAACGATATTGTTTACCAACAAAAAAATATCTGGTGGGTAGCCTCACATGTTATCGCAACCCCCGTAAATCCGGAGATCTGGTAAATATACGAGCGGCTCCATGTTCGTTCAACTCACTTTTACAGAAAGTTTATCCAGTAATGTAGCAAAAAGCACTCTATAAGTTTAATCAAAATCGTTCAATGAAATTGACATTCGACAAATCTCTTTTTCGATCTACTTTGGCTATCTCTTTTTACTTTCCGCTACCCGAAGGGAAGGAAAGTATAGTAATCGGCCCAAAAAAAAAATTTGAGTTTTCTTCAGATCTTTACGTTTCAGACCCTACTGAGCCTAAAAAACCTAATTTCGGCGCGTGGTCCGTGTGTATGTGTGTGTGTATGTGTGTGTGTGTGTGAGTGTATGTGTGTGTGTCTGTAGTTCGATTTGCGGGAGAACGGCTCATCCGATTGAGCTGGTTCTTTTTTTGTTTTGTTCGTTATTTTTTGTAGACACCAAAATAAGGTTATGGACGATTTCGGCCGATGGGAAGGGGGGGTGGGGGACGAAAAAGTACCAAAAACTAGGGTTTTTCGCATTTTTCTCGAAAACGGCTCTAACGATTTTGATTAAACTTTCAAATTATCTTCTCCTAATCAATACCTAACTTTTCTTTTCCATACATATCTCCATGAAAATACGGTGAACGGAGATATGGGCCCCTGAAGCAAAAATAGGTTTTTTACGCTTTTTGGCAAAACGGCTCCAGCGATTTTCACCAAACTCACAGGGTGTTTTCGAATAGTTAATACCTACATATTCTTCTCAATAAATGTTCCTGTGACGGTCCATTGAACAGAGATAAAAATCAAAATGTGTCGAAAATAACGTTTTTTCGGACATTTCCGTAAATTCCAGGGTAACTTTTTCACCAGATGTGATAAATCCTGATGAAGTGTCTTTGAGTCACCCATACCAACATTTCGTTCTCTATAGTTATTTCTGTATATATATGTTGAACGGAGATATAAGCCAAGTTAACTCAGAAAAGGAGACTTGTCGAATATTAATTTATCGGTATTCCAATTTTCTCAAAAACGGCTCTAACGATTTCGATCAAACTTTTGGAGTACTCTCAGCTAACTAGTCCCTACATTTTGTTCTCCATAAATGTTCCTGTAAAAATGCGTTGAACGAAGATATAGCGCCCGCATGTGTAGATGGTGTTCGAACTTAAAGGGGTGGCGGAAAGTAGTGTGTTGCTACGCACCAGATATTTCGATGTATAAATGTTGGTATAGGTGAGGTTGATAAAAATTAAGTTGTGCTTTAACTTTAAAAATTTCAAAAATTGAAAAACTTAAATTTTGGCTCAGAGAGGAACATATATGGGGAATAGTATATAGCTATACTGACCCTGTAAGTTCGGTGAAAAATGGTTGCATCCGTTTTACAAATAAGTAAAAAAAAAGAATTCTTCATCCTGTATTTCCGTTTTCCCACACGTATGCGTAGTAAACAAATGTTAGGTACCGACTAGTTAAAGATAATTTGAAAGAGTAATAAAAAAATGTTCGTATCCTTTTTGAGGAAAGTGTGAAAAACCTGCTTTTTTGGTATGTATTGCTACTCCAACCAAAAATTCATTCAGTTTGAATAAGTTATGCTCTACCGACTCATCCTATCTAACTCAAACTATACGCTGTTATGGGGGGAAACTATTTCTGTCCGATAAGCAACGTAAATAGCTACGTGAACGGAAAAAAATGTCTTAAAATCGTATTTACACGCAATTTGTCTAGTATTCAGTTGGCTAGAGCTGGAAGAAACTCAAATTTGGCGTAGAAGTAGCGGAAATTACAACCGACGAAATTCCGGAATTCGAGGTACTAAGGGCTCTTTTAATAACTTTCTTCAATTCTGTATTTTCTCTATAATTAATGACTGGCTGGACTTCGGGAAATCACATAGAGCATAACTTAGCTATGCACTGGTTACTCAATAAAAGTTCTAACGTAAGTAGGAGTGACCCAATAAATTCCGCAACGTCAACTAGTGCTAATTTCTGACTAGAACGTTCTATAAGGAGTGAACCACAGAATTAAAAATCTTTTAACGTACTATGGACCGAGGAAAGTTGTGTGATCCGTACTCTGGTATTTAAGTGAAGGCTGAAACATATAGCCGATTATCCCAAAATAATAACCACGAACTGAGTACGAATGTAAGAAATGTACTCAAAATGCTCACTGACGTTCGAGCTTTTCTATCAACTGTTCTCCTTTTTTGTGTTCTTATGAGTTTTATCTCGTAAGATAAAATGAAGCCTAATCATTTGAATCTTACGTCACAAATCAGCCCAACTGTGGAGAATTACTTCGCGACAACTCTCACACGACTAACTTTTAAGGGCGAAACTTGGCGTTTTGACGATTTCGGGAAAGTGGATTCTCCTTCTACGATTTAGACAGGTGTGAAGCAATGAATTACCGTTTTCTCCGAGTGGGAAAATCATTTAGGCTGCCAACGTGAGTTTAAAGCGACGGTAAGTGAATGACGCTGCGCTCCCTTTAAATGGATTCTGAGAGATTCACTGTGGTAGTTGTTGTGTCAGACATGCGCTATTATCACCCGTTTGGGAGCACGACCTCGCACTTCTGAGCGAGCTGTTCAAAAAAGGTGGTCTCAGATTTCGTCGAATTTGAAATGAATTTTGAAACGAAAAAAGAAGGTAAACAACATGCAACATTATGTGCGCTAAACACTCCGGGAAACGTTGCACTTCTCAGCTAAAGAGAAGAATTATTTGGCGTATGAAAAGCTCAATTTGATTAGAACGTCTGTTTCAAACGTATGTAATTTGACTGAAGATTTTTCGACAAATTATTTTAATACACATATACATAATTAATTTTTAAACAAATCTTCAGCTAAATTAAATTATATGTTTTAATTCACCCCGGCCTTAAGCATTAAAACGAAAGTGATGTAGTCGGCTGTAAAAAAATGTTTTCTTCAGATTTTCACGGTTCAAGACCTACTGAGCCCTAAAAACAACTTTTGGGAAAATGGTCTGCGCGTGCGGGTCCCCCTGGCACCCTCTCCCTCCTCCTCATCACGAAAAAGATCTGTTGGTTTCTCGCAGACGTTTCACCCCCTCCACGTCAAATCGACTCAAGCACAAAGTTGAATCGAAGAAGAGGAAACAGAATCATAGAATTAGAAGTCAAGGTTGAAGTAATTCGGGGACATTTGGTTTGAATCGAGGTCTTTCAAACTGTCGTAACAAGTTCAGAGGCACGCCCCAACTCCCCATCTCTGCGACGAACCTTCAATGGTAATTACTGAGTCAGGAAGATTGAAAAAACGACGCGTCTTATCCGCGCTAGTCATTGTGTTCATATTTTAGTTTAATTGACAAGACGAGGGGAGCATCGTCTGGCACGGTGACTGTACATATCACAGTTCTGGGTGGGGTCCTGCAAAGTACTGACAAAACAAGAAACTAGGAGTTTTTTTTTGCAGTGAATGACGAACCAATAATTGTTGCTCCTGGAAATGTTAACAAGTTGTGGCGATGAGAGCATTAACGTTTTTGTTTTAAAATATCAGATCCAAAACCACCCAATTATTGCAGCCACAGGTTTATTGTGAGGGTGTCCATGAGAGACCTTATATCGTTCCCAATTCCTGCCCCATATTCCCTAGGAGTAGGTAACTCATGAGGCACTTTCTCACCTGTCAAGGTTTGTGATTTAGTTTTAGTTAATCAATCAAAGAAGAATGAAAAACCTAGTGAAAACCTTTGTTTAAATAAAGTTGATACTTGACTTTTTAGTGGACTGGTGCCACAGTGGGAAGTGGCCAGGAAGCTCGCAGAATCATTTCTTTTCAGTCCTGCGATTCCTGATATCAGTTATTGCATTGAAATACGAGTATGTTGAAGATGAATGTGCGAAGAAGAAACCAGTGCTCGTAACATGAGGGTGGATGGCGCATGGAACAATTCTAGAACGTGAGGTGGGCTCAACTAGTCCTGGGAATGAGATGAGAATGGTAAGGTTTACTAATTTATTTCTTCATTTCAATATTTTATTCGGTTCGCTTGACGTTCTATCAGTTTAAAGAGCCGTATTTTTTTTCAATCTTTTCAATTTTTTTCAGTACATCTCGTGTTTAATTTTGGGGAATAAATAAAACGAAACTTCTGGAACTCGAGAATATAAAGTAGACTGTATTTATTTACAAGGGGATTAACGTTGTGGCACTGACGTACTGGGATGTCCACGGTACATATAGTTCCAGATGTTCGTAATTTCGTGAACCGGTCGCGGATTCCGCCGACCGAACGCGATACGCGATTAACTCAAACCACGACGGTAAGTAGGGTTGGGATATCGGTATCAATAATATCGGAATATCGATATTTTCCATGCGATATCCGATATTTTTGTATCGATATTTCGATTTAGATAATATCGGAATATCGATATTTTCCATGCGATATCCGATATTTTTGTATCGATATTTCGATTTAGATAATATCGGAATATCGATATTTTCCATGCGATATCCGATATTTTTGTATCGATATTTTGATTTTGATAATATCGGAATATCGATATTTTCTGTGCGATATTATCGGGTTATTAAAAAAATCATAATTGAAAACCCCCTCTATGAAGGAAATCATTACAAACGCTTGCATACGGGTCTCCAACACCGCAATTTCCTATATCGGTTTTTTATTTAATTTTTTATCAATAGTTTTAATAATTTCTTGCCAACACCTACTACCCAAAACCAGGAAATTAAATTAACGGAAAAATTGGATGAGAAAGAAAAATCAATTTATTTACAGGAAGTATTTTGTAACAATAATTGGCAATACTTATTCTACTATCATAACTAATATTATCAGAAGGAAAATTCTTCCTTCAGGGGATCGTAAAAACAACAATTTATTCAAAGTGTCATCTTTTAGACGGTTTTTTGATGGCTCCATGATGTCCCCGGCTTGGGAAAACGCGCGTTCTGATGGCGCTGAGGTTGATGTGGCCGTCAGGTACCTTCTTGCGATCGTAGCGAGCTGGGGAAACATTTCCACTGAGGTGGGCCGGCACCAGAATAATAAAGGGCACTTTTTGACGTCGGCTTCAGCAGGTGCTTTTAAATACAACTCTACCTCATTTGAGTGTGTAGCACATCGTGGAGTTTTCCAGGTTTTCTGTACGACTTTTGCATGCCCGCAAAACAATGACTTTTATCAATTCATCGAAACGCTTATTCTAATGTTATTATAGTAGGTACTTATCGAATATCGATAGTTATGGTTTAGGTTTCAGATATTTTTTTGAATTTGACTTGTTTCGTGAAGTATGCCTACATTTCTACTTGCTTTCCTGGATGTTTAGAAGAAACAAAAGGCACCGATATTTTCCGATATCGATATTTTGCAACCAATATTATATCAACACCGATATTTTCTATTCGATATATCGTTCGATATTGATATCGATATTTTCTTTTGATATCCCATCCCTAACGGTAAGTAACGAACTAAACGGTTTGAGACGTTTCAAACAAACGAAAAAAAGGTTAGTGAGTAAAAAATGAATATGGCCGCGCACAGGTGATTCGTGATAAGTTCTGGCGTCGCCTCGTGATGTCGAGATCACAAACATCCTCGATCCGCGGAAAAATGAGCGAATTCCGCAGGCGGTAAATAGAAGTCGCGGTCAACAGTAAAAGAAAGGAAACAACAACAAAGTCCCCGAACCGCAAATTTCAAACAAATTTCGAACATCTCGAAATGACTTGATTACACTGACAATTGTATATTAGCGTGATAGTGTTGCCAAAATACGTAAGAAAATGAGATTCATCGAGCATTAGTAGTCGCGTTTTTTCGAATTTCCCCACAAAGGCCAGAACGATTTGAGCTCACGGAATGCTTTGCAGTAATAACACTTTATACCCCATAAAAGTACCTGTACAAATGCTTTAAACGAAGACGCTGTTGTTGTGGAATCGCGCTTTGCCACATAGCGGCTACAATCGGCGTTTATTGCTGCTTCTTGAGCAGCCATCGCTTCACTTGTTGGTTGCCGTTTCCTTTCTCCTGGACCTTGGCGTGTTCTTCTCCCCTGGCAACGCGCATGATTGATCTCTCTTGCATTCCTTAGCGTCAATTTAGTCGTATAAACAAATGGGTGGAATAGGAATTCAGGTCCGCCAATTGATTTGCTGTTGCACGTTAGAGCTCTATCGGAGAGGAACGTTAATTTAGTAGACCTTCCCATTCCAGTCTCTATTTATTTCTGCACATACCAAGTTATCGCCTTTCACTCTCAGGGACTGTTCAGAAAGTGGGCAAAGTTAAGTTCGATAATAATTTAATAAATATCTATTTTCCCAGTTAAATCATCTCCTTCTCATTTTCTGTGTTTCGTTGTAGCAAGAGATAAACGAAAGGATTTGACACATATAGAGAATTTAAAGTTTTCCGATTGCGGTCCCCGTGGGCTTTCGTTGACTTATTCCCGCCCACTAGGTAACTTATGGGTTACCAAAGTAATTTGTATTTACGAGTTGGGTCCTGAATCTAGAAACTATTTTTTGTACATGTCTGTTGACTTGTGGGGGAGCTCTAACCCTCACCGATCGCATTATGAATGTGTTCGTGAAGCCGCTCACAGGTTGTCTTGTTGTGAGAGGGTGGCTGTAATTGTTCGTTCGTGCGTGATAAGCCCCTTCCAACTTATTCGATGTCATCCTCGTTAACTAAGGGGTTTAACTGTAAACAACGGCTTCGAAAATTTTGGTAGAACAAACAACCAAACCGGGCCGCTTTCTAATGAGAGAAATAACAACCCTCTCGTTACTCGAATACCGCAAAATGTTTCTCCCAATCTCATGTTAATGACCGCAGCTCCCGAATCGTTCACAATTTTTGAAAAATTGCGCCTTAAAAAGTCGCGAATTGAGGCTTCAAGGTTATTAAAAAGTGAGATGAAGATAATAAGTACGAAACTTGGGAACGTGGAGGACGTGAGCACATTCTCTTCGACCTTTCACGGGCCATCAATTGCCTATTTCATCCGAGAAAAAAAAACTATAATCGCCTCAATAAAGACAATTACGCGCGTGCTCTCCTGCTCAACCGGTTGAAAATAGCAAAGAACGGAACTTACTTCAGAGGTAGGTGCAACCTTGTATCTACAATGTTGTCAAAATATGCAAATTGCTGAAAACATAAGAGCCCTTTCTATTCCTTCCTCGTGCTTTGCAACCGAGGATTGCTGAAAAGCCTCTCCAGGCTGGTGATGTCTTGACAAAGCATCACTACAGTAACTGGGATCATATAACGTTGAATAAGCAAAACAGATAGCTCTTGTGACTATCCATAACCTGAAGCAACCCTCAGGGATATCATAATTTCTGCAGCAGAAACAAGCAAGTCCATTCCAATAATTATGGGTACTAAGAACCAGTACTGAAGGAGGTTCAAATACCTTTGTGGGTGCTGCTGAGCAAAACGGCTGCGCCACAAAGTCATTTCTCTCCACAACTATTTCATTAAAAGGACGGAACTTGAAATAAATGAATATCAACACAATCATAGCTGCAATTCAACCAAATAATAACTGCATTGTGCAGTGTTTCAGAACACTAGGTCATCACGATTGAAAAAGCTATGCTCCCTTTCACGAAGGGGAAGAATTGAATGAGTCTTTGAGAAAACATAAAGAAAACCCCTGATGCTCAATCTCTGGACATTAACTATGCGTAGCTGGAGAACAGGGAACAGACAATAAAATTCAGTTAACTCAGGTAAGCACATGGCAACTCACTCTGCAAAGGACACTTCACAAAAGGGATGAAGAATCTCAATTTAACATCACTGACTTAATTATGGTATTTCGAAGAACTGGTTTCCACTAGCTCTAGCTATTCAACCCCCCTGTCTCATAATTGTAAACTGTCGATATGAAATTGACGCTGCTGAATGAAAGTCAACGTTTAAACTCATTAAACTCTCTTATGAGTGTTAAGGAACAGTCGATGGATTGATGGAACTGCTTCTTAGGAATGGCGCTATTTTAGGAAGTTTTACGATATCCTGCTAGATGGAGGCAACCAAAACCCTGTCACATGATTGTTAGTTGCCGAAAGTCCAAATTGACGCTGCTGAATGAAAACCGTATAAACGGGGGTGTTCGAGGGGAGGGGGAGTGCCAACATTTAAAAGTGGAACTCGCTGTATGGAGTCAGCCCAACTGGGGGAATACATTGATGAAGCCGAAGCCGATGACCAGTGCGCCCCGACTATATCCTTTATCCCAATAAATAAATGGTCCTTTTTATCCATGGCAAATCTTGAAGAAATTGAACAACATTATTAGATTGTCGTACAAGTGGGAGCGTGTAGTCCGTATATACAACAGCTTGCATGAGCGTGATAAGAATCTGAAATCGTAGATACGCGTATTAAACGGTTGGTCTCCAACAAGATTATGATTTAAATTCGGGAAGGGAGAATGATGTGGAAAGAAGACTCCATTTCCATTTCGTCTCCGGTCATCTGCGTCTCTGCACACATGACACTTCTTAATGAATATTTCAGTGGGCATTGGTTCATATTAAGATGGTGTTATGAAGACCTTCGCCCACCAGAAAAAGAAGAAAGCCATGTGACTCCATGAGCCTGAAACATTCGTGATCACGACTCCCTTCCTTGCTGTAAAACACTTCCGACAGTTAAATATTCCAGAACAATAACCCCGCGCAGGGTCCTTTGATTCCGCAGCTGCCCTCAGGATTACGTATTTCTTGTTGCCAAACTCATTGTATTAAAACCTTTTCAATCTGCAAATCGCGTTGGCAGTAGATCGTGATGACCGATCGGTTCCAATCGTTTATTTATCAGTACGTTGTTCTACAATTTCTGTCTCATCGGTATGTTCACAAACATCGGTCGTATTTATTGACAATAAATGGCAGGAAAATAAGTTTATAAGTGTTGAGTTTTAAAGAAGTGGGCTGGACTGTACACAAAAAATTGTTCTGAATCGACCACAGTGTGTAGACCAGTGTAGTTAGTGTTGTATGTAAATGTTTAATTATTTTCATTTTTAACTTAAATTCCACGACGTACACTGTCCTGTCACCACATTTTAACACGTTGAGGCTGGCGGGCGCGAAAGAAACCTTTACACAAACGGTGGGTACAGCTTTCGTACAAGTACGCAACCACTAGGAACATTTATGTCTTTTATTATTATTTTTTTTTTAATGCAATGATAACTACGTTTGATTGTGCTCGTTGATGGTTTCGATATAATGGCCGCGTCAATTACAATTGACGTCATCACTTAGTCACTGAGGTTATTAAAAGTGTGATGTTACGAAGCGTTAGATTTTGTAACAGACGTTACCATGCACTTAACCCAACACAATATATTTCGTGACGCATCTCCGTTACATATCCCGCGTTACATTTTCGAGTTTATGTAGCAAAGTAAAGACATAAAATGTCAATAAACATTTTTACTTTCTTTGGATCTACAAAGTAGAAAGGAAAGTTATGTAATCGGCTGAAAAAAAGTTCTCTTCAGATATATACGTTTCAGACCCCCCTGAGTCCGAAAAACACTATTTGGGAAAATGGTCTGTGACTGTGAACGATTTTTAGACAAAAACACCGTACCAAATCAGCTCAAACTTAATATCTCGCCCGCATATTACCATGGGACGCCAAAATAAGGGTATGAACGAAATCCACCGAAATTTAACTATAGTTATCATAGTGATCAAAACACTAAATATTTTTTTTTCTCAAAAATGGCTATAACGATTTTGATTAAATTTTTTATATTGGTAGCTCCTAATAAGATAATCATACCATAAAATTCCCATTTGTGCGAAAATGACGAGAGCAGCACAATAAATTATCAAAATTTTCGACAAAATCGATTTTAGCGCGGTTTTTAGATAAAACAACCGTACCAAATCAGCTGAAACTTGATGTCTAGCCTACAGGTTACCATGGGACGCCAAAATAAGAGTATGAACAAAATCCACCGAAATTTAACTATGGTTATCATAGTGATCAAAACACCATTTTTTTCTCAAAAACGGCTCTAACGATTTTGATTAAATTTTTTATATAGATAGCTCTTAATAAGATAATTATACCATAAAATTCCCATTTGTGGGAAAATGACGAGAGTAGCACAATAAATTATCAAAATTTTCGGCGAAAAGCGTTTTTAGTGCAGTTTTTCCTTACAAACTCCGCTGCAATGTTGGTAGAATGTGAAAGAAAATTGGTATTGTAGTCCAATCCAATACCTAAAGTGTGAGTGTTTAAAAACGCTCATGAGGTACATGGGGCTCACTCCAGAAATTCCTGAATTTCAACTACCGCCGTTTCGCTTACTGCCAGTTCTAACAGTTATTTCCCATTAACTCTGCAAAAGTTATTATTATCCCTCTTCAAAAAATTCGTGTGTAGCCTCATTAATTTTCTGTGTACCAATTGCTCAATAATGGTCCTATAATGAGTATGAGCGGCACAATTAATTCCTGAACCGTAAGCGCTACCGCTTCCTGCTGCTTTGACGTGTTGTTTGACCAAGTTCAAAGGAACTGAGTGATAAATGAATTGAGTAAGTAGAATTAGCCATGTACAAAGTGAATCGACGTAGAGCTAAGGAAAGTTGTGTGTTGCAACGGACCAGATATTTTACCTTGTTAGTTTGTGTGTGAACAGGGGGCACCCTGTTCCTGGGAGTGCACTCCGACGATGACATGTTGTATTCGCTACAATGTCCAATGGTGATGAGTTTGACCGTATGCACATGCGACTGCCTAGTGGGCCAATGCGATCGCGCCCACCTAAGTTATAAACGGGCTGCCAACTTTGATCAAATGAAGTTACCGTCTTCAAAAATGTAGACAATAAAAGTTTCATTAGCAATTTAGCCCAACTCGATTCCTTTTCCAAGCTGTTTGTAGACATCGTTCTTCCAACTGAAACAACTTCTGAGAAGTAAAAGTATTACGTAGCTTCCTCCTATCCATAACACGGCTGTGCGCTGCTGACACAAGGATTGGTATTTGTAAGGATTGATACGGTTTCCATAATGTTCAGTTGGGCTATACTTTATAGTTATAGGACAGAGTCAAGAGCTAGTTCCGCTTAGAGTTCCATTAGGATTTACAAGGTGGGTTCATATGATTTTGTACCGCTGCTTAACACCTCAAATGTAAGTAGCTGAGAATAGGCCAACAGGGGTGTTGACTATCGTGTAGTTTCAATTATTACTATATTATTCAAACTCATTAGCACCCAAAGTAAACGATTTGTATACATATTCCAACGCCCTTCACTCGTTAACTCGGGTCCATTACAGTTAGAGGACAGAATCGAAAGGTCTCACGATTATGTAACAATCTCATTACTAATTGACGCGTTGGTTGAGTTTCGTCAGTGTGACATACCTTTCACAAGATCGTCTGTAGATCTCTCGCGAGCAATTTGGTGACCTCGATTCGATAGCGATTATCGCAGTGAAAACGATTGGACCGTCGAAATGACTGGACTTTTGATTTCAGTGGGTGTCTTGAGCGAAAAAGAAACGGATGTCGTGAGAAATTGAGTGGAAAATAACTGTACAAGTACTTGGAAGGAAGGACGCCATTCTGTTGAAAGAATTATATTTTCGTAGACCGTGAAGCCACGTGTCAAGAAGGATGTGCTTATCGCGAGTCACAAAAAATCAATTCAACATAAAAAAAAAAAAAATTCGATTCAAAACGAATTGTATATTTCAACGTATTTATGGGTATCTATAAACAAAGCATCCGTTCCACTGCTCGATAATATGCGAACCACGTGGAGCTAGGGGGTTGAAAATGTGTACAGACTCACTCTTAAAATTTGCAAATGAATTTAGAAAATTCATGAAATCGTAATGGCTGCCAAGCACTAGTGAGTTATTTGTTCTTACTAGGTGTTTATGAGGAGTTGAATGAGACCCCCCCCCCTCCCCACCACCTACCGTTACGTTGATAGCTAAAACCATTCAGAAGATATCGTGATTATTTGTATATACATCCAAATTTTAAAAAGCCACGATGAGGGTTAACCGGACATTATTCAGCCAAATTTCGATGTAACACAAGTCTGGATTGTTTTTATGGAAAGTACAAAAAACCTTTTGGTGCTTTTGGTTTCCACCACGTTTCTATTATTGGAAATGGCGATAAGCTTCTTTTTTTTAGCCATTCTCCCGCAAAGTTGACAGTAAATTTCAAATATCACCGATGGATTTCATTGATAATTAGTTGATGAGTGGGACGAGCTAGAGAAAAATGTATTGATGGGAGATACACTGGTAGCTTAAATGCTCCTTCGAGACACATGATGAATATACAGAGCCCACAATGAAGTCACTGGAAGACAAGGTTGACAGGGCAGTGTTGTGAGCACAGATAAGAGCTACGAGATATGATTGGCGTTAAGGAGGTGGCCAAAGTAAGGGGTGAGAATTGTGATTAGGGAAGTGAGCCCTGGAATAACCCTATCAATCTCTTCCACTTCCTCCGAAATTCAATTCAGAATTACACACTACTCTTCCCTGTTTTACGAAATTTCCAACCAATTGATAATTAAATACCGGTGTTTCTTTTTCGTTTAACATTCAATGACAATTCTCTACATTTTTCTTCCTACTTCACCAATTTTTCAGTTAAATTAAAAAGTTTATCGTTTTCATCGAAAAGCCTAATCAAGCCACAATGAATGAGTATAAGTGGAAATGTCTGGTATCAAGCATCACACAGTTTCAACCCCCGTAAATTCGGTTATACAGACATTATAGTTCACGTATTTCTACAGACCTCGTCTAGAGCAACTAAGCTAAGGAACTGTTAGTTTTAATTAGCTACCGTGCCTGTGGTTAACTAAACATGATGTGACTAAAAATTATGATTATGTTGTCGTTATTTGGTTCTTAGTTTACTTCTCTAAATAAATCATTTTTTTGGAAGACTTTAGTACTTATTTCCTGTCCTTACAACGGTTTGTTTAAAATCGTTCGAGCCATTTTCGAGAAAACGTGAAAAAAATAACTTTTAATGTTCGGAAAATCTCATTGTCGAATGTAATTTGGATTATTTATCAGTTCAGCGTATGGTAACGCACAGGAGAAAAATGTGTGCACGAGTTGCTAGAAGATTGGTTGATCAAATTCAGATTTATCGTGGAAAGCTCAAAATCCAAGTCCGGAACATTAATCACTAATTATTTCTAGCTGGTTCTTAAGACGCGTTTCGTATTTATTAACTGAAACATGTGTTGGGAACATTTTTTCTCCGATTGCAACTTTCTTTAGCCTTCGCGGAAAGTAATTAAAAAAACAGTGAGCACTAATGAAAATGGGATTTGCACCGAAAGCACCTCATAGCAGATAATCGAGAAATTCGCTAAATAGTTTCTACTCTCATCCATCCGAAACCGCGTTCGTCTCGGCGAAAGCAACTGAAGGTGAAGGGGTTCTCCGCATGACCCGTGGATGTTGCGTCGGGTCACCACAGATGGCCAGTATGAGACGATTATTTGACGATCGAGAGAAAGTTGAAGGTGGATTCGAAACAGCTGATGAGCTTTTGAGAAGCGAGAGTTTTTCTTCAGCTGGCGCCTCGCTCGTTGGGCAAAGAGATAAAGAAAGGAAGGTTTCCGGATCTAATCGCTCAGACTCCTCGAGCACCCGAGAAAACTGCTGCTCGTTAACGCTGACAGGTACGAAATCAGGAAGAGAGACGGTGCTCTTGAATTGAGCTCCAAACAGCGGTAAGTCATGGCCGTTCCCGTTGAAGCCTTCCGTTTTAGGGAATATCCGTGGTAAATAAAGTTTTTGCAATCGGATAAGAAAAGTTAGGGTTAGCGTTCAAATATTCGAAACTTTTCGCAGCAAAATGCGTTCCATCGCGTTCCATCACGTTCTCTAACAATTTTTTTTCTCAATTTCCATCACAGTTCGTTTGCGAACTATATAGTATTTGATTCGTTAACCATAAGAATCGAAATATCGCCAGATCCCCAGTTTGACTTTGAACATTAAAACAATCTTGAAAACTCCATTAAGTATACCATGTCACAAAATGTAGACGGGTTGTAGAAGGTTGTGTGAAACTTTTCTCCAGATACGTTAGCTGCTATTTGTTCATTTCGTTTTGATAAAACTACTCCAATAAATGCAAACTAATTACTCCAAACTTGACTTATATAGCCTTCTGGCTATCTATTTGGGGCTAATTTTTGTTATGTGTTATGTTTTTTGTCGCTAATGCGACAAATCAGTCGAAATATACTTGTTCAAGGCAATAGCTAATAGCTTATGTTGTAAATAGTTGTATAATTCTATAAATGGACGGGAGGAGACCAGCAATCAACTTCTTCGGTAAATTTTGATGAAAAATAAAACTTTTGCAATCGGGTCAAAAGCGATGTGTTTGACTCAATCGATCCAAAATGATGCGAAGGAGCTCGCTGTCTCAACTCAAACAGAGTTCTCGAGGTTGAGCTGCTACGAACGCTGGGTTTTCACCAGTAAATTCATTTACAGCGATTAAAACTTCCTGCCAAGCTTGTAAATCAACTTCTGTCTTCCGTTATTCCAAGCCCCGCCGAACACAAATACTAAGATTCCCAGAACCGACAACGTACATCACCACATACAAGGTTTTTGAGTAGTGCAGTAGGTTTCTCTATAACCCCCCTATTGTATCTATTCTCACAACCCGGTCTGCCCCAGAACGGAGTCACACATCTCTTGTTCGGGCTTTAAGACTCGGCCCCACTCTGTTACTAGTATCATCTCTCTTTCTCCCTCATACCCTACGTAATCCACTAAACGCTAACTGAAAAACCAACAGGCACAACCAAAAAACAGTAATTAAGTTTCATTTCATGATTACAATTAACATTTAATTTCTTCCTGAACTTCATTGTGAATAGTTCAGTTTCTACTAAATATTTGTTTAAATATGAATTCGTTTTATTAAACCCTCCGACATACACTATGACAAAGCAGTACGCAACATTGTACACAAATAGCAAAGCGTTTCAATTAATTGGCATGTATGAGATAATTTAATTTATATTCAAGAACTTCATTGCCATTAACTTAAACATGTATTTACCTCATTCAGTTTCTATTAGTTGCCGTTCATTAATATAATTTCATAGAACCCAATGAATAATTTTATAATAATTATCGAGAGCTCGCATGGTTTTAACCGACCATGCAAGAAGTCAGTACTGAGGTACTACACCAATCCATTCGTTCACGAACTCGCTAGAAATCCTTCGCCTCTCAGCCCCAGAAAATGGCTCAATAAGAACCTCGTTTTCCTTGTAAGGCCATGCTCCACTGAACGTACGTTAACACAGACAAAAAGAAACAAAAAGTTTAATATTTATCGGTAGATGAGCAGAAAGTAGGAGTTAGAAGAGTCCGAATTGATTTAAGATTTGGGTGATTGAGGACGAGCCATTATTTCATGAAGTGTTATTATTTTTAAACGTTACTCAAAATATTGTGATGAGTTTGGCGACCTGTACGAGTAAAGCTTTTCTACACTTCAGATTCAGCAGGTTATCCTGTATTTTGCCGACCTATAAAGTCTTAATCCCTGTTTTGTATCCATTTACCATAAATCAGGACTTCGTATACGCAATATACTGCAAAATTCATGTCCAAACTGGTCAAAAATCCACAATTCGTTTCATTTCTCGTTAAAAATAAATGAAAAGGAGAGCGGCACTTCAGGAAAGAAACACTCAATTAGGCGCCGAGCTATTTATGAAACAGAAGTTTTGTCGGGGGTCAAGAGCAGGTCTTGAGCTACTGTTCAATAAAACGTGCTTGCTCGCTCAACCGCGAATGTAACTGTCGGATGCCGAGAGAGAGTCATAACCCAGAGAGCGGTAACTGGTGAACTTGCAGCCTTGAAACAGCTGTTAGGAGACGCGAACGGTCGGGCAGTTGGGGAGGGTGAAGACGACCATTTGCCCTCGCCATTAGGTTAGTAGGAAGAAGATTTGCCACTTTTTTTTTCTTTTTTTTAAATGAAAGAAGCTCTAATTATGGTATTAGAAAAATATAGCATAGCGTTTTTTGTATTGGTATAGTGAAATCAAAAACATAGCAATTGAGGCAGCGAAGGATTTTATATTACACTATAACAAACTTAACGTATATGTGACATAAGATCCAATCAGAACCAATGCCATTAAACTTGTAATTACTTTTCTTAGCCCTACGAAGTAAGAAGGAAAGTTATGTAATTAGCTAACAAAAACTGTTAAGTTTCGTAAGATTTTCAAGTTTTAATTGATTCAGAGTTTGAAAAGCAACATTTAGAAAAATTGTTTGAGTGTGTGGAGGGAAAATGGCTTGACCAAATCAGGTTGAATTTGATATTCTACCTGCACATCAGCGTGGGACGTCCAAATAGGGGTCTGAGCAAGATCGGGTTGAAAATAAAAATAATCATCTCAGTATTTTAAAATACGAAATACCTTATTCTCCAAAACGGCTCTGATGATTTTGAGGTTCGAATAACACGGCAGTACCATAGAATTGTCATTCGTAGGAAAACTACGAGTGCAGCACACCCCAAAGTCCCATTCCTTCAGATAAAAATTCCACGTGGGATCTAGTTGTGTCAGCCAACTAGTCAATCCGATCGGACGAAACCCATAGTAGTTATGGCAAAAAATGGTTGAAAAAAACGAAATTTTTTTGGTTTTAGTTGCACGTACGTTGTGTTTGGTATCGTTCCCCAAATAATTTTCGATGCGGAATCCAATAGGACGGGTCTCAGAGGTGTATGACTGCTTCTAGGCCGAAAACAAATGTAAATTCTACTGCTCGAAGGAACTCGTGGAACAATATAGTTATCGTTCCTCCCCGTTCTCAGCTCATTTCCCGCACTGCCTTATAGTCCAGGAGCCGAGGGCTAAAAACGTTGACCGTTGAGTTGAAAGTTGGTTACTATTTTTTCTGATAGTTCCCTCACTGTTTGGTAACACCCCGCAAGTCTGCTCTCTCAGAAGTATGGACTAACAAAATGGCGGCTCATCAAAAAAGTCAAAATTTGTCAAAATTTGACTTATTAGTTGATAGTTACAATATTTACCACAGTTGAGGAATTGGCTTGTACTTTCCCAATTCACACCTCTGCTACCTCCTATGCTTGGCCATTAAGTTGCAGAGCCAATCAAAATTCGTCGAATTTTGACCCAAATTTTGACTTATTAGTTGACATTGGAAATTTGTATGGTGGATTGGCATCAAGTAACTGAGTCCAAAACCCGAGTCTGCCACAATAGTTTCGTGGACTTCGACTTGCAGACGAGGTCAAAATTTGACGAAAATTTGGTCAAAAAATGACCAATGGAGTTGAAACTTGAAATTTATGTTACGAGTAGGTGAAGTGGAGTACTTTAAGAATTACCTAGTCTGCTATCCTCATTTTGAGGACTCTTTCGTGCAGACGAGGTCAAAATTTGACGAAAATTTGGTCCAAAAATGACCAACGGAGTTGAAACTTGAAATTTATTTTACGAGTAGGTGAAGTGGAGTACTTTAAGAATTACCTAGTCTGCTATCCTCATTTTGAGGACTCTTTCGTGCAGACGAGGTCAAAATTTGACGAAAATTTGGTCAAAAAATGACCAACGGAGTTGAAACTTGAAATTTATTTTACGAGTAGGTGAAGTGGAGTACTTTAAGAATTACCTAGTCTGCTATCCTCATTTTGAGGACTCTTTCGTGCAGACGAGGTCAAAATTTGACGAAAATTTGGTCAAAAAATGACCAACGGAGTTGAAACTTGAAATTTATTTTACGAGTAGGTGAAGTGGAGTACTTTAAGAATTACCTAGTCTGCTTTCCTCATTTTGAGGACTCTTTCGAGCAGACGACGTCAAAATTTGATGATTTTTTAGGCTCAAAAATTGACTTATTAGTAGATAGTTGCAAATGACGTGAATGAGTTCCACATCCATCAGCTTTACTATAAAATGTTATCTGCCACCTCAAAAACGTGGCATTTTCAAAGCAGAGTCGCTGAAATAGAATTGTCCAGTATTAAAAAAAAAAAAATTGAATAGTTGACAGCTGAAAATGACGTGAATCGCATCTACAGCAACTCAGTAAACAGTAAATAGTATCTGCTACCTTCAAAATGTTGTGTTCGTACAGCAGACTACTTCTGGGCTAAAATTACTAATTATATATTTGAAGTATATTCTGTCTCCATGGCTCATAAAAAGAATATTAACTAATCGCCTCGGTATTCCTGTATGCCTTTAGTACGCATATAATATGCATTATAACATTTTATTCCTGATTTTAACAAAACACGTTCATAAAATAACTGGTGCGTGGTAACACACAACTTTACGCGGCCCCGTAAATACGACGACCTGCTACATATACGGGCGCTTTATCTTCGTTTAACGCGGTTTGACAGGAACATTTATGAAGAACAAAATGTAGGTACTACTTAGTTGAGGGTACTTGGTAAGTTTGATTTTAATCGTCATAGCCGTTTTTGATATAATTGGAAACCCAATAAATTATTATTCGAGAAACCTCGTTTTTCGAGCTATTGCTGCCTATATCTCCGTTCAACAGATAGCTACGGACACTACCCCGGAGAAATAAATATGGGTATAGGTTGCTAAAAAAAATTTCATAAGATTGATTAAATCCAGTGACTCAATTACTCGGGAAAGTACACAACAGTTCAAAAAACCATTATTTTCGACATATTTTCATTTTCATTTCTGTTCAATGAACTCTCTTTTAACAGAGTTTGATGAAAATCGTTGGAACCATTTTGCCAAAAAGCGTAAAAAACTATTTTTGCTCCTTAGGCTTGTATCTCTGTTCACCGTATTTTCATAGTGGAGAAAAGTTTTGTCCTAACCAGTATACTTTGGAAGTTTAATCAAAATCGTTGGAGCCGTTTACAAGAAAAATGCGAAAAACCCTAGTTTTCGGTACATTTTCCTCCCCCCCCCCTTTTCCTCCATCCCCCCATTGTTCGCGAAGATGGAGAATACAAAAGGTACTTACTATAACGGTTCTTGTCTACCCCTTTCCCAAGATTTAAAAAAAATATCTATCGCAGTATATATGTTGCAGCAGAAATATTCAGTAGGCCTCAGAACGTAGAAATCTGAGGAAAACGTTACAGAAAAGCCCGAGCCAGACGCCGGTTAATACAATGACGTTTCAAAAAACTTCATAAGACTGATTAAATCCAAGTACTCAATTACTCGGGAAAGCACATAACTGTTAAAAAAAATCATAATTTCCGACATATTTTAATTTCTACATTTTATGTCTTTACTTTGCTACATAAACCTGAAAAACGTTACGTGGGAGATGTAACGGAGAAGCGTCACGAAATATTTGTGTTGGATAAGCTTGGTAACGTATGTTTCAAAATGTAACGCTTGGTAACATCACAAGTTTTAATAACCTCAGTGACAAAGTGATGATGTCAATTGCAATAGACGTTGCCATTATATCGAAACCATCAACGAGCACAATCAAACGTAGTTATCATGGCATAAAAATAAAAATAAAAGACATAAAATGTCCCTCGTGGTTGCATACTTATACGAAAGCTGCACCCAACGTTTGAGTCGTGTGTTTTACATACACAAACACACACCGTACCCCCGATCTAAATCTTCAGCCTGATTTATGCGTTTTGAGTTTAGCATTGTGGTCATTTACTTTCCTTGGCTCTACAAAGTAGAAAGGATTCATTACTGTGACTGAACCTTGAGAAATATCTCAGTCGTCACTGAGCATTCCAAACACCTAAACTTTACGTTTAAAGAAAATGACATAAAATGTCCCTCGTGGTTTCGTACTTGTACGAAAGCTGTACCCACCGTTTGTGTTTCGTTTTGATCAAAATTGATGTCTTTTCTAATTAATCTCGCTCAAAAATATCTGGATGGTAGGCTAATAAGCTATCAATGCTACCGAAGTTTAATAATAGTGAGAAATAATCAGGAACAACCTATCGTCGTTTTCATGAGTAGCTTTCTTTGTGTTTTTGACACGTTTACTATACTTTCCTTTCCCTTTGGGTAGCGTAAAGTTATAAGAAAGGTTTATAGTAAAATAAATTGAATTTATGACGGCTTACTATATCTCTTCAAAGCCGCACAAATACAACAGTTCACGTACTATAATACGAATAGGTAAAACGAAAAAGGAATATCTAAAAAAATGAATTCAGTTCGTTGCCTGTCCGTGTGATTTTTAAATCTGAATAGTTGAAGGGTTTTGACCATGTCAAATTGGAAGTTATGGTGTATATTATTTCTGTTCAATGAACTGTCAGATGAACATATATCCTTAACAATGTATACGTAGAGATCTGAAGAAACCCGAACGTTTTTGACACGGCAACATATAAACTGCACATGTTGATTACATAATTAATTAACCCACATCTGAGATGATTGTATTATTCAAGCCCTACTGAAGAAACCCGGTTAAATAAAAGCAAAAACAATTCATGTTCCATCATATTTAACTGACTTTCTTCAATAGTTCTAAAAACCTCATTTCCGCGTATGGCTATCGTTCGTTAGAGAACGGCTGAACCTATTAAACTGGTTCTTTTTTGTTTTGTTGTTATTTCGTACAGACGCGAAAATGAGGTTATGCGCGATTTCGGTCGATGGGAAAGGGAAGGGGGGGGGAGGAAAATGTACCGAAAACTAGGGTTTTTCGCATTTTTCTTGTAAACGGCTCCAACGATTTTGATTAAACTTCCAAAGTATACTGGTTAGGACAAAACTTTTCTCCACTATGAAAATACGGTGAACAGAGATACAAGCCTAAGGAGCAAAAATAGTTTTTACACTTTTTGGCAAAATGGTTCCAACGATTTTCATCAAACTCTGTTAAAAGAGAGTTCATTGAACAGAAATGAAAATGAAAATATGTCGAAAATAATGGTTTTTTGAACTGTTGTGTACTTTCCCGAGTAATTGAGTCACTGGATTTAATCAATCTTATGAAATTTTTTTTAGCAACCTATACCCATATTTATTTCTCCGGGGTAGTGTCCGTAGCTATCTGTTGAACGGAGATATAGGCAGCAATAGCTCGAAAAACGAGGTTTCTCGAATAATAATTTATTGGGTTTCCAATTATATCAAAAACGGCTATGACGATTAAAATCAAACTTACCAAGTACCCTCAACTAAGTAGTACCTACATTTTGTTCTTCATAAATGTTCCTGTCAAACCGCGTTAAACGAAGATAAAGCGCCCGTATATGTAGCAGGTCGTCGTATTTACGGGGCCGCGTAAAGTTGTGTGTTACCACGCACCAGTTATTTTATGAACGTGTTTTGTTAAAATCAGGAATAAAATGTTATAATGCATATTATATGCGTACTAAAGGCATACAGGAATACCGAGGCGATTAGTTAATATTCTTTTTATGAGCCATGGAGACAGAATATACTTCAAATATATAATTAGTAATTTTAGCCCAGAAGTAGTCTGCTGTACGAACACAACATTTTGAAGGTAGCAGATACTATTTACTGTTTACTGAGTTGCTGTAGATGCGATTCACGTCATTTTCAGCTGTCAACTATTCAATTTTTTTAATACTGGACAATTCTATTTCAGCGACTCTGCTTTGAAAATGCCACGTTTTTGAGGTGGCAGATAACATTTTATAGTAAAGCTGATGGATGTGGAACTCATTCACGTCATTTGCAACTATCTACTAATAAGTCAATTTTTGAGCCTAAAAAATCATCAAATTTTGACGTCGTCTGCTCGAAAGAGTCCTCAAAATGAGGAAAGCAGACTAGGTAATTCTTAAAGTACTCCACTTCACCTACTCGTAAAATAAATTTCAAGTTTCAACTCCGTTGGTCATTTTTTGACCAAATTTTCGTCAAATTTTGACCTCGTCTGCACGAAAGAGTCCTCAAAATGAGGATAGCAGACTAGGTAATTCTTAAAGTACTCCACTTCACCTACTCGTAAAATAAATTTCAAGTTTCAACTCCGTTGGTCATTTTTGACCAAATTTTCGTCAAATTTTGACCTCGTCTGCACGAAAGAGTCCTCAAAATGAGGATAGCAGACTAGGTAATTCTTAAAGTACTCCACTTCACCTACTCGTAAAATAAATTTCAAGTTTCAACTCCGTTGGTCATTTTTTGACCAAATTTTCGTCAAATTTTGACCTCGTCTGCACGAAAGAGTCCTCAAAATGAGGATAGCAGACTAGGTAATTCTTAAAGTACTCCACTTCACCTACTCGTAACATAAATTTCAAGTTTCAACTCCATTGGTCATTTTTTGACCAAATTTTCGTCAAATTTTGACCTCGTCTGCAAGTCGAAGTCCACGAAACTATTGTGGCAGACTCGGGTTTTTGGACTCAGTTACTTGATGCCAATCCACCATACAAATTTCCAATGTCAACTAATAAGTCAAAATTTGGGTCAAAATTCGACGAATTTTGATTGGCTCTGCAACTTAATGGCCAAGCATAGGAGGTAGCAGAGGTGTGAATTGGGAAAGTACAAGCCAATTCCTCAACTGTGGTAAATATTGTAACTATCAACTAATAAGTCAAATTTTGACAAATTTTGACTTTTTTGATGAGCCGCCATTTTGTTAGTCCATACTTCTGAGAGAGCAGACTTGCGGGGTGTTACCAAACAGTGAGGGAACTATCAGAAAAAATAGTAACCAACTTTCAACTCAACGGTCAACGTTTTTAGCCCTCGGCTCCTGGACTATTACTCGAACCACTCATAGTTGGGCTCGTCGTGTCGTACCAATTGTCGTTTGCACATGAGTTTTCGTTATCCGGATTGTTGACACACCTGTGTCATACTTTTAATATTTGTCGACGTTGAGTTGAATGAAGTAAGCCCCAATCATGCTGTACTAGAGGATAATAACCGTTGTGTAATAATATGCTCCGTTTTCTTTTAAATCCCGCTCAGTAAGATACGTAGACAATGATAGCTTAATACCGGTTAGAAAATAATTAGGGAAAATCCCGGAATTACGGCAATTGCCCTTTACGCGAGCCACATTTTTCACAATGTTTTTCTACAATTCTAGAACTAGTACGGACTCTGTTTTTAAAAAGTCTTGTTGGAAGTCTCTCGAATTAAATACGCAATTATCTCACATTCGCGGTCGTGAAACGAGTAGGGGCAACTCAATAATTTGTGGAGTCTTAAGCTGGAGTTTAGTTAATTTTACAAAAAAGTTGATTGACGCAGAGGTTTTATCAATTGCTAGACCGATACAAACCACGGAAGGTACGTTAGGCTGAGGAAAGTAGAGTGATGTGTCTTACTTGACGTTGCTCAATGGTCATGAATGTATCTGTCGTGTATTCAGTAACATATTTTCCCAAAATGCTCATTTTTGACTGACAGGAGTTGAGCTTATTTTTTAATAAATACATTTATTGAGTGTGTTATAAAGAAATAAGCAGTAGTCTTGACTTCGTAGTTTAATTAGATACGAAGTAACGGTTCATAAATTATTGTTGGAGAGCATTTACAGTTGTTCCTGGTTTCGTGGGTTGGACGAGTTGATCGAGTTTACATGTCGCAGGAGTGAATGTGCTCCTGTCGTTGTGCGTTCCTGTAAATATCAAGTAGTTAGTGATACACTTCTGGTCGTTGTCGATGCTCGAGCTAGGGAGTAGACGTTAGTTGACAACCTTCTCATGAATTCCTGCTGTCACGCGAAGGGCAGCCGTCTTAGAAATTATTCTTTCATTTCTTGCCCGTTCTCTCAGAGTCCTTGACGCCTCGGCGATCTTTCCTCAACCTTTTTCATGATTATGGGAGAGAAGCGGCGGAGATAGTTACCGTCCCTGTAATATGTTAGTTAAGCCTCCTGAACTAACGGCTCATCCATACTGCTCCCCCTCATTGCGCAACCGGCGTCTGACCGAACTGCTCTGTTGCGAAACTCGTGATCCCTGAGTCGAATCTCTTCCTACAAATGTGTTCGACGGAATTGTTGTTAATTCCACGGTTCTTTACATTTCTCGTGTGCTTGTATGGCTCGTAACGACCAATTTGACATAATGGAAATCTTAAGTTACATTCCCTTAAGACAATTGTGGCAAATTGGAGAGTAGTAGACGCCCCTCTGTTGGTGAGGGGCGGAAAAAGTACACATTTAGATCTGCTGTGTAGGCTGGAAAACGTAGATAATGACACAGCGTCTAATTTTCATCACTAAGTTGAGGAAGTTTTACAGTTCGGAGTTTTCTTCAAATCTCTAAATTTCAAAGACTACTGAGTACGAAAAACATCGTTTGAAATACATAACTTTCCTTTCTACTTCGTAGAGCAAGCAAAAATGTGTTTGTGAATTTTTATCAAATTTTTTACGTGAGAGTTCCAAATGACAAGACAGTGTCGTGAATTTCTCATTCGTTGGAACATGACGAGGCCCGTACAATTAAGTAACCAACATTTAGAATAAAAGCGATTGTAGCTCAGTGTTTCTTATAATAATCCGTCTCCTATGATACTAGCGTCTCTGAAAAACCAGAGTAGTGGTCTGATATGGCACCTATATATGATGAGTTAATTAGCTTTCATAATAATAAAATCATAAGGTTGGACCGTCGCTATAACGGTTTGTTTCGTGAGATTTAAAAAATTTGTTGATTGTCCAATAAACTACTTATACAATAACGGTTCAATAATGCTCGCATGACAATTAGAAGCAACCCTTCTCAAAAAAAATTGTGATAACGTGTTCCATTTATTAAACTAACACAAACGGTGGGTACAGCTTTCGTACAAGTACGCAACCACTAGGAACATTTTATGTCGTTTATTTTTGTTTTTTTTTAATGCAATGATAACTACGTTTGATTGTGCTCGTTGATGGTTTCAATATAATGGCCGCGTCAATTGCAATTGACATCATCACTTAGTCACTGAGGTTATTAAAAGTGTGATGTTACCAAGCGTTAGATTTTGTAACAGACGTTACCATGCACCTAACCCAACACAATATATTTCTTGACGCTTCTTCGTTCGTTACATATCCCGCGTAACATCTCCTGCGTTACAATTTCGAGTTTATGTAGCAAAGTAAAGACATAAAATGACAAAATCGTGTTGGCAGTCTCTTCAACCACCAGTTATAGTCAATAATGGTCATGACGTGAAGAGGGGCGAGGCCCAATTAATTTTGGAATCTTAAGCACCACCAGTGCTACCAGTTTCTATGCGGAACGTTGAGCTACGTTCATGTAAACTGAATGAAAAACAGATTGGTTAGAGCGAAGAAAATTGTGGAATGTGCGTGGGGTTGAGGCATGTGTTAAACATCACACTAGAGGTTTTTCCTCATTCCCAAAATCTCGCTCATATGGCATTAATGTTCTCACAAAACTCGCATTGGTAGTTCATTGTGCTGCCTACGCGATGCAAGCTTAATGGAGGTTTTAAAATACAACATGAACGTCCACATGGAAACCACTGTGATTTATAGGTCACTCATTAAAGGTCTGAATTTCAAAGGGTTAAGCGCTTTCAGTTTCTTTGTAGAGCGTTGCGCTATACCGGCTGCATATAAACTGAGTGCAAAGTAAACTGTATTTGTTGGTGCTGAGACGAATGTTTTGCTGAGAGAGTGACTGGGCATTAATCTTTGGGACTATCAATCTCCTCTTAAACAGCCCATTGCCACCAATTGGAACAGGTGATACTTCCGAATGAAGATCGGTTAATCTGGTGGTGATATAACGGACGTGTGGAGTTGATCGATGGCTTCAAGAGACCACAGAATTAAGACTCGTAATGAAGCAGGAAAAACCGCAACTGGCCGCGTTGCGAGCTACATTTTCGTTGTCTAGTCAGCGGTGCGAGATATCTGTTGACTTTTGCCATCAATCACGATCGCTACAAAGCGCATCGCTTTCTCCGTCGGGAATCGCCCGATGATCTCAGGGCATCCCTCCGTTCAACTTGGCAGGCCACGCCGCAATTATCCCGTCTTCCTGACTGGTAATTAACCGTCGGGCGGGATATCGATAAACGATAATGAGAACAGCCGAATAAGAACTAGGCTGAGCGGAAATCCATCGCTGGAATTCAATACGCCGACCAGGAAAGAGTTCTTAGTCGTTTCTTTCGTCACGTCAGGACTTGGCTTCCGTAATAGGCGTTTAGACCTCTGGTATTTTTGACTTCGTGCGAAAGCTAGTAATTACTGAAAACTAGACCTCAGCATCGTGCATTTATTATTAAACCGAAATAGATAATAAAAGTGAAATACGATGAACGGTTAATTGCATCTTATTTACTGAGAAATCTTAGTTTCAAAATTGAGCAAAACTTGGCAAGCACGATCACAGGAATCTTGTCATCAAAACTCAAATTTCCCATTTCATTTCACGATTCTACATCCCACATACATATTTTAACCGCTCTAGCTGCTAAACAAAAACGAAAAATCACGTTCAGGAACTCTCATTTTTGATGTGTCTGACTTATACCTTTGTATAACGTATAGACACAGAAATAGTTGTGAGGAAAAAGATGTTGATATTTGGTCCTACGTGACACTCCTCCACATTAATCAAATTTACACATATACAGTGGACATTTTAAAATCGTAAAAAAATACGATATTTGGCATATTATGGTTGGTGTCTCTGTCCAACGGAGGGTCGGGGGAGCATTTATAAAGAACAATATACAGGTATTGACTAATTGGAGACACAATGTTAGTTTCATGAAAAACGAGTCAGCCGTTCTTCGAAAAAGCAAAACAAAAAACTATTTTTGCTTCATAGCCCTGTGTTCACCAAAATAATTGTTTATCCGTTATATTCGCCGTCGAAAACCTCCATGTAAAATAAGGAAATCAATCGGTTCAGCCTCTGTTCATCAAATCAAACTACAGAAACACGCAGACAATAAATTGTTTATTTATTGACCTCGAAGGATCTGAAGAACACTCAACTTGTTTTTGCAATATCACTTCCCCTTGGGTGGGGGAAAATATAAAAAAAGCGTCAGTCCACTTGGTACGCAGTCACATGTTAATCAGCGTTCCTCTGGAAGGCAAGAAAAGTCCTGTCGGCTCGTGTTATATATTTTAGGCTGGTGTGACACTGCTTTCAAAATATAAGATTCATAACGCAGCGATAGGTGTTTCTGGATGCTCCGTTACCAGTGCCGTACACCAATGAGTCATGGCCCGAGAGACTCCAGCTCAGCCAGATATCGGTGTGAGGATAGGATTGGTGGCAAGTTTTAGTTTCCTAAGGTTCCATTTCCACTGCCTAGAGATGATCGAGGATTCGCTTCTCTGCTGGCTGTCTTGGGTGGCTTGAAACACACATCCCCCCCCCCACACTCGCATATCACTTATTATCAAATTATAGTTTTCCGGACAAATCTGGGGAAAACTCCCTTTTTACTTTCCTCCTTGCTCTACGAAGTAGAAAGGAAAGTTATGTAATCGGCTGAAAAAAAAATTTTGAGTTCTCTTCAGATCTTTACATTTCAGACCCCCCTGAGTCCGAAAAACACTATTTGGGAAAAAGGTCTGTATGTGTGTCTGTGAACGATTTTTAGAGAAAACCACCGTACCAAATCAGCTCAAACTTGATATGTAGTCCGAAAGTCACTATGGGACGCCAAAATAAGGGTATGAACAAAATCCACTGAAATTTAACTATAGTTATCATAGTGATCAAAATACCAAATATTTTTTTCTCAAAAACGGCTCTAACGATTTTGATTAAATTTTTTATATTGATAGCTACCAATAAGGCAATGATACCATAAAATTCCCATTTGTGGGAAAATGACGAGAGCAGCACAGTAAATTATCAAAATTTTCGACGAAAAGCGTTTTTCGCGCAGTTTTTTCCTTATAAGGTCCGCTGAAATTTTTGTAGAATGTTAAAAAAAATTGGTATTGTAGTCCAATCCAATACCTAACGGGAGGACCAGTTTCTCAATAATGGTCCTGCAATGAATACGAGCAGCACAATAAAATCTGGAACTGTAAGCGCTACCACTTCCTGCTGCCGTAAAGCGTTGTTTGACCAAGTTCAAATTAACCGAGTGATAAATGAATTGATTAAATAGAATTAGCCATGTACAAAGTTAATTGTTGTAGAGCTAAGGAAAGTTGTGTGTTGCAACGCACCAGATATTTTCTTTTGAACGATGACACTATTTTTTTAAAAATATTCTGTAAAATTAAAGCTCTCGAGGAAGGACTTCCACGCGTGAGTGTTACATAACTGTATCGTATAGTCTAACTGTTACGTGATTTGGGTACTTCAAGTTCTCGTTGAAGACATCTCTACCATTTCGTGATATGACTGACGAAATCGGTAGTTGTGCGTTAAACGGGTATCATTTTTGAGCTCGACGATTATAGGCAGTTTGCATAATGTTGCGGGGACGATGATGAACGCTAGGCTTTACACAAACTTCAATCCTTCTTTTCTGCGTTCTAAATGTGGCAGCAGCTCTGCCGATTGAAAACAAGGGTCCTCAACAGCTGATACGGTCTTTTAAATTGTTCCTCGAACCTCTTATGCAGTAAAAAGAACTCGAGCTGTTCCTCATTGCGGAATACTCGATATTATTGGGTCACGTGGGCTTGTGGTTCCTCGTGGGTGAACTTCATAGCGGTAACTTTTCTACAAAAGGCGTTCACGGGACGAGCTTTTGAGGTATCCAAGGAAATCTGGTTGAGCGCAAGGTGTCCTGGCGATACAGAAGTTGTGACGCAAGGCCGTTACACGCGGATTAATATTTATACCGTTCGTCCTCTCCTCATCTGTCTTCTAACCCAGATAACACGCGCTCGTTTTCCTGCCAACACGTACTAAAACACGTAGGATGGAAATAATAAGGCGTGGTGTAATTAATATTTGATTCTACAAAACAACGGGGCTCAACAACATTAAAAATATCTGGTAGGAAGCTTCACACATCGTTGTTTTAACATACATTAGCAAGCTTAACAATACGGTTGCATGGGTAAAACATGATGAACGAAACGAAGCGTACGTTTCCTAGAAGTTTAGTTTAGCAATACTTGTAGGTATATATATTTTTTTGTTCCTAAGTTGTTTGCGCTACCTAGTTTGCCGAGACGGGAACACGTATCTATGTGAGAAGCGATCCCCACCTAAACCTGAACCACGCCAAAGATTGACCTTGCTCATTTTTTGAGAGCGCTAGAATGAAGGCGTGTCAGCTTTATTCAATTCGTATTTGCCAAGATCCATAGTGATACAGCAATCTATTCATTAACTGCCCCTGTCAATAGGGCTCGACAAAACTCCGAATTTTATATTCCGTACCTTCATGAACATTTGCCCTGTTCGTCCAAAAACCACGGACTTTGAGCTAATTTGGTTCAGGTTTTTTAAACAATCGCGTGCAGACACTCAGAACATTTTTGTCGAAAAGTGTTTTTCGGTGTCAGAACCTCCTGAAACGCACAAATCATTTGTCCGCCGATTACACTACTTACTTACTTTCTTATTTTTTTCTTTCGTCGCACTACTCGATCACAGAAGAGCACCTCAGTTAAGGTGAATATTCAAGCAAGGGAATACTTTTTTTTGGTAAATACGGTGCAATTGACAATAGGTAGCTATCACATAGTGTTTGAAGCATGTCAAAATTTGAGCTCAATCAATGGAGGGCTTTTTTATTGTTTGAAGCACCCACACCAACGTACCGTTTTTCCTTTTTGACGGGTCAAGAGAAATAAAGAGATTGATTAAACGATTACTTACTGTTTAGGACGAAAAGATTAATTTGTAGCACGATGAGAGCTACTGTATTTCGTTCGACTGACAAACGTCCGTTTTTGGGTTGGGTGGGGGAAGCGCTGAGAGTTGGAATCTAAGGAGACGTGAGAATTGAATATTTTGGAAAGTCCAAAAGGAAAAATCTTTAGTCGGCTATGGAAATAAAACTTAAGGCCTAGGTCGGCAGGAGAAGCCCTTTGAATGGGTAGTTCAGATTTACCATGGTTTTCGGATTTTTGAGCGGGGAAGGCCAGAGCTCAGGAATTTCCGTTAGGAGCAAGAGGAACTAACTAATTCAGTCTGAGCCGAACACTTTTTATTGGCAAATCGAGCTGTGACATATCCCCACTCAAACGCTCCTCACGCTTGGCTCAGCTGTGGCAAAATTAGTTTTTTGCCATTGGCCCTAACAGTGCGGGATTTTTCCTTCAACTCCTTCTTTCCTTCAACTAGCCTCCACTGCTACTGCTAACAACGGGATTTAGGGGTTATTTCCGGAGTTGACAACAGGGTTCACCTTCCTCGAAGTTTCCAGAATGTTAACCCCTCTTCCAAAATGTGGACCCCTCACTCCCCACTTAGACATCCCCCCCCCACCCCAATCACACTGGACTCTAAATCAAGACGTCCCATTATCGTGCTAATAAAGTGACTGTTTAAGACGCAGTGTATCAATACAGTACTCCTCGTTCGTTTCATTTTCAATCAATTCAAGTATTTATTGCTCTCTATCTCTCTTGCACCCAACACCTCAAAATAATCTGTCTGAATTCACCAAATAAGCAGCCCTAAGCATGACTTGTGAAGTCATCATAACATTTCAGATATCTTTGTTGTTATCTTCCCTTTATATGGTGTGGGCGTAATTAGCAATTAATTCATATAATGAGAAAACAAACTGGCGTAAAATTACTTTGGTTCTCGCGGCTTGGGCAGGTATCTCATTCATTGTCCATTCACGCGCGACAACCGTGGGATTTTATTAAATTTCTGGTTATTGTCTTAGTGTGATGCGCTATTCTAACTAAGAGCTATCAATCAGCGAGCCCTCATTTCCATTAAAACAATTCGCTTCTTCTCGATATCATCTCATTCCGAGTTATGCATGTTTCATGAAGTGACGCCAACGGGAGACTGCGTTCTTCCGAGAGAGAAACCGTTGCAATGTGGGCCAAGGGAATCAAGCGACAAGTCATCGAGCAGTCAAGTCATTTGAAAGTTAGGGGGAAGAGATGAAAAAAAAAAGAAAAATTGCCTGACGAACTCCTCCTGGATGGAGAAATTGCGAGAAATAAATATAGGAGGCTTTCAGCGAGGGGTCTCGTCGTTTTTTAAATTCTTTACTGACTTCAGCGTGAGAGCCGGCATTAAAATTATACGCCTTACTCCTGGATCGTGAAGAAAGAGATTGCTCAACTATAAGCAACTTCATTACCACGCAAGATACGTCAATTTTACGATTTTGATCTTAGCGACTTCTAGTTCCCTAAAAGATCGTCCGAAATGCGATACCGACCAGCATCCTTACGTGATGCAATACGGCAATAACCGTTGAACTCGAAAACTAGGTTATCTTAAGAGACAGAGCCAAAATGTTCCTCTAAGCATGTGGGGGTGAAATACAACGCGGATTCTAGTGAGTTGCCTGTTCTTCTGCTATCAATAAGACGCCTGTAGTTACGTTCCAGTCATCTATCGCGCCTGAGAGAGAGAGAACTGTCAACGTGTGAACGACAAGGGCGTTTAATTGTGGGAGTTTTCGGGACGAGTCTGGGAAAGTGGTGAGAGTTGGAATGCGTGGTGAGAGGGGTAAAGTGAGTGGTGGGAAATGGGAAGGGGAAAAACCCAACTGAACATTTTGTAAACATTAAATGGGAAATCCGTTGTTGGCTTCGGAAGTAATCATCACGCCTTTCATCTGCAGGAGTCATTGATTGAACAGTCAGTTCGTAGTTTCAGGCAGCTCTCATTTGAAAGGCCTCAGGTGAATACTCAGAAAAGAGCCGAGTTCGGGATTTCTCGTAAGAGCCTAAGACAACCAACTAATTCGGCCAGAGTTAAGCAGAACAATGGCTGCAATGTTATTTAATTTTTTTCATGGTAAGGAGTTAACTTACTGATCCTTCTCAGGTTGTTAGGATCAAATCGGGGGATTCCAGTCCCTTTCCAAATACTTCCGAGGTACCTCAGCCCCTTGAAAGGTTGACGGTTCTAAATGAATCATCTTACACAGATCCTGTAAGCTACACGGTCTCACCGCTCATATCTTGTGCCTGTTTATTTAAATTGCAACGACTGGGAAGTTGATTTTCGGAACGAGAGGATGTCTTCCACTTTTTATGTGTATGCCCAATACTTGCCGAGTTTCGAGTCGTGGTATTTGGAAGGCCGGCACTTTCGCGCGATGAGGCACTGGTGCACCTTGATGGTCCTGATTGGTCGGGCCTTGCCCGTTACTGTAGATTGGCGTGGCGTTATAGGCATAGTCTTATCAGGGAATTTAATTACGGTTAATTTTGTAAAATATCTATTGTACAATTTTCTTTCCCCCTTTAACAAACATTAGTCTTAAGATAATTGGAATCGGGCCCGATCCTCCGGCGGACGGTTTTAAAAGCGGGCGTAAGGTTTATTTATTGTCATGAAAGGTAAAATTAATTTGTTTTTTTTGTAATAAACTATTTTCTTCTTCTTCTTCTTCTTCTTCTCTCCGGTCATCATCCGATCATCCGGCAGCCTTCTCTCTTCCTGAGAACCCTTCGCTCTGACGCCAATTCCGTTGTTCTTCATTCAGATTCTCCCATCAGTCAAACGTTCATCCAGAAACTTCCATTGCAGCCCTTAATCAAATCACGCCAATTTCGATGACAACGTGTTCAGCCGCATCGTCAAGCGTAATATGGTAATACCTCCCTCTTCTCTCGTCTCTATCACGCAGAAACGTTCCGCGGGATAGGTTCAGCTGATGAAGTCCTGAAGCAATAGTTGTTGCCATGTTCCTCACTCTCCACCAGTCTGTAGTTAATTAGCAATTGATATCTCAACAAGGATTCAAAGGACTATTCAAGACGCCGGCGTCTTTGTGCTCACTTGACCGCAATACAAGGTCGAGCCAATACGACGACGAAGATGCACCGGACGTTAAAGATCTCGACAGCTGATCAAAGCGGGCGTTAAATCCGCTCTCGGAGGAACAATGAGCACGAAAGCGCTGAAAAGCCAACTTAGCCCTCTGTAGGGCAGACTTGAAAGTTGGTGAAACATCGGCGTTTCAACAATCGCAAATTACAACGCTATTAATCTCCTAAACAATGGCCGTGGCGTCAAAAAGAAAAATGGCTTTTAGAACTAACGTCGTGGGCCCTGGATGAGAAAGTTGAGATTGAGATTACACCTGACTAATAGAAGGCCTCGACCTATGACTTGAGGATGTGTGTTTTACGCTACGCAACATACAATTTTCCTCAGCTCCACCTGAAATTGGCGATGTTAACCACTTGAGCCACTAATCAAATCTGTTGTTTACGTTTCAAGGAATGGATATTCCAAATCTGCACTTTAGGATCCAATATTTGAAAGACAGTGGGAGGAACATTTATGCGTAATGACATAAAGATATTGAATAATTTAATATAAATAAATCCGGCAGTGAACGGTGGCAGAGGCACATTGCAAATTTCAAATTCCCTTGCGTTGACACGTAAAATGTTAAATTAAGAGAGGGGGCTGTATAAAATGTTCTAGAGCAAATAATAACAGAGGATACATAAATATAGAAACAAAACCTGTGATCTCCAACCCCATCATGATAAAAGGGTTTCTTTCTTTCTAACATGGCAGTACAATACAGAATGAAAAACCAAACCCCCTCTAACCTTCACAAATGCCTGAGAGCGTAGGGGTGACACGCGAAAATCTCTAAATGAATTCTATAATTACTGTAAGGGTAAATCGCTATGCTAACGAATTCTGTCTCTTCGGCATAGGGTGGTGGACGTAACCGACGTTGTATACGTAGTTCTTCGTGAAGCTTTTGATTCCATACATTTAAACCTAGTTAACGTCTTCGAGCAGATGGGAATTCATGAAATTCATGACGAGCCCAGGTAGTGAAGATAGGGCGAGTGACTCACGCGCTTCTTCTGAATGGTATACTCAACTTGAAGTTACACGGTGAATTGATGGCTTTTGCAGTGGGTCAGGCATTGTTCATAAGGGCAGATAGCGGGGAACGGGTAGTTGGCGTGGTATCTAGCGACATGAAAGTGAGTGACTCGGTAAAATGTCATTTGTTTTATATTCTTAAGAAAAGACTGTTCATACCTTTCTCTCAGCTACAGAATGTTCTGAGTTTAGTTAAAATCGAAATAGCCGTTTTCATGAAAAATGCGGAAACATGTTTTCCTCTTTTACTTGTATGCACACGACACTTGAAAATAATTAAATAAATAAACCTCACGGAAAAGGGAGAAGGGGACAATCGAACCTGTTTTCTTATTTGAAAGATCTGGTGCATGATCACGTTCGAGTCAGTAACCAACAAAGACTTTGATTCTAGAGCTCATCTCGATTTGCCCAACAGTTGTCATTCCGTATTTTAGAGACTGTTCTTTTCCGTTGGTCCCGTTGTTTGCTTTCTCCAACCAGCCTAATGACGAAAAGCGAATCCCTCTTTCGCTCATTATGCCCACATTTTCCTTTCTTCTTTCTTCTCTCGCCCGCATAACCGCTGCGTTGACGCTTCGACGAAGAGCCGGGGCCTCCCAGAACCGTTTTTGCTCAGACGATCAGAGAACTGTGATCAACCAATAAAGATGGCCAGAAACAATTTCGATAATTGCCCTCAGGGAACGTTGGAAGTGAAATCGTCGTGCCTGGGCGAGGGAATTACTTTCTTTTTGGCGAAGGGTTAGGGTTCAAGCAAATAATTGCTTGGAGCGTTCGATTCAAGCAGATCAGAACGTTTAGGAAAAGATGTGAAAGGGAGTATTTCACAATCGGACACGTGAAGCGCTCGATTCTGAAAAGCACCTTTGTCTGGTTCGCGCGTCAAGAACCAGTGATGCGTTTTAAATTCGACGTAATCGACCGACCTATAGTCATTTTTACTTTCTTCATGGAATCGCCGAGAACGATATTTGGAGCCACGCGTCACACAACCGATCAAATCTGATTTCATTCACTTTATAGAAGTTTCTTTAGAACTTTGCTCAACGTTTTATATTGAAGCCGGTCGCACTTAAAGTTCCGGAGTTTATTTAGTTGCCCTTTTCATACCAGAACCTTCATATTGCCATTCCATGGGTTACATATAATATTATTAAGACTAGTTTTTTTACAATGTTACGATTATAGTTCCGGAATTATAGCAAGTATGAAATATGTTAATTAAAGAGACAACAATAGTTTGCAGAATATCTTGGGACGTACTCAATTATTTGATAACCGTTATTGGACTATCGTTGTGTGGGTAACAGATTGGGCTGCCTACACGATTTTTTAAAGTGAATGTTGGTATTTCAAGTGGGATTTATAGGGGAAAAACTACTAAAATCGAGTTTCGCCTAAACGTTTGATAATTTATTATGCTGCTCTCTTCATTATACCACGTACCTGTCCAGGTAGACAGTATTTATACGCACTTTGCTTAGGCCTTCGACAGGGTCTCCCATGTGATTCTCCTTGAAAAGCTGGAGGCGTTTGGTTCTTGCATGGCTGAGGAGTTATTTGCTGGGTCGTCGTCTGGTTGTCAGGCTGTGGGACATAGTCTGATTCGTTCATTGACTCATCAGGTGTGCCCCAGGGATCACATTTGGGCCCTTTACTACTTCTCATCTTCATTGATGATGTGAGTAAACTGTTTGAGGGGACTGTGAAACATCTGTTATTCGCTGATGATTTGAAGATTTTTTTGAGAGTGGTCTCAATGAGTGATTGTTTGGTTCTTCAGCCTTGTATGGATGGTGTTTAAAGAATGAGCTTGGACTGAATACTGATAAGTACTCAGTGGTCACTTTCCGTCGAGGTGTATCCAGCCTACAGCACTACTCGATAGGAGGGGCGTTGCTCCAGCGTAAAACCCTGGTGCGGGATCTCGGAGTTTTGATCGATTCAGATTTTACGTTTTCGGCCCATATTGGTGAAATATGCTCGGGAGCAATGAGAAAACTGGGCTATTCACTTCCCTTGTCCGTACACCTCTCGAGTTTTCCTTCCCTGTGTGGTCACCGTCGTATACTAGTGCCAAGAATACCTTGGAGCGTGTTCAGCGTCGCTTCCTGCGCTATGTGTCCTATAGGAGAGGCGATAGTTGGGAGGAATTTTTCTACGCGGGGCGCTCAGGAGGGAAGGCATGTCCTCTTTGGAGAGTCGGCGAAGTGTGGCGGACATGCTTCTCCTGCATGGGTTGACAGCGGGTCGACTGGATTGTCCGTATCTGCTTTCCAAGTTGAACTTCTACGCCCCTCCATACACTACCAGGCTCATCAGCCTTTTTATGTCTATACCTCTTCGACCAACTATCTCCGCAATAATCCCATGGTGCGCTTCCAGGATGACTTCAATAGGTTGTCACACGGTGTTTCGGAGGACCTACTGTTGTTGTCGAAAGACTCTTTTAGGTCCACAATTCGACGGCTATTGTGATCTCCATTAGTTGGCTCGGGATTGCTGCTGATTGATTTGTGCTGTTTATTGTGGATTATTTTGTACTACTTTTATTTATTTTTTGTTTCTCACTGTTAAATTGGGCACTGCCCGTATATGTTATGAATAAATAAATAAGTAATTTAGAGTTGTAGAAACAAAAAATGTTTCTTTTTGTTGGAACTCCTAGCGAACTGCATTAGATCTGAAGAGTTGAACTATTCGCTTCTCAAGCACACTCACTCTGGTAATCTGATGAGATGATACTTACTATAATTGGTTAACATTTTGATAGTGATTCTTAAGAGAACGTTATATTACATATCTACGAAGTGACTAGCTGATCTCATCAATCACTTAGTAATCTTCCGCTATCAAATCATCACATTAACACAACACGCTCCGACGAAACATTTTGAGTCGGAACGCTAATAGCAAAGATGTCGGCAGACGAAACCGTTTAGTCCTCCAAGATCAAGTTTCTCCGCTAGGCATATTAATAAAAAGGAGAAAGTTCGTTGGATATAACATACGACTTGTCCGGCTGGTACCTGATTTCGACCTCTTGGATCGTCTGGCCGGTTTGCCACCATCGTTGGAAATTAGCTGCTGAAAAAAAAACAAAAACTGGAAGATGATTACTACACCAGGATGGACACAGAAAGGGATTCGCTGTTGGAAATCAATTTTGAATTGATTAGATGAGAACCCAGTTGGCGGTGATCCCATAGTGAGTGCCTACTGACACGAAGATACGTCCAACCATATTTCCGCTTCTTTACCCTGTATAAAGTATGTACTCAAGAACGCGGTAGGTATTCGGGAGCAATAGTAAAGACACATCTAATATTTCACTGTGTTATACTAATAGAGCACATGGAGTCACTACAACGGCTTTAATAATTTGAGGAGAGCAGCGGAGAAGTGGGTCGAAAGTGTTCTTTCAATGATACGAACCAGTGAGGACGCCCTGGTTATTTCGTTAACAGCGATTTTGACTTTTTGAACAGAACTGCAATCGCTTTAAGAACGCAAAAGTCCACAACATATCGAGGGGTTTCCATTGTTTTTACTTTCTTTGCTCTACGAAGTAGAAAGGAAAGTTATGTAATCGGCTGAAAAAATTTTTTTGAGTTCTCTTCAGATCTTTTCGTTTCAGACCCCCCCTGAGTCCGAAAACACTATTTGGGAAAATGGTCTGTGTGTGTGTGTGTGTGTGTGTGTGTGTGTGTGTGTGTGTGTGTATGTGTGTCTGTGAACGATTTTTAGAGAAAACCACCGTACCAAATCAGCTCAAACTTGATATCTAGCCCGGAAGTCCCTATGGGAAGCCAAAATATGACGAAAAATGACGAGAGCAACACAATAAGTTATCAAAATTTTCGACGAAAAGCGTTTTTAGCGCAGTTTTTGTCTTATAAACTCCGTTGGAATTTTTGTAGAAAGTTAAAATAAATTAGTAGTTTAGTCCAATTCAATAACTAAAGATTGAGTGTTTAAAAACGCTCATGAGATACATGGGGCTCACTCCAGAAATTCCTGAATTTCAACTTTTGCCGTTTCGCTTACTACCAGTTCTAAACTTTTTACCCAATAACTCTGCAAAAGTAATTACTATTCTTCTCAAAAAAATTTTTGTTTACAGCCTCATTAATTATCTGTGTTCCAATTGCTCAATAATGGTCCTGCAAAGAGTACGAACAGCACAATAAAATCTGGAACTGTTAGCGCTACCGCTTTCTGCTGCCGTAAAGCGTTGTTTGACCAAGTTCAAATTAACTCCAGTGATGGAATGGAATGAATGGAATTGAAGGAGCGACTTTACCACAGTTTGTTTTCTACCAGTTGATCTTCCACCTTTCTCATTTCTGGGTGCAAGCGGACTAACTCACTACCTGGTTGTCGTGGGGTATTTTTTTCGTCAGTCGCGTATCGCCACTATAGCCCCTTTGGCCTTAAATTGATCATGGAACAGACGATGTTTACAAGTTACGAGTTCAGTCTGGACATAAATGGATATAAACTGTCCTCGGTTGCACTTTCAGTGGATGGGTACGTTCGTACAAGGTCAGATCAATGATCAACTAAGATAAATATAGCATTCTTCCCCATCTTCCACGGTACTTCAATCCCTTTGTGATACCATCAGTTTCGACCAGAAACACGCTCTTCTCGGCGTCGACCGCAGGTCGTTTGTAATGCAGTCCAGTGTCTCAACTGCTGTCAGTAACCATTGAACCATTTGAACCGGTTTTAATGGAACTCGCGATGGTTATGAAGATTTACTTAAATGAGCAGTTTTAAACATTTGAGCCAGCATGAATGAGTCTGCTGCTAGATGTTGCTCGACCTTTGTTATCTAGTCGGGCTATATCGCAAGGCAAATTTAGAAACGTCGCCGAAGGGGACGAAAATCGCGAGCTATTATTCTACTACGGTGGGTGCAATAAAACTCTCGTTTTCACCCTGTGACCTAACAACAAGAGACTCCTCGACAATGCAGACAGGCGGCCGAATCTTTGAGAGCAGGAGAGAGAACTTGTTCGCACAAAGGAACCTCAGATCTAATTTGATGCGGCGAAGTAATCGAGGAGGCTCTTTGTAGCGCCAGGCCATTGCGTCGATTTGAAGGATAGCAAGGAGCAGTTGAGAGTAGAGACATGCAGTCAGGGCTTCAAATACACTACGACGGCTCAACAAAGGTTTGTCGCCACGCTAAGCTTGTTCTTGGCCCAGTGGCAAATGAGCAATTCTTTTATCTAAATCTAGGCGACCTTTTCGAATGGAAACTGTAGTATTTGGTAGAAAAAGAGGTTTCGTCATATCTTTACATTTTGTGGCCTCCTGACTCGGAAAACCCTAGTTTTACCACATGGTCCGTGTGTGTCTACAGTACATTGTGAGAACAGTTGAATTTAATTGGCTAAATGTGGTATTTCGCCTACAGATTGCCATATGACGCCAAAATAAGAATAGGGGTAAAGTCGGCTCAAAACTAGCTATAGTTATCGTTGTAATGAAAACAGCACACTGTATTATATCAAAAACGGCCGCTACGATTTTGATTGAATGTTTTGTAGAGAGTTCACAATAACGCGACAATAGTACAGAATTCTTGTCCGCGGGAAAATGACAGGGACAGCACAGCAAATTATCGGGGTGCAGTTTTTTCCCTTATGAAACCCGCTCATATAATTCTGGCATTCTCAGAAAAACTAGGGCGGTGTAGACCAATAAACTACGTATATAATGGCGGTTTAATAATGCTCGTAAGATGATTGGAAGCAACCATTAAAATTACGAAAGTCCAAGGACCGCCGTTTCACTTAATACCATTGCTCACAGTTCTTACCCGATAATTTGTAACCAGTGTTCACGATTCTGATTAAAAAACCCCATATTGATAGTCTCATGAACCTGATTGCTGATTATTGGTCGTGGCATAAGTGCCAATAAAGGAACTTCCCACGCAAAACGCGAAGTTATTGTTGAACTGAGGGAAGTTACATAATGCGTCACACTGGATATTTATTCAGCACATTCCTTCAGTCCCGTTGTAGCCCGTTGAAGATGATTAGACCGCGTTCGCCTAAGCACTTCTGACCGAAATCTACCTGTAGCGCCTCGTGCCCGTAAGAAAGTGGAATTCCCCGCTGAGCTGTCTAGAAATATCTTGACGGTCGTGGCCCGTTGTACCGCCTCGTGGATGTTCAGGACTCCTCAAACGTAGTCTTCGTCGGCGATTTTTGCGCTCAAGACAACGGGCAGGGAGCATATTAGAATAGGTTTACATGGTTTTCACGTTCTTGAATGTTATGAGTCAGAAAACTACTTCAGATCAGTGTCCAGCACACACGTCTGTTTCCTTATTTGATGACTGTTCCTAAACCCTCGGCGAGGGTTATATCAGTCATGGAAGTTGCGGTTCCGCTAATGTGCAAGAGGCCGCCTCCTGCAGCATCCACCGAACTCAGACCTGCGGAGGTAGATTTGGTCTCCTGGTAGAGGGCTGTTGCCCATGTGTTACCACACAGAGGTGATCACCTGAGGAATCCCGTACTGTCTGGGAGGAGTTCTTAATCTGGTTTCCTACCTGATCTAACTATTTACTTGGGTGGCAAGTTTCAAAAGGACAGATCAACATTTCTTAGCCATCAGCTTCTTAGCAAACTCGGTAAAGTGGTTATAGGCTTGCTTTGTAGCAGTCAATGCTGCTAAGTTCGTTTGCCCCCCCAACAACCGTCGCTCACTGTTGTAGAAACTACAGTGGAGCAGCACGTGGCTTTTTGTTTAACCCGCACTCGAGGCGCAAGACTTGCATGACGGAGAGTCTTTGAGGGAAAAGAAGTGGAGCTGCTCATTGAAGTCCCCACGTTCGTCCAGTGGTCTAGCTCAACCCAATTTCTAGAAAGACGTTCACGGATGTTGGGGAATAGCTCATACGTGTCATGACCCTTTGACGAGGATTCCCATCTCGCTTGCCATTTCTCTAACGCCCATTCATCGATAGCGGCAAGTTTTTGTTCTGTGGTGAGATCCGCACAGAGTTCAGCCCAAAGCGGGGGAAGCTCCCGTTTCAGTCTCCACTTGTTAACCATGCACTCAACGGCAAAATCAAATGGTAACTGGACCAGTGATCACCTGGAGTGCTTCTGTTGATACAGTCTCGTAGGCCTTGGTGCTCCACAAGAGCGCAGCTCCCTGGGATTGGGCCAATTATTTATTTGGATTGACTGTTAGTTTGCTACCCCAGACAATGGGGGCGTAGCCAAACACGCCTAGATATATGGCCGTATACATGAGGATAGTGTCATGGTAACATACACCCCAAGTGGCCTTAGTAATTGCTCGCAGTGAGGCAAACCTTGCAATGGTAGGGCCTTTAAGGGACTGGAGGTACACACACACGCTGTATGTCTTAAACTAGCCATTAGCTTTATATTTTTCGCCATAAGTGTTTCTCAGGGAGTTCTCGGTTGTGAGATTCATATCGAAGTGTACCAAAAACGTTTTCCTCCACGTTTTTAAGTTCTCCACTGTAAATGCGGAATTATATTGATCGATGTGACGAGGTTTCTTCCAGCAACTAAAGCAAATTTAATTACCAATCGCTTATAACAGAGATCACATGGATATAAGTCACAATACACCAGAAAGTGATATTCTCAGAACGTCAAAAGTTAGTTTTTCACTTTTCCGGGAAAACAACTACATTAATTTTGAACAAAATGACGTGCCGCACAGCCAGATTTTCTGCTCTGCTTGGTTTTAGCGGTGGAGCATTCCTTTGGTAGCTTCACGAAACTGAGACGCAGGACATTATTCAACAGGAAGGCGATACCCGACTTGCCTTGGCCCAATTATTACTGACTAGTTCAGAATCTTAGGGTCACTTCTCGGAGTCACTTTATCGCTGGTCGCTTCTTCTCTCCGACTGAATATATTTCGTATCAATCCACCGGGAGCGGATTTCCGCCAAGTTTTACCTTCATGTTTAGTTCAGATACCGCAGAGGCTGTCAGTCGCGAACATTGTTCAAAATAACGTAACTCTCATCCTTCCAAGTTAGAGCAGATACAGATGAACTCTCTGAGGTTATCTTAAACTTCGCCTTGAGCTAATATTTCCAGGGCTTCTCATCTCATGGGCATCGCCACGAAATATATTGGACATGGCCCGGCCCTACTTTTTTCGGACCCACACTCCACATTCAGCGACCTTAGTCAATTGGGACTGACTAATCTAATCTGTTTTGCACGCAATTTAAATTAACTTAGTTTTATAATTGGTTGAGTTCCCCCTACTTACGTCATGATCTTCGTGGAGTAACCACTGCACGGTACACAAACAATGTAAAATATCTGGTGCAATGCATCGCACTCCTTTCCTTAGCCTCACGTACATTCAGCGATTTCTGAGGCCATCTGTGTTGCTAAACGTGGTAAGACATAACTTGAAGTTTTACGGAGAAACTGGTGACGCTAAACGTTATTATTGAAGAACAAATTAATTGAAACGTTCTTGCGTACAGACCAATCACCACTTCGGTGATGCACGAGAGTAGCAACTATCGAGCTCACTGTTTTGGAATTGCTAAGTATAAACTGTGAGAAACGTTAGTAAGTGAAACGGATTCCGGAACTCCTGTGGTTGCTCTCAAGGTGGAATGGTTCGTAAAGGGTCCTGGTGATTGGAGTGTGTACGTCATCAGTACCTTACACCTTATGGTAGGTGATGAATGAGACTTCTTAATATTTGGACAAACCGCTACTCACGTAGAAGCACAGCCTGTGCAGAAAGAAAGTATCTGTCTCTTTTATTGGTCCTTTTCTACGCCTTCACTTATAATTACTAGAGGCATCAGGGGGAGCTTAGTTGTAAAACAGATGATAAAATAAAGTTAAAAAGGTCGCCCGACATCGTTTCTCTTCTCGATGTTGTCACCTTCGGGTCCCACTTCACCCGGCGCTATGAATTTGTATTATGAAAATCATTCAAGAACGCGGTCGTGGGGCTCGGAAAGTGGAGACCTAAAAGGCGGCAATGAACTTTTCAGTTGCTCCACAAGTCAGTTCGAACACCTTTTACCGATCGTTTCGCCACTCGGACATCACGATCTTCTTTTGTCAGATGATATTGTATATTGTGAAACGAACGGCGTGGGGGTTTTTCCGTCCTGACGCACTCGGAGCTCTTGAATATATTGTCATTTTAGGACCAAGCTCATTACGGGGCCTCATCGAAAGATCAGATCCTTTCGCTGGCGCGAACATCGAGCCAGTCCCTTGTTCGGCGTTTGCAGGGTGTCGAATTGACTCAGTCTCGTCGAAAACGTAGTCGATTATGCGAGTGAAGGAGTTTGACGTAGCTGAATTACTTCTTTTATTCAGGAAAAATTGCCCTTCGATTATGCGGTCTTGAAACCTTTCAATGATCGAATCCCCACCACTCAACGAGACAAAAAGTTCTGAACGCCTCCGATTTCGTCTGGGTAGTTAAAATGGATGAAGTAAAATTAATAAATGTCAACCATAAACATACTTCTACCCAAATTTCAAATTTAATACTAAAAACCTTTATTTTGCTGGAGGCTGGGTAACGTACCGGTACTACACATGGAAAGGCTTTTGTTAAAAAATAACGAGCAACTGGCATTAAAATAAGTAACGCGATAAGAAGTGAGAGTTGCTTTACAAACGGTTAACGCGCTACTTACTAACTTCTTTTTCCTTCGTCGTTCCAACCGTACTTGAGAAACAAACTTTTAATATTGGAGACTCATTATCTGATGTACTCCATATATGTAAGTTCAACGGCTGATTCGGAAGATAATGAGTACTCCCAAGGAATCCTTCATTCAAAATATTCCGCGTGAAGACCGAAAACTTACTATAGTTATCATAGTAACTAAATCAGCAAATTTTTTTTCTCAAAAAACGGGTACAATTCTCTCAATAAAATCATTTCTATGGATAGTTACAAAGGACGTTGATCCGTGGAACAATTACGATAGCAGCACAATACAGTATCAAATATGTAGAAGAAAATTGATTTTGTAGCAATTTTTTTCTTATGAATTGCACTCATATAATTCTAGTATTCTCAGAAAAATCAAGATGGTAGTTGAATAAACTCCCATACGATGACATTTAATAAAGTTCAAAATGACGTCTCAGTGACTCTTCATAGGTGCGTGTTGATGATCATTAGATTTGAGCTCCTCTCTCTCTTTCGGAATGAGTAAGTCATGATGAACGTTACTATTTCTAACGAATCCGTGTAACCTGAGAATCGGATGCAGCCCACTCGTAGCTGATCGGTACGGGAGTGGATTTCGTTGGATTCATTTTCGATCTCTACTAATGGCACCATGTGAAGATAGAATTTGCTAGGTTCCTATTTCAGCCTTTTAACAAGTTAATAACTATTGAAGTTAACGTATCTGTTTGGTGGGTCCGTTTTCTCTCGCTGGTGAGATACTGTGGGCGAGCGCTTTCGATGTAAAAACAAGTCTTGGCGCTCGCCCACAGTATCTCACAAGCCAGAAAAGACGAACCCACCAAACAGGTACGTTAACTTTAATAATTTACCTACTGGTGGAATTAACCCAATCATTTTAGTAAATAACTCTCAGCTTCAATACATTTTTGACTCCACATCGTGGGCAAAAGGAGAACATTTACTTATTTCATATTCGGGTACGAAGCCAATTACATTAGAAATCAATGATGAAGAAAACTACAAATAGAATATCTGGTACGACATATCACACATCTCCCTTCAACCCCGTGTGAATTCGTTGATTCATCGTTCTAAATGATAGTAGTTCTGAAAGCGAGAACTCTGAAAAGATAAATGATGCATGGCAACTAGCAATTGTTTGCACCCCCCATAAACTTGACGATCTACTCGTATGTAATTGTTGTATCTCTGTTAATCCCATTGCTTACCTGAAAATATGCTGTAAGTTTTATCTTTAATCGTTTGTCATTCTAGTGAAAATTAAACAAATGATAATCACGTGTTCGGCAAATCTCTATTTCCGATTTATCTTGACTTATATTTGTGTTTGAGGCATAATCAAAAGATACTCGAGGGGAATAAAATGTATCTATGTATAGGTTGCGGGCACACACTGTACGGAGACACTTCTTCAAGTTGATCAAGTTCAGTTGTGCATTTGCTGTGTGTTGGGTGCATGAATAGGGGAGCTTGAGTCGAGGAATAAATGAACGTGGTGAGTGAGTACTGTATTACACATGGCAGAATAGCAATATCAGTTTGAGTGCGAGTATTTAAACGCGAACAAGGGGACTCTAAATACACGCGAACTGGTTACGTGGGAATCTAAGTACAGAGAGGGAGAATCCGTAGTCGATCGAAAATAACTGAAGAATTGGACTTTCCACAGGTAAACAAAAGGGCTTGAGAACAGAAAGGTGTTCGGGGAAACAATGACTTTCTGTTCGTACCAGTGAGTGTTTGGAGGTCAAAAAACCTAGCTAATTTGGACTGCGCCGAACACTGTGGTTTTGTGCTCAAAAAGAGGTTCTTTGGGAACTAAACACAGATTGATACTTGTTGGTAGAAGATAATCAAAATTGTTATAGCCATATTTGAGAAAACCACGGAAAACCACCATCGTTTTTGTATGAGTATGTTCATTACTGTCCTCAATCCGAACTGAAGCCATTTCTTCTTGAAGATCTACTCCTGCCAATCAACTTCTTTCTTTTAATACTTATTTCCCTGCCAAACACAAGGTTTCGTATTTCCAGAGTCGGTAGCGTAATTTTTTGCGTTTGTGTGTTTCATGAGGTTTATTGTATTCCCCTTTCCTTATCTCACTTCTTACTTTTGTCATCTTCTTATGATCAGTCTGCCTTAGAACTCATACTGTTTAACATTATCTCTCAGCTCTCGCACTGAGCTCACACTATGCAGAGACACACTCTGCTGCTTGAGCTCTGTCCAATTTACTCTGAACTCTATCTCTACCAAGCACCTCATACACCAATATTGCAATTATTGTAAATGTGTTCTCTCTCACTCGTCCATCTCTCCCTCTCCTTTATCCACAAAAACTATCATCATTGAATGGTTGGTAAACTTTTGCACCTAAAACCATTTCACACAAACTGGATTTTGGTTTCTTTGGCCATGTATTCAAGTACACACCCATACATGCACACATTAATCTGCCATTGGGCTCGTTAGTTTTCAATGAAAGCGAGCAACGGGATTTAAAACGTCGCTAGGGGTTTTTCTTCTTCAAAAAACGGTCACTTTAATAAAACGTTGCGCATATCTTTTAATTATCTAACACCTTTCTCCGTAAATATCGCTGTAAAAATCTTATTACAGAGAGGTTTTTACGTGTAATCATCCGAGACCCAAGCGTGTCTCTCCAACGAAGCAGAAAATCGTGCGCGGTAGCAGTTAGTTTTACTTGGCCGAGGGCGTAGCACCTTCTGGAGCGAATAAGGTGCATCGATTTGACGTGCACGAAAAACAACACGCTCAACGCACACAGTAAGCTTAAACCTATAGTCAATGTCCAAGGGAATCCGGTCAATAGACTACTTATTGGTATAAATAACAATTAAGTTTTATTCTATTTGAATAATTGACGCAGAACGCAGCCACACGCGCGTTTCACTATTTTTTATCACTAAGGCAATTACTCAAATCGGTAAGTGTGTAAGTAAATCGGCAGTGGTTCGAATTATGAAATTTCCGGAGTTGCTCCAAATTACCTCGAGAACGTCATTAAACTCTAGCTGTACAGGTAGTTCATTAAACTACTGCCGCGGTTTGTCCGAGGACTGTAGCATCACATGAGCGGGATTTATAAGTGCACTGTGCAAAATCAATTCTTCGGATCTCGTGACCCCCCCCCCCCCCTTCCCGCGGGATGAAAATGTTACTGTACAGTCGCGGCATTTTCACACAAGAAAAACAATTTTAATCAAAAAGGTCACTTTAACAGTGGTACACGTTTTTGGCGCGCGTGGAAATTAAACGCCCCCCACTGTCCTCCTAGAATTGGTTATACTTTCGTATGTCCTCAATGGACCTCGAGGTATGGGACACGGTGATTCGGGCCAGATACTCTGCTCTCTCTTATTATAGCTTGAACTTTTGTCATCATTGCCTGAACCATCCACAGTTATCACTCTTGGGTTTAGCAACCAGCTACATGCCCTGCTTGGCCTAATATTTAACTTATTTAACGTTTACGTCGTCTCCCAACAAGCTAACCTATTGAAGAAGACAGTTTTACCTAACTGTAATCGGGCTAAGCTCAGTTATTCACATACTTATCTCGTTCCTCTTAGTCATAAATAACGTCAATGAAGTCTCATGGCCCGCTTAGGGCTGTGTACGAGCACCACACCGTAATATCCTCTCTTGAGTCTTTACCTTTCAATATAAATTGTTCGCTACCCTATCCTTAGTTTTGCAATTCAAAAAGGCGGAATTGAAACCCAACGAGGCGGAAGTTTGAAAAATGTTAATTCAATCGATCGGAGGAGATTTCGCTGGTTCGTGGGCGGCCGATGTGTTACGACACCATTCTGATTCACCTGCTCCGGTGTAATGGACGGCTTACACAAGTTCAGACTGTGTCAAAGTTCCAACAAACTGGTTTTACTTTGAGGTTCGCATGAACACATCAATTGAAACAGGATTTTAATTGCTTTTACCAATAACTCCTCAGTATAATTTACTTCGCTTTCGGTCAAAATTCAACCATTTTGGTTCGACCGAACCGACTATTTGTTTGTGATTTTTGAAGGCACGAAATAAGATTATAGAGTTCTAATGATTTCGATAAAACATTCGGGGTTCTTTCAATCAAATTAACTTGTATCTACATTTTGTCATTGAAAAATATTTTCGTAGAAATCCCTTGAAAGAAAGTACAGAACTCGCGTAAGATTTACTGGGGTGAGCGGAAAGTGGTGTGTTACCATCTCACAAAATTTTCCTCGAACTTCTGACGACTTACTCTAAATTTAAAAAACCGCAATATAGTTTCCCAATAATTTTTGCTCCTTTTTACTTTCCTTGCTCTACGAAGTAGAAAGGAAAGTTATGTAATCGGCTGAAAAAAAATTTTGAGCTCTCTTCAGATCTTTACGTTTCAGACCCCCCTGAGTCCGAAAAACACTATTTGGGAAAATGGTCTGTGTGTCTGTGTGTGTGTGTGTATGTGTGTCTGTGAACGATTTTACAGAAAACCACACTACCAAATCAGCTCAAACTTGATATCTAGCCCGCAGGTCATCCTGGGACGCCAAAATAAGGGTATGAACAAAATCCATCGAAATTTAACTATAGTTATCATAGTGGTCAAAACACCAAATATTCTTTTTCTCAAAAACGGCTCTAACGATTTTGATTAAATTTTTTATATTGGTAGCTCCAAATATGGCAACTATACCATAAAATTCCCATCTATGGAAAAATGACGAGAGCAGCACAATAAATTACCAAAACTTTAGACGAAATCGATTTTAGCGCGGTTTCTAGAGGAAACAACCGTACCAAATCAGCTGAAACTTGATGTCTAGCCTACAGGTTACCATGGGACGCCAATATAAGGGTACGGACAAAATCTACCGAAAGTTAACTATAGTTATCATAGTGATCAAAACACCAAATTTTTTTCTCAAAAACGGCTCTCGAACGATTTTGATTAAATTTTTTATATTAATAGCTCACAATATGGCAATCACACCATAAAATTCCTATTCGTGGGAAAATGACGAGAGCAGCACAATAAATTATCAAAATTTTCGACGAAAAGCGTTTTTAGCGCAGTTTTTGTCTTATAAACTCCGCTGGAGTTTTTGTAGAATGTTAAAATAAATTAGTATTGTAGTCCAATCCAATACCTAAAGATTGAGTGTTTAAAAACGCTCATGAGATACATGGGGCTCACTCCAGAAATTCCTGAATTTCAACTACTGCCGTTTCGCTTACTACCAGTTCTAAACATTTTTACCCAATAACTCTGCCAAAGTGATTACTACCCTTCTTCAAAAAATTTGTGATTACAGCCTCATTAATTATCTGTGTACCAATTGCTCAATAATGATCCTGGAATGAGTACGAGCAGCACAATAAAATCTGTAACTGTAAGCGCACCGCTTCCTGCTGCCGTAAAGCGTTGTTTGACAAAGTTCAAATTAACTGATTGATAATTGATTAAATAGAATTAGCCATGTACAAAGCGAATTGTTGTAGAGCTAAGGAAAGTTGTGTGTTGCAACGCACCAGATTATTTATATTGACTCCCATAACTGAGTGATAAATGTATCGATTAAATAGAATTAGCCATGTACAAAGTGAATTGACGTAGAGCTAAGGAAAGTTGTGTGTTGCAACGCACCAGATATTTCCTGTTTGTGTTCCTGTTTCCTGATGTTGTGAGTCCTATTTCCGTATTATTTACGCGTCGCATTTTCAATTTGCCGCAGTTCGTAGTAAATTTCCCATCAGTTTTATACAAACTTGCCCATTTGCAACGCTGAGAAAGGTAGTTCTTTGAACTCACTCATTTCGTTAATGGAGGTTCTTGGACTATTATTGGCTCCTCGTGATTATTCGTTGATTGTTTTCCCCGTTGATGATTTCAAACACAGCGAACTCAACCGCCTAGAGGCTGTTTTAGTACGTAACTACGATGATTTAGAGTAAAATTAAAACTTGACTGGTCTATTCAGAGTCCGAAAATGAGGTCAGTCAACGAAAACAGTGATTGTGTTAATGTCAACGTAATATAGGTGAACAGTGCGCTAACGCCGGACGATCTTCACGGGAGCGAGAAGAAACGTGATCTGGCCCCGGGAGAGGTCTAACAAAGGTCACTAGGCGATGAAATAAAGCCGAGAGAGAAGAAAAAGTGGAGAAGACGAGGCTGAGCAAAGAAAAGTGAGGGGATTCAGTTTCTTTCCGCCTTTCTCGAAAATATAATGGCCTTTGTAGGATACAAATTATATAGATGTTCCGCAATTTGTGTAACAATCTGCAACTCGTTTGAGACCCCGTTTTACTGAACGGTTCACTTTTCTGCTCGTTACGACTCTCTCGAATTAGAATTTTCATGTGGGGAGTAAATAAGTTCCGAACACGTTATATTACTTATTATCTACCACGAGGTAGATTAGTATCAATAAGTACATTCGCGTTTTACAGCTAACGGGAAATATTTACTACTTCCAGGATGCAACCCCTGCGATGCGGTTGATAGCACTGATAAACGTATTTTCTTCGGCAGATGGTGAATAATGTGGATATTTCTACAATCGTTGGCACGATCGGGGATCTTTTATGGGATAACACGTGCCTCCTCCCTCCCATCCTTTCTAACGCCGCAAATTGAGATTGACAAACGTTTCCCTAATGTTCTTCGTAAAACCCGAACGCCGGGGAAAATGTGAATGTTAAACTCTAAACTCTGCAAACCCGATTGGCAGAAGCTTCAGAACCTTGGCTTGTAACCTTCAGAGCATTAACGTAGCTGGAATGGCTGAGGTTTGAGGCGGAGGAGTGGACGGGCGCAATGTATCGGGCCGGAGGACGCGTCTGATTTTATAGATCAGTTTTGACTTATGGGAAACAGCACACAGTTCGGGCACAATAGATAGCTTTCTGTCTGTCCCAAAATTGGGATGAGCTCCGCAGCCTAAAGAGTCTTTGCGCATGTCCACATGTCTCACAGGTTCATGCCTAGCCTCCTAAGGAATGTCAGTTATTTCTTGCAAGGGTCCACCCTAGGAGACGTAGTACCAAATAGCTCCATCGCAAGTCTCGAGCTGTGGGCCAGCACGTGGTAGGGAGTCTCCCCATTTATGCCACACCACCTACACGGAGGAGTGTCGACTATACCCATAACATACACGTCTTTGTTCATTTTGCAGTGCCCGGTCCCCACAATCTACTTTTGGTCCTTCCTCTCCATCCTCAAAGGCTCCGTCTTATTTCGTGCGTTTGCTATGAGATACATCGTTAGAAATGCCTCACTCCAGGGGTATTCCATAATGTCTAATGTATTCTCCTGACATATTTTCTCACTGTTCTCTTGACTAGTGACGGAGTTATACACAAACATTCCACCCTCCAAATTTGACGACATTCGCTGAAGAAGCTGAAAATATTTTGTAATGTTTCGTAATTTACGTTAATACATGTTAAAGTTATTAGACTGTAAACACGATTTTGCTTTGGGAAACTTCTGGAATTATAGGGATAACACTGTCAATAAAGCTTATAAGAACAGTTACCTCTGAAAAACCCATGCTCTTTCATTTGCTCTCAATAATGTTCGCAGACACACGCGCACTTTCCCACGTGATGTTTTTCGAACTCTAGCCATTGAAACGTTAAGACATGAAAAAAATCAAAATTTGTTTCCAGCGGATTACACAACTTCCTTTCTTAGCTCGTAGGTCTAAGGAAAGTTATGATAGTTGTTTTGAGCTCAGTTTAAAAATAATTGAGTACTTCTTGTATCATCAACGGCCGAGTTTGAGCCAATCCAGCCGTTCATTAATGCAACAACTACTATTTGGTTACACAAACCATTCCTCTAAGGGGAACCAATGTCGGTATTTACGACATCACAAGTTCACATTTGCATTTTCTCTCAGTTTATGACATTAACTCACGCTACTTTCCGTAAAGAGAAAAAGCCAATTTCACGTTTATATAATATTTAATTTGTACTCTTTGATTCTCTTTTTGAAATTCTACCATATGCGAGTGATCTTTGAGGGACGCTCGTTATTAGCTTGGGGTTATAAGAAATCGCGTGGCAAAACACTTCTTCAGATCGATGTTTCGTTCAATTTATATTTCATTCAGGGGACTTCAAAAGTCAGCATGTGGAAAAGCGAGTTACATTATTTTCCTGCCCAAAAGTTGCTAGTTGTCGATGATTCAAATTGATGCTGCCCAAACAAGGAAGCCAAGAGGAAACACTCCCGTACGTAATAATCCAAAGACCCGCTGCCAAATAGTGTTGGACATTTAAAAAAAACATCGATGTTTTTTCGATTGAATGCATCAGATTGTTGCATCAATGTAATATCGATGTTTCAAAAAATACATCGATGTTTTTTTTAAACATCGATTGTTTTTCTATAAGTTAAATATGTATGTGGTTTAGAAATAAGAAGCAATCATCTATTAAAATAACTTTATTACCTTTACATTTATTTTTAATGTATATCCCGATAATTTGTATCTATATTTTGTGTTCGACGCAAAGCGTTGAAGTTGTCAGAGTCTTTGACCTCGGACTTCCCCGCCTTACTGTCTCCGACCGCCTAATTGTCTCCAACTATTTCAATACCTGCCCCTCACCAGTGGGAATCCCTCAGCTGCGGGCCCCCCAGCCCCCTTTTCTAGGTTTTCCCCTTTCTTTATTTCTTTCTCCCAATTTCATTTTCCTATCGACGACAGAGCTCTTCCAAAATCATTCTGCTTCCAACTACCACCCCAGTAACTTCTCCCTCTCTCAATACGGTTGCCCACGCCAGTTCAGGCGTTCCGATTACTGCCCTTGTGTCGCCCATTTGTACTCCATCTCACCTCAATTTTAATTCAACTCAATTCCGCACGCACGTATAATACAGTCCTCCTCACGCTCACCGAGTTTCAGTTTTATTGCGATCCTCAGCTCCCCCTCTCGTGCACCCAACACTTTGTAAAAACCAAAATTACCCAATTTTACCATTTAATGTATTCCTTTGATGAGTATTACCTGCGCTGCTCGCGAAAACAGTCTGTCTGATGGCACTGATGTTGTTAGACATTTAAAGGCAATTTTATGCAATGTTGGAAACTGTATTTGGTAATCCTTCCAAATTTATTATGATATTAATATTACGAGGGACGTCCCAAAAGTAAGTTCCGAAGTGCTGGGAAAAATCGAAAAATCAACCAATTTGAAAAAAAAATTATTCTTAAAGGTACGGATCTACTTTATTTTTCGACGTAGTCGCCATTCCGATCGATGCATTTTTGGTACCGTGGTGCCAGTTTACGTAACCCCTTGTCGTACCATTCTGCGTCATTTTGTTTGAAGAATTCCGAGATCGCGGCTTCGAGTTCGATTCGGTGTACTGAACAACGAGTCAATTGATGTTTGTTGTGCACTTTCTCGACAATATCACTTAGACTGAAGCGCGCATCTTCCTCCAAAAGCTTGCGAACTGCAGAAACTGCGTCCTCTCCACGAGATGTGGAAGGGCGCCCACTTCGCTGTTCATCGTGCACACTTTCCCGCCCTTCCACAAAACTTCTCTTCCACTTACGGACCATTTCGATGCTCATGACCGCTGAAGAGAGTCTGCGGTGAATTTCGGGCACAGAAACATTCTCAAAAACTAAAAAACGGATCACCGAACGGATTTCACAATTTGACAGGTTTTTAAATGTAGCAGCCATGTTTACACTGGTGGTGATAAGCCGCAACAAGTGATAGCAACATAAGAAAAATTCAGTGTTGCCACCAGATGTAACACGAAGTATCTCCGTTGGAATTTTTTCCCTACGGCATTTTCCCACGGATTTACAAATTATCGGAACTTACTTTTGGGACGTCCCTCGTACAAATAACGTGTTGTTCAGTTTAACACTATGATTCATAAATATTATTGCTAACACGACACAGCGAATTTTAAAATGAATTCTGAATAATTAATTAATTAATAAAAAATCAAAATAATATGATTATTGTAGCCAGAGACTGCAACTAACTGTAAGTAAGAGAGAGACGATGGGTCAATTCAGTCGGCCATTTGCATTTATATTTTTCATGGGTTGGTTGCACTGACCTCTATAATATTGGCTGCTTTTCAACGAGTGATACCACTTTTTGACGAAACACCTAGTGAGTGCTAGATAATGTAATTTAAAAAGACAAAAAAATAATTATTAGCTGTAAAAAGAGAGAGGGAGAGAGAGGGAGAGAGCAAGAGAGAGAGAGAGAGAGAGAGAGAGACAGGTTTGATTGTTTGCTTTTTTGATTTCGAGAATATAAACATCGATGTATACTCCATGTTTAAAACTTAACAATACATCGGTTTGATTCGATGCATCGTTACTATACATCGATGTATATCGTCCACCCCTACTGCCAAACTCACCCCTGTCCATGAAATTCTGGAAGTTTCTATTGCCATTTTTGTTGGGAAACTCAATTCTTCTGATCATATTTTGGTTGTGGCTATGCTTTACAGTTTTATGAATTATCATTGTCCTAGTTGCTAAATACAGGTTTGGATCTGAGTAAGAGCAACTCAATAAATTCGGAAGTTTCATACGGTACTTAGAACTAACAACTATCGACGGCTTGCTTGTCGTCTGCAAGCGTTACCGTAGAACGTAGATACAGCATCGCACACAAGCCTCAATACGACATATCACGAGTTCACAGTACCACCAGTAAAGAGGTAATGAGGGGTTCGATGTGCACGAGTTTCGCCAACATTTTGTAGAATTTACATTATAATTGCGTGCGAAGGATCGCCGAGATGACAACAAACGTACTGGATAATAGGAGGTTGAGCAAATAGATCAAACCCGGTAAAAATTGATAGATTCAATGACGAAAAACACGTACTGAATAAAAGTAGCAACCCCACAAATAACAACCCTCGCATGTGGCAATTCCACCCCATTAGCAACTTGCAATTGTGAAAGAGGGACTTGGTCCTTCATCTAGCGAGATGTCGTCCAATGTCCTTCCATCTAGTAATGCCATCTTAAAGTACAGATCCGAAGCCTGGTTTCTTAAATGAACCTGTATGGACGATGGGACCTTAATTGAGCTATTCTATAAATATTCAATGGATAAATGCCTGAAATTGCTAAAGATGGGACCATCTTCAAATGCTGCTGTGTTATTTGCAACGATAGTGCTCTGGCAGCCCCACCTCTTAGAAAGTTATAACTTCTACATCCTTAAAGCCCCTAAAATAAGTTAAAGAAAACGAACTTCGAATTTTTACCGTTCTTAAAATTGGAAATAACGTTTTAGGAGACTTCCATAAATCGAAGTGAATCCAGAAAATGCTAAAATGGGAAGTGGCGGTATTTCGTCAATCCGGGTTTTGTTTCAATTAGAGCTAGTTCGAGAGAACAACTTGATAACGAAAGCAAAACTCTTCCAAGCTTGAAGAACGTCGTTTTTTGTAGGATTACGAAAGAGCTCGTGCGTTCAGTTACGTGCGAGTTGTAGATAACTGAAGCAGTTCCAGTTCCAGATTGCGCCGTCGAAACCATAAATTACTGCTCCTCGTTCTCGTTTGTTTGAATGGAAGCATTTGTACCTCCGGTCGTTTTTTCAGCAGTCGGGAAAAATTAGTTCAGGGGTTGTTTGGGCTGCACGTTGTACCGTTCAATTTAATTTGGCTCAGTTTTTCTGAATAATAACCCTATGTTTTCGGTCACGAAACATTTTTTACAACCCCCCCCTCAAAATTTGATACTTTATGTTTCAAGACATGGAGATTCAAAATTTGCAATGTCCGTCCGCCGTCCGGCCCGGGCCCGTTTTGTGCCTTTAACGTTGTCCAAAAAATTCGTTCTTTCGCACAAAAATCCAATTTGGTATCTAGTTGTGCCCCCTATCTCGGCTATCCGATTGGACGAAGCCCATGATTGTTATGGGCAAAAAACGGTTAAAAAAATTAACGAAACGCAGTACAACACGGTACCTACAGCGGAAGCCAATGTTTCGTCGTTTGAACTCCCTCCCTCCCTCCCGTCTCAACGAAATCGCTCGCCTGCTCAACTGGCAACGCCGCCCCCTTGCCTCCCAACGGGTTCGCCCAACTTTTTTTTTTTTGCTTTGTCTAGGAAGCGCTCGTGTTTCGTATTTAACCTTTGGGATTACGATTTGTCTCTTTATCGTCCGATTGCCTTGTTCTCGTCTTCACCTCCATGAATGACTGTTTCGCTCCGTCTCAACTATTTCCATTAGCAAAGTATCTGTTATCTTCGATTGAACTTTTCATTATTCGTTTATTTTTGGTTTATTCATTTACAATTCAATTTTTTTAGATTCTTTTGTTTCATTCTCATTTTGGTTTTTTTCATAGATTTTTGGTTACATTTTGATATTAATATTTAGCGTGCATGTTTTCATATTAAAATTCAGTTTTTTCTAGATACTTTCGTTTTTTTGTTTATTTTAATATTACTATTCAGTTCTTTTCGACCTTTTTTTGGGTTTCATTTTGATATTTTTCGATGCTGAATTGAACGGGATGGGTCTCGGAGCATTAATGCTAGGTCAAGCTGATTATCCGAATAATAAACCGTTGTGTAATAATTTGCAGGGTTTTTTCTTTCAATTAAGAACGGAGATGCAATTGATCATGGATTAGTAAGTTGTGTTAAAAAATGAACAGTCGAATGCTTCCCTCGTATGGAATATTGTACTTAGTCTACACTGAATGTGTATACGTGGCAGCCCTTGTGTGAAAACCCCCCTTTTTATAATGCTTCGCCTTTTGGTAATAAAAACGTCTGTTGGTTTTGCTCATTATACAATATACTTCTGATTTTCGAGAAACCCGGCTATGATCGGGTTTTTGAATAAACTTGACTAGGAAACCAACATCTTATCGCGTCCACCATAACTGCCAGTGTTATCTACCTTCTTTTCGAATACAAGCACTGGTATTTCCAGAGCCGACGATTAGCGGGTTTCCTAATCCCTCCCTTCTGTTGTATTCGCATCCTACTTGCGTTGGCCGTTTTGCTCTGGAGCTCATAGAGTTAAACATTCTCTCTCAACTCTAGTCCGTGCCGGACGTCTTCAACTAGTCCACACCAATATATTATCTTCCAGAAACTTTCTTATGGCAGTCGGTTGAACACAGATATCAACAATAATACGCTAAAACTCGTGTTTTTAACATTTATAGAATTAATTACCTCCGTAAAAGAGTGAAGGATTTGATTTGTCTTCTAACAATCTGTACCCACACCTCGTTCCCCACAATTTGTTCTCTTAACTATCAGATATGTAAGGCAAAATAGACTTCAAACGATCGTTTTTCTGATAATCTCAAAACCGGCTTTATCTATTACGACCCAACTTGCGAGAAGTTCTCAAATAGGAAAATTTCATTTCGCGTACAATAAATCGTAATTTTCCTATTTTTCTTAAATAGGACTCAATGACTTTGTTCTAACTTACTGGCTACTCTCAGTGAGTGAGCATACATTTTATGACTGTCGAATGAAGCCACATGTGACCACACCTAGCCCGTGGCATTCAGTAGTGGTGTGTGTTTCGGAATGTTATAAACACACCAGATGGAACCACCCGTTGAACAGGGATATTAGCCGAGATACTTCAGAGGCTGCAGGTGGATCGTTTTTCAGATTGTATGTAAAACCACTAAAACAAACCTTTCTGTGCCTTAACCACATTGTGTTCATTGCCACGCTCTTGACTAGAAATCTTGATGAATACCCGGTAGATGCTTATTCCAAGTCGCGTGAGATTTTATTAGAATCGTATCTGCTGGTTCGTCAGTGGCATATTTTAACGTCATCGCATGTAGTAAAATTCGAAGCTCCAAGCCCCTTCAGACCGAATTGTGAGAATGAGGTGTTTTCACGTCCGTTCTTTCTTGTAAAGCTAATTGAATGATAACGGACCTTACGGACCTTAGTGACTTTCCTCAGGTCCTTCCTCTAGTGAGCTTCTTAAGATTCGATCGCTACTCCGTGGAAAGCGTCAAATGCCAAGGCCTTCAAGGCTAGTATCTGCTCTTTACCAATCACGAAACGTTGTGGATGTTGTTGGATTCCTCGCCTCTTTTTACGTTTCTTGTTTTCCCGCCAATGAAGCAGCACCTTTTTCAGTTCGTACTAGTACGTATTTGCGTATATGCCACTCCGATACCCATCCCCGTCGATTCAGCCTTGAAAAATGATAGTAAAGAATACGAAATATACCTGACTACAACAGAACAAGGAAAAATAACATTTTCTAGGCGACACTAAGCAATTGGCGAAACGTGACGCACGATATTTACTGTGATTTCACTGTTTTAAATCTGGACGCAGTCTCACACCCGTCCTATTGAACTCAGCGGCGAATAAAACCTTGGAAACGATACCAAACACGACATAATCACAATAAAGCCACCAAAACTTCGTTTTTGGCTGATTTTTTAATTAGTCCATATTTTGTAGTATTTTTCGGTGCTGAATCGATTGGGATGGGTTAGTGTGAGACTACGTCAAAGTGAACAAGAGAGTAATAAACCGTCGAGAAATCATTTGCAGCATTTTTAGCATTTTTTCTTTCCACTTTACTTAGCCTTACAGAGTAGGAAGGTAAGTTACGTCAGCTGAAGAAACAATTTCTTTAGATCGGTTCGTTTCAATGCCGTTCAGAAAATGATCTGTGCGTGTTTATGACGCGACTGCGGAAGAACGGCTCAACCAAAAGCGGCTTCTATTTGATACGTGGGTATGAGCAAAATCGATTTGACGGCTCCAACGATTTTGATTTTGTATGAACAGTTTCAAATAACACAACAGATTCACACTAAAACACTAAAGAAGAACACTAAAAATTCTCATTTATAATAAATGACGAGGGCAGCTCAATAAATTATCGATCATTTCGAAGAAAATAGATTTTAGCACTGTTTTTTTCTTGCAAATTCCGCTTATATGACACTGCAGTTCTCAGAAAAATCGTAGTGTTAGCAGAACAAATTACCTACGCGGCGAGGGCTTAATAACGTTTGAGATACTCGTAATTCGGAGCAACACCAGACATTTCGAAACCTGAACCACTGTTGTTTCACTTACTCGTATTCCTCAACGTTTCAACGCGATAACATCAAGTTGACAGTCTCATGAAACTCCCATGCACTGATCTGTAGAAGCTATTCAATAAATTCGGGTATCATTATAGCCTCAAGTTTTCCTTAGTAGAACGTTGTCTGTGTTCTCGATTACAAGAAATTACCATCGAGGACGAGAACGTCCGTTTCACATAAAATGATAACGTTTTCAAAAGTTGCAAACGAATTTTAATTTGCCGGTTCAAGCAGATAAGATGTGGGCAAACGTTAAGTCGCCAAGGTAGAATTTTTATGTTCAAGACGCAACCTTATCTTCCTTATTTGTGCATATTGAACTGTAAGCGGTAGTTGCGGAAGGTCGAATAGAATGTGAGGGACAGAAGAGGTGGTTACCAACCGATCTTATGAGCTCTCCAGGCCATTCCTGCCGCATATGGTTCATATACTCAATAAATGGTGCGTGCAGCAGCGAGTATCCCCGTTCACTCTGCGTACAGTAGTGCTCTGTTGGTCATTTCTAATAATGTCTCCAACTGGTTAATACAGTGAATGGCAGACGGGTTTATGTATTATTCAGTCGCAGAATAATTAAACTTCAAGGAGGGCGGCTAAGGACACCTTGTGCAGAACGGCACGAAGATTCTCAAGAGTTGTTTTATACTCGCCGGAGTAATTTCCTAACCAAGTTGGGCGATCAGATGAAAAACGTGCCTCGAGGTATGCGTGCCTTCATGGTCAAACGCTTCTCATGAGTCAACTAGAGATTTATGTATTAAAAATCTAATTATATTACTTTCTAACCAAAAATTAATTGATGGATTTTCTTTTCGTCACACGAAGAAGCCCACATAAGGAAGGTAAATCTTTCCGAAAAGACGTTAAATTCGAATGTTGATAAAGGTTTTTCGTGTCTCAAACGGTCTCTCGGCTCAACGAAGCTCGCCAGTAAATAAGTTACTTTCATACGAAAGAAAGTCTGTTCTCCGTCTGGGGATTGGATTACGGCCGTACCTTTCGCATTTCTCCGCTCATAACGTTGTGGTTTTCTCATCCGTAATCGAGACTGTCCCTGTCTCTTCGCACAGGTATCGATGTAACGAGAAGATTAATGATGGCAATTCACGGGTCCAATTGCTAACACACCACTCTGGTCTAAAGAAATGGTCAAACTTCAAAGAGCTCGAGGACTGGTTCAGTCATTCCATGCCTCTGAAGTGTTGTAACTTATTTCATAGATTACATTAAATTAGACTATTCGTATAACATCTGGAGCATTTGAGCTCGTTCTTTTTTTGTTTTGTAGACAAAACGCTGTTATTTCTATGACTGCGAAAAAATGAGCAATTTTCGTCGACAGGACGAAAGTTTATTAAAAACGGTTCTAACGGTTTTAATTCAGTTTAGAAACTATCTATAACTACTGACTACTCAACTTTCATTTCCCATCAATATATCTGCAAAGGTTTGGTGAACGGACATGAAGCCTATGAAGCAAATAGAGTGGTTTTGGAGACAATAGTAATAATATATTTTTTCCCCCATGAATGTCCTATGAGAGTTTGCTGAACAACTGAAATGTTCCAAAACTAGTTTTATCAGCGTTTTCGAAATTGCAACAGCAAACGCATAACTGAATTTGTCCCCACGTTTTTTGCTAAAGTACTCTGTGAGCATCCATTGAACGGAGATATAAGCCAAGATACGCATGGAAATTAGTAATGCCGAAAATTAATTTATCATTTTTCATATTATTCAAGTTTATTAAAATGATAGAGTACTTTAAGCTAATTATACCCACGTTTTGTTCTGTATAAATCCACCGATTTGTGTTGGAATATCATTGATTTTACGGAGGTAGCGACGAAAGCTTATGTGATGCTTAGCAGAAATAAATGAAATCTAAGATTTTCATAAAGTCCGACGCGGCTTCGGCCACCGTCGCTCACTTTGTGGCTACTATGAAACAGAACGAGGTTGATCGTTTCATCCGCAAGGAACTAGCTCGTCGACTGGTCATTATTGACCCATTTTTGTTGTGGAGGTTTCTGACGTAGATCACTCTACTTTGCAAACGTTTCCCGTTCATCTCACATTTGTTTAGTTCCCACTCATTCACTTAGGGCCAGTTTATCTATTCTGCAGTTAAAACCTCGAATCGGCAGCCGTCAGTCAACGAAATTTGGTGAGTGGAAATAGTAGGAGTATCAAACGCGGATGATTGAAACCTAGCGCTAATCAGGCGTCGAAGTGAATTGATGAACGGGTGATTGGGAGTTATTCGAAGATTAGACTTATTCAACCTTTATTTGGGCCTGCTCTTAGTAGTCGTATGTATTGGTGGGAACTATCCATATCGTTTGATTAGCGATTACTCCCTGCAGATGTCAATGATGATGTCCTGTGGTGCTACTCCAAACCACAAGATGGTATAGCAGCGTATCATTACCAGTTTAACTGCTCTGTACATGAGGATGGTGTCTGGTTACTTCACGCCTAACTCTCAGTTTTTCGACATATCAAGCCTCCGTGGCACCAACCGCCTTCTAGTGGCCACTTCTTCTGTGCCACACAAGAACTTGCGAACAAACGTACTTCGATTGCCCAAACTTTGGTTCCACTTATTTCCAATATCTTGCTAGGTTTACTTTTCTCCATGCGAGAACAAGCGTACCCAAGAGTGCAATTCATTGATCGTGGTATGAATCGGAGTCATCTCAAGTAGTGTGATTCAGGCATCCAAGAGTGGTCAATGTTGTGCCAGAGTCGTCCTTGCTTTAATTCCACATCGTCTCACAACAAAAAGAAAAAAAAACGATTAGTCGTTGGCGGCTTCTCGCGATTATCCCAATGATTGCGCGGAGGTAAAAGAGATAAACCCTGAACGGAAACAAAAGGGCGTATCTACTTCTTCGAAAAGGAGAGACGATGGATGGAACGAAGCGTGGAAGCGGAAGCGAACAAAAGGGAGTACAAAAGAGGCTGTGAAATTTGTCCGGCAGCCGGAGATGGAAATTAAAGTCGACGACCGAGTTGGCTTTGTTTGGCGGCTCAAAAATCAATGAGAGAGAATTGATTTCGGGCTTTTGGTTCGATAATTAGCGATCTGTACCCTAAGGGCGTTTGCAGGGAGAGCAACAGGTCAGTCAACTTGATGTGCGTGGACCAACGACCCAGAGAGAACTTCAAAACCTGAGAAATGGTGAACTAATGTTTACCTATGCCTTTTTACCTTTCATAGCCTCAGTAAGAGAGCAGATACACATCTCCCAAACGTTTCAGAGCCAGCATTCATTAGCTGTTGTCTGCCCGTCGTGAAACGCGAATGGCTAACCTCGAACAACATCTGCTGACGCACTCAGAACGTTTCTCGCATCACGCACCACTACCAGGGTCTATTAAATGTTGGAACCCTGATAGTACCTGTCCACGCTCTTTGAGGATTGGTCACCGCCCCATCAGGTCCTCTCGTGTTTGCGCTTTTTGGCTTTCGAGTGAGCGCCAGTTATGGCTCCTACAGGCTACCTGGACATCTAGGAGCTACTATCTATAGACTGGTTGGAAGACATGGCAACCATCTAGGCCTCTCAACTTCTCTAATGACAAAAAAGGTTTTCAGAGCTCTCAGCTTCCACAATTACGGCAGCCTTGTCGTTTGGCTCGTTGGAAGGCATCCTTCTCCTGAATGAAAGCAGTTCAAAGTGTAGCTCTGGCCTCCGGATCACGTATCTGCTGATGTATTCTTCTGGCTCTATTAACACTCTTCCTGGGCAGATTAAGTTCGTTAGTCCATCATTTTGATCACCCTGTACTTCAGTCACCCAAGTACAGAAAGCCCAGCACAGTGCAGTGCTGTGGCAATAGTGTCCGCTTAGGTGTCCACCCCTTCAGGTGAGGCTGCTTGCACTAGTAGATTGGTGACTGCAGCGGGCAGTTAATTGAGACCAGTCAGCATTTTAGGTGTGGGATCTCTGCAGTGAATGTTTTCGTCCGCTGTGGCAAAATAAATAACAAGGTGATCGCTTTGCGTAGCTTCTGGTGGAAACTACTCGCCAACCCCTCATTTTGAATAATAGGGTATGCGACACAGCTGTGACATCTATGCACGACCTTCCTCTCAACTTATCATAGGTCGCTTCTGTCATGAGCTCGTTGCTAACAAGAAATTGCACCTGGCGTTTGCATCAGCACAAGCTACGCAGGCGCCTCCTCATAGTCCCGCTAAAGCACGCTGGAGTGGTTGAAGACTGTTGGCCACTGCTGTGCCGAATTGCCTGTCCATCCAGACGACAGTGTCACCGAATCATGTAGAGCCACTAAATATGAACTGGTCTAGGGGGCATATTGTGTTGAGGCTGGTCCTGAACGAAAAATGAATCTAACACCAACCACAGTGCACGCGACATCCTAGTCTGATGCCTGTAGAGTAACCAGTGGCAAAAACTGAATATTAGCCGGGAGATGCGTTAGTCGATTGTGGTTATGCTTGTTGAACGCCACCAATACTGATCATTTGTCATCTTCGCGGGCTTACATTGCATCATAAATGCCAGTTTTATTAGGTTATTCACCGAAAAAATAAAAAAACATCAAACCAGAGCTATTTTTCATTCAGTTTATATGAGCTTGGCAGAAACTAGTGGCTCTTAAGGTTTCACTATTTATTGGAATTTTTGGTATTTGCTCCTATTGATTTTATAAACGTTATTAAACCCCCTGCGTATGGGTAGCGCTTCAAGTTGGTGCCTCATGGTGATCTGCACACTAAATATGAAACATGAGACGATTTGCTTCAGCCGTTTTCGCTCAATCACATTCACAGACACATATACCGTTTTTCCCAAATGGTTTTTCGGACTCAAGAACTCTTACGAGTAAAACGTGAAGATCTGAATAAAACACTACAAAAACCTTTTCTTTCTACTCTGTAGGGCTAAGGGAAGTAAATCGTGATTGGAGATAATTTGCAAGTCACATATAATGTCAATGTAGAGCTACGTTATTGTCTTATCAATTGGCCACCACAACGCTGTCACAATAGGCATTCCCAGTAAAATGAGTAAAAACGTCCTTCAGTAAAGAGAAATTGTGTGATTATCTATGCCGGGTATTTGAAATATATTTTAATAATGCGTTGAGAGAGTATATATTATGTTTTTCCTGTATTTTAACATTATTTATTTTTGTTTCAGGTATGTGGATCTAGAAGTAAGATTCTAAGCTTATGAATAAAGAAAAACTGAACAACACCGCGGTGGCATATCGACGTCTCATTTACAGGTAACAGACAATTTGACAAAATGCTGACACTGGATTCTTATTGCGGTTTTGACAAGGTCTCGTTAATCGGAGAATCTTGTAGCAAAGATGGCTTTGGAATTAACGAGGTTTTTTCTCTTTTTTGACAAGGGAAAGGCAACAAATATTTTCCCCACAATTCCATCGAAGTAGGAAGCAAATGGCAGCTTTGTGATTGGCCGTACGTCACGATCCCAAGAGGAAATCTGCTTAGTCACCGATTCTAAGCACCTTTGCTCGATTGACGGACTTGGTGGAACGAGGAAGTTCAAGATAACGCGTTCAAAATTTCCTTGTACGCCCTTCATTTCTCCTACGATTGGTCGGCCTAATCCCTCATTTTGGGCTCCTTTGCGGCTTCCCGGTTAGCTGTCTCCCCGGGGACGTGTCGTTAGGCAAATTTCGAAACTATTCGAGTCAGAAAAAAAATTTATGAATGTACGAAAAGCAATCCTCGCGATAGTATTTTAAATATGTTGACGTTCCCACGTGGATCAATACCGCATGAAAGATGCAGTTCAAATTTTTGCACAATTTTCTTCTTTTCCAATCGGAAGAGAGGGCGGCATAAATGCAACAAACAGCAGCAAAAATGTACAGATTTTCTGGAAACATTGTGCCACTTTGAAAAATTAAAGAACGATGTTTAAAATTTCAAGAACATCTTATTTTTCCTGTACAGCTCTTATTGCTGTTTAATTTATAACATTAATAGTAGTAGGCGACGATATCTAAGTATAAGTTGTGTAAAGGGGATATGGTGAGCGACTCGCGGAGTATAGCTTACCACCTACATTGAATTTGGCTCGATCGATGTGTGAATTGGTCTTATTCCTCAGGCGCCAGTTTCTGTTTCTTAGCAGATGCCTTCTTGAGTTACGACAGACAGCAATAAACTTCCTAAATATCCTATTATCTAGTCAGTATTTATCTACAGTTTCTCTCTGAATGGCCTGATGAGCTTCCAGTGGCATCTATGCGCCGTTAGAATCTTAAGACACCCCGTGAGTTAAATTTCATTCGTTCAAGCGGATTGTGCCAAAAGTTGAAATAAATACTTCCTGGTTCATCCTTATAAATCTGGCAATACACTTTTTACAAACTACCCTCTCCTCAAAATTGGACACATTACGTGTTGAGGCATAGGAATTCCAAATCTGCAATGTTCAGGACTGGTCTCAGAGGTGTAGGATTGCATCTTGATGGACAAACGTGAAACCACGGTAAATATAGTGAGACAAATTCTGGTGCTTGAAGTAACTCGCAAGACAATACAGCGAAAGTTATCTTTTCCCCTCAGGGCTGCGCTCATTTACAGCACTACCAGCCGTCTCAGTTCGACTCGTTGCCTCGTGTCAATTGCCTAGCGTCGTCTACAAAACTTCATGTCACGTTTCGTATCGGTTATTAGAAGTGAAATGGGATGCGATTCAGACGTGCGAGACTGCGTCAAGTTGGATAACCAAGTTGTGCATAAGACGTCCAAAATTTGCAACGTTTTTTGCTTTCTAAAAGTTTGAGTTTTGAAGGTGTTGATCCGATAAAAACACGTTTATGTGTTCGAAGGTTCGAAAAAACTGTTTGGGCAACATTTCGCCAGCTTTAGCCACACCACCCATTGACAGAAATTCCTCGTATATTTTATTTCTACGCCTTGGGATATTAACCAAAGAAAGTAAATAAGAAGCTCTTTCGGTTAGTTTACCAACTTTTTACTTTCCTTGCTCTACGAAGTAGAAAGGAAAGTTATGTAATCGGCTGAAAAAAAAATTTTGAGTTCTCTTCAGATCTTTGAGTTTCAAACCCCCTGAGTCCGAAAAACACTATTTGGGAAAATGGTCTGTGTGTGTGTGTGTATGCGTGTCTGTGAACGATTTTTAGAGAAAACCACCGTACCAAATCAGTTCAAACTTGATATCTAGCCCGGAAGTCACTATGGAACGCCAAAATAAGGGTATGAACAAAATCCACCGAAAGTTAACTATAGTTATCATAGTAATCAAAACACCAAATATATTTTTCTCAAAAATGGCTCTAAGGATTTTGATTAAATTTTTTATATTGGTAGCTCCAAATATGGCAACTATACCATAAAATTCCCATCTATGGAAAAATGACGAGAGCAGCACAATAAATTACCAAAACTTTAGACGAAATCGATTTTAGCGCGGTTTCTAGAGAAAACAACCGTACCAAATCAGCTGAAACTTGATTTCCAGCCTACAGGTTACCATGGGGCGCCAAAATAAGGGTATGGACAAAATCTACCGAAAGTTAACTATAGTTATCATAGTGATCAAAACAACAAATTTTTTTTCTCAAAAACGTCAAAAATCGTTAGAGCGATTTTGATTAAATTTTTTATATCGTTAGCTCTCAATAAGACAATTATACCATAAAATTCCCATTCGTGGGAAAATGAAGAGAGCAGCACAATAAGTTATCAAAATTTTCGACGAAAAGCGTTTTTAGCGCAGTTTTTGTCTTATAAACTCCGCTGGAATTTTTGTAGAATGTTAAAATAAATTAGTAGTGTAGTCCAATCCAATACCTAAAGATTGAGTGTTTAAAAACGCACATGAGATACATGGGGCTCACTCCAGAAATTCCTGAATTTCAACTTTTGCCGTTTCCCTTACTACCAGTTCTAAACTTTTTACCCAATAACTAGACAAAAGTAATTACTATCCTTCTCAAAAAAATTTTTGTTTACAGCCTCATTAATTATCTGTGTACCAATTGCTCAATAATGATCCTGGAATGAGTACGAGCAGCACAATAAAATCTGGAACCGTAAGCGCTACCGCTTCCTGCTGCCGTAAAGCGTTGTTTGACCAAGTTCAAATTAACTGAGCGATAAATGAATTGATTAAATAGAATTAGCCATGTACAAAGTGAATTGACGTAGAGCTAAGGAAAGTTGTGTGTTGCAACGCACCAGATATTTTTTCAAATAATTAACGATTTTCTTTAATCCTTTGGACGCATGAAGGTAAATATCTCCTATGAGTTCTGTTTGAGCCACGAAAGGTAAAGCAAAATATTGCAAATAGTTTTGTATAGGTCTTTTCTTTTCATATTTACTGCATCCCAAACGCCGTGCTTTTGACTTGAATCTCAGTCATTTGAATACTTTACTTATCAACATCATGGGGGCATATGTATAAAGTTGGAAAATCCTGGGGTTCAAGCAATAATGCTGACGTTTTAAGGCATTTCTCGAGTTATATCGGAGGATGTTCGGAAAAAATACTTGGAACCAAAAGAAATATTCATTTTTTCCCAATACGCATTTTTATTAACTTGTGTAGTGAAATGAAAAACTACGCGTCTCCTATGTACTCACCCTTGAAACGTTTTTATGTCATTCGCGCTTGAACTTTTTGACGTGATTTCAAAGGGTTACTTTTCTGGAAAATTTGCTAAAAATATAAAATTTGTAATTTGAGTGGGTGTGGGCAACGCGACGCCGTATATTCAATAGGTTATCAACAGTTTACTTAGTGAGTAGGAACGGAGACATTTTGAATTTAAAAAAATTTATTGTCACGGTAATTTACAGTTCGTTAAGTAAAAAACGTTCTAGCTTCAATGCAGGTATGAATAACAATGCAGCTTCGTATTATTTAATGCACCGCGTTGCTCAAATGTTTCTCTCACGGGATCTCGTTCTTGAACAACGCCCACGAGCGAGTTCGTGAAACTCACCCTCTCTTCAGAAATATAATTCCGAGATTTCTTTGCGCTTTCTTGACGCTTCAACGACCGTAGGAATGCGAACTCCCGTCGGCTCGATCTTATTATACTCGAATCAGATAAATTCACAGTCGCTCACATAAGAGAGAAAAGTAGTGAAATCCGGGAGTTAGGAGGCGACTCTGGTCGGGATCGTACACTTAGTTTGTTCATGTTCTGTGACGACACAAAGCCTCGTTGAATGGAACAGCCTGACTCGAGAGTTTTTTTTTCCATTGGGGACGTAACTGGTTTGGCAAGAAATATTTCCATTCGGCCTACTGCAACCCGTTCGGAATCCAGAGCAACGCAGTTTGTCGGTGGCGTCTAATTTCGGAGTTAGGGTGGCGAACGCGTTTAGGGTTATGGGTCATATCGGGTTCTCAGCCGCCTGTTAGTTCTAAAAGAATGGTTCCACAATTTACCTTTCGTCATATTAAAACGAACCCAGCAATAAAGTTGTCTCTAGATTGCGAACGTCCTTAATTAAAGTGAAATTAACTGGACATTCATGTGATAAACTGCGATATTCGTTGACCCCTTTTTAACTCTGTCCACCGTCTATCCACGTGTCTAGGTAGTACTCACGGTAATCAAGGGAAGATGGAATGATCATGTGAAAACCTCCCTCAAAATTAGACACATTACGTTTCAGGGCATAGGAGTTCCAAATTCGCCATGCCCGTCCGCTCTCCGTTCATTCATGCAAACATTCCGGGGGATAAACTCGTGAAAGTTATCTTTTCTCCTCGGTCTGTACTCCTTTTCCACACTACCTTCCTCCTCACCCGTCAGTTTGATTCGTCGCGTGGTCTAGCGTCACCTAGAAACCTCTCATGTCTTGTTTCGTATTAATTTTTAGTATTTTTCGACGCCGAACCGAATCGGATAGGTCTCGGAAGTGCTCTACAAACATTTTCGTTGCATAATGGTTATAGTTGTTGAAAAGCCAAGTATCCTTAATATTTTTTGACGTTGGATTGAACAGGATAGGCCCCAATCGTGCTCTGCAAGAGAAGAAACATCCGTCGAGGAATAATTTACAGCGTTTTTCTCCTTGTGCCCACTTTGTGTCTTCTTGTGTTCTTTATCATTCATAGGATTGCATGATGCAGTATAGCATGTTTTAAATTGTTATAAATTGTATGTTTTAACCAATTTCCTCATATCCCTAAATGGTAAGAGTAGTCCACCTCAAACATTTCTTTTTACATGACATATTTTATTTCAATTGTTTTAATGATAATAAAGCATCCTGCGACCTCCGTAAATTCGACGACCTGCTATTTATACGAGTACTGCGCTTTAGTTTGACGTTAATGAGGCGAATTCTACTATTTGAAGGAACTCGCGAGGCAATATAGCGAAAATTATCGTTTCTTCCTGGCCTGCGCTCATTTTTCGCACTGCCTCCCTTATCACTCCCCCCACCCGTCAGTCGGACTTGTTGCAACGACCTAGAAATGTGACTTTCTGTTGTTCCGTTGTAGGAACATTCTAGTTTGCATATTAGTTGTTTATTGGATTGTTGACATAGCCATATTATATTCTTAATATTTTTCGACATTAATAGCATAGGTCCCAATCGTATTGTGCAGGAAAATAATAAACTGTTGCGTAATAATTTGCACTGTTCCTACTTCATGTAGTGCTACGGAGTAAGGCTTTTGTTTAAACGGTCAGTGTGTGTCTGAACTAGGTGGAGAGAAAACATGTACCAAATTGGCTCAAATTTCATATTTAGCCTAGAGGTCACCATGGGGCACCAAAGCAAGTGAAAACAAATCATAATGATCAACACATCAAATTTTTTTCTCAAAAGAGGCTCCACAGATTGAGTAACAAGAGTTTCAAATAAAATTCTCGTTTGAAGGAAAATGTTAACCGGACATAAATTATAAAAAATTTCGAAGAAAATCGATTTCAACGCCGTTTTTCAGGATGTTAGTCCATTAATTGACAAAGGGTGATAGTTTAATAAATCAACACCAGAAATTCCGGAATTTGAACCACTTTTGTTTCATTGACTTTCATTGTGGTTTTTTATTCATTCTGAATAATAACCCTATGTTTTAGGGCGCGAAAATATCCCCCCCCCCTCCCACCACAACATTTGATACTTTACGTTTCTAGGAATCAGGATTCCAAATCTGCAATGTCCGTCATGCCCTTAACGTGAACTAAAAATCCGTTCTTTCTCACAAAAATCCCATTTGGTATCTAGTTGCGCCCGGCAATCCGATTGGACGATACCCGTGGTCGTTATGGGTAAAAAATGGACAAAAACGCAATTTTGGCAGTTTTATCGCAAGTACGCCGTGATCGGTATCGTTTTCTAGATATTTTTAGATGCTGGCTCAAATGAAACAATTCTTTGATGCGTACGACTGCGTCAATGATGAAATCACTTCGAGGCTCACCCCCCGAAGTTCTGAAGATTTTGCCTATCGCTCAATTGCCACGTTTATTTATTTTTGCTGAATTTAGAGAAGTTTTCCTTTTATTTCGCCTTACTATTTTTAAAAAATATTTTCGTCACTTAGTTTACTTGTACGATCCCCTGAGAGGTTTAGTTTTAGTTTCAACTCCGTATATATTTTTTTCTTTTCTCCCGTTATATAGTTTTTTTGTTTAATATAAGCTGAAGTTCTTTTGCATATTTCTTTTTCGTTTTCTTTTGTGCTCCTGATATTATTTATTTATTTGTGGACGTGGGTTCATCCCCACGTGAGTGATTTAGGTTTGAAATCGTACAAATAAATTACGACGGCGGTGTTACAATAACTACAGCGAAAGCAATCGTTCCATGATTTGTACTCCTTCCTTCCCGTCTCATAGAAACCAATCCGCCAGCTAGAATATTTAGTTTTCGTTGTTCCATAGAGGTGTGAGACTAGGTCAAACAGTTCAACAAAATAATAAACCGTTGTGTAACAATTTGCAGCGTTTTTCAGTTTTTACCGGATAATTCAAGACAGTAAACGTGAACATACTCAGGGAATTGCTGTTGACAGTCCCATGAATCTCCCATGGTTACCCAATAATGCTCAATGCATGCGTAAAAGCAACTCAATAAATTCCTGAACCTTATAGGTAGTTTTTATGATGAATGTTAAGCCAAACTCTACCAAGTTCAAATCTGATTTCCTTTGATCGCGACATCACCAATTTCGCTAAATTTTTCTGAGTTTGTTTCTCTAAGGAGAAGGTTCTTGTGGGAGAAAAAAACGAGAAATTGGGGCTGAATAAGGTAGTTTTACAATGCGTGTCACCAGATATCACGCATGACCTGCATGTTACGCGAAAAAGTTTGTATTGCGAGGAATTGACAAAAGTTATTTTTAAAAGGCACGTGTATGAACCTTTCGATTCGAGCTGTACGAATTGAAACGAGACTCGGCTTAACCTCTCCGAAGTTCCAAATGCTTGTTTGATTAAAAAAATGCTTCACAGCCTTTGCATGTCTCCTATTTTTAGAGTCCTAAGCTCCTATTTTTCGAAGGCGTCTTTTGTAGACGAATTACCTCCCGCGGCGCTCAGGACAGTGCGGCCTCGCCTCGTAGGAAATATCTCATGATGCCTATTAGCTAAGGATAGCGATACGAAATTTTCTTTCATCCTTCAGAGATATTAGGCTTCTATGCCCAGGCCTCCCATAGAGACGGGTTAAGTGAAAAATAAATACAAAAATCTTCAGAAAACCTTCAACGTGAACACCCATCAAGTCTTAAAAAGCAGTCGAAGGGTATTTGGAAATAACCTATTGTGATTTTTAAAAATTACTATGCGTAGATTTGAGTGAAGTTTATATTCTCTGAAACGTTGGCTTCCACGTGGAACTTGTGACGCTTTGACATGTTCCACTCTTTTCACAAGATGGACCACTTAACCCTATCACCACCGAAAGATGATTGTGATGGCGGCAGCTTTATGGTTTGCAAGTCACGGGGAAGAATATCAGGAATAATTAATTCCTTTGAATACGAAGCTCATTCTCACAACTGTCGCACGTCCCGTCCTTACCAGCTTCGGGCTGGTTGGTTTACATTTCTTGGACTGTGTTGATTGATTCATTTGCAATTCGCTGTTGGTTCGTACGCGCACTACAGCACACGGAACACGTTCCCATACGGCTCCAATTCCGACTCTGGATCATACTAACACATACCTGGACCCGTTAAATTCCAAAATGCAGACTTCGAATAATATTTTTCACTCAGCCCTACGTGTAGTTGAAAACACGAACCTTCTCCAAATATATGATGCGACTTCACACAACTTTCCTCTGCCCAATGTGTACATTGTGGTCTAGCAACTGATAAAATCTATGTTTCGTTCAGTTTAGATGAACTTGGAAACAGAGCTCAACCTTCTACACTTTGAAACTGGTGGCGGTTAAAGTTCAGGAATGTATCGAGTAGCTTCTACTCATTGATTACCATTATAGAGTGATCAGCACATAGGAGCTTTGCGAAACAGTTAACTTCATTTTTCCGAGGAGGACTTCAGGTTTTTAAATTTGCATGAACTCTGACAACCCTAAAATAACCACATAACGAATGTCGCTGAGCTCTCCTTCAATTTTCCTCTCGCCCTTTCACTGCGCTTGAAACTAGAAGTACAATTGCGAATTCCCTTTTTTCTCGCTTATTGCGCCTTCCTTTACATCTTGCGTGCGTTCCAATGTGCCGACAAACGCGTTGTATAGCGCAAATCGACGAAACTACGAGTATCTTACTCCAATAAAAATTCCGCTCAAGTTGTGTAAATACCAACGTTTTTCTCTTCTACCCGTACTCTGCAGCGTGATTGTAGTCGTAGCCATTGAAGCAGCCTTCGGCTCGAGTCTTGCCACGCTTCTGAAAATCCAGGTCGACACTTTCATTGAAACGCTTATACAGTTTCGCAATAGACTGGAAATCTTCGTAGGCTCCGAGTAATCGGCCCGAAACGATTAAACAACATTCCGGCAGCCCTCGAGAGTCGGCCTTGTCGTCTGAAGAACTCTATTTCTCATCTGCTTATTATACAAAACGCTTACATACACGGGCTGACGTATCAAAAACGTTTTATGACACCCGAAAAACACTCAAAACCCAAATATCACTGTAAAGTGTAAATCGAGTTATTGTTGTTAGATACAAGGAACGTCCAACAAAATGATGGGGTAGTTTTGGCACTCACAAACTGGTAGTTGAAATTTCGAAAAAGATATCTATTGTGGCATCACACAACTCTCCTTCGGCGTTCGTGCTTTCGCCGAATTTTCATGGCTTTCAATATATTTTTCGTTTGTTCGTTTGAACCATAACCTTACGTTTTCCATCGAGGCTGGTCAAGTTCCGGAACCTATAGGGCTGCTGCAGCATCTGCGGTTATTGAGTTACCAATATCAACGTAGCTGACGTTACTGCCAATATGAATTTTTATTGTTGTTAGAGGTTCTTAATCACATGGGAAACTGTGAATTCTGGAATTTCTGAGTTTTTTCTCGGTAATCGTATGGCCATTATTAAACATCCTTTGGATAGGTAGCGTATTATACGACCATTCCGATTTTCCTTGAACGTTAGCGTGATTTACTCGGAAAAAACTTCGCTAAAATCGCTTTTTGTCGATATTTTTGATGATTTACCGTGCTGCTTTGCTATTCGAAGAATTGACGTGTTATTTAGAATTTTCCGTACGAAAAATGTCGTCGAAATTACAACCTCATTTTGGTGTACGTGCAGGTTAGGTTTCAGGTGTGAACTGATTTGGTTGTTTGATGTTTTCTCTCAATCGCTTTTACTGTCTCACAACTTGTTTTCTCAAACGCCATTGAAACGTAAATATCTGAGGAACTCGAAGAAACAAAAATTTCAACCGATTACATAACTTTCCTCCTAGAACGAAGGGCTAGGATACGAGTAAGTAAAAACAACATACGGCAAAGCGCACGTCTTGAAGCGTCGGAAACTATTGGGGCCAAACCACTTCAAGTCCACCATTTCAGGTTAGGGGAATCGGTTACTCCTCCGTTTCGAAGGTTTTCACTTTCCATCTTCGCACTGCCTCCAGAAAGGAAGGACGGTTGCCGTTCAAGTTCATTAGTAACGACGACGAGAAGGTAACTAAAGAAGGCTCTCATCAAATGATTCCGTCGGACTCTGCATTTTTGTGGGCGTCGGCGACTTAACGAGAAACGCTCATCCTTCGGGAGGTTGGAAATGATTTAACACTCGAACGAGAGAGGACTTTCGTTTTCCCACAATCTCGCGGATTCATCCCACGTTCTCCCGCCTATCCAGTAAAGTTCACAAAGAAGGGATTGTAATGACGTTGGTTCCACTGCGGCGAGATGGTTTTATGCTTTGTGCCCGATGTTCGAAAACATTGTGACCAACCTCCGAACGTGTGCTCACCCCCTCGTGAGTTACGTAGGTGTGTCGCAGCGCCACAAGGTGACCTCTCGAACTTCATTTTCTGCTCCCATGTCTTCCCGTTTTATTACTTTCCTTGGCTCCACAAAGTAGAAAGGAAAGTTATGTAATTGGCTGAAACATTTTTTTTTGAGTTCTCTTCAGATCTTTACGTTTCAGACCCCCCTGAGTCCGAAAAACACTATTTGGGAAAACGTGCGTCTGTGAACAATTTTTAGAGAGAACCACCGTACTAAATCAGCTCAAACTTCATATCTCGCCCGCAGGTCACCATGGGACGCCAACATAAGGGTATGAACACAATCCACCGAAATTTAACTATAGTTATCATAGTGATCAAAACACCAAATATTTTTTTTCTCAAAAACGGCTCTAACGATTGATACCTCCCAATAAGGCAACTATCTCATAAAATTCCCATTTGTGGGAAAATGACGAGAGCAGCACAATAAATTACCAAACTTTTCGACGTAATCGATTTTAGAGTGGTTTTTAGAGAAAACGACCCAACCAAATCCCCTCAAACTCCATATCTAGCTCGCAGGTTACCATGGGACGCCAAAATGAGGGTACGAGCAAAATCCACCGAAAGTTAACCATAGTTATCATAGTGATCAAAACACCAACTTTTTCTCTCAAAAACGGCTCTAACGATCTTGATTAAATTTTTTTAGATTGATAGCTCTCAATAAGGCAATTCTACCATAAAATTCCCATAGATAGATTATCACAATTTTTTACGAAAAGCGTTTTTGCGCAATTTTTACTTTCCTTGGCTCTACGAAGTAGAAAGGAAAGTTATGTAATCGGCTGAAAAAAAAATTTTGAGTTCTCTTCAGATCTTTACGTTTCAGACCCCCCTAAGTCCGAAAAACACTATTTGGGAAAATGGTCTGTGTGTCTGTGTGTGTGTCACTAAAGTTTGTCTGTGAACAATTTTTAGAGAAAACCACCGTATCAAATCAGCTCAAACTTCATATCTCGCCCGCTGGTCACCATGGGACGCCAAAATAAGGGTATGAGCCAAATCCATCGAAAGTTAACTATAGTTATCATAGTGATCAAATCACCAAATTTTTTTTCTTCTCAAAAACGCCTGTAACGATTTTGATTAAATTTTTTATATTGATAGCTCTCAATAAGGCAACTATACCATAAAATTCCCACCTATGGGAAAATGACGAGAGCAGCACAATAAGTTACCAAAACTTTCGACGTAATCGATTTTAGAGCGGTTTTTAGAGAAAACGACCGAGCCAAATCACCTCAAATTTGATCTCCAGCCTACAGGTTACTATGGGACACCAAAATAAGGTAATGGGCGATTTCGACCAATGGGAAGGGGGGTGGGGGACGAAAATGTACCAAAAACTAGGGTTTTTCGCATTTTTCTCGAAAACGGCTCTAACGATTTTGATCAAACTTTCAAATTATCTTTTCCTAACCAACACCTAACTTTTCTTCTCTATACATATCTCCATGAAAATACGGTGAACGGAGATATGGGCCCCTGAAGCAAAAATAGGTTTTTTACGCTTTTTGGCAAAACGGCTTCAGCGATTTTCACCAAACACACAGGATGTTTTCAAATAGTTAATACCTACATATTCTATCCAATAAACGTTCCTGTGACGGTCCATTGAACAGAGATAAAAATCAAAATGTGTCAAAAATAACGTTTTTTCTAACATTTCCGTAAATTCCAGGGTAACTTTTTCACCAGATGTGATAAATTCTCTGGAGTGTCTTTTAGTCACCCATACCCACATTTCGTTCTGCATAATTATTTCTCTATATATATGTTGAACGGAGATATAAGCCAAGTTAACTCAGAAAAGAAGATTTGTCGAATATTAATTTATCGGTATTCCAATTTTCTCAAAAACGGCTCGAACGATTTCGATCAAACTTTCGGAGTACTCTCGGCTAACTAGTCCCTACATTTTGTTCTCCATAAATGTTCCTGTAAAAATGCGTTGAACGAAGATATAGCGCCCGCCTATTTAAGTGGTGTTCGAACTTAAGGGGTGGCGGAAAGTTGTGTATTGCTACGCACCAGATATTTTCCTTATAAACTCCGCTGGAATGTTAGTAGAATGTTTTAAAAAAATTGCTATTGTAGTCCAATCCAATACCTATAGGGTGAGTGTTTAAAAACGCTCATGAGATACATGGGGCTCATTCCAGAAATTCCTGAATTTCAACTACCGCCGTTTCGCTTAGTACCAGTTCTAACTGTTATTACCCAATAACTTTGCAAAAGTGATTACTATCCTCCTTCAAAAAACGTTTTTACAGCCTCATTAATTATCTGTGTACCAATTGCTCAATAATGGTTCTGCAATGAGTACGAGCAGCTCAATAAATTCCAGAACTGTAGGCGCTACCGCTTTCAGCTGCTGTGAAGTGTTGTTTGACCAAGTTCAAAGGGACTGAGTGATAAATGAATTGATTACATAGAATTAGCCATGTACAAAGCAAATTATTGTAGAGCTAAGGAAAGTTGTGTGTTGCAACGCACCAGATACTTTACCAAGGCTTAATAGCCTAAGATGGCTCTTGCGTACAATCTCGGGACTGGACGGGTATGTAAACGCGGTGTGCTCATCATCAATTGCTTTCTAAAATGGTGACTGCATTTTAGTGTTGTAACTGCCGATATGAAACGAATATTTAAAACCTTTGGGGAACCCAAACACCAAAAAAACCGTGCATAATCTGACATACCAGCCTGCAATAACGGGCGTGTGGTTGTTACGTAGAGTATGTTACTATGAGAATGTTTGGACAAGAACTAGGTCTCCAGATTTATGTTGAGTCACGCTGCAGCAGACTCTGAAGAATAGGGAAGTAAGCTGCAAAAGACGATATTAGGCTGACCAACAAGTTAGTTCCAGTTAGCAAAGCTCGCATGAGTCCATCAACTGTCGTCAATGTGCAATGACTATGACACGCCAATGAACTAGCCTACTGACTGGCGCTAAACAGGGGTGTGCTATGGGTAGAGAATGGTGGCTAGCTCGTGTCAATGCTGCATTGTGAACCATCGGCTAGCATTGTTGCCTAGCAGTTCGACACATCAACCCAGTCGAAGCTAGTCAACATATCGATCCAACTCAATACTCTTCGTTTACAGATCATAGATGTAAAAATCACTACGGTCCATCATAAACGATTGGAGGTGGAGAGGTGTACGACTCTATGTTCACTTCACAACGGCATAATCTTGAATTCGTATAGATGACAATACATTTCAAGTTCGCTGATGACTATACGTGTTCAGAACACCATAAACCAATGTTAAGGGTCATCGACAGTTGCCCGTAGGGGTGACAACACCAGAAGCGAACGGTTAAGCGATAAACATATGACACAAGATAAATATGTAAGAGACTACAGACGTTAAGTGATCCGCAGATATCAACTCAATGGAGGGTCCACCATAGACGAGAGATGACGTCACAGTTCCCTTAGGTGTTGAGGTCCCAAGTCCAGTGTAACCAGATGGTGAGGTCATAGACAGGCTCTAGCAGTTAGGTTTTTCGTGTCTCCATATGATGAGACGTTATATAGACGAATGGTACAAATTGCAAGCTCTTGGACAAGTAAATGGTTCATGTCAAGATGACGTTTCGTCCGGTGGATTGAGAGCTGGGAATGCGAGTCTTCGCCAACTACCCGAAATCCACTTTGTACTTCTTAACGCCCGAATTATTTCACGCCATGTTTTCGTGACCGGATTTACCGATGACGAGATAATTCGCATTTCTGTAGATAAGATTTGAACAGGGAAAGGAATCTAGAGACGCGGGCACGAGGGCGGTCCACTTTCACTCACACGACAGACTGCTACTGGATGGAAAATCAAAGAACGTGACGCGTTGATGCTACCGCTGGGTCTTCGCTTCACGAATCTACCGCTAATTAACGCCAACGGCTGCTGGCTCTTTTTTCCTCTTTTGGAATCAGCTCTTTCCTACTCAGGCACCAGCGCAACATGTCTGAAGAATTAGCTCGAGTTTTTTTCCTGTTGTAAAGTATGTCAACTGTTGACATGGTGACGTCACTCACCAGTCGGACGATTCAGCCAATGGAAATTCTCCTACAATTATGATTTGCTACTTCCCACGCAACTGTTGTATTTTAATGGACCAGCAAGCTTTAAGACTGTTTGCTTTTGAAATAAAGCATTGTGGTATGGGGCTGTACCCTCAAAGGTTGTGCTCTGATTGAGAATGTGTGTCCTTTAACCACGGAGATTTAAATTCAGAGTAAGATGTATATAAAGTATGATGCGCTTGGGAGTTCAAAAATAAAAATCAGCAGTTTTCAATGCGAGCGAGAAAAACTAGTTGTGCAGAATTGAGGGATACTACGTGATTATGATTAAAAATAAATGTTTAAGCCTAAATTACTTAAGACTTAACTTACTCCTTGAACATTGAAAGAAAATATCTGGTGCGTCAACACACAACTTTCCTTAGCTCTACGTCAATTCACCCGGGTACATGGCTTTTTTTCTACTTAGTTAATTCATTTATCACTCAGTTAATTTGAACTTGGTCAAACAACGCTTTACGGCAGCAGGAAGCAGTAGCGCTTACAGTTCCAGATTTTATTGTACTGCACGTACTCATTGCAGAACCATTATTGAGCATTCGGTACACAGATAATTAATGAGGCTATAAACACAAATTTTTCGAAAAAGGATAGTAATTACTTTTGCAGAGTTATTGGGTTCAGAACTGGTAGTAAGCGAAACGGCAGTAGTAGAAATTCAGGAATTTCTGGAGTGACCCCCATGTATTTCATGATCGTTTTCAAACACTAACCCTTTAGGTATTGGATTGGACTATAAATACCAATTTTTTAAACATTCTACTAACATTCCAGCGGAGTTGATAAGGAAAAAACTGCGCTAAAAACGCTTTTCGTAAAAAATTGTGATAATCTATCGTGCTGCTCTCATCATTTTCCCACAAATGGGAATTTCATGGTATAATTGCCATATTGAGAGCTATCGAAAAAAAAAATTTAATCAAGATCGTTAGAGCCGTTTTTGAGAGAAAAAATTGGTGTTTTGATCACTATGATAACTATACTTAACTTTCGGTGGATTTTGCTCGTACCCTCATTTTGGCGTAACCTGCGGGCTAGATATCAAGTTTGAGCTGATTTGGTACGGTGGTTTTCTGTAAAAGTCGTTCACAGACACACATACACATACACACAGACCATTTTCCCAAATAGTGTTTTTCGGACTCAGGAGGGTCTGAAACATAAAGATCTGAAGAGAACTCAAAATTTTTTTTTCAGCCGATTACATAACTTTCCTTTCTACTTCGTAGAGCCAAGGAAAGTAAAAAAGACCCAAAGATTGTACTTGGAATGTTAAGCACAGTTCATCAATTTGGAAACAGAACAGCCGTTATTCAACAGAATCTCCCTTAATCCCTCATTTTCTCTGTGATCCCCAATGTAGGTAACGTTAAGGCCATTAAAAAAACTTGATATTGGTAATTAACACCAGACTCAAGAAACACATAAACGTTAGACTTTCAGACGGGGATCAGTTTCAATGTAAATGTTTAGTGATCAACCTTTAATTGTAGACCGATCATCATTTAAACGGTTGCATTGACTTAGTAGCGTCAATTTGGACTATAGGCAACTTACAATCAAAGACAGGGGGATGGGTAGCTACATTTCGCTGGATATCGTCTGTTTGCGCCGTATATTTAAGCAAATGGAACTCACTCAAAGCCGTACTCATCTCAAAACACAACTAAGAGCAGCGATATCAAGCTGTTAACCCCATTATCAATTGCTGTCCTTAACGGTTTCATTACTATCATTGTAGTTGTTGTTGCTACCTTCCTATTTATTTCTTGCCATTTTGGTTTATTATTCAGAATGAATAATAACCCTATGTTTTCGGTCACGAAAAATTTTTTACAACCCCCCCTCAAAATTTGATACTTTACGTTTCAAGACTTGGAGATTCCAAATTTGCAATGTCCGTCCGCCGTCCGGGCCGTTTTGTGCCTTTAACGTGGTCTAAAAAACTCGTTCTTTCGCACAAAAATCCCATTTGGTATCTAGTTGTGCCCGCCATCTCGGCAATCCGATTGGACGAAGCCCATGGTTGTTATGGGCAAAAAATGGTTAAAACAATTAACGAAACGCAGTATAACGCGGGAACTATAGCGGAAGTCAACGTTTCATCGTTAGTACTCCCTCCCGTCATATCAAACTCAATCACCCACCCGCTCGACTCGCAACGGGTTCCCTGGAAGCCCCTGTCCCACTTTCCCCGACTCTTTTTGCCCGATGGGGCAGAGGAAGGTTACGGCCACTTCCTCCGCACACCCCTACATTGGATCATAAATGCCTACAGACGTTTACGGGCGCCTGGCGCCGGGGGAATATTTAGTTTCCGTAGTTCCATTGTAGCCAGGTCATGTCTCGTATGGTTTACAAGTATTCGATGCTGAATTGAATGGGATGGGTCTCGGAGCAGTAATACTAGGTCAAGCTGTTCATGAGAATAATAAACCATTGTGTAATAATTTGCAGGGTTTTTGCGAGCATTCCCGCTCCGCAGTTTTTTAATTCCCAATCCCGGTTCCTTTAAACCTTTCGGTTCCTTACGTGTCTGTCGTTACCGCGACATCTAAAAGACTGGTTCGAACATTCATTCTCTCACCATTTATTTTTAACCATCGGTTTGTTTTGTGTTGTGCCTGGACCAGCGAGACTCTATATCGAGATAACACATATTTGGACGTAGTTATATTTCGCTGTTCATTATAAAAGCCCATTTACGATTCAACCCTTCACCAAGAAGCTGGTATTTATTTCCAAAGGGTGCCATATCCTGAATGTACACAGGTGTTCATGTTTTACTATCACAAATCCACCTGCTCATTTCGATATTTTATAAATCTCATTAATCTATACACTACATCGTCCAACCTCCAAAAATAGCAATCTTCGTGCAGTTCTACCTTAAAATGTTCACCAACTCTTGTCCCACGCCCTGACATTGTAAGGGGTGACGAAACTCTAACCTCAGTACCCACTCGTTTGAACACTATGGTCCCTATGAGAATAAATATGGCCCGACACTGCAGTTCCCACAGGAACAATCTGTACTGATACATCGACCGGCCAAAGCTGGGGGAAGTGACGACCATATTCCTTTTCTTCACAACAGTTAGATAAGTTTACTTGCTTCAAGTGCTGAATTCAGTTTTTATGATGAGACCTGATGCTGAGCAGAGGAGTGTTTATTAATAGTCAATTAACCAGTTGGACGTCAAGGAACTGTGAAGAGGGTGGCAGTCAAATGTAGTTACCACTACCGTGAGGGTTCAATATCGTTGATGAGATTATTAGAAGCTACTAAATAAATTCCGGAACCTTCAACGCCATCACGTTCCGTATCTGAAGTTGAGCTTTGTTCTACACGGATCATATAAAATGAGTGAAAATATATTTTATTTTTAGAAATTTTAAATTCAAGAAACTTTGTGTGGTGCGTCGCACCAACTATTTTGCTGGTTTCCTCTTGTGGATCAACTTACTTTGTAATATAAACTCGTACATACTCTGACTAAACAGAGTATGCAAACAAAATTCAATGAATGGAAAAAAAGGCTAAGACCCAACGTCATCCTTTTTATTTCCAGTTTTTCTAACGTTTTGGGTAGAAAAAATTGCGGTTTCTTCACTTGCTCGAACTATACATTTACGTTGCGTCTTCTTTTCGACCATTCATCACAGAAATCACGAAGAACAGTAGATTTCTGTCTATTCTCATGAATTATGGTTTGGCGGATCGCGGGAAGATTATTTGGTCCCCCTTTGACCCAAATGTTTCTTCCAAAACCCCGAGAAAAGATTCTTAAATTACTAAGCGGGTTTTATCTTCTCCTTGTTGTTTACATTGAGCGATTTATATTGTTGAAGAAGCCTCCCATTGTGAGGAAAAAACGTGAGGGCCACGTTGTCAGCGCTCTTGGAATGGTAGGCTCGCGCCTTTCTCCCTGGAAGAGCCAAGGACTAGAGACAACGAAAGGTCGATGTTGCGATAAATTAAGCGTTAACGGACGTGACATACAAGACAGTAGAAGTACAGCCAATAATTTATGAATATTCAACTTCTCATGTTCCAGAGTTCACGATTCGAAGCTCAGATAGCCTGTGTGAGCCTAGCTGTCCCTGAAAGTAAAAGTGATAACGCAGAAAATTCTTCTAGCATTCTCGTCTCTCAGATTTAGTGCAAGAAGAGGACTTCTGCGTGCATGTACAATAGCTGGGCTTATAAGTGTCCATTTTGCCAAGAAAAATCTGGATTAATGAAAAGAAGGAAATATAAGTGCATGCTGATACAGAGGTAGTGATAAAAATGGATAATAAATGAATGGAATTGTTTTGAAGAGAGTACCTTTTGAAACGAGTGGCATGATAACGGGAAGAAAGGGGTAGCTTTAGAAAAATTCGAGCCGGTGATGCTGGATTGGAGCCTGTTTAGCCCATCTCAAGCTGAAATGATACGAAAGACCGCTGTCCTCAACCCGATTGGATTGTACGAGGCTGGGCTTTTGACGTCTGCGACTGTTTTCTACCGGCGAGAAACTTCAAACACTATTTCTCTATCTTTGAATATTTTGAGCATTTGGCATTTCTAGGCTGGAGCCGACAACGCTTTCCCACGTTTGAGCATTCGATGGGTTTTCCTGTATCCCCCTTACCTCATATCAATTCTCACCCGTCGCTTGGCGACCATCTCCTTGTGGGTAGACAATGCTTGAACTCATACAGTTAAACATTCTCCGTAGGGTCTCTGTCCGTGCTCACACCAGTACAATTATTCAGAGAACTACCGTATCGCTTGAACACTAATTTACTCTGATCTATAATCTCATAGGTGAGTTTAATACTTTCTCATAATATAATGATCTTGACACAGGTAGGAGCAACTCAATAAATTTCAAAACCGCGCTGGTGACGCTTATCGCCAGTTTTTATTACATTAAGCTACGTGCTATCAGGTTCATTTAAACAACTCCATCACAAGTTAATGCCTTCATGAAACTGGTAAGCCGTCGTTTCAACGCTAAATCGTAGTTTTTTATATTGAATCTACATCTTATGACGAGGTTCTAATCGTTTTAATACGTCCGTCAAATATTTGATGAGATCAAACACCGATTATTTCCAAGTAGAGTGACGGCAACTGAAGCCACAAAATAATTTAACAGGTAGCTTTATTTAACAATTGAATACCTTCATGTCACAGTTACGTGAACGCCACGTTGCCAGTTTATTAAATTACATGTGTTTTATAATAACGTTTAATCACGATTACGTTGGTGGAACCAGTTGTGTTAATCAGAGTTTAAAAATCACATTTTGTACCAAACAGCGATACTTGCAAAAACAAATGTTATTTTAAAAGTATTAAGCGAAATTTATTGGCAGTTGAGAGAACGTTAAACGGCAGTTGGGAGCGGTAGGTGAAACCGGTTGTAAAGTGAAGAACAGAGTGTAAATTAGCATTGTTCTGCACGTTGCAGTGAGTGTGGCGAACCTCAGTGATTGGTTGCTTGGCAATATAGTGGATGAAATAGTTTGTGTTCCTAAGTCTGCATAAATCGAAACCTTGTCCGACCTTTGCCTCGAATAATGTCTATTTTCAGCAATGCTTGCTAAATAACTCTTTATCCGACGGAACAGAAAGTATACGTCTTTCTTCATAGCGTAAGCGCTTCCATCCATCAATCAATTGGTTAATTTCCTCTTTCCTCGAGACTCTGATCCTTGGCAGAGCTTGTTAACCATAAACCCGCCGGAGCTGCTAATGAACCGTAACTCAGTCTTGGGTTTGATGCTGGGAAATCCCCTTTCTTCGCTTCCCATTGACGCTCTCTTGATGGTCTATGTATGATGAACCTTTTGTTCGGACTCAGGGTCGTCTGACCTGTTGACATGTGACCGAAGATGAGGACTCCTCCCTACGGTTATTGCCCCATAAATATCCCCGGCCAAATGGCTTCATGAGCTCAACCGTTTGTTCTTGTTGTGCGTTGTACCGCAACTAAAGTGCATCCACGAACCGTTTTCTCATGTCGAAGATGAGCGGTATCGGAAAACAAAGCCTTTTTTTTACAAACGACGTGGTGTGTGTTCGTCAATTCACGTTACTGTTCAATATCTTTACGATGAGCTACTCAATGGCAGTTGACGATTGGCGAGACGTTGGTTGATGGTGTACTTGCTCTGATGAGACATGCCACACAACTTCGCGCTTTACATTAATGTTTGCTACACTATCTGGTGCGACGCATCACGCAAGACCCAAGTTCATTTAGCCGTTTGCATCACTGCAGCAACTAATAAAATCTGTTTTGTCATTCAATTTACACGAACTTTTTAGACGTTGCTTAACGGTCCACATGGAGTTGAGAGTGCTACGAGTAGTATCATGTGATCGAGTTTTTAAGGAACACCCTACACTAAAATCTATTTTCTTCGCTACTCTCGACAATTTATTTTGCTGTTCCCATATTGTCCCACTGCTGAATATTTTACGGTACTCTTTGTTTGTTTGAAACTGTCGATACAAAACATTTAATCAAGATCGTTTGTGAGAATCATTTTAATCGTCGTGTTTTTATGAGATCCCTTTAGTTGGAACTGATTTTGCTCATATCGTTATGTTTGTGACCCACGTAGATCTGCAGGCTGAACATGAAGTTTGAGACCGTTTATCTGACCCATTTTCTCTCAGTGGCGTTCATAGTCACACAACACACACCATTTCCCCAACAAGTAATGTTTTTCGTACTCTGTTCCGTCGGACGAAGTCCATGGTTGTTATGGGCAAAAAACCCTTAAAAAAACTTCCATAAACCCAATTTTGGCAGTTTAATCGCAAATACGCCGTGTTTGATATCGTTTTCATAATTTTCAGCGGCTTTTTCACTACATATGCTAAGGGAAGCAAACAGATGGTCTATTGATCACCATGATAACTAGATTTGGTCCAATTTTGCTCATAACTTCACTTTGACGTGCTTCGTTAATTCAACGGTCAACTTGTGAGGTCATGCAACCGGTTATTCGAGTGGAGTCATTAATGCACAATAAACACCACTTAATTTTCGATAAATTCATGTAGTGATTTTATCACACGTACTCGCTTAACAGTTTATATTACGTATAAATCCGCGTCCAATTCATCGACATGTTGGTCACTAGTAACAAAAACTTCCTTCCTCCTAAACAGCCATAAAAGCTAGCACTTCCGTTTGGAGGAGTGTGAAAATCCCTCGTCAAATATTTAATGGCCAGAGTGGACGAAATTGAGGAAGAAAGCGAGAGGATTGAAGCTCCTCGCGAGATGTAGATTTTCGTGCCCATCCGATTCAACCGCTTAAGGCTCAACTTTTGAAAATTGGCGGAAAAGGTCGTGCGACCCGAGATGTTTATCCGAGTCGTTCACTCCCAAGAATTTTCTCTCCGAAATCTCTGAAATCCGTTTGAACGGGCCCGCAAATTCGAGCCATTAAGTGACGCTTTGAAGTGCCTCTGCTGTTATAAGGACGCGATTACGTAATGTATACTTCTCTAAGCTGGATTATTACTGGAAAGAGTAAAAAATAATATGAAAGCTTAGTGGAAGGTTATTCATGAAGCTATTGGGATGCACAAAATTAACCCGATAAATGTTAACTGCGTACTATTAACACTGAACAGGATATCAAGAAAGTAGCAAACTTCTTATATGAATAGTTTTCATCAATAGGTTTACGAACAAAATCGGGAAGAATGGAAAGTTAAATAAATTTGTTTTTAACAAATGGAGCAGAAACGTTTTTCCTGCTGAGTTCAGAGAACGTTGATAAAATTATAGGTTCAAGAGTGCTATGATTCACTGGTGCTGGTTCAAACCAGGGGACCCGAAATTACTTATTAGCAGACCAATAATGTTTTTGTACAAGATCTCGTAAAATTATTAGCGATTTATCTAGTTAATAGTTCAGTTTTTTGTTTGTTTTTTTTTCTCTCCCGAGGGCATCGGGACAAGTCCCTTTGTCACTGCGGCCACGTGTGGGCCTATTGTGACTCTAGCCCTTCCTTAGTAAAAGGCGTCGTACATACCCGCCCCCTTTATGAAGCCGAGTATGTCCTTCACCGCAGCTTCTGCTATGATGTGGGGCTCAATAATCCCCTGGGCAAAGAATCCAAAGCGTTTCGCTGCTTAGGCAGGGCACTCACATAGGATGTGCTCCGCCATCTCGTCCTCCTCACCACAGAGTCTGCATTCCACCGCCTCTGAGATGCCCATCTTGTTGAGGTGATACCTGAGTGGGCAGTGTCCGGTGAGGAAGCTAATCAAGAAGTCCCTCCTAGAGAGTGTCAGCATCGTCTTTGCCCTTTGACCAGAAGGCGTAACAAGCATTTTTCATTGTCTAAGTCGTGGCTGGCGATGCCAATGGGCGCTATTTTCCTGTGTCTCCCATTGAGCCACCAAACGGTTCAGGTGACTTTTGGTCATACCTACGTGAGGCTCAGGCCCAATGGGTAGGGCTTCTGTGCCCTTCTTCGCAAGGTGGTCAGCCTTTTCATTGCCCTCATGCCCCTTGTGAGCCGGCACCCAGATGAGGGAAAGCCTATTGTGGGCGCCGAGCTGCTTGAGAGCATGAAGGCATTCCCATGCCAGCCTGGATCTAAAACTATAGGCCGGGATGGCCTTTAATGCGGCCTGGCTGTCCGAGAATATATAGATCTGCTTGCCCTTGAGTCCCTTAGACAGGATCTCTTCCGCGCAGATCTTTATAGCTAGGATTTCAGCTTGGAATATCGTGGCGTACTCTCCCAGCGGCTTAGCCAGACTGTAGTTGGGCCCAACAATGCCCAGTCCAGCTCTGCCTCCCATGACTGAACCATCGGTATACCACCGCAGGGCACCCACCTCGGTCCGGAACGTCTCCTGCTCCCATCGTTCCGCGAGTGGATACTTACCCTGAATGGCAGCCGAAAGTTCTTTCGCTCTGACATAACGTCGGTAGCAAGGACCACAGCCTCTTCCAGTTTGAACTGTCTAGTTGTTCTATGGAGGCTTACCTTAACCCTGATGGAGATGTTCCCTGTCTGCAAAAGCCTTACTGCTCCCAGGTTAGCAGTCCTCTGAATATGTATATGGAGAGGTGAGATGTCTAAAAGGACTTCCATTGCAGCAGTAGGGCACGTATTCATTGCCCCTGCAATAGCTAGACATGCCTGTCGCTGCAGTTTTTGGAGTTTCCCTTGAGCTGCTAGCCGACATGTTACCTTCCACCACACTGTGGAGGCGTAGGTGACACGGGGTCTTATTATCCCCTTATAGAGCCACTCCATCATTTTTGGAGTAATGCCCCATGATTTGCTGCACAGCCTCCTGCATGCCCACATGGCTGCAGTTGCCTTGTGCAGCGCATATCTCACATGTGAATTCCAAGTGAGCTGCTTATCCAGTATCACCCCGAGGTATTTCACCTCTGTACTTATATGGAGCCTTGCTCCTTGCATGGTGGGTGATACTATATTTAGGTTTCTTCGCTTGGTGAATGAAACCATGGTGGTCTTGGTTGGGTTTATATGCAATCCCTCCTTATCACACCATCCTTGGATGATATCTATAGCTCCTTGCATCCTTTCAGACACTGTGGAGGCAAATTTGCCTCTTACCAGAACTAATATAGTTCAGTTGTTAGTTCAGTACATTTTCCGGACAGGCAAAAGTACGCCATTCATTTTACTTTCCTTGGCTCTACAAAGTAGAAATGCTGAAAAAATAATAATTCTTCTTCCGATCTTTGCGTTTTAAGTCCTACCGTCCCAAATCTGTTAGATAATGGTGCGTGCGTGTGTGTGTGTGTGCGTGTTGAGGGACAACGACTGAACTAAATTAGCTCAAACTTGATGGGACTCCAAGACCCTTATCGTTAAAAACGATTTTGATTGCATTTTTTTGTTTGAACGGTTCGAAATTGCACGACAGTACCATGGAAATTTGATTCGTGGGAAAATGATGAGAGATATTTCGACAAAAACGCAACTTTTCTCGCATAAATCTCGTTCGTATGATACTAATCAGACAAATTGAGATGGTAGTTCAGTAAACTACCCATACGACAGCAATTCAATAACGTTCATTATTAATTACAGAGTTACTTTTGTCGATTGTCGACGAGGTCTCTCACAAAAGGTCATATAAGGAAGGAGATGTGAACGATGAAAGTTTGACGTGAACACTCACTTAAATGATTATTCAGCCTTATATACGGTGTCGCCCTGTATTGGATGACCCTTCTACCAAAATATGACCATTATTTGTTGTATAAAATTATTGATAGACATCCTACCAAAAAACCTAGAAGATATCCGATTGCAAAGGTGTTTGTGGACTCACTAGTTATGAGTACCTTAAGTTACGTCAGTAAAATGTCCTTGTTTGGGGAAATGTTAAAGGCGCAAAATTCTTCAACGATTCCAAGAAGAAGGAGGTAGGGTTACTCTTTGGATATTTTCGGTAACCTATCGAACAGATTGGTGGCAGATCCATAGACAAATCTATATTATAACAAAAGAAAAGAAAAGTGGACAGCTTGAAAAATTAGTTTAATAGTTAATTTGTGATATTGATTGAGGCGACTTCAAGATTTAACATTAATTTGATAAGTGAAACTGGTATAACTAGGTACTCGGTAATACCTCTCATAACGTACAGCATAGAGATATTGACTGCTTGAAGACCCTGTGTGTTGAGTGTAATTATCCGTAAACTCTCTTTCAAATTCTAGGTATTTTCTTTTTCATTTTTAGTTTAGTGCAGACGAAATTTAGGTATTTAGATTAATTTGGGAATTGATTAGGCAAAATACTTTTACAGTTATATCAAGTTCGTTAGGGCCATTAAAAATATGTGGTACATTTAGTGACTCTTGTCGCTACTCAATCTCTAGCTACCAGTATAACTAATTTGTTACCTAGTTTGTGTGAATTTTAACTTGCAGTTTTAAATAGGAGTGTTAGCGCTTAATGTTCTGAAATTTATCGAGTTGCCCCCACTTGCGCCAAAATCTTCATTCAGTGATCACGGGACTGTCGGAATGCTTCTTTTGAGAATGTTCGAGTTTACCAATTTGTTATATTGGGTAACAACTGTGAGAAATGCTTGTAAATAAAGCAAGCTCATTGGTTCAGCTGTTGTTTACTACGCACAGACTGAGAGAAACGCACGAATCTCATCTTTTTTGACCAATTCCCATTTGTTTTCCCTTTTGGTTTGATAATTTATAATTCAGTTGATATTGGCTGTTGTTGAAGGCCAGTAGCCGGTTATTAAGTTTTGAGATACGTCAAAGAAGCCCTTAGTTAATGAATTGTGTGCTCCTGAAAAAGACAGGTTAGTTAGCAACAGGCACGATCTAACCGCTCTCAGTTCCTTGGAAGTGCCTGCGGGCACCCCAAATTTATTCGCTCAGGTAGCAGAGTGCGTCCATGTCAATGACATGATATTAGACGACTTGATAGATTGCTGGTATTTTTAGGAGGCAAAATTGAGTCAGTGGGGGGGAGGGGGGGATTTAATCAATTTCACGAGCCGGTCGCGGCTGATGTAAAACGTGCGGACAGTAGTGTGGATGTGTGAGTGGTATTCACGGTGATGATCCTTCAAACTTTGAATTCGCTGTTATCAACATTCCCCGACGGCGATGTCATTTGGCTTTGAAACCAACAGGGTAAAAAATGAAATTGAATAAGAAATTGTTGAAAATGAACACAAGGAGTTGAAATATCTGGTGCGTGGCAACACAACTTTCCGCCACCCCCGTAATTTCGAACGCCAGCTACATATGCGGGTGCTATATCTTCGTTCAACGCATTTTTACAGAAACATTTATGGAGAACAAAATGTAGGGACTAGTTAGCTGAGAGTACTCCGGATGTTTGCTCGAAATCGTTAGAGCCGTTTTTGAGAAAATTGGAATACCGATAAATTAATATTCGACAAATCTTCTTTTCTGAGTTAACATGGCTTATATCTCCGTTCAACAGACATATACAGAAATAATTATAGAGAACGAAATATGGGTATGGGTGACGCAAAGAAACTCCATTAGAATTTATCACATCTCGTAAAGCAGTTACCCTGAAATTTACGGAAATGTTCGAAAAAACGTTATTTTTGACACATTTTGATTTTTATCTCTGTTCAATGGACTATCAGAGGAACATTTATTGAGAAGAATATGTAGGTATTTACTATTCGAAAACATCTCTAAAGTTTGGTGATAATCGTTGGAGCCGTTTTGCCAAAAAGCGTAAAAAACCTATTTTTGCTTCATGGGCCTATATCTCTGTTCACCGTATTTTCATGGAGATATGTATAGAAAAGAAAAGTTAGGTATTGATCAGTAGAAGATAATGTGAAAGTTTAATCAAAACCGTTTTCGAGAAAAATGCGAAAAACCCTAGTTTTTGGTACATTTTCGTCCCCCACCCCTCCCTTCCCATCGGTCGAAATCGTCCATAACCTTATTTTGGTGTCTACAAAAAATAACAAACAAAACAAAAAAAGAACCAGTTCAATCGGATCAGCCGTTCTCCCGCAAATCGAACTACAGACACACACACGGACCACGCGCCGAAATTAGGTTTTTTAGACTCAGTAGGGTCTGAAACGTAAAGATCTGAAGAAAACCCAATTTTTTTTTTTTTGGGCCGATTACTATACTTTCCTTCCCTTCGGGTAGCGGAAAGTAAAAATTGCGTTGCTTCCTGTCACACGCATGCACTTGCGGGCTTTTCCGCAGGTTCGAATTTAGAATATCCAGAAACGGTTTTTGACATTTTATGTCTTTACTTTGCTACATAAACGCGAAGATGTAACGCGGGATATGTAACGGAGAAGCGTCACGAAATATTTGTTTGGGGTTAGGTGTACGCTTGGTAACGTGTGTTAGAAAATCTAACGCTTGGTAACATCACCTTTTAATAACCTCAGTGACTAGGTGATGATGTCAATTGCAATTGACGCGGCCATTATATTGAAACCATCAACGAGCACAATCAAACGTAGTTATCATTGCATAAAAAGAAAAATAAAAGACATAAATGTTCCTAGCGGTTGCGTACTTGTACGAAAGCTGTACCCACCATTTGTGTTTTGACATTTTATGTCTTTACTTTGCTACATAAACTAGCAAATCTTTTATAATTTCTCAATAAACATATCTGTGAAATAGGAGTGAACGGCAGATATTGTTTTCTTCAACCTTTCGCTCTAACCATTTCAGTCAAACTTTTCTTCAAAAATAGCTTCAATGATTTGGTCGTAATCGGTTGTAAGGACAGTTGTAATTTTCCGTTCACTTCGATTTCAAAACTGTTTAAAGTTAAAAGTTGATTAAATATTCACAATTTAAAATCAAATAACTTGTATCATACGCGTACCAAAATTTTGAGCTTGCGTGAGGGTTGTCGTCAAGCCAAGGAAGATACGTAGCTCATTATGGCTGCAGAGAAAAAATCATTAATGTGAGGACGGTGATGAAGCACATTAAGCAAATGACGAAAGACGTACGTAATGAGGTAAGACCAGATCATATCAAAGCACAGACATTAAACTAGTCTGATGCCCGTGAATTGACTTGTGCAGCAATGATCGGAATACAGGGGAAAATGGCTGTGGAGGCACGTCCGTGCAGTATTTGGAAAGGCTGTGCGCTCAATGAAGTTTTTTTACGCTTTTTGGCAAAACCACTTCAGCGATTTTCACTAAACTCTCAGGATGTTTTCAAATAGTTAATACCTACTAATTGTTCTGCATAAATGTTCCTCTGACCGTCATTGAACGGCGATAAAAATCAAAATGTGCCGAAAATAACGTTTTTTCGAACATTTCCGTAAATTCAAGGGTAACTGCTTCACCAGATGTGATAAATCTTATGAAGTGCCTTCATAATCCCGCATATTTTTATTCAGTTTCAAAAGCTGCCGCAGATGTATCAAAAGGATAAAATATCTGGTGCGACCGTGACATATTACACAACCTCAGCCTCACTTAATTTATACTTACTTTTCACTCAATACGTAAGAATTTAACGCTCTGGTACAGGTAGCACTTACAAGTTCCCGAATTAATTTTTTTCTAAATATGATTACCAAAAGTTGGTGGGGGAGGAGGGGGTACCTGGAGTTCAGTTCTGGAGTTATACAGAGAAAAGTACTCAATCAAACGAATTCCAGAATTTCTATGGTTGCTCCTGATTATTTTAGTATGGTCGTATAGGTTGGTTATTGAACTTCTCTACATATGTTGTAGAACGCTAGAATCATGCTAGCTAGATTTATTGGAAAAACATAGCGCTATAATAGCATTACCTTCAAGAGAATACAAACAGACCGCATCTTTTCATGGATTCGGTGCTGGAACTTTCTGACTGGTTCGATTATTTTTGACATTTTATGTCTTTACTTCGCTACATAAACTCGAAAGTGTAACGGCCAAAAGCGTCACAAAAATTAACCTTTGAGGCCGATTGGACAACCCAACGTTTTAACCCCAGTTGCAACCACAGTCCCTGTGGCGTAATGCATAAGGCATTGGTCTCCTAAACCGGAGGTTGTGGGTTCGAGTCCCACCAGGGTTACAATTTTTTTTGTTGACATTTTATGTCCTTACTTTGCTACATAAACTCGAAAGTGTAACGGCCAAAAGCGCCACGAAAATTAACCTTTGAGGCCGATTGGACAACCCAACGTTTTAACCCCAGTTGCAACCGCAGTCCCTGTGGCGTAATGCATAAGGCATTGGTCTCCTAAACCGGAGGTTGTGGGTTCGAGTCCCACCAGGGTTACGATTATTTTTTTGTTGACATTTTATGTCCTTACTTTGCTACATAAACTCGAAAGTGTAACGGCCAAAAGCGTCACAAAAATTAACCTTTGAGGCCGATTGGACAACCCAACGTTTTAACCCCAGTTGCAACCACAGTCCCTGTGGCGTAATGCATAAGGCATCGGTCTCCTGAACCGGAGGTTGTGGGTTCGAGTCCCACCAGGGTTACGATTTTTGTTGTTGTTGACATTTTATGTCTTTACTTTGCTACATAAACTCGAAAATGTAACGCGGGATATGCAACGGAGAAGCGTCACTAAATTTGTGTTGGATTAAGTGCATGGTACAAAAATGAAAAATATTTTTTGTGTTGTAATTTTATATTTCTTTATTTAAAATAAACAAAATTATATTAAAAGAAAAAGACATAAAATGTCCCTCGTGGTTGCGTACTTGTACGAAAGCTGTACCCACCGTTTGTGTTAGTGTTACCAACTGTCTCGTGAAAGTAAATCATTCAATTTCCGAAAAAGCTTGAAAACGAAAATCCTGAGAGGTTTTAGTTCAGCTTTCCTTCATGAATCCTCCTTATACGACATTTTACTTCAGGTTTGGGTTGTCCACAATCCTCCTGGATCAAATTGGTAAGAGCGTTCAGCTGTAGCCAGAAGTCTCTCCAATATGGCTCAACTTTATAGAGACGTCTTAAAAACGCGTTCCTGTTGCGCAACCCTAAGCAATTTCGTCGCCATTGCCGTTGCCGACGCTTTCTCCGATTTGAAAGACGACAAATGTAAATTTAACGAAGTCGAAAGGGGGCAAAAAAGTGGTTATTTTTGTCTTGCGGATTCCTATTCGAAAAGGTCAAATGTTAATAGTAAATATCTCGCGATGCCGGGAGGTTCGAAAGGAAGAAGGACCGCGAGAAACGTACGTCATCCTGAGGTTGGGTAAGTTTTGACACGGAGCTCTCCGTGGTGTGACCTGTATTTTCAGCATTGACCCGCATCATGATCATCTTCCGTGATGGAACGTGAATACCACAACAATTTGAAAGTCGTTCGTTTCTTTATGTTTTGGAAGCACAACACTTGGGCAAAAATGACTCGGTTGTTAAGATTTCTCACTTATTGCCTCATTCCTAGACAAGAAAATGGTAGTCAATCTTCTTGCCCTAACTTCAAAGATGCCGATATATGTTATTTATTTGCATGATGAAATATATCTGAGAAGAGTTCAGTACTGTTAGTGACTGTGCGATGTTTGGCCTGAACCGTGCACTAAGTCAACTGCCAATATAAATTAAAACCCGCATCAATTATCCGAACAACAAAAGCAAAGTTGATTCAGCTAACACCGCTCCCCAAAAAAATCGTTTCTTCGCCCTTTAATTAAAACGCGAGTAATTTGCGCAACTTTCCGTCGCGGAGGTTTCGGTGACGGCTCGACGCTCACTCTAATTACCTTCAGATAAACCCCAATTATAATTCCTTCCACACGCGCCTGTATTACACGTCAATACGGACAACAGTGAAAGTCGATTTTGACACGAATGAGGGCACAATACTCGACTGAGACCTGAAACAATGTTTCCCCAGAACGAAAAATAAAATCGAGAGTGGAGCGGATAACGACGAATTACCGGTGCCCGCCTGTCTACAACCAGTCATACACCCTATTACGGATATTTGTTACTTATTAAACAATTGGGTCGTCAACGCTTCTAATAACTCTCTTTGATTTTAATTAGGAACCACTGTCTCTGTCACTGCTGGTCCGATCCTACACGACCGAATTTGCTTGGCTCTCACATATTTAAATTTTACTTTAAAAAATTTCTGACGCGTAGCAACCAACCCGTAAATTCAGACCTGCTATATAGGTATTACCTATTTAAAAACACTCTGTGAGTTTGGAATCGTTGAAGCCGTTTTGATAAAAAGCGTAAAACACATAGTTTTGCGTTTTAGGCCTATATCTCGGTTCACCGTATTTTCATTGAGATATTCACGGAAAAGAATAGTTTTCTACTAACAAGTAATCGATACTAACTAATCACTCCACACCCCCACCGACGTCCTTAATTCCGTCAATGTATTTATCGCGAACAAATTGTTTTACATCTGTAGCAACTAGCTGTTTTTACTTTCCTTGCTCTACGAAGTAGAAAGGAAAGTTATGTAATAGGCTGAAAATTTTTTTTGAGTTTTGTTCAGATCCTCCGGTGTGTGCGTGTGTGTGTGTGAACGATTTTTAGAGAAAACGGCCGTATCAAATCAGCTCAAACTTGATATCTAGCCTGCAGGTTACCATGGGACGCCAAAATAAGGGTATGAACAAAATCCACCAAACGTTAACTATAGTTACCATAGTGATTCAAACACAAAATTTGTTTCTCTCAAAAACGGCTATAACGATTTTGATTAAATTTTTTATGTTGATAGCTCCCAATATGGCAACTATACCATAAAATTCCCATCTATGGGAAAATGACGAGAGTAGCACAATAAATTATCAAAATTTTCTACGAAAATCGGTTTTAGCGCGGTTTGTTTCTTTTTAAACTCCGCTGAAATGTTACTAGAATGTTATAGATTAGAGATTAGAAAATATTTGGTGCGTTGCAACACACAACTTTTCTTGGCTCTACGTCAATTCACTCGTGTACATGGCTTTTTCCACTTACTCAATTCATTTACCATTTGAACTTGGTTCACCAACACTTTACGGCTGCAGGGAGCGGTAGCGCTTCCAGTTCAGGAATTTATTGTGCTGCTCGTACTCTTCCGGGAATGAGGACGAGCAGCCCTAAAATTCCGGAGTAGCAGAAGGAAGTAGATGTAGATAAAAAGCCATATACCCGAGTGAATTGACGTAGAGCTAAGGAAAGTTGTGTTTTGCAACGCACTAGATATTTTTTCTCGAAAACAGCTCTAACGACTTTTTTTCTCAAAAACGGCTGTAACGCTTTTGATTAAATTTTTTATATTGATAGCTCCCAATATGGCAACTATACCATAAAAGTCCCATCAGTGCGAAAATGACGAGAGCAGCATAATAAATTACCAAAATTTTCGACGTAATCGATTTTAGAGCGGTTTTTAGAGAAAACGACCGAACCAAATCACCTGTTGTTTTTATACATACGGATCTGTGTGTATGCTTAAACGATAACTATCCCTGGCAAACATGAAGTACTTTTGCGATTCTCGGATTCAACGTTTCGGGTGTTTCCACGTCCTCTCTATATACTGCCTTGAGGACTGGTATTTAATTTAACGCTGTTGTTAGTTGAAAACTATTGTCTCCTATTTGTTAACGCATATAAATCAATATTTTCAACGCCAATGACGATTAACTGCAAGAATATTTTCATGTAGAAAAATACAGAAGTAACATATTCGAAATTGATTGCAAAATGTTGAGCCTATTTCATAAGAAGTTCGCCTCGACATTGCGAAGAATTTTGACAATTATTTGCAGTTTTGGTTTATTATTCATTCACCTAAGCCTACGTTTTCAGTCTGGAAAATATTTTAACCCCCCTCCAATAAATGTAAACTCCACGGTTCAAAGCATTGGAATTCCGCTTGTCCGCCGACCAGGTCATGTTTTGACTTGAACGAGGTCTCGCTAATATTTCATTTGGGGTCTAGTCCCTTGTACTTGGCAATCCGATCCGACAAAACCCATGTTATAAGAATGTCGATCGAAATGTCTACAGTTTTATCGCCTTCACGTCCAGTTTGGTATCATGTCCTGCGTATTATATGATGGTGAGTTAAATAGAACTGGTCTCAGAGATGCAGGACTGCTTCTAGATTGACGACGGTAAAATCACAGTAAATATAGTGAGGCAAATTTTGCTACTTGAAGGAACTCGCGGGACAATGTAGCGAGAATTATTTTTTCTCCTCGGCCTGCGCTCATTTTCTCTCAATACCTCCCACTTCACTCCAGCCACCCACAAGTTCGACTCATTACGTCGTGCCAATTGCTTAGTGTCGCCTAGAAAATGTCGATTTTCGTTGTTCAAGTCCCAACCGAATGGGGTAGAATCTCTAAGTTGCTCTACAAACATTGTCGTTTGCATGTGAGTTGCTGTTTCCTCGATAGCCATCTTTATTATTAATATGAACAGGACAGGTCCCAATCATGCTGTGCATGATAATAATAAACTGTTGCATAACCATTTGCTGAGTTGTTCCTCAATTTCTGAGAACGGGCCAAATATCGATGAAGGAATGTGCCAATCGGGCAACTCCATACATGTGAAACCGGGGCAAATATTCCTGATGTTCGATTAATTTTATTTTATTCAATTGTTCGGTATTAAAAAAACACGATTCTGGAGAAGTGAGAATACGCTACGGCGATCTCTAAAACGCAACAAAATTGATTGAAATGTTAGCAGCACCATCCACCCTGCTATACCGTGAAAGTTCAATAACATGCATAATGGAGACCAGTACCAGATATTAGACTGATTGCTGAATAGTGGCATGAGTAGAAGAAGCTCAATAAATTCCTGTTAGTAGCCAACAGTTTCTTTATAGAAGTTGAGGTGTGTCAGGTTCATATGAACTAGAAAAGTAGATTAGCAGTTGTTCGATTGATTAGAATCGCGCCCAATTTCGTTATTCTCTAAGATGCCTAAGTCAACTATATGCGCTACAGGCTCACAACAGGAAATTTGTTAATATGCTCAAAAGCAACAAATGTTAGCATAAAATGACCATCTTCGGGCGATGGATGACATGCTCTGAATACCACGACCCTGATATTTCCTCGCCCGCTCGCTAACGTCATCTCGCGGGATATTCGACGAATATTTGAATAAAGAACGGTCCGATGGTGTGGACTAAAAAAAGTGGCTGTAGGGGGGAACAAATTCCCGTTTTATCGAGTTGACGGACACATGTCGAAAGAAGAAGTGAAAGCTGAAGACGTAGACGGTGCCCTGAAAGTCGACGTAGGTGAATATGGATACTAATAAGTAGGTATTGAAGGTCCATTTGTCAGCCCTAGAGCACACTTAGTTCCAGTCACACTGTCTGAACCGCTGAACTCAAAGCACAAATCTGGAACAGTTCTTCTTTGTGCCTCTTGAAACTCAACTAAGCCGGATTTTCCGTTAAGCTTAACGAGCAAATCTATTTCCTCCTCTTTCTTTAATCTCGAGAGAAGTAGTTGTCCAATCAATTATGCAACCAGACCTCTTCACAGTTCGAGGGTTCGACGCAGCTGCGGCGGAACGACGAATAAACGTGTCGTTCCTGGATGAAGAGATAGTTGTCTATGTCATTTTCAAAGAACACGTCCTCTTTTGTGACACCAAAACAGGTCAATTTTGGGTTACTTGAAAGTCAGTCGACCGTTAAATCCCAATTTATGGGGAACATGTGGGCAAGCGTTTCTTCAGCTGTTCCTCAAGTTACTTTTACCAAAGTTAACGTACCTGTTAGGTGAGATACTGTTACATCGAAAGCGCTCGCCCACAGTATCTCACCAACCAGAAGAGACGGAATCACCTAACAGGTACGTTAACTTTGGTAATTTGCCTACTGGCGGACCTAACCCAATTGCTTTCATACTTTACTTTTACCACATACTACATATTGAATTAGAGAATGTTTGTCAACTGGAAACCAAACTGCGATTACGAGAAAACTGAACCAAATCAGCTCAATACGTCATTTAACCTGAATATCGGCGTAAGATGTCAAAGTAAAGGTAATCAGACCAAAATCATCTTTAGCTTTCACGATGTTGATTAATGTTTTTGTGGGTATAGTTCCGAATGACGTGACAATAACATACAACTTTTTTTTCCTTGAAACGGCGGATACAGGCAATACCCTCACTGCAGCCACAAACGGGCCTACTGTAAGGGCGTCCATGATCCTCGGATCATGGCCCCCCTGCACCACCTCCAGGCCTCGCGGCATTCGTCTCACTAGGTGTAATATCACCTCAGCGGACAGTGACCTGTGAACAGGCCACATATGATCCTCATATCCTTCCTGCCCAGTGCAAGCACCTCCTTGGACCTCTCTCTAGAGAGCCGGATGAAGAGTTTTGACTGTCTAAGGCCGGGCAGCCTTGCACCTATCCTCCCAATTGCCAACCTCTCTACGTAGGTGGCCAATCCCTTCTTAGCCAATCTATCAGCCCGTTCGTTTCCCTCTATACCCTGATGCCCTGGCACCCATCACAGTGTTACACTGTTGTCCTCGGCCAGGGCCTTTAGTCCAATCAGACACTCCCACACCCGCTAAGATGTAAGACAGTATGAGGCTAAGGCCTTGAGAGTGGCGTGACTGTCCACCATGATGTAGATTCTCTGCCGCTTCAGTCCCCTCTGCAGCAGCCGCTGCACACAGACCGTCACCGCAGCCACCTCTGCCTGGAACACCTTGGCCAGCGACCCCAATGAGATCGCCGCTCTGATTCTCGGCCCAAAGATGCCTGCCCCTGCAAGGCCACCCTGCACCGAGCCATCAGTGTAGTATACCAGGGACCCAGCTTCAAAAGCGGGAACTCCCCCTTCCCACCTGGATCGCTCATGAATGAGCATCCGAAAGGGTAACACGAAGTTGAACCTCGTGAGCATTGAATCTACCACATGCAGTTCGGGCCCCCCACCTTCACCTCCATGATTCCATGATTAAAGAATCAAGTGGAAGGAACTCCACCTCCCCCGCATGATCAGACCCAACTCCATCATACGCACTGCCTGGAGGAACGCCATCCTTTTAACATGTATGTGGAGTGGAGCTAAATCTAGCAAGACCTCCAGTGCTGCCGTAGGGCATGTTGTCATACAGCCTGCAATGGCCAGACATGCCCTACGCTGCAATTTATTTAGCTGCAACTGCACTGTTTTGTTTTCCACCCTGGTCCACCAGACCAGGGCTCCATAGGTGACTACAGGCCTAACAACTACAGTGTACAGCCACCAGATCATGCCAGGCCTCAGCCCCCATGTCTTCCTCACCATTCTCTGAGCTGCCCACATCACCACCGACGCCCGCTGTAAGGCTTTTTTCATGTGAGTGGCCCAAGTGAGCTTTACATCAAGGAAAACTCCCCGGTACTTGATCTCATGCTGGATCTTCACCGCCTTACCACCCAGCCTGAGTTACCACAGCAACATACAACTTTCTTTCGTGGATAAATGACGAGAGCAGCTCAACAAATTATAAAAATATTCGACTTAATCGACTTTTTCTCTATAGACCACTCTTGAATAATACTTAATAAATCACCTACATGAACGTTATGATAACTGTTATATATTAACTATACTCATTACTTAAGTTCCGAAATTGAGATATACGGACGAACCCAGCCGACTCAAATCTCGCCATAAAAATGAGGTTATGAGCGAAACTCGAACGAAAAGAATCACAGTGATCGAAACACCAACATTTTTGTTTTCAAAAACAGATTGTGATTAGCGTTCACGGACAGCCCCATAAAAAAACTCCCCCATGATAAGAGCAGCACGAGAAATCAAGAAATATTTCGACGAAAATTGATTTTAACTCAGTTTTTGCCTTATAAACGCATTAAATTACCTATAATTATATACAATATAGTTAGGAGCAACTTCAGAAATTCCGGAATTCCAGCATTGAGTTAATTGAAGGAAAAAACTGATTTTATTAGTTGCTGGAGCGACGAAAATCGCTGAATGAACTCAAGGCTGAAGAGAGTGGTGTCATGCGTCGTACCAGATACTTTTTCTTTCTACGTGTTCCAAATTTTTCACTTCGCTATACGCACGAGCGGTAAGTTGAGTCTAATGATGATCGGTGAACTTCGCTCCGATTCCAATGATCGGCAAGGTCTCAACGATAATCCTTATGAGTGAACGTGAGTTACATCATTGAATTATTGAATGTCGCGACACAAACGAGGAATATACAACGTATGCGCAGTCTTGAAGTTGAATGCCTAATTCCACATTACGGAGTGTGAAAATGCTGTACTACCGACTCAATGTGGCAGCCTTTCCTTGCTCGATTATTATCCAGTGGAACCCAATAACTTTTAAACTTTTAAATATTTGTTTTGTAATTACTAGTGGACTTTTCTTGCGTTGGAGCTTATTTGAGTAAGTAAGGACATCTAGGGTATAGTCTGTAGGGAAGTAGTACATATTATGAAATTATTTATGGCAATCCTGCTCTGAGTACTTTATGCGCATTTCTTTCCACTGTCCCAGTAATGCGTTTGCTTTGTCGCTCTGGTTTTTGAAGTGTATCGTGGGCGCGCTCTGAAGCCGTTACGAACTAAGAACTGTTATTACTACCGTAGAAAACGACCGATGGTGGCGAAACGCCTCAACGAAACTTCTCAGAAGCTTAAAAGCCCGGAAATACACATCTCTGGATTCCAAAGAAACGGCTCCGCCCGATTGAAAACGTGAAGGGGGCAGGAAAAGGAAACGGTCCCGTTGGTATCAACAGGCAGAAAATTTAATGTCTGGACGTGTTTGGAATTGGGCGTCTGGGCGTTGACGAGCCGATAATAGCGTCCTGCGGGGCTAGCTGTCCGACGAACGATGGAGCTGCGGGGCCGTTCTCCACGTAACGTTAGACGCCTATTCTCCTTTCTCAGTTGTTTATTGAGAAAACCTGCGGGAGCAAACAACGACAAATGGACTTCTTTGGAGCCGAATAAGAGTTATGGCAATTCAACTGTAGATGTTATCTGAGTTGTGCGTTTTTCGAGAACTCTTCAAGCGGTTTATTTTTTTACACTCCCCGACCCGACAAGTTGAAGAAGAAAATTGTGTTTCCCGGCAGACTATTTCGTTTTATGGCCTTCTGAACGGGGAATTCGGGTTCGTGGGCGATTTAAAAATATTTTACTGACGCTTTTAAAAAACACACAAAAATCCAATCACTAATTAAATAATGCAGATACGTAAAATAAAGTTAAGGGGCAACAATACCTGAGAATGCATAATATAAAACCAATAATAGTAACAGAAACATTCTCACGAGACATCAACATGACATTTGGACTGGATGGATGTAGAACGCAGCCACGAAAAAAGAATGCCCAGGAGATCGCCCGGGAAGACCTAGAATCGGGGGATGCATTCTGTAGCACATACAAATCCTAAACTAACATGAACATTAAGCGACTCAAACAAATTTGGAAAACATGCTTGGACAGCAAAAATCTTATTGAGGCTGTCATCGCAGTCTTAGCATACTCATTGGATTCAAACGGAATCCACTCCAAACAAAAACAAGCTCAACACTGACATACCACAGAAAAAATCATCTCAAATCGACCGTGGAGGGGCTGCTACGCTGGGAGTGGGGGGAGAGGACTATCAGACATCAAGCGGTTACACAACAAGCAATTTTTTCACTCGAACACAAACATCACCTTTAAATTCAGCCAAAGCGCTCGCAGACAAAAAACGTTTATACACAACGGTTTATTATTCTCTTGAACAGCTTGACGGAGTCTGACAGCTCCGAGACCCATCCCATTGTATTCAGCACCGAAAAATACCTGTAAACCATGGAAAACATGACCTGAATACTACGGAACGACGAAAACTAAATATTCCAGGCGCCCGTAGGCGGCTGTAGGCAATTGGCACGAAGTTGCGAGTCGAGCAGGCGGGTGGTTTTGATGAGGGAGGAGAAACGATTAGTTTCGCTGTAGTTATTGTCCGGTGAGTTCTTTCAGTTAGTAGACTTTGGCTCACTATAATTACTGTAATTTCACTATACACAGTTGTACACGTCTGATACTCATTCCATTCGACCCAGGGTCTAAAAATACCTTGAAAACGATACCGAACACGGCGTATTTGCGATAAGACTGCCATAATTGCGTTCTTAATTTTTACTTTCCTTGGCTCTATAAAGTAGAAAGGAAAGTTATGTAATCGGCTGAAAAAAAAATTTTGAGTTCTCTTCAGACGCCCCTGAGTCCGAAAAACACTATTTGGGTAAATGGTCTGTGTGTGTGTGTGTGTGTCTGTGGACGATTTTAAGAGAGAACCATCGTACCAGAACCAGTCAAACATGGTTTCTCGCCCGCAGGCTACCATGGGACGCCATAATAAGGGTTTGGACAAAATCCATCGAATGTTAACTATAGTTATCATAGTTATCAAAACACCCGATATTTTTTTTCTCAAAAATGGCTCTGAAGATGTTGATTAAATTCTTTATATTGATAGCTGTCAATAAGGCAATGATAGCAAAGAATGTCCATTTGTGGGAACACGACGAGAGTAGCACAATAAACTACCAAAACTTTCGACGAAAAGCGTGTTTAGCGCAGTGTTTTCCTTATAAACTCCGCTGGAATTCTTGTAGAATGTTAAAAAAATTGGTATTGTAGTCTAATCCAATACCCAAAGAGTGGGTGTTTAAAAACGCTCATACATGGGGCTCACTCCAGAAATTCCTGAATTTCAACTACTGCCGTTTCGCTTACTACCAGTTCTAACAGTTATTTTCCAATAACTCTGCAAAAGTGATTACTATCCTTCTGAAAAATATTTATGTTTACAGCCTCATTGATTATCTGTGTACCGATTGCTCAATATTGGTCCTGCAATGAGTACGAGCAGCACAATAAAATCTGGAACTGTAAGCGCTACCGCTTCCTGCTGCCGTAAAGCGTTGTTTGACCAAGTTCAAATTGACTGAGTGATAAATGAATTGATTAAATAGAATTAGCCATGTACAAAGTGAATTGTTGTAGAGCTAAGGAAAGTTGTGTGTTGCAACGCACCAGATATTTTAAACGGTTTTTGGCCCATAACAACCATGGGATTCGTCCGATCGGAAGCAGGCGTGCACAACTAGATACCAAATGGGATTTTAGCGCGAAAGAACCAATTTTCTTCTAGAATCCCGATGTCTTTAAAAGTAAAGTATCAAATTCAGCCAATCAATATAGACGCACAGAATTATGCGGACGTAAACCCAGTAGAGCAGGCCCCACATCGACCAAGTAACGTTCAACGCGTGGCTCTCAGATGTGTATGAAAAATATTGAAACTAGGGGCGTCCTGCAACAAAGTTGTGCAAAATTTAATTTAGTTTGCATTGTATTATAAAAAGATTGTTTATAATTAGAAATAACTATTTGCCGAGATGGATATTAAGCAAGCCCTACACCAGTGCGTTGAGGGCTCGACTGCCGAGCCGTGAGGGGCTTTCACGCGGGAGGAAAGCTCTCCGCAGGCGCTTCACTGGGAGGTGAAACGCATACCTGTAATGCGGGCTAGTAGATCGGATATATGAAGGGGCTTAGCCGCTGTAACTAGTAGGGTGTGTCCGTGTGAATACATAGAACTCCCCTGTAGTTTATATTCAACTCAACTCTGTATCCATCATAATAGTGCCACTGCATAAACGAAGTTCGTTGTGCATATCTATCTGATCTTGATATTATTAAATGCTCATTTCATTCACAAACAAGAAAAAATAAAATTGAATGTTATTTAAATTTACTCTCTCTCTCTCTCTCTCTCTCTCTCTCTCTCTCTCTTTCTCTCTCTTCTCTCGCTCTCTCTCTTCTCTCTCTCTCTCTTCTCTCTCTCTCTCTCTTTCTCCCTCTCTCTCTCTGAACTAGCGCTAGCCATTCTCAGACAAATTGGTTGTCAGGATTCCTCTCTCTTATGGTTCCGATCTTACCTGACTGGACGGAAACAGTGCGTAAAAACAACCTCTGGATAAATGTCTTACTGGGCGAAGTTAGGAAGAGGAACTCCACAAGGAACGACTTTTTCAGCTCTGATTTTCTGCCTATACATCAACAAACTTTCAGGTGCAATCTCAACATGCAGAAGAATTATATACGCAGATGATCTCAGCATTTACTTAACCTGCAAACCAGAAGATCTCAATGACGCGGTAGAGATGGTCAACCAAGATTTGAAAAATCTGTCGGATTGGTTCACTATGCACGGCCTAGTTCTGAACCCTAAAAAATGCTGCAGCATGATAATAGGACATGCTAGGCTACGCGTAAAACTACCGCTGAGCGATTTACCAAATTTGACGATAAACGACAACAAAATAGAATATATTACACAGAGTAAATATTTAGGAATCGTGCTACAAAATGATCTATCGTGGACTTCACAGACAGACATTATAGTAGGGAAAGTGCAATCACTGCTGTATGCATTCAGAAATCTGCTGATGTGTAAATCCATCAATGTAAAAAAATTATTGTTTAGAACCTTAATTATGCCTTATTTTATGTACAGTGTATCGGTTATGTGTGATCTCAACACAACCTGTCGTGTCAAGATGCAGAGAGCCTTAAATAGTTCCATCAGATATATTTTAAATCTGAAATATGATGATAAAATTCGTGATAAATTTAAAATTTAACAAATTCTCAAAATTAATGAATTAATACAATACTCTATGTTAGCAATCATGTTCAAAATTACTACAACACAACTATCTCGCGCGACAATATTTGAAATTTTCACAAATTCATAATTTAGAAACCAGAAACAATTTCTTAAATTACCGTTTACCACAATGCCGTACCAATGCCTATAGATCATCATTCATCTCACAAAGCATATCATATTACAATGGACTCTCATCAGAACTAAAACAACCTTTGCTGCTTAGAGAGAATCTTTGCTGTCCCTTTACTAAATTCCTCTAAACTCTCTAAAATCGTGACACGACAGGCTATTTAAATTATGTGAATTATATCTGAATTTTGTTCGAGAAGAAAATCATAGTAAAAAATAATAATAATCAAAATAAATAAATAAATAAAAAACAATCAAATAATCAACCGAAGATGTTGTTATTGTAGTAGAAAACTAGCTAATAAGAAGAAACGAAAACTGTTGACGCATCATGTTAAATTTTAAAATTTCTGGTTAGGTGTAAGAATGGTCGAGTACGACCAAATCTCGCCAGATGTATTAATAAAGCCGTCATTCATTAATTCATTCCTCTCCCCCCCCCTCTCACTCGCCCTCGCTTTGGCATAACTTTGTCCCATTGCATTGACTTTGTGATGCTTTGGTTTCATTTGATTTTCTTGTCGGAGTACGGAGTGGTTGTGGTTCCCAGTGTGTGACTGTTGTTCAGCTCCTCGTGTACTGGTACTCCGATTTTACTGTTATCATATTGATTTGTTACAGTAACCAGAATGAGGAGAACGCATAGATGTAGATCAGTGAAAAATGACACTTTTTTTTCCACGACCTATTGCATTTTGTTGTGCTACCTCAGTGCCTCTTTTCTTTTTGGTGCGGTCATGTTGCTTATAAACGTTGAAGCTAATTTAACACAACTAAGAAATTGACGAAATCTCAACTTTTGAAACCCCGCATGAGAAGGAGGTAGTGCTTTGAGACGATATTGAAAGTGCGCAGGTATGAATGCGTATTACTGATTTACACCCGAGGTTTATATCGGTTCAGACCTCCTTGAGGCAATAAAACTATCCTTTTTCCTTAGCGGAACTCGAGGATTTGGTTACCAACGGGCTCCTTTTATTTACCCGTAAAATGTACCGGTTGCCCACTTGACATAACGGTGTTCATATTAAACCTCTCCAGCCACGGTGCACTTGACTGCAGTCTATTCCAGTGGGTGTCACCGACCATCGACTTGTTAGTAACGTGAGACGAGGGCGAAGCGACGATACTTCAAAATACATTCCACGGCAGCTTCGGGTAGTAAAAACTCGAAGCGGGTTTCGCACAGAGAGATTTGAGTTTCATTGTGTGAATTCCATCTATCGTCAATATTCTCGAATTGGAGACCGAAGGAGTTGAACGACCCGTCGAGAGTTCAACGAGAAATGACTTCACCTGGAAAGCATTTGCCCAATCCAAATCTTATTTTTAATTTCTTTTGTTCGCTGATGAAGTGCTCTTCAATCGTTCATCTTTGTTATTTGAAGGAATCAGACAGCCGATCTCAGAGACGCCTTTGACGGTATTGCTCGAGGACAGTCATTAAGAAGGAATTGGCTATGACGTTTACTCTGTTTCCGGGACCATTTGTATTTCCCCTTGATGTTTATCCTAGTTATGCGTTAAATTCTGAAGTTGTAGAGAATCCAATTTGAATTCATTATTTTTCGTGAAGAATTGAGTCGTCAACTTCGAACACGATTAAAAACCAGCGGGATTTAAAAGGAAAAAACCGCGGCAAAAACGCTTTTCGTCGAAAATTTTGATAATTTATTGTGCTGCTCTCGTCATTTTTCCACTAATGAGAATTTTATGGTATAATTGAAATATTGGGAGCTACCAATATAAAAAATTTAATCAAAATCGTTGGAGCCGTTTTTGAGAAAAAAAAAATTTGGTGTTTTGATCACTATGATAACTATAGTTAAATTTCGGTGGATGTTGTTCATACCCTTATTTTGGCGTCCCATGGTAACCTGCGGGCGAGATATCAAGTTTGAGCTGATTTGGTACGGTGGTTTTCTCTAAAAATCGTTCACAGACACACATACCATTTTCCCAAATAGTGTTTTTCGGACTCAGCCCCCCGAGTTCTGAAACGTAAAGATCTGAAGAGAAATCAAAATGTTTTTTTCAGCCGATCACATTCCTTTCTACTTCGTAGAGCCAAGGAAAGTAATAAACGGCTGTCCTGTAAATGAAACCCCAATTGGAGACAGTTTTGGCAGAGGCAGCTGAATGGTGAGTCGAGCTCCATGTTTTCGAACTCCGTTCCAGAGAATAGTTTCTTCTCATTCCATTTAGTTACAGTAGTTTGTAACCGTTTCGAGACGCGGCTGGTCTTGCAAAGCTCTCTCATGTTAAATAATTCCCTAGCCCTATGGTTGGCAGCGCTGCAACCTGACATTCAGCCTTTTCAGTGACCCTTCCTCAATATAAAAACGCTGCAAATTATTATCCAACGGTTCTTTATTCTCTTAAGCCTATTCTCACACCTCTGATACATCCTATTCGATTCAGCATCAAAAAATCCCAACAAACCATACGAGACATTACCTGATTACAACGGAACGACGCTGACGGGTGGTTACAGTGAGACGATGAAACGATTACTTTCGCTGCATTGTCCTGCGAGTTCGTTTAATTATTAAAATTTGGCTCCCTGTAATTACTGTAATTTCACCGTTTTAGACGTAGACGCACTCGTACACCTTTGAGAATTGTTCCATTCGACTCAGCATCTAAAAATACCTAGTAAACGATACCGAACACGGCGTATTTGCGATATAACTGCCAAAGATGCGTTTTTGTTAATGCCGCGAACGGTGGACGGACATTGCGATGCTTTGAAACGTAAACTGTCAAATTTTGATGGTGGGGGGGATTGTATAAAAATGATCCCGACCAAAAACGTGGAATGGATAATGGTGTGTTTTCGATTCATTTCATTTCCTTTTGAAGGTGTTCGTTAATACTCTTTTCATTGAATAAATTGACTTGTAACATTTTGTCTACTCTTTTAATTTGAATTAAGATACATAGGTACTTCAGTGAGAAAACTATTGTGGGAAAACAAAGTATCAGCTTAGTACTTTAATTTCAAATGAATACTCTGATGTATTTAGAAGTCCCCGTTTCACTTCTTTTTAGTTAGTTTTCTTTCCAGCATGGTATTTGAGTTTTCATGGCCTTTTTACTTTCCTAAGCACCAACGCAGTTGGAAATATCTGGTCAACTCATGACATAACTTTCCTCACCCTCCCGTGCACTCGGCTCGATTTGCCGAGCCAAGCAACAAATGACATTTGTTTTTCACTCAGTTTATGAACTTTTTGCGCTCAACACCCTCCGTGCCCCTAAAGCAGGTGGAATTGACTGCTGGCACGAGGGTCACCCTGAGGACATCGGAAAAATACCTGGGTACAATCTTCTGCCCACGTGGTCGCTCAGCCTGGCACCTGGCCTACCTCAGAACCGAATGCTCAGACCTCACAGCCCGGGTACGGTCCCTCGCAGGACCGACCTGGGGCACCTCAACTCACACCCGGTATTTGTATTACTGGGCAGTGTTCCTTCCAGTGGTGCGTTACGCTGTGGCCACATGGTGAGTGGCCTCAACGCAGCAGGATCGACAGCTTGCCCTCACTATGCAGCGCGATCTCCTCCTGGCCATTTTGCCGGTGTACTGTACCACATTCTCATCTCGCCCACCAGGTACTTGCGGGCACCCTTCCCCTGGACCTTGTATTGGACCAAGCAGTACTTGTGTCCTACATCAAAAGGGGCAGCATGGACGACTACCACGGGCCAGTTGAGTCCTTGCTCCCCACCCTTAGGGGGAGCGACCTACGACTCAGAGTTGCGCTGGAGGCAACACTAGAAAGGTGACAGGCGTGGTGGGACATGGGTCCTACAGCACAGCACTTCCACGACATACGGGGAGACTTCGAATGAAATGGTGACGGCCGACCTTCGCGGAAGTGCAGGTGCTCTTGGGCCACGTACCCTTCAACAACCGGCTGCACTTTTTCAGGCGCTGCACCTTCGATGGCGATGGTGGAGAGGCCGTGGAGGGCGCTTCTCATGTCCCCTTCGCCTGCCGGCTTTATGAGAACGCCAGAACTCGCGCCCGTCTTCCTCCAGTTGAGGATGCGCCCGAGCTCCTCTCCGGCAGGGCTGCCGTCCGCCAGTTTCACAAATTTGCTCAGGTGTGGCGAACCGGCGGAGGGGTCTGGAGACGTGGAGTCCTGATCGGTGGAGACTGCAAGCGATGCCTCATAATTAATACAATGCTGCCGCTGCGAAGAACCCCTCCTCCCCCGATGTAGAGCCATGAGCCGCATGCCCGCTCTTCTCCCTCGATACATAACGAGCCGGCAGGTCCGATTATAAGGCCTGGCTTGTTTCCCCATCAGTTTATGAACTTTGGACATAGCTACTGAAGGCGCATAAGGGTCTGTAATATATATAGTTCCTCCTGCTACGGCCATTATTTATTAATCAATCCAGACGAGATTCATGAGGCTGCTTTCTGGGAGGTGTCGTGAGCAATGTTTTTGGAATTATTGGGTAAAAGCTGAACATTTGCGGCGTTGCTCCTAATCATCGACGTACTGGTATTGTATTGGACTACCACCCTAGTCTAATAGGGCCGTTTTTTCACAAACTTGTTCACACTTAACAATTATAGTTACAAGTGCGATCAGAACGCCAATTATTTCCTCGCAAAAGCTCTAAATGATTTTGAATAATTTAGTACAGTTTTTTCGTCACAAATCCTTCTCATCGAGGACTAGGCGTTCTCTTGAAAATCGTGTTGGCTACATTATAAATGTTTATCGCCGGCCCTCAAACCGCTACGATATATCCGATAAATTCCGATATTCCAAAAAAAAATTCTGTCCTTTGGTTGACCAACTTATGTCGTAGTTTTTACCCTCGAAAATAATAGGCTGGAACCTTTCTAGAAAAATAGCTCATTGATCACTCAACATTTAAAATTAATGGTTGCAAAACGTTCACTTCTTCTAGGCTCACATAAACCGAGTGAAAAAGTATTAGGTAGTTGCAAGAAAGAGATAACCACCGAATGCACGTGAGGTTGAGGAAAGTGGTGTGACGCGTCGTACCAGATGTTTCAATCCTTTTAAACATGCACAAATATCTTATACGAGTTAAATTGAAGTTCGTCGAATTATTCGTGACCTTCATAGGAGGGAGGCAATTAATACAAGAAGAGGTACCACACTGTAAGTGAGCTATGAGTGGTACTTACCTGTTCTGGAGACAACTTTCTATTTGTTCGTCCCGTGATACAATGACGTAATTTGTAATGTACGAGTAAACCCCGCGCGTAAAAGTTGATGTCCTCTCTCTCATGATTCGTTAGTCTCATTTTAGAGAGCTCTTAGTCGCTTTCTACTTCTTTATGAGAGAAACATTTTATCTATATCTACTTAAAAAGAAAGGTATTTTCCGGGCTAGAAATACGCTCACGATGCTCGGACACAAACGACTCGAGAGAAGGCAGGTTCTTTTTAAACCGTTCACGGACTCGTACCTCGAAAATGTTTGGTGGGAAGTGTTACGCAACTTTCCTCGCCCAACCAGGTAGATACTGGACTATGTCAAACGAGAAGACCATGCGATGATTCATATCGCGGGATTTTATACGATATTTATGGGATTAACTGTGACAAGTCGTAATTCAACCCAACTGTAGTCCCATAACCAACGCTATCGAGCTCGTAAAGTAGCTGAATTGAGTGAATGAAGAACTAAATTTGGTGAAATGCACTAAACAGGATATTCTAGCACGATAAGATACGTCGCTGCACCATTACACTTGCGAATTACAATTATTTAATGATCTTAATGGAAAAAGACGTTCCGGTCCACTCACACTTCCTACAACCTGTACACCATAGTGCTCGAACTGGTTCATCCCGGAAATATCGTATTAATTCAGCCTTTCGAATTGTAGATCTCAGATTCTCGCTCTATCACAAAGTTACGTCGAATTATCTCGTAGTCTAGTCACATCGTTATTCCTAACTATAAAAACCCTGCAAATTTTACACAATGGTTTATTATTCTCACGAACAGCTTGACCAAGTATTACTGCTCCCCCATCCCCTTCGATTCAGCATCGAATACTAGTAAACCATACGAAACATGTCCTGGCTACAATGGAACTACAGAAACAAAACATCTGATGATTTTGCTCCATCGGGTCGGGGAAATTGGGACGGCGGCGCTTCAAGTGAACCCGTTGCGAGTCGAAAGGGGAGTCGAGCAGGCGGCGTTGGCTTGGGTTTTTTAATGAGACGGGAGGGAGGGAGTACTAACGACGAAACGTTTATTTTTTTAACCGTTTTTTGCCCATAACAATCATGGGCTTCGTCCGATCGGATTGCCAAGATGGTGGGCACAACTAGATACCAAATGGGATTTTTGTGCGAAAGAACGAATTCTTTAGACCACGTTAAAGGCACAAAATGGCCCGGACGGCGGACAGGGGGATGGCGGACGGACATTGCAAATTTGGAACTCCATGTCTTGAAACGTAAAGTATCAAATTTTGAGAGGGGGTTGTAAAAAATTTTTCGTGACTGAAAACATAGGGTTATTATTCAGAATGAATAATAAACCAAAACGAACCTTCTCAATATCATGTTGACAGTTTCATCTACAAAACCCTGCAAATTATTACACAATGGCTCATTATTCTCATGAACAGCCTGACCTAGTATTAGTGCTCCCCCATCCCATTCGATTCAGCATCGAATACTAATAAACCATACGAAACATGACCTCGCTACAATGGAACTACAGAAACAAAACGTCTGATGATTTTGCCCCGTCGGGTTGGAGGAATTGGGACGGCGGCGCTTCGAGCAAACCCGTTGCGAGTCGAAAGGAGAGTCGAGCGAGCGGCGTTGGGAGACAAGCGAGCGGGTGGTTTTTTAATGAGCCGGGAGGGAGGGAGGGAGTACTGACGACGAAACGTTGACTTCCGCTGTAGTTCCCGCGTTGTACTGCGTTTCGTTAATTTTTTTAACCGTTTTTTGCCCATAACAATCATGGGCTTCGTTCGATCAGATTGCCGAGATGGCGGGCACAACTAGATACCAAATGGGATTTTTGTGCGAAAGAACAAATTCTTTAGACCACGTTAAAGGCACAACATGGCCAGGACAGGGGACGGCGGACGGACATTGCAAATTTGGAATCTCCATGTCTTGAAACGTAAAGTATCAAATTTTGAGGGGGGGGGGGTTGTAAAAAATTTTTCGTGACCGAAAACATAGGGTTATTATTCAGAATGAATAATAAACCCAAACGAACCTTCTCAATATCACGTTGACAGTTTCATCTATCTTCTATCTTCGCTTATGTTTTCGGCCAACAATGTTTTTTCCAAAATTTGACACGTTACGTTTCAAGACATGGGGTTTCTATATCATTTATGTCCATCCCCCTTAAACATGGTCATCATGCGCTTAAAAATGCCACCTCCAATTGCAATTACGTCGCGTTTCGTATCGTTTCCTAAGTATTTTTCGATGCTGAGTCGAATAGGACGGGTCTCAAGAGGTACTGTGTCTAGGCGGAAATCAGTGGAATAATAGTAAATGTAGTGATGCACCCCCCGGCCTGCTTCCGATTCACGGACTTATATAATCTTCTGACTGTACTCCCAGTAATGGGGTGTGCACCGCGGCCATATGACCTATTGTGCCAGTCCTAGTGTCTTACAGGTCTATGCCTAGCTTCCTATGGAAAGCCAGGTAGTTCCTGAAGGAGTCCTCGTTGGTATCCATCCTGGGAGAAGTGGTGCCAAAGACCAAAAATCGCTCCCTCTCAAGTCTCCGGCACTGGGCCAGAACATGGTAGGGAGTTTCTTCATCCGTGCCACACCACCTGCATAGAGGGGATTCGGCTATACCCATGACATACATGTGTTTGTTCATTCTGCAGTGTCCTTCCTCTCCATCCTCAGAAGGGTGTCTCTTGTCTCACCTGTTTGCTCTGAGACAAATCGTTTGGAGTGTCTTACTCCTGCAGCGTTCCAGATTGTCTGATGCAGTCTTCTGGCATGTTCTTTCACAGTCCTTTTAACTAGTGACAGAGAAATCCCGCAATGGGGCAGTGGCCCAATAGGTACTGTGGACGAACCACGTCTGGCCAGATGGTCCGCCCTCTCATTTCCAATGATCCCACTATGTCCTGGAATCCAATACACATTAACTCTATTTGCACTAGCTAGGGAGTTAAGCCACATCCTGCACTCTCGCACCAGTTTTGACGTCGTGCAGTAGTTCAGTAGCGCTTTACCGACGCTTGACTATCGGTCAATATATTGATAGATCTATTGCTTTATAGCCTTTCTCATGCATTTGGATTGCCCCAGCAATAATAGCATAAATCTCTGCTTGAAAAACTGATGGAGTGGAGCCTAGGCAATATAAGTCCCACTCCTCCAGAGCCACTTACCCACACCCCGGATCCTGTCCCTCTGGGGTCTTTGATCCATCTGTGTAGATGTTGACGCCACTGGGAGGCCGAAACTGGCGGCTATCGCTGTTCCATGGACCTCCCAATGGCTGAACATTATATTTCCTCTCGAGCTCATACATGGGCACAATTGCATCTGTGATCATGCTGAGCTCCCCAAAGGTCTCAAGTCCCTAAATATAGCCAGGTGTCCATTAGTCGCCTGAGGCACCTTAGCTATTCCGAGCTTAGTGAGTCTGTAAGCCACCTTCATCGCCTCTGCTTTGACATAAATGTCCAGAGGAAGAAGATCGAACAGTTTCTCCATGGTGACAGTGGGTGTAGTCTTCATCACCCCCGCGCTATGAGTAGGCAACCCAGCCTTTGTACTTTGGATAGACTGCTGCCATTCACTCCAATGGCAGCTCTATGCCACCACACGATAGACCCATATGAGATTATTGGGTCTCACTATGGCCACGTAAAACCAGCAGGCCATTCTGGGCTTTACACCCCATGTCCTCTCAAGACATTCTCTGACACGTCCAAAGGGCCGTTGTCGCCTTCTGGTCACGTATCTGATGTGGTTGTTCCAGACTAATTTCCGATCCAGAATCACACCCAGATATTTGACTTGCTCGCTGAGCTGAATTTCTTTGCCCATCACTAACTGCGGCCTCAGTCCTGACAGTTGCCTGAGCCTTGTGAACGGCACGATGACCGTCTTGGCTGGGTTGATGGATAACCCCATCTCCCCACACCATAGGCACACCATCCGCAAGGCCCCCCCATCAGGTCCGACAACACGCTTTGCACCCTGCCCTAATGAGCACAACCACATCATCAGCGTATCCTTGGGCGTAAACCCCGCCGCATTTAGTCTCCCCAGTAGGAGTCAATCACTAGGTTCCAGAGGAGCGGAGATAGGACCTCTCCCTGAGGGCATCCCTCACAGTCCTCGCCCTGATTGTGCAGTTTCCTAGCGTAGTCTGGATCTCTCTGCTTTCCAATACAGCGATGATCCACTTTATTGCATTGCTGTGTACATTGAATTTCATCAGCGCCCTTTCAATGCTACATATGGAGGTATTGTCAAACGCCCCTTCTATGTCCAGAAAGGCCCCTAAGGCAATCTCCCTATTACCCATTGACTCTTCTAGTTTCCTCACTAGTGCATGGAGCGCAGAGTCACATGATCTCCCTGCGCGGTAGGCATGTTGGCCATCTGCCAGGGGGGTCAGTCTCAAACATCCATCTCTCAAGTACTTGTCAAGGATTTTCTCCACTGTCTTCAGCAGGAAAGATGTGAGGCATATTGGTCGGAAGGACTTGGCTTCCTCGTATGAGTCCCTGCCAGGTTTCGGTATAAAGGTTACTCGAACCTTCCTCCAGCCCTGAGGTACGTAACCATGCGCTACGCTGCCCCTAAATAGCCTTAAGAGGCTGGGTAGGATGCGCTCTATCCCTTTCTGTAAGAGAATCGGGTAAATACCATCCGGTCCAGGCGACTTGAATGGTTTAAACGAGTTTACTGCCCAGCGTACGGCGTCTCGGGTTATAATTGCCCTGGCGAGTTCCCAGTCCGGCGTTCCTGTCCGCCTCATGGCAATCCCCGCGTCTGCCAATAACCCAGGGTCAGTTCTACAACCAGGAAAGTGTGTGTTCAGCAGAGCGGTTAGTGTATGGTGACAGTCCAAGGTGTCACCATCACGGACTTGCCTCCCGCCTCACTCCAACCACCTCGTCGCGTCGTACCAATTGCTTAGCATCGCCCAGAAAATGTCAATTGCACAAGTATACACAAGTATTTTTCGATGCCGAATCGAACGAGGTGGGCCTCGGAAACTCTTTAAAAACGTTGTCGTTTTCATAAGTAGTTGTTGCCAGGTTTGTTGAAAAGCCAAGTTATATTTTTGATATTTTCGACGTTGGATTGATATAGATAGGTCCTAATCATGCTGTACAAGAGAATGATAAACAGATGTGTAGTAGTTTACAGCGTTTTTATTGTTGTGCCCGATTCTCGTTTTCTTTCGCAAATTCTTTCGTTCTTCATCATTCGCAGAATTGAATGATGCTGCATGTTTTAAATGTTTTATAAAACAATTCGTTATGATATATATGAAACTGATATGTAATACAAAAAGTTTTCGTGTCAGTGTCCATAACAAAACTCGTGCGAAACGGCTTGATCGAAATTGCGTGTATTCAGTAGGATAGGGCAAAAACTATAGTTCATACCCCTAAGTTATAACGGTAGTTCGCCCCAAACATTTCTTTTCTATTTTTTGGGAAACTTTTTTTTTAATGATTCGACATTAAAAAATACATACTATCCTACATTTTTCCCGTTCTATCACCACCCCCACTGTTTAATAGCGATGTTAGTGCTTTAATAACTTATCGGTTATTCCCGCCAGGTACATGTCACATTCAGCCCCTTAAACAGCACTTCCTCTCACCCCCTAAGCTATTACTACTGATTGTGCGTGAAAGCAGGGACGCATATACTCATCATTTTACTTTCCCTGTGCAACTTTATATCCTCATATCAATTGTATCATCGATTTGCTGAACTATAATTATTTATTCCCGTTTTGCTCAAAATAGTTCTCTCGTTTAATTAATTAAATTATTTCGTGTAAATCAATAGGATTCAACTCGTCCTGGAGCTCCCGCCAACAACAACCAGTGGGTTATCTGTATAAACCATTACATAATATTTTCATACATTCAAAACCAAAGGGCAAGTTAATCACGAAGTGTGCTCATTTCTGCCACGCCAAACAAACTACGTAAATTTCTACAAATTAATTATTTTGTGGGCAATGTGGATTCCAAAAGCGCATTGGTCAATCGCGTGGATGCACGCTGTAACTACAATCTCTTCAATTCAACTTTTGACACAGGCAAACTAAAACTTTTTCTGACAAAACAACGTTTGCCGGTTCATTTAGTACTGATAAAAAAATGTTATGCTTTTATAACATAATTTACTTTAAATTTTGGACCATTTTATTGCAATCATAATAATTGTATTTAATGTGTTCTTAATATTTTAACGATTTTTTATGACCAAATATTAATAAGTTAACGCGTAAATATTATGGAATGTGAAGATAATTCCCTGGGAACAATCTTTTAATGTTTTCAATGAAATATTCATCTGCTAACCTGAACTGATTTTTTCCTTTTCAAAATTCGACGCGAGTGCCAATTGTCACGTACTTGACGTGGGAAAAGCAGGCGGTGCCGTTGCGAAAGGGTTTGCCTGCGTTAAAATACAGAGGGTGGCTATAGGTCAGGGATCAAGGCCCATACGCGTTGAGAGAAGGAGCTTACGTTAATCTGGACACCCGAAGAAATGGCATAACTCTCACGCAGCGTCTCTCCCGGTCTGGGCACAGTCCTTGAACTTTGATCATGTGCCCTGCTGCTGCCGGGGAAATTACGAAATGCGTAGGTAAATCAATACTTAATTCCAAGTTGAACTAACACAAAGGGAGTTCGGTCTGATTTCTGCCTGATGGGCGACCTCGCTCCGGAGCTCCAGCGGGGTCACAATGTCATAGGCCATGGGTGGGGTTGCTCGTGGCTTCAAGAAGGCGGAAAAAAAGGAAAAAGAAGCCTATCCTTCTGTAAAGGCCTTTACTCGTTGTACGATCAGGAGCTATTCATTAGAACCAGGAAGGTATTAAGTTCTTGTCCTTCTTCGAGGTGATCCGCCTCAGCGAGTCCACAAACGCGAAAAAGAAAGCATCTGTTGACTCGGGGGCGTTCACACAGCCCGCAGGCAATATGTCAATTGGCAGCCACAAAGTAATCCGATTAGTGCACTTAAAAAATCCCGTCTAATGCAATTCTAGTAGTAGGAAAGCATTTACTTTAGAAAAAAATAACTGTAGAATCAGTGTCGGAGCTGACATTTATTATTTAACTCTTCCTTGTTGTTACTCCTAATTAATTTATGGATTTACTTTGTGGTATGTTGAACATTTTTGTTTGTTTTCGTCGGATCTTTACGTGGCAAAGTATTTGAAGAAATGCTGTGTAAGAGAAAATGGTTATACCAAACGATTTCAAATTTGCCGTTGGCGCTGTAGATTAAACAGAAATGAATTAGACACTGAATTTTTTCGCAAGAAGGGCCAAACGATTTTCACGACATTTTATGTATGACCAGTTTTTAACAACTAAACGGTCGTATAACGTTCATTTGTAAGTAAACGGAGAGAGCATCAAAAAAATTAATCAGATAGTTTTACAAAAATCGATTTTAGTGCAGTAATCTCGCTCATACCAACCTCACAAAAATCCCGTTGGCAGTTCAAAAATTGGTATTGGTAGTACCTACACGAGAAAAGTTTAATAATGTCAATGAAATAATTAGAGGTAACTCACAAAATACGGACTACAACCGTAAAAATATCTGCCATTTCGTTGTCAAACGTTTCAAAAGATTACGTTATCTTCCCTCGTTACCTACGCTTCGTCTGAAACAGTTGTGTACTAGCTTGCGATAAAACGGTCGTAAATACAAAAGTGGCTTGAAGCCTAGTGCGAAGTAGGTATAATTGAAGTAAGGAGTATGTATGCATGTTGTTTGGTGAAGTTATTTGGTACGTGTCGCTCATAGGAACCAGCACCAGGGCCGTACACGTCCCCCAAGAATTCGTATTAACGTTCCTACATATTTACTGTGCTATTCAATAAAAGTTGCGACATAAGTAGGGGATTTGCGTTAAGCTCTAGCTGTTTCTGTGACGTTGCGACGTTAGTTCTATCAGGTATATATAAACTGAGTGGAAAACAAATTTAAATAGTTGAGTTGGATGTGATAAAAACCACCGAATGTGCATTCTGCTGAGGAATGTAGTGTATCGCATCGCATCAAATATTTTTTTTCCTTATTCAATGTAATCTATCGACGAATTTACTAGGGAGGATCTCTTGATGTTGAATGTTTTTGCTCTCTAGTCCTCGTTCACGATGGAGGAATAATTGAGGATATGCGGGTATTTTTTGTGACTTGAGTGTACTTACATTCAACTTTACCTACCCTAATGTGTTTGTTGACATCATAGCATTTTTCTGAATCGAAACCAACACCAATTCACGTTTTATGACTCAACAGCAACTATACATTTTCCTTAGAGAAGCGAACTGTTTTTACTTTCCTTGCTCTACTAAGTAAAAAGGAAAGTTATGTAATCGGCTGAAAAAAAAATTTTGAGTTTTCTTCAGATCTTTACGTTTCAGACCCTCCTGAGTCCGAAAAACACTATTTGGGAAAATGATCTGTGTGTATGTGTGTCTGTATACGAATTTAGAGAAAACCACCGTACCAAATCAGCTGAAACTTGATGTCTAGCCTACAGGTTACCATGGGACGCAATAATGAGGGTATGGACAAAATCCACCGAAAGTTAACTGTAGTCATCATACTGATCAAAACACCAAATTTTTTTTCTCGAAAACGGCTCTAACGATTTTAATTACATTTTTTATGTTGATAGCTTTCAATAAGGCAATGATACTATAAAATTCACATTCGTGGGAAAATGACGAGAGCAGCACAATAAATTATCAAAATTTTCGACCAAAAGCGTTTTTCGCGCAGTTTTTTCCTTATAAACTCCGCTGGAATTCTTGTAGAATGTTAACCAAAAATTGGTAGTGTACTCCAATCCAATACCTAAAGGTTGAGTTTTTAAAAACGCTCATGAGATACATGGGGCTCACTGCAGAAATTCCTGAATTTCAACTACTGCCGTTTCGCTTACTACCAGTTCTAACAGTTATTACCCAATAGCTCTGCAAAAGTGATTACTATCCTTTTTTAAAAAAATCGTGTTTACAGCCTCATTAGTTATCTGTGTACCAATTTCTCAATAATGGTCTTGCAATGAGTACCTGCAATTAGCCATGTACAAAGTGAATTGACGTAGAGCTAAGGAAAGTTGTGTGTTGCAACGCACCAGATATTTTTCTTTCTGTTCGCATTTCTATTGTACTCGCTCCATTTGGTTGCCTCTGTTTGTGGTGAGCACTTCTAAAAATCGTTATGTTTAACAGAAATAAATCGTTGACTTCTTCTGTGGTGCGTAGATATTTTCCAGACGAGTCAAATCAGTTAGGAATCAGGAAAGCAGTGACGTAAAATATGTCTTGAGGATGGAATCGGTACGCGCACCTCGTTTGTCACTCGTTCGTTTCTCATAAACGAAGGTATTTTGTGCTTAATAATGTCAGTTATTAGCCGAAGGGACGATATATCATAGACGAGTTCAACAATAGGGTTTAACGTCCAGAGAGCTCGGCCAACCTTGTAATTCATAGCCAAGTGACTTGCCTTTTTCCTAGTAAATTAGCCGCAATGACTTCCCTTTCATGTCTCTTGGTGATTGCTCGCTCCTCCCACCTGTCTCGTTTTCAATCCTCTGCCCCTGGTCAAGCGCCAACAACGAAATAAAAGGAAACGTACTTTTTTCCCCGACCCATAATAACGGAGTTGATTGGCTAATTGTTCGTCGAAGTTTTGTTTGGAGGTGTAAGGTGGTTAAATGGAAATAAACTATCCGAGACACAAAAGAAGACGTCTTTGTTCACAATAGGTTCGATGGAGTTGAGGGCGTGCAGGGATTCACAGGGCGGGTAAATTAGTTTCAACGCGGGTATCCAGAGTTAAGAGCAAGTCTTCAGGCATTTTACGAGGAAGAGTCATCATTCGCCTATTATCCTAGACATAGGTCAGCTCTTTGAATGTGAGGTTCGTTCAACTTTGGGTTTGTTGACTTGATTCTTGATGTACTGACTGAAGCCTCCTTGCAGAGTTCCTCTTAAGTGTATCCAGTACTACACACATGGAACTGTCCTCCCACGGGCTTTGCGCTTCTTCAAGTTGGAATTCTTCTCGTAACATAAAACAACAAGCCTTTTGACACAAAAGTGCTCGTTCCCGATAATGTTGATTGACGTTGGCCTGGTTTTCTTAACTACAAACAGAAAAAGGACTCGCGACTCATCGGATCGTATATTTGGAAGTCTTCCTGTGCCTCGTGATAAAAGCCTAGCGAATGAATTCTCAAGTCAATTGCGTTTGGATCCTACATTTTGCAGATTTTAATTTTAAAATATATAAACAGATCCACTACATTATATTATCTCTGCATTGTATATAGTTACAAGGAAGACATCAGATAACTGTTGAACGGAAAGAAGCCAAGTGGGGCGGGAGTTGATGGTGGAGTGACGTTCAACGATCTGACAATAGGAACGATCCAGTTCCAAATATCTGGTGCGTTGCAACACACAACTTTCCTTAGCTCTACGTCAATTCACTTTGTACATGGCCTTTGAACTTGGTCAAACAACACGTCACAGCAGCAGGGAACGGTAGCGCCTACAGTTCTGGAATTTATTGTGCTGCCCGTACTAATTCCAGGACCTTTATTGAGCAATTGGTACACAGCTGTAAACAAGAATTTTTTGAAGAAGGATAGTAATTACTTTTGCAGAGCTATTGGGTAATAACTGTTAGAACTTGTAGTAAGCGAAACGGCAGTAGTTGAAATTCAGGAATTTCTGGAGTGAGCCCCATGTATCTCATGAGCGTTTTTAAACACTCACCCTTTAGGTATTGGATTGGACTACAATAAGAATTTTTTTAAACATTCTACTAACATTCCAGCGGAGGTTATAAGAAAACAATCGCGCTAAAAACGCTTTTCGTCGAAAATTTTGATAATTTATTGTGCTGCTCTCGTCATTTTCCCACAAATGGGAATTTTACGGTATAATTCCCTTATTGAGAGCTATCAATATAAAAAATTTAATCAAAATCGTTAAAGCCATTTTTGAGAAACAAATTTGGTGTTTTGATCACTATGATAAATATAGTTAACTTTCGGTGGATTTTGCCCATGTCCTTATTTTTGCGTCCCATGGTAACCTGTAGGATAGACATCAAGTTTCAGCTGATTTGGTACGGTTATTTTCTCTAAAATCCGCGCTAAAATCGATTTCGTCGAAAGTTTCAATAATTTATTGTGCAGCTCTCGTCATTTTCCCATAAATGGGAATTTTATGGTATAATTCCCATATTGGAGGCTATCAATATGAAACATTTAATCAAAGTCGTTCGAGCCGTTTTTGAGAAAAAAAATATTTGGTGTTTTGATCACTATGATAACTATAGTTAACTTTCGGTGGATTTTGTTCAAACCCGTATTTTGGCGTCCCAGGATAATCTGGAGGCTAGATATCAAGTTTGAGTGGATTTTATACGGTCGTTTTCTCTAAAAGTTGTTCACAGACACACATACACACACAGGCCATTTTCCCAAATAGTGTTTTTCGGACTCAGGGGGGTCTGAAACGTAAAGATCTGAAAAGAACTAAAAATTTTTTTTTCAGCCGATTACATAACTTTCCTTTCTACTTTGTAGAGCCAAGGAAAGTATAAAGTTGGAAACGGAGCCTTCCTGTCTTCAGGTTGTTTCGTTAGGGTAATTATGCAAACCTCTTTCAGTAGTAGAGAACTGAAGGTTTCCTAGCGGTTTCCTCTTGGAAGGTTCTGCTTGTACACTCGAGAAATACTACTATCCAAGTGATGAGGGAAGACGGAAATGGAGTCCATGCTCACTGTGCTAGGAAATGACGAATCTTGATCAGTAGATACCCATCAAGAGAGCTGTATATCTTGAAGCAATGTAGACATTATCTAGTACCAAGCAAAGTTCTTCATTATTGATAGGTGTGTATTGGGTGTAAGAGAGAAAGACATGTGAAGTTTACTACTAAAGAAGAAAAGTTGATGAATGAGATGAGTGAGAGAGTACACATTGCATGTGAGAGACGGCATGAGGAAAGTAAGAGCTGGGGAAGTGGGGTGAGGGAAGGGCCGTAGAAAAAACCCACTGGAGGAACCCTAAAAGGGAAAATACGTTGCCGGCTATGGTCATGAAGTGTTTCAGTAGAATTTGAAATGCCAAAGAGTAGATTGACAAGGAGCTATGTGAGTCCGGGATAATGCTAGCTAAAGCTACAGCTGTAAATTTAGGGCAGCTGTGAGTCCAGGCTCTCCCGTTACGTTCAAGACCATTAAATTGATTCCGCTCGAAGAATAAATGGAGATTAGTAATAGAAATTTGAGAATCGAAAAGCAGATAGCTTGTAAACATGTACCAAACGACGTAAATTATTGCAGTGTTCCTAATAAATGGGTTACGATTCCAGTTTGGATTAACCCCTGAAACATCTCTCAAATACTCTTGATTTTGGGAAAAGTAGTTTTCTCCATCCATATCTTTTAGTAACACACGATTTCCTCTTGTTACAGGTATGTCAAGAACATTAATGGACTCACCTTATGCTGTGATGTCTGTGAACTAAACAGTAAGCATGCTTTCTCGGTTTCTCCACTTTTTCAAATGGGTTTGTGATTTATCAATCCTGTACAGGTTTTCCGAATCTTCGATACCACGTGGTTTTCGAACCCAAACGAAGAACTAATAATTTCTCATTCCAAATCAGGGAAGTCATTTCAAAGAATAGACCAATAGGAAGTGGTCTGATACCCGAGCTCATTTATTTAGCTATAACATTCTTCAGAAGAGGACCTAATGATTAAATGGTTTGCTGGCCTAATGATGGCTGGTTTGTAAGACCCTCGGCTGAATCGTTTGACAGCTCTTCCAACAATCCTCGCTCACTATCGTAAAACTACATGGGAACAGAAGGTGATTTATTTATTCCTCTACTCTGGAAGTACGTGATTCGAGAAGTGAAGCACTGTGAAGGCGAAGGAGGGGATCCAATATCTTTTTTTTGCTGATCGAAAAAAGTGCCATAGGATGCCTCTACTCTACAATCCGACTGCCCATTCTCCGTGCCTTTGTGGATTGCTGCTCTACATGAGATATCCTCCTAAATGGCAAAAAATGCTCTGTATCGACCTTTTGAGTCCTGATGTTTCTTAGCCTGAACGCTCATTATTTGTTCGCACCTCGAGTAAGTCTCTTTGTTGTGTTTACTACAGTTCCCATGCTACCAATACGATTGGGTCGTCTAACTTCCAATAATAACAACCCTCGTGTGGCAAATGGTGATGGGTCAGGGGTTTTCAACTCTCGGAACGTAATGAGACCCACTCTGAATTTAACTGAAAAGATAGAAATGAAATGAATGAATCGAACTCCTTTTCGATATTTAATCAAATTAACCTAATTACTCGATCGTACATAAAGACGATAACGGAACAAATGGTTAATAAACAGGGATTTGCTCAACTGTATCCAACAATATTTAAGCGAGAGGAGAGACTGTAGGGCATGTGACATGAAATCTGACAGAAACAGTTTCGGGGTTTGGGCTACGAAAAACCCTTGAACCGCCCTAGCGGCTGGGAACAAAACTGTTCAGAAACGAAGGCCCATGGACGCTTACTGAAGGAAGGTTAGGCCGGTTTCTTCTCTCGTTTTGGATTTGTCCTGGCACATGTTCCTGTCGAAATTTCGATCTTCTCTTTCTGTTCCTTGCTCCCTTCCTGCGTGAAAACGTTTCCTGCGTCGGTTCGAACGAAGAGGAAGAAAACTCGAACGTCACTTGAAGTCTGTGGCTCTTGTCTCATTTTTTCCTTTTGGCATGCCATAAGTAGGAGAAGACGCTTAATTTCTAATTCCATTCCTTTTTTTTATCAGTAAATATTTTTCTTTTTTTTGGTTGTATAAGAAGCTCCATTTCTTTTCAATACATAGTTCCCGTATAAATGTGTCTTAGTTGTTTTTTTGTTTTTCCTTCCCAAAAATGCATGGTTTCATCCCCGCTAGAGTTTATTTTATTATTTTCCCTTTTCCTTATTTATTTTTCGTTACAGGCATCTCCTTATCAGCCAAAGCCGAGGGAACAATGACCTAAGTCGCGGCCACAATTGGGCCTATTTCCCATCAAGCGAGGGGAAAAGAAACACTGAACTTGAAACCTGGCTGATAAGGAGAGGCTCAATCAGTACGTGGCAGGGCGTATGAAAAATCAGAATGCATATGTAGAAATTTGCCTCTCAGAAAGCCAATCTCGCCCTCTCCCCAGAGCCAGCCCGTGATACAGGGTACAGCGCAGAGGAAGGAGAGAATGACAGAAGCAGATGCTATATCCTTCACAAATTCCACCTCCAAGTCTTGTCCAAGTTGCGTTCACTCAACAGCGTTATACTGTTGACAGTGTGTCCATTGGCTGTTGTATATCCACAACGTGGGTTTTCTCCACGACCCACAACTGTTATTTGCTTTCCATATTGCTCTGGCTTCCTCCCCTCCCTATGCGTGCCCTGGGACGCTCGTGAGTTTACTCATTCCCTGTATTTGGGACCCCTCTATTCTCTTGTTCAGCCACACCTGGAGTACGCCAAAGTCCGTTGGTCTTACTAGAGTTCTCATTTCGACTAACTCGATTGGATTTATCAAGTTTTCGTGCCCTTTCGGTTAGCTCTCGTTTTTGCTTTCCTTGGCTCGTCGACAGATTAGTGATTGCTGATATGTTCCTCCTCCACTCTGGCTTAGTTGCCCACCAGGTGACATGAACCCTGTGATGTTTCATTATCTTCCGTTAATTACACGCTGCATTGTCCACTTCGCCATTCCGGTACGCTAACCTGCTTATTTTCGGATAGAACGTCAATCCCTCTTCTGGCTTACTGTCTTCACTGAAATCATCTGTGGTTTTCAACGGTATCATGCGAAATAACAATGAAAAGTGCCTGTGAAGTGTTTGTACAGGAAACGAACGGAGCAATGTGGTATGAAACAGGTTGAGCAATTTCTGTTGGCTCAGACTAACTGTGGTCGGCGGATCATCGAGAATTATAACATGTAGAAGGAGTGATTTCTTGCGGTGTTCAAGAATGTGGAATGTTGTCCTCCTTCACGACTACTGACGACGTACGCGATCATTAAATCCCAATCTTTTCCCAAGGACGTTCAGCTCTTCCTTCGCTCACGCGACTACAAATAACAGAGAATTCGCAATCTTTCCGATCCGTTACTTAATTGCTGTTGTAAGACGACAACACCTTTGAACTTATCGCCAACTACAAATAGAATGACCTGCTCTTCCAGGTTGACTGAGTAATTAATCGGATTCACCTCAGCGCCCCCTCCCCTCCCCTCCGGCAACTCCTCAAACGAAGCTGACGAGTATAGCTCTGACGATGGCGTTCGTCAGCTACAGTCAGTCTCCACTAAGCCGATCGGAATAGAATTGTCTGGAGACACACGTATTAATGGTATTATAGGTAAACACGGAGGTTCACACTCCCTTCAAACTAATGAAATGTGGAGGAAGAACCTGTGAGGTCAACATTCTATCCAACTTTTTTTCAAAACTTATTACGAAACTGGCTGAGATTACGAGATTCAACTTGGACGGTCATCCTGTTCATCGTGACCTGGCTTCAGGTCCCCGAGCCCTCCACTCATCTTTCAAGTCATTCGAGACTCGAATAAAACCAGACCAATTTAACTACCTTTTACATTAAGTGTTTAATTATTACAAACTATTACACGATGGTTTATAATATTAAAACACTCAGGCTCTTGTGCAGCATAATTGGACCTATCTTATTCGACCCCTCCTTTTGTTTCAACCAATATTTCTGATGATTTTATAGTTAAACGCCTTGACGCAGTCTTCGAGACCCATCCCATTCGAATCAGAAGCGAAAAATATTTATAAACGGTACGCAACCGTACCTGACTACAACGGAACAACGAAAACTGGCCTTTTCTAGATGACGCTAGGCAATTGGCAAGACGGGACGAGTCGAACTAAACGGTGGTTAGACTGAGCCTAGAGACAGAGCGGAAAATGAGCGAGAAACGGTAACTTTCGCTATATGACCCAGCGAGTTTCTTCAAGTAGTGGAAATTGCAGCAGTATGTTTATTGTGATTTCACTGTTTTCCATCTAGACGCAGTAGTACACCTCCGAAACCTGACCTGTCGAATCATCATTGAAAAACACCAACGAAACGATGCCAAACACGACGTAATTGCCATAGAAGTTCCACAAAGTTCATATCGGCTAATTTTTTAAACCAGTTTTCCCCATAACTAACATGGGTTTCGTCTGATTGGCACGACTAAATTCCGATTGGAATTTTCAAGCGAAAGATCAGATTTTTTGACCACGTTAAAGGCGTACGGGTATTGCAGATTTGGAATCCCCATGCCTTGAAACGTATAGTGTCAAATTTTGAGAGAAAGTTGTAAAACAATTTTCCTGACTGAAATCATGGACGTATTGTTCTTGGTGAATAATAAACCAAAAGTGACCAAAAGTGTAACTTCAAAATTTACATTTCAAAATCTATTAGACCGTTTCAACAAACCATAGAGGAAGTTGAACTCGAACGACTAGAGTTTAAATTACCAAGGCACCTTAACCAGAAGTATTTTAGTAAATCGTCATCTGTGTAACTTTCATAGTCTCACGGCTAAGATGCTGCACATAATTGTAGGTAAAAGGTTGTTATGTAGGTAAAATGTGAACCAGTCCGCTCGAACATTAAGAACATCGACGAAATACTGTATTCACGCAAATCGGTTCGATACTAACTATAGTTATCATCAAAACTTCAAATTGATTAGATTCAAAAATTACTAGAACGATTTCGGTCTAATTTTTGGCCGTTCTAAATGACATGTACAATGACAATTATAAAATTGCCGGTTCAGGAAAGCTGACCAAAGCAGCGCAATGGATTATCGAACATGTCAACAAAACGCGACTGTTGTGCAGATTTTGGTTTATTGTATTGAATACTTATGTTTCCGGTCGGGAAAATGTTTTTGCTGCGTTTCAAGGCCTGGAGATTTCAAATGTCCGTCCACCGTCCATGCCATATTTTGCCTTTAACATGGTACAAAAATACGTCCTTACTACAAACATGCCATTGGTGATTTAGATGTGCACGCCTGCTCGGCAATTCGATCGGACGGAACCCGTGGGGTAGTTTTGGACAAAAAATGGGTTTCTAAAAAACGGAACTTTGGCAGTTTTATCGAAATTGCGTCGTGTATGGTATTGTTTCCTCGTATTACTTGATGCTGAGTCGAATAGGAGGGTCTTAGAGGTGTAGTGTTCCTAGGAAAAATACGGAGAAACCAGAATGAACATAGTGAGCCAAAGTTAATTGAAAGATATTAAAGAAATTGGGTTATGTCCGCCAGTAGGCAAATTACTAAAGTTAACGTACCTGTTAGTGAGTCCGTCTCCTCTGGCTTGTGAGTTACTGTGGGCAAGCGCTTTCGATGTAAAGAGGGGGAGACGGACTCACTAACAGGTACGTTAACTTTAGTAATTTGCCTACTGGCGGACATAACCCAATTTCTTTAATACCTAACACAGCCAGTCCGGCTAAGGTACTACTAACAAGACTGACCAACAAGACCTCTCCCCGCCCCTTCCCCGACGCTCCATCACCCCTTTCACCTTTCTCTTTGTATATAAAGACCACGACCAACTGACTGACTCCAGTACTGACTTAACGGCCAGACGATGATGTCTTTACATCGAAAGCGCTTGCCCACAGTAACTCACAAGCCAGAGGAGACGGACTCACTAACAGGTACGTTAACTTTAGTTAATTGAAAGAACTCGACGGACAATACAGCGAAAGTAATCTTTTCTTCTCGGCTTGCGCTGTTTTTCCGCTCTGCTCCCCGTGTCACTCTAACGACCCGCAGTCAGCTTAACTCGTCACGTAGTACTAATTGCTTGGCATCACCAAAAAATGCCAATTTTTGTTGTATCGTTGTTGTCAGGTCGTTTACTAGTATTCGTCGATGCTTAATCGTTTGTGATTAGTCTCAGAGGTGCTCTTCGAACCTACAAAACAGTTAAATCACAGTAAATATAGTGAGCCAATGTCTACTAATCAACAGTCATGTTTTGTATCGTTTGCTAGTATTGTTCGAAGTGGGATTGATTTAGGTAGGTCCCAAAAATGATGTGCAAGTGGATAGTGAACAGTTTTGTTTTGATTTTTCGCACAAGTAATGTTATGAGCGATTTATATTATAAAATCGGCTGAAACGATCGGCTATAACGTTTCAGAGTTTACTGAGTCCGAAAAACATTATTTGAGAAAATAGTCTGTGTGTTAGTGTGTTTCGACTGGTATCACTCTCTCATGAGGGTTCAGGAACAGGTTAAGGAAAAAGACCTGTGTGTGTGTGTGTCTCTGTGAAAGTGATTGAGAGAAACGGCTGAACCAAATGGGCGCAAACTTGATATTTGGCTCGCGGGCCACCATGGAACGCCAAAATAAAGGATGAACTACATTTGCCAAAAATTAACTACAAATTGATCCAAACATAAATTTTTTTCTCAAAAACGGCTCTAACAATTTTGATTTAATTTCACGTTTAGACAGCCCCAACTGACACGGTTACACCACGTGATTCTCATGCGTGGGGAAATAACAAGAGCAGCTAATTAAATTACCATTTCGACGAAAATCGATTTTACCGCCGTTTTTGCCTTATAAACTCCGCTCAAATGTACGATTCAGAAAAATGCTGGTGGTTCTCCGATCAAGTACCTACACGATGAGCTTTTAATAACGCCCTCAAGATATATAGGGGCTACTCCAAGAACTCCAGAATATCTCCGGAAAAGTGCTTATTATCTTTCTTTAAAAATCGCGTTTACGGCCTCATTAATTCTCTGTGTACCAATTTCTTAGTAATGGTCAGGGCATGAGTATGAGCGGCGCAATAAATTCCGGAACTGTGAGCGATACCGCTTTATGCTACCTTGTTCGAAAAACAAGGTCGTTTTTACAACATGTTTTACCAAGTTCGAATACATTAAATGAAAAATAAATTCAATTAGTTGAAAAAGCCAGTGGATTTATGTGGAGCTAAAGAAAGTTGCGTGATGCGGCGCGCCTGATACTTAAAAAAATATAATCCCGGTCATCGTGTCGACATGACGGAGTGGCCGGACCGCGCCACCGTGTCACAGGGACAGCAGAAGAACTCGGACGTTGCTCAACATCTCGAGTTTCCCAGAACGGTTCAACATTTCCGTACAAGGCCAAAACGAGCGGTTTTCTATCGGCCGTGTAAGGGGAGAAGGACTGGAGAGGTGTTACTGGATTCCTGGCTGGAGGAAGAAAACGGCGGAGAGGAAAAAGTTTAATTGGCAACATAGCAGTTGTAAAAGATAGATTGTTTACGATGAACGAGCTGAGGCCCCAGTCGGAGGCAGTTGCTCCGCAGGTCTTGTGAATTCACCTTCAAACAGGTCCTTCCAGCCCAACGTTCAATACTTCAACGCTAAATTGCTGGCAACGAAGTAGTGCTGGAAGCGCAAGTGTCTACTGCATATGAATACAACAATACGTTAAAATACTAAGTTTAGCGGTTTATTCGCAACTTTTGGCTCAATGGTGTGTTATATCTGATACTATAAAAACTGTTTTTATTCAGCCGCTCACCCTCTTCCTCTTTATCTCGTTTATCCTCACCCGCGTACAACATGAGAAATAAAGGAACACGCAGGGGTAAATCGGCGAATAAAAATCTGGTGCAACACACAACTTTCCTCAGGCCAACGTCTTCCAGCTCTTCCCTGCTACTAATTCAACCTATTTTTCACTCACTTCGCACAAGAACGTTCAATGATAACTTGATGTTCTACGTAAACTGGCACGTTACGTTCCCGAATACTAAGCTGTTCCTGCTTATGGATGAGCCGATATTTATTGCGTCACGATAGTACATGTATTTTATCAGACTATCAACATGATTTTTACTTCATTCGGCATTCTACCGAGTAAACCGCAGAGCGATCAGCCGAGGCAGCACTCGGCCTTGAAAAATTGCTTCGTTTTTCGAGCTGAAGGCATGTTCTTGACTGTCCACAAACGACGCGGACGACTGACTGTCTTGTGTCGGTCCAGGCATAAGTGTAACCACTTACTCACTCGCCCATCGAGTAGCTCGGCCGAGGTACTCGTCACGTGCAATTACGCCTTTAACTCCATAAAAAACGCCATTATCGAAAATAGTTTGTGTGTCTGTGAACACAGTTGAGAGAAAACAGTCGAGCGCAATCAGCTCAAACTTTATATTCAGCCTGCAGGTCGCCTTGGGACTCCAAAATTCACAACTATAGTTATTAAAACGCTAAATATTCTCAATATTGGCTCTAACTCAATTAACTTATATGACCTATAGACATTTCTTATTGACTCGACGGTACCTTCAAAGGTTGGCGGGAAAATGATTAGAGGAGCACAATAAATTATCAAAAATATCGACGAAAAGCTAATGTGCTCCTTCTAAGGGTAGAAACGCGTCGAAGTAGGATATCGTGGCTATGTACAGCGATTATGTGGTTCTTCGCATTCATCATGTAATTGTATCAAGAGGACCTGAGGAGTGTTGTTAGTGGAGTGTGACGTTGGTTTGAGAAGAGGATAAAATGCGAGAAGTGTCTGTAACATCGATTGGTTCAGGGTTCCTTACACGCTGGAAATGAGCGTGTATTATACGCTTTACAGAAATCCCATCTAAATGGAATTTATGTTGTTGTCCAACGTGTGTTCAGTAGCCTCTGTCGAAATCAAGGCTGAGCGTTGCAGGTAATTCAACATTTTTGGTGTAGTCAACGAAGCTTAGTAGCTTTTGAAACAACACCCGTGACCGATTAGTAACTGATTAGCTGTGCCGTTTTTACGCAGAGGTGTTTGAATAACTGGACAAAGCTCGCAAAAAAAGTCAACTGTTGACAGACACCAGTGGTTGTGCTGTCGACGACATTACGTAACTAGCTTTTACCACCTTTTCAAAACGTCGAACTCCCTCCTGCAAACTTCTCGCCCTTTATCAGTTTGAAGCATTTCTCATTTTTTCTACAGACGTGCTTATCCTCCTGAGCGCACCGAATGTCAAGCCGTCAGCTCGCGAGCGTTTCTTCTGTCGAACCAACAGCTGGACGCCGCGAATATTGAAAACCCCTTTTTCTTCTGTTTGTTCCGTCATAATGCGAACTGGAGCGCGGTCGGATCACGTAGTTGATTGGGGGGAGCTCCTGAATGTGATTTTATTACGTGAAACCCTTCGGTGGGGCTCGTTACCTACGGAGCGCCGTCAACCACGAGGAGGTTAAACAGAAACACTGACCACAGACAGATAAGACATCTACTATTGATGTCCTCATAACGTCTTGCGCAACTGTAAGCGCTAAAACGAAATCCAGTCTTAGTATCGTACTTAAGAGGTTGTCCTTACATTAATTACGCCAACAAAACCTCCTTGTTATAACAACATGCGACATCCTGCTCCCTCTCAGTACTCCGTGACGGGCTGCCCAACGAACAAAAAGTGTTTCTTTGATCGCAGATTGATGTTCCTACTCCAACAGGCAAATTTAACTTCGCTAATCTGAGTGATCTTTGCTGGGATTCATCCTTGAGCCACACCTATGCCTACCTGCCAATTCTACTCAGGACTGAGGTATCACTCGTTAGGCTTGAAATGATCTGGGCATTCACCCTTCGTGTTCACGGCCTGTCTTCCATGAGAGAAGTAGAGTAATTTATTTCAAAACGACCATTACTTCTATTTTCAGAAGATGAAGCCAGCAGTGTGTATTTGAAGGTCGACTGAAAAACCAGATGAACCTTTTCTTCTTTTATCTTCCAAAACCTCCGGCTTGACTTGTCGACATCATCACCGAATCTACGTGCAAATTGGTCGGAAATTCCTCTGATTCGGCCCTTAATTGAACCGAGGTGTCTGGTTGAAGAAGAGACATTATCAACCGACGCAGCTTCTGATTTTTTCCTCGAGAGGAAGCCTTGTTGGTGTAACTACCTTAAGCATATCAGAAAAGCAATTGAAGGCTCGGCATCTCCTTCATAATTCATGGATTATAACGTTTGAAGGTCGTCCATTAGATTAAGTCGTTACGAACCAGGAGATACTTAGTAACGTCGGCGGGGCTATCCCATTTTGCAGTGGCACCTGAATTTCGATGGTTCGTCCTGTCATCGTCGGAACATTTTGCATCTTCTAACTGCCTGCAATTTTCAGAGTTGTTAGTTCATTTTCTCATCTTTTCGCCAAGTTAATTCTACTGGGCGAATTGAAGGGCACCAACGGGTGATAACTCATTACTCCGCTCAGAGTTGGCGAATTCACTGTTATTATTCGGAATATCATACGAGTAGGGCCGTGCAGGTTTTGTCGCCTGCTCATTGAGGAGCGCTTCTTAGTGGACAGGGACTGGGAATATTTACCTAATAGCCCTCTTTTTGAACTTCAGGCTGAGCTTCTTTTTTAAGTTTAGCGTCCAACGTCGCACCTAAGTATTTGGTTGTATTTGCGTATGGAACTTTCCGATAAGTGCAGTTTATGCGCGTCAACGCAATTACCTGAGTTTTAAAGTTTGGCCGAGGCTTCCTGAACAGTTTGCTATTTCAAAGATAATTGTTGATAGCTGTTGTTTGAAGATGTTTCGTGTGTGGACAACTAGACCAAGTACAGTTCCCTGGGGCACCCGTGTTTCTATTCTTCTTAACCCGAAGTATTCCCCCTGATATTTACGTCTGAAATCCATTTCTAATTATCAGAATGTAAACAGTAGTTAACTGAATCGTGAGAAGGGAAGGGGGCAACACTGAATCTTTGATAGGAGACTTCAAGAACAGTTGCCAAGCGGATTTTGTTCTCTTCCAGGCATTCTTTTTTACGCTTCTTTATCATGTGTGCTTGGTCAACTGTGTTGATCCTTCCCGCTCCTTGATCCCAAAATGGAGATCAAGTTCTGGAAAAACTACATCAACGTGATGAACGATTGTGTGGTAAAGACGTCTTAGAAATGTTATTCGTTGAACATTTAAATGTAAAAGTTCTCGCTAAAACGTGTTTCAAGTCCTCTGAGAAGGTCAATGGCTTTGAGAGAAGCTAACGCATTACGGCCTGTTTTAAACAAAAAAAAGGTACGTCTGAGAAAATATCTCGTTCAGTTCCGATGTCTCGCCCACGTGGTCAGCCGCAAAAATGGAAGGGATTTAAGTCAGTCTCCGGGTTCAGCAAACCACGAGGACAGGGAAACGCCTACAAAAGGAAAACCGTTGTTTTATTCTTCGGCTTCCAAATCAGATGACTTTATCGCCAGTTCAACGGTGGACGATGTTTTCTCGATACTATATTCTATTTGAATGGTCGCATTTATCACAGTGCGAGATTTAATATTTTCTTCACAGCTCCGGTGGTTTTCGTCCCCTTCCCATGGTTTTTTTTTTGCCGAGCGTGCTTTCGATGACGATCAGTTGTCCTTTAAATGGCACTTGATACGCGAAGATTTCAGCGTCGGCTCCTCTTAATCTTCCAAGATCGCCCAAGTTCCAAGCTCCATCAGTTAAATTAGTTTCTAAATCACGGGAGGGGGGGTGAGAGACGTGACATGAAACGTTGCCGCCATATGCTACACAAAATACCGAATGAACCGCATCACACTATCTTCCTTGCCTTACGTAAACTCAACGAAGCGCTGAAGTAGGAAGTGTATCTCACGGAAAGTGTATGAAGAACATAAATAGTTATACTCAAATATGAAACTGTACGTTTCAAGACATCGGGATTCCAAATCTGCAACGTCCGCTCGCCGTACAGCCGTTTTATGCCTGTAACGTGGTCTTAAAAAATCCGTTCTTTCGTTAAAATATCTGGTGCGTTGCAACACACAACTTTTTTTAGCTCTACGTCAATTCACTTTGTACATGGCCTTTGAACTTGATCAAAGTACACGTCACAGCAGCAAGAAACGGTGGCGCTTACAGTTCCGGAATTTATTGTGCTACTCGTACTCATTGCGGGACCATTATTGTTCAATTCATACACAGGTAACTAATAAGGCTGTAAACACGATATTTAAAAAAAGGATAGTAATCACTTTTGCAGAGTTATTGGAAAATAACTGTTAGAACTGGTAGTAAGCGAAACGGCAGTAGTTGAAATTCAGGAATTTCTGCAGTGAGCACCATGTATCTCATGAGCGTTTTTAAACACTCACCCTTTAGGTATTGAATTGGACTACAATACCATTTTTTTTTTAACATTCTACAAGAATTCCAGCGGAGTTTAAGGAAAAAACTGCGCGAAAAACGCTTTTGGTCGAAAATTTTGATAATTTATTGTGCTGCTCTCGTCATTTTCCAACGAATGCGAATTTTATAGTATCATTGCCTTATTGAGAGCTATCAACATAAAAAATGTAATCAAAATCGTTAGGGCTCTTTTTGAGAAAAAAAATTTGGTGTTTTGATCACTATGATGACTATAGTTAACTTTCGGTGGATTTTGCCCATACCCTCATTATTGCGTCCCATGGTAACCTGTAGGCTAGACATCAAGTTTCAGCTGATTTGGTACGGTTGTTTTCTCTAAAAACCGCGCTATAACCGATTTCGTCTAAAGTTTTGGTAATTTATTGTGCTGCTCTCGTCATTTTCCCATAGATGGGAATTTCATGGTGTAGTTGCCATATTTGGAGCTACCAATGTAAAAAATTTAATCAAAATCGTTAGAGCCGTTTTTGAGAAAAAAAATTTGGTGTTTTGATCACTATGATAACTATAGTCAACATTCGGTGGATTTGGTTCATACCCTTATTTTGGCGTCTCATAGTGACTTCCGGGCTAGATATCAAGTATGAGCTGATTTGGTACGTATAGTGAAATTACAGTAATTATAGTGAGCCAAGGTCTATTAATTGAAAGAACTCGCGGGACCTTACAGCAAAAGTAATAGTTTCAGCGTCTCACACCAAACACCCGTTAGTTCGACGCATCACGTCGTCCCAATTGCCTACAGGCGCCTGGAATATTTAGTTTTCGTCATTCCGTTGTAGTCAGGTCATGTTTCATAAGGTTTACTGGTATTTTTTCTTTCATCTCGTTTTATCGAAGGCACGTGGATTGTCTTTGCAGGAGTCTGGAGGTTTGGAGGGTCTGTAGGGGAGTCCCGAATGAACGGACCAGGGGAGTTCATGAGTTCGCAAAGTTGCTTTTGTCGTTAATTCGAAGCCACACCTCATTTCTGGGGATGCGAAGACCTGGCAGTGTATTTTTGATGGGTAGACGCATTCGTTCGAACACTCCTCACATGGAAAATACCTGTGCAACAGATCACCTCAACAAGGGCTGGTGCAGTCTAGTGGAGATTGTGCGGAGAGGAGGACGAAATGACAGAGCACATTCTGAGTGACTGCCCTGCATTGGTAGTCAGGCGCTTGAAACATTCCTCCCAAGGGTTCATCAAATCCCTGGCGATAGCGGAATCTGTGGCGAAAGACATGTTCAGCTTCCTAAAAGGAGATGGTATGTACGACGTCTTTCATTAAGTAAGGGACATCTTTACAATAGGCCCATTTGTGGCCACAGGGACAAAAAGACTCTTCCCCCGCGCGCACAAAATTACAGTGGGCCTAAGTGTACAATGTGACAGAACTGGAGGGACATACAGCGAAAGTAATCGTTTCTTCATTTGCTCTGACTCCTACCACCCGTCAGCTCCACTCACCTCGTCGTACCAATTGCCTGAAAACGCCTAGAATATGTCCATTTCCGTCATTCTCTAGTAGTCGGGTCATGTTTCGTATCGCTTACTGGTATTTTTCGATGGTGAATCGAATGGGATGGGTATCGGAGCAGTAATACTAGGTCAAGCTGTTCGAGAGAATAATAAACCGTTGTGTAATAATTTTCAGGGTTTATAATTAGTGATGGGTTATATTTGTTTATCGATAAATATTTTTTGGCAGTCTGTTGAATGGACCTACTAACCGAAATGTGTTAAAAATCGTTACTCTCTAGCGCAACTAGAAATGTGTGTGTTCTGGTATGTCTGAGGTCACCTTTTTAGAGGACTACTGAACCAATCGAGTTCGTATGTTGGTTTGTTTGTTATTTTTTCACGAAGTAACAAATATAAGGTCATGAGCACATCTCCACTGGGGAGGCAGATAGGGCCAGAACGTATCTAATAAATGGCAGGTTATCGCATTGAGAGAAAACGGCGTAATCAAATCGGCTCAAATTTTGTATTTTGCAGATCAACACGGTACGCTAAATAAGAATATGAATGTTTTCTGTGGACAGAGCCAAATAAAAGAACGATAATATAAAACTTTTATTTGTGTAAAAATAACGAGAGCAACACAATAAATGATCAAACACTTTAACAGTAGAAGTTTCATAATGGTCGTGAAATAATCGGGAGCAACCTGAGGAATTTCGGTTGAACTAACTTTGCGTGGAACATGATTTTTAACCTTCACCTTACTACCAGAATGCGTCACGTTGGGAGGGAATGAAATCATGTCACAAAATAAGTATAGTGTCCCGCCCCAAACTACGTCCCTTGTAAGGCCCAAAGAGCAGAGTTTTTGACTAACTTTTTTTTGCAGTGTTTTTGCACGAAGTCCGGTACACTAATCACGAACCACTCCAAACATTTACGTTGACGATCCCATCTCTTACGTAGACATTAGTTTTTCAACGAGTAGCACTAGCTTCTGAAACTTTAAGCACTACCAGTTTCAAAGTAGAACGTCTGGTTTTACGAGTTCGTATGAACTGAGTGAAGAATAGAATGGATTGTTGTGCTGGGCAAAGTTACACAAGCGTGGGCATCGCGCCAGATATTCCCAAACGCTCTGATCCACAATCACAACGCGTTTTCCATGTCAATATTTATACTCACTGTTACTCGGCACGATTTGCCACAAACCAATAAAATGTTTTTCTAACGTTTTCAATTCTATGGCAGAGAATGTCTAATACTAGGCCAATACAGATATTGTTTTAATATGGAATCTACATATCACATTGTAGACTCATAGACTGTTTCCCGCATGTGATTTCCGTTAATATCACTAAATAAACATCCGAACGTGAGGTTTTCACGTGAGATTTGCCGTAAGAGCTAGTTGACTTTGTTGAAGCCCTTCCACTGAAACTTTCACGCAATCAAGCAATTTCAGAGGACATTGGTTAAAAGATCCTCGAATTTCTCCTACACAACAGTTTGCAATAAATATGATGAAATATTTACTAGATTAAATTTAATGTCAACGGTCCAATTAATAATTCAATCTCTTCATTTTGGTTTATTATTAATTCTGAATAATAACCCTATGTTTTCGGTCACGAAAAATTTTTTACAACCCCCCCTCGAAATTTGATACTTTACGTTTCAAGACATGGAGAGTCCAAATTTGCAATGCCCGTCCACCGTCCGCCATCCCCCGTCCCCCGACCGCCGTCCGGGCCATTTGTGCCTTTAACGTGGTCCAAAAAATTCGTTCTTTCGCACAAAAATCCAATTTGGTATCTAGTTGTGCCCGCCATCTCAGCAATACGATCGGACGAAGCCCATGATTGTTATGGGCAAAAAACGGTTAAAAAAATTAACGAAACGCAGTACAACGCGGGAACTACAGCGGAAGTCAACGTTTCGTTGTTTGAACTCCCTCCCTCCCGCCCGTCTCAACGAAATCGCTCGCCTGCTCAACTGGCAACGCCGCCACCTCGCCTCGCAACGGGTTCACCCAATTTTTTTTTTTTTTTTTGCTTCCTCTAGGAAGCGCTTGTGTTTCGCGTTTAACCTTTGGCATTACGATTTGTCTCTTTATCGTCCGATTGCCTTGCTCTCATATCACCTCCACGAATGACTGTTTCGCTCGTCTCAACTATTTCCGTTAGCAAAATATCTGTTATCTGCAATTGAACTTTTCATTATTCGTTTATTTTTGGTTTATTTATTTAATAGTTCGTTCGTTTAATTTTTTTTGGTTTTAATACGATTCAATTTTTTTAGATTCTTTCGTTTCATTCTCATTTTGGTTTTTTTCATAGATTTTTGGTTACATTTTGATATTAATATTTAGCGTACATGTTTTCATATTAAAATTCAGTTTTTTCTAGATACTTTCGTTTTTTTTGTTTATTTTAATATTACGATTCAGTTCTTTTCGACCTTCTTTTCGGTTTCATTTTGATATTTTTCGATGCTGAATCGAACGGGATGGGTCTCGGAGCATTAATGCTAGGTCAAGCTGTTTCTCCGAATAATAAACCGTTGTGTAATAATTTGCAGGGTTTTTACTTTCTTCGGATTTATAACGTGCCAGAGCAATCATTGTTGTTTGGGGGCTTGCTGAAAGGACTATTATGCTGAGCTAGTGCACACCTTACCCCAGCATTTCCCACGTAACCTGATTTGTAGGGGCGTTTCATAACACAGAAATAAAAATGTCGGCCATCCTTTTCCGTCAAACCGGAATTTTGTGTCAGATCAAGTGCTGTTTTATCGCCTCATTCGCTACTGAAGACGACAATAACTTCGGACGCATGAGGAATAGGCTCCTTCGTAATGACTCTCCGCATTCGGTTTACGATCTTTTAGCTTTGGAGTTTGTCGCTCTTATGAGCCGCCTTGACATATAATTCTAGAGTCGGGGGTTTAACGACGTTTAGCATCCAATTTCATCGATGCGTCTCTGTCACCCATGTGGGTACTCAACTAGGTTTAAATGTTTCCCACTCACTATCCTGACAGTTTGTCTCATTTGCCTACGTTGACTTGAGCTACCGACAGCGTGCAGCCTTCTGTTTACGAGTTGTTGGTGCCATATTGTGAGAAACCGTCCGAATTCGAAGACCAGCTACTCTACTGTTGGTAATTTCATCACTGAATATTGATCCCTAACACAGCACCCACTCCCCTACTCCCTCAGCATCCCATATATACAGTAGGTACTGTTATCTAACTTCAAAATGCCAGATTACTCGTGGGTGGTAATTCGAGGTGAGCGTATTGATCATCTACTGTCTAGGAAAGTCCAATTTGTTTTATTGAGAATGTTAAACCATGTTAAGGGGGGGGGGGGTGTTACCTCCATATAGTGAAGAAGTGGAGAGAAGAATGGCGTAGGGCTCAGCGTTCATTAGTAGTGTACCACGAAAACCAAACTTCCGCACCTAGCAGGGGGAGTTGTCCGTGGGTTTTCGTTGACGGGGCCTTTGATAAGTTGTAGCACTGTAGTGACTCGCAACGCATGTTATTTTATTTTGTTAAGAATGCGTTTGGTTCCCTCCCTCATGGATTATTGTGGGGTAAAGTAGCTGAGTTAGGGATTGGAGGACGGCTTCTAAATGTTTTGAGAGATCTGTACAGCAAAGCGAAGGTGGCTATAAAAGTGAAAAATGAACTCACTAATTTTCATGGTATAACGGAAGGAGTCTTGCAAGGTGATTCCGTTAGCCCGCTCCTGTTCTCCTTGTATTTAAGCGGCTTGGAAAATTATATAAGGGAAAGGGATCTGGGAGGTGTAAACGTGGACGGACGAAATGATCTTCTGTTGCTTATGTTTGCGGATGATATAGTTATTTTTGGAGATAGTAAAGGGGATATCGAAAAGAAAATGCAGGCTTTAGATGAATATTCAAGGTCATTGGGTCTAGTTATAAATCCGGCCAAGACAAAAGTTCTATGTTTCCAAAAAGGTAAAAGCAAGAAGCGGGAAAATTTCGTTCATTTATCAAGCGGGCAAATTGATTTTGTCAAGGAATACACTTACCTGGGAGTACATTTTTCCGGTTCAGGAGTGTATCAGTTTAAGGCTAAAAGCTTACGAGCCTGGGGCAGTGTCCGGGAAATTTTGGTGAAGGGAAAATGTGTAAGTTGGGAGGCTACTTGCCGACTTATTGATTCGATGGTTAGCTCGGTGTTGTTTTATGGCTCAGAGATATGGGGTCTGCGGTACCTTGAAGACATAGAAATGGTACAGTCAAAAATAATTAAAAGTCTCTTAACATTGCCTTTCAGTACGCCTCGTTACATGCTCCAAGCAGAGACAGGTAGGGCCAAACTGGGAGTCATGATTCTAGATAGGGCCTTGGGTTGGTGGGAAGCTGTCCTGCAAATGCCAAAACATAGATACCCGCGGATTTGTTACGAGCAGCTCCTAACCACTATTGAGAGAGGGGTAGATATGGAAAAATACAACTGGGCATCGCAACTTAAGACTATCCTGTGGGAGTTGGGGTATAGAGATCTTTGGAAGAAGCAAAATGCTGATGAGGTGAACAAATTCAAGCAGTGTGTACTAAATAGCTTTACGACGAAATGTGCTTACGATGACGATGAGCGAGTAATATGTTCAACCTATAACACGGTCTACCAAGAGTATATTCAGAGCTACTCTTCCCTGGAAGGCTACCTCACGTGGGCTATTCCATTTGATATCAAAAGAGTAATAGCTCAGTTAAGGTTGAGGAATGGTAAGCTACTCCGTATCATTTATAAAGGCTCCTTGTACTCCATCGAGCATATATACTGTAGCTGCCCTCAGCTGGCTAATACAAGAGCGAAATATTTTGCCTCGTCTAGGGTTACTATGGACTTTGTAAACAATTTGTTATTCGGGGCGGTCTGTAAAGAAAGTGTTTACATGCTATTTAATTTTACTATGTGCTATATGAAGTATAGAACGTTTGTCGAGGAGCTTGTAAATGAGGCTGGTCTGTCCGACTAATGTGATTATTGAATCCCCATTTTGAATTGTAATGAGTATTATGTCTAACATCTGTTTACCATTATGTTATTCACCAAATAGAGGAAATTATGTTCATTTATTAGTTTATTTGTTATGAAGGTGTTGCTTTGATATTTTTGTGAATTGTGTATATTAGGTCAGCAAACCACTTTGTTGTAATAGGCCATAGTTGCCTCAAATCAGCAAATAAAATACTTACTTACTTACTAGTGAAGAAGTGAAGAGAAGAATGGCGTAGGGCTCAGCGTTCATTAATAGTGTACCACGAAAACCAAACTTCCGCACCTAGCAGGGGGAGTTGTCCGTGGGTTTTCGTTGACGGGGCACTTTGATAAGTTGTAGCACTGTAGTGACTCGCAACGCATGTTATTTTTACGTTGTTATAGTGGGTGGGGCGGGGAGGTTAGTATTTAGCAGTACAGCTTCATTCTGAACCACGGACTTCACGAACGAAAGACAGGTTCGGCCCAGAGGTCAGTGACTCTGTGTCACAACCATTTGAATTCGTCATGTTTCACCGTTTACTGCCGATTTGGTAGGGCTCGTTTCGTCAGAGCCCACGCCAACATATCTGTTGGATTATGTTGCACACCCAGCACTGGGTGGTTTGTATGATGTGATCAGATACAAAGCATTAGGTAGGACACATTTTATGAGATAAATGTTTGTGTAGACACTTTTTAGTGTGTTCAACGTACCACACTCTTTTCATTAAAAGATCAACATCACGCTTGGCACATTTTCATCTCTTCACTCGTCGGGATCTATATTGTATTCCTCGAAACCTACGGCCAACAACTGGCTGTTGAATAAGCTTTTTTGTGTAATGCGGTAGCAATGTGTAGCAATTAATCGAAAATGATTCCACAGTAAAGTACAACGTTGCTCGTTTTACTTTCATATTCAAGGCTACTTCCTAGTCAGCTTCTTCTTCGTTATAAAATTCATGCCCCCGTCGTCTTCCGCGAAAACGAACCTACTACATAGTCCGTATAAATAATGGGACGCGGAAAACGTTTGTATGAGATCCGCACACGATTAAAGAGCTCACTTTCTCATTTTTAGGCGGGAGACCGGCGAACCGGAAAGTATTCGCGTATTAACTCATTAATCCCTTTCTCAGATTAGACGGCAGAAAGTTGTGGAGTCGGTGAGATAATTGTAACACTCGGTCGTTAATTAAAAGGCAGAGCTGTCCTAGTCGTGCGTCTTGGAAAGCGGCGAGGCCAATTCATTGCAGCGTGTCTCTTTTGCCTGGTCGTTATAAACTGAAATTGTTATAAAATCGTAATCGTCTGTTTTCGACTGAGTTGGTGTAAATTGAGAGACGCTCGTTAACTCCGACACGTTCTGTGAGGTCCTGAGCCTATTTATTTATTTTTTGGGTTTTACTTTCCTTGGCTCTGCGAAGTAGAAAAGAAAGTTTTTGAGTTCTCTTCAGATCTTTACCTTTCAGACCCTACTGAGTCCGAAAAATTGGGGAAATGATCTGAGTGTGTGTCTGTGAACGCGATTGAGATAAAACGGCTGAACCAAGTCAGTTCAAACTTGATATTTAGCCCGCAGGTCATTATGGGACGCCAAAACAAGGGTATGAGCAAAATCCGTCTAACACTAACTATAGTTATAATAGTGATCAAAACATCAAATATTTTTTCTCAAAAACGGCCGTAAGAATTTTGGTTAAATTTTGTACATGGACAGCTCTCGATTCAGCAACTATACCGTGAAATTCCCATTCGTGGGAAAATTACGAGATTAACACGTAACTTACCGACGAAAATCGCATGTAGCGCAGTTTTTTCCTTTGAATCCTCTGAAATCTTACTGGAGTCTTCAAATAATTGGTGTGGTGATCCAATCAAATGCTCATTTAAGCATTTAAAAATGCTCATAAGATACATAGGGACCCATCCAGAGATTCCGGAATTTCAACCCCCACCGTTTCACATACAATAATTTCCTACAGTTTTTACCCGATAACTTTGGAAACAAATTTTTTTTGTTCTTTATTGTATTTACAGCTTCGTCAATTGTCTGTGTGCCAATTGAGCAATGATGGTACCAGAATGAGTCCGAACAGCCCAATTAATTCCGGATCTCTAAGCACTACCGGTTTCTGCCGCTGTGGAGTGATGTTTCAAATGAACTGCGTGAAAAATAAGGCAGCGTCAAGATCGAGGAAAATTACAGCAGGCGTTTATCAGAGTAAAGTTTTGGGATCATTGTTCCATCTTCAATACACCAGGGATATCCCACTGACTATCCTAACTTGACCACTACAAAATCTGCATATGATATACTAAGTTCCTCGGGTCTTCCCCTGGGGGAGAGCAAGCGGGTATTGAGATAGAGGAAAATGCGACCGACATTCGCTCAATTCATCAATAACTTACATAACATATCGCAGCAGTTATGTAAGTTATTAAACATAAAGTAAGGTACTACAACTTTCAGTAGTTAAATTGCGTTTTTGTCGACAACTTACCTCGAGATAAAAGACGCTGTTGATAATTAAAATGTGTATATCGGTTTTCGTAGGCTAAGTGTACAGAATTTGAGGGGAAACGTATCTTTTGGGTAACTATAAACAACAGTACCAGTGAGTAATAGGAGCATGGTGAAGAAATGAGAAAAGGTTGTTATGTGCAAAAATTGAAAATACTAGAATTGTATATTCAGTGTGCACATTCTGTAGGAAGCTAAAATAAGTGTATGAACAAAATCGGTTCGAGCCGTTCGGTGTTGAAAGTTTCCCGGTTTCCCCAGTAGTTCCCTTTCTTTGGGGAAGTAGCCGCCCAGACACTTCTCATGTTGACGAAGGGATTAGTTCTATTTGCGAGCCCAACTACGCATTTTTCCCTCTTCCCTCCACAATATTCCGTCGGTTTTGCTCTCCCCCCTCCCCATCCTTTCACTTTCCACCTCTCAACTCTGGAATTCAAGAAGGGACATTCGTGCAATGCTCTCGTTCGCACTTACAATAGTGTCCTCTTGTTCCTTTCCACAATCTCTTTCGGCTATTTTTCTTGAACGCTACGTGTACAATAGTATTCTGTCAACTCCGCTCTTTAGCTTCCCCTCTTGTGCGCCTAATACTAACAATAGTTACCGTAGTGATCACACACCAAATATTTTTTATGACAAAAACGGCTCTAACGATTTTGATAACTTTTTGTATGAACATTTACAATAACATGGCAGTGCCATATCCGTAATTCTTATTTGTGGGGAAATGGCGAGAGTAGCACAACACTTCGGAACAAAGAAAATTTATTGTTAACACAGTTTTGGTTATTGCTTCTGAATAAAGAGAATTTTTTTGCAATTTCGCCTCATATCTTGATACTATGTTCCGAGGCATGGGGACTGCAATCCGTCGTCCACACCATATTTTTCTTTTATCAAAATTTCATTTGGGATCTAGTTCGTCCACTCGACAATCTGAGCAGACGAAACCCCTGGCAATGGTTTGAACAATTATCCAAAATGAAATTTGTGGCAGTTTCGTTGCAATTACGTAGCGTTTGCTATAGTTTCCTAGGCATTTTTCCATAGAGTCGAATAGAACGGGTCTCAGGTGTGTATTACTGCGTCGAGATGGAAAACAGTTAATTTAGCGCGGGAAATTTTGCTACTAAAGGAACTCGCTGGAAGATCCAGCAAAAGTTATCGTTTCTCCCAGGCCCGCGCTCATTTCCAACACTGCCTCCCGTCTCACTCCAGTCACCCGTTAGTTCCACTCGTCACGTCGTGTCAATCAGTCGCCTAGAAAATGCCAATTTTCGTTGTTCAGCTGTCTTCAGATCATGTTTCGTATCGCTTACTGGTATTTGTCAATACTGAATGAGATGGATGCTCGACAAACAGTCGTCTGCACAAGGATTGTCGTTTTCCTGTTAGTTGACATTGCCATGTTATGTTAATATTTTTCGAGGCAGAACTCATAGAGCAAGAGAATGACAAACCGTTATGTAACCATTTGCAGCGTTTTACTGTTTGTTCTTTACTCGCCATTCAACCCTCCTCTGTTTCTTAACTCTTAAATACGTTGAAATATATTAGCATGACAATGATAAAGTTAGGAAGTTGAATCAAAATACCGAATGAAACCACATACCACAAGATACTGGTGGAGCGGCATGAAATTAACAATAAAAAAACGCACGAAGATTGGACTTCGAAAGCAGAATTGATATCGAAGAACGTAGGGTCCAAGTGGGTCGGAGGAAGTAATTTGAGGCAACCGGTCCGGAGAGGTACGTCCTCGCTCGCGTCATTCTTTAATCCACTCGTAACGTACATTCGAGAAGAAAGTCATTCGTAGGCCTCATCCCTGAGGTAGAGATTTCTCGCAGAAAACAAACACCGTGCGAGCGATGCGGTCGTGAGTCGAATCGGCCGCCCAACAAACGGAAGGAGAAGTCGTGTGTGGTGAAAGCTCTGGCGATGAATGAGCGGAATTGAGGTGGAGCCCGAAGAAATGTGCTGAAGAACGGTCCCTGCACCATTTATCGAAGCCGATTACTAAGTTTTACGTAATTTATTTTCAGTGTTCGTAAATTTCTTTTTTTTTCGTACGCCTTTACTGTTCAAGCTTTTACAGTATTTTATACTTTTCGTGGCACTGCGTAAGATTCCAATGAACTACCTGTATAACTGTCCGTGGTTTCGGATCCGGTTTGACACCTGACGTTGTACAGGAGGAAAAATATACGGTGCTTGCTCATATTTTCTTCATCAACATGCATATGAATAACCACAACTCCACTCTTCATCTCTCACTTTCTCTCTCTCCCACTCCCCTGTAGGCAATCATATGCCTTCAGTCTTACTGCATACCATAACGTGAGCATAACCATTCTTATTCATATTTTCACGACTCAACTTGGCACTTTTTTCCTCAAACTCACAACTCTCTTTGCCTTCCTCATACCCTACGTGGAATTTGTCTCGTCTCGCAGTGCTGCCATCGATGTTTCCTTATAAGAATAACTGTATAACGAATAGAATATGCCCCATTGGTGGATGAATGAGGCTTAACGGGTATTCAATCAAAAATTGAAAGATTTTGATTACTCAGAAAGAAGAGTAAACTAATTCCCAGTCAGATCTTAATATTTACTTGATTTGGGCTTGGTTTTTTGTTGGTTTTTGCTAGCTCAGGCGTAACAATTTAAACACAGTGATATCTATATACAACCCTTTTCTTCTAGTTAATGCGTACATTATAATTCAGTTCTATTTTCTCTAGAATCGCGAAAAGAATTCTATCTCCGATGCTGCAGGAGGTGCAACTTCGACAGATCGGCTGTAGGGAAGGCCCCGCGTATGGGCGATCTTCCGGCGCCGTACTAGGCCTTGAGCCATTAGCAGTGGGCGATCCCCTGAGTCACTCCTCTAAAAACGGTATTGAAACAGTTAGGCCCTTTTCCTCCTCAATCCGTCTTCTTTTTCTGCTATCGTCAGCGTCAAGCGTCGTTCTCACTGTAGAAGAGATAGCGAGTCCAGTTGTTAATCTATTTGAGTTCGGTAAATAAAGGTTTTTTGATACTGGATCGAGCTTACGCGAGAACGAGCAGGTTTGAATCATTCGCGTATTCGTACAGGGTCCAGGAAATAGTGATCCAAAAAACATAAGTCAACTTGGCGGTTAAATGTAAACTTGACGAAGTCGATATTTAAAAACGCAATCACACCGTTCAAAATTACGAGCGAAGAAGTAATCGTGAAACAAACCGAAATTTAAAAACTGAATGAACGAAAAACATAAGAAATAAAACAAATCTTAGCGGAATAATAAGAACGAAGTACATTTTTTTAACTACGTGTAAACGCGAACATTGTGGCTACTGTGAAGGAGTTGTCGAAAAATACTGACGGCTTATGGTATTCCAATATATTTTCCTTATATCGGAAGTATCATTAAGTGCTGGGCGTTGTGAACCATTCGTTCAATCAAACGCTTATTGTAGTCCGGTTCACTTTTTGACATAGATTACAGTAAAATTTTTATTAGTATTATTTTAGAATTTTTGAGGATTTTCGCGATGCAGTCATAAATACATTCTTGTCTAGGACAGTTTTTCAGCGTATTCTACAACCGTTATCAAGGAGTCAGCATAATTAAACGTAATATTAACTATCGAAATAAAATGTTTCAAATATTTTTTTAGTTTCCTTAGCTCTACGAAGTCTATTAACAACGGAATGTTGAGTTTTGTTCAGATCTTTACATTTCAAGGGCTGCTGAGCTCGAAAACACTATTAGGGAAAATGCTATGGACAGCTCCATGTAATGCGACACTACCGTCGTTCTTGGAGAAGGACGAGAGCAGGACAATAAATTATCAAATATTTCGAAGGAAATCGATTTTGGGCAATTTTTAATAAATACTTTTACATAAAAGTAACCCACACAATTTTGGAGTTCCAACCACCGCTCAATACAGTTTTTCACAGCTCTCGTTAAATGATTGAAAAACAGCGATTACTATCATGTCGACAGTCCTCTATGCACCGATCGCTCAATAATGGTCGTGGTATAAATATGAGCACCTCCATAAATTCTGGAACTTTGAACGCCACCACTTTCTACGTAAAACATGAAGTTATTTAGAGCGTGTTGTAGATACGTGAAGCGTTATTCAAAGTTCAAATGAAGAGTGACAAATTGACTGAGTTATAGCGTAAGCCGTGAAAATGCTGATAATACCTGTATTTCTAGTTAAATCGCAGCATAAGTTTGTTTATCGGTAGGCCTTGAGATTGGTTGTGAAATAAATCGAAAATTTGGCAGAGGGAAGAATTATTTATTCTAACTGTAACGGACTTAACATTATTACGTTAATATTAAAAACGATTCGGATTACGTTCGTAGAAGGCAGTTGAAAACTATCAAGTAACAGGTGAAAATAATGATCGCGCATGATTTTAAAAGCTTTGAAGTGAAATTTAAGTCGAATAAAATCGAAGAATATCGATAGAATCGATTTAAGTCGAATATTTAGGTGAAAATCATTTATTCAAGATATTTTTTTATCACCGCGTAGTATGTTACGCGGTAAATAGTAATATGTATGGAACGAGAAAGACTCGTTTGTCGTCGAGAAGCCAGGATTACCCAGGGCCTCCAAGTTTGATATTGCGAAACGCGTCGGATCGTACAGGTGTCAAACCTTTCCTGCCAGTTGCAGGGGTTTGAATAACCTGAATGCCTGAACGGCTCCCTTTCAGACATACGAGGTTGAGCCTCTGGTACACGTTGGTATGTGCAGTAAGAGCGAGCGAGCGAGCAAGAGCGAGATATGGAAGGAAGGTGTTAGCGTTGACAAACCGAGGCGCTTTTGGTCATGTTGAATCTTCTTCAGGAGGAACCTGCTGGAAGGGTCGTGCTATCAGATTCTCTTTCATCCTGGATATTTTTTACATGTCTTCCTGGTGACGTAGATATCCTTTGTCCTATTTACAAACGTGTAGCAAGCTAAGCTCGGTAGTTATAAAATTGACAGTAAAGAAACTTGACAGCAAAAGTGGAATCGTCATTTTTCAAGTGGAATTTTTCTTGACTTGGTGAGTAGCGTAACTGTATTTTGTTCTCTGGGTTCGACCATTTCCTGCCTATCATTATTAACTTCGCCTATTGGTAATAATAATATTAGTATTTTAAACGCTTAAATACTTGTAGACGGTCCCATCAGATTGTGAACGATGATTGTGCAATAGAATAAGCATGTTCGTACTATTCTACTTTGTGGGTGTTGGTGTTTCTCAGCTGTAGTTTGTTGTTGAACGCATAGAGTGAATAGTTTCAATCATTTTTCCGTGAATTATGGATCAGTGCTACCATTTGATGATTTAAATTTGTGGGCTTACGAATATTTACTTGCATGATAGAATAAGAATGTATCGTTCACTGGTGATATTCAACAGGTTATCTAGAGAATACTTACACAAAGGAAGCTTTAACAAGCGTTATCACTCTGAATGGTGAACATACTAATTGGATTACAGCCACAAAGGCTTCTGAAAATGCACCGATTAGTGTCTCTGAACCAACTCACGAATGGAGCGGGTGATTTGAGAACTGGGAAACATAATTGCGAAATACGTAAACGAATGATTATAAAATAAAGTATAGTAACATCGGACAAGAAGGAACATTTTTAGAGGGCAAGGGCGTTAGTTGAAAAAGCACACACCGGTTAAAAAAATATAGTTTATTTACAAATAAAAATAAAACATTTGTTTCTAAATTAGCTTCTGGGTTTTCAACCACCACAGTGGTATCAGTAAACATACAATTCCACAAAAAACAATGTGAGTAAGGGAAAATATGTACGTCCGTAGGAAGAATGCGGAACTGTCCATATTTGAAGCCCACGTAATGTCATCTTCAAAAATTCGAGCTCTCTGCCATCAGGAGTTCCCCAGCCGAGTCAAAAGTAATAAAGGTTCACCAAACTGGATTTCAAGGGTGTCCCCATCGAAAAAGAATCCGGTTTCATCTGCGTCAGCTTAAATAAATGAGAGGGCAGCTTTTAGGACTTGTTTTACGGAATCTTCAGGGCGAGAACGTACGTTCAACCCCGCGTACATTGTCCCGGCGATGCTGCGATGAAGCTATTAATGTCATCGTTTAGGGAGCGTAGCGCCACGTTTGCGGGGCTCAAACAAATTTACCTCCGTCAAAATTTCATGATAATGGAGTTAATTTTCCACGTTACATTGAACTAGATTTGAGCTGAAGACTGATATCTCTATGCGTAGGGGTTGCGGGATGGGAATTACGATACGGCTTTTGTACGAGTATTACGTCAAGATAGTTTGAAAACGAGACTTCAAGCTTCTACCGGGCTACCTGTCATTATTTCATTAGCTACATACGAACTATATTTGTGAAAAACTTTTCATGATATCGTTTTAGGCAATAGGCTGTTTGATTTGAGATATGTCTAGGTATTTTTGGAGAAAATTCTTTGCTCTGTCTTTATTGTTTTATCCCCAAGAAGAAACGCAACTAAATTAAGTACTAAAATACTTATTTAATCTATATTTCACCCAGTTCATGTGAACTTGTGAAACTTACTGTTACGGAATTTATTGAGCTACTAGTACGTGTGCCTAGACCTTCATTTAAAAAATCAGCGTACAGGCTCCATTTTTCCGGGAAGATTCATGTTCACGATTAAGAAATTAACAGTGCGAAAAAGTGTAACAAAACGATGTTAGTTCAAACTCTAGAGTTTCTGTGGTTTCTCCTGACTGTGCAATGGCCGTTTTAAACCTTCATCGCCAAGGCAGTCTACTATTTCATATGAGAGGGATTTATAAACAAAAAACTTTCTAAATCACATTCCGTCGCAATATTTGATAATTTATTGTGTAGCCCTCGTGGCTTACCAACAAATGAGTCTTTCACGGTAATATGTTATCTAGGACTGTTCGTACAAGAAATTTCATGACAACTGTTGAAGTTGTTTATGAGAAGACACGAATTGAGGAGGAAGTAGTCACTCTTTTTTTGCGTTATAATCTAGTAGGCTGTAATAAAATGAAAATAAAACCAAAGGCAAAGTGTCCCCCAAATATTGTGCTCGGTTTACTCTCAGAAGCCCCAATCCGAAAACCAATCACCCGGAGAAACCACCCCCAGTAAATCTACAAACTAGGAAATAAATTATGAGACTCGTCAATCTGCGCCAAACCTTTATTGTTCCCCGGGGATAAAATAACAGGTCGCAGTCTTGAAGGCGACGTAATTTCAAAGTTCCGAAAAACTTAGATTTCGTCTTGAAAAATATCTGGTGCGTTGCAACAGACACAACTTTCCTTAGCTCTACAGCAATTCACTTTGTACATGGCTAACTCTATTTAATCAATTCATTTATCACTCAGTTAATTTGAACTTGGTCAAACAACGCTTTACGACAGCAGAAAGCGGTAGCGCTTACAGTTCCGGAATTTATTGTGCTGCTCGTACTCATTGCAGGACCATTATTGAGCAATTGTTACACAGATAATTAATGAGGCTGTAAACATGATTCTTCAAAAAAAGGATAGTAATCACTTTTGCAGAGTTATTGGGAAATAACTGTTAGAACTGGTAGTAAGCCAAACGGCAGTAGTTGAAATTAAGCAATTTCTGGAGTGAGCCCCATGTATCTCATGAGCGTTTTTAAACACTCACCCTCTAGGTATATGATTGGACTACAATACCGAATTTTTTTGACATTCTACAAGAATTCCAGCGGGGTTTATAAGGAAAAAACTGCGCGAAAAACGCTTTTGGTCGAAAATTTTGATAATTTATTGCGCGGCTCTCGTCATTTTCCCACGGATGAGAATTTTATAGTATCATTGCCTCATTGAGAGCTATCAATATAAGAAATGTAATTAAAATCGTTGGAGCCGTTTTTGAGAAAAAAAATTTGGTGTTTTGATCACTATGATGACTATAGTTAACTTTCAGTGGATTTTGCTCATATCCTTATTTTGGCGTCCCATGGTAACTCGTAGGCTAGACATCAAGTTTCAGCTGATTTGGTACGGTGGTTTTCTCTAAAAACCGCGCTAAAATCGATTTCGTCGAAAGTTTTGGTAATTTATTGTGCTGCTCTCGTCATTTTCGCATTAATGGGAATTTTATGGTATAGTTGCCATATTTGGAGCTACCAATATAAAAAATTTAATCAAAATCGTTACAGCCATTTTTGAAGAAAAAAAAATTTGGTGTTTTGATCACTATGATAACTATAGTTAAATTTCGGTGGATTTTGTTCATACCCTTATTTTGGCGTCCCATCGTGACTTCCGGGCTAGATATCAAGTTTGAGCTGATTTGGTACAGTGGTTCTCTCTAAAAATCGTTCACAGACACACACACAGACCATTTTCCCAAATAGTGTTTTTCGGACTCAGGGGGGTCTGAAACGTACAGATCTGAAGAGAACTCAAAATTTTTTTTCCAGCCGATTACATAACTTTCTTTTTTACTTCGTAGAGCAAGGAAAGTAAAAAGCACAATGCTGACGAGCGGCAGGCGAGGAAATGAGAGGGAAAATTGGAAGTAAAAAGGTAAGAGAGGGGACATGGGAAAAGGGATTGTTTATGAATACAGAGGACGACTCCTCAGGCAAAAGACACCGAACCAATCGACCTCCGAGAACAAACCCAACAAATCCCTATAGTTAGTTTAAAACCGATTTCACTCATACCCTTAACTTTTCATTTCATGGTAATCTGTCGGCTAGACATGAAATTTGAGCACATGAAATGTAAAGATCTCAACAAAAACTTTTCATTTGGCTAAGGAAAGCCAAATGGGTTGGAACAAAAACCGGTGTTTCTAATCTACAAGAACATCGGGATGCCAATACTTGTCAAAGCGTATTAGCCCACTCAACGAAGCAGTAGCCTACGACTCCGCAGGCCTTATTGAGGCGAGTCTTGATAGGGCACACGGCTAATGGGTTTACTGATGGCTCCAAAGGAGACCAATCTAGCGAGGTTTGTGCAGGTGTTAGCTCTAATAACTCTTAGATATTCGATGAGCTTCTCTAGATAGATTTTGTGACATTCGATTTCTAAGAGGATCAATTCGTAATATCCCTAAAACACTTGTAGTTTGGCGCTATCGGACTAATGAATATAATTAGGAGTCTATCATGGATGTTGGCTTCGATCGGGCGGATCGAGTGTGTATTGATCACCACGGACATGTCGCAGTATGTCTCCTTAGGGATTTTTATCCAGGTCTGCGATGCATTTTTAAGTAAGAAAAAGAGGCAGAATGTTTCACCGTGAGCCTCCTAAAATGGTGGGTAGCGTTGTACAACGTGGCGTAGCTAACGCTTCTCTGAGATCGTCAGGAGATGTCAAAACGAATTTAGTGGTGACTAACGACAAAAAGACTGCAACCCGAATGACGTATTAACCATAGAATAAAATTTCCGTGACTCAAAGTAAAAAAAAAGAACCGACGACGACCTTGAAAGGGAGAGTTACAAGGGACGCTGGAAATAACAGCAGTTACTTCAACTTAGGGAGGTCATTCGGCGGTGAGATGTTAGTAAAAGCTTTGGAATCTTTCGATCCGAACATTCTGGGAAGTCCATCGATCGAATCGCCCTTGTAAGGTGGATCAGTCAAGCTGTAGAAAAAATTTCATCGCTCCGTCCCTTCATGTAGAGGGAAGCTTTTTTAAAAGGAGTATTACAGACCTGAGTGCAGCTTAATTTACATACAGCACATTGCTGATGCATTTACGTATAATAATTTTCCTATCAATCAGTAAAGTAATTATGGGACGTTGTCTACTGATAACGATATTAATAACAGAGTGGTGTGGTGTTTTTAAATAGATAGCGATTCAAGAGGAAGGTTTATATGTATAATTTGTATTTTATATTCAAATCGAAATTTGCATATGACCTGTCATTTTTTGGATTGTTAATATACTCATAGTATATGTGAATATTTTTCAAGGTTTGATTGAATAGGATACGCCCCAGTTATGCTGTGCTGGTAAATGTACTGTGAGGAACCACACTCTTTAACTTAGCGAAGGCTCGTCCAGGGCGCCAATGTTATAGGACAATAGCGATATCGCACTGATTAAAGAGGGGAGTGTGTACGATACGTACCAAATGCAATTGGAACAAGTTTTTTTATTCGCAATTGCACTCGGAGAAAGTCTTATCACCACAAAGAACTGGGTGGGAGTGAACATGAGCGTGAGTGGCAGGGCAGCGCCTCGGCATGACAACCACTCAGTTACGACTGACGACAGCTATGTTTCGAGCCAATTGGTGCATTTGAGGTGCCCAGTTAGCACAAATGCCCCAGACGAACCTTCGCTAATTCGAAGAGTTTGGTTCGTCCTGGTACACAATTAATAACCCGTTTGCAGCGTTTCTGTGTGTTACTCATCATTAACGCAAAAACTGTCGCTTCAACACTTGAAAGCCCAAGCGACACAAAAATATGTACCACTAGCCATTGCTCAACTCTCGCTTTATTGCCTACTCTCATCACTTTATGTGTCAACATCATATTCATTACATTATAAATACAACACTTAACATAAGATTTCTGGCTAAACTTATTACTCAAAACGCAACAACTATTACTAAACGTTATTATTCTCGTACACAGCACGATTCGAACCCATCCTACTAAGCGTTTTTCAAATTTTAAGCTCATCCGGGGTTTTAATGAAGCATTTCCCTGACTTTTACGCTCCGTATAATTGAAGCGGACGTGGTTCGACGTGGAATTGAGTAACGTGCTGGTGTCCGCTAAACTTCCGTCAAAATTGCTGATGAGAGTTGAGCCGTTCGCTGCCTCTCTCCTTCGACCAGCGCTCTTGAAACATCAGGTCTCGCGTTAAATCATTCTGGAAGGCGGTCATTGTGCACAACTTTCCCCTCATTTGTTCGCTATTTCAAACCGCGTAAACTGCTCTTAAAAACAGGCGAGAAGTGGTCGAGTGTATCAATCTATTAGTGACGGGTCGTGTCCGTTGAGAGACGCAGGTATTATGTCAGGACGAGAACATTAGGCGAACCCCCTCAGTTGGTGAATCGGCGTTGCCGAACTCCATTTTTTTGCAATATTCAGAAACGTTTCAATATTTATTTTACGCGTTCAATGCGTTGTAAATTGTTCTCAGAAAAGATATCCTTCGCAGTTTTATTTGGCTTACGCCACTGCGAGTGAGCAAGTCGACACACTGTAGCTTTTATTCTTACTACATTTATCCATATTTTCAACAATTTCCTTAATCCTTTTTCAATCACTACAGACGTGGCTCCTGCAACAATTTCTTGAATACTATTCTTCATTCGACCCATCCATTCATGCAAAAAGATAGGAAATTTTACAATGCTTCTAATCCACATTTTTTAGCCTTCAGTTGGTGCTACTTTTATTTAAATGTATTAAGAATTTTTGCTCAATGGGAAACAGTTTGTTCCTCTTATCCCAACAATTTGTACTTGGGACGCGATACCCCTTTTGATTTCCTTATGAAGTAGGTTGTCCGGCAGGCTGAATTTGCTGGGTTGTTTTTGACCTTCGAACGTCCGCGCTTAAGTCATGGTTTCCTCAATAGACAGCATCTTTCAAGTGAGTCATCCACCAGCACTCACAACCGACAGTTGTCTCCCAGTTCTCCCAACAATTCGTCTCTCAGCTCACAACCCAACTCTTCTCTCTCTCTCTCTCTCTCTCTCTCCATCCGTTTGATGGCCCACAACCAGGTGATTCGTGCGCCCAACATAGGTGCTAAAGTTGTGTAATCCAATGATAACTTTGTGTTTACTTTACTCTAGATCCTGATCTTTAGATTTTAAGGGCTTTAGTCTGAATTGACTTTAGCTCAGCTCTTTCTGGTATAAATTCCGCCCATATGATAACATACTCAGATAAATAGGGATGGTAGTTTTTTTTCCCCAAGGGCGTGAGGAACAAGTCCCTTTGTCACTGCGGCCGCTTTTTATATGGGCCTATTGTGGCGCTGGCCCTTTCTTAGTAGAAGGCGTCGTACATACCCGCCCCCCTTAGGAAGCCGAGTATGTCCTTCACCGCAGAGTCCGCTACGGTCTGGGGTTCAGTGGTCCCCTGACTGAAGTATTCAAAGCGTTTGTTTGCCAAAGCAGGGCATTCACATAGGATGTGCTCTGCTGTCTCATCCTCCTCGCCGCTGAGTCTGCATTCCACCGCCTCTGAGATGCCCATCTTGTTGAGGTGATATCTGAGTGGGCAGTGCCCGGTGAGGAAGCTTATCAGTACTCTCAGATCTTGTCTAGAGAGTGTCAGCATCGCCTTCGCCCTTTGGTAGGAAGGCGTGACAAGCTTTTTCGCCTGTCTTAGTCGTGGCTGGCGATGCCAATGGGCGCCATTTTCCTGTATCTCCCATCGAGAAACCAGACGGTTCAGGTGACTTTTCGTCAGACCCACGTGTGGCTCAGGCCCGATGGGTAGGGATTCTGTACCCCTTTTCGCAAGGCGGTCAGCCTTTTCATTGCCCTCATGCCCCCTGTGAGCCGGCACCCAAATGAGGGAGAGCCTGTTACGGGCGCTGAGCTGTTTGAGCGCATGGAGGTATTCCCATGCCAGCTTAGACCTAAAACTATAGGCTGCGATGGCCTTTAAGGCCATTGTCTGAGAAAATGTAGATCCGCTTGCCCTTGAGCCCTTTGTTCAGGATCTCTTCTGCGCAGATCTTTATGGCTAGGATTTCCGCTTAGAATATCGTGGCGTACTCCCCCAGCGGCTTTGCAAGACTGTAGTTGGGCCCTACAATGCCCAGTCCTGCTCGGCCTTCCTTAACTGAACCATCGGTATACCACTGGATGGTAGTTTAATAAATACGATGTGAGTTCGATAACGTTCATAAGGTCGTTAGTAGCAACTTCAGAATTTCCGGAATTCAAACCACCACTTACTACCATGCCGCAGTGGTTACCCGAAAACTCTAAAACAGTGATTCACTATTCTTCTGAAAACTCATGCGCCGCAACTGAGTTTTTAACCGTTGTTCACACCCTGATATTCTTCAACAAGTTTTTCCCAATTTTTCAAAGATTTTGTTTTCTGTTTCCGAAATAGTTGAAGCGCATTATCCTGTATTAGAGCGTCACTCTACTGACTTCAAGTGCCCCTCAATTATGCCGCCACTTGCCTTTGTGGGGTTCATGCGTTAAGCGTCTTCACTTGCTCGTTTCGTTCTCCTCCTCTCGTAAAAATGTCGTGTATGTTTCTCTTAATACAATGTCGTTTCCATTCCGTTTTTATCTATTTCGCCGACTGCATTTCTGCTTCTGCTTGAAATAACCAACTTTTTTAAGTCGGTGCTCAACTATTTTTTAACAATTCCCACACATTCCCACTTTACATCCTCTAAGTATGTTTTTCGACCATTGAACAGTATTCACTGAGTTCCCCAAGAACTTTTATACAACTCAACAATTTTCGCGTATTTACCACTATTTGTCACTCTCTAACATCCACTACTGTCCTAAGAACTGAGGAGTAGGAAAGAATGTTAGATAACTGGTTGGAATGTTTTCTTTACAAATCTTTTCAACTAAGGGAAAAACTCACACTGACTGAGTGTGTTCGTGAATGCTGTTGTGAGGCAATGGCTGAACGACGTTGGCTCAAATTTTATATTCAGCCTGTGCATTTACCTGGGACGTCAAAATACGAGTAAGAGTACATTCCAAAGCAAACTATAGTTTGATCATAGTTATCAAAGCACCAACTATTGTATCTTTTGAAAACGGGTAGTACGGTTTCGTGTTTTTTAAAGGTTTTAGTTCGAAACGATATAACAGCGCTATAAAATCCGTAATTTCTCAACCCAGTCCTAACATTAATAGTTCCGTTTTCAATTTTCTCGAAAAGGGCTCGGACGATTCCAATAAAACTCGCGGGGTAGCTGACTCTCAGCGGCTAGTCGTTACGTATTGTTCTCCGTACGCGTTTTAGTAGTGCGTCGAACTAGCAAGCAGCGCCAAACTCAACAGCTGTCGAAAAGTTGTGAGATGCTTGGCATCAGATACCCTGCTTCAATCTCTCACCTTTTCGTTGAATTCCTCAATTCTGGCGGTGCAGAATGGAAGATTTTCCGAAAGTATTTTAGATATTTCCAGATTTCCAGGGGTGTGCCCCGGCGTCGTCCTCCTTGAAGAGGACAATCATCGTCAGCAAAACAAGACGATGATTTCGTTTCAACGAATCGCAGGAAGTGATTGAATTAACTTTTTCAAATTATAATAAATGGAATAGTGCCAATTTCCTGATTCAAGTTTAAGACACTCATCGTCGGATTCTCGCAGGCCTTTCTAATTCCCACTTCGTGCGATGATCGTCCTTGCAAGGACGCGAGTTGACTCGTCTATTTCACCAGGTTGGCAACTTGTTCGAAATCGTTTCATCCAACTTCACTGACTTGGCTCAATAACAGTCCGGTTCTTAATCGGCCCACGTAGGCCGGTCTGACTTGTCGCGGGTGGAGGCCATTCCGATTTCTATTGACCTTTTTTTCACTCTTGTGATTAAAGGTCTTATTAGGAACTGGAGGGCGGCCGACCGTCCCGAGTCCTTGACGTTCAACCGCGTCGTTAATGGCCACAGACGCGGGTCATAAGTGATCACGAAAACTTGAAACGCTCTGGTCGACCCCTTTTCCGACTGTGTGATGACATCCTGCGGCAAGGCGTGATGTTTGAAGTGCGTTTCGCTCTTCGTCTTCCTCGGTGATTATTGGAACGGACGGTGTTCCTCGTCTAGAACAACAGTGGCAGAAGTGTGCCTTATGTGGGTTCAGGAGCAGTCATATTGATAAGGCCTTACTTTGGCAGGAGAGGTGAAGCGAAGGAATTACAATGCGACTTTTCATCAAGCACATTTTTGGTCGTGTACGTTCCGGTGGCGTGCTGGAAACCACTACGCTTCCTGCGACCGTAGATATCCATCACATTAAATGACGTTCTTGTCAAACAGAATTATATTATTGAAAAGAAAAGTGAGATTACTAGCCTTCTCTTCAATATCCCCTACCGTTACTGACTGTTTCTATTTGCACCGCCATCTATATTCTACCTGCTCCTGATGTGATCCATCCGTTGATTTCTCGAGAAGACCGTTTCTTTGCAGCATCGCGCTCATGGAATTTGCCTCCACTGGATTGAGCCGGCAGTCGTCAGTTCACTAAAATTGAGCATCACAGGACCTTTGTTAACAGTGTTGCGTTACGTTCTTAGATTTCATTACCAAAGCAGTAATCATTGCTTTAAAACAGTCCTTGGTTGCTAGCCAAATTACACGATTTTTGGGCGGTTCTAATTCGTTGACACATTTATCACACTTTTGAACTGGTTTTCGTTACAACCGCTCTCATATAATTATCGCAAAAATCCTCTTACTGGCGGTTTCGTCTACGTTCTAGCACAATCGTTGCATACTATATCTGGAGCATTGGTGCCGTGTTATTTGAACACAAACCCGACTGGAATTCTCTCTCTGGATCTGGGCGTAGACAAGTACCCAAACACTACCTGTTTCTAGGATAATATTAATAGTGCTTTGAAGCAATTCGAAATCGTTCCTCTAAGAGGGATTAACAAAATTCAAGATGGCAAGAAATCCAAAGTCCTATTGTGTAATTTTGTGATTTCAATGAAAGTTTAAGAGAATGGTGCAACTCGAAGGAGATGTCGGTTTGAGCCTCAAGCCCCATAGCATCTATAATTGACACTGAGCCATCTGCCTTTCACATTCTGGCAGATAATGCCCCGAAGAGCCTTAGAGCTTCGTATTCAACTCAATTTAATTAGTGGGCACCTATAGATGTGAACGAACTCGTTGCGTCACACCGATAATTTTCTCCAGTCGTGATTGATCTGGGCGCCCGATCGGGCTCCTGCTAATATAATTATCTTTTTATCCGACACGACTCGTGGCTCACCTGTTTGAAAGTATGTCTTCCTTCAACACCTTTCGTTCTGCCCTACTGTTCTAATTGAATATTGGTCGGCACTAAGATACCACCGATTGCGTTAAATTGATTTTTTCCCGTGTGGGGGGTATAGTTCAATGCTGCCCTTCCATGACCCACCGCCGCCCTGTGAATTTATTTGTCGAGGTCCAGAGTAGCTTATCACGGTTCTTATCAACAAAGGGAGATTTAGGGAGGGGATTTTCTGGTTCTCCGATAAAACGTTCTGCTAAACAGTACTGTACCGTGACGAACCCGCTGAACGATTTAGTTAAAGGTGACGAGGTGATAGCTGCTTCTCACACTCGTGAGCATTTACGTGGTTCTGCACAGGAGCAAGAAGTAAAGTAACGGGCCATGGGAAAGTCTTTAAAACGCCTCCAATATTCATTGTTCACGTAATATGAGCACAAGAAAGCTTGAACAACATGCGGCACCTCAACGGAACTATTGTCTCTTAAATTTGTGAACATTTAGTAGACAGGAGTCAGTTAGTTGGAATTTACCGGTCGAACGATACGCAGAGAAGGAATATCGTGGCAAATTTTGCGACTGCAGGATCCCTTTGGGAATTCAGAACTGGCTGTACAGATCAGGAGACATTTATAGACATTCCCATTGTACGTTTATAAGAGAAATTCTCGGGGAGAGGAAGAGTAGACTAAAAAAAGTTCTGAGGCATTTTCGAAGCTTTGATCTTCAAGACACTGCCAATTTTGGCCTTTTTACAAGCTTACGTAAAAATAACAAACCAACGGTTCTGATTTCGACTAAATTTTGAAACACGTTAGAAGGAAGTCCACTATCTCAGAAATTATTATCCGGTGGAAAACGAAGGCCCTGCAACCAGCTTTAATCGATGCATAATGCGCTCTTTCAAATTGACAGTATTGGTACCTTTTACTCAGCCGGTGCTTCAATAACGTACGTTCGCCTATTTCTGACTCAACCTAAAATCTACGAGACCAGAGCGGGAATCCTGTTGTATGATATTCCGAAACTCCGTGAATATTAGGATGGTTCGCGTTACTAAATGCTAATCTTCCATTTCCTGAGTCAGATCTTGTCTGTAGGCGGAGGCGTGAATTTATTCTCAAGTCTGTTTTGAACATGTGGGACGGGTCGTTGACCATCACTACAACAACGATTCTGGTTTTGGGACGTAGTCTCTGCCAACCACGCACTGCAATGCATAGCTACTTACTGTTCTAATGTCAGAGGAGAGAAAAAAGACCGTGTTTAGAAATTGTATTGGCATAATGATGTTATCTGGTAGTGCGATTGATGTGAGCTTTCAAATTATCAATAGTTTTAAGTTACTCCACTAGTAATGAACCTCGAGGGCTTGTTTGTTTGATGTGGGTAGTCCATACTTACTGCTTTGCAAATAGTATTCAGTTGTTGTATTTAATGCTCACTAACAAGAACAACAATTATATCGAATATATAGTTCTGACTTCCTTCAGCCCTTAGGGAGAAGGAAGACAACTGATGCAACCGGTCAAAAAAATTGAGTTTTCTTCAGATCTTTTCGTTTTAAGGGCTTCGAAGTCCGAAAGTGCTCTTTGGAAAAACGGCCCGTGAATGTGTGTCTGTGAACGCGGTTGAGAGTAAAAGATTACAACACATCAACTCAAATTTGGTATTTAACCTGCAGATAATGTGAGACATCAAAATTATCAACTGCTAAGCGGGGGAAGCTCCCTTTTGTCTCTCCGCTAGCCACCATGCACTCAATTGTGAAGTCAACGGGACAGTAGTGCGGATCTTTTCGGTCTTTTGGTTAACTTCTTTCTGTGTTGTCTCCAGAGACCCCGCTCCTTATTTTTTTTTTATCAGGTGTTCGAGTCCGGTTCCCTGGTTGGCTTTATGTCGCAGGCGGTTTATGTTCATCAGGACCTTGCTACTGCGACCCATGTATTTGTGCGCCACGATGCAAAACGTCGTCTCTTAGAGCCAACATATGATGGCCCTTACCGTGTTGTTGCCAGAACTGACAAGTTGTTCAAGATCGACACTCCTGGTGGTGAACAGACAGTTTCCATTGATCGTGTCAATCCTGCTTACCTCCTTGCACAGCCTGCGGAATCCACTACTCCATCTCCGACAGCATTGCCAGCCACCACTCCCAGCGGCCCTGAATCTCTTCCTCAGCCTCCAGCCCAATACCCAGATGCTATCGTGCCCAAACCTACTACAACCAAGTGCGGACGCCATGTCCGCTTTCCTGCAAAGTACTTGGATTTCATTCGTTACCACTGGGAGGGAAGCGATGTGGGGACCTTTTGCGACGATTGCGCGACAAGCGGATCTTTCTGGTCTTTTGATTAACTTCCTTCTGTGTTGTCCCTAGACACCCCGCTCCTTTTTTTTAATCATGTCGCACACGTTTAAGAAATATTGTTGAATACAGTTCTTTTCCCTAGTTCTCTTTAGTTATTATTCGTCTACAACACCAGACTCTAATAACAACTAAAGTAGCCAATCACGCCAAAGTAAATCTCATGGCCTCGTAACAAACACCCCATTTAGACTTACTAATTGCTCATATTGAGGCAAATCTTGCGAGGGTAGTGCCTTTGAGGGACTGGAGGAGTTGAAACGCTACCTCTCACATACATGAGGGTTATGGTACATACGCAGTAGACATAATCAACTCTACAGTACCAGGTGTATTTGAACAACTCGAGGACCGGAGCCAGTGCTTCAGGATGGGCGACATTGTGACGACAAGGCGTGCAATGCTAGAATGGTGCGCGCTCACTCTTGATTATTCAGTTTAGTTGAAAACTGAATCCGATTTGAGAAATCTTCAAATTCGGAATTAACTTTCGCTCTGGTAGAAAATAATAGCTCGATCTTGTTTTCCGTCGTTATCGCAATGGCATCACTGTGAAGTATAAACGCTGTTGTTGGTTGCTCCCGGAGTTGTTTCGTAGATCGGTAATTGGACCTGACAGTGTCGACCAAAATAACCGAAGGACTCGCCAAAGAAAAACAAAACTCTCAAGTTTATTAGCTTCTTCGCGAAACACCGGTTAAGGAAAAAGGCCGGTGATCAACAAGCAACAGACCAGGTGGAATGTGAGGAGGTGTTTAAATCACTCGGGGCGTTTCAGGCTACTTGCAGAGTGTTACTCGCATTCATTACCCCGCGAGATAACCTCCCTTATTCACTTGCTGCTTGCCTTGTTCCCCCCGGTCGTTAAATAGGGAAGTTTTTCAACGAGTCACAATGAACTATACGCCGTAATTCAGTGATGTTCCCGAATGTTATGGGTGTGTTTTCTTTGATTTATTCCAGAATGCGACGGCTATTGGACGTAGTTGTCAAGGCCGTCGAGGTTTCTGGTTGTTGAACGGCATCATGCGTCCGTTAAAATAGATTTGTAGGGTAAAATGAGATAGAAGTCGATTCCAACGCTTCCCTCTTGTGTCACTCACAAGGACGAACAAGAGCAAGCTTTGACTTCATTTTTGCCTGCAGGCTCACAATTTTGTTGTAGGAACGTATAGTTGTGATGCGTACACGGAGTATACTCGAAAGTAATTAAAGAAGTCCTTACACGAAGCTGCCTATTTAATTAACCTACCTTACTCCGTCACTCCCGCACCAGTTGTCAAAATTCTGTAATTTTTCTAATCAAACCCCTGGGTGACTCGCTGTGGGATTTGGAGTTGTTTTGGAGCAGCTGCGCCTTACCTGACGTCAATTTCTTATAAGAGCTGAAACTTGCGACGTACCTTTTCTTGTCGTGCGTGCTGGTGATCGAAGGTGCGTTGCAACGGAAATAAGTTATTTGAATATCGGGCAAATGAAACTAAAATATATTCGAACAACTTATAAAAAGAAAATAATCCAACTTGGGGAACGATAACAAATTAATCTTCTTCTGCCTGTTACTGAGAGCGATCGTAGATGTCGTCGAGGTCGGAGGAGACAGGAGCGATCAGTCCGGCTAGCGGCGCGCGAATGACGCTCCGGGCAAAAAGAGGTGGCGGGCTAGCCCGTCGTTGCGGCGTTAGGTGAGCCCAGCCCGTACCGAGCTCGCTTCTGCCCGTTATGGTTGTGCGTCCCGTCACATCACCCCTCCTCCAGGAAAGGGTTGGAGCTTGGAGAGCCGGTATGGAGAGTTTCGCTGAGTATTCCAGTGACCAGGAAGAAGTCCCAGCCGTCCGGGTGCTGATCTAGGTGAGGTGTGTGTTCTGAGCATGGAGAGCAAATGTGCGTATGGTTGGCCTCCCGAAAGTGGGGCCCTATGTCAGAAGTCCTTTGCGGTGGAAGTTACGGTGGAATTACTTCATGGATTGGGGCGTTGAGCAATGTATTTTTTTAGCTGACTTACATGGGCCAGCTTATTGTCATCCAGATTCGTGATGTTACGCAGTTCATAGGTGACCGGGGACAGTTTTCTAACGATTTCGTATGGATCCGAGTACTTGTATGACAATTTTGAAGCTATGTTTTTTATCTTATTTGAGATAACGTATGTCTTCAAAAGAACGTGATCACCGATATCGTATTCAACATGCTTGTGTTTGGAATCATAGTTTCGTTGCATTTTCTTGTGTGCCCTGACCAAGTTATCATAAACCGTGTGCCACAAGTCGACTGTTGGTGTGTCCTGGCGTCCGGAAACAACATTATTTTCGTCCCATCGCAGGTGCAGTGGGGTGAGCAGTTCCCGTCCTAGAAATATTTTGGCCGGTGTGTAACCGGTGCTGGAGACGATAGCAGAATTCAAAGCTGCTTGTATGAACGGTAAATCCAAGGACCACTTGGTGTGATCATTGGCGTGGTAAGCTGTGATGGCTGACTTCATATTCCTAATCTGTCGCTCCGCAATATTTGGATTTGAGTGTCCATTTTGTATGTATACAAAGAAAAATGCAAGAAAAAAACAAAAAGGTGTACGGTTTGTTCTGCTACCAGGTGCGACGTACCTTTTCTTGTCGTGCGTGCTGGTGATCGAAGGTGCGTTGCAACGGAAATAAGTTATTTGAATATCGGGCAAATGAAACTAAAATATATTCGAACAACTTATAAAAAGAAAATAATCCAACTTGGGGAACGATAACAAATTAATCTTCTTCTGCCTGTTACTGAGAGCGATCGTAGATGTCGTCGAGGTCGGAGGAGACAGGAGCGATCAGTCCGGCTAGCGGCGCGCGAATGACGCTCCGGGCAAAAAGAGGTGGCGGGCTAGCCCGTCGTTGCGGCGTTAGGTGAGCCCAGCCCGTACCGAACTCGCTTCTGCCCGTTATGGTTGTGCGTCCCGTCACAAACTCTAGCGGTCAGAGCAGCTCAGCCTTGGAAACTGTCCCACCAGAGCAACGACCTTGAGGATTTAAAGAAAATCAATCTTGGTAGGCGTACTGTAGTACACATATTTGTATCCACCCCTCTCGCCTTTCCTCTTGGGTTAGATTAAGTAACGTCTAATTTGTAAAAGAAATAACTTGTCACACATCTCATAGCTTTGCTCAGCCTCGTAAATATTCGGCGAATTTGTAACTGGACTTAGGGAAGCTAAATTAAGAATTAATGACAATTCACTGTTGCGAAGTGATTCATTGTTCGATCGACTTATATTAGGAGGTTATTGCGGAAGGTTTCTCCTAAAAAGAATACTTATCATAACATTCCTCGTCCGTAAGAGAGTGCATTATGTAGCGTGTGTAGGTATTTACGAATAGGAACTTATCGTTCTTGTCAGATCTGGCCGAGTGAAAAGAGAACTGGGAGCTCGAATGTAATGAGTGGAGCGTTATTCAGGTACAAGTACCAGGACTAAGCACCAAAGGTGTGAAGGTGCTGAGGCTCATCAGCTCAAAGGTTGAGTCAGTTGAAGAAATGAAGATTGACATCACATCTTACTAGGATGAATGTGTGAATACCGATCCATTACGCTCATAACTAATCTTCTAGCTGAAACCCAGCAAGAATACCGTGTTAAGAAAGGCATACGTCCAAGGGCATTAGACCGGTAGCTAACAAGAAATGTAGGAGCCTGTCTTCAGAGCCTTAAGTCTAGGTTTGTCGAGCTCACCTAAAAAAACTACTCTGGGCCTATCAAGAATACAATCTCAAGCCTCCTCAGTATGTTAAAGGAGGCATCGCACTTTAGTAAATCCGCTGCCTCTCACCTTGATCGTCCCTCAGCCCACCAGCAAAAGGAGATAGTTTATTAACCTTCTTCGAGCAATTACCCTAATACGAGTCTCCCTCGCCCGTGTAGGATTTGTCGCCCACGTGAATTCATTCCGCTGACCACCTTTCAGAGAAAAAAGACCAGGAGAGAACTAACAAGCAGCCCATGCTCCTCAGCGCCCTGACGACCTGTGTGGGGTAAACAGACCGAGAAATGCGGTTCGATTAAATCGCAGTGTAGTTAGATAAGCAATAAGTATCAGAGCGTCGTTTGGGTTGGTAGTCCCATGAAATTATCCGGTCTGATCGTAAATCTTTGGTTAACGTGAGGTGAGGCCGTATGTTGTAGGTTACCTAGCTACAACCGATTGCTTAACATTGGCAATAAGACATTTTTAATTACTTTCCGCAACCCAAAGAGAAACGCGATCGTGCAAAAAAAGGATCCGTTCTCTTAAGAACATTACGTTTTGAGGCCTACTGATCAGGCCACGAAAAAGTTCACAAGCCTCCTCGTTTGAAACATTACGTGTCAAGGCATGGCGATCCCAAATCTGCGATGTACGTCCGCCTAAGAAAAATCCCATTTGAGATCTAGTGGTGCCTGACTGCAATCCGATCGGACGAAGCCATGGTTGTTGTGGGCAAATAATGCTTTAAATATTAACGTAATAAATTGTGGAACCGAAAACACTACCAATTTCTGTTTAGAACGTTGAAATAAGTTCTGCCAAGTTCTTACTAACTTAGTGAAAAATAGCTGGTTGCTACAACGATAAAAATCACTGGATGTGCTTGGGGTTGGTACGTGTTGTGTGGTGCGTCACACTTAATATTTCTCAACTGCCCTCCCCCCCTCCCTCCCGTCATTTCTGGTTGGTCTACATTTCTCGAAGAAAGTAGTTTCGATCTCTTGCAATTTTAGCTCATTTGTAAGGGTGAGGAAATACGACGTGTTAGGATAAAGCCCAAGATCAGAGTGGCCGACACGGTCTTTCACAGCGATTGAAGTCGGATAAAAATCTCAATTCCTCAAATTGCGACGTTCAACTCTTCAACGCCCAAATGGTCGGAAATGAGCGATCTTTCGACTCCTTCGTTTCGCTCGCACATCGCAAGAGAGAAAGTCCTTCTTCTCTCCCTCAGCTTTCTACGCACATAATAAAAGATATAAGCCAATCGTTCCGAAAATTCTTCAAGCGGCCTTTCATATTTTGCACTTTCCGACGGGGAACGCCTGCTTGATAAATTATGAACCTCAGCTGTTAGAAAGCTGCCAACTCCTGAAGAGTCCAATCAATCAACTTGAATATGCTCCGATTATATCGATTAACTCTGAGAGATGGGGCGACTCGTGACCAGAAGCGAGTTTTTTTTTTGGTGCTGACTCGTTCTCACCGTGTCTATATTATTTTCTTTAAAACCTTTTTATGAATCTGCAAGGTCTGTGAACTGCAAATAAGTTTTTAATTTTGCACTAATCATGTTACGAAAAAAGCAATTTCATTTTCGTTCTGACGGGTTCGACTGTAAATTTTGAGCAATGACTTACAATGAAAAAAGAGGTTTTATTTTTTCGTTTATACTTATGTTGAATTTCATTTCGATAAGCTTCACTGTGACTAAGTGTGATTGCGTGGAAATCAGAAACAAAAGAATGCAGACGTTTCGTACCAGTTTAATTTTGCAATGCTTATTGGTATCAATTCTTTCCCTTTGTCAACATGGATATAAAGGCTAATAGGTTTGCGGACACTTAAACATGCAATGGCCAATTTACTTACAGTAACTAAGCACTTGTCTTTATATGGGGGAACAATAGTGAATTGTATCATCTGGACCATAGGCGCCTTACCTTTGAGTTGTACGAATCCTTTATTACTTGGCTTAGTCCTACGGAGTAGTTAGAAAAGTTACGTAACTGGCTGAAAAAAAATTTTTTTTCTTCAGAGTTTTCCGTTTTATGGACTACTGAGTAGCACAAAAAATTTTTAATTTATAATTGGTAATTATCAAACATTTTAAACAAAATCGATTTCAGTGTAAGCCCGCCATAAGATAACCACATTCTCAGAAAAACCAGGATAGTAGTCCAATAACCTTCCAATACGACGAGAGTTAAATTACGTTCATAAGGTAATTAAGAACCATTTCAGAAATTCCAGAATTCAAACCACCGTGGTTTCAGTCGCTTCCATTTCTCAGTTTTTAAGAGATAATCCCAAAACGGTAAACTTGATCCTTCTAAAAAAAACCCCTGCAAATTATTACACAATTAGTACTACTCCTCCGAGACCCATTCCATTTGATTCAGCATCGAAAAATACTAGAAACCATACAAAACATGACCTGACTACAATGAACTATGGAAACTAAATATTCCCCCGGCGCCAGGCGCTTGTAAACGTCTGAAGGCATTTATGATTCGATGTAGGGGTGTGCGGAGGAAGAACCGGCCTCATTGGCCCTAACCTTCCTCCACCCCGTCGGGCAAAAAGAGCCGCAGAAATTGGGACCCAATCCAGCGAACCTTCGGCGATTGTTACGGGTGGTTTTTGACGAGACGGGGGGGAGGGAGGGAGAGCTACCGTTTGATTGTTCAATGATGGTTGTGACAAAAGTATGAGCACCTCAATAAAATCAGAAACCTTAAGCTCCGCCACTTTTTGTCTAAACCAAGTTCAAATAAATTGAGTGACAAATATTTTGGATTACCATTCATAGTGTGAAAAAATACCACTGTTTTGTTATGCATTCGATGACTCACTTATCGACATTAAATTTGAGAACAGTTAGCTTAATAAGAAACGATCTGTAGTGCGTCCCACTTTCATGTGTTAACCCTACCTGGCGTTTCTTGGTCTTACGGAATAGTAAGCGCCACAAACAAACCGAACTCTCAAATCACCGCCGAATAACTCTGTTAAGGATGAAATGATCCCTATGAGTTCCAACCGTTCCAAATCTGCATGGCAGTCAATAGTTTGTTACATCCCCAAAACTAATCCCATCACAGAATAATTTCGTAAGAGATTCATGAGTTTCTTTCGAGTTTGCTATATTTTTGTACAGACACTCTCGAAAGGTTCAGCTGTCGTGAATGAGGTAGCTAGAAGCAAAGTTGAACGGTGGCGAAGGTTGACTTCCTCAAAGGATAACCGCCAGGACCCTTTGTCACTCGAGCAGGTGACCTTGTTTCATCCAAGATCCGTTCTGTTCGGAACATTCCACCTTCGAAAATCACGTCATTTTTTTCCCTTTAATAATGAACGTTGAACGTTTCAAAGGTAAGTTTGTAATCACTTTAATGACGGTGGTTGCCGGAAAAGTTATATTTTCTGCCGCGCCCGATGTCGTTTCTCTTCCAGGAGCAACTGTCCTGAGCTGTAATAGTCTAGTAAGTGTTAAGGACACATTCAATTGCTCAGGAGACCTTTCTCTTATTATCACTTCGCTCTCACAAAACAAGTGTTGATAGTTCGACTCATTTGAGGGATTTAATTGTATTTCCTAGTTGAACTGAATCAGTTACCGCTAGAGAAAACGTGTTTCGTTGCTCTGCGACTGTGGATATGGAGCTACCGTGTAACTACTAGCTAGGTCATCTAACTACTCAAACTATGGACGGCGACATTTATTGAGTGGTGATGGGTTTATCGCTTTTTTTTAATCGAAGAATCTGGCGCATAGGCAATCGTCAGTTTCAACTGTCAAACAAGTATGGGGAACATCAGATGGTGGAATTATGATCGTACGCTCCACTTGAAATCACTATTTGCGAGACAAATTATTATATTGAAACGCTGTAAGAAAATCTATTGTGCTAATTTTCGAAACTACGTGTCAGGGTCCACCAGTGGACGACGATCTTACTTGACAGACACAGGAACCTAAAGGAAAATCAAGTTGTGCGACAGTTGCGGGTGTCTTGCTCCGTTCAACGAACTGACGGAAACATTTACAGAGAACGGTATATATGAATTAACTAGTTGAAAACAACATGTGAGTTTGATAAAAATCGTGAAAGCCGTTTGATTTTGTTTACTCTAAAACCTCTGTGTTCTTCTTTGGCTTATATCTTCGTTTCACAGACGTATTTAGGGAGAACAAAAGCCAAGTATTGATCAATAAGCATAGTTTGAGAATTAAATCAAAATAGTAATGCATCAAACTCTGGTATTTTGAGACACTTTCGTTTCCTTCTCCCCCTTCCCATCACCTTACTCTGCCTCTGAATAATATCGACAAATACAACAAAAAAAGGTTGGCGCAACGCATAACTTTCCTCCCCCCCCCCACGTACACTCGTTCATGTGTTTTTGCTTAGTTCGTACTGGGTGCAGTTACTCATAACACGACCTAATAGATGGAACTGTCAACATGATTGTTTTGGAGTGGTTCGTGTGTAGAGTTCTGGGATTATAAACTGGGAGATTTTTTCTGTTCTGATTGTCAAACTGTGCTTTGCCGTTGCGTTATTCTCGTCTTTTCACGCAAGAATGATAATCTTCGCCGCCCCTTTATGAGAAAAAGAAATTGTTGGGGCTTTGATCGCCATGATAACTATAGTTAGTTTTGGATCAATTTCCATCATGCAAATATTTTGGCATATCGGCACTCAATATTTGAGCTGATCTGGTCCTGGCGTTCTCCCTCAATCTTGTTCACAGACACACATTTTCTCAAATTGTGTTTACCGCACTCAGAAGCCTCTAACAGGTAAAGTTCTTTAGAAACTACATAGAAACTGGTTACAGAACTTTTTACTTTCCTTGGCTCTACGAAGTAGGAAGGAGAGTTATGTAATCGGCTGAAAAAAAAATTTTGAGTTTTCTTCAGATCTTTACGTTTCAGAACCTCCTGAGTCCGAAAAACACTATTTGGGAAAATGGTCTGTGTGTCTGTGAACGGTTTTTAGAGAAAACCACTGTACCAAATCACCTCAAACTTCATATTTCGCCCGTAAGTTACCATGGGACGCCAAAATAAGGGTATGAACAAAATCCACCGAAATTTAACTATAGTTATCATAGTGATCAAAACACCAAATATGTTTTTTCTCAAAAACGGCTCTAACGATTTTGATTAAATTTTTTATATTGATAGCTTTCAATAAGGCAATCATAGCATCAAATTCCCATTTGTGGGAAAATGACGAGAGCAGCACAATAAATTACCAAAACATTCGACGAAATCGAATTTAGCGCGGTTTATAGATAAAACAATTGTACCAAATCAGCTGAAACTTGATGTCTAGCCTACGGGTTACCATGGGACGCAATAATGAGGGTATGGGCAAAATCCACCGAAAGTTAACATTTTTGATATTTTTGGTTAAATTTTGATATTAGTATTTAGCGTGCGTGTTTTCATATTAAAATTCAGTTTTTTCTAGATACTTGCGTTTTTTGTTTATTTTAATATTATGATTCAGTTCTTTTCGACCTTCTTTTGGGTTTCATTATGATATTTTTCGATGCTGAATCGAACAGGATGGATCTCGGAGCATTAAGCTGATTATCCGAATAATAAACCGTTGTGTAATAATTTGCAGGGTTTTTTTCTTATAAACTCCGCTGGAACTCTTGTAGAATGTAAAAAAAATTGGTATTGGCGGCGTCGTTGGGAGGCGAGCGAGCGCGGGTGGTTTTTTAATGAGACGGGCGGGGAGGGAGGGAGTTCAAACGACGAAACGTTGACTTCTGCTGTAGTTCCCGCGTTGTACTGCGTTTCGTTAATTTTTTTAACCATTTTTTGCCCATTACAACCACAGGCTTCGTCCGATCCGATTGCCGAGATGGCGGGCACAACTAGATACCAAATCGGACTTTTATGCGAAAGAACGAATTTTTTAGACCACGTTAAAGGCACAAAACGGCCCGGACGGCGGACGGACATTGCAAATTTGGAATCTCCAAGTCTTGAAATGTAAAGTATCAAATTTTGAGGGGGGGTTGTAAAAAATTTTTCGTGACCAAAAACATAGGGTTATTATTCAGAATGAATAATAAACCAAAAATCCCCCACCTCAATCGCTACTGCCGTTCTCCCGCTACTCTGACTACAGAGACACAAATTTATTATATTTTTCATTCAGAATAATACTCCAATATCTTGGACAGGAGATTTCTACAGCCCTTCCAAAATTTGATACTTTGCGTTTCAACGCTTGAAGATTCCGAATCTGCAATGTCCGTCCGCCGTGTAGGCCACGCTTTGTCTTTAACGGGGTCCAAAAAGTCTATTCCTTCCCCTAAAACATCCATTTGGTGTCTAGTTGTGCCCACCTACGTAGCAATCCTATCGCACAAAATCCATAGTTATTATCAGCGAAAAAAAAAAATTGACAAAGTGGCCAAAAATGAAATGTTGATAGTTTTATTGCGTGTTTGGTATCGTTTTCTGGGTAGTTTTCGATGCTGAATCGTCTTACATGTGTTGGACCGCGTGTAGATGGAAAACAGTTAAATCGCTGAGAATATACTGAAGAAAATTCTACTACTTGAAGTTGCTCGCGGGACAACGCAGTGAAAGTTATCGTTTCTCTCTGGCCTGCGGACCGCGATACTTCCCATCTCCCGTCGTTGTTCCGTTGTAGTCGGGTCTGCTTCGTATCGTCTTTTCTAGTATTTTCCGATGCTAAATCGAATGTGATGGGTCTCGAAGGTGTGAATTAATCTAATGATTCATGAACCTAATACATTGTGACCTTGTAATAATTATTTAATCCGTATTGATCATCGAACAAGACTTCTGGAGCGTTTTAGGAATTGTTCAAAACAAACCCCGTTCTTACGAGGGTCTCGTAGGTATGCCAATTTTCCAAGAAATTGTGCAACAACGGAATGGATTTGTACGCCGCTCCATTTTTCCGCTTCAAATGAGCTGAAATTTCAGCCGAAAGCGGGCTCTCTCCTGGAATTTTTTTTTGGAAGCAACTCCTCTCAAAATAGCGTTAATGTCCTGTAACACTAATGGCAAGGAATTCCTGTGATGGCATTGTTTGTTTGTTCAAAACAAAACCTTTTATATTTTCTCGGCTGTACTCTTAAAATCGTATAATTTGTTTGTATATCTTATACGTGTGACACAAACGGAAGAACTGGATAGATAAGTATCATTAAGGGGAGCGCCAGGAAGAGCTGTCCCTTAGAAGTGATCAGTTCTTGTTCACAACTTTCTACCTCGTAAAACAATTTCTCGTCGTAACCAGCATCGCTTTCTCTCGGAATGCCACAGCATTTAGAAGTGGACCGATGAGGAAATAAAACCGCTAGCGTCGTAACTGGTAAGTTAAATTTTGTCAACCATTTTGAAGGGCAAATGTGTCGCCAGGAGCTCGCGAAGCATCCCATTTCGCCCAATCCCTGGATTTTAAATAGAACGTTGCGTAGTTGTGGGGCCCTAATTGGTGTGAACTTGGAATTGTGTTCGATAAGCTCGTAGACCTACATATATATTCGAGAGACAGAGTTTGGGACTCTGGAAGGTACATATTCGAAGAAAACTGTTTGCTGATTAAATAACTCTTCATATAGAGTAAGAAAATAATAATAGAAATTATTTATTTATTTTTTCATTTAAACTGACATAAATCAACATTTTAATTTTTATTAAAAACAGTTCTTTTTCATGAATGAATAGTTAAATATATATTTTATGTTTATATTCTCTTAATAAAATGTAATTTCTCCATTTAAAAAAATATGTAATCTTCTTTTTTATTACTAAAAGTTAAATATAATTATTCATTTTTACATGTTTACCAATAAGATTGAGTAAATTTAATTACAAATATTTCTATAAATCAAATTGATTGACTTTTTCAATTAATATATGTTGGTTTTTTTCTCGTTTAGTCATTGTTCCTGCTCTTAAACCAATCAGTATCGCGTTCATCTCAAAATGTTTACTGCACGATGATCACGTATTCTAATTACTAAGCGCTCCTTATTTTGTTTCACACTGTCCACCCGGTTACGTCAAATGTCGAATTAAATCCCTTCAAAGCAGCGGTTGCTTGAACACTGAAAAAATTCCTGGTAGTTTGTGGACTCTGGCTCCTCTAAACTCGAACAAGTAGCGCGTAACCGTTTCGTCATACCGACGCAAGTAACGCTCTCATACGTCACATATCGAATCGTTAATTATGTCAGTTTGATTCTCAGTCTCCTTAGCGTATACATGTGGTGTCGAAGGATGACTGGGCGGTTGTAACAGTTCAACAGCTGACCGTTGGGGGCGTTCAAGTCACGAATAAATAACAATAAACGTTTGAAAACTGTTAAAAAACAAAAAAAAGCCAAAAAAAAATGGTGCCCTTTTTCTCTCACGGCGCTCTTACGATTGGAAAGTCATCGTCGTTTGAAAAGAGAACTTACAATCTCGTCTATTCATACGGAACTCCAATCATGAGTAACGAGCCCTTCTTCAAAAGGCTTTTCTTGTGTCGGAAACCCATTTGTTAACGATACGTGAGGGTACGGACAAACATCGGTCGAAAGGCAAAATGGAACACTATTTAAAAAAGACCATAGATCCATGGATTCTTGGTTGGTACCACTAGGTTGCGCGTTGGTTTCTCGTAGCCTGAGTTGTACGAACGAGAACGAATCATCAAGCCCGTTCTTGGCACACAGCTCATCCGATAAGCGAATTCCCTTACTAACTTGTTCCCAAAGAGAAGAACTTGGTTCACTATTTGCCATTTTCTGCGTTGTGATCAGCCAGAAAATACTTTCGTACGTTCTAGGAAGGCGAAGTAAAAATTCGCTGCAAACTTTAATGCAGAACTTTTCTCTTCGTTTCTGCTTTTTAAGAGCTTAAAAATAGGCCGTTTTTGTGTCGCCGTGAGTCGCTTTCTTGCTCTTCAGCGTTTGGTTGAACTCCAGACAAAAAATACTACTAAAATCCCGTTGTGCCCAATTAAAAGCTGCAAAATATACAAAATTGTAATCATATTCGGTTTAGCATAAAATATAAATCGAAGTGAATCCTTCACTAGTGTTTTTACTTTCCATAGTAGTGGTACGGAAAGTTGAGTAATCTGTTGGAAAAATGTCTGGTTTTTTCGATCTTCACTTTTCAAGGGCTTCCAAGTCTGAACCCCCCCATTTGGGGAACTAAGCTGTGAGTCTGTAAACGCGATTGAGAGACAACGGCTGAACCAAATCGGCTCAAATTTGCTAATAGACGCCATGAGAAATCGGATGAAATATTTTTGCTCCCCCAATTTTAGTTCGCTGGCTGACTCGTTGCAAAAGTTATCAAGCGAAGTGACAGATATGTAGGCGTATGTATTAAACAATCTAAAAATAGAGTCAAGTAGAGGACATTTCACTGATATTGCACTTTTTATTACATACTGCTCTTAGGACGAAAAGGAACACTTAAAATACTGAAAGGGTTGCTCCCGACGCAACATCCGATAGCTCCCAGATTGCTGTGTATGCCTTTTATATGTTTTCTCCTTAACTTTGAAATAAAAGGACAGATCGTGTAACAAATAGTGGTCTTGAGGTTATCAAAACATGTGTTAGTTACATAATTAGAGAATTAGGTGGAAAAATAGCATAACATGGTGTAACTTAATTTACCTGTACTAAGGGAGGAGTTGTTCGAGCTTTACCCTAAGGGCCCATTTGTAATTATACTCTTGATCTTTTCGCAATGCGTACATTTGCATTATCTAACGAGGCCGGCATTACTCTTTCATTTCTTATATGCCACTTCGTCACTTAAGGGAAAATTTTATCCTAATAATGTAACAGTGTAGGAGTATTATTAATGTGTGGGCTGATTGATTTGTTTGTGATTATTTTAATTCAATCAGCTCTCCATTCATTTGGGTCATTCAATGTTCGCTAATTCTTGTGTTTACGAATTGTCTTTCCTCGATGTTTCAGATTCCAGGGGAGCTTCCCTTCTTTGAACACAATTGCGTACGTAACTTGTCAGAACCTCTCAGCTGAACGACACGGCACTGCTTTCTATTTTGACAACAGCTGTGTTGTTACCTGCACATTTTATAAATTACCTGTTATTATAAAGCACAACGCACATCCTTTCACTTCGCTTCTTTTATTTTTCACCGCTTGATGGGTAGGAGGTGGAGATGTTTTTTTTATTAGAACGCCTTCCTTATCACTGTCTATAGCGCCGTTCTCCCCGGTATTCAACACCCCCCTCCCTCCCTCTGACCAACCAACTTGGAAGTTGATGCCTTCCAACTATCGCTCTCTTTCTCTACCGTCTCTTGTAAAGTATGCCATGGCCCATCCTGAAGTTTTAATACGGATATATGGAAAAGAGAAATTGGCAGGTTTCATTCAAGTTGCCTAACGAATGACACTTGTCAGTGCTCGTATGACTTAATAGGAACTGAAACTGAACAGTAAACATCTAGATTCAAATCTATAATCTATTGAACTGGGATAACAAGACGCAAAACATTTGACAAGAGCCGTTGAGACTGTCTGGCTGTCTGAGATATTTCGTCATAGCCGGCGTTAATATCATGTATTTCATAGCCTCCTTTAGATTGAATAGTAGACCACAGGGATTTCCTGAGCTGCTTCCAACAAATAGGGAAGAAAGGGGAATCCTACAGGTATGGTAAGCTGGTCACTACTGCTTGTGTGACTCGTGTTTTATTTTGCCTGTGCCAGGCTGCCGAGCCGCTCCACTGCCTTCACAAGGCAATGAGAAAGACCACGCCACCGTGCCATCCGCGATTGTAGGCTAGCAAATGAGGGGGGGGGGGGTTGTGGCAGTTCGTGGGCAGTTTGGTTCGGATCGTGCTCAGTTCGAAAAAGGGTAAAGTAATCGGATAAATAGCGGAATCCTGGAGAAAGAAGGTTGGGGCCTGTGTCTTCACCCTGAAGTTCGCCGGAGCAGTGACACCAGACTGGAGTCAACGTAGCAAAAAACAAATAATGAACCTAACTAGGTCGTAAGGCATGACCCTGGCGCGTCTACGTACACTCTATTCCACTTCTGACGTAGGAATACAGGACAGCGTAGGACGTTGAAATTTCCTCTTTGATGAAGATGTTGAGGGAAGGAGAGAGAAAATGTAAAATAGAAAAGAAATTGGTTTCCTAAATGGCTGAAAAGGAGGACGTACAAGATAAAAGGTCCTTTCTCGGATACGCGGAAGACTATCACGTCAAGACCGTTACTAATTTTTTCGACATTCTGTTTTCGAATTCGCGTCTGCGAGCTACATTCCCTCGACTAGCAGCCAACCCCCCAGCCATTCTGCCATTCTATTTCAAACTGCTGTTAGTGTACCAAAAGCGATCTGCGAGCTTAGGTAAATACCTTGAAAGAAGCATAACATTATCTGCAAAGACAGATAATGTTAAACTGTAATTTAACTATACACTTCTGGCGGCATACCCAGTGCAGCATCAACTGCAAGATACAAAAACAGAAGTGTGACAGAAATTCGACCGATCGTTTTTCTTCTTAGTACGATGTTCACCAACCTACGCGGTGTGGTAAATCCATGATAACGATTATTCACATAACCAATTGATCGCAGGCAGTAGTTTTACGAGGAAAAAAATTAGATGCTGTTTCTCCTTAAACAATTGATAGTTAAGCAGCACTCAAATGTTGAGTGTTTTCCTACTTATGCCACAATCATTGTTGATGAAAGGAAGGTAAAACAAAGACCGCACAGAATCTCAAAACCCATCTATTTTTTTTCTTGGCGCAATAAAACTGTTGAAGAAATGATCGTATTGGAAACACTCTCCTGCTGTGTTCATCCTGAAAAATGCGTTCTTATATTATCATTGGCAGCGTGCGTTTGTCCTTTCGAAGATGCGGAATTCAGGAACTTTGCCGAGATGCCGAATAAGTCACCGTTGAAATTTCCGCCCTGCGTTCCGAGAAGGTACACAGTCACGGAAGCCTTGAAATTTCTTTCCCTGCACTGAGACTGACCGAAAGGATGAGTCACGAAAATCCAAAACACCGGCGATTTTTTTTTTTTTCAAATGTCGAGAGCCGCACGCTACCGTTACCTGGAGGACCACAGCATCGGAACCGTCTGTGTGTCAAGGTCTCGGCGAATTGCTCTACGAAGCGCAACGGTCGCGAAATCTTCAGGCAACAGTTGTATGACGTTGGCGAGTCGTCATTGACTCATTCATACCTTCCAACGACTCGCTCGCGCTTTAACCGTGGGATTTACGAAAAATAATTCAAGCATTGAGAATAAGGGCGTTCGTTGCATTGTGTACATCTCAACGCGCTATTACACTAACTTGTTAGTCAAGAACAATTGAGGTTATATTCCACCGCTTTCCTGCGAATCGCCAATTACAAAACTGACAATCATTGACGCTAGATAATTGCCAAGACAAGGTATAAAACGATTCTTTTTATGGAGAAGAATTTTCCTAGCTATCATATTCCACTTAAACTTTCCGTTCCGTACTTTGCTGTTTGACTACATTTGCTCCTAATTCCTGGTAAAGCTCCAAACTAATGGCCGCAATTATGTGGTTTAGGTTACACAAGCATTTTCGTACCATCAAACCATAACCAGCATCATCTAAGGAAGCTAATAAAATTACACTTCTGACGCGGTGTGTAATAAGCATATTGCAAAGTGTACATCGAGCGCACTACAGTAAAACTCCCCCCACCACTCTTCCGCCACCCTTTTCCCTTTCCCCAGGACGGCCAGTCCACAGCATGTTGGTGTTCCGAAAAGCCCTACGTATTTTGTAAAAAATGTATATTGTTGTACCTTAATGTATTTTCAAGTGAAGTTTTCCATTCCAACTTTCTGTTCGTCTAGCTGCGAAGTAGAAAGAAAAGTATTAAAACAAATATCTGGTGCGTTGCAACTCACAACTTTCCTTAGCTCTACAACAATTCACTTTGTACATGGCTAATTCTATTTAATCAATTCATTTATCACTCAGTCCCTTTGAACTTGGTCAAACAACAATTCACGGTAGCAAAAAGCGGTAGCGCTTACAGCTCCGGAATTTATTCTGCTGCTCGTACTCATTCCAGGACCATTATTGAGCAAATGGTACCCAGAAAATTAATGAGGCTGTAAACACGGATTTTTTGAAGGAGGATAGTAATCACTTTTGCAGAGTTAATGGGTAATAACTATTAGAACTGGTATTAAGCCAAACGGCGGTAGTTGAAATTCAGGAATTTCTGGAGTGAGCCCCATGTATCTCATGAGCGTTTTTAAATAATCACCCTATAGGTATTGGATTGGACTACAGTACCAATTTTCATTAACATTCTACTAACATTCCAGCGGAGTTAAAAAGGAAAAAACCACGGCAAAAACGCTTTTCGTCGAAAATTTTGATAATTTATTGTGCTGCTCTCGTCATTTTCCCACGAATGGGAATTTTATGGTGTAATTATCTTATTAAGAGCTATCTATATAAAAAATTTAATCAAAATCGTTGGAGCGGTTTTTGAGAAAAAAAATTTGGTGTTTTGATCACTATGATAACTATAGTTAACTTTCGGTGGGTTTTGTTCATACCCTTATTTTGGCGTCCCGTGGTAATCTGCGAGCGAGATATCCAGTTTGAGCTGATTTGGTACGGTGGTTTTTTCTAAAAATCGTATACAGACACACACACACACACAAACACACAGACCATTTTCCCAAATAGTGTTTTTCGGACTCAGGAGGGTCTGAAACGTAATGATCTGAAGAAAACTCAAATTTTTTTTTCAGCCGATTACATAACTTTCCTTTCTACTTCGTAGAGCCACGGAAAGTAAAAACATTTTGAGTTGTCTTCAGATCATTTGAGAAAATCGTTTGTGAATGCGACTGCGTTGAGAACTACTGATGGGCCGAAGGAACCCAAGGAGGGGATAACGGGGTTCCAAAATAAGGGTGGCAGAATCAGAACAGAACTAACTGTAATTATGCAGCAAATACTTTTTGGGAAAATTCTCTGTGTGTGTATGTGTATCTGTGAACGATTTTTAGAGAAAACCGCCGTACGAAATCAGCTCAAACTTTATATCTCGCCCGCAGGTTACCATGGGACGCCAAAATAACGGTATGAACAAAATCCACCGAAAGTTAACTATAGTTATCATAGTGATCAAAACACCAAATATTTTTTTTCTCAAAAACGGCTCTAACGATTTTGATTAAATTTTTACATTGATAGCTCCCAATAAGGCAACAATTCCATAAAATTCCCATTAGTGGGAAAATGACGAGAGCAGCACAATAAATTATCAACTTTTTCGACGTAATCGATTTTAGAGTGGTTTTTAGAGAAAATGATCTAACGTAAAGCGTTGTTTGACCAAGTTCGAATTAACTGAGTGATAAATGAATTGAGTAAGTAGGAAAAAAGCCATGTACATGAGTGGATTGACGGAGAGCTAAGGAAAGTTGTGTGTTGCAACGCTCCAAATATTTTCTGCGTACGGCTAACGGTTTTAATTAATTTTGTGTGTGTAGATAGTTCCAAATAAAAAGTCAATACCACAAAATCCCTCCTTGTGTTGAAAATGGCGATTGCAAATTATCGAAACAAGAAAATCGATTTTAACCCATTTCGCATTATAAACTCCGCTCTACGATTTAAAAGAATCTTATCGCATTCTCAAAATTATTGTGGTAGGACAATAATAAACTACCTACTTTATGTAGGTTTAAAGAGCTTCATTAGATTAGACTAAGTCGACTAGACTAATAATCTAATAAACTAGTTACTATAGACAATATGTTAGGAGCAACCCCCAGAAATTCCCAAGACGGCGGCTCTTCAATGAAGCTCATGGAATGAGTATCAGCAACGCAATAAATACTTACCTACCAGTTCTTACGTAAAGTTACTGAGTAACTAATGTGTAAAGTCGAGGCGATCGCTTAATATGCGTGGGGAAGAAATTTAGGTGATATTCTTTTGTGAAACTGATCTATTTCCTCTAACTAGCGTAATTGTCAAGGAATTCCATGTTCAAACGTTATGGTAAAAAGTGTCAATCCTTGTTTTTGAAAATCGAGGCGTTTCTATATTTCGCTGATGATGAAATGTGTACTGTATTGGGCCGGCTATTATTATTTTTATTTGCAATATTTAAGGTGATGACTACAGAATTTAAATAAGCGTAAATGATTAATCATCCTCCAGAGTGAGGGAGGATCGGGGAGGGTGAATCATTCCTACCCTTCGGAAGTAACCTTGGACGTAACCTACAACTTAAAAGCGAAAGTGTTGAACCATCTTGCGTGAATTGTGGGGGTTGAGAAATCGATAGAATTTAGTCATGATTGACGAAACGACAAATTTTTGTTTGTGTACAATGCGAAAGCGTTACAAATCGTTGTTCTCTTAGTTTTGAAGTCACTGTGGTACCAATTTCTATTTATTACTTATAATGTAAATTCTGCTAATGTAGTTGATTCATCGGGTAGTTTAGCGAAGGTCGCGTACAACCGCATCACATCCTGAATTCAACCCTTGCGCGAGGTCTGGTGTTTCCCAGCGCATGCGCCGTTTGTCCAATCCTCTACCACCGCCCTGGTTGGCGTCCTTCCCCCGGCCGAAGACTTTCCCTTATCGTTCCGTCAGTCTTGAGTCGCTCCTTCGTCCTGCCTCTTGTCGGGGAGTCCTCTTAGTGGCTGTAGGATAACGAAGTGTTTCATTCAAATTTTCGTTCAATTCTACCTCCTTTCTTCTTCAATTATTTTTTCGACTTTTGAAGAGTCGAGTGTGATCGTTCGTGTGCTCTTCGATTATTCAATAGTTTCAGTTCGGTACATTTTTCGGCATCCGGAATTTTTGGAAGGCCTTTGGAGGTTTTGAGGATTACCAATTGTCACGTAATTTTGAAAAGGTGAGTCCCAGTTTTGTTTTAAATAGGTACAGGCAAACATTTTTTGAAAATTGATATCATTGTTAACTAAATTCAAATTTTATCTTAAAACCTGTTTAATCAGCGAGTACCACGAATTGAAACTTCGTAGGCATCAAGTATTGTATTGTTTACCGCAAAAAATCAAATTGGTTCCAGACATTCAATGTAAATGAAATTATTATTCTAGTGCCTAAATGTATTTCAACGTAAATTCACATCCTGTTGGAAAAAGCATATATGCAAACTGACGTCATAACCGGACAATAATTGTAGATATTTAAAGGTACAGAATTGACATTTCGTTATTTCAACTACTGATTATGTTTTTACTGATGTGAGAGCCACTTCAATTTCGTAATTCAGTTTTGAGAGCTGACCTGAGATGTACTTGTCAAAATATGTTCAAATGTTCGAGCAATCTGTTAATCACTGACCTACAGGTACAAAACCAGAATACTTAAAAATTAGGCACCCCGCCTGTACAGGATAGAGGAGAGCTTGAAGAGTTACAAGTTTTAATTATGACGTCTTGTAGATCACAGTTGTCATGCCTCTTCAAGTACTCTCCTCATCAGAACAGAACCACCAACGAATATTCTATTGAGTTGCATTACGAAATCGAAAATTAGAACCTGTGACTTCAGCTTCAACGTTCCGTTTTAGAAAAAGTCATAAACGAATTAAATTAAATCATGCGCATTACTATTTAAATTATGAAACAGAGGTCTTGAACCACTTGTCCTAATTTCGGTAAATTACACGACGGCCTCGACTACTGCCCACTCGACCGTTCAAATCACCAATGTCTTCAGTCTTTTCTTCGGCGTTGAAGTCAGCTCAAGATGGTGTTGACATCAACTTTGTTTAAAAGATGTTGAAGAATCGCGATCTATCTAACAGATCCAACTCCTCCATACAGTAGTCCACCAATTACTAAATATATGAAAAGTAATCGAATCGATACGAAGAACTCAACTTCAAAGAACTTTGTAGTGATCACGTGAAATTCCGAAATGAGAGCTGGTCTGAGGAAATGAAATTGTCCACGAATTCGTGTGTTAGAACATAAAACAGCGATAAGTAATCATTCACGGGAAGTATGAATCAAAAAGTCACTCTGCACAGTGCTTCAGTCAGCCGCTTATTGATGGAGCTCCTTAAATTTATGAGTCTCATAATGTTATAATTTTACTTCATTTCAAAAACAGAAATGTCCACTATTTTCGTTGAATCAGTGATAGTTTTACGAGTATATGGGATAACTGATCAGGAGATGAGGTAGTGAAAATAACGTTTTCTGGTTTTTCTTTTACAAACCAAAAACCATGAGAATTAAAAAAAAGGTTGAAAATTTAATGCCCTAGTGAAGCAAAACGCCCCCTGCAACGTTGTGCCGCCATTTTGCAACCGCTGTAATTAAATTTGAAAGCGGGCATTTCTTGCCACGATGACGAAATCTCTCAACCCTCATTGGTTCCTGCTATGAATGGTTTAGCTATTCGTTGCGGACCAAACAACGTGTTTTTCCACTCCCAATTGAGAAAGCAATCGAGATACAATCTTATTATTCCCGTTGAAATTATAATTCCTACTAAGAAGAAATAATTGAATTATAATAATTGAAGAAATTGAACAGGAAATAACGACTAATTTGTATTTACGTAATTGGAAGTCTGTTGGAGTCGTAAAGTTCCTCGAAACTTGAAATGTGTATCCTGTTTTTGAAAAATTGTGCTAGTGTAATGTAGTAAGGCGGTCTTTGGTTACAATCGTGCACTTAACTAGATATTGCCACTTCCTTCATTTACACTTTACTGGTTTCTGTAGATCAAATCACCAGTTCCGAACCGCCTTTTGCTCGATAATTGTTTACCTAAATTGAATACAGGCGTTTATTTCACTTAGCTGTACTTCAAGCACGAACAAGTTAATGTTAAAAACCATCTTAAGGCCATTTTTTACTGTCATATTGTGGTGAAATACGATTGTTATAAATATGTACTACGAACCAGATTTTTCTGGTCTTGTGTCACAGGTTTCAATAGTTTTTCGAAGATACATTTCCGAATGTTGAGCTACGGTCAGTTCAAAGGTCGTAGATATGAATAGAATCAGAAGTTCAGTCCGGGAACTTGAAGCAGGATTTGCGTAGACGACTGGATTTTTTTGTTAACACAGAACATAATCCATTAGAGAGACCGAACAGTTGACAAGAAACTCTCCTGCTTAGAAATAGTGAATCTGTTAGAAAAAAAACGAGGTATTCAAATCCGCATCCGGGTATTTCAGCACGTTTTTGCTACGCTAAGTCCCTAGAAAATGCTAATACCATTTAGAAACTAAAAATTATCATAGGCGAACCGACGAATTCGGTACATTGACCGATCGCTCTCAGTTGACAGTCGAAGCGAATAAACGTGTAGGAGAAAGACTAAAGGCGCCATCCAGTGACTTTATAATAACCTGCCATCGAGAAGAAAAATTATCCAATCTTCTTTACCTCAGATGGCCATGAGAATTTGTCGACACGTTTTTGTTTTTTTCGTGAACTAAATTCCGTGTTTGAACCGATAAAGTCGTACTTGTTACTTTCTTTGTTTTACTAAGATTGCGAGGTTTTCCAGCGACGCAAAAGTTTAATTTGTTGAAAAATTAATGATCAGTGGTGATCCTACCAAGATCTGTCAGAGTAAAGTTGTTCATTTAATTTATAAAAAAGATTTATTAAACAAATTCGGTCGATTCCAAATGGTTGGTTTGGGAGTTGTAAGAAAATAGTTAGTTTTCACAGTGGTTTAGTACTATTTTAGATGCAGCTTTTGTTATAGTCTGATCTTATTCTTACAAAAAAGGTAACCGTTACCGCTTCTCAAGAGAAAACAGATTGTCGGTATTGGTTCTCATGATACACACGATGGAATGTTTTCCTCTGAATTGTAACTACCGGCTATTTCAAGTGTTTGCTATAAAATGTTCTTAAAATGTACAATATATTGCCAGGACATACTGTCTTCTGTATTTGTTCGGAGAAAGCGCTGTTGTTACATAATCGAGGCAAAATAAAATACTGCCGGTCCGCTGGAATTGTCTGCTTTCGATGAGGGCGAAACAACAAAAACGTGGTTTGAACAACTGGAAATGAGCGGACAGTCTGACACAGGTATGAAATGAAAGGGTGCGAGAATTCGGAAAGCTCGAAGAGAGATCGGTACATAATTGGTGTAAGAGGCGCTTTTCATCTCAGGTAATCAGTTTATTCAAAAAAAGACAAGAGGAAAGATGTGGGTTGACTTTCGAAATATTTATTACCAAATTGTATCCTGAAGATTTCTTGACAGCTTATGATGTGAGGTGGTGAGAGGCTTCCTGCCGAATGGATTGGCACATGGGAGAAGAGTTTTTGTAAATTATCGTTAGACAAATCTTACTGGTGCTCGAGAGGGCGTGCTGTCGTAAATGTAAGAATTTCGTAAAGCTCATTCATCCTTGACGCATCTGGATCCCGGTCACTCGACCCCAACTACCGAATACCATTGTAGCCGATTCGATCAATTACCGCATTCGTGATATGCCACCTGTATTTTTACATTCTTTGGCGCCACTTAGTAGGAAGAAAAGTTGTATTGTCGGCTGACACATTTTGTTGAGGGCATCGTTACGTTTTAGGGCTACGGAGCCCGAAAAACACTATTTGGGAAAACCGTCTGTGTATGAACGTAAAAATGGCGATACCGAATCGAGCCAAAACTCACAGCTGCCCCTGCTGGTTAACATGGGACTAGAAAATAACGGGATGTTTAAAATCGGTTAAAACCCTATAGTTACAGTCAGCATAGTGTTAAAATATTACATTTTTTTCTCGAAACCATATTTTTTGAATGGGCAGTTCAAAAAAAGTTGACAGTAATAGTAAACTTTCATCTACGGGTAAATGACGAGAGCTGCAAGACAAACTTTTAATAAAAAATAGAGTTTACCTTAGGTTTTTCCTCATAAATCCCCCGCTCATATGATACATTATGAGAAAAATGAGTATTGTTGTCTATCTAATACAGGAAAGTCGATTTGGCTTTACTAGCTTCTTTCATTATTTGTTCAGTTATGCTTGTATGCCACGAAAATCGTGTTGATTGTCCGCTGGGCTACCTACACTATGGAAGTTTAATGAAGGTAATCGCAGATGTAGGAGCAACTCATACTTTCGAATTACAGTAGTTTTTTTCAATAAATTTTTCCGCGTTTTTATTGTGATCCCAAAACAGCAAACACTCCCTAAAAATCCTGTTTCTATATTGTATACTTTCTGTCAACTTAAGTTTTATCATTTTATCAGGTTCATGTAAACTAAGTGTAAAGTGGATTAGTTGGTAGAGCGATGAACATCACTGAATCTACGCGAGGCCGAAGAAAGCACCGGAAATTTTTGTCTGATTTCTGGGAGACGATTCAATACTTTTTTCTGACTTTTTCTTGAAATTAGTGGTTGTGTGTGTGAGAAGGTAGTTTGGAGTTTCCTCAACAATGAAGTCTATTACTGGGCGGGATGACCTAGCGGGATGGTAATTCTAGGGAAAATTACCGTACACTCGGGTCCCCGCCGTATTGCTCCTGTTCGAAAAAGGAAGAAAGTTACTTTTGCAAAATGGTGGGGCGGGTTATGAAACAAACCTCGTTTGACGTAGCGCTGTCCAATAATTTTTCGCCGAGTCCGTGTCGGCCGGTTATCGAGGAATTTTTTTCGAATAAGACGAAGTCCAAATGGAAGGAACGATCAAAAGCGGCGTTTGACTTCTCGTGTGCTTTCGGGCCGACTGCCTTATTGAGGCCGGTTCATCTGGAGAGACTCTCTCCTCCTGGACGAAGCACTTTCGGTTTCCATTCACCTCCTCGACAGACCTCACAGGTGTCTACGGCTGCCTTTTCGTCCCGCTTCCAATCCAGCAGCTTATAGCGACCGCAACGTAAACTGTGGATCTTTGGGTGTGTAATCGCAATCTCCCAGCGGATGAAAGTAGATTTCACCGAACGATTTCGAGTCGATTCTTTCGCATTGGTCGCGAAATACCCAGTAAAACTGCTAGTAACGACCTTTTAGACCTTCCCGCATAACATTCGAGGAGAGGTTCCAAATTTTAAATCGTACCTATCAGAAATTTATAGGAAAAGTCATTATACTCGATGATTCATTACATTTTGTAAGTGTAATCACATTAAAAACCTCCGGGCACCAAATGAGGATTTACTTCAAGGGCTTGTCCAGACCTGCCTCAACAGCTACTTGTTCTCAACATGATCAAGCCCGGCACACTTGCCTATGAGAACTCAGAGCCAGCATTTTATGCTATGATCGTATTGACTCCCTCCCACTTTCTAATATTCTGGAACCTATGATGTAATGAGATATTAATTTCTCTCCCGCATTTATCAGAGACAAAATACGTTGATGTATCTTTTATTACCCAACTTCAAGTCCACATAAGTCCGCGTAAACCACGTTCTTTGGGTATCCCAAGACCAAAGTCATGAACGTTGCTTGCATTGGTTGTTTTGACACTCAACAGAAGTTGTAAAACGTGCAGCGATGTTTTCAACGTTATATAATCCTACGTAGTACGAACCTAGAACCGAATTCATGTCTACATCTAGGCCTTATTCCTCCGATTCGTGCTTCGCAGTTCTGTTGCTAAATTGTGGTTCCCTCTTTGTTAGTCAGGAACGGTTGCTGTGAGAATAGACCGACTTGCTGAGCTGCGGTTAGCCATGGTATTTATTAATTTAGAATTTACCAGCAGGCCGAATTACAATTTAATTTATTTCAAGGAGGGAGGGAGTGAGGACACTAGAATGATGGAAAACGCTCAGGGCTCAAATTTGTGAATGATTGAGAGGGGATAGGGCGGTCGAATGAGCGACTATTGACGGATATGAGTTTGGAAAGAATTTCTGTTTAAGATTGTTAAAGTCAAGTTACGAAAGCCAGCCAATCAACTTATACACAGAAGTGTTGATCGAAAACAAAAATGAAGGATTTTCACTTCTTCGTCAAAAGGTGCTGAATGATCAACCCATTTGTTTGCCAGCGTAAGCAGACTACAACTGAAAAGATACCAAGTAGAGTCCCTTCTTGAACACTTGATGAGGTCTACGGTCTACTATTCATGTCAGCAGCACCTGTGGTAGTTTGGACGTGGCAAGGGGTATAACACAATACAATTCCTGCCCTTGATTTTTAATTTAAGATTTGATTTTAATTTATCGATTTATAATGAACCGCGAAGAAAACCTTTGTTCCTCGCAACAAAGCGACCGACTCGAAAAACAATTCACGACATTTTTTTGCTCTTGATTTTTTCGGAAGTGTAGAAGAATGACTTTTGATTTATTATGGGGCGTAATTAATCATTTTCTACCTGCGTTTCATTGTAGACCGATTGATTTTTATTCGGAAGGTTCCGTCACATTGCGTTAAAACGATGTGAATGGTATCTATTCCTGGTTGCACCGTTAAATTATATAAGATTTTCGTGATTTCATTTCTTGGTTCAACTGTTTCTCCCTTAGCCATTGTGTTTACATGATGCAGAGTTGTTGTTAATGATTCGTGTGTGCGGCTGGTTTGTCCCACCGATGCCCCTTTTACCCCTCAGACGACGCTATTACTTGTAGACACTGGTTGAGAATTATCGACGACTGTTGGTTGTTGTTGGTGTACTGCGGGCATAAAGCAGAGTTTGGTCGGAGACGAAGGTAGTTAGTTGCTTTGCCAAGTAACAGCCAGGGATAATTAGACAAATAAAGCTACATAACTAAACAAACCAATCTCTTTGAAAAGTGTTAGCCGACGAGTGTATACAAAAGAGTAGTTGTAGAATAAATAAGTGTCTGGTCTGAAAGGATTAAATGAGAATCTCTCAGTTCTGCGTTGATCTGCTTCATGTTAAAGTTATGTAACTTGATATATGTATTGTAGAATTAAACAAAACAAAAAAACACGAAAATAAGAAAGTTGTCCTAACACTTGCAGATTTAGTTAATGCACGGGGGAAATGAAGGCTTTCCTACATCTCTCTGAGCAGCAGTACTCGCTAAATGTTCTGTGTAACTGAAATTACGTTTTGAAGCACTATTACGGTCATTTGTTTACTTTATTTTTTCAAATGCTGCTTCACAAGCTCTCAAAGGTGGAAATTGCTATTTTTCTCTTCAAAAGGCTCCTTAAAACGGAGTGAAAAATTCTAGGCTGAAAAATTGGGGGTTCTATTGGTCAAAAAAGGAAAAAAGTAGCAGGGGTTGTGAGGAAATTTAGTTACCTGTCCCTGGTGAGACAGTCAGATTAGAATTCCACTTTGCACTACTCTTTGATCAGGTTGGCAAAGTTTTGAACCATCCATCTCACAAATGCAAAGTACTTTATTCAATTCGGAAAAAGCGAAATTCAGATCTTAACGTTGTAAGGGCCTCTGAGTACGCAGTGTCTCGTGCGACGCATCATACAACCTTTTTTTTTTGTAAATTCCACCCAAATGATTCTGGCTTATTCGGAAAAACTAGAGTCCGACAAAGTACTTACGCGATGAACGTTTAATAGTGCTCATACGATAATTACGAGCACCCCAGAAATTTCGGAATACAAACTACTGTTTCACTTACCGCCTTTTCTCACAGTTCGTAACCAATAATTGCAAATTATTAAACGCAATCCTTCTGAAAGGAAATCATGTAGACAGTTTCTTGAACCACCTGTGCACTTATTGCCCAATAATGAGCGTCGTATGAGTTATGAACTCAATAAATTCCGAAACCCTTGTTTGGGTAGAACATTGAGCTACATTCTACCAAGTTCATATAAACTGAATGAAAAACAAATTTCATTAGGTGCTGGAGTGCTAAAAATCGCCGGATGCACGTACAGCTGAAGAAAGTGGCGTGATGCGTTGCACCGCACATTTAATAGTTAACAATGTTTTGTTATAGTCACAAGGATGTAACGTTATTATTTCTTCCGAAAGAAGTGGCAGATCTAACAAAAATATTTTAATCTCTCTCCAGTTATATACTCGTACGTAATTCCTCAAATTACCTTTCTCATCATGTGTCTTCTTCTAAAGTATCATCCGTTGGCCGCCACGGCCTTTGCCGTTTGCGATGTGGGTAAGGGGTGGGTTCGATCATAAAGGTTAATGGGGTAAAAGGCAATCCGAACAAGAACAAAAGCTTTTGACCAAAGTGGACACGCTCTTAATTTCCCCGCGTTACAAAAGGTAGGTATTTTATTGGCACACGCAACAATGGTCTTGAAAGAGGAACAAAAGTGCACACTGCATAAAATTTCCACAGAAAACAACGTTGAAAGTTCAAAAACGGGCATGAACTCGTTGGATCACAAAGTCGCAGCAATAAAATTGTCGAAGGTTCTATTTGCTCCCTTGTTCATTCCACCAAGAGCGCAATTTATAAAATGGCGCTACCTCAAAATAAACGAAATAAAACCGTATAATAAATAAAGGGAATAAAAGGGAGCTCTGAACTCTAGACTCATCAATTCGAGCGGCGGGAGGTGAGTGCGATCCAGTCGGCTCTTCGTCAATATTTATCAAGCAGCTCCGTCCTATTGTCTTCTCTCGAATGAGAGTAGTGAAAAAAGGCGAGTTCGAAACTCAACGCAGTTTCAAAATAGATGTAAAGTCCGACTGCTGGTTATTTGTAGAAAGGACTAGACGTTTTAATGACGTGTTATTGACCTCTTCATCTGCGTACTGTCAGCGTTTAATCAAATTTCATCATTTAGTGGCGGTTCAAGTAATAGAAAACCTGCTGAAAACATACGAATCAAAGCTAATCCCAAATTACGGGACTTTTAGTTTGGTAGTAATTGTTCAGACGTGCAACACCCTGAGGTGTGACGCATCACACAAATGTCCTCAGCCTTACGTACTTCCAGCGATTTGTACGACTCTACCTACTAACTCATTCAGTTAACGTGATATCATGATATTTTGAGTTCACAGACACACACTGATTTTAGTACTATGTTAACCTACACAGAAGTAGGGCCGCGCACACACATAAACCATTTTTCCAAACGGTGTTTTTTTTACTCAGTAGCCCTTAAAATGTGAAACGGCTACTTGAAACGGGAGTTTGACGTGTATTTATGCGGATGTTTATTAGCTAATGGAAGATTTGTCGTTAAGTAATCAAAATCATTACAGGCTATTTCGGGAAAGGTCTGACAAAATTCCGCTTGGCTTACTTTCCCCCTCCATTACCTCCCTTTGACAGGTATGTTTCTTCTCATGACCGTTCCTTAACCCTCAGATATGAACTGGCAAGAATACATGGAATTAGCTCGTAACCTTATTTTCGTCACAAAAATAACGGACGAGATACACGTGAAAGCTCTCGGTTAACGTGGCGCGATAGACCCACACAGAACAAGTGCTCAAGTTCGGGTTTTCCCACTCTGGAGGCCTCAACAAACGAAACTCGAGTGAAAACTCGTCTTGTTTTCTGGCAGTTACAATACTTTACTTGCTCGTTGAAGAATTCCACGAGCTATCGCCTAAAAACGTGCCCGCTAAGATATGTTTACACCCCAGGCTTCCAAAGTGTTACCCAACTCAACACGATTATTTTGAGTAATACAAAAACGAAAGGCAGTATTTGACTATTCCTTTCGGCTGCATCACGACCGGAACGTGGGCCACCCACTAACTACAGTGCCGCTCGTATTATCGTACTTATAAAGGTAGGTGTTCAATTGGAAGATGAATTGTAGAGACTACAAAGTTGTAGACGACCTTGTCCACGGTGTAGTCAGAGTGGCACGTCGAATGTGTCTACTTCCTCATCTTCCCTTTAGTTAGGCGTCCGAAGACTGTCGTTACCCATCAATAAACTGAATGGTTGGCACGTGAAAAGCCCCTCAACTCCGAGTATCTTCGGTTGTGCCTGTGTGTGGCACGAAGTAACGCGCCTCTTCTCTATTTTCCGTGTTTCTAAGTAGGAAGGAAAGTTATGTAAGACTCACAATTCATACGCGAGTTTTCTTTAGATCTTTCCGTTTTCAAGTCTTCTGAGTTTAAAGGACACAATTTGAGAAGGTTTCAGCTCAAATTTGATGTTCATATTGAAAACTAACAAGCGACGAGAAAACAAGATTATGAACAAAATCCAACCAAACCTAACTCACCGTGTTGTCGGTGATGATTCATTCATAACACCAAATACTTGAAAGCAATACAAAGTAGTTGCCTGGTGTAAAGTCAAGAGTATTCGAAAACGTTAGCTGAGCCATGTACGTATAGTAGTGCCACCAACACCAAAAGCCTTTGCTACGCCTCAATTTCGTCTGGAACTTTATAATTAAGCGGAACGAAAAACACCAACAAACGAAGTTAAGTGAAACTTTTTCAAAGGCCTGTGACTCTATAACTGTTCTTACAAATAAACAGGGCGTTATATGAGCATTGTCTCGTAGTTCAATTTGAAATCTTAAGTTTCCCGCAAGCACTACGAACAATGAACTCATTTTTGTCGACCTGGAAAAGTCGTGAGTTTCAGCTACGAAAACATGGCGCCTATTGTTTGGTGGGCCGGCACAACTGCCTGATTCTTGCAGTCATTAGTATGACGTTGCGACGTTGTTTCATCGCATCTCTCTAGTGGCGAGCTTTTGGGTTATTGCTCGTTGTTCTACTTCGCTTTGAATTAGCATGAACAACGAAATCCCTTTCGTGCGTTAGTATTTGGCATCAGTCGAGTTTCGTCAAGTGTATGTAAGGCATGTTCAAAACTGCACATCGTGATTAAGAGCGGTAAAAAGTTAGTGCATGAATTAATGTGGGAGGTCTTGTAAATTCCAAATCCGTTTTGCTCCAATATACGAAGATCTCGAGTTTTCCCGTTCTAACGATCTCCGTGATGAGGAAGTGAAGTTAAACTTTCATATTGAGGGCGTGCATTCCGTCTCCGCTTTTCTCCTTGAAAGATGTTTCCTTCTCCGTGGGATGGGAAACGTTATTGTTTGCGTTAGCTGTCGTGACCCCATCTCCATTTTTTCTCTGATCGATACGAAGCGTTTTATGGCAAAGAAAGTCGCGTTTTCCTCAGTTGGAATTGTGATTTTGTCGATTGCTGGGGAACACTGCGAGAAACGGTTGTTACTTGTGAAGTTTAACGTTAATGGAGAAATAGCGTTTTTTTTCTACCACGCGTTGTATATTGTTGGCGTTACAAGGGGTTTCTCTTTCACTTTCAGTTGATTGAGTTTTACGTTCTTCAACCCGAAGAGTAATAAAAGTAATCGGGCAGCTTTCCATCTGGTCTTTACATTTAGAGGCCTCGCTGAATCGAAAAATCTGAATTTCAGGGCGAAGCATGCGTGTGCGTCTGCACAGCTCGTCCATTTTACTATCCTGAGCCCTTCGACAAAGTTCAGGTTCGTTAGACATTTATGCACGCTATTCAGGGTGCGAGAAAACGTGTGCGTTTTGTGTGCCATTTGCCTCATTTTCAAAACTTGAAAAGAAGGTTTCTCCATTTACGAAAAACAAAGATTTTTAATTTTAATTTATAAATAGGGGATATTGCCTTTGAAAGATAAAATGCAAACGCTTACCTCTGTTGTATTTGCAATTTTCGTAGAAGAAAATGGGACAGGCCTCTACAAAACAATTGACAGTTTACAATAAACGAACGGCCTGAATAAATTTGAGCGAACGAACAATATATTTCAGATAATGTGATGCGATGTTATTTTCGGTTGACTCTGGAGTGGATTCTTGAAGTCAATCACAATGAATAACCCGCTTCTCCAGGCCAACGTTTCGCTCAATTTATTAAGCACCTTCAGGACTCAGGAAAACGCTATTGGTTGAAACATATTTAAAATTATAACATCAGTTTCAGTAGGTACACGGAATGTGTTGGAGATAATGTGTGGGTAACTATAAACAACAAGCAACTATCTAAATATAAACAAAACAGCCCACTGTTTGTATACACAATATCTGTTTCCTCTCTAATGCTCAGTAAATTGAGGGGAAAGTCGGCCTCGAGTAGTTGTTTGTTTTATTGTGAACTGACTTCCGAGAATCCACACCAGAAGTACGTAGGTTTTGGTTGTTTTGGACATCACTTGTTTTATTTAATTTCGTTAGAAGTTTGTCTTGAAAGGGAAACTGTGGAAGGAAAAAACGCAGTTAAAATGTTCTAAATGCGTTCATCGAGTCCCCAAAGTCGGTGTGAATGAGGAGACAATTGAACATGATATCGTCGTGTAGCACTAAAACACTTCACGTGTTTCAATTCGGACCTCTAAAGTTTAGCAGAAGTGTCCGTGCCTGGGAGGAACTGGTGGGGCTCATTTAATACGAAATTGTACAAGCCTCAGATCAAGAGTTGAGGTTTCTGACTAGTTGGAGTAGGGCTAACTTCCAAGTTATGCTTTGCGTGATTAATGAGCTTCTAAAAGTGTTGGTGTTGACCCAAATTCAGTAGATTAACACAGAATATAATAACCGAAATTATGTCATGTTGATTTGATAAATCATTGCCGGCGAGACTGGAATCCGACGTTTAAAAATCAATTACGTCCTGCGAGACGGATATTAATCGCATTTATCGAAGCGCTCCACAAAATCGTGACTCGTTTTGAGACCGAGTTCAAGACTATACGGAACTTTTCAACGACGTCCGACACCTGTCCAATCAAAATTCGTTGGCCCGCTGAGCTCGTTATTTATAAAAACTAAGGAATCAAAATGGTAACAAATGAGTTGTCAAAATTCGGAAGGTTCGAAATGAAAGGGCCCGTTGGCAACCGGAGGAGAGCTCAAAGGGACGCCTAGGTAACGTGACGAGACTATATTTGTGTCAACAATAACATTGGAAGTCAAACAGAGGAAAAGAGCTATCCATCAAGATCTGTGATCAGTGGTTCGTTATTACAACTGACTACTAAAGCCCAAATAGCCACCCGCGCTGCAGCTTCGATTCTCGAAGGAACCAAGTTTTCACTTAACAACTTAGGAAGAACAGTCTACTTATACTTCACGATACTTCACTAGTTCTTCAAATCATATTTGGAAGTGGTTTTGTAGATCCAGAATCGGTGAAACATGAAGATGTACCACTCACAAACTAAAAACGGAACTAATTTATTATTCGAGGTTAACCGGCTCGAGGAGGTCATTCGATTCAAGCCCTCATTCAAGATTTCTCCTTACAAATACCGGCTACACGCCACAACGAAACTTTCCTATGCAATAAAATCGAAGGGCGCTAATACTGGAGAAAGAAACTTGCTACTCAGGCAGGTTCTCCAGGATGCGTCTTCGTACCCGACCGGTTTATACGTTTTCGCTTTCATCTCATCCCGTCCGACAATTTAATTAACCTCTCGTTCGAAAGTTTTATTCCATGAAAATTTCGTTCGCGACGCCTGAGCAAAATCAAGCGGGATGAGTGAGCAAGTGCGGTGAAGGGGGGGGGGATTCGGAGCTGTTTTGACAGAGGACGTGACCAGCATCATTATTTTTTTTTGTTATCGTTATTTGGCTGGTAGGTGCGAGAAAAAGTCGATTGTCGAGTGCCCGCGAACTCATAAGTTCACAGCTGAAATTGACGATTAAGGAGGAATTGGTAATAGACGAGACAGGTGCCTACATGGGCCAAGAGCAGGGCGAGAATAAAATCACGGATGAGGTATTGAGGACTGTGGTTGAGCCAAAAGTACCAACTCTTGAACTGTCGTTTGCCATCAAATAGCACACTGATTCTTTCTACCATTCATCATTTCATAAACCCCGTGTACATTCTTCGCTTCAAAACCTAATCAAACATACTTGTCACTTAGTTCATACGATTTTTTTAAAGTTTTACGTTCTACTCACAAACCTGTAGGTTCCAGAATGTGTTTGCGGCTATATCTAATGCCTTGATCATCACTGAAAAAAACAAAGTACAAGTAATTGATCAGACAGTTAACAAATCTTTTTTGGGAAGGTTTATCTTCATTGTTACGGAATTATGTGTTAAACGCTGTGAAAAGTCCGAGAATCCGAAATTTGTGAAGGCGCTTCTGTTTATCTTGTGACCAGTCATGAGAATGTCGCTATCATAACTTGACACAGTAGTGTCACATGAGCGGTATTGGTAAAGAAAAAACTGCACTACGATCTCTTTTGTCGAAATTTTCCTCTTTATCTTTCGACAAACTTTTTAACACCATGTTCAGTATTTTAATTGCAATTGTCTACTCTTCATGATTAGGTTGTAACTATTGTCACGTAATTTTCACCACATTTTAATAGAATTAACCGTAATATTCACACAAGTACCCTGTCATCATTTCACAATCTTCGACGACAATATCTGCTCAATTGAGTTTTGTGATTTACTCGTATGTCACTGAATAGTGGTCGTGGCATAAGTAGAGGCAATTCGATGAATTCTCAGACTTAAGCTTACTTTCCACGTAAAATGTGAAGTTCCCCAATTTTGTTGAGTGTTGAACCTTATATTTTCAATAGATTCATATAGATAGATTCATTTTTATTTATTCATATTCCCAACGCAAATCCAATTTCTTTACAATTCATTAATTTCATCTCCTATCACAAAATGTTACTCTCGTATTTCTAATGCTTGTACATAATTTATCATTTCTCATTCCATTTTCTACAGTTTTTACTAAAAACAAACCTACATTTTCGAAAATTTGTTGATTTCAAAAACATTCGCACTGGTTTTCCCAACTTCTGCTTCATGGAAGTAGTTCAGGCGTTTTATTATATCACAGGAATTTTGTGAATTCTACCAACTTTCGAGTTTTAAAATTACTCTCCAGTCTGTCACCTCCCTTAATGATGTGCCAGCGTTTATTGAAAGTATATCAGCTGGTGTTTCAAAATTCCGCCCACAACGAGCTTTGCGCTGCTCAACTCCCACCCGACTGTGAATTCCTCTTACAACAAAAGACGGTGTTTCTTGGCTTATCATATCATTGTCTGGTCAAAGGCTGTTATAAAACCGTAGGCGTTGAATTATACGAGTTTGAACAACTCAATGGGCGAACGAAGAGCTCCAAACGCCTTTCGCTGTGAGAAATTCAAATCAACGGAAACGTTTAAAAGACGAGCTATCGACGTCCCCTTCAGCCGCAGGCAATATTAAGAAATAACAAGCTGGGGCGTCAAACGGTAAAATAAAAGTAGCTATTTCGATATTTTTGCCGATTGTTCCGAGCAGATAACGTCGACCCTTTCTCATACACCGTTCACCACACGGGAAATCGGGAGGACGAATGTGATCTTCGTGGAAAAATGATAAGAAATCGTTTGACGCGACACTTCAAATGAATAACTTGCCAACCCCAAACTTTAAAAACCTTACATTCATTCGCATACGATTTCTTGGATTGTAAAATTCACCTATTCAGTGGGTTCTCGTTTTACAATTTGTCACGAGGACTCATCAAGTTAGTTCTGCTCCAGTTTGGCAAAAGCCAAACCGTTGTGAAGGAATCCCAACCACTTATAAACCCCCAATCCCCAAGGGGTTGAGGTCCTGGAGACCCCCTTTCCTTTGTTAGCCTTCAGCATAGTCTATTCTATAGCGCCCTGCTGGCATTTTTAAAGGCCGTCTGCAGTTACGCTACGTCTAGAAGAAAATATCAGATTGAAAGACAGAAGTGAAAGAAGAGGTCGTCATTAATTTTCGCGGCAGGAAAGAAACTTCAGTCCTACATGAGTGGAAGGTCACACCAAGTTGACGCGCTCACAATGAGCAACGAACCTCTCCTTTTCTCCGGCCGATTGAAGAGAAACCACCCTGTGCTGGCGCGGCGAACAAAATAAAATTCAACTTTCACGCTATTCAAATGGCAATATCGTCGATACAAATCCTTATCAGGATAAACAAAACACTTTCTTCGCCGGGTATGGATTGGACCAACTATCGCGGTGTAGTTTAGCAGCGGAAGTTTCTCTAAAGGTGTCATTAATAAGATACGATAGAACTCCCGCTGAGATTCTAGACGTGTGGGGGCTGATTGAATCCTGTGCTCAGACCGATAAATTTGAAACTGCATTATTTAGATATTGCATTCGTTCAGAAGGTTCACGTACTGTTTACAACACTTTATCTTTCGAAAAAACGAGAACGGACGCCACTTTTGGGACATATCCGCAATAATAAGTTGAGCATGCTCGACGATGGGTATATTAGTTGGCGATGGCATGACGGGTAGTGTTAATTAAATTAAAATAGGAAAACTGCCGAATCTACGTGGGGCTGAGGAAAGCGATGTGTTGTGCCACCCCAGATTTGTTTTATCTCTCTTTTGAAATATTTTTGTCGGGAAAACTTTATCGTATATTCAATTAAGCATTACAGTGGTGACGATTTAACTTTTATAGTAATTCATCGTTCTCATGTTATTGTAGCAGGAACACCTCGTGCTTCTTAATACCTAGTACGAAATCCTCCTTAAATCTTGCGTACAACTCTCAGGGAGGTATTCAGTCTTTTCGGAATGCCTCATCTCATTCAACAAGATGACGGCAATTGCAGTTTTTGTCGACGAGTTGACAACATTACGAAAACGTTTCCCCGAACAAGAAGGCGGTCTTTGGTTCGTTCAGAGCTCCGACAAAAGCGCAAAACCCGATGACATGAAATTGAGGGCAATTTGTTGAGAAAATGAGTTTCCGGGGCTGAACTGTTTGTTCTGAATGCGAATCGACTAAGGCTTGTTGACAGCTAATAGTAAAGTACCAAGGGGACGAATCTAATGGCCTGCCAACGGAGGGCGCGTTCCTCTTAGATTTGTCACTAAGGGACAATGCTCCCATAAGCAATTTGTTCTCATTATCAGCTCTGAACGGACGTAGCGCCTGCTCTGTACAGCATTTTCAAACCCCTGTGTTGTATTATGGTGCACGTCCACTCTTGAATGTGCTACAGAAACTTAACACGATCTTCGGCAGTCAATTATTTGTCATCAGTTGTAAGAACTCTTTGTTTCTGGGTTCTGAAGGTTGTGTAGTGCTGAGTCCAAATTTTTATACTGCATTATACCTCGCCATTCTGTGGGACGACAAGTTGCATTTTCCTCGTGCTCGAGTTGAATCGCTTGAATCCATTCAAGAATAATGTAAATACCAGGCCTACGTACTTCTAAGCTCATCTTTTTAGGCTTATGATTTTTGACCTTATGAGTGAGTTTTCGTTTCATTCAAGCGTGTCGGAACAACGAACCAACGCATCTTCCTAGTATTTTTCTTGCGTCACACCCAACACCTGTGCGTGGTCAATTCTACAGCCTTGATGTTACCATCCTCCACTCTGAGCTCATGCCCGCACCATATGAAACTGTGTTATTACCTTCCCCCCATCTGAATAATTGAGCACACCTGCACCAGATGTTTCGGCATCGCAAAGTGGTTATCTACGCATTCGTAGTGTTACTGCCCCTACCTCGTAGAGGGCCAATAATCTCGTTCATGGATGACTTCTGAAGCCACGTATTGTCACACCAACAATAGTCGTGTAAATTTCTGGGTTTCCTTCTGTCAACAGAACTACACCGTAAAGCCACAAACTCGGAAGGATGAATGAAACTTGACGCAGACGGTGTTGCCATATCGGGTCGGAAACGATACCGAGACTAGTCACAGGGCTTGAGACATACCAGCGAGATGCCTGTAGAGCAAGTGAACACTTACAGCGCAAGCGTAGAATACTGGTACTGATAAACGGCACGCCCAGATCAAACCGTACCTTGAATTTATACGAATGGAAAACTGTGTCGGAGGCCAAGCCACTCAGTAGTCCGTTCCATAAAGACTTTCTCGGCTCTTGACAGTCAACCTACCAAAAACCTGTCCATCCGTGAACTTAACAAACTATTCCGAATATAGTATATAGTAATTTGCCTACTGGCGGACATAACCCAATTTCTTTATTCCGAATGACTCTTGGCTGCTTCCCATGTGGCTTTCAGCTGAACAAGCTGCTTCGAGAAACTCGACCCTGAGTCACATCTTATCTCTAGGGCGCGGTTAGCCCGAAGATGCAGGTGGCTGAGGAAAAAACCCAGCTAATCCTCTTGAAAGGAAAAGTAAATAGCCAACCCTCAATACGGTTTGGCGGCCACAGGCTCCTTTTTGAAAAGCACGTCAAGTATTTAGGAGTGAATATAGGTGAGAGCTGGGGCTTCAACCAACACCTCCAGTTCCTTGAAGGAACTACCATTGCAAGGTTTGCCTCACTGCGTGAAATTACTAAGGCCACTTGGGGTGTGTGTTACCAAAACACTATTCCCATGTATAAGGCCCAATCCCAGAGGGCTGCGCTCCTATGGATCACCATGGCCTACAAGACTGTATCAACAGAAGCACTCCAGGAGTTGATCGCTGGTCAGTTACCAGTTGATCTGGCAGTTGAGTGACGTGACGCCATCGACGAATGGGCGTCAGAGAAATGGCAAGCGAGATGGGAATCCTCGTCAAAGGGACGTGACACGTATGAGTTCTTCCTAACATCAGACAATTCCTAACGTCTTTCAAGAAAATGGGTTGAGCCAGACCACTGGACGAGCCAGTTCCTCACTGGACATGGTAACTTCAATGCGCGGCTCCACTTCTTTTCTCTCAAAGACTCTCCGTCACGCACGTCTTGGGCCTCCAGTGCGGAGGAAACAAGAAACCACGTGCTGCTCCACTGTAATTTTTACAACACCGGTAACACACGGGCAACAGTTCTCTACCGGGAGACTGGCTAACGACCAAATACCTGGCGTACCTTGAACAGAGAATGAAATCAAAATGACATGAAATGAAAATAACGTTTTTTCGATCATTTCTGTAAATTCCAGGGTAACTGCTTCACCAGTTGTGATCAATCTTTACAGAGTGTCTTTTAGTCACCCATACCCACATTTCGTTCTTTATAGTTATTTCTGTATGTGTATGTTGAACGGAGATATAAGCCAAGTTAACACAGAAAAGGAGATTTGTCGAAGATTAATTTATCGGTATTCCAATTTTCTCAAAAACGGCTCTAACAATTTCGATCAAACTTTCGGAGTACTCTCAGCTAACTAGTCCCCACATTTTGTTCTCCATAAATGTTCCTGTAAAAATGCGTTGAACGAAGATATGGCACCAGCACACGTAGCTGGTGTTCGAACTTACGGGGGTGGCGGAAAGTTGTGCGTTGCTACGCGCCGCTCGTTTTTATACCAAACTTCGTAGGGTCAACGAAACTACATATTGCTTAATATGAAGGCGTCAAAACTGGACTTTTGCGGGTTGCGGGGACTATTTGGGTACATCGCAATGGTTGATGAGGTGAGGCTATCGAGTCGGTTTAAGCTTTAGGTTCAGCTAACTAATGTTTTCTTCGGAGTAGGTCGATTACGTACTTCGTTGTGGTTAGGATTAACTTGAAACCAGCATTCTTCGGCCAGTAATTCCGTAGGTGTGGCATCGGTCATGGATCGGTTCTTCCTCAGCTAGCGCTTTCCGAATATACAGCTTGATTTTTCCCTTGTTGTTGAAAGGCTGCTTGAGGGAAGATCTTGAAGCTGCGAATCGTGACCTCTCAACTTGCGAACGTCATTCAAACCCTTTTCATTCAGCTCCTGCAACTTCTCGCAATTCCCGCGAACGTTTTGACAAATCGCATCGTATATTCTGACCGCGATAGTTGTAACTTGACTATTTGTGTCAAGGCCTCCCGTTCGAGGCAGATTTTTCGTGTCCGCGTCATCTCGTTGTGCGGTCAGCCTCCCGAGCAGATGGAAAGGCCCACAATGCGTCCGCCCACTCTTTGCCGCCAGACGGTTGACTATTTCGTAACCCGGAGGCGTTGCGCGGAGGACAAGCCTCTGGCGGAGGCAAAACGGCGTAGCATCCGGCATGACGAGCTGCTATAAGCGTCTTCGCTTCTTTATTATTGTCCGTTACCGTTGTCTTTTCTTTGAAGCTCCAGCGAGGAAGTTGAGCTCCGTGGATGACATGCAAATGTGAGACTCTTCCATATTCTGGCTGCGTCCAACTCGAAAGACTAAGTCCGAGAGAATCCGATGAAGAGGCAGATTGTGTCAGAAATTGGCAATTACGCGTACTCGTATGTTTCAATTTGATAATACACTGAACTTCGGTTACACCACAACTCATGGCATGATGGGGGAAGGGGTGAGTGAGTTAAAAGGATGTCGATTTCGCTATTTTTTACCGGTTGCGAAAATTTGTTATTTTTACATTCCTCAGCCCTACGGAAAAGAGAAATCTAATTTAAAAATTGTTTTTTGTGTTTTTTGTCTTTTACCATCTGAGTCCAAAAAACACTTTTCGAGAAAACGTTCTACGTCTGTGCGTTTGCCTGTGGAAGACTTTAAGAGAAAACGGTTGTCCAAATTATAGTTAGTTTGAAATCAATATGAAACGAAAATATCTGGTGCGTTGCAACACACAACTTTCCTTAGCTCTACGTCAATTCACTTTGTAAATGGCTAATTCTATTTAATCGATTCATTTATCACTCAGTTCCTTTGAAATTGGTTAAACAACACTCCACAGCAGCAGGAGGCGGTTGCACCTAATGTTCTGGAATTTATTGTGCTGCTCGTACTCATTCTCAGCCATTATTCAGCAATTGTTACACAGATAATTAATGAGGCTGTAAACACGAACTTTTTGAAGAAGGATAGTAATAACTTTTGCAGAGTTATTAGGGTAATAACTGTTAGAACTGGTAGTAAGCGAAACAGCGGTAGTTGAAATTCAGGAATTTCTGGAGTGAGCCCCATCTATCTCATGAGCGGTTTTAAACACCTCACCCTCTGGGTATTGAATTGGACTACAATACCAATTTTCTTTAACATTCCACTAATATTCCAGCGGAGTTTAAAAAAAACCGCGCTAAAAACGCTTTATTTTGATAATTTATTGAGCTGCTCTCGTCATTTTCCTACGAATGGGAATTTTATGGAATAATTGCCTTATCAAAAGATATCAATATAAAAAATTTAATCAAAATCGTTACAGCCGTTTCGGAGAAAAAATTTGGTGTTTTAATCACTATGCTAACTATAGTTAACTTTCGGTGGATTTGGTTCATACCCTTATTTTTGCGTCCCATAGTCCCCTGTAGGCTGGAGATCAAACTTTAGGTGGTTTGATACGGTGGTTTTCTCTAAAAATCGTTCACAGACAAACTTTAGTGACACACACACACACACACACACACAGATCATTTTCCCAAATAGTGTTTTTCGGACTCAGGAGGGTCTGAAACGTAAAGATCTGAAGAAATTTTTTTTTCAGCCGATTACATAACTTTCCTTTCTACTTCGTAGAGCCAAGGAAAGTAAAAACAGAGCCATCAGCGGAATCAGGCCAAAACGGGCTAGTTATCGTAGAGTTCAAAACAACAAACATTTTTTTATTAAAAACAGCGCCGACGAATTTGATGAAATCGTTTGCATGAAAAGTTTGAACTGATATGAATCAAACATACTTTTTTGATTAGTAGGAAAATCACGAGAGCGGCACGATAAATTTACAAAACTTTACGTTGATTTCAGTTCAGTTTTTCCTCCATAACTCTCGCTCATATCTCTAGCGTTCTCCAACTCTATGCAGTAAAAGATTAATAATGGACATGAAATAATTAGAAGCTACCTCAGAAATTCCGAAATTTAAACTGCGGTCGTTTTCTTTTACTTTGTTGTACCAGTTTCCTCTAAATCCAGAAATGTGCGCTCGAACGACTACCAAAAAATCATGTTGACGATGTAAACAATTACCATGTACGTAGGGCTGAGGAATGTTTTAAGATGCGTTGTGCCAGTTTTGCATTCAACAATTAAGTACGTAGTTAATGGCACGTTTTGCTTCTGCAGTGGCGTTTTTTGATCAGTACTAAGTGGAGTGGAAGAGAAAAAGCGACTAAGTCTTAATAAAATTCAGAAGAAACATATAAGTTGGTTGCACTACCATCTGCTGGTGATTGAGGCCGATCGTTAGAATAGTTGGTTATGTAGCGTTCTGTAAATGAGCTCTTACTATCAACGTTTTTCTTAGTAACCCCCATAAAAGCCACAGCCCACTAGAGATGGCTTCGCAAATCACTTCGTGTTTGGTTAGGAAAGCGGATTTTGTAAATATTGTTATTTAGCTATTCTCGTATATTCATATTTTATGTTGCTCGTTTAGTTATCAGGTTTAGTTCATTTATAGTTTCCAAATGATATAATCTGTAGTACAAAAATGTATGTACGACCTTCTAGTGGGCCGCGTTGCCCTGTGACGAATCTCTGGACCCTGCATTCTGAGTGTAGGTTTCAGAGCGAGACATATAAATCTTCGAAAACTCGAAAGTAAAAAGTTGGAAATCCGCTTTCAACAGGCGCGTAAATGATTTCTTCCCCTTGATTTACGAGTAGTCGGGTAGGCACGACATCGTACGAAGTTCGAGTAATTTGCGCTTGGTAACGTGCCCGACGCCCTTGTCAGAACGACCGGCGATGATTAATTGCCAAACCGTAAATGGTCTATCACCCACCAAACGCGTTGCCGGTTGACATTAATCATTTTGAGTTGGAAATGTCGCCAGAGAAAAAGGCAAGAATTCGACAGAAGATTCGCGCTGTACTTTTATTCTGAATGTTGTACTCTAATCTTGTAGTTCGTAAAAACTTTTTCAATTTCATGTCACATACTTTGTCTTAATTACATCTGAAGTGAGAATTCATGCTTTGCTGAAAGTTTTTGGGAGTTCACAAGAAAATGATTTGAACTCGATCAATTCTGTCAAAACATAGTTGTAACGGGTCCTTACTTCACAAACTCGCTGTAAAGCAGTCAAGATTATGTCACAACAATTACTCAGTTTGTGTTCACTGCCGCGGTTAGACGCTGTCGCAATGCTCGGGGTACTTATTTTAGCGCTTCTTGTTAGCCTAGTTATTGTGAACGAGGTCGAGCTGTTTTCGTCTTAACAAGTGCGCGAGTAAATGATAACATTACTCATATAATCAGTGACTTATTGTTCAAATCAACAAGTTGTCGTTCTTTTTATTCTCCAGTATCAAATAAAAGGCCGAATTTTACAAAATATCAAGGGTGATGGGAATGGGGTGAAGCATTTGAAATCCCGTAGTTGGAATTTGTTATTGTGTTCTAAAAAAGACTGCCCAATCGAGTTATAAAAAAGTTTTCGGGAGAATTATGACTTGACTGTGGGTTTATTCGGGAGTTACCTTAATATGTACAAAAGCACCGGAGGACTGATCTGAGCGGTTTCTATAAAAGCTCAGCGCAATCGCTGGTGGTGGTTTTTAGTAACACACACACTCATATTTTTTATACACAGGGCAACAACAGCTGAAGCTTACGTGATTCCAACAAAATGTGTCTAAATATACTCGCAAATCTCTCATTTCAAACACCAACGAACGACATCTCACAGTGAGCACGTCTGTGAACCTGAATATTTATTACGTTCTTATAACGTGAGCGTAAAAATGAATGTAGTTGGAACTCCGGAAGTTCGCTCCGCGTTTCTATTGCACTTCAATTACTTCACTGCGCCTTAAGGCATTCGCAACACGGTTATTTTGAAAACGTTGAACCGTTCCAAACGCGTGGGACTAGAAGCTCAAGACCGACAAATTATCGATCTAATCTTTCTTGATAATTGAACCTGATCGTTTCATTATTCGATAATCAAATATTGACTCCCATTATTAACATTGACTCGATGCCCAGGCGTTTTGAACTCGACTCCAGGGCTCAATGAACCGGTGGGCGTCAAGAGTCCTGCAGACGCTTTAATTTTCACGCCAACTCTCATCTGTTTTTTCGCAAACATTGACTTCATCCCATATGGCATATTCGTACTTGGATAGAGGACGTGGGCGAGTGAGATCGGGCTTCTTCTACGGTGATTTAAGTGGCAAAAATAACAATGACTAGCTTCCAGTTAATTTTTCCAGTTGATGCTCCCACTTACTTCCTAATGAGCAGGTTTGAGGCCCCTGGGGGATGTGGACGGCTTTGTCAGGCTTCTCTGAACAGTTCTCAATTTACGACAGTAGAAGGCTATTCTAAAAATGCGTGAAATTGATGTGAGCTGAACTGATTGCTCAATTATGCGGTACTCTGTTAATGTATTCGTTCTCATGTCCTTGAAACCGTTCGATTCCTTGTTCAGCCTGAAGTTGAAAATATGTTCATTTTTGATAATTATCTTCTCTCGTTTCAGGTGAGTACTTCAAGCGCCAAGTGCAAGGCGGCAATGGATTATGAACGGAGTCTCGTATGATGGCACTCTCCTCCAAATTGTCGTCGGTTCACGTAATGTAGCTTTACAATAATATCGTATAGGGTTAGATATATGATGTCGTTTGATTTCGAGGTACGGTTACGGATATTTGTACATGAACCACCCGGGTAAATAAAAAACTGGCCGGCCTACTGGTGGGTCGTTGTGCGAATAGTCTTGCAATAGGCTTTCAGAGGTGGGTTACATGTAAACTATACACCTAGCCATGTACAATGGCTGCTGATTGGTTGATTGTTGTTTTATGGCGTTGCGCTTCTAGGAGTCCTGACTAGGCAAAGACTGTTGTGTGCAGGGTTGAAGAAAGAGAACTATTGTTCAGGCTCTTCAGGAGAGAAATCTACAGAGGGATAGATAACTTGGAGGGGGTTAAATGCGCCCTGTTTACTTTCAGCTTTTTCTGAAGTCTGAAGGCACAGAACCTTAGTCTTCTTCTGGAGAAATGCCAAAGTTAATTATTTAATATTATAGTTTTATTTGTTAGAGGCGATAAATTACCCACGTCCTTCTATTGACCACCCACCCCTAGTATCCCGCCCTTTCAACCCTCACGTCGCCACCACACTCACAGGTCACAGAATCTGACCTCTTTTACACCCTTTGGCTGTATTCGATTGAGGATCCATATCATTTCTATAGCATATCATGTACTCAGCCTTGAGTCAGATACAGTAACTGGAAGCAGTCGAAACCCTATAGTTCATCGTCCAGTGTACGAACTGTGGGGTGAATTATTCATCCCATTTCCTGGCAATTTATAGGTTTGAAAGGCACTTGCTGTCTACGGTTTTACTCTTGAATGATTGGGAATTGTTGTTTTGTGGGAATTACCTTGGGTCTGATTATCTTGAGGTTCTTGTTCTAGTCCTCAACATTCGACACGCTCACATCCTTTCGCGCATTTGAAGATGCAATCGTCGACTTCCGTTCTCCCTTTCCAATAGCACTTATACTCTGCACGTGAAGTTGCGTTTCTTTTGCTATCATCTCTGTGATGACAAAGTGAGTTTGAGTACAATTCACGTGAGAAGATGTGTTACTTTAAAACTTGCAAGTTGCTGATAAACGTGAATGCCTATTTGTAGTAATCCATCTCCGCGTATCGGATTTGAGGGTGTTGTATTCTTTTGACAGACATAACTCACAAGTGTTAAAGAACAGGAATGTCATGTTTGTGAATGAAGATGGAGTTACGTAGTGTGAACAAAGTATCTCGTGTGAAACGACTCACAACTTTCATCATCCCCTGTAAATTCGATGGTAGCGCTTATGGAGGCTAACTGTAATCATTAATAGCGGAAAGCTCTCTGTGGGTTTGCTACAAATCGATAGAGCTTTGAGAGGCTTCAAAAATTTCAAATTTTCAACGGTTAAGGAGAATGGAAAACAAAATATGGGTATACGTTGGTATAAGTCACTCCGTCGTGCTGATTCTATTCGTAATCGGAAAGGTCCAATACTCAGTTTTTAGCTCGTTTAGGGTTTGATCGCCTTTTCACGAACCGTATCTCACTAACATCCATGAGAAGGGGAGGAAGAATATAAATATTTATTAGTTGTGAAGTAACGCTGTGAGTTTGATCCAGATCGTTTAACTGGATTTTGCAAAACTTTGATAAAATATCTGTCGCTAGTTTAAACGGGCGTGGGAAAAAACTTTACTGGTTAACCCAAAGTCCTGAAATGTATTGCACAGCTGCTACGCAAGCCGCGATCTTCATTGAAAAGTCGAAGTGTATATAATTGATGGTACTGTCAATTTGGTTTATCGGGACACGTTAGAGTTCATAGTTTTGGAATCATTACGAAAAAAGCTATTCAAAAGAACTACGTAAGTTTGAATTACGGGAATTTTCGGGGTTGCTTCTGATTATATTACCACCATTATTGAACTCCTGTCATGTAAGTAGGTTATTACACTATCGCTCTGATCGTATTTATAATCGCTAGTATGAGTGAAGCTGAGAAGGAAAAGCTGCACTAAAATCACTTTTCCTCGACACTTTTGATAATTTATTGAGCTGCCTTCGTCGTTTTTCCACAAACTAAAATTTCATGTGATGTGATTTCCATGAACTAAGAAGCTCAGGGGGATTTGATTAAGCTGCTCTTCCTCAATCGCATAACAGACACAGACCATTATTCCTGATGGTATTTTCGGACTCATAAGCCCTTGAAATTATTTAGAAGCTGATGTAGTCTACGCCGTTGCCGTTGTTTTTGGCAAAATACATCACAGACCCTACAAGAAGATCAGGGATGAACATTTTTATAATTAAAACGTGTTTCTCGTCCTTCAGATTGCGGAAAGCAAAAATCTCAATAGAAAATGGAGCCGAAAATGAGCAATTGAGGTGTGAGCACCAAAATCAATTCAAAGAGATTTAGAACGGAGGTGGGGATTTGCGTAATTCTTGTGGCAGGATTAAAGCACTCGATGCGTAGCAACTTACGCAATTGGAGAGGTTTGACGATTAACCAGAAACAAGAGCAGTGAATAAGAGGGAAAGCGTAAGTCGGTCACGAGGGAGACCGCGGGTGTCATCAAGTGGTTAGTGAAAGGATGTTAAATACAGGTAGCCAGAGCCTCAGTGGACGGTTCATTTGATCAAACAAACTGTTGTTGAAACGCCCACTTAACCGTCAGTGATAAACCTTGTGTCAGCTAAGTGAGTGGTTCGTTTATCTAACTTCAAACAACTGTCTTCTTAAGACTCGAGCTCTCGAAAGGACACAACGGTCTTCATTTTTATCTCTTTACTCGTGTCTCAGCTAATTTCTAAACGCTTAGCGAAAGAGGGAACTTCTTCATCAATGGAACTCCCTGGAAATGTGTTTTTGCGTTGATGTTTCGATCTTTACAGCCGCTGAGTCGTGAATCACGACCCGCGTAGAGTCGTACAATCGCAGCTTCCGCTCTCGTGAAGAGCAGCTTGATTTTACGATGGGTCAATGGGTTTCATGGATTACATTAATTAAAGCCCTAACGCCGTTCCTTAGCTCCCTGCACTCACAATCGAGGCTGCAATTTGGCCTAACGCAGCCCCGTGTAATTAATTAGAATCAGCCACTCAGTCGCTTCGTAGTCAAAGCAATTGGCAATCAGTATTTAGTGATCCCTAGTAGATTAAACTTTCACTTCCCTTAGTCCCACGAAGGGTAGAGGGGGAAAATGTGAAATAAATGAGTTGTGTTTTGATCGAATGTTAGAGTTTTGAGATTGAATAAAAAAACTTTAAATTCAGCTTTTCTGAGTCTTTAGACGGATTTGGAGGGAAACGGGTTGAGCTCCTTCTTTTTACTTGCCTTAGCCCTACGTAGTAAGAAGAAAAGTTGTGTAATCGGCTTTGAACCCATATTTTGGATTTTCTGGAGGTCTGTATGTTTTAAGTACTTCAGAGTCCTAAAAACACAATTTGGGGAAAATGATCTGCGTGGTTGCGTGTGTGTGAACGCAATTGAAAGGAACCGGTGGAAGCGCATTCTCCATTTAACCTCAATACCACAACATAAATAAATCGTTCCAAAATACTGTGGTTACCATTGAACGGCTGACCGATTTTGATTAAATTTCTTGAATGAACACCCCCAAATAACACGATAGTACCGTAAAGTTCTCATCAGTGTGAGAATGACCAGAGGAGCGCAATAAGTTTTCAAATTTTAAGAAAATCGTTTTTGTCCTTATTTATCCCGTTCTCATCATACTCAGAAAAGTCATGACGGTAGTTATATTAACAATATTTACTATTATGATTCAATAGCGCTCATAAAATAATTAGGAACAACCCCAGAAATTCCGGAATTGAAGCTTCTGACGTTCGACTTGCTCACGGTTTTTACCCAATAATCCCTTCACCCAGATTGCTCAATAAATTCGGGAAACTTTCAAGTAGAACCACCAGTTTCTACGTAGACAACGTAAAATGTAAAAAGAACCACTAATTTTATTGGTTGCGAAAGTGATGGAACCCGCTGAATGCACGAGGGGCTGAGGAAATTGTGTGGCGCGTCGCACTAGATTTTTTTAACGCATTCAAACATGAATTTTACATCATTTGGAACTGTCTAACACAGAAAACTTACTCAAAATCTCATTGTTTTTGCGAGAGAAATATTTAGCGTTGAGATCGCTATGATAAATATAGTTAGTTTTTTCGCACATTTTACTCGTACCCTTATTTATTGATCTGGAGGCTTATTATGAATTGAGTAGAATTGATTTGATTTGGTTGCGCCATTTTCTCGGACACGAACTGTTTTTCCCAGTGGTTTTTCGAGCTCAGAAGCCCCTTAAAACTCATATGATCTGAACAAAACTCAAAGACTTTTATTCAATTGAGTATTTAATTTTCCGTGTTAGTCCAGAGGAACGTTTCGGGCATGTTATGGTAATTCCCTCCTTTTCTTGTTGAGTCGTTTATTGAGAAATATCTGGTGCGTTGCAACCTCACAACTTTCCGCTACCCCCGTAAAATTCGACGATCTCCCACATACACTGGGGCTGTATCTTCATTTAACGCATTTCTACTGCAACATTTATGGAGAATAAAGTGAAGGTACTAGTTAATTGAGTGAGTTTAATCGTAAACGTTAGATCCGTTCTTGAGAAAATTGGAAAAACGATACATTAATGTTTGATAAATTTTGTGTGTCGAGCTATATCTATAATTAGCAGAGGACCCTTCGTGATATTGATCAACTCTAGCAAAGCAGTTTCTCTGGAAATTATCAAAAATGTTAAAAGTTCTATTTTTGACACATTCTGTTTTTTATTGAACATTTATTGAGAACAATCTAAAGATATTAGCATTCCAAAAACATCCTGTGAGCCAAAAAGGGAGTCTGTTCTGATATCTTCACCGAATTTTCATGGAGACATTTATGGAAAGGAAAAGTTGGGTACTAATTAGTAGAAGATAATTTGAATGTTAAACCTGAAGAGCCACTATCCAACGTTAGCAAAATCCCTAGTTTTCGGTACATTTCTGTACCCACTCCCATTTTCCCCGTCGATGGAAATCGCTCATAATCTTATTTTTGCGTCTTGCAAAATTCGCAGACCAAGCAAACAAAGAACCAGCTCAATCTGTCGAGCCGTTCTCCCACAAATCCAACTACAGCTCCACACACTCACGGAATTAGGTTTTCTGATTTTCTGATCGGATTAAGTGGGCCTTACATTTTGGAAGATCTGAAGAAAATCCAACTTCTTCTTTTGTCTATATTAGAATACTTTCTTCGTCCTTTGGGTAGCGGAAAGTAAAAAAAAGTTATTATTAGAGATAAGCGGAGTTTTTTCAAAACCATTCAGTCATGTTTGAGAAAAATACGAAGAGCCAGGTTATGGGGGGCTTCGGTGGAATATGATACACTCGCGTCGCTTGTGTTTTTCTCGGGATGTGACATTCGAAGACCGAAACGTATTATATTGAAATTTCATTCTTTCTCGTTGAGATTTATATGCGCTGAGATGCGGTTGAGCTTTGATTCTGTAAGCTTTGAGATTTCGGGTTTGATAACAAATGTTCATCGACCCTGAAATCGTTTTCATCTTGTCGGTCCTTCGACGCACTTCTTCATTTTTACGAAGCTGAATCGTGATCATTAAACCCCACGCTATGATATACGCCGGCCAACTGCTCGTTTTCATTGTTAACCGCTGCCTCAGCGAAGGGAATAATATTGAAAGGTTATTCATCCGAATTGTTTTGCGTGATTTGTGGTCCCGCGAATCCAAAGAAGAGGCAGCCCCGCGTCTATTTTTCGTTCCGGTTTATCATGAAGCCTGGTAGTAAGGGCCACGGTATTCATCACTCGGGCAAACCTCCCTGGAGCTACGCTGGGAGCCATAGGATGGCAAAGATGAAGATATCAAGTCCCATTTTATGGCCCCTCCTCGTTTTCGGAACTAACGAAGCGATTCCTATGTTGATGGGCAGCCTTAAGATTTCGGTTCAAATGGTAGGAGATAGAACGTTGCCTCTCATTTAACGACATCCTCAGAGCCAATAATTACCCTCGGCCTTACTGACAGGACGCCGAAAACTAGCGAATCGAACCCTGCAAATTATCTCTCAACTGATCATTATTTATTTGCTTTGATTATATCCTCGCCAATTGGCTGATATACATTTCAATGATTTGGTAGAGCGGTCCCCCACACATCTAACCCTGACAATTATATATTATTATTTATTAAAGGTTGTCCACTCTTTAAAAAATTGCAAAACTCACCTCATATCACCAGTCAACGGGAAGCATCATCTGGGAAAGACAACCATGCACCACCAGCTGATGGACCCCCAACAACACGAATCCAAAAGCCAACATTTTCACGAATGCACCCAAATATGAACTCACCTGTACCTACACAAACATATGCGTCTGCTTTGGGACAGAAAAGTGACACTAATGGATCTTCCGAGTTTTCTTCGCTTATGGCAAAAATCGACACGTTGATTTCCCTTTTACAACCTCTGATTAACACAATTTCTCAAATTCTTCCTGTTCTGATCCAAAAACATGTCTAATCTCACCGCCAATCAAACCATTAATGTTGTCACTTGGAATGCCAGAGGCGTTGCAAATAAATACCAGGAAATGGAACTGTTTTTGCGGACCTATGACGTGGATATTTTGTTATTAACAGAAACGAAGCTTTCTGCACACTTCAATTTATTTGTACCTCGGTACAAAACCTATCGTGCTGATCATCCTAGTGGTAGAAGGCAAGGTGGAACAGCTCTACTTATAAAATCCAACATAAGACACGATGAACTCCCACCTTTCATTGAGGACAACTTTCAAATTTGTCGTATCCACCTTTAAAACAGGAGTTCGTAAAATCCAGATTGGCTCATTTTATTCAGCTCCTCAAATGATATTGGCCGCTGATGACGTACTCAGCATACTACATGAATTGCGGTCCCAGTTTATAATAGGTGGGGACTTCAGCAAAGACATGCCACATGGGGTGCGCATCGCAAAACCAGAGGGCGTTTTACTTCACACCTTTCTACACCGTTTTCGCCTGGATGTTTTGCATGCCGACGATCCTACACATTTCCCAACAAATGGTTCCACACTAACAATCTCGACATTTTTATCGGCAAGCAAGCAACAACTTCACTGTAGTAAACCAAGTGTTCTACAAGAGTTGAGCTCCGATCATTTTCCTGTTCTGCTCAACTTTCTTTCAACTGTCCGATGAGTTGTAATGCAAATCTACCCTTAAATGCCCTACGAATTGGACCTTGTACAAAGAACTCATAGACCAACAAATAGATCTCGAATTCAATTAAAAACCCCTGATGACATAGACTCCGCTGTTACCCTCCTAACATCCATCGTACAAAATGCGTCAAACAAGGCATCTGCAACCGACCGGAATCGGTATATAAGGCAACCTTTTCATCCTTCACCTTTGGTTTCCCAGCTTCTAAGGGCTAAAGAATAAGCTAGGATAAGATGGCATCAAACCCAGCATCCTCTTGACAAAACTATTTTCAATCAGGCTACTCGTAATCTGAAATTCGCCCTCAAAGGAACGTGACTTAGCAATGATTAGCGAACTAAAAGTCTTGATCCTCGGAATGGCTCGTTGTGGCTTAAAAACTAAAGGGTCACTAAGGAAAGCATAGGAATTCCTCCTCTCAAAAATGGTAACACGTGGGTGGCTACATCCCAGAAAAATGCGACTTATTTGCCAATAAATTAACAGACCAATTTCAGCCACACCAAGTTCAGGACTCCGTATTTAATACACAAACTGAAGCTATCGTACTTGAGCCCATGCCGTTGAGTCCATTCAGTGATTCTTCAGCCTGGGGAGGTTAGAAATGTAATCAATAGGGCACCAAGGAGGAAATCTCCTGGATTGGATGGAATAGTTCAGCCATTACTAAAGGCGTTACCGCGTAAAGGGATGGCACTACTGCGCAGATTTTTAACGCAGCCCTACGCACTACATATTTCCCCAAAGTGCTGGAAACGTGCCAGGGTGATCCTGATAAAAAAGCCCAATAAACCTAAATCGGATCCGAATAGTTACAGGCCGATCAGCTTGCTTTCGTTATTTGCTAAGCTATTTGAACGTCTTCTTCTAACAAAACTGTACGCATTCCTTCACCCGCTCATTCCATCATCCCAATTTGGGTTTCTTGCACTTGCACTCCTGCCCACAGCAGCTCTATAGGGTGATTGAAAGAATCAATGATACGATGGAGAGAAGGGTGTCTGTCTAGCCTTGTTCCTTGACACAGAGCAGGCTTTTTGATCGTGTGTGGCATACGGGGACTTCTCTCCAAGATCAAAACCACTTACCTGACACATACTATAGAATGGTTCTCTCGTACATAACTTGACCGCACATTCACCGTCAGCTGTGGCGACGCAACTTCTGAAATATGTCGAATTCATGCGGGTGTCCTCAGGGCAGTGTTCTCGGTCCCTTTCTGTATTTGGTTTATGCTGGTGATTTCCCTAGTTCAGCCACTCTTACCGTGTCCCAATATGCTGATGATGTGGCGGTCTTAAGCGTTGCTGAAACCTGTACTGATGCGGAGAACGTCCTTCAGGTGTACGTTGACAGTGTTTCCTTGTGGTGCCGCAGGTGGAGAGTGAGCATGAACCCGCAAAAATCTACAGTGGTTGCGTTTACGAAACAGACAAGAAGAAATGTGCCCTCGATTCAATTCGGCGGTCAGAACATCTCACAAGAAGAAACTGTCAGGTACCTTGGGATACAGTTGGATAAAAGGCTGACCTGGGAGACCCATACTAAACACCTCGTCACCAAGGTGCGTCAACGCATCAGGCAACTTGGATTCCTCCTGAGACCACAATCGCTCACCATTGGCCTTGTCGACTAAGCGCTTATTATATTTGACCTTAATCAGACCGATATGGTACTACTCTTCTACAGGTTATGGGGCTCGGCAGCGAACAGTCACATACACCGGATACAAACCACACAGAATCAGGGTCCTCCGTCTCATCACTGGGTCACCATGGTATGTTAGGAATACTCTGCTTCACAAGGATCTCAATATACCATTCGTACATGAGAGTACTCCGTCAAAACTACGTCCAACTCCACAGATCAATGGAAAGCCACCCCAATAGCCTGATGACGGAAATGCTAACCAATTTACCTCATCCACGAAATCAGCGAAGACTAAAGCGAAAGCGACCGTCAGACTTTCTCCACTAGCCACTTTTATTTTTGTTTTTCTCTCTTTTTTGGTAAATTATTATTCTGTGTAAATATTTATAAACTATTATCTCTACTTCTGTACATATTCAATATGTCTATCTTATATTAACGCGTTGTTGTAAATCTCACAAAGTCAGGTCTGCTAATGAGCTGTTCCTGCTACATGCTTCATGTTAATTAGGAATTTCAATTCCTACTATATATCTTGTTGTCATAATTGTAATGTTTATATAGTAAACAATAAAGTTAAAGACTAAAATAAAAAAAAAAAAAAAAAAAAAAAAAAAAAAATTAAGGGCATTTGAGTCTGGATGTTTACTTCCCTCAGCCCTTTAAACCAGGAAGTGTGTGTTTATGTATGAACACGATTAGAAGAGAACGACGGAACCACACCAACTATATTTTGATATTTAGCCTGCAGATAATCGTGAGACATTAAAATAAAGTTCGGTCAGCAAACCAACTATAGTTATTATAGTGATCAAAACACAAACGTTTTTCTTCTCAAAATCAGCTCCAACGGGCTTAATTAAACTTTTTGAGCGGTCAGAACTATGCATTTTTCATTCGTGGAAAAATTACGCTCCGCCACAATAAATTATCAAATATTTCGACTCTAAGCCATTTTATTGCACCTTTCTTCATAAAAACCGCTCATACGGTGCCACAAACATGTTCCCGAAAAATCAGTGGTAGGTGGTGGCTTAGATACCTCAATAGATTCTTGAACATCAGTTCCTGTACATATGAATTGAGTAAAAATATATTGGATTACTAAAGCCCTTGAAATCGCTGAGTGGACGTGGGATTCCATTTAATAACGTCTAAACAGTACATAAATGTTTAAATAAATAATAAAATTCGATTCATGTTATTTAAATGTACCAATAAAAACAGAACAGGAGGTTGAGTTCTTCCATTTGGTTCAATCAGTGTGGCAGCTCCCTTGATACAACTGCAAAGAGATCATCGACCAGTAATATTCGTTTCTATTGAAGGACTAACATGGGACAAGTAGTAAGTTTAGGTTTCATGTGTCGGTGTTACTACTGGGAAATTCTATTGCATGCTCAGAAGTCGACGTGAGATGGCAAGGGAATTCAAACATTCAAGCTCACGTCGATGTTTCACAACTTAGATTGCAATAGCGAAAATGAAAGTTGTTTCGAACCTGCTTCCCAACATAAAGCACGGCGGTGGTTATGATATTGTGGGAGCTCATCAAAGGTCTGTCTGCTCTCCGAGTCTTAACAAGCAATAAACAAAACGATGCCGTAGCCTTCTTTTTTTTTTCGTATGCTCTTCGTAGTGCGCTGCCGCGCTCCTAACCCTGAAAATTAAACTTGACAACGCTTTCACCTCATTAAGGACCTGCGAAGCCATTATCTCATCGTTTCGCGACCTTCAGGGACTATTTGGGCACCTCTCTCTACTGCGACAGTAATTTCTTATTCTCTTCATCGCTTATTTAATTCGGAACACTTCCGCATCACGTCAAACCATGGCGTTGCTAGGTTTTGGGCTCGGTGACTCATCTAGGTCCATCTAAAACTAATAGTGTCCTTTTCCATTTACCTCGAGATAAATCTGATGACATTCAAGTACAACGCGTATTTCGTGTCTGGTCGTTGAAAAGCGATTTAACGTTTACGATCGTACACGTCTTCCGGGCGTTCACGTCGATAAGCTCTAAATGGCTCATTCAACGTTCAGCCGTAATTGAACATTGCGATCCAAACCAACTGTCGCCCGAGTTGTCTTTGTGACGCATCTGGTAAATCTCCTGAAGTTGAACGGAAGTGTACACGATTTCTAATTCGTTGTTCTCAGTTTCTGGTTGCCACTTTTTACTTAACGCTATGAAGAATTGAAAAGTTATCAAATTGGTAGATTTTTGTTCGAACACAATATTTCAGCCTTCAGATTAATGTGGAACGCTAAAGTGCCCTAAATAAGATACTGATGAACACTATCATAGTGATAAAAACATCATATTCTACCCCCCCCCCTCAAAACCGCTAGAACGATTTAACCTGAAGTTTTTGTATGGATAGCTCTTCAAATAATATGGCAGTCCTGTATAAGGTTCATTCATGAGAAAATGGCCAGAACAGCGCAATAAATTATGAAAGATTTCAACAGAAAACGATTTTGGTGCAGTTTTTTCCGTCATAAATCTGGCTTAGCATTTTCGGAAAGTAGTACGGTAAACTACCTTTACGATATAAGTTTAATAATGAATGTTGTATAACCAGGAGCAATGTCAGAAACTAATGTGATTTTGTTGACTATAATACTGGAAACGTAAACACGTACCTCCGAAAAAAAGTTAATTTGACACTCCTATCTGTTACTTAAACGTTGGTTCTTAAATGAAAGTCGTGGCAAGTGCAAGAATTGATGGTCGACAAGATGTAAAAAACATTATGGTTGTTAGTATTTTTCTCAATCGATTTCATTCGGAATAGGTGATTTAGTGTGTTTCTCTCGTCGCTTTTTCCATAAAGGAACATTTTCGGTAATGCCGTGTTAGTTGAAACTGTCCATACAAAAAAATGTAATAGAACTAAGCTTTTTCTGCGAAGAAATCTGGTACGAATTGCTACGTTAACTATAGTTAGTTTTGGCCCAATTCTGCCCATACCCCTATTTTGGCGTTCTAAATATGGAATTTGAGCTGACCGGTTCAGCCCCGTTCACAGACATACAAACAGACTGCTTACCCAAATAGCATTTTTCTCACTCCGAAACACTTGAAACACAATGATCTGAAGAAAATTCAAAAAATTTCATTCAGCCGATTACATAACCTTCCTGGTTACTCCGGGGTTCTACGGAGAGTAAAATGGTGAAGGGGATATATGCCATAGCATTTTCGTCACCCAGGATATTTTCATTAACGGCTTGGGCCATACAGAAACTCGAATACGTATTCGCTCGGGGTGTATTTTAATCAGGAAACGGTTTGTATCTAAACCACTAACTACCCCCATACTCACTTTATTGGGTTAATTGGGTGTTCTCTTGGGCCCTCAGTGGTTTGGGAATCAATAATCTAGTCGCAGTTTCAAATTTCGTCTTCCACGCACTTTCACTCAACTCTATCAGTTGAGTTATTCAACACACTTTGTTTCCCACTGGAGGAGCAGGTCGACAATTTGCGGTCGGTGCTTCCTGCTCCTCAGACTCGGCCTGCGAGTATAACAGTTAGACCTACTGAACCTGATGAAGAGCCGGCAGGTAGACTCTCGTCAAAGAAGGGGAACGACGGCCGATATTAATATGACGTTTGGTCTTCTGCTTGCCTTTCACGTCTCGACGAGCAGGAAATCAACGGTGCTTAGGTACGCGACTCGGAAGGAGGAACAAAGTGAGTTTTCCGAAGCCGATCAGGTTTCGATTTGCGGTCTGCGTCGATAATTAATCGATTTAGGCGAGTCAGTTGTTAAGCAATCGAAAAGGCGTTATCTAACGAGGGAGATTGTGTTTCTGTATTAGAAGCGAAGTGATTCCTTTATTAGTCAATTGAATAGTTCACACAATAAACGTCTAATGCGAAGCACCACGCTCATATCTTCAAATGAACTAATTTGGTGGTAATTTGATCACGGTACTGTTTATGAGGACTAGATTTAGCTGAGTTCCCACAAATGTGATCAAAACCAAATGCTGATGCGCCAGACTGTCTAATTCAACTCTCCAAACGAGCAGAGCGAACATTTAGTAGTTCATTTTTCGTGTGCACGTACATGTTTCTTAGTGTACGAGTGTACTACAGTACTTCATACTTTGACTCCGTTGATACCAAATTTACCTTTCTCTTTTTCTTATCCCAACGTAGTAGCCGGAAAAGTTATTTAATCGCGGGACTTTTTTTCTAGTTTTCGTCAGATCTTTACGTTACTTCTGAGCACGAAAAATATAATTTGGGTGTTTGTGCAGCTTTGCACGCAATTGAGACAGAACTGCTGAGATTGAGTTAGTCTGTGTTGTCGCAAAAATCATAATGGTAGCACAATAAACTTCCAATCCGACGTACGTTGAATAATTGACATTACACTATCGAGAGGTACCCCAGAAAATTCGAAGTTCATGCATAACTTTTTCCACAGTTTTCCCCCTATAATTAGCCAACTGTGAACAAGAGTCACTCCGAATAACAACGTATCCACATTACCATCAATTACCTCTATCTTGCTCTTTAGATGGAGGGGTCGTAGCCTAATAATTTCTGGAACTACCAGTTTAAGTTGAAGGTCTGTGGGGGCTGAGGAGAAGTGGGGATGCATCACATTAGGGATTTTATCTTATTTCTATTCTAAGTATGTTCGAAAGTTTCCAAGAAATTGCCAGGGCTGACACGTACATTGATTAGTCGTATGACTCGTAGCTGTTTCCAATTGTATCATACATTAGTATTTCCCTTCAGTGATCGGGTTTATTTCATTGTGAATGCAAAATTTCCAAGGAATTTCCAGGAATACCATCGTTGACTTCAAAACTTTGGGTTGTCTCTAACCTTCGCGAACAGTTGGATTTCTCGGGGGGGAACGTTTCGTTTGACGGCTGTCAAGTCGTCCCGGCTGTGAAATAGAGCAAAGTAAAAGAAAGTAGGTAAAATCGGTAAATTTACGACTCACCGTTGCGTTGAGGAAGAGCAGTTCATTAAGTGTCGATGCCCCGGCTACTTCAAACATCGTTAGCTACTTTCCAAAGGCTTGTAATTGTTGTCTGCTCTTGTTGACGTGTGGCAGATCGTTCGACCTGTTCCGTGACGAATCACCTTCCGAACAACAAAACCCGGGACATTATATAGATACAACATTAACTCGAAAGGAGGTTGCGAGGAATGTTTTCTGAAAACAAAATGCAGCAGATATTTAAATAAAACTGATTAAACGACACAGAGTTTAAATGATACTGTTATTCAATTTGGCAACAAATTGGAGAAGTTTTTCGTTTTTCCAACCGTGGAATGCTTGCATGTTTTGAATGACATTTGTAGAAACGATGATGTCAGCAAAACGTCCTTCGCATCGAGTAGCCTACACGTTTTGCCGGAGAATGAATTAATTCAACGTAATTGAATATTTGTGGATTTTATCTTGGAAACTAGTGCGATAAGTTCATTCATTTTGGTCCGTACGAATTGTTCTAAACAGCCGAATGTTCACTGAACACCTTCGTTGCCCTGATCCCTCAAGCTTCAAATTTTCGCATCCAGGGAAATTGTCAGCAAAGTAATACATGACTGTTTGAGTGATGCTTTTTCGTTTATAAAAAAATATTGAGTTTATCGGCGTCTTACACAGTCACAGTTAATGCTGTAATAGTATTTCCAAGGAAAAAACTGACAAACACAAACCTATTTCGACGAACTCTTTTATTCGTCACCTTTTTCGGTGAACTCGAACGTAAGGATACTAGTTTTTCCTTGAATACGAAATAATTACAGTAAAAGTTTCTCACTAAGTTCATTTTTTATATTTGTTAAGAACACTATAGTGAACAATACTTCATTCTACCGCATTTTGGATATTTCGCTAATAAATTTCTATTGATATGGTACAACCGAACAGAACGAGACAAAAGTCCAACAAAAATACGAAACGAGAGCCAAATAACTTAAGGAAGGTTATAACGATATGATAAAATGGTATTTAGTTTTGCTAACATTAAAGCAGACGCTGCGGCCAGTCTCAAAGCCTAACTTCAATTCGAAGGGCTCACCTCATCAATATTTATACAGCATTTCTTTTCCACCTTGTCGACTCATTCGTGCACCACCTTATCATTCTGCCTAGACGTCAGGAATCGCGGTTCAAAAAGGCTAAGGTGCCTCTTGAGGAGCTCATGCACTTCCTTTACTGGTTCTCGGCGGCGTGCACTAAAGCGGACGTAGGCGCGCCTCGTTGACCTGACCTATTATAACACAACAGAAGGGAACAGTGTTTGAAGTCAGGTCAGCTCACCTTGCGACCAAGAGAACTCAAGTTTGCCGAAGGGAGCTGAAGGAGAGTTGCGACAGATGGAAAACAATGGGAGCTGCTCCTTTCGCCTCGGTTTCTTTGAGAGGTTTTCACATTTACCAATCTGTTTCCCTGCTCTGACGTCTGCAACGACCTCGTGGGGCGGCTTCACGCAATAGCCAATCGACATTAGTCTCACTGCCACACCCATCATATTCGGACCACTCTTAAGATGCTCTCAGCGTGTTGACAAATGACCACGCTCTTCTAAAGAGAATCGGGCAGCAGTTTTTGAAGTTGGATGGCGACCAAAATTTACCACTAACGGAAGTCATCGCCTTCTTCTTCTTTTATCTCAAAATCGTATGTGACGATTTAATTAAACTTACTACGTATCACTTACTACTCAGAACCTTCACAGTACTCCTCTACGATTTGATTCCAACCGGGAATTTTACTCAGTAGTATGTTGTTCTCACGCATATTTCCCCCGGCAATCTCATACAAATATTACCGAAATAAAATCTCCGTCCGCCGTTCAGGCCATATTTTGCCTTTAACGTGATCTAAAAACCCTGTTCTTTCTCAGTAAAACTTCCTTTGGAACTAGTTGTGCCAGCCTACGCGGCAATCCGATCTAACGAACCCCATGGTTATTATTGAAAAAAATACAATTTAAAAAGGTAGCCAAAAACAAAAGTTCTATTATAGCAATTGCGTCGTGTTTCTTATCTTATCCTAGGTATTTTACCATGGTGAGTTGAATGGGACGGGTCTAAGGGACCTAGGACTGCGTCTAGATGGAAAACAGTGAAACCACAGTAAATATAGTGAATCCACTACTTGAAGCAACTCACGGGAGAATATAGCGAAAGTTATCATTTCTCCCTGGCCTGCGCTAACTCCACCCCCATTCCCCACGACCCGTCACGTCGTGCCAATCGACTAGAAAACGCGTCAGGTCGCGTTTCATACAGCTTACTAGTATTTTTCGATGATGGATTGAATGGGATGGTCCTCGGAGGAAATTATCGGAAATATTGATTAAAACATCTTGTATGGCATTTGGCAATGTCCGTCTCTCACTAAATCGAATGGGTCAAGTCTTAGGGGGGTAGGACCGCGCTAAGGTTGTTTCAGATGGAGGTGGAATTCGAAGTTGCAAATTGATCAAACAATTCGATCACAAGTCAGTGTTCAATTACTTCTAGATGTTATTACAAATCAACTTTTGAACAAGTTTCCGCGCGTAACTCATGATTGCTTTTAGGTGTTGAAGGAGTCGTTAGTTGCTTGCGAAGGAAACAAGAAACCACGTGCTGCTCCGCTGTAGTTTCTACAATAGTGAGCGACGGTTGTTGGAAGGGCAAACGAACTTAGCAGCATTGACTGCTACAAAGCAATCTTACAACCGTTTCACCGAGTTGATATGTCCCTTTGAAACTTACCACCCAAGTAAATAGTTAGGTCAGGTGAGAACCCAGATTAAGAACTTCCACATGGTACGGGATTCCTCAGGTGGTCACCTGCTCGCGGTAACACACGGACAACAGCTCTCTACCGCGAGACTGGCTAACGACCAAATACCTGCCGTACCTCCGCAGGTCAAAGTTCGGCGGATGCTGCTAGAGGCGGCCACTTACGGCAAGACATTACCCAGGGACAGTCATCTAATAAGGAAACAAACCTGTTGCTTACCAAACATAGTGACGCATTTAAGTTGTCGTTCTTCTGATTGTTGATATAGTCACGTTAATTTTTTCGACGGGGGTTGAATAAGATAGGTAACGTTGTGCAAAAGAACAATAAACCTTAGTGTGATAATTTGCAGCATTTTACTTTCCTTGGCCGTATGTAGCAAAGAAAAAGATTCGCAATCGGCTAAACAACTGTTGACATTCCTTAGCCCTACGTAATAGGAATGAAAGTTCTGTTCAGGTATTTACGTTAAACCAGAAAACGATTTTTGAGATTATGAAAGAACGACTAAAGAAAATCTCCCCGAGTTTGATGCTTCGCATGCAGGTTACCATGAAATCCCAAAGTTAGGGTATGAGATAAATATACCCAAAATTAACTATAGTTATCTTAGTGGTCAAAACACAAACACGATTTTCTCAAAAATAGCTCCAACGGCTTTTATTAAATTTACTGTGTGGATAGTTCCAAATGATACAATACTGATTCATTTTCATTCCAAAAAATTACACTTCCCATTTTGTTTAACACGCCTAAATATATTGGTGTAAGAGAATAGTAGATAACAAGGGGCTTTTGAAACGGAATGTGAAACACCGTTTCGAACAGCAGATTCTTGTGCCGTTCCGATATGGTCAGCGGGCAGAGTTGCGCTAAAGAGGTCCTCGTTGCATAACAGAGGCGTCAACTCTCTCTGTCCCAGTGTGAACAACTTAACAGACTGTTGGATAACACTCGTAATATAACTAGCCGGGATATGGACCGATTATCAAAAAGTGGGCTCATTTTACGGATACTTTTTTTCCCCTCTTTTGATAACACGACGACCGCGGGGTGCATAACGTCTGCGAAACCACGAAAACTGAGCGAGACATCAGTTACTTCTAACCTCGTTGGAAACATCGAGTTATGTCAGATAGGCCATGACAGAATGGGACATGAAGCATTATACGGTTGTCGATGACTGTTTTTACCGTTTTCCGTGTTTTTGGCGTTTTTGCTCAGGACGAAAATTAAACGTAAATTATACGTTTTGTGTAACAGAGCAGCCGAAGTTTGAAAATGAATATCGTTTGTTTTTCGTTATGCTCTTTGGCAACTTAAAATTGTACTAAAATGACAAACCCCGAGTGATAACGTTTTGGCAATATCAGGTCTGACAAGTTTCCTCAACTATATTCGAAGTTTTAGTTTATCACTCCATCAACTAATCCAACATGATTTTCACTAAGTTTACGTGAGCTGGGTAGAGATTTAGTTAACATTTTATTAAAAAATATCTGGTGCGCAGCATCACCCACCTTTCCTCAGCCCTACGAGCGTACTGGGCACACAATCTTTTGTTTACTCCGCTCGTTTGAACTTATAAATCTTAAATTAACTGGTAGCGCTTAATGTTGAAGAATTAATTAAGCTTTTGCTACGTATGCGGCGACCTTAGTTAACCAACGCGTTGGTTATTGATGGGATTAGTAACATGGTATTTCTGAAGGCCGCGTGTCAACAGCTCCAGCATTATGAGGGGAACGCTTCGAAAAGTCAAGCAACAAAACGGCGTTAACGGAAGGTAACTTGTACTATTGTTCAAAAGCCATCACAAAGATATTTACTGGTTCCAGGCCCGAGCAGGCAAATTAATAGACGGCAGCGATAAAATTGGATGGACTTCTTGCGTATTCATCCTCCGTTACTCCTGGGAAGGTCGCCCGAGCGCCGCACAAAAGAGCATTAAATGACTGAGGGATAGGGACGATTCCTTCTGTCAATAAATCGGATTCTGAGGTCATTAAGATTTATCGTGGGGGTTTGATGACGGCCGACAGAAGCTGTAAATTAATTGGTCTACCCAGTAGCGTCTTCGCGGTCTATGGGTTTATTTGTCGCTGTTACTAAATACAATTATGAACAATTTAACCCACAACAATTTTTTAAATGCAAGGTAGAGCCCAATTTTTTGTCGATTCGGATTACCTTCAGAATCAATCTATACGTCCAATTACAACACCCTGTAACTAAATGGCAAAAGACAAAAAAACAAACAAAACATATCTGGTGAAACGCATCACACAATTTTCCTCAGCCCCACGTGCATTAAGCGATGATAATAATTATTGGCCGAAGTTACGGTCATATACTCGATTTTTAATTCAGGTTGGAAAAGTTGTACGTAGATAGTGATAGCCCTTAAAGTTCCAGAATTGATTGAGAAGGATCTTGTTCGCTGTTTTGGAGTTGTACAATAATAAAAGAGGGAAATGGTGGCGGTGTGAATTTGGGAATTTCGAGAGGGTACGTCTGAAGAACCAATTGCTAATATTGAACTTTCATCGTATAGGTAGTTATTGCCCTACCACTCTGATTTTTTCTAAAACCTAGCACGATATTAGCGAGGTTAGCAGGGGGTAGCGGGGTTTGCTGCACTGAAATCGCTTAACGTCGAAGTGTTTAATAATTTATTGTGCTGCTCTCATCATTTTTCCACGAATACAAATTTCAAACTACTGTGACATTATTTTCGCAAACCTTGAAAGGCGGTCTAGCGGTTTATTAGCGACTTTCTCGGCGTCATGCTTCCCGGCGTACAACTTGACAGTTCCATCTCGTCAAAACTGGTTACTACCTTCTAAAAAGAAAACTGCCGTTTATGCAAATTATATGACAGTTTTTAAATGCGCCTTTGGGTGTTAGAGGTTGGTTTCGACAAGCAGTCAATTTTAGTGAGGCGTTGAAGGATCGAAGGAGGCGATGAAGTATTAAGGAAATACTTCAAGAGGTGTTGGTGTCAAGTCGAGAATTGTTCTAATGCATAACTTCAACTTTTGAAAATATGTGCTGAAGTCTCAAGTTGTACCAGCGGTCTATTCTCGACTTATGGCGCAACACTGTGAATTTCATCCGTAGCCCTGTCTATTCAATTGCTTAGGCTCAATTCGTTGTCCTTCGAATATCGTGTTTGTCAAGGGTTTCCTCTTCACCGCGAATCCTGTTTGTCATTCCACTCTTAGTCTACTAAAGCAAAGTACAGAGTCATCACTAGCTATTCGCCTTGCAGTTAAATGCCCGTCTGTACGAGCATCGGGTCAAATTCGTCCAACCGGATCCACGAGGGCTGAGTAATACTTCATAATTTCTGAGAAAGCGAGGAATATTCGCGAATTGTGTTCTTAAATCTCTGGTGTGACGTAATTCGATGAGAACCTCAGCTGATGTTCTGGCGCGTCAAGAACTGTTTTGGAGAAGAGTACAAGGAACCTCAATTCGGCTGATTTTTCCTTCGTACACACGAGGATGGTAGGTTGTCGACGTCTCTGGATGCAGTATGATATTGGTACTAAATTAACTGGCTGGATCCATCTTATAAAGAATGTCAGCCCCGCGCACATTCAGCGATTTTCATGACTTTAGCTACTGATCCAATATATGTCGCACTCGATTCATTCGAACGTGGTGAAACTTGTAGAAAGTTAAAGAGGTCTATCAGTAATAAACCGGACTAAAATCGTTAAAAAATAAAATGCATTGCGCTGCTCTCGTAATTTTCCAACTGATCAGAATTTTTCGTTACTGTGGTGTTATTCGGAACAGCCCATACAAAAAATTTAATCAAAATCGTGACAGCTGTTATCGGGACAACAACGTTTTGTGTTTTGATCACTATGATAACCATTATTAGTTTTGAACCGATCTTTCTTTTACCCTTATTTTGGCGCTCCATAGTGGTGTGCAGGCTAAAATCAAATTTGAGCAAATAAGTCGTCCGTTTTTTCTCAATCGCGTTCTTGGACACACTGAAAATTTTCCCAAATGGTTTTTTTGGGCTCAGTTTCCCTTAATTCGTATAGGTCAAACAGTAAGAAGTAAAATAAAGTAAAAAAAGTTATGTCAAACCGTTGAGTTTGAAAATTTCGTGTGTGTAGGTTTATAACTCTGCGGTACCTTGCAGGCCTAACGTCGTGGTTTATTACTCTTCTATTACTGAGATTTTTAATAATAAAAAATGCACTAAAAGGTATTTGCGTCAAAACTTTTGATGATTTATTGTGCTGATATCGTCTTATTCCCAAAGACAACAATTTTACAGTTCAGTTGTTAGGAACAGTCCTCGCTTGACATTTAATGAATGTCGTTATATCCGTTTTCGACCCAAACACACTTATAGTTAGTCCGACACACGATGAGGATCGATGCTGCCGTCCGATGATGACCCGCAGGGTGAGTGCCGAATTTCGGTTAGTTTGGCCAGGCCATTTTCTCCTGATTGTGTTCAGGCACTCAGCCAATACACGCAGTGCGTTTTCTCCAACGGCGTTTTTTAACCGAGAAATTATAGTCTTTTCGGCCAATAGTTCTTGGAGCTGAGCAAAGTAAAAACATTCTTAATTTTTTATTGAGAAACTAGGAATTATTCCTTGTGCGTACATTTGGGGCGTGTTCTGGGAAGCAGTACTCTACGCAGTTGCGGGATGGAAGCTTAGTAAAGGGCTGGGCGCACGCATCGATCACCAGGGGCTCATTTATCGCAAAATGAAGGCACGGTGACGCAAGAAATCTTGCGCAACACTAACGAATCGTTAGAGTCTTCAGCGGGGAATGAATTTCAAGGGAAAACCCTCGCACCTCGATTAACGCGGTGAGAACTTTTCACCTTCTCTTTTGTCTTTGACAAAAGCGTCTTATTAAAAGAGATTTTTTTCCACCTATTCTCTTCACGAGCTTCCACTGGGCCGTTTCTGCTGTTGCATAACTCAACCGCAACGCGGTGAAGCTCTGACTGATTTTCGGACGAGGCTGAAGACGCCAATGAGCGCATTTTGCTGTCCTCAAATAGAAAGTGGTTCGTCGGTTAAGTTCATTTTTCAAGTTTCGTGGGACACGTTCTTCAAACGAAACGCCCAAACGCACAATGGGCAATGGATCGCCTGCATCACGGAAGCCCAACGTGGTTTGTCGATCCTCTTCAATATTCCGTCGATTCATCAAACGAGTAAACGAACTCACGAAACGAATTATCGTGAATTGTTCACCGGAAGACGTAATGATCACAAGAGCTCTTACTCTGATTCGAATTAAGCGTAGAAATTATGTCATTATCGTCAAAGGCTAAGAAAGGCAGAAGCAACTGCCACGTTTTTCGACGCCAGTGATGAGTGACGAGCTTTTGTCGTGTTCTGTTCATTCTTTTTTTAGTGGCCGACCGGATCAGTTGAAACGTGCTAGGTCCATAGCCCTGAAGGGCCGTGGATCGTCGTGGGAATCATGCAGGCGCTGTGAATATGAATTTTGTTCTTACACGCTGCCGAACAAATTCATTGAACGAACGGTTGGATAACGGCAAGATAAGAACAAATTGTCATCTCCTTAACCTTCAATGAGATGCTTATTTGTCAATAATATCGGTAGAAGTGATATAAATTCACTATAACCATTCCTCAAAAGCAGTATTTAAGAAGAAACGCTGCGAAACAATACTCGCTGTTCGTTGTGGTTTTCAAATGATTGATGGAGATTAGGGGGAAACATGTGCTTCATCGGGCGTCTCTTTCATCGCCAACAGCTCTTAATATAGGCGTCAAGAGATATTTATCGCCGAGTCTCTTCTATCAGAATTGATTGCTATGGACTACAAATGAATCTAACCACCTACGGAACTCATCAACGCCGAATGAGCACAATAAACAACGCAGGATTTCCCTACGATAAAACGAATGACTCGCAGGCCCTTGACACTTTGCTCCGAGTGTCATAAAAGGTCGTCACGAAATGAGATAATATCGACAACTGCCGTTCAAAAGACGTCAGATTAGTTTATTGTCGCTTCTCCTAGGAACAAATTTACAAGTGCAGTCACTGACATCGAGGGCTAATGGTCACATTCAAAACGAACCCGAATGAGTCTTCGCGGCTGAAGACGTTTTTCATTATCGTTGCTCCGGGCATCCTCTTCATAAATCTAGTAAAACGTCCCCTCACGCTGGGAAATGATGCAAGACGTCTGCCCTGACGCAATCTACTCCCCCGACACAAATATGGGTCTTAATTTTAGGGTCTGGAAGATATTGGGTGGTCAGTCGGCTGCTTACGGTTTTAGTGAACTCACTTTGGACACTTTCGACACCAGTACGTGCCAACTAATCTAGTGAAGGATCATCTACAAACTCACTGCGAGAAAGGATGATATTACGATCGAGCGAGTAAGTTAAAATGCAAATTAATAAAAACAACAGAAATACGCGTTAAAGAACGTTTTACAACGACTCCCAACAAATATTAGATGCTGTACTGTACGGCATCGTGATTTTCATGCTTAGCTCCATGTATCTGAAAACCTAACAACCTCCAGCAACCCTCGTTCAAGGCAACTCTTCTTTTAATAATTTAACGCTTTACTCATTCATTCAAAGACACACGTATATTTATTTTGAGAAAATTGAATGACGACAAAGCATATATACTCGTAAATATTTTTTTTTAATAGAGAAGTAACCTTTATTGTACAAAATCTACCATGTAAAGAGCGAAAGCGATGCACGTGACACTTGGGAAGGACTCTTAAGGTTGTTACCAGCGGTCTCAACTTGTTACAGTAGAGTTGGGAACACGAAATACACCCACACACGGAATGATTATCTGCGCAACTTGGGACGTGTGGGTCGAGACAGTGGTAACGTCAGGAGGGAGGTTAGTTTCGGCATCAACAACCAGATGTTGGGGCGGCGCCGCATCAACGAGTGAATTTTTTGGTAGCTATGATTACCATAATCGTGGACTGAAGACGTTTGGAGGATATCATGCAGAATAGTATTCCGAAAGTATCTGTTTCGGACAGTTTCAATTTCATTAATTTGAGAACGTAAGGCTGAACTCCAAATCCCGCGGTCATGGTACCACATGGGACGGAGTAGTGGAAGGTGCAGTAATCTTTTCAGACTGAGGGGAAGTCGGAATTCACCGGAATAAGAAATTTGACAAGCCGGATACGAGCTTTTTCTTTGCGAGAGCTTTGAAGTGAAATGTCTAGGTAAGTTTTGCAAAGTAAATACAGTCCCAATATTTTTACATTATGCCAAGAAAGTTTCCGAATTCCCCCTGGAAAGTTCTTCAAGTTGGGAGAAATTTCAAGGGAAGAAGTTATATTTCGCATTTTATAAATACGTTTGGCCCTAAACCTCGACCGAGACTTTTTACCTGTAATATCGGCAAGAGCTGCGCCAATAACGAGAAATAGTTGTAGGGCAGGGACACGTGGCGGTTACGACTCGGCCAAGTCCTTGAGGTCGGCACCTTTCACGAGTTAGAATTTTATTATCCTGACACTCACCTGACACAACGGGAGAAACGAGAAATTCGAACGGTAACCAGAGACACCGCAAAATCATTGATAGGCAAAACACGGGGGTTTTACAGCGCCACTCAAACGGGGATTTATGGGCCCCAGAGTTTTTAGGAGTTCCTCGAGGTTGCGTGAAGAGTGAATATTTTATGCTAGAGAGCTCTACAACGCAGAAAGGGATTGCGTAGGACTTCGGGAAATAGCGTTGACAAGTTTCGGTCGGATAAACGCTTTCAAAAGTAACAAACTAGTTCATTAAGTAATAGTTGCCAGTCATTGTTCTAAATCACTAACTCCAGAAAACTGATTTACTTATGATTCTTTGGTTCTTACGTATTGACTTTTACATGTTTGAAGAACGTGTCCCGCGAAACTTGAAAAATGTACTTAATCGACGACAAACAGGGATTGAGCCAATGAACTCAGTTTCTATCTTCTCCAGACAGAATTCCACCTTCCTAATGTTAGGGAAGAGTGGTGGGGGGGGACAGGAAGGAGGAAGAATAGCCCAGTTCAAGTTGTCCATTACTGACGATAAACCATAAGTTTACATTTTACTTAAGTTAAAATGCTTAACTGTGGAGAGTTTGATTCCCACTGCCATTCACCCTATAAAACGTAGTTATCCAGCTTAACAGTTCCGTCTTCAGGGACTTCTATGAACATTTGCTCCAAATACTGGTTCCGGAGAAGACAACAAAATAAACTTTTTATTGTTCAAATCGCCCTATAAAAGGTCTATTTCGGCTCCCCCTCCCCTTCCCGTGGTATTAATACCTCTATATCTAGGGCTCTCAACGACACGATCAGTTAGCGTGAGAAAGGTCACCTGGCCCCAACAAGAGTGAGGAAATATTTGTGATGTGTAGCTCTTTCCTGATTTATGTTGCTTACATTTTATATTAATTCTGCCCTTCCTTGTGAGTGATTTCAACAACACGCCACTTTATGACAAACATTTCACTGAACACAGCTGAGGACGATTGATGATGGGGCTGCTTTATTAAGCCCACCCACTACCTTGCAAGTAATTCAGAAGCTTGACTGTGTTTTTTGTTTCTATTTCAGGTAAGTGGACCAAAGGATATTGACGTCGTCACTTCTACTGTACTTCCGAAATCGTAAACAAGTAGAACGAATTTCATTTTTGATTAAACTAACAACAATTAGCTTCCTAATCTTAATGTTTCGAAAAATTATTATAGTTATAAGTTCCTTATAGGATCTTGAAAATGAACACTCACGAACTCGGAGGATGTATCGTTTAATCAACGAAATCTTTTTACATTTACTACGTTGTTATCGTAACTCACTCGTAGTAACTCACTTGTTATCATATCACTCACAATCGATATACCACAACTCGATAGAGCAGACGACCTAACTAATCGATTGTTCATAACATCGAAAGCTAAACTATTGTTATCCAAAATAATTCCAACTAACATTGCTTGACAAACATTAAAGTATTATAGCGTAAAATAAGATTACAAACAATATAATTGGAGTGGTAGGTACTAAGAAAACTTAAATAGTTATTCACATTCTTATTGGTGTCAGCAATCCAAAGAGAAGGTATTGTAATCGTTCGTAAGAATGCCCTTCGCCTTCGCTCACATACCTTCTCTCTTGTGCTGAATTAAGTATAAACTGAAACGAGACGTTGACCTTAAAGATCGAACACTGCAGTGTGCCTCCAACTAGTCAATTACTCTTCGTTTTTCTCCATAAACGTTTCTCTGAAATCCATTACACTGGAGAACAAACCGGACGTATTTTTCAACGTGTTCAACTCTACCGTAGGAACGCTCTATGGAATTTAATCAATCGTAAATGTCTTTTAACCCAAATCCACCTCGCGCCCGCTGTAACCATCCTTTGAGGAGAGGTATAGACCCAATGTTAGAAAAAATAGATTTTTGGAATACCGAAAGTTGATTTACCAAATGTCCTCCAAAAAACGGAGGAAACCGAGTTTGATCCAACTCAAACTGGTATTTGAGCGAACTAGCAACCATATTTTTAATTACGTAAGCGAGCGACGCTACAGCACTTGTCCACATAGCGCACTATCTAACTCACCAGATATTTTTCACTTTCCTTGTTTCGGTGTGAGAAGGAAAGTTATGCAATCAGCAAAAAAACAAATAATTGAGTTTTGTTCAAGTCTTTAGGTTTCAAGGGCTACTGAGCTTGAAAAACACCTAGTTATCATAGTGATCAATACACTCAACTTTTTCTCAAACAATGGAATTTTTTGTTTGGAAAGTTTCAAATGACACGGCAGTACCGCGAAATTCTCATTCGTAACTAAATAACCAGTGGAATTATCAAATATGTTGAAGAAAACCGATAAATTTTTGAGAGTTTCCTAACTATAAATCCCGCTCATATGACACTACCGTTGTAATAAAACCCTTAGAGGTGGTACAATAAACTGGTAATTCGATGAAGTATTATTCATTTTCATAAAATAATTGGGACTCCAGAAACTACGGAATTCAATCACCGCCACTCCAGTTCCTATCATTTCACCTAGTTTTACCCAATGATTCCATAACAGTTTTCCTTCTCAAAAAAATCGTGTCAACAGTCTCATAAACCACCTGTGCATTGACTCAATAACCATGAGTAGGAGCAACTCAATAAATTACGCAACCACCCAGTTTCAACGTTGTGTCACTTTCTAGAAAGTTCATATAAACCGAACGAAACAGAGTTATAGAATTATCTGAACTGGCTGGGGGAAGTTGTGTGGTACGTCATTTCCACTACGAACGTTACTGGTACGAATGCTTTAATATCCAGCTAACTCAATTTCTACTGTGAGGGAACACCAAAAAGTGGCCATTCTTACAAGAACTATGTTTTGAATGCAAATTAAGAAAACAATTCGAGAGTTTGCCCGATTCCGGTTACAGGGACCATTCAAGTACGTTCAGGGGGTAAAGATAGTTTTCATTGTACCAGAGACTTTTCTTCATTACAACGGCGTTTTATCGCCCGCCTCTGGTTCGATTGTTGAGAGAACGTTCGGTTGATGGATGCGAACTTGCTCGGTAGGAGAAACTGGCAGCCTGCCATTCAACATCCCTGGCTTTTTCTCCTTTTACGGCCCACTTTAGGCGTATTCAAGGAAAACGAGTTCTCGTTCGCAGTGCCGCCTTCCTTTTTCTGTAAAAAAATCATCTTGGACATTTTTTATCCCAATTTTGAAGCTGGTGTATTCCCTCGCTGGCAGGAAGTGCATACACTAGTACACAGTTTTCGCTGAAGACTTTCGTTCAAGTAAGTAACTGATGTGCGCACGGGTGGAGTGCAAACGAAAGTGTTTGTCTTTGTATGAGCTGTAGCGATGACATTCACAAATGATTTGAACGCAATTAGCGAGAGTTAGAATGCTTCAAACGCTCATCACAGTAATTGTTGTTACCACCTCAGCTACAAGTGGTCCGAGGAAACGTACCGATGCCTGGGGAAATATTCTGTCATTAAAAGCAATGTAGTGGAGCAAACGACGGCTGCTCGTTAAACGGAAATCGAAAACCACCGACTTTAAAGGTTATTTCTTCCACAAGGGGAAGGCTCGACTCTTAGAAATACTTCCCACCCCCTCCCCTTCGATTTGACTTGAACGTCTTCGTTATTTTTCGTTTAACTCCCTTTCACTCTTCTAGTCAGTAAGTTCACCCCCCTGACACCTATGCCGAATTAATATCAATTACAACTACAGTACTCGTAGTCAACATATCCTGAGTGATACTGACTCTTTATCCTCTTTTCTACGTTTCTTGTGCTCACGTTAAATCATGCAACTCTGCTATGAGTTTTCTTTCTGATACTGAACCCATAGAGACGATTTGATGAGGAGGCTAACTATAAGTCGAGAGTGGAGTTCGAGTAAAGAGAGGGAATAAGAAACGCTCGACAATTCCTCTTCAAATATATTCCCTAGCACCCTCAGATTGTATTTTCATACCAAGTTTTTGGTACCTCTCAACTGAAGCTGAAGGTACCATTTTGGTACCTTTCAGAAAAACAGAGTCTTTCGATTCGCAGTGTGGTTCATATTTGCACAATTATATTGCAAAGGTGCAGTTTGCCGTTGAATCCCTGCGAGGCTCTTAGATTGGACATAGTCCCATTCTTCGTTGCTCAGTCACTCACTGGCGAGTCCAGCAGTTAGCCGAGGTTCTCTACTTCTGCAAAAGTGCTCTTCGCGTGGTATTCTCACATTACCCGAATTACGACAGTGCATTTCCTCGTTGGTGGGAAGGTTGTATATGAACACCTCCATCTGCCGGCCAGCTGGGAATCTCGCATACCTCTGGCCTATCCTTCCACAGCTTCCTCTTGTGCAGGAATAATGATGGCGTCCATGTTTGCTCATAATTCAAGCTCTCATACGCTTAGTTATTTATTACCTGAGCGTATGAAACTATCCCCGTTGAAACTGTTCGAGTTTCTTGACTGGTCCTTTAATTTCGCTAATAACCATTTCTCATAATATTAGGCTGTTATTTATGACATTTACGAAATGGCGAGAAAGAAACTATCTGCAGTTGAAAGTTTGTTGGCTTAGATCCAGACGACCGTTTTGATTTTATGAAAAAGCTATACGTCTGTCTTTTTGACGAAGTTTCAGGATGAAGTGTAAAGGTCTTGTGAGCTTTTGTTGGACTTCTCGTTCATGAAGGCTGTCGTAGTTGTTTCTAGGCTATTTTTCTAAATCTTAAGACGTACCCAATCATCGTTCAGTCTCCCATAATAACTTCTCTCGACGCTTCCATTTAATTGCCGGTATAATGTCAAGTATGCTTGCTCACTGAGACGTCACCGTCTTGAATGGCACCAGGATAGGAAATCAATTTTCATTTATAATTAACTATGTTAGTTCCGTCTGAAGTCCTGTATGAAAGGTCAACACTTAAAATAAATACTCCCCTCGTTGGAGCTGACTCAGATCGGGCTGCCCTATAAACGGGCAGTCGGATTGTGATGCAACTCGAATCCTCAAAAGGCCAAGATTTACTCCGAGCTTGTTGTGGAGCAACTCCGTACTCGCCAACACAAGGAGCAGGCTTTGGGATTTACTCTTACGCGTATCAAGAAATACTTCGATTGTCTTGTACTTTTCTCATTGAGTCTCCGTACGTCACAAAAGGCGGGGAAACGAGGAAAAACGAGATTGGAATGAAGAGAGAAAGGTTATTCTCTGAATGCGGAGTCCTGTGCGGCAATTTGCGTTACTGCTCCCATTCGAAGTATCGTCGCTCCTGCAAAGTCTCTACAATTAACAGGGTTTCAATGCGTCCTCTCCCTCGAAACGTTCTGGCCAAAAACCAGTTTTATAGCTTGGAATTGAAGGTGACAGCATAATGTTGAAGGCCCATTTATTTGTATTGTATGCACTCAAGCTATGTATTTCTCTTCGCTTTTCTCTCTTGCCCTAATTTAAATTAGTATATACACTTATATACTTTAAAAGGGGCGGAAAATAAAGAAACATGATGTTAAATATAACCACTCAGAAGGAGTGAAAAAATGGGTCCGTAAGTAGTTCTTCCGATTCCCGATACTACGTGTTGTGCCGTCAAGTTAAGTGTCTATTACCCTCGCGGGGAGGAACCCATGAGCCTTCGTAAATTCCAACAAATAAAAATTGTACTGGTTAATAAAATAAATGAAGCTAATTTAATTAAACAAAAAAAAAGAATATAACTCTGTTTGACAAGTAAAAGAAATGGCACTAATAATAGAAATATAAAAGAAAGTGAGCAACTGATAATGAAATGAAAACAAACTAACGGCTTAGAAATTAAATGTCTTTTGGGCCTACTTATTTGGCATGCCAATAAAATAAACACCTCACCGGAGTCGTAGTGTCGGTACCAGACGTAAATTTTATAAATTCGGGATGCAGGGAACTGGAGGATTTGTTCCGACGGAATCGTTATAACGCACGAAAGCAGAAAGATCGGAAGACAAGCGAAAGATGATATGCTATCGCCCGGTTTCGCGGCAAATAGCTTGGTGGGTTTGAAGGGCTACCATGGACGACTGAGAGCTCCAAGACGCTCTGTGACGCTAGCGATTTGCTGCCCACCGAACCGCGCATTCGTCCTGAGCCTTTAATTTCACGTTACAGTGTTGACCAGAAACATTGAGTATTGAGAAGCAGTCTGATTTTGATTTAGAAAATTCCTAAATACGGAAAATTTCAGTTATAATGTGAATGTAGGAATACTGAAGTCAAAAGGAGGGTGTATCAAGGGTGTTCTGTACCCCTGCAATGCGAGCTTGGGCCATTCGGTAGGGAATTCTTGAGGTTCAGTGTATTTTAAACAAAAAACCACCAGCAACTACGAGGAGCTGCTCTTATCCCCCTACTCCTTCATTGATGTCTTACTAGATTTACCATGAACTCACTTCAGGGTTTCGAGGAATATTTCCCCGCAGTCCTCAAACTCTGATTTTATTCTCGTTCTCGTTTGAACCTTCCGCCTCTCAGCCCAACACTGCACTCTGCTCTCAGCTGTCTGCTTATCGGGATCGGGGAATTGGAGCGTTGAACTTTTTATGTCAATCCATACAACTACTCAATCGCAAAAGTTCCCTCCCGGTCTGTTTGTCATGCTCTGGATGTGCTGGTCGGATACAATTCGTTTCAATTTGAGTTCATCAATTTGATTCATAGTGTGCGTTTTCTTACCAGCAGGTTAATAGCCACACACTCATTGACTTCCGTCATAAACTCTCGGGAGCTGTTAACCCACTGTGCTGGAATTACTGCAAGTTAGAGCTAGAACAGTTTTAAAATGTGAATGTTGAAGCCGGTAGTAAAGTAGAAGTAGTTTTTGAAGTGGTAGAATTTATTCGGCGACTCCTAGTTATATTACAGACTTGAAATGTAATCTGTGTATGGAATGTCGGTTTGTGGTAAATTGACTGCTTACCCGTTGTTTGGGGTAGCAAACCCGCAGTGAATCAAAAGAGAGTGCTGTCCCAATCACAGAGCTGCACTACGGCCTATAAGACAGCATCTACTGAAGCACTCCAAGTGATCACTGGCCATTGAGTGCATGGTGAACAAGTGGAGGGTGATACGGGAGCGTCCCCCGCTCTGCCAAATCCGTATAGCCCTATCCACTGAACGATAACTTGCCGTGCATTAGATAAATGGCAAGCGTGATAGGAATCCTCATCTAAGGGGTGTACAAAATGAGACGGTATACATTGCCACATATTCCTGGGCCATTTGATGTATTGGTCTACAATTAGAATGAGGACTGAGTGGAACGTTCGTGAAAAACCCTTTGGCTCATTTCCCTCGAAAGCTCTCGAAATTAGGTCTTCTCGTTCTCCCTCCCAGTGTACCCATCACTACCCTACCAACTTCTTTGTCTCTTCCTCGACTGGTCATTTACAAAATTAAATTAGATTTTAGTGACTAAATCTGATGTCTTCGCATATCTGTCGTCATCACCAATTCGAACTTCACACTTCAGCCCCACACTTTCAGTCACCTAGAGTCAGCACTTGCTGCGGTTTCTCGCAACGACTATTTGCGGGGGACTCTTGAATTAATCGAGCACTGAACCAAAGTATCGATGTTTTGAATTTATCGGTATCGGTGTTTCAACCCTCCTACTTGCCACATAAACACAACTGTTGCTACCGTTCTGTCGATTTCATGTCAAGAAGCGAATTGACCGTTCAAAACTTGGCTCCATTTTCAAAGTGGGCGGCCACTCGGCGCATGCGCTTTTTGAAAGTGGCAACAGGTGGCTTAAGGATGAAAACTTGGGGAGATGTTGAGAGAAGAGTGTCGGATGATTTGAATATTATCAAGGCCGCTCCTGACTCTTGTCGTCCTTTCTCCCTCCATCTCATTCTTCCTCAATAACGGCCTCGCGCTTTTTTCCTTGAAAGCTCTAGAAGCGACTCGCGATAACTTTTTTCGTCCTTTCAGTTTTAGTTTGAAGGAAACTTCAGATTTTATTTTGATTTTCAGAAACAAACAAACGCGTGCAAAGTTCCAATATTTTACATGTTTTTTGGACATGAATTTCCATGTATTTTCTTCCTTTTTCATCAATCATTTCTTGCACTTATCAACTGTTTTGGACGTACACTATTTGTCAGAGTGCAAATGTTTTACTTGGTATCATGTCGAAATGTGTTCGGTATCTAATATTTATGTGCGACGGTAGGGTTTCGTAAGGAGAAATTAATGTCTGATGGCACTTCTGGACAACGTCGAACATCTTGAACCTTACTCGTACTGCCGAGTCGTGTGGTCGAGGTGTCTGTGGGAGTTTGAACCCATTTCGAACATCGGTTAGTAGACAATTATAGGACTGTCCTCTCTGAATAAAATAAATTACATAGTTTTCTTTCTAAAGAAGAACTAAACCAAACATTGCATCCATTGACGTGTATGAGTTAGTGGATGACTAGGCCAGTGATTTGCAAGTAGACGAACCAACTGAGATCAGTTCCTTTCACATGGCGTTCGGAATGGCAGAATGATGATTAGCATTAATTGTCCTCCGGATTTTCCGTATGTTATTGAAAGGGTAAGCTTACCAGAAGGAATTTTATTGATTTGGGTGTTAACTTTGTCAGTGCCCCACTATCTCGTAATCGCTTTTTCAATTCAAAAAATTAGATTCAAAACCCAGGTAACAGATGACAGTCCATGCAACATCCTACGTTGATGCAGGCACTAAGGAAATATTGGCTCTTCTCGGGATAATGAGTCAATTAATGTGATCACGCTTGGAAAAGATTCACAATTCCTTCTGTTCACCAGATGCGTTACAGGGAGTTATCCCTTCTGAATGACTCAACAGAAGGTGTTAATGGTACTGCTCGTTCCAAGCAATTGTTCTCACGTTTTCCACTTTCAGAGATGAGCAGACTTGGTTCATGGTTTTTCCTCGCGACATTCAGACTTCCCTATAGTTGGTTACAGAAACGCTCAGTTCCCGGCTTCACTTTTGAACGTACTAGAAATCCTAAACGCTGCTCGTAGGACGTTGACGTTCGTCGTTGATGGGAACGGACGCCGGACCTCATTCTTTACGAAACGGTACGTGACGTGACGTCGTTAAACTACCGTACGAAATTGTGAAGCGAACGATTCACAGGTTGAATTAGCTTCGAACAAGACTAGCCCCCGAGCTGGTGGTTGAGATCCTGTGGGATTTCACCAAATGGCTCGTTTTTCATTCAGTCAAAGTTCGGCGCCCCGTGTAGAAACGACTTGACTCCAAATTGCGAAAAGATCAAGTGCCCTTTCCGTCGTTGGAAATGCATTTTATTATTCCGGCTCCGAAGGAAGAGTCTGGTGGACGTGAGCATCAACCTGAGCAGTTAGTTGTGTCTTCTTTGGCGCTCAGCGGCACCGGAGTTCTCCAGTTGTGTCATCAACCTTCGGTCTCAATTAAGTGGAACGGGATCGCCAGAACTTCAATTCAGTGGTTTCTAGAAATATAGGCTATTCACATAAGGCAGGTTTTTGCGAAGTTTCTTTATTTTTGAAAAACCAATTATTTACGTACGTTTTCCTGGAAATTTCGTGTTCCTGATCTTGACGTTCCAAAGGTTTCGACGCCTACAAACCACACTTGAGAAAATGAACCGTGTACGTGTGTCTGTGGTTGCGATTGAGTAAATGTACACCCTGCGTTGACGCTATAGTAAGAGTATGAGCAAAATCAGCCTTACTTAGTTTTCATAGTTATCGAAACACGAAAACTTTTCCCCTCACAAACGGCCGTGAAATTTTCCTTATCAACAGTTTCAAACAATCATAAGAAAATTCTCATTCGATAGAAAATACGACGATTAGGAAATGTAATTGGAAACAACCCCAGAATTTCCGAAATGCGAACCACCGCCGTTTCGCCTAAAATTGTCTCACAGTTTTTACCGTATAATTTCAAAACAGTAAGCACAATCCTCCTCAAGAACATTGAGTTGGCAGCCTTAGGAATTACCCGGGCACTGATCACTGAGTCATTGTCTTGGTATAAGTCGGGGCTACTCAATAAATTCCCGAACGTTATGCGTCATTAGTTTCTGAGCAGTACGTTGAGCTACGATCTTATTAACAGGATGAAAAACAGACTTTATTAAATGCTAGAGTATTAGAAACTCCTGAGCGCACGTGGGGTTGACAAAGGGGCGTGGTGCGTCCCATCAGATATTTTTGGAGATTTCCCCCTTGATTCCAAGGGTGGAACATGAGGGGAAAAGAGGCATCACAAGGCAAATGTTCAATAAAACTCTTGGCATGTGTACAGGCAACCCAATGAATTCCCCACTCTTAAGCGCTACCTATTTCTGCGTAGAGCGTTCAGTAAAATTTTATCAGGTTCAAATCAACAAAGTATTTGTAGTGTCATGAAACTCGGAGCCGTTCATCATCTAATCGTCCAGTTTCAATTTCAATATTTTGAGTTCTGAACGTGACAAGGTTGTTAAATCCCTTCAAACGGTCCTTGACGTTGTTATTTTCAGTGGAAATTATATAAATACTAAATGTGATTTTGTTTAACCCAGGAAACTTCCTGAGGGCGTGTATTTCGACATTTGTTACGAAATGGCGAAGTAATGAAAGCGAACTTGCGGTCTGCTGGGGAGATATACGCCGATACACCAAATATAGAAAATGCACGTTTCGCCCTTGTCGTAATATTCAAGTATCGATATAATGGATTGCCCGGTTTCTAGTAACTGGAGGTTGGAGAGCTCCCTCGGGGCTTTTTTGGAGGGTGCTGAGATCGTAAAAGGTGAAGCGAAATATCGGGGAATTGAAAAACGTGAGGACGTCAGAAGGATCTGGTCAACCGTAACTCATTGGCTATGAAAACAAACCTTCCCCTGTTCAAACAGAATAACGCGCTGTTATGTTGACAAACGGATTTGAGTGGTAGATATTTGTTTGCTTTTGTTTCTCACTCGTGGCTCACCCAGCCTCCACTTTTACTAGAGAATTCGTGTTTTCAGAAGCGAGAGTGAACGTTTTGATTTTCAACGGATGAAGTCATTAAAGGGACCGAGCTTGTTTACTCTAGTCGAGAAGTCATGTGTTGATATTACTGTAAATATAAATTTTGATAAAGCGGTACTAACCAGCTTTAACAAACACACAAGCACAAATAGCACACGATCACAGGATATTAACAAAATTCCACTGTTCCTAACCAGCCCAATACATTTGATTGGATCTGTTTTTTACCCAAACGTACAAACTATTTTGGTTTATTATTCATTCTGAATAATAACCCTATGTTTTCGGTCACGAAAAATTTTTTACAACCCCCGCTCAAAATTTGATACTTTACGTTTCAAGACATGGAGATTCCAAATTTGCAATGTCCGTCCCCTGTCACCCGTCCGCCGTCCGGGCCGTTTTTTGCCTTTAACGTGGTCTAAAAAATTCGTTCTTTCGCCCAAAAATCCGATTTGGTATCTAGTTGTGCCCGCCATCTCGGCAATCCGATCGAACGAAGCCCGTGGTTGTAATGGGCAAAAAACGGTTAAAAAAATTAACGAAACGCAGTACAACGCGGGAGCTACAGCGTTTCGTCGTTTGAACTCCCTCCCCCGCCCCGCCCCCTCTCATTAAAAAAGCAACCGCACTCGAGGCTCGCTTCCCTCCCAACACTCAACTCCCCCCGGATTCGCTTCGAGCGCCCCCGTTCCAATTTCCCCGACGTTTTGGTTTTAATACGATTCAATTTTTTTAGATTCTTTCGTGTCATTCTCATTTTGTTTTTTTTCATAGATTTTTGGTTAAATTTTGATATTAGTATTTAGCGTGCATGTTTTCATATTAAAATTCAGTTTTTTCTAGATACTTTCGTTTTTGTTGTTTATTTTAATATTACGATTCAGTTCTTTTTGACCTTTTTTTGGGTTTCATTATGATATTTTTCGATGCTGAATCGAACAGGATGGGTCTCGGAGCATTAATGCTAGGTCAAGCTGATTATCCGAATAATAAACCGTTGTGTAATAATTTGCAGGGTTTTTTTATTAGGCCCAGGTTGAGGATACAATTAGGTTGTGTGGACTCAAATTAGCGTTGAGCACATGCGGATAAATAATACTATTTTCATAGCCATTCATTTATAACCTCCTCTAAAAAGAAAACTAACAGAGATTATTTCGTTATACACTGAACAAATTAATTAAAATCGGCGTATTTGTTAAAATTTTAAACTTCGCCATATTTGAAATCGGGGAAAATTGGCACAGCTAAATGAATTAGTTAACATTTTTCCCAGTTCACTTGTGTATCCATTTCGTAGTTCACGAATCGAGAACAACTTACTTCAGACTTTCGTGTTGCGGCATGAAAGATTTGTAGAGGAATGCACTTGATTGATCGTATCTTTCGAGTGAGCACATAAATCTCATTTAGTACCATCTTGAAAACCTACGTGTCGTCTCTTGAACCTTAGGAGGAATAAACAATTCGTTCCCACCCAAAACCAACGTCTCACTTTGACTGAATTACTGGCGATCGATATGAGAACTAAGGCACTGACTGGACGCGGCGTCACGTCAGTTCGTGAACGTGAGGAGAGTCAAATGAGGGTTTGTACACTCCAAGCATGAAAGCGCTCGCCTAACAGGACTGGTCCGTATTTCGGGTGATGTAACAAGCTGGAATTTGCGTCAGCGTACGTTGGGTGTCCGTACAACGGTGTTGAGACCTAATTGTGCTGCACGTAAATACCAATCCCGTTTCCAGTGGCACCTTTTCGCTTCGGCTCATTTCGTAAACGTATAAAACTATTTTTCATAACAATCAGTCCACTTTGGAATAGACAAAGCTCAAACATAACCTGCGGGATGCGAATGACTCACTTCTGCTCAAACCTGGTCGTAGAGCTTTGGATTGTAAATGATTGTATTCGAACTTCGTCATCAGCAGGGGTAAATTCTTTTCATTCCACTACGTGCCCTAAATGAGGATTACGTGCAAACAGATACAACCAATCAGATACAACCAATCAGATACAACGTTTCTTCATCGATGCATCGCGCTGCAATATGAAATAGTTTCATTTTCTTACGCCTGATTCACAAGAGCGTTTTTTACTGTTTACACAAAAATTCTAATGAACTGATACAATGCCTACTCGACTTACTATCTGGGACGCTCTTGGCAACAAGACTGGCAGGGTTAGCCCTGTTTCAGACTCAGTATCGACGGTCAAGCTCGTACGTTAAGCTGAAGAAGGCTTCCACTGATAATACTGTTTTAAACGGTGCAGTTTAGCTGCCGAGTTTTGGTTTCCCTAGTACATTATGACTTTAACACTTTCCTACCTCTCTTACTTTACGCCACACAAACCTTCTACACGTTTACTTCACTCACATCTACTGACGCTCTCATTTCCTCAAGTCGACAGACAATACCCACTCATTTACAATCGCGTGCGAGGCACTTAAATTTCATCTTTGTTTCTATTATATTCTTGTGCTCAGAATTATCCTACTGTATTCCGAAGGCATTCAGTCTTGCTCAACTCAACATTTAAGAATTTTTCTTCAACTATCACTCAACTCCTCTCTTGCCCTGAAAACTTGCAGTAACCGATTGTTTCCATTACTTTCTTAATCCGTTCATTAATTTTTAAATTAACAGCCACCCCAAAAGTAATGCAATTTCCTAGTTGCTATTCGCTCATGAATTCACTCTCTTCACAATCAAATGAGAATGCTGTAAGAATTTCATCCTGCGGAGCGCTCTGAACTACTTCTACTGAAACAACGCTCATTGAGCATCCGATAGAATTGTATGGCTAATTTTCATCCCGTTCTTCTTTTGATGAGCTCTCACTTCTTCAGCCTACTGTTCCACTTTCATAAGCGGGTTTTCATTTGCTGCCAACTTCCTTCTCGATTCTTCCTTTGTTTCAATCCTGTTGAGTTCAAATGCGTTGACCTGAAGCTCTGAATCACTGAATCACTTGTATTCCTTGACGGTGTGCAGTGGAGTAATGGAAGAAATTTGTTAGCAATTTCATCTCTTTTTTTTTAGCTTTCCACTGTTGTATAGCACTTATTTATACTCGTTGATATATAGAGTTGTTCTTAGCACGAAAGATTCAACCAATGCTTCAGTCCCTACTACAAAAACTTCAGTTATGACCTGCTCTTAAGACGTGATCACAAGTCCACGTTTGCACATGACCGAGTCCACAAAGGAGGTACATTAGTTTAGACTAGCCTCTCTCTTGAATATGAACGCATCCTTGAGCGAGCAATAGTCAGGTCTATTTCCTTATCAAAAGTACTGTTCCATGACACTCATAAGAGAGTTATATCAGTCGGCATTCATGGAGAGCGCAGTTTCGCTCGCAGGCACTCGCTCATCATCCACATAATCCACACCTGTGGAGAAGCAGAGAGCCGTTGCCCATGTGTTATTGGGCGTAGGTATGACTCTGGGCAGTTCCACCTGGGAGGACTTCTTAATCTGCCTCGTCATTTAATTTTATTGGTCCATGTTACAATAAGTGACGAAGTCATACTCCTTGCACAACTTTAAGGACGCTTGTTAATTAGCGTCTGAAAGCTGTTGTCAGGTCCAATATGTAATGTGCGTGTCTTTGATAAGCTGATTGTGTGGCGTAACATCCGAGTAAAAGGATAGCAAGCGTGGAGTGTGTGGAGCTACAGCAAGTACCGAATGTTGAGTCCGCTTTTAAAACTTGTATGGCCCCTATCCAATAATCTATTAATTCTTTGTCAAGATTTCTTTACCATAATCGGCGCACGTTCCAGCAATGTTCTCCCAGTTTCATGATTTATAATTACTCGAATTTGCAATTAGCACGTATTAATAACAGGCGAGAACGTAAATCTTGTTAAATTACGTTGAGTAGATCGTCCGCTGATGATTTCAGGGCTTCCGTCTGATTAGACCCTTTAAATGCCCATCATAAATCCTAGGACATCACTTTCAATTAAAATTTCTCATTTGATGGGCACTAACGTAATAGCAGGTTGGCCAAAGTGGGAAAACTAATTTCTCCGAAAGATCTCAGCTTGCACAGTAAGGTCAATGAGCATTGCCTCATGTAGATTGACCTCTCGAGTGAAGCAAGAGGTTTAGGGAGAAGGGGAGCAAACTGAACACTAAAGTAAAAATGACTGTTTAATAAACTGACTATAAAACTATTTATTATAATTTTTTCAAATTAATTAATTTTCTTACATCGACCCAACTATTTGTCTTGATAACATTTTTCTGCAGCCTTATGTGAATTTAAAACTGAATGTTGGTCTCCTTTATACAAAAAACGTTCTTTGAGTCACAGCCTCACAGTGCGTTTGAAATAGTTGTACACATGAGCAGCATTGATATTCACGTTCTGCTCTGCGTTTCGTATTATTATCTTCAGGCCTTACAGCGAGGGGGGGGGGCACTGGAGTCAGGAATAGGTGCGATGCCTCACAGTACGTATTTTCAACTCTGTGGGTATCAAAAATAGTTTGAAATAATCTCTTGCGTGATCACCGTTTTTTGTCGCAATCGACATTAAAGAAAATATCCAATCAATATCCCTGTGGCTCTATGCTCAGTTTGACTTGGATCTGAAAACAATAAAACGAGAATAACGAAACTCGGTGGAGAAGAGCACTATCGCCCTTTCCTCTCTTCTGTAAATGAATTTTGAAATTTCCTCTTGCTGTAGTTTTTTACTTTCCTTGCTCTACGAAGTAGAAAGGAAAGTTATGTAATCAGCTGAAAACAAAATTTTGAGTTCTCTTCAGATCTTTACGTTTCAGACCCCCTTGAATCCGAAATACACTATTTGGGAAAATGGTCTGTGTGTCTGTGAACGATTTTTAGAAAAAACCACCGTACCAAATCACTTCAAACTTCATATCTCGCCCGCAGGTCATCATGGGCCACCAAAATACGGGTATGAACAGAATCCATCGAAATGTAACTATAGTTATCTCAGTGATCAAAACACCAAATATTTTTTTTCACAAAAATGGCTCTGAGAATATTGATTATACTTTTTACATTGATAGCTCTCAATAAGACAATGATTCCATGAAATTTCCATCTGTGGGAACACGACGAGAGTAGCACAATAAATTACCAAAACTTTCGACGAAATCGATTTTAGCGCAGTTTTTAGAGAAAACCATCGTACCAAATCAGCTGAAACTTGATGTCTAGTCTACAGATCACCATGGGACGCAATAGTGAAGGTATGGGCAAAATCCACCGAAAGTTAACTATAATCATCATAGTGATCAAAACACCAAATTTTTTTCTCAAAAACGGCTCTAACGATTTTGATTAAATTTTTTATATAGATAGCTCTCAATAAGGCAACTATACCATAAAATTCCCATTCATGGGAAAATGACGCGAGCAGCACAATAAATTATCAAAATTTTCGTCGAAATGCGTTTTTTGCGCAGTTTTTTCCTTATAAACTCCGCTGGAATTCTTGTAGAATGTTAAAAAAAAAATTGGTATTGTAGTCCAATCCAATACCTAAAGGATGAGTGTTTAAAAACGCTCATGAGATACATGGGGCTCACTCCAGAAATTCCTGAATTTCAACTACTGTCGTTGCGGTTACTACCAGTTCTAACAGTTATTTTCCAATAACTCTGCAAAAGTGATTACTATCCTTTTTTTAAAAGATCGTGTTTACAGCGTCATTAATTATCTGTGTACCAATTGCTCAATAATGGTTCTGCTATGAGTACGAGCAGCACAATAAATTCCGGAACTGTAAGCGCTACCGCTTTCTGCTGCCGTAAAGCGTTGTTTGACCAAGTTCAAATTAACTGAGTGATAAATGAATTGATTAAATAGAATTAGCCATGTACAAAGTGAATTGTTGTAGAGCTAAGGGAAGTTGTGTGTTGCAATGCACCAGATATTTTGGATTCGATTATATTTTTCGTACGGGCGAAGCAATTCAAAAAAATGGTTGTACCAGATCAACTCGAATTTCGTACCTAATATGACGCCACTACAAGGGTTTACCACCAAATTGAGGAGGCGAAATGTGATTTTTTTTCAATTAGGTAATTTGATTCTATTTAAGCTACTGAAAGGTATTCTCAAGTAGTCATTCCAATTATGAGATCTAAGTCAACAAAACAATCAGCTTTGGATAACTTCGACTCGATGAGAATCATTTAAATCCCGAATAACGGGAAAAGCCGGAAAGCGATATTAATTTATGGGCTTAGACCTTCACACGAAAGCTCCTTTCCAAAGTGTCACAATTTTGAAAAGGAACTTCAAGGCTGCGGCTCGTTCTGACAACAGAGAAACCAGGGTAATTACCACTTCACAACAAGAAGCGATTTGACCTCTGAATAATAGAACCTCGTCAAATAATGCCAATTCATCGAGTGACTTTTCAGTTTTGACGGCTTCTCAAAGAACGAAATAAGGTCGTGGGTGAAGCCAATCTTACGCGTCTATTCTCAAGCGTTTGAAAAGGAGTCGTCGACACCTGGCGTTGCGGGCTACGCAAAATCTAGTAAATGGGGGAAAAAAGTGTTAGCGATGAAAGGGTCTTGTCATGAAACTACTTGGAACAGTTCGGTACCTATAAACTTGGCTTGGGGCTGACCAGGGCTGAATGTGATGAGACCACTTCTATCAGGAAAGAACCTGACATCACCAACAAAAATATCTGGTGAGATGCATCTCACAACTTTCTTCGACAGAGTAGAAACCCATAATGAACTTGACGTCCAAGCTTCGATAATATAAAGGCAACTGGTGAAAGTTGTTGAAACAAGGTGACTGAATCTCTGAAGACAAGCAACATTCTCTTCTTGTCACCATGAAAACCTAGAAAGTTGTTGTTTTCCGCTTCTACACCACCGTGGGACGTATCTATAACTAAGTTGTTCACATTTTAATTGGCGTTGACTCTCCTGGAAACTGAAATCGTCGCGATGTTCCCGCGAAATGAACTTTGAGAATGGATTTGGTAGAGTCAATTTTGAAAATACAATTAACGGAACAGATTAAAATAGGAAGTAGGTATAAAAATATCAGGTAACTTATAATTCAGTATTGGATGAGGTCCTTGGTTGAAAGAGAGAGCTCCGGGATTGAAGGAGCGGCTCACTCTAAAACTCACCCACGAGTATCATTTGGTACGTATTGGTTTTCACCTTTGATATAGGGATAGAAATGTATTTCCTGATTACTTAACCCCTTCTCTTTTTTTTCACTTTCTACTGTTCGTTTTCGTGATCGTTAATGAGTTGATCTAGGTCATGAGCTCACTTCAATAACGTTATTCGTACCTAGTCACACAAAGAAGTGATTTGGATACGAACCACGTGAATAAGTACAGAAGTTATTGTGAGAGACAAATGTAAGTGTAGGTTGCTAGTTTTAGTCGCTTTTCCAAAGAGCAAAAACTACCTCTTGCTTCATAGGCCTATGTCTCTATTCACCGAATTTTCACAGAGACGTTTGCAGTTATCAAAAGTCAAGAGTAATGATTATTAGCCTTTTAGTGCGTTAGGTTTACCAGTACTTCGGTTTGGTACACAACTAGACTGGAAAACTTGCGACCTTTCCTATTCGATCTAACATCGAAAATATTAGGAATATAACACGGCTTTGCCAACAACCCGATAACCTACTACTCATCTGCAAACTACTATGTTTGTAGAGCACCTCCGAGAGAGACCCACCCCATTCGATTCTGCGTCGAAAAACACTAATAAATAACACGCAACATGGCCGTACTAAATAGGAACAACGAAAGTTGACATTTTCTAGGTGACGCTAGGCAATTGGCACGTTGTGACGGATTGTCCGGCATAGAATTTGAGTCACATTATTCACTCCGATTTCACTGTTTTCCATCTAGACACCTCTGATACCTATTCAACTCAGCACCGAAACATATCAAGGAAACGATACCTACACGCAGTAATTTCAATAAAACGACCAAAAGTTCGATTGTGGCTACCTTTTAAAACTTTTTTCGCCAAAAGGCTCTGGGTTTCATTCGATCGGATTAGCCAGAAGCCGGGCACAACCAGATGGAATGATTTGCGAAAGAACAGATTTTTTATATTTCGTTAAAAGCAAAAGCCTGTACGGCAGACGGACATTGCAGATTTGGATTCCCCGCGCCTGAAAACATAGGTTTACTCATATTATTCAGAATGATCATTCACATCCTGCATTACCCCATGTGCAATGTGCCTGGAAATTCAACATCCACTAGCTCTTTGCTCAATGGCATTAAAGCCTTAAAATAATGAAACAAGAAGAACGTAAATCAGTTGGGAATAATGCGATTGCTCATTGAAATGAGAACCTTTCAAGTAGAAGCTTTATTCAACCAACCTTAGCTAAATGAAAATTGTTTCGTGAATTTGAAAGTAAACTGGTTGTTTAGAAAACATTAAACCGAGGGTAATAATAATATCTCATGTTTTCCCTCTTCAGTTTGTTAGATAATCGGATAAATAGGTGGGTACTTGGGTGATTCTTCTGCTTCCAGAGGCAGCAGAACACACACATTGGTTGACTGTTATTCGTTTATCGTCGGTGTTGGCTCATTTAAAACGTCAGCTTCATTTATTTGATCCGAAGGTTATGGTGGTGGTAGTTCTTCTGTAAATGGCGCCAGATGTCGTGTGGACACTGTTGTTTCTCTGCCGTGTTGAAGGTGTGCCTGTGCATACTAAGGATTGGCTTCAATTAGGTCCACCTTACAACTAATAGTTCGAATTTACTTTGGCGCATATGACGTTTTAGGATGACTTTAACCATGAAGGCAATGCTCCTCCATTTGAAGTTGTTCTTTGATGCATGAACATTCTCTCGTGAGGCGTTTACAAAGTAAAGAACGAACTGAATAGAGTGCCTGTAACTCCCATTGATAATTTAGTCATGCTAAAACGTCATGTGCGCCAGGACCTTAGAGCAAGCATTTGATCAGGCACGAACCCTGGATTTAGCCCATAAGCACGCAACTCATTGCCAACCCCCTGCCACACGTGAACCAGTCACTTGTTTAGCAGAGCCGGAGAAAAATTATGATAACAACAAGGATGACACTGCTCAGGCCGTACCCAAACAAACTTGTGTTTGTGGAGGTTTTGGACACCTCAGAGCTCTTTGTCGATAATATTTTCAAGAAATATAATGAAAAAGGTCATTTTCTAAAGGTGGGTTTCTTTAAAAGAGAGAAGCCTAAAGTTGTAGCTTTTTTGAGTTATCTTTCAACAATAGTTGCAACAACATCTACCACTCTTGCCAAGACAACAATTTCGGGTAAATTCAACGGCTTACGTACAAAGGCTTTGATAAACACAGAGTTCTTTGAGCTTCATCAGATCATCTATTGTACGAAAAAATTCATTGAAAACGCAATCTAATTCAGAACGAATCAGAATGGCCTCCACGTCATTGGCAGCGGAAATAAACTCATTCTGCACAGGTTTGCTTGAAATGGAAGAACACAATTATCCAGCTGTTAGACTCTTCTTGATGGATGACCTGAGCTCTGATATAATTTTAGGACATGATGTTCTAACTAAACACTCGTCAGTAAATTTGTCATTCGGGGGCGAACAACCTGTTCTTGAAATCTGTGCGACTGTCAAAGCAGCTCTTGCTTGTAAGTGTATACGTCAGTACTAACATGGTTGTGTAAGATTTGAAGTTTCAAACCGTCATCACGTCGTTTGATTCAGGAAATTCTCGAAAGTTCATTTCCAGTGAGACCAGCCGGGAGAGGCATTAGTTGCAGAGGGTTCCACCGCCCATCATTCTGATCGCAAGTACTTTTTTACTTTCCTTGCTCTACGAAGTAGAAAGGAAAGTTATGTAATCGGCTGAAAAAAAAAAATTTTGACTTCTCTTCAGATCTTTACGTTTCAGACCCCCCTGAGTCCGAAAAACACTATTTGGGAAAATGGTCTGTGTGTCTGTGTGTGTGTATGTGTGTCTGTGAACGATTTTTAGAGAAAACCACCGTACCAAATCAGCTCAAACTTCATATCTCGCCGGTAGATTACCATGGGACGCCAAAATAAGGGTATGAACAAAATCCATCGAAATTTAACTATAGTTATCATAGTGATCAAAACACCAAATGATTTTTTTCCTCAAAAACGGCTCTAAGGATTTTGATGAAATTTTTTATATTGGTAGCTCTCACTGAGGCAACTATACCATAAAATTCCCATTTGTGGAAAAATGACGAGAGCAGCACAATAAATTACCAAAACTTTCGACGAAATCGATTTTAGCGCGGTTTTTAGAGGAAACCACCGTACCAAATCAGCTGAAACTTGATGTCTAGCCTACAGGTCACCATGGGACGCACAAATAAGGGTATGGGATAAATCCACCGAAAGTTAACTATAGTTATCATAGTGATATAGTGATCAAAACACCAAATATTTTTTTTCTCAAAAACGGCTCTACGATTTTGATTACATTTTTTATATTGATAGCTCTCAATAAGAAAATTATACCATAAAATTCCCATGTGTGGAAAAATGACGAGAGCAGCACAATAAATTATCTTAATTTTCGACGAAAAGCGTTTTGCGCGTTTATTTTTCCTTATAAACTCCGCTGGAATGTTAGTAGAATGTTTTAAAAAATTGGTATTTGTAGTCCGATCCAATACCTAAAGGGTGTAGTGTTTAAAAATATTATGACATACATGGGGCTCACTCCAGAAATTCCTGAATTTCAACTACTGCCGTTTCGCTTACTACCAGTTCTAAACGTTTTTACCCAATAACTCTGCAAAAGTAATCACTACCCTTCTTCAAAAAATTGTTGTTTACAGCCTCATTAATTATCTGTATACCAATTGCTCAATAATGGTCCTTCAATGAGTACGAGCAGCACAATAAATTCGAGAACTGTAGGCGCTACCGCTTTCTGCTGCTGTGAAGTGTTGTTTGACAAAGTTCAAAGGAACTGAGTGATAAATGAATTGATTAAATAGAATTAGCCATGTACAAAGTGAATTGACGTAGAGCTAAGGAAAGTTGTGTGTTGCAACGCACCAGATATTATGATAGAAATTTAAGTTGGTTGAACAAAATGAAATGAAAACCTTTCAAATTGAGAGTTTATTCAACCAACCTAAGCTAAATGAAAATGTGTTCGTGAGTTTGAAAGTAACACTAAACTGGTTGCTTAGAAACCATTAAACAGAAGTAATAATAATATCTCACTCCGTCCATTCTTCCCGTCTGAACATGAATTTTGAAATTTCCACTTGCTTAAAATACACTGTTTTTGTGCGGTCCCAATGATTACCTACACGTTCAATACGCCCAATAACTTCAAGTGCTGGAGTAGCGCGAGTTGTTACGTTTTACCTAGCTCATACGGACTGAATGAAAAATATATTAAATTATTAACTTAAGGCACGAAAATTCCTGAATGCACGTGGTGCTGAAGAGAGTTGTTTGACGCGTCACGCCAGATATTTCATTGAACAATATGTTTGGGGTAACAAGGCTGCGCAAGAGGCCTCACCTTCGGCACGCGGAACCCGATAATCGTTTTTCATTGCGCTCAGGTTAGTAAGAAAATGGCACATCTCGAACTTCCCATCGACCTTAACCTCGGGGACATCCGTCGAGTTCGGTGCCCGTACGCCCCTTGAAAACGTCTTCGATTATCAAGATGACGTTTCGGCCACTGACCATCGTCAGGTTCTCTCCCGAAGAGAGCGAATAAGAAGAAAAGATTTTACTGTGACTGCTCCTCCTCAAGTTGTCTGAATCGAATCGCTTTAGGTTTGGCTTTCTTGCGACCAAACCGCAACATAATACTCGTCTTCTTTGTTACTTCGCAAGAACAGAAATCACGGATCGTCTTTCTTTTCCTCCTTAACACGTTTTCGTTTTCTTATGTAGTTTCCGTTTTTTTTATATTTGTGAATTTTCCCACGTATCTTTTTCAATTCTCGTTACTTTACCATACTACTACATAAATAGTCACTAAATTTGCCTTCTTTTTGCTTTGATTAGCCCTACGAGTTTTCTTCAGATCTTTATGTCTCAAAGTCTTGAGTGGAAAGAGATCGGACTAAAATTCGATTGACCCAGTCGGATTGAATGTTATGATCATGGAGCAGATCAAGATGATGGGGTGCCCAAATAAGGTTATGCTGCGAAATAGATCTGAAACTAATTAATTGTAAGGATCAAAACTCCACTTTTTTCTCACATAGTTCCAACAATTTCGATTAATTATTTTGTGTAGACAGCACCGGACAACTAAAGTGCAATGTAAAATTTTATCTGTTAGAATGCGCTGTGTCTTCGTTTAATTCATTTATAGGCATTAATTAGAGAACAAATTATGTACGACGGTGGATCGATGTGTCACTCACTGACTTTTGAAAATTAATAAATTTAAAAAATAAAGAGCACGCAAGATATGATTTTTCGAATTCAGAGTTTGAAGGAAACTCAACCTTAGCACGGTTACAATGTTTTCTTCATCTCTTGGGTTGCAGATAGTAAAACTGATTGAGTTACCCATTTTAATTGATGGTGTAAAGCAACTGAGGTGGCTAATGATGTCGTAAATAAGATGATGCAAGAAATAGGAGCCCTTTGTGTTTTTTGACTTGCGCTCGACGAACGCAGCAGAAAAGATTACATCAAACCCTGAGGTACTTGGAAGCGTTAATACGTTGTCTGTTGAGCTACGAGGGTCCGTAGAGAAGATAAATCAAAGATGAAGATGACATCCGCTAACAAGGACGTAGGAGTTGTTCACATTAAATGGGAAAGCCACGCACGCGATAAGCGGATTTTTCGCCATTTCGAACGGCGGGAACCGCTAGCTACTGATTCATAACGAAATTTATGAGCAAGGAGAGACCACGCGCCTGAATCAAGTGAGTCTCACGCAGAGCTCAGCGAATGCTTGAAAAGAACATTCAGAAGTGTTGGATAAAATCTATCCAGGCTGAATGAAGAATTCCCTTCGGAGAAGCTCAAAAGGAGGAACGTAGGTGGAAGGTCCTTGGCGCCTCGGCATTGTATTGAAATGAATACAGCCTGACAGCTTTACTTTACAGGATGTTCATGTGATGGAATTTCGTCACTTGAGGTCGATGGCAAATATTTACAGTACCGTTAGTTATTTTACCATAACCCTATTGCCACAAAATATATCCCATCACAACCCTCCAAAACCATCAAATACCGCGGTTGCCCCCCGATACTTTATGTGAATATGTGTACGTATTCGCAGTCTCTGAGTCCCATTCGTCAACCAAATATGTGAAAAAGAAGCATAGTTTTGTACGGGAGAAAATTTTGTAAACGATACTCACGTTACATTTCTCAAACGACTCGGAAATGCTTTTTCCTTTTATTTAATTTTGGCGCAAAAACCGTCAGTAATTTCCAAATTCAACTCACAGAATGGGAAACTATTACGTGAATTGATTGGTGAGGGGGATTGACAAGGTTACTAGTAAGTTCTCAATATTCACGATAGGAGATTTAGTGTAACAATGTTGGCTTGTACACAACTGACTGTTAAGATCAAGAAAAAAGTCGAAGAAGAAATGTTTTGGGGGTACGAAAACGTTGGTGACTTCTGATACGCTCTTGGTTATACCAATGGTTTGACTATGTTAAACAGTAGATAACTTGACTTGGAGGTAACTGAAAGTATTGTACTGTGCAACGTACTTTACGTGAAAAACGTTGTGCCACATTGTCAAATCGAATTCACTCTTTGGCGCAGAAAAAAATTTGTGTTTTTAGGATCGGGCTGTTGAGAAATAAATTATGCCTCATAAATGAACCTACCGAATCATTTATATCGAAGTATGAAATATTAAAGAGGAGGGTTTTGTGACTTTCTCACCTTGGGTTCGACATCTTCGCGAATCGAGTGCTATGGAAGTAAATGCCAAGATCGTCGAGGTTTCGGAGCCGGTGGCAACAAACGCTTATCTTGCCCTTCGAGTCGTCTAAATCATCTCACTTCTCAGGCCCAACCTCTTTTTCATGAGTAGTGTCCCTGATTTCGGATCTGCAGCTAGATCACTCTCGCTCAACTGGTTTCATATAAAACTCGTCTTGTCTTCCTGAAACTCGCTCGAGTTGCGGCTCCCATTGCGAAACCAGACGACATTAAATGAGGCCGATGCGTTTCCCTGCGTGACGTAGCCTTCCGATGAGAATTGACTGAGCCTCTTTATAAATGTCGAGACCAAGAAATACCCGTGTTGGTGTAATTCTGTGTGTCCCTTCCCCTTTCCAGTATGAGCGCTATAGTACAACACGAAAAATTAAAAAACTAGGGTCCGTCTTATGTGCCAATTACAGTAAAATAGAAAGACTCCTCACTCCTTCTGGACATTCAAACTATAAGATCAACTCCTTGACTTTTAATGAGTGGGTGAGGGATGAGAAAAAAATCCTATCTAGTAAGAAATTGCTTTTGATGTGTAGAAGTTGGTTTGATAGTTTATTGTGCTACCTCTTGTCGCAATGGGTCAAGAAACGAAAACGAAAGCTAGAGCCCACAAATAACTCACTTGATTGAAAATTAGGGAAGTAAAATTCCATGGCTTACTATTTTAGTTAGGCCATATGGGGTAGCACAGACTGAAATGATAGCTGTAGCCCGTGTTAGCACTATATAGCGACCTTCCAAATAGCGTATCGTGCTGTGACATTCAGTGCAAAAGATGTATGAAGTATTGACGCTGACACGAAAACGACTTTTTTACTGTTAGTACTGGCCGGCGGTGTTCTTCGCTCAGTCCAAACTAGGATAGTGTTTTTTATTTCGAGGGCCAAAATAAGACCCCTTCTCCGCTATTTCAAACCATCTCAAAAGTTCCTGGATGCGTTCTATACCGATTTATAAACAGTATAAATAAATCGCTCGTTGGGCGACATTATGGTACTACTTTGAGGAAGGCTAATGGTTTAAATATCACTCAAAAGATTCAAGTAGTGGGGCGGTGTTCAGTTTTGGTTCTGGGACTAATAACTCCTCTCTACTCACCGCTGTAAAACTAGTTCCTAGGCCACTAAACTGCGAGTTTCAACACGTAAGTTAGGTATACCCAGGTCAGGGTAAATGTTATGCTTCCGCCTAAATATTACTTTCAGATGTGACAATTTACTTTCTCGTAAATATCTAAAAGTTTACGATTGTTCCACCAAACAGTAGGAAATTAAATTCCTCGCAAACCATCGTCTTTAGTAAATAATCGCAGGAAGAAACATAAACACGATTCTCCTCGACACCGAACTCCGCACAATCCTGGAAATGAGGGCAATGGCAAATAGTTTTAGCGTTTTGGTTCGTCGAAGGTCGCGCAGCTCATTATTTCCCGCGACTTAACAACAACGCAGGTCATGTTTAGTCACGCGAAACGAACTCAAAATGAAAAACCGCAGTTTTAGTTTGACTTCAGCTCTAGCCGGCTAAGATTTCAAAATGTTACAGTAGCTAGAGCCGCTGCAGTTTTTTTTTTGTGGACGTTAAAATTACTAGTTGTTAGTGGTTTTCGCCGTCGGCGGACGAGTGACCCAAATATGGACTAAAGATGGATTTCAGCAATTAGAGATCTAGGACTATTACCGTCGAATTAACCACTTCACTACTAGTTAATAGTGGAGTCAAGCTTGATCTGCTTTTAGTCACCCTTCATATACCATTCGTTGCTTTACGATTGGCGTACCCGCAATTTGCTCAGACTCTTTCAGTTTTCACCTAAATCCAAAGACTTTGGTCGCATTCATTGCGATAATTTTGATGTGTTGGCCACCGATAGCTAGATATTCGTGTATTCCACTCCCCCTGCAAGTAGGTTCCTGATAAGTGGTTGACTGACAGTGACTAGCTATTCATAACGTTAGGAACTATTATTTAACGAGTGTTGCTTTCGCGAAGAGGCCTTCAGACATCAATCGAAACCAAAAGTAGTCAAAAACCGAAAACAATAATGCACGACAATGACAGTAGACAATTCCGGTTAATTTTGCACTGCACTTCAGTCCCCGAATTTCAAGCACGAATACAAATGAGTTAGTAGGGGTTGCTGTTCTCAGCCCGAAGTTGGGTAATCAGCAGAATAATTTAAAATTGTTTATTCATTTTTTGTCGAGGACTCTTCAGATTGCTACGTTTCAAACTCTCGAAGACACCATTCAAAAATGGTCCGGATGTCTGGTGCGACACATCACACAACTTTCCTTTTTTTTTTTACACGAGGGCGTGTCGGACAAGTCCCTTTGTCACTGCGGCCACATATGGGCCTATTGTGACGCTGGCCCTTTCTTAGTAGAAGGCGTCGTACATACCCGCCCCCCTTAGGAAGCCGAGTATGTCCTTCACCGCAGAGTCCGCTCCCCTGACCGAAGTATTCAAAGCGTTTTGCTGCCAAGGCAGGGCATTCACATAGGATATGCTCTGCTGTCTCGTCCTCCTCACCGCAGAGTCTGCATTCCACCGCCTCTGAGATGCCCATCTTGTTGAGGTGATATCTGAGAGGGCATTGCCCGGTGGGGAAGCTTATCAGTACTCTCAGATCTTGTCTAGAGAGTGTCAGCATCGCCTTCGCCCTTTTACAGGAAGGCGTGACAAGCCTTTTCCCCTGTTTTAGTCGTGGTTAGCGATGCCAATGGGCGCCATTTTCCTGTATCTCCCATCGAGCAACCAGACGGTTCAGGTGACTTTTCATCAGACCCACGTGTGGTTCAGGCCCGATGGGTAGGGATTCTGTACCTCTTTTCGCGAGGCGGTCAGCCTTTTCATTGTCCTCATGCCCCCTGTGAGCCGGCACCCAAATGAGGGAGAGCCTGTTACAGGCGCCGAGCTGCTTGAGCGCATGGAGGCGTTCCCATGCCAGCTTAGACCTAAAACTATAGGCTGCGATGGCCTTTAAGGCTGTCTGAGAAAATGTAGATCCGCTTGCCCTTGAGCCCTTTGTTCAGGATCTCTTCTGTGATCTCTTGGGTTTTGCCCATTGTTCGCGGCTGCTTATTCAGTCAGCACCTTATTCACAGCTGGCCGCAGACATGCCCCTGGGGACAATGCCGTGGCCGTTCCACTATCCACAACCCGTGGTCGCGCCTGGTAGCATGGGCATGCTCCTGGGAAGATAACCCAGAACCAGGCACAACTTTCCTTAGGCTCACATGAATTCAGCGATTTTTATGACTCGAGCAAACAAATAAAATCCGTTTATCGGTCGATTTATGTGAACTTAGCTCAAAGTTCTACAAGAAACTTGTAGCGTTGAAGGAATTTATTGAGCTACTCCTACTTTTGCCACGACCATTATTGAATAATCTCCGTGCGCAAATGATTTATGAGAATGTCGACTAGATCGGTGCTAAAGTTACTTTTGTTATCATAGATAAAACGCCGAATATTTTTGCCCCAGAAACTTCTTCAGCAAAATTTCGTTTGTCGATGATATCAAACAACTTAACTGGACTGCGGGATTTCTATTCGTAGGAAAATTACTTGAGCACAAAAAATTATCATGAATTTTGACTAGTTCTGCTAATTCGCTTCTTTCCATACAAATTCCCCTGTCTTCACACGATTGTTTCTTATTTATTATCACTTCGTACTTTACGCATTTGAAGGAGTTAAGCGAAGGTGTCGTTTTGCTATCGACAGTTTCTTCTGTTTCTGCAATGAACTTAGAAGCCATCTGTCAATGACGACCTTGTTCCACGGCCAGAACACGATTCAGCGGCTCGGCCGAGAGGTACCGGAGTATAATGGTAAAAGCCACAAGTAATGACGGTATCTACGAGTTTTCTTGTAGGTGGCGACAAAGGTGAAGGGCAGACTTCGAAAGCATTTTCTTAGCCAACTGAAGCAGCTCACGACTTCATTCCTCTTTCGAGGAGTTCAAATGCTTTCAAGGTCCGGCGACATTTCGGTTTCTCGCTCCGCGATTTGGAACATGCAGGAGACAGTGGTTATGACGTGATGATAATTACATTGTTGAGATCGTTGGTCAATAAGAACATTCTAATCGCTGACCTAATTCAAGCAAATCGCGTATAGAGCAATCCTTAGCGCTTCGCAGTAGCAAGTTGTCATTTTAAACCAAATTTGCCAAAAAAAAATGGAGCTCAAAAAACCAAAAAGCTTCGTTTGTAGTTAGTTCAACGAACTCATAGATATTTTAGGCACTTCTCGAGTTTCCCTTCGATCAATGACACTGAAAGAGGCCAGGAAATAGAGGCAGATCTAGATCAAATCTTCACTATGGGGAAGCAAGTCTCCACTTTCTCTCATATTATTAGGCTTCTACGATTATCTAATCTGTTCAACGGCCGGACAGACATTAGCGTTTATGAGTTTGTGAAAAGTCGACGAGGAACTCAACAAAAACAAATTACAAGATGAGACGACACTGAACGGAAAGTTGTATTTTTCGTTTGACACTGGCAAGGACTGAGTGATACGGCGTAACTTGGAATTGTTCGAGAACCATGCATGCGGTGATGTCGCCAATCGATCGAGTCCCTCCCCGTTTTGTCACATCATGGTTGGAAAAGCATTCGCCAAATGTCGATACCGATATAGGCCCCTTAATATCAATATAACTATCTCTGCTCAAGCCACGTGGGTACGAAAGATCACTGGACTTTGCGAGGTCGAGCTTTTTGACTTGAGGCGATTAGTTCTCGAACCCACGACAAACTCCAAACTATCTCGGTCAATGTACATTCTTTAATTGCAACTCTAACAAACACAATGATAGATATTTATGCTGGGCTTTCATGTTCCAGTGTATCGAAGTTAAGGTGTTGGAAATGCCTTTTGAATGAACCCATTTATTCACTTCAAGCAAGGATGGCTTTAAGATGATACATGTTAATGGTAATTTGAATCTATGCAACTTTCCATGCATTATAATTCTGTCTACCTTGATTATAACGTGAGCGCGAATTTCACAGTCAAAATTAGTTTCCCAACAAATGGTCATGCAATTCGTTGCATTCATGCCTAGATGTTAGTGGAATAACTTGAACTTTCCTCAAAAATAAATAATACCATTTGAAAAACTTAGTGGTTAGAAAGTATTCAAATATGTGTACCCTCTTGAGTTTCATGAAGTTAAGTTCTAATATGAAACTGCTCGGACACAAATGAAATGAGTAATGGAAGCGTTTATGTCATTGGCTGCTAACTGTCTCCTCTCCTTCTGTTGCTCATTTCACTCGTGTTTGAAAAGCTGAAACCGCGTAACCCTAGGAGAAAGTAAATATTCGATTAAATAAAAGCCTTCAGTAGCCCAATTCATTCATTCAACCTTCGAAGTATGTGAAACAGGATAGCTCTGTACACTTGGCTCCTTGGCGCGAATGAATCTTCTCATTATAGTGCTGTCATAGTAAAATCGTAGTTCCGCCAAACATTCAAGAGTATGACTAGTAGAAATCGTAAAACGAAAGCGCAAACCTCGCACTTGACAATTAATAAATAACGAAGGAAACGGGACAAAAACAACAAGAAGTGGGGGGTTTTCTGCTTCAATATTAGACAGAGCGCCGTATTTTAGCCAAACAGCTCCTCCAAATCCAAAACCTATATTCAAGCTAGGAAGAAGACGTAGCATAAGTTTCTTTTTCTCAAATCAGGAAAGCGACCTAAAGTGAAGGGGGCGGGTCTGAAAGTCAATGTTTACAGAAGGAGGGATAAATGTCAGACGACTGAAGGGATCTTGGGGGTCTCTTCAGGACTGAGGTACTTGCGACATTCGAACGAGGTCTTTGCAGCCTTGAAGATGAGCCAGTTTGCCATTAGATATTCACGGATCGATCCTGTGAATACCCGTTCACTTTCTTACACGATCCTCGCAGCAGCGGTTGGAAACGCACCAATGTTACGTTAAAACTGGAAGAAGTACTTCAAAATGAGCTCTCTAGGATGAACTTGGAAATTAAACGATTTCTTTAACACAATATTGGCGTATAACGTACAAAAATGTCGGGTTTCGATTTTTTTTACGATGTTGTACGATATGAATTAACCTTTCACTAGTGACTCTTCATTTTCACTCTAATTATTTTTCTAGAGAATCAATTTGAGGGGTTTTGGCGCCCAGTACCACGAGGATGTCCTAGATAAACCACCAATGCCCTTCGTATGAACATTCCTTTGAACCTATGAGAAAAGCGATCGTATCATTACTTAGAGATCGCGAAGTACGTACTTACAATTCATGAGTTTATTAGTTTTTCTCAAAAGATTACTTCCCAACTGACAAAAACACCCAATAACTGCAAAAATTTGGAAAGAGTAACGTACTTTGTGGAAGGGGGGGGGGAGAGGAGCTGGTGGTGGTGTGAACAAATCCCAACAGGATTCTCAGCTCACTGGCCGCTCAGCTTGACCTTTCCCAGCGATCAGTGCTCATTGACTTGGTATTGTGCTCAGTTTGTTTACCTAGAGGCGCTCTGAAGGTTATTATTATTATTGAATTCCGACTGTCCCTTTCCCCCTGTACCCCAATGGAGATAAAGCGTAGGTGCCGGTAGAACCGGGGCCTGCCACCCATTCAGGTCCTTAGGCTGCTCAAGGTGCAGCCATATAGAATGAGTACCACGAGGGCTTCGGCCCGTGGCTGGCAGTGTGGAGCCTTTAAGGCGTGGTGCTGTCAGCCGTGAAGCCATGGGATTGGCCTCGTGGGGACCGTGGTTTCGCTGGAACCCCCCCCCCCCTTGAGAGATGATTGGTGCTGGCTGGAGAGACGTAAAGGCTGCGAAGCTGGGCACCCTCTCCAACGCCACGAGCAATGCCCAAAGCACAACTACCATTGTCCCTTTCGGGGCATTATTATAAGCACCACCGGCTGAAGTCTTATTGTGTCAATCCTTAAGGAAGTCAGGTACCTCCTGCAAGAATCTTCTTTTGATGTTTATTCTCGTAGTACTTGAGCCAGAGAACTAAAATCCCTCTCTACCAAGTCTTTGGCACTAGGCCAGGACGTTGTTAAGAATCTCCCATTGATATTCCACTGCTTAGCACAAAAGATATCACTTATGCCATAACGTACACATGTTTGACCATTTTGCTATGTCCCAATGATGATTCCCACTACCTGCCTTTGGTCCTTCCTCGTCATCATCAAATGGCTGGGTCTTATCACATGTCTTCATCCTGAAATAAAACATTTGTATTGCCTTATCTCTTTATAGTTACAAACGAACAAATGCATCCTCCTGTCTCTTCCACTAGTTTACTCTTACGATTTTGAGATTATCCTAGTTAACGATGAGTGCATTTCTGTTAGTGTTTAGAGTTTCACTATGAACTAGAGGTGGTCAGTTCTAACACAAATGTGGACTTTGTCTACCATATTTGTGTTCTGACAACAAACAATATGTTGACAATACGGTACACTTTTATTGTAGATGAACAAATAATTGACGGATTTCGTTCAAGATGAGTTGAATGAGCTGCTCGATAAGATATCCAGTGCCACGCTGTACCCGATTCACCTCCACCCCACGTACATTCCGCTATTTTTACTGTTTTAGCGACTAATTCAATGTGTGAACAATGTGAAAAACTGGCTATGCTTAACGCTACAGAATTTAGTGCGTTGCTCTTATTTAGAACGTTGTTTTTACTAGTGACCCGCTTTTGATTAGTTTACTGGACCGTCAATCAGCTTTTTTAATAAAGTTTCGGGTTAATTATCCTGGAGTTAAAGGGTAAATACTGCGAAAAGTTAGCTAATGAAACGGCAGCGCTTTGAATACCGAAATTTATGGGGCTGCTCCTGCGTGTTTAATTACCAGGATAATTTTTGTGAGAAAGCTAGTTCTACATGAGCGGAATGTTAAAGGATAGCTCCCGTACTAAGTGTTTCATTATAATGCTGCATAATGCGCTGTTCGCTTTCTATTCCCACAAATGGCCGCTTCAGTGCGTTATTTTGAATTGTTCAAACAATAAATCTAATTAAAATCGTTAGAACTGTGTTCGAAAAAACTTTGTATTTGCTTAATTTGAGCCGAATTGGTTTTTCTCTCGTTGATTCACAAGGCCGTTTTCTCAAATCCTATCTTTTTTGGCTCAAAATCCCTTGAAATATCTTTTATTTTAGTTTTTTTAGTTGAATTTTGTGTATTTTTGAAAATCGTGAAAACGATGACGATTTTGTGTAACCAGATAGGTAAAAGTGGTAGATCAGATGAGAATGTACCGTTCATCCTCAACGTCTTCTTTTTCTTCGTTGCAAGTTAAAATCCATTCGAGGTAAAATCCCTTTTAACCGACAGGATACGTCCGAACCTGTTGGTTCCAAGAGAGAGCGGAAAATGATTGTTATGGGCGAGGCGGCGACAGCTTCCCGACTTTATGGAACGATCCTGCGCATTATGAGCTAACCGCCGCACAATAGGGAGGCCCCATTTGTCCGCCGCCACCGTGCATGATAATTCAATACGTTTCAATTTCGATCTTTATCTCTCGTCGTGACTTCAAGGTAATTCAAGGCGATTTCCCCGCCGATCCCGCGGGGTTAAAATTATGGAAACGCCCGTCAATATCCCTATTTGTTTGGACAAGTACAAGGCTAGTGTGTCTTCAACCGGCTTTTGTGGCTTGCGATGAAATACAGCGGATATTAGCGTTTAGTACGTAGAAGTTTATTGCGTTCGAAAACGTCTTATCTATTCGTGTGTTTGAATTTATACTTCAAAAACACTTACTAATGGACCTTACAGGTGTAATCGAAGTACGATGTGTATGTTCCTTGGAGCGTATGCATAAAACAGCATGATTAGTTGTCACTGCTCGCCTCACTAATACCAGACAGTCAATGGCCTGTGTCTCTTGCCAATCACCGTGATATTGTAGCACCAACCACCATCGCTGTTACTTTTAATTCTGTAGAACCCGAAGTTCTTCAAGGGACGGTTCTGTTATCCCCTACAACAATTTATCGTCTTCGCTTACTTACTGCTGCATGCGTTGGCGATAAATAAATGAAAGTGTGTGCGTCGATCGAAATTTTAAAATTGTAGTTTAGAAAATTACATGAAGACTTTTACATAATAAACGAAAAATATTCTAAGCACTTCGTGGGTCAATGGAGGTCCCGCTTCCTTATTTCAAAACATTGTTGCGTTCTGTGGGCTAATGGTAAATAAATTTCAAAAAGAAAAAAATATATGTCTGGGCGAAAAATCGCACAACTTTCCTCAGCCCGGCTGTATTCGGCGGTTGTTCGCTGAATCGCCGTTGGGCTGAACTACTCAAAAACTGGGTGGCACACTGATTTCTTCGGGTACACTAACAGCAAATAAGCGATATACCCAACTTAACGTTCAGAGTAGCAACTTTTCCTGAAGTTCTGGAATTTATTCAGCTGCTACGACGTACGTCACGAAATTAATTTGAGGTCGTGAACATAATCTGAAGTGGGTCGTATCAAAAGGCATAAAATTATGGAGAAAGCTCATAGAAAAAACATAGTCGACAAAACGACGTTAATTTGAATTCTGGGATTTCTGAGCTTGCTCCGGATCATGTAATGCGCATTATTAAACATCGTAGAAGTAGCTTATTGGACGACAATCCTGACTTCTTCGGGTACACTAATAACAAATGAGCGATATATCCAATGAAAAAACTGCACCAAACTCGCTTTTAGTGAAAACCTTTGATAATTAAATGTTCTACTCTCATAATTTTCCCACGAATAAAAATTGTGATATTGATGTGACGTTTGGAACTGTTCGTACGAAATTCGTTTGATCCTACTTTAAGGGAAGAAACTCGATGTTTTGATCACTATAGATTCGGCAAGATTTTTCTCATACCCTTATTTTGGCATTCCATGGTAAACTGCGGCCTTAACATCAAAATTGAGCCGATTTGGTCAGTTTTTGTTTCTCAGACGCACACAGACCATTTTCCCAGATGGTGTTTTTCGTACTCTGAAGTCATTAAAACTTGAAGATCTGAAGAAAACTCAAAAAATTATTTTAACCTATTACGTAAGTTTCCTTGTTACTCCGTGGGGCTAAGGAAAGTGAACACTGTAGCGTTCCCATTCTGCCCTTGAATCATTTGTGTAGATAGGTTACTCTCATTCCTTGTTGCGCAGTTTTCGAGTTTTCAGTCTTTCATTTCGGAAATCAACAATATTCCTTCTCTTCCCGCCAGAAGTTATTCCTCCTCTTCTCCCGTCACATTTTGATTTTGAGACGCTGCTTTGTACCAACAGTGTATTTTGTGCAAAGACCCAATCGATCTCATCCACGCGTAAGCGTCTCCAAAAGCAATCCCACATTGGAATGTACACTATTCCGTTATTTACATGATTAAGGTAAATTAGACCAACCATGCAAAAACATTTCGGGTTCTCTCTTATTGCCGTTTTTATTTCAAAAATTGGGTTTATCGCTCACATTTCCGTTACAAACTGTGCGAGATTGGAAATTTCTCACCCAATGAGTTCAACTTTGGGAAGCTTTTTCTCACGTTCGTTAATACTTTATCTTGAATAGTCTAGTTAGGAGCGAATTAAGTAGTTTTGAAGGGCCGTGCGAATCTTTGGAATTCCGTTAATCTCAGTTACGGTAATTTTTTATTTCATCCGAGTTCAGCTTCATCAGCACGTCAGAACGCTCTGGTGAGCTTCAAAATCTTGAATTCAACAGAATATTGAAACAACGTTCATAAAGTGAGTGTTAGCTGTTAACGTTGTTTCGCAAGTTCCTCCTAAACTCGTATTTTCCCGCTTTCTCGGCGGATCACTAGAGGTTTTATTCGAGTCACGAGACGACTACTCTTTAGGAAGGAAATACGAAGAACGTGAGTTTTTTTTACGAGGGTGACCGTTAGAGCATTAGCAACTTCCGCGCATTTTCCATCGTGTCATTGGAACTAATTTGCTGCAACTATCAGACGCACCGTAATTCAGACCGTGAAAATACAACTGCTCGTCCAGTGTGAGTAGTCGAATTTCTCTTTATGCAATTTGGGCGAAATCTCCGTATAAAATCAAGCTGTTGAATGAGAACTCATAAATAATGTTTTGAGTAACGTTTTACGGCTCTACCTAACACTTTATGTTACTACTCCTCCATTACGCTTCGTATCTTACTGTTGAGATGGGCAGTTCGAGAATCGTCGCAAAAATAGTTTTTCTGGCCTCGTTTAGTGTCGTTTCCCATGAGAATCAAATAGCAGCAAGCACGCCAAATTTGATTTTGAAAATGTTAAAAAGATTTATTATTCAAATGAATCAAATATTTAGGAATTAAAAAACATCACAAGATAATAATTATTGTAAAAGATATTAATTTCCCAATTCGTCCAATGAAACCTATTTTGAAAATGTTTGTCGGTGGCCAGCAAAAACAAGAATTAATTAGCGTTTGCCACCATTTTGAATTTTTTGAATTCGTTGTTGTTTAACAACGTATTTTCTCCTATAAAACTTCCAAAAACTAAATAAACGCTTTATAAATAAAAATGCAAAACTTCGAGTGAGCAGTTTCAAACGACACAGCACCTGAAACTACGGGATTCAAACTAACGCCGTGATTATAGTTTTTGTATCAATTTTTCCAAACGCCACATATTCTCTGACTGATAAGGTCTGTGTAATATTTACCTTGTTTATTACACAATTGCGGCAAGTTGTTTTTAAATCGTTGAGTGCGACCCTGACATTTACGTAAACACTTTGGGAAGTAGACTTTTTCAAGCTCCAATTCGTCCTCTCCTGAGTTGCGATGCCTACCACCTTACTTTTCTCTGAACATCTTTTTTTTTTCTTAATTTCTTTTTATGTTTTCAAATCTTCTGAATTTCGTTTGAAAAATAGTTGTGACCCAAATGGACGATAATTAATCTAATTCAATAAATTCCGTCTGTACAATGGAATTAATGCGTACTGAAACCAAGAGAATAGCTAACGAATAAAAATGCTCAATGGTTGAAATGAGTTTTGTGCAATCCTCACTTTTAGTCCTAATTCCTGTTGTTATCTCGACGTGGGTGCGTGGCATGAAAAGAGACGCCCTTTGTCTTCATACACAGCTCGCGGCTTATCCTGGAAATCGCGTTCAGCGAGAGAAATATAACATTCACCTTGCCGCCCCTTTGTGTTTGAAAGCGCAGCCGAAGTCACAGGAATATCGTCTTACTTGTATGAAAAAATGAAGTCGCTTACACGACCAAGGGTTCTCCGCGGCCCTTTTCTGTTCGTCGGAAACGTTTTGAAACATGAGGAACACACTTCGTTTTAATCCGTGTATCGTGATTTTTTACGCCCGTCAGCACAAACTCAAGAATTGTAGTGAACCTTCCGATTTTGAATAATAGGGATTAATCCCCTGTGAATAACAAAATATGGTCCCACAATGATTATTCCATCGTGTTTGCCAGAGGTGGTATTAACAAGCTGCCTGCAACTCGGGTATTTGATCCCCATGCGGGTCTCACTTGTGATCGACTTGTTGCGAAGGTCTCAGTCTGTAAACAATTATATTAATCGCTCCTTTTAAAAAAACACAGAATACACCGACGAAGGGCCAATTAAATATTTGGACCAAGCACGGATTGAAGGCAAAATGGACCGAGAGAAGGTCTAATAGGTCGAATGGCCTTACGCCCAACTGAGAGCTAAGGCCGAATCGGATTTGACGTAGGGGGCAATCAAACGTAAGAGGTCTTCCTTTCCGTTTTAATTGTGTGGTAGTTCCAAATGTTTAAGAGGACACGGGACCGTGAGATCGGTCTTCGCGGGAGTCTAGGGAGAATGCAATTGAAAACAACCTCGATTACTCAGCCGAAGACTGCTATCGCATTAGATGACCCCATCCTCGTCTCACGGCAATGATTAGCGGGATGAAGAGAAAATTGTGCGAGCCTCGGGGAGCCGACAGTTTTCATAAACAAATCCCCTGCAACTGCAAGAAGCTCCTCAAATGATGAAACCAGTTAGTCGAAGAGCCGTTCTCTTGACGCAACGAGGAAATGAAAAATTCATACTCCTCCTCATGAATACGGACAACTGTTTTTAAAATTGCTCCTCTGACCCCGAAAGTTAATGAAAAATGCCGAGGGTGATTGTGCGATTTGTGAGAACGGCGATGGGGATTATTCAAATCGCTGGCAGGAACAAATAAATCATCGCCTACTCAATATTTTAGTAACAAATCAAGCACTGCTTTGAAATCCATCCACATTGGAAACGTCCGCAGGAAATTACTCTGTTCCAAACTGGCAATACAGTGCCGTACTTCATAAAAATCAACACATAGAGACGTAGTAGGTTTTCAAATCCTCTGAATTCTGTATGTCGGGGCGAACGGTCCACAATGACCTCGGAATCCAGGGTAGCCCTCTTGATCTTCGAAGAATTTGGTTTTCCCAAAAGTCTCGGTCTTTCCTTCCTCCCACTCTAACGGCCATTTATGGAATTATGGCCCTCTCTTAATTCCAATTCACACTTCGAAGCCCTGTTCGCTATTCCCATCTCATCCTGCTATTTAACTTCATTCGCTTTAATTTTGGTGGTTGTACTCAAAGCTAAAATTTCAGGTGATAGCAAATTATTATCCTCATTTCTACTTCTACTTTTGAAGTAAAAACGCTATGCGCAGATACAAGTTTCTTTATATTAATCTTTAGAATAATGCCGAATGGTAACGGCGTCTCACGAGGTAAACTTCTCCTCCTGGACATGAAATTCCCCTCTCTCAGATTAGTTAATTGTTTTTAAATTGCTAGAGATCCTCCTCCCCACTCTGTACGAAAAGTCCTCCGTCAACAGTCGTTCATTTCACGCGCCATAAGTGTTCCGTTCCTCTCGCGCAAGCAATGGTCACCTTGGATTCTGAAAAGGCCCAATTTTCCACGCAGTACTCTCCATTCGGAAGTAGGGAGCCTTACGTTAACAATATTTGACCTCAACCTCATAGTGACATCGCTCATTCCGCTTTCATTTTTCCAGCTGATGAAGGCAAACCCTTACTCTGTTCCCTACTTCTCTTGTGAACATCTTATCTCATTAATAACTTTATCCACACAAATTATGCATAATATTTCATCGCTGCTTTACTACCAAAATATTCTACTTTAAATCAACCGTCGCCTGTTATTCAACTTCTCTCGTTTCCCCCATTCTATCTCTTTCTAAGACTTTTCAGTCGCTTCGAGTGCGCAGGCTCTTCGACACCCAGCTATCTTCAATCGGTCGTTTAGTGCAAGTGCTGGACGAATTTATAATGAAAATATTGGCATTCTCAACGCGATAAATGTATCACATGGTTTATAGTTAACTGTAAAAAAACTATTTTTTTTCCTTATCTGAATCCTGCTATTATTTTATTTTAAACATTCCAGGTTTCTCCATTGTTTAGTTTTTATTTTCATTTTCTTATAACGTTTATAGCATGTTTGATTTTACTTTCTAAAAAGATATTTTTTATTCTGTGTTATTTTTGAGGGCCTATGGCCTTATGGCTCTGGTTACACCCTGTATCTCGTGTACAGTCTTGTCAACTGCACTACCTTTCTAAGCATTTGTTGGTGGCCTCCTACGCGCGATTATTCTGATTATTTTTATTTGTTTTCGCCAGCAGTTGCGGTCCAACGCTTCAGAGCGACATGGTGTCACGTCGGAAGATCTTGTCCCGATCGAGAGACGATCTCAATCTGGAGATGTCCCCTGGATACCCCCAAGCGGAGGAGGAGGAGGACGTGTGGTACAACAAAGACAAGTTGTATAAGGTAAGCGAACGTTTCAAGATTCAATGTTATCCAGTTATGATCCATTAGTTTATAAATTCGCGGATAGAAAGCTCCATCGGTCTTGCCATAAATAAAGAGAGGCGTCGCATTTTGGTTGATGGCCGTTCTTTGATCGCCGATCAGAGTGGTAATTCACGTTAACCTTCGTCTTCTGCCAAAATCGTGACCCCCAGGCAGAGCGCCGACGTTTTTTCTTCGTTACGGGCCACCGAGCACGCCCTTTCTCTGCGCACTTCCGAACTTTCAGTCGATGTCTACAATTTGAATCACAAGGCTAATCAGCTCCTCCTCCCCAATAGATATATTGTTTGAGCAATTGGAACATGTTTCTCCCTGCTCTATATCGGAGGTTGGAAAAAACGAAACTTTCACGAATTAAAACAAAAACCATTTGGATGTTACAGATAAGTTATATTAATAAGTCCGACAAGAACTAAACACTAGATACTCGTCCCTTACTCCAAGTATCTCTCTGATCCATGAAAGTGGACTTCTCCGTATTCATGATTTTAAATATGAGCTTGGGGCTGCTTTCTCTCTTGTACCTTGAACCACCTCAAATGACGTTAATGCTACTTAACGTGAAGAGAATCTCCTCTGTGAATCTGGTGTACCTCGCATGATGACCGATTGAAGGCCATCAGCGTACGACAGGTCTTGTGTTACGTCAGTAGAACCACCTGGCAGGGACGTCACAAACAAAATGAAACAGAGCGCAGATAGCACCACTAGCGTCAAAATACTTCCACTTCGACAGCCGATTTTCGCTCACTTTCACTGCAAGGCAGCGTTCAGAAAGCTATATCTTGAAACATGCTTGCTCATTTCCTACTACGCCTAGTGACTCGAGCAGTACAACAGAATCTCCCACTGGTTCTGATCGATGGCTGAGGAGAATCCACTTTTATCAGAACTGCGGTTTTCTTTTGGTCTGTACAGGCAGGAACATGGTTTCCTACGTACCAGCTGATCCACCCCCACACATGCGCTCACTAACCTTGTCAATAAACTTGATGATCACTGAAATATTACACCTCTGTAATGCACTCATCAATATTTGTGTCTACAGATACAAAGTTGTTCGTCGTCGAAGTATTCTTACTTTCTAGGAGCTCTGTATTCAATAAGCCCTGAAGATAATGAAGGCCTATAGGTTCGTGGCTCATCAGAAGGGGAACCGAAAAAGGAGGAAAAAAACTTGATACGCGAACTCGTACAGGTGCAACCGGTCTTAGGTGACCAACGCGAGGTCCTTGAAAAGGCCTTTGTCGAACCGGAGCGTCGAGACGGGCCGAGAAAACAGGTCTGGAGTGGGGGAACTTGTCAGCTAATCAGATCCCGAGGAAACGTTTCATCATCCAAATTATTTTATTTGATTCGATATATTTTGTTGAGAGGAATCTTTCGTTAGATTCAGCGATGACACGTGGACATGTGTCAATCATAAAGAGCTTATAACATCATTAGGTAGAACATCCAAATCCAGATTGGTGACATTCTAAGGTAGAACTACGGCATTTTCAGTTTCCTGTTGTTACACAATATTGTAATTCGCCAGTCGCCAATGGACGAAGTTCGCTATCCACAAAATGATACACTAACTCCATTTCAAGAATAATATACCAGGTGAAAAAATACTTGTCTCTCCCCGTGTGTCGATTCCTTTAGTCTCTTGGACCCTATTCCAAAACTGCCAGATTCACGATCGTATTGTTATTATACTTATTATTAAGTATTGCTATCGGGAAAACATGTATGGTTTTCTTCGGATTTCTCTTGAGGCCTTTTGAGTTCTAATTTCGGCGCTTGGTATACGAGCGATCGCCAATTAGGTTCGAGAAAAACCTTTTGAACCGATTGAGCTTTTTTAGGTGCTTAAGCCCGCATTTTGGTTTATTTCCATTCTGAATCAAATACCTAAGTTTCCGGTCAGAAGACTTGTTAACACCCCACTACCAAAATTTACGTTTCAAAGCATGAGGATTCCAAATTTTTCCTTCAATGTGGTATGAAAATTCCGTTTTGTATCTACTCCTAGTTGTGCCTGCCTACTCTGGAATCCGCTCAGGCGAAACCCAACGTTGTCACGAACAAAACTTCGTTAAAACAATAATCCAAAAACGAGATTTTGGCCGTTGGTCGTTTTGTTTTATTACGTCGTGCTAGGCAACGTTTCCTAAATACTTTTCGGTGCTAATGTAATGGGTATCATAGATGTAGGACTGCGTCTAGAGGGAAAACAGTGAGATCGCTGTAAATATAATGAACCAACACGTCACGTCATGCCGAGCACCACCTAGAAAATGTCAATTTTTGTTGTTTCGTAGTGGTCAGGTCATGTTATGTATCGTTTACTAGTATTTTTCGCTGCTGAATCGGACGGGATGGGTCTTGGAGGTGTGGGAGCGCGTTAAGCAGGTCAATCACGCTGCTCAAGAGAATAATAAACCGCTTTGTAATCATTGCAGATCGTTTTTCATACTTTCATTAAAGTGGCTTTAACGATTTTAATTCACTCTTACAGGGTACTTTCAGCTAACTGGTGTAAATGGCATTGTGCAGGCTCGATAGCCCTTAAAACGTAAAGATCCAAAGAAAATTCAGATTTTTCTTTCTTCAGGGCGATTACGGGTATAGATTGCTAGAAGGCTTTCCGATGAGTTCAGTCATTTAAAGAGAACTATGTTGACTAAATAAAAGTTGCATCTTAAGCCTTCAGCTCTGTTTAGCATATGTCCATGATTAACACCGTTTGTTAAGAACAAATCGTAGGTGTTGGTTACTGGGATATCAGTCGTACGACAAGGCAAAATCATAATTTTAGGAAAATTTGACAACCCCTCATTACATTTCGATACCTCCTGGGTTTTCTTCTTTGATGACCACTCTTTATGGAGTAATGGATTGATGATTGTAGGTTCTTGAATGCTTTGTTCAACAGTAATTTACTGAGAAGCCTAAACCAATCATTTTGGTGGTTTTCTGATTGGGGGACTAAGACCGAATAGAAAGTTTGCCTCTAAAACGTTATGGAGTTATCTTATTTTATTAATTTTTTCTTTACTGAGTGCGCTGAAAATAATTCAATTTGTAGGTAGTTATCATATGATCTTATCCGTTTTATTATGTGACGGCGTGAAATTGGAAATTGTTAAGTGAAAGCGTAGCTAAAATTATACTGAGGTATGATGCTGTTGTACGTGACGCCTGAATTCTTGACGAGTAAGTTTGGCTCGTCTAGGTGTTTGACCATTTACTACTTTTCACACGCGCTCCTCTCTCAGAAATGAACTCAAGAGATTTGCTGGCTGTTCGCCCGATTAATCATGGCACACGATCTTCCTACATGTCTTCATCTTTTCCTCCTTGTCGCCTTTTATGTAATATCCCTGCCCTTCCTCCCGGGAGGGTTTTTTTTTGTTCGGGACGGAGGGAAACGACTTATTAGGACTACGCGGTCGTGATGTTGTGAGGATTTCGAAGGGAAGTCACTCGGTGAAGTCCGCTCCCCTTTTGCTTTCGGTTTCATCCCATCAAAATGGGTCGAAGCCCGCAACCTCTTAACTATTACACCGTATAAACAATGGATTGCTCTCTGTGAGAACGTTTTTCGGTTCGATGTCCCTGCCCACGATTTGCTGTTCATCCAGTCATGACACATGATGCGGCTTAAACCTGTGAGCTTGTTCGGCGGCTTCAACGACAGAACGCATCACGTTTTCGGAGCGGTGTAAATATTGTAAGTCAATGAAACTTTCAATCACGTCAAGTCGTGTTGCTCTCAAACATGATGCTTCGTGTGAAAATTATAACCGCCGCTGTTTCTCGTGCCCTTGGCACAATTGCCACATGATCTTTTGCATTTTGCATGTGAGCGAGTGAATCTTCACAATTGTCCCTCGAGTTTTAAAGACGCTGCCCTAAAAAGTTAAGAACTGTTGAGAAGCGTGATTCTCTCCACGCGTTACATCCGTCATGTCCCGAGTTAACTAGGAGACTTATTAGTGTCTGCAACATGGGACTACACTTCTCATTTCATGCGAATACAAACCATTGCTTGAAGATTATTGAATCAAATCCGTTCTTCCTGCCGATCCAAAATAGAATTTCAATTGGGGTTGAAGGCTTGTAGAAGGTTAAGTAAATAGTCTTGCTGTAGGAAAACTTTTGAATGCCTCTGGAAGGTCTTGGACCCTCGACATAACTGAATGCCTTAGGAAAAAAAAAGTTTGCTGCGGGTGAACACTCTTGCAGGCTCTCTGGGCAAAATTTTGACTACGCGCTCGGTTAATGATGTTCTTCAATATGATGAAGATCCGTAGTTCGGATGACAAATGCCTTTAACATTGTCCTTTCTGTAGCCTAGCGCTTTTCCAGCGTATGTTTGGTTTTTTCCTTCCACATCCTACAGCCCCGTGTAGTACGTTACTGCACCCATAGACAAGTTATATATTTTTAAAATTAAAATCATAAATGTTCATTACAAATGAATGAAATCGTGTTACCACGAGTCTTTGAAAGATACTCGAAAATCTCATTTATATCTCATAGATGTTAGGTGAAATTAGTCAGTAACGTTCAAGACAGCTGCGCTGAGGTCGTTTCGGGGTTTAACTCGTAAGTCATAAATTAGGTTGTATCTGTACGGCTGTAAATAATAACGAAAGGTTTATAATGGTAATTTGACATGTTTTATGCATGTCAGTAATGAAGATAATTGAGTGAACACGGAAAATTTCATCTTTATGAGTAAGTGTATATTTCAGCGTTTAGTTGTTTTAAAAACCTGTAATTTGGAGGTGCGTCGATCAATGAAACGTTGATTTTTTTGGAGGATTAAAGACAATTACGGAGGGGAAAACGGGCAGTGAAGGCTCCTTTCTTTGAAGAAGTGTCCAATTAAATAGTAGAAAGGCTTGAACTCGTTGAAGTAAGCATCCGAAGAACATCGCTTCTTCGGATTGAACTTGAAATGAGGAATCGATCGTAACTACCATTGTCCTTCGATTAAGAAAGGTCGTCAGGGTTCTCCCATCGTCGACGATAAGAGACAAAAATTAACCGTATCAAGAGTTTGAGAGTTGGTTCAAGACTTCGCTTCCAGGTCTGACCGAGTCTTCACTTTCACTGGAAATCCACCCCAAGGCCTCCCACCGACCTAGGAACCGGTTACTTTCGACACCAACCTGCCACTGAGATCCTCCAACTCGCCTGGTTTTCTAAAATGGATAAAAATGGTTAGTCTTCTGACGTAAACTTATAAGCTCGTAAATTCGTTGAGTCGCAGAGAATTCTTTCTCAAATGAATGCAGCGTAACTCGATACTCCAGTTTATCATAACGAAACAGTAAAACAGTGGACACACGTTTGCTGATATTGTTGTCTAAAATAAACAAAATTAAAGCGAATTATTTGTTTCAAACACTTGATTTTTCATCAATGCCCTTAAAAATCCCTTCGAAATCTCAATTCAGAACTGAACGGTGTATCCAATGTTTTTCCCCCACCTAACATTGACATAACGTTCCACTTGAGACGTACTTGGGGAATTCTTTTACAAATCACCCGCGTACAGAACACGAGCGAAAGTCGTGTTGAGACCCAAAAGAAACGAACAAATTAAATACAGTCAATTATACTCACTTGATGAAAATAAATAAAATAATGCCTCTCAGGAAAGTACTGGGAAATGAAATTATAAACCAAATCGGACCCACTTGAATTTAATCAGGAAAAACTCGAAATGAAATGAACTCCTTTTAGAATGAAACAAATAACCTATGGTCGGATTGTAGTAAATGACAAATAAAGGGGCAATGGGGAAAATGAAGCACCAAGACCTGATCGCTTACCTTACTCCACACAATCTAAAGGAAATTTAAATATTTGATCACTGGCTTAAATATCTGTAGCGTAGCAACACACAACTTTCCGCCACCCCTTTTAAGTTCGAACACCACCAACATAGGCGGGCGCTATATCTTCGTTCAACGCATTTTTACAGGAACATTTATGGAGAACAAAATGTTGGAACTAGTTAGCTGAGAGTACTCCGAAAGTTTGATCGAAATCGTTAGAGCCGTTTATGAGAAAATTGGAATAGCGATAAATTAATATTCGACAAATCTCCTTTTCTGAGTTAACTTGGCTTATATCTCCGTTCAACATATATATACAGAAATAATTATAGAGAACGAAATGTTGGTTGACTAAAAGACACTCCATTAGGATTTATCACATCTGGGGAGGCGATTACCCTGGAATTTACGGAAATGTTCGAAAAAACGATAGTTTTGACACATTTTGATTTTTATCTCTGTTCAATGAACCGTCACAGGAACATTTATTGAAAAGGATATGTAGGTAATAACTATTTGAAAACATCCTGTGAGTTTGGTGATAATCGCTGGAGCCGTTCTGCCAAAAAGCGTAAAAAACCTATTTTTGCTTCAGGGGCCCTTATCTCCGTTCACCGTATTTTCATGGAGATATGTATGGAGAAGAAAAGTTAGGTATTGATTAGGAGAAGATAATTTGAAAGTTTAATCAAAATCGTTATAGCCGTTTTTGAGAAAAATGCGAAAAACCCTAGTTTTTGGTACATTTTCGTCCCCCAACCCCCCTTCCCATCGGCCGAAATCGTCCATAACCTTATTTTGGCGTCTACAAAAAATAACGAACTAAAGAATACAACAGATAATAATAAATAATAAATAATAAAGAATACAACAAATAAAGAACCAGCTCAATCGGATCAGCCGTTCTCCCGCAAATCGAACTACAGACACACACACACACATACGCACATAAACACGGACCACGCGCCGAAATTAGGTGTTTTCAAACTCAGTAGGGTCTGAAACATAAAGATCTGCAGAAAACCCAAATTTTTTTTTGGGCCGATTACTATACTTTCCTTCCCTTCGGGTAGCGGAAAGTAAAAAGGGGAAGATTCGTCAGCGATGTCGCTAATATAAACAGTGGCGAACTGCACTGGTGGCGGCAACAGTGTTACCACCATCGGCAGTCCGCCGCAAATCATTACACACTGCTTTAACGGCCGAAGAGATAGCTGGTAATTGTTATGCAACCAAAATATCTGGTGCGTAGCAACACACAACTTTCCGCCACCCCTTTAAGTTCGAATACCACCTACATAGGCGGGCGCTATATCTTCGTTCAACGCATTTTTACAGGAACATTTATGGAGAACAAAATGTAGGGACTAGTTAGCTGAGAGTACTCCGAAAGTTTGATCGAAATCGTTAGAGCCGTTTTTGGGAAAATTGGAATACCGATAAATTAATATTCGACAAATCTCCTTTTCTGAGTTAACTTGGCTTATATCTCCGTTCAACATATATATACAGAAATAGTTATGGAGAACAAAATGTTGGTATGGGTGACTAAAAGACACTTCATTAGGATTTATCACATCTGGTGAAAAAATTACCCTGGAACTTTCGGAAATGTTCGAAAAAACGTTATTTTCAACACATTTTCATTTTTATCTCTGCTCAATGGACTTTCAGAGGAACATTTATTGAGAACAATATGTAGGTATTAACTATTCGAAAATATCCTGAGAGTTTGATGATAATCGTTGAAGTCATTTTGCCAAAAAGCTTAAAAACCTATTTTTGCTTCATAGGTCATTATCTCCGTTCACCGTATTTTCATGGAGATATGTATAGAGAAGAAAAGTTAGGTATTGATTAGGAGAAGATAATTTGAAAGTTTAATCAAAATCGTTAGAGCCGTTTTCGAGAAAAATGCGAAAAACCCTAGTTTTTGGTACATTTTCGTCCCCCCGCCCCTTCCCATCGGCCGAAATCGTGCATAACCTTATTTTGGTGTCTACAAAAAATAACGAACAAAACAAAAAGAACCAGCTCAATCGGATCAGCCGTTCTCCCGCAAATCGAACTACAGACACACACACATACACACACACATACACACACACACACGCACACACATACATACACACGGACCACGCGCCGAAATTAGGTTTTTTAGGCTCAGTAGGCCTCAAAACGTAAAGATCTGAAGAAAACCCAAATTTTTTTTTTGGGCCGATTACTATACTTTCCTTCCCTTCGGGTAGCGGAAAGTAACAAAAATACTTGTTACGTAATTTATTGCTCAAATGCTAACATCACTGTGTTCGCACCAGGAAACCCCAAATGAGAATAACTGCGTCTGGATGCGTGGCTTTTCTTATAAAACTGGGGTTTTGGTTAACTTTTCAGGTAGATACGAGTATTAGTACGACACTCGCTACAATCTACTTCATTTGGTATTTACTGAAGATGACGTAAAAATAGAAAACGGTTCTAAACGACGTTACGTCTCAAGTTCTTCTGAGTCCGAAACATACCATTTAGGGAAATGGTATGTTCGTGTGAACGAGAATCAGAAGAAACGGCTGCGTCTAATCGGTCCAAAGTAAATATTTTGTCGGTTTGCGTATTTATTTAAATGCGAAATCGATCCAAAACTAAATATTACTTTCTGAAATTGGCACTAACAATGTTGTTGTTTCAATGCTGTATAGACAGCTCAAAATAACATGACAGTCATGTAAACTTCTCAAACCCCTGCCATTTCATTTACCATCACTTCTGATAGTTTTTACGCGATAATTTCAAAACTGTAACTACAACCCTTCTCTGAAAACTCGGGTTGGTCGTCTTATGACACCAATAATGGTCGCGGCCTAAGTAGGAGCATCTCAATAAATTCCGGACTTATACGTGCTGCCACTTAGAGGTAAAACCTGAAGTTGGTCTACCAGGTTCGAATGAACTGAGAAAAAAATTTAATTTGTAGCTAAAGCTGTGAAAACCGGTTAACGCACACCCCTCCCATTCCGACCTCGCCGCTTCCCTTAGAAACTTCGCACCAGATGTTTTTCTAGGAAGTCAGTCTATATCGTATTAAATATGTGAGGTCACCGCGGCAATTGCTCACCTCTGTACCTTTAATGTTGTTTTTCCGTTCAATAGATTTTCCTCGAAGCTCGTTTTGTAGTTTGAAAGGAGTTTTCACAACTTCTTCACGAATGTCTCGGTGCGTTCGAAGGTTCTAGCGATACGTCGTTTTTACTCACGACGCGGACAACAATGCAACCGGGAAAGTAAACACTTTACGAAACAGAGCAAAACACGTTTTGACGGTGCTTTCACCCTCAAGATCAGAAACCGTGACAACACACCGGCGACACTGATGACGAAAACGCCGTCTTCAATTCCAAGTAAATACGTTTGGTTAGTTCTCCCTCTCAAAACTTCGTTTCCGTCAACGGGAATTCTTTTCATTTTACACAACCATCGAAATTCAACTTTCATCGTGAAGCAGGTGAAGGGCGTCAGGGTGTGCAGCTGTCCGGAAACCATGGCGTAATTTCGTTTTAAGCCTTTGGCCGGATCGGCGATCGATTTCATTCACCGGAGCTTACCGTCTACATTTTCCGCTATCTCTGGACGATTATCGGATTTTCTATCGGCCGGCAACAGGCGTTCGAGTTTTGAGTTTTTGAAGCTTGCGTAAAACCTTCAACTTTTGAATACCCGCTCCTTGTTTTAAATATAAATCTGACGCCCCAACAACTGGAAGATAAATAACTCTTTAGTGGTAAATGGGTGAAAACGTTTTCTTTTACGAATTACGCGTGCACGGAAGCTTATGGGGAGTTTAAATTTCAATAAACACAAAAACAAATTGACGCTTGATAGACAGCCATTCAATACTGATTGCATCCATCCGTGAAATCACAACTAGGAGCCAGTTTCGTGCCAGCCTTGAAACATAGGCTATGTGCAAAAACCCTCAACAGACAGAGATAATCCTCATTGTGGCCCTTACAAATTAGGAGGGAAATACAAAAATTAGAAAACCACGGTATCTCCAGAACGATTCAGTCTTTCGCGGCGGAGGTTATCTCATTTGAACCATCTTAAACATAACGAGAAAAGGCGAATTTCATAAATTTGTTACTTTCCTACTTTTGGTGTAATTTCACCCCGTAGCTTAGGAGGCTTTCCTTCTCATAGCCTATCAAAATGAAATAGTCGCTCGCGTCGCGATTGTTCGTCTTTTGTTCAGCCTTGGTTGGCATATATCATGTCTGTTAGTAAAGCCTGTTATAACCGTCGTCTTCCTCTGCCGCTGGTGTGTCTGAATGCCCTCGCTGGGTATATCTAGATGATTGGAAACAGATGCTGATGGTAGCTACCAGGCAGAAGCTATAGTCACTCACTCGTCATTGGTATTTTCCCCATTCCCACAGGTTTAAGGTGAACTGCTCTGCTTGGCTGCCTTCACTGTTTCAATAGGATTATTTTTTGTCCTCGGTACTGTCAGGTATCCCAAACAAACAAGGGTGTGCCCTTGTCGCCAAAATGTGACGATTTTTCTCATATTTGGGACATTCAGCAGAAGAGGACAGAGTGAACTGCTGATACTGAAGGCAGCAGTCGATCTTCCCTTTCAGAGACCATAGCGTGCAATTTTGCCATCTTTAACTTTGGGAGAGACTGTTTCAATAGTCTAGTTTGGAGATTTCTCGTTTTGTTTAATGTATACCGACGTTGGAGCTACGCATTTTTGAGTAAGAACCCCAAAATGAATTGGTTTAAGTCTTCGTTTTAGAATGTGCTATTCAATGCTCGTGTCAAACGCTAGAATAGTGCAGCTGAGCAGTGGTTTGTTAGCCTTTTTTCCGTTTATAATGAAAACATCGATACTGTGTGTGAGCGGCTGATACCAACCATATCATAGCGTTAAGTGCATCGTTGGTCAACTGTCGTACGTGATGAATTCATCTCAGTGGTTGTTACAGTCACGAGCTTCGATGAAGGCTTCTAAAGCAAATCCAATGGATTCCTCCATCGCCGGCGTACAGAAAATTTGTATCAACCGGCCTCCCCCGCAGACGCCTATTCACACCAAGTAATTATTCTGAAGCCGTAGCAGATCCAAAGGCACAATGAAAAGCTCCCCCGTGACCCTCGTTCCTAGAGGCCTGTCGTGGGAAGTGGCCTAGCAATAGGGCTGATGGGCGAAGGAGCCGTCGTCGGACGTAACGAAAGGTGACGGGCTTAACTCGACACGGTCTCAGCCTCATAGTATGCTAAACCTGCCGATTGATGTTTATTTGTATTCGGGATGCAGCCAATCAAATCTCGTCTTTTTGTCGCCTCCAGTGCGTGCTTTCGCCTCCGCTAGGATGGAACAAAGCTGGATTTATTTCGCTTTTGTGTTCATCCCTCGATAGCCAATAGAGTAACTGATGGCGCGGCCAGGTCGGACTGTTTATTATTCGCTAAGCCAGAGGCCACTTGATTTTTACTTTATCTACTAAATTTGTGCACCGCCTTCTGTGTGTCCTCTCGGGCTTCACGTCACATTCCGAATGTCCAATCAACCCTAATCTGGGATGTTGGTTCTCTGACAACTGGTCTGTACATTTTCTCCATCGCGCATTCATCTCCGTCATAATGGCCACGTTCCCAAAGCGTACAGGAAGAATTTAAAGTTTTTGAAGTTGAAAATACTTGTACCAGCTCCTCAAATTCTTCTATCTATTCTTGATCCGCTTGGAGTATGATGGATGTATCAAGACTGAAAATATGATGTCATCAAAGGTTAGGCGAAAAGCGCCCTCTGCGATTAATTATGTGTCCTTCTCCGATTGCCCAAGTGTTGGTAGTAGTCACCCAAAAGTACTGTAAGAGGAAGTTTTGTGTAGAGAAACCTTAGCTATGAGCGATACAACTTCAATAAATGAACTACTTCGTGAATAGAATTGGATGTTTTCTTCTTTTTAAAAAGTTTATTCTTACCTTTTGCTTTTATGATAAACTCTCTTTATATGACCCTGCCATGCATAAATTAAGAAGTGAAACCGAAGCTGTTTGTCTTTCCTTGAAATAGGTAAAGTTGAGGTTGTTAAGCAAACTAAGATTGAACGTGCTTTCATTCGCCCACTGCCTTGCCTTGTCACTGCTGAGAGCAAAATCAGATACAGGTGACGACCATCATCAGGATCAAATCATTCATTTTCATACCTCATGCACCATTCTACAGAATATACTTTCGCTGGAGCTAGTTAGCTAGCAGCCCCAAGCGTTTTAGCGCTGATTGATACGGTGGCAACAACCCTTCCGCCATAAAGCTACTTGGTTGTCAGTACTCCAACGAACTGTGTCAATGGCTAGTAGTCGTCCATCGTCACTCAGAATTCACACGTGGAACTGCCACCAACTTCCCTAATACTCTTGACTGGTAACTTCCGGTGTTCAATTTGCCATGGAATGCTACTCTGTTGCTCATTATCGAAAGGCGAAATAGATGGAGTTTAACGAAGAGTTGCGATGGGGAGTGGTGTATCAGTTGCTACCCATGAAGGTGTCCACATGATGATGAGGTCAACAACTGAAGTTCCCTCTCCCAAAGACATGGCCGATAAATCGAGGCCCTACTTACAGCTCCAGATTACTCAACTTTCAACATGAAGAGGTCTTCTTCCCACTTTCATCCCGCGATTCCATTGTATTTTTAGTTTAGATTTAGTCGGAAAAACACTATTTGGGAAAATGGTCTGTGTGTATGTGTGTCTGTGACCGATTTTTAGAGAAAACCACCGTACCAAATCAGCTCAAACTTCATATCTCGCCCACAGGTCACCATGGGACGCCCAAATAAGGGTTTGAACAAAATCCACCGAAAGTTAACTATAGTTATCATAGTGATCAAAACACCAAATTTTTTTCTCAAAAACTGCCCTAACGATTTTGATTAAATTTTTTATATTGATAGCTCTCATAAAGGCAACTATTCCATAAAATTCCCATTTGTGGGAAAATGACGAGAGCAGCACAATAAATTATCAAAATTTTCGACCGAAAGCGTTTTTCGCGCCGTTTTTTCCTTATAAACTCCGCTGGAATTCTTGTAGAATGTTAAAAAAAATTGGTATTGTAGTCCAATCCAATACCTACAGGGTGAGGGTTTAAAAACGCTCATGAGATACATGGGGCTCACTCCAGAAATTCCTGAATTTCAACTACTGCCGTTTCGCTAACTACCAGTTCTAACAGTTATTTTCCAATAACTCTGCAAAAGTGATTACTATCCTTTTTTTTTAAATCGTGTTTACAGCCTCATTAGTTATCTGTGTACCAATTTCTCAATAATGGTCCTGCAATGAGTACGAGCAGCACAATAAATTCCGGAACAGTAAGCGCTACCGCTTTCTGCTGCCGTAAAGCGTTGTTTGACCAAGTTCAAATGAACTGACTGATAAATGAATTGATTAAATAGAATTAGCCATGTACAAAGTGAATTGACGTAGAGCTAAGGAAAGTTGTGTGTTGCAACGCACCAGATATTTTAATTTCCTCCTCAGCACTAAGATGACAGCATTGGGCTTGGTCGACTCCGCCCTTCAATTTCAGAAGCACATTCCTCAACAAGTTTGTTTAGTTGTTTTGGTCTGAGAGCTGTTAGCGCATTACGTACTTCTCACGTCGTAATTTTCGTATTTTCGCTTACAATCTTCTCGGTGAAACTTCGACTAAACCCTGAACTTTCGAATGTTTATCAATGAATCTCATAATCTTCAGAGGTAATAATTAGAGAGTCGACGATGAATATAACGGAAAACAATTAAACCGAAACTCCTCTCAATTAAATCAATTAACTGTTGCGGAAACCGTGAGTAGAATCACGCACGGCTCTTGATTTTGGGAAGGTCGCAGAAAGTACTTCGCCGAAAACATTCGATGATAAGTACATAATCAGCTTCATCGGTTCAGTAATATACTTCCTAAGCTCTAATTTACTGTGGAATCAAGAAGGGAAAATGACGTGTTGTGTGAAAAGTGTAGAGTTCATTTGATAGCAGACCCCTGGTCGCCTCTATTGTATCAAATAATGACTCCTGCTGTATTTTTGATTTGATAAGTTTTGAAGTGCAGGTCAATTCTTTTCTTTCGCTAGAAATCCTCTTCCCCGTCGATTTGGAGAACAGGTCTTCCCAAAGTCGTCAAGAGCGGCGTTTCACGCTCTGCCTTCAATATTTCTTCATTGGTTTCCCAATCATGTCCATCATTCCTGCCAAGATGAAGAAAACCCCTCATTTACCTGAAGTTCCCTCCTTCGAACGAAGACGTCGCTATGTTGCTTTTAAAAGGTCGAGGTTTGACCCCAAACTTTCTCGCAGTTCCATAAACGCGATTAATTGCCCGACTGTTTAGGTTGGTAGTGCTTTTAAAGCGCCATCGCAGGCATCATTTAGACAACAGTTACATCGCATTAGGTGTCATCCATGGACGGCCCCTGGGGCAATTTCGAAAGTCGAGGTGTCGCTCGTAATATGAATGAGGTTTCATAGCAACAAGGTTCTTTGGATACCTCGCAATTCCTTATGAATTATTACGTTAAAACGGTGGTGCGGTCATTGCTGTGCGTTCATTTTTCGTTGTTTTCTCAACGTTACGTCACGTCACTGAAATCACCGTAACTATCTTATCTTACAAGGTAAAAATTTTGTGCGCGCCGTAGGAGAGAGTTAAATTTCGCCTTAATTACTATTCAAGAACCCTCAAGTAAATTAAACCTGTCCGAAGCGTTACACAACATCTTCACTCCCACGAAAATGTTACAGTACACAATTTAGGCACTATACTTTTTCTCAACGACGTTCTATTGAAATAGCTCTTAGGAATAAATTGGCGTACTTCATTTAAGAGTAAAAATTGACGAAATGCCAGATTTTGGACGAAAAGAAATCGCCCCACAAACGTCACGTTCTTTTCGGCACGTTTTCTCTCATGCACTGTTTCGAGAAGTGACTTTACATTTAGGATCAACTTGAAAAGTAGGGGCAGATCCCAAATATGCACCAGCTCATCTCTGGTTCGCAGTTCTTGAGCGCGCTTCATTTTCACCGTGGAAATAGTAAATATCGTATTTTCGTACTCAAGACATCATGAGAGCTACCAAAACTTCAGCCACATTCCTCTTGCCATACTGTGTCAAGTCAACGGTGGTTCCACGCAGTTACAAGCTCATAAAATCTATCACCTTCTCACATTCAAGTCTCCCAATGATGAACTTCACAATTTTCGATTCGAATTATCGCGCCTCCTCAACCTCTTAATCCCGAGAGCCTCCGAATCAACCGCCATTATTTTCGCATTTTAGTCTTAAGGCCGAGCGTTGAGTATAATTGGTCTCTCATAACCGGAAGACCCTCGAGGCTCGAACCTCTCCCAAATCGAGCGTGTCATTTACGACGGAAGAAATCGTTGTTCGGGCGGGTAAACCGAGCATCAACGCATCCGTGTGATGCGACAAGGTTGTCCCGTGAACTTCCCGGTCGTTTTGGGTCATTGACGGAATTGGTGATATCTGTAGCGACTAACTACAATTAGTTGTTGGCGTTAGTGAGTCACGCCATCATGCTGCAATGTAGAAGATTGCCAGAAGGACCTACGCTTCACAATGGGTTCTTCAACTTCCTTGCCACAATTCAAGAACTGTGCTACTGGACCTAGAATTAAATTCGTAGTTTAACAGCTTCAATGCCTTCTAGGGGCCTTCTTCTGTTTTTTCAGTGAACCAAGAAACATGGCCCCGTGAGTTTTTTATACTGAATTGTATTTTCGTTCAGTTAAGAATTAGAAGAAATATGTTACCGCTGAAGCTATATTCCGAAGCTACCCATGAGTCAGACTGTTCTCCTAGTTGTAATTGGCCATGTATTTCTTAAATTGCCATTCTAATTGAGAATCCATTGAGAACAGGAAACTGTGGCGAGTCAAAGACGCAGTGGCTGGAGGGGAAACGAAAGTTTCGAGCCGGAAATGGCAGTTCGATGGTAACTGAGCTGACGTTTTGAGTTGGGTAATAAGGACACATTGAGGAAGCACGCCACAGTAGCGCGCAAAATAATGAGTTTGCTGTGGTATCGGATTGGGGAATGATAGAGAAAGAGGAGCAGAGTGATGGCGGAAAGGGGAAGGGTAAGTGATGGGTCCTCTCATATTCAAAAGTAGAATAGTTTTCATTTACAAGGCACTTACCAGATTTATAATGGTTTTGAATTGCTTGAAAAATAAAATAATTTTTGTCTAAATAATGTTTTCATCGCTTGTGTCGTACACTAGTGAAGATATTACATTTTAATTGTTTACAAGCAATATCATGAGGTAAACATGACGTTCATATAAAATGTGTTGAATAGGATTGAATCAATTGAACCTGATCCGTACTTTTCGAGATGCCAAGACGGGCGTTGGTGTGTCAGTAGCAACGCAGTGAACAAAATAGTTGCAGTCAACGACAATTAATTATCTCCACTTCTTATTGACACGTTGTAACCGCAGTTTCAAGCAAATTATTCTCGAGAATTGCGACGAAAGCGTTAAGACAGAACGAACTGTGCCGAGCTTTCACGTTTAACGACTTTTCGCGGTTCGAAACCGCAAACATTGAGCTCCGTGGTGGGCTGTGAGTGGAAGGTAACACGGGTGTTTATAGGTTCCTCACTCTTTGGCCCTGAATGTCACTTTTCTTGAAAGGATTTCGAGCTATTGTCAGCATAACTGCCTGTGAAGGTGCTCATTGTGCAGTCAACTGGGGAGTCGACAATGGGATCGGCTCGTTGAGAAGATGCCAACGACACAATGAGCTCGGAATGCTGTGAGGACCAACTCGACGCCAGGCACTTACTGCAGTTGACGCGTTCTGTTAAACATTGAAGGGTTGTTTTGGTCGCGAAATACCAGCAACGGTTTTATCTTGGACGCATGCGAGTTGATTCGAAACAGGCTGGCTATAAATATCTGCAATCTACGTTGCATGGCTCTCTCTGGTCCTGTCCAAGCTGTCAGACCAAACTTCCGAGAGATCGTGGTCTTCCAAGCGAGTGTTCGGATACAACTCACACTTAGAAGATCTATTTTGTCCTTGAAAGGAGCATGCGTATGCTGCAAGTTGTTTCATTTTATCATGCCTCAATAGCTCCACTTAGACGACAACTGTCCCACTTGGAAACATACTAATAAGTTAGAATGTGAGTCCACCAGTAGGTACGTAGGAACTCTCTGAAATGTGTTGCTGTGAACACTCCAATTACTCATCGAATCATATTAATTATGACAGTACTACTTTGGAACCGGCATATACAACGCATTTTTATGATACTGTGATAATTAAGTACACACCTTTATTCATATTCCGTCGTCACACAAAACCAAAATCACCACAAAAACTATCGAAGATAACGCACTATTATACTTTTATGCTATTTATCTTCTCTCCTCAAGTGATGAATTTTAACATAACTGAGTTAGAGAGAGAAAACTGAATTGAAAAAAAGTACCACCTTAATCGATTGAGGAAAGTCGTTTGAGAATTGCTTGCAGGATTTTGGACGACACACAGACACCATAAAGTTTTTAACGGATTCGTTTTTAGAATGTTATGAGGCGGGGTCTTTTTCCCGTCTTGAGTTGTCAAATATAGGGAGAACCCCCCTGTTGATGAAGCATTACCAACATTGGCTTAGCCCGAGAGGGACGTCCAAACAAGCGCAACCCTCGTGGGTTGTAACATCAACCTTTACTTGAAATAAGGGGGAAAATAATTAAAAGAGAGCGAACAAAAAGTATGTGAGAAGCGGTAAACGATTTATTTAAGGACTGACTCAGGTTATCCATACAAGAAGGCTATATCATGGTTGCACAAAGTTAACCGCCAGAATATGAATCTCGTTTGAGTCCTTTCCAACACGCCCCCTTCAAACGAACATTTTAAAGAAGGTATATATAAATAGTGCAAAAAAAAAAAAAGCCAATAAAATTAAATTCTCAAGAGAGATAAAAAATTACGAAAAACCAACAACAGATCAAAATAAACAATAACTAGGTATCAAAAACTTGATTGACAAACGATCTATGTAGCTGACCAGTCAACGATTTTGTTAGTACATCAGCTATCATTTCAGATGATGAAATATGTTGAACTAAAACATTTCCCCTCTTCACATGATCCTTGACAAAATGAAACCTAATGCTTGATACGATTGCTGAAAACATCATTCTTACTCGTATTAATTGCACCAGTATTGTCGCAAAAAACTTTCATTGCTGAAGGCTTACTGTTAGGAAAAAGCTCACTGATAAGCGACCTAAACCATAAAACTTCTTGAATACAAAAAGCGAGCGACATATATTCTGCATCTACTGTACTGAGTGCTACTGTAGGTTGTCTTTTAGAATACCATGACACCAACGAACCATTATATTTCACGCACATACCGGACACAGACCGTCTTTCAGTAAGCACATGCCCCCAATCACTGTCACAGAACGCAACAAGTTCGGGATTCAGCTCAGACTTTCTGAACGACAATTTTTGCGTAGCAGTTCCCTTGAGATAGCGAAACACACGCTTAAGTGCCTGCCAGTGCTGAGATTGGTAGCAGTGGTTAAATCTTTAAAGGGTATTAACAGCATAGCAGATGTCTGGTCTCGAAACTTGAGATAAATAAAGTAGACATCCTACTGCTTCCTGGTATGGTACTTTGAGATCGTAGGGCTTAGCTCCTTCCTGCACCTCCAGGTACTTCAGGTCGACTTCCAACGGTGTAGAGACTGGGTTGAATGAAACATTCCAAATTTCTCCAGTACACAAGCAATGTAGTGACTTTGATCGACCCATAGAGCACGAGCTGCACGATCCCTAGTGATCTTCATGCCCAGAAAAGTTGCAATCTCTCCGAGGTCCTTCATCTCAAAATGTTCCTCCAAACCCTTCTTGACTTTATCTTCCATCTGAGAGTCGTTAGAAAAAATCAGAACGTCATCAACCCATACAACTCATATATTCACATCACATAACTAGTGCATACAAAAATTACAGGTCTTGCAATTTGCCCCATTTTCTTACTTTGCATTTCTGTAAAATAAAAAAAATAACCTAAACTTTAATAGCAAATATTAATTTAAGGGAAAACGGGTACAGACATTAAATAATCAATCAAATTAGAGAGTAACTCATCCTTTTATGAGGCAGATCAGGTAAAATCGAGAGAGGTTCTCAATAATCCCCACTGACCTTGATATTAAGGGGAGGTTGGAAGGAGTATTTAATTTTTATTATCATGGAGCAACTGTATAACCCTCCCCTAGAGACAAGATAAATTTTGTTTTAGATATCATTTTTCATGCCTAAAAAGCGGTGGGTGCACTTATTCGATCTTATGTGGGCTGTAATTCGTTGTGTGCCCTTTCAGTTTTAATAAATTTATCATTAAGCTAAAAATAATGTAAAGTCTGTAATTGCTCTGTGAATGCACCGATCTGCATCTGAGACTCGCTACCAAATTGATAATTAACTGCATTGAACTCCAAGTGAAACGCAGGAGGTTGGAATATCGGCAGTTAGCTGGAAATTAGAGGCTTTATACAATCCACTTTCGTCCTAACCTCCCTACTGCTGGATTTGGATTAATAATAGCGCTCAATCTAAGTTTCGGACAATTACCCTTTCGGCTACAACTTAGGAGCTACGCTTTCTTCCTTTCGAAATCCAGCCATGGAACTAACTGTTGGCACTTTCTATAGATTCCGCGGGTTAATTTACGTTACTTCCTTTTCTTCGTTTTTTGTTCCCGCACTTCCGTCGCATTTGTCAACTGTTCAATATATCAATACAACACAATTCAACAATATCAATTTGTCAACCTTTAAGCGCGCAGCACGTAAAAGAGATTCGTCCACAAAAACCACTGTGAATACCTGAATGGACGCCGTAGTGATTTAGCTTTGCAAAAAGGACCAGATATCAGTAAAACTTAGAACAAAAGACAAATAACTTTATGGGAAATTTTAAATAAATCATATAAATCTTTTAGTATATCTCGACTGTGAAAGTACATCGTATGCAAGCTTTATTCGTATCCTGAGCCGTCGCCGTATGTCGATGCGCGTCGCCTGTTGGAGCTAACACGATTCCCAAAATGCGCGGAGCAAATATCTCGTGAAGCAGATGCGTCGGTCGGAATTGTATCGAAATAATCAGTTAATCTTTTCTTAGTGTGCGCTTCAGAATCACAGAATTGTTCGGAATACTAACAAAACCATTCATATACATGCAAACATTAGGAGTGTTGTGTATTGTAAAACATTAGAATATCTACAATGTCAATACGGTTAAGGAATAATTTTTAAAAAATTATACTAATTCAATATTAATAGGTGAATAGGGTGTCGGGTCAGATAGGGGCTACAGTACTGAGACAGTTTGACACAGTTTGAGAGAGAGTTTATACGTTTCCATAGTATTTTCCAAAATGGCCATTGATTTTATATCTACAGAATCGCTGATTCTATGTAATTAATTTAGGATTTAAATGGGCTACTTGAACTAGGTATCCTGTTATTTATTAAAAATAGTTTATAGCAAACGACCGGAAGAAAGAAAGTGGGAACACGAGACAAAAGGAAAAAGGAGAAACGCGGATAGAACAGATTGGTGTCGGAAAACCGGAATGATGGGCGTCGGAAGAAAACAGCCTGAGATCAGTGAATGCGGCGTGGAGTTGACAGTTGTGATCTCTTGTGAAGCGGCCGCCGGTTGATGGTACTGGTACGCTACATGGTGGTCCATGATGGAAACTGAGTGCACAGTGTAAGTGCGTCTTTTCGAGGTACCGATGACGCCACAGATCTAATTTTTATATGACAGTTCCTCGTAATAATTATTAAGTGATTTTTTATGTGTTTCGTGTTTGAACTCGGGCGTAAGATAAACGAATGTTAATCCTAGAGATAATGCCAATGTACAATAGTTGTTTCGCCGAAAGACCCGGTAGTGACTGTGTTGTAAAATATTCACATTTAAAACAGTTACAGTTGCCACGGATTTTACGCTTCATATACTTTACGCACGATATAAAGTTCCATTCCTGTAAACTCGCACAACCATAATTTAAGTCACAAAATTTTAATTTCCTGCGTTTAAATTTAGTTTTTTAATCCTTATAAAACCCTTATCTTCAATTCATAGTAAACGCGGTGGATCAAACGCCTAGTTCTCTCCCTCACGAACTCTCATTGAAGCGAAAGTGGAAGAAATGTGACCCAGTTTGTGAATGGTTTGTTTGTGTGGTTTTGATTCCTTAGCGAGCTTGCGGTTTTCTCGATCAAAACAAACGCCTTGAACCCTCCAATCGTAACTGGGTCAACAATGAGTTATCTTTGGTTAGCTCTTTAAAACGCACATAACGGTTGACATTCTTATTTATCTGTGCGTCGCAATTGGAAACAGTTTCAGCTCACCGGGTGATTATTAACACTATTTTTAAACCTGTTCCTTAGGGCTTCTGTGGCCGAAACTCCCATTTGGGAATATGGTGTGTGTGTGTGTGTGTGTTTCTATTTACGCAATTGAGGAAGAACACCCAAATAGACTCAAATTTGACAAAATAAGGGTACGATTAAAAACAGTTCAAAATGATGTGTAGTTATCGTTGTGACCAAAACAGCAACTTTTTCTCTCCCAAAAACAGCTTTAACGACTTTAGCTCAGTTGTTTTATTTACAAATCTTTATCATGTGATACAAGCGTTATCAAAAACATCGCTGTCGTAATCCAATATAATATTTATTTGGGAAAGGTTTAGTGGCTTCTATCAGATACTTAGAAGCATCCTCAGAAATTCCGAAATCCGCCGCCGTTTTACTCACTCGCATTTCTTACAGTTTGTACCCAATGAATCTGTAATAGTGAACACGATGATTCTTATAAAATTCAAGGTTACAGTCTCATAAATCACCAATGCCCTGATTACTGGTTACTGAATGGTCGTAGCATCAGTAGAAGCGACTCAATAAATTGCGGAACTGCAAGGCGCTACCAGTTTCTTAGTAGAAAGTTGAGCTTAGTTCTTACAATTTCATGTTAACTGTAAAACTGATATAATTTGTTCTTCGGTGTGAAAAATCACTGAATGCATCAGATATTTAACATTAAAAGCAGTATAATCTCACCCCATTAATGAAATTTTAGAGTACTAACAAATAAAAATAAAAAAGCTGGACGAAGCTTTGTTTATCGGAATTGTATATATATTATTTACTAAAAACCAGCAGAATATGTTCCAACTCAATCCCTTCTTTCTTCGTATTAAGGCCCTCAACTTCACTTGTGTGTCTTTTTTTTTTAGCTTCTTCAGCTTCTAGAATACGACATCGATTTTGAGTTCATAACCAATTGTCAAATTCGCGGATGAATAGTATGTCACTTTGGAATTATCTAAACTACGCGCTTCAGTTATTTAGCGGTTGATTGAGATCACTAGGAAGATGATGACTTCAACGGGTGGTTCAGTAGACACACTTGAGGCTGGAGGTGTTCGCGATCGAAAGGTATAATGCTCGATCGTATTAGCTCGAATCGTGCTTGATGTTGTCCAATACGAGCGATAGTAAAAACCAAAAACAAAATAACCGCCAAAATTTTGTCTATTATGCTCTCTACTTTTCATACGAGATCTAGAAACCGCTCAGCCGTAGTTATTTTAAAACCCGCAAATAGTAAATTGAAATGATACCGTCGCGTTGGCCGCTAAGGTTGAGAAGAATGCGAGGATACCGCGTCCATGAATTACAGGGAACTAACGTGACGGATGGTTTCCGTTGGATGATCACACACAATGAACAAGTGATAATCAGCGTCTAACAAACTGCCGCTCTTGACCCTCTGATACCAGTACATCTCTTAACAGATATACTTTAAAGACCCTCTGCCACATCCTCCGACTGTCACGCAATAGATTCACATTTGTACGCGATCTCTTCACCGCCTTTGAAAAATAAATTTATCGGTTTTAGGGGGCGAGCTTTTGGCCAATCTTTGTAGCAATGGTTTTAAAAGGACTATATGGCGGTGTGGTCCCTACCGCGTAGTACTGTGAGATTCTCATTCACTTACAACTAGAGCCTCCCCTCAGTTGGCCACCCTGCTGTGAAACAGGGTTCTCAGCTCGGTAAACACTGGATACATAAATTCAGTCCAAATTCCTCACGTATTAGTTTTCAGTTGTGATAGAGAGTCTTAATTTAGTGCGCCAAGGACAGTCATAATTTCATTAAATATACTTCCTAACAAAAATTCCAATATTGGCATGAAACCAGAGAGTTAAAGCCAAAATCACAATATTCAGTTGATGAAGCAGTGATAATTGAATTTCCAGGCAATGTTAAAATGATCCGATATTTCAATTTAAACTTTTTCAAGCTGAATATCATTTTATTGTGACTTTTTGCGCTGGTGTTCTTACACTCTCATGTGCTAACTTACACAAATAGTTGAAACGATTTAACGGGCTACTTTTGGCGAGGGACGGATCTGCATTGATCCCGTTGGAACCTGAGCCCTTCGAAAAAGAATTACGTAAAGTGGGAGGACAAGTGCAGAACTGCGTATGTGATGATCCATGTAGCGATTAAACGTTACTATGTAATTGGAGAACGTTCTTAGTTGTGGTAAACTGTGGGGAGGCTATTTTTAATTGAGTTGGATCGTAAGAGAAAATAATTAGAAAGCGCGATGATAACTTTTTTAGCGTACAAATTTCCGGAATGAACTCCAATGCAAGGCATATCCCTACCGAAATTTGATAATATTGTAGCGTAAATGCAAGGAACCCATCCAAGGAAGGGATGTCGCCCTGTGCGTCGAAATCAGTCGGTTAAAAAAACAGGGGAAAGTATCGTGACCTCAACTTGTCGCATTTGTTCAAATTACGACTACCAGATCTACCGATACAAATAGGGTCGACCAGCTCAATTGCCTGATTCCCATCTTCTAACATTTAAAAGGTCGTCACGATGACGGCAGGTGGCCACATTTTTTCCACCATTTGTTCAAGCCTGACTTGTTTAACTCCTGCTGATGATCTTTGACAACCCCATCTTGATGAACTCTGCCTCGACCCATTTCCAACTGACTGCGCCCCTTGCGCCCAACCCTGTTGAGAGCATGTCATTGAAGCACGAAAAATGGTTCATCGCTTCGATTGTTGTTGCTAGAGAAGCAGAAAGCTCTGTGAAGAAATAACGGCTTCACAACAGTTGTCGTGTTGCATTATCGGTATCTCTGCAGGAAAGACCTGGGTAATTGGAGTTGTTAAGAACCCAACTTTTTCATAACTTCGTTGAAGACCAGCTTTTTGGCGAAATCTCACACATTTAAGATGTGACCTAGCTCTGTGATTTGCTTTTTATCGGTACATTCTGTTTATTGGCAGCCACCTAATGCGTCGAGTTGCAGTGTTTCTCGTTCCCGGGCTCATGGGTATAAATAACTATTATTTACCAAAAGTAGCGATTAATTATTTCGACTTCCACAGAGAAATTTATTACAATAAATGCCAACTGTTTTTCGTGTTAATTGCCATGACAAAAATTGGTAAAGCACGAACGAGAAATACAATTTTGTTGTACCTGAGACCATTTGGTTCCTTAGAGTGAACATGTTTTGCTAGAGTATAGCAATGCAATTATGGAAAAATTCTCGAGGGGAGGGGGGACATGTAATCTCGTTTGGGCATACTCGTAATAGCATTTGCTTGAAGTTTCACGAGCATTAAAAAAATGTCAGCAAACACTTTACTACAGAAGAACAGTTACATTTTGTTGTAGAGTGTATTTGTATGGGGCTCACGTAAGGTCTGGTCCATCAAACCATTCGAACGTCACTGTGCTCTGTTACGTCCGGGAATACTATATCGATTTTAGATTTGTTTTTGAGCTAGTTCCCTTTGGGCGGAGTGGGCGCTCTACTAATTAGACACAGGAATTTCCACTGTCCTTGTTTACTAGTCATAACAAGGTGATTATTTTTATCTCACTGTTTTAACAGCAACATAAAAACGAACTGAGCATATTTACAAACTATTGAGGGTAAGACAAGTGGTGCTGGACAGGCAGAAAGAAAGTAAACGAACGTTTGAAGGATTTTTGTAGTTTGAAATAGTTCGAACACATTATGACTGGTTGGAGAACGCCGCTTTCAACCATTGGAATCAAAATCTCCCTACGAATTTTTCAGTATTACAGTAAGCTTGCAACTTGCGATAATTCGCAATTCATTTGATGAATTATAACATAATTATGACTCCTCAGGACTACCATACTGCGAACTACGACATTTATTTTAACTTCCTGTGTTGGGTCAGTCGTATTCAAATTATTTTTGTTTACAATTAACAAAATAGATTGTTCCTCTGAGCTGCGTCACGACCAGCTTCTCCATGAGCTGCTTGAAGTGCCCTCTCGCTTTGAAGATGAGAAGCCAGGAGAGTAGTAAAGAAAGTAAAAGCTTCAGAGCAAAAGGGATCGGGAGACGACGTGGACCAGATGTAACGGGCTGGGAGCTCGGGGGATCAGCTGATCCAATCGACGTCACAAGGTCGCTCCCTCGGGAAGAGAGTTCCCTCGGGGAATTGCTATGACCCAGAAAGCAAAAGTAAAACCTTAGCGACCGGGACTTCTTGACTTTTGCTCGGAATCGGAGGGTGATTTAAGCAGAATCTTCTTATGACGGACCATAATTACGGAAATCATTCAATTATTTATATGCATAAAACATATCAAAATTTGCCTCCAACTTACCATACATTAGTAAAATCTATGGTGCCACGCATCACACTACTTTCCTCATCCCCACGGTTATTTGGAAATTTTGATCACTCTGCAACGAATAAAATCTGTTTTTCATTTAGTTTATGTGAACTTGATAGAAGGTAGTTCAACGTTTTACTTATAAACTAGTAGCGGTTAAGGATTTATTGACTTGCTCCTACTCGTGCAACCACCACTATTGCATCATCAGTCCATACAATATTTATGAGACTGTGAGCACGATTTTTGTGAGAATTGGAAATTTGCAGGCATTGGGTATTTCCTGAATCGGCGGCGGGGTTGTACTCCGGCATTTCTGGGTACTTTACTCCTCGCCTGTCTTGAAAGTCAAGATACTCATGGAACGAGAGAGACGAACCAGATGGAGGACTGTATTGACACACTGTGTTTTAAACGATCACTTGATTACCACGATAGAGTTCTGATGAAAAGTTTACTTGATTAGCACCACTCCACTGGTAGAAAGGAGAGGAGAGCTACTGAACTGTACAGGCAGATTGTCGCCTGACTTGGTTTTTGAGTCGGGTCTTGGGGGCGACAAGTAGGAATGCACATTTTGGGAAAGCCCCAATGGTAAATTAATTCGTAAAGCGTTTTGTTAGCAGGAAAGGCTAATGACCACGACCTTGTTCGGCCAGTTCGTAACTGAACAGGTTGTTTATTGGACTTCCACCCTGATTTTCTAAAAATGTCAGTATCATGTGAACGGGATTCTTATGAAATAAGGGTTTTGCTCATTCCTTTATTTAGGCGCTCTGTGATGATTTGTAAGCTAAATATGTAAATTGTGATTTGGTTCATCCGTTGTGTCTCAATTGCGTTCACAAACACACGCACACAGATGTTTTTACCAAACGGTCTTTTTTGGACTCGATAGCTCTCGCCAAAAGCCCAAAATAGTTCAGCTATTGTAATAATCGCACTACATCGTAATTTCTCTTCCTCGGTCCTTGGACGAGGAATTAAGCAGATTAGATAATTTTTCTGCAACGGATTAATCAATATCTGCTACTCCTTTCCCAGATACGAACATTTCTACGGGCGCGTTTCGTGCTGTTCATTCTCATACCGATAAAAACCATTAGACGTTGGCGTAGTTTCAAAAATTCGTGAAATGGGTCAACCACGCGCCTTTTCAAGGCTTTTCTTTTGATTGTTGCGAAACTGGGTACGAGTTTTTCTTTCTCTCTACCTGAGCGTCGAGATCCGGTGTCAGGGCGACACATCAGCCATCACAAAGCGCACAGCTCATTTCGTGATGTGAACAAGTAACGAGCGACTTACTTTCGTTTTTGTGCTCCCCCTTTTTGAGCTTCTCATCTATAAGGTCATTTATTCAGTATGTGTCGCACGACGGCTTTTCGTTCTGCACAGTTTGGAAATAAAATAGCGGTCACACGAAAAAATTCGTGAGAGGAGTTTTTGGCAGGTTCGTGAATCGTGTACGTGATTTTATCTGCGATGTTCATCTGTTACCGTTGGGCGCTTATCTGACATTTCGTGCGGTTATGGGAAATCAATACCCTTTTTATCGCAGAACTTATTTGGCTAACTTCATTCTGACATCCCAAACTTCTTCATCTTGAATTATAACTACTGAAAAATGTCACAATTTCTTAACCAGTATTGAAGACAAGGCTCACTTTGGTATCCGTAGACTCATACGACGAAATTAACCCTTTGGGGTTGGTAGGTAATCACGAAAACTATTTAGAGTTTGAAACTCAAAAACACCGAAAACCTGCGGAACGTAGCTAGTTAATCACTTCCTTGGTTCATCATGACTTCTCTGGACTTTCAAAAAATATTCGTCAGCTGAACAGAAATTAGTAAAGAAATTAGATTTGTAACCTTTTAAAAGGTTTTCAAAGAATTTATGAATTTTTCACGAGTTACGTGGTAGGTTTGTTGCGCATTTTCGTTCAATCATGGCATACATGTACCTCCTAACAGCTGTTTACCTGAGTCCTCTGCCATGAGAGCAATGAGTGATTCTGTCGCAATGTGTGTTTCGTGGCCATGGCCTATGAAATCAAACGAGGTATAGATCTACAGTGAATTAAAACTAGCCTAGCTCTGATTCCGTTGCGTGGCTTGTACTTCTGCACTACGAATACCAAGTCAGGTCTAGATTGTAGCGTTTCAACACAAGCTGGAGATAATTTGCAAATTCATTGCGATTTTGCGTTTTTTTGAAAAACGCCATGGTAGTGTGGGAATACTAATTTCATAAATACAAAAAAATCAAATATATTTGCCGACTTGTAAATAAATTATAAATATCATTGAAAATAAATATTACTATTATAAAGAACTATATTGTTATTAAAAAACTATTTAAAAAAGCAACGACAGCCTGCTTACTGTCAATGGTTTTCCGTGGTGGTGTGGGGCTGCATATACAAATAGGATTGACGCGGTCTAAATGTGTTTGGGCCCTCCGCTCCACATTAATCCTGCAGCAAATAACATGATATGAGTATTCGTTAATTTGTTTAAATAATTTTCGAACTGGTCTTGCAGATGACTCATTTGAATTTTGTGGGTGCCCACCTTTGTTCTTCTTTTTGTTATCGAAAACTCTTACCATTCACCATCTTGCTATTTACACTGCAGTCATTTCTTATTGTACTCGTTCTCTTCCATAGATCGAGAGGAGTTCTTCCTAGCAGTTCTACAGTATCACAAGTTCCTGTAGCCTCATTGGGGAAATTAGATTGCGTTTAAAACGCATGGGACAACCCGTACCTTGGTTACTACAGAAGTGACACCTTTTGCCCCTTCCGTGTTGTTTTATTATTTCAAAGACTGAAAAAAATAAAAATAAATAAATACATTCAATGAGTGAAACAAAAACGAGGAATTATTTTCGACAAAATGCTAGGAAATTTTTGTATTCGTTGCGTGACACGTCCATAGAACAGTGACTTGTGGGAATTCGATCTTCAGAAGTAATTAATCGTTTCTAAAAAATATACTATCCGAAGCTCTACGTTCCAATTATATTTGGTTCCATTGATTGAGTGACCTATGACTCTCAACTGCCAAAACGACGAAGGCGGTGGCCACGGGCCTCAAAAACCAGATCACGGTCAGTTCTGAAAAGGTCGTTAACAAAATCGTGCGAGGGATATCGAGTTTCGAAGGCGCAATGCCATCGGAAATAAGGCCCAATATTTCGCTATGCGGATACGTTTTATTTGTTAGATTTACGTCGGTCGTTTGACCTGCTACAGGTCAGCGGTTACCAGAGCGGGGATAAAGGGGCGAGCCAGTTATTGCGATATAAGTTGGCGCATTATTTGCGGGTTATTAAATTTAATGGTTCGCCCTTCAATTAGTCCATGAATCTATACGGTTAACATTGTCTTTCTCCAGGTCAGTTGTAAGTCCTCTGTAGGAGTCCGATTTAGAAGAGCTAAATTAACATTATTTTTGACTTTTCTTAGCCTTTCCTGAACCAAGTCACAGGAACTCAACTGGAGGGGTGTAGTTAGTTGAAAAAAACAATTCAGTTGTCTCTCAGGACCAAAACAACATCATTTGAAAGAATGGCCTGTGTCTATATCGCTGTTAACACGATAGAAAACGGCTTGCCCAATTCTGCTCAACTTCGATTTTCAGTTGGTAGATCATTCTTGTTTAAATTTTATTTCAATTGACTAGTGATTCTTCATAAGTTCGACGATATATTCAACGAGCGCATTGTCGCAAACCTTCCGTCGCTTCAACTGTTTCACCTATCAACAACGGAAAGTACTATGAAGAGTATGATGGAGAAGGGGGGGGGGGTTTGAAAGTATTAGTTTTATTACTTTCCTCATTAATTATATGGTAAGCGCAGTAACGTAGCCTGCGAAAACATTGAGGTTTCATAAAACCTTGGTATTTTGAGGCTTTTTGAGTACAAAAAAAGTATTTTGTGGTATGCGTGTCTGTTTCCAACTTCAAAACTATTTCAGAGTCAATCTAGTTTTTTTACTATCCTCGTAATAAGTAAGAAAACAAGACGATTTTTTGTTCAGTTCGTAAGTTTTGAAGCCTTTTGTGTCAGAAGCCGCTAACTTAGAGGGGGGGGGCATTATGGCAAAAATAAGGTACAAGGCTTTTTTTTTCATCCAGGCAGTGTCTAAAATATAACAAAATATCTGGTGCGTTGCAACACACAACTTTCCTTAGCTCTACAACAATTCACTTTGTACATGGCTAATTCTATTGAATCAATTCATTTATCACTCAGTTAATTTGAACTTTGTCAAACAACGCTTTACGGCAGCAGGAAGCGGTAGCGCTTACAGTTCCAGATTTTATTGTGCTGCTCGTACTCATTGCAACACCATTATTGAGCAATTGGTACACAGATAATTAATGAGGCTGTAAACACAAATTTTTTGAAGAAGGATAGTAATTACTTCTGCAGAGTTATTGGGTAAAAACGTTTAGAACTGGTAGTAAGCGAAACGGCAGTAGTTGGAATTCAGGAATTTCTGGTGTGAGCCCCATGTATTTCATGAGCGTTTTCAAACACTCACCCTTTAGGTATTGGATCGGACTGCAGTACCAATTTTCTTTAACATTCTACCAACATTGCAGCGGAGTTAATAAGGAAAAAACTGCGCTAAAAACGCTTTTCGTTGAAAATTTTGATAATTTATTATGCTGCTCTCGTCATTTTTCCACGAATGGGAATTTTATGGTATAGTTGCCTTATTAAGAGCTATCTCTATAAAAAATTTGATCAAAATCGTTTGAGCCGTTTTTGAGAAAAAAATTTGATGTTTGGATCACTATGATAACTATAGTTAACTTTCGATGGATTTTACCCATACCCTCATTTTTGCGTCCCATAGTAACCTGTAGGCTAGACATCAAGTTTCAGCTGATTTGGTACGGTGGTTTTCTCTAAAAACTGCGCTAAAAACGCTTTTCCTCGAAAATGTTGATAATTTATTGTGCTGCTCTCGTCATTTTTCCACGAATGGGAATTTTATGGTATAGTTGCCTTATTGAGAGCTATCAATATAACAAATGTAATCAGAATCGTTAGAGCCGTTTTTGAGAAAAAAAATTTTGGTGTTTTGATCACTATTAACTATAGTTAACTTTCGGTGGATTTTGTTCATACCCTTATTTTGGCGTCCCATGGTAGCCTGTGGGCGAGATATCAAGTTTGAGCTGATTTTAGTACGGTGGTTTTCTCTAAAAATCGTTCACAGACACACATACAGACCATTTTCCCAAATACCCGTAGTGTTTTTCGGGCTCAGGAGGGTCTGAAACGTAAAGATCTGAAGAAAACTCAAAAAAAAATTTTCAGCCGATTACATAACTTTCCTTCCTACTTCGTAGAGCCAAGGAAAGTAAAAATAACTTATGTGCCTCATCATGCAACTTTTCTCAGCATCTAAAACGCTCAAGCAACCAACCCAATGTATTTCACTCGACATATGTGAGCCTTAATTCATATAATTTATTGTGCTGCTCTCGTCATTTTTCAACGACTGAGAATTTTAAAATACTGCCTTCTCATTTCGAGCTGCCCGTAAAAATAATATTAATAAGAAATATTATAGCCGTTTTTGAGAACGAAAAAGTCGGCGCATTACACCACATTCCTTTTCACTCCGCAGTGCTATGGAAAGTAACGAACGGCTTTTGCGATACTCAAATCGATTCTTGATGTATTTAATCAATACCCAACGTATGCTGTCCATAAACCTTTCAGTGAATATGCGGCGAACGGAAATATGGGGTCGTAGCGATCGGGACCGTGTAACTATTTGAATTAAGCTCACTGGGCGGCTTTTAACATGCAGGACATACGGGGATAATTGTTAATTCAAGTTCTTACAAAGTTAGCCATGAGTAGTGTCACAAAGTAGATACTACCGTTTTGTGTAGAAAAATTTGTGTAGAAAAATCATGCAGATTGTATTATGTTGGACATTTCGTAAGCTCACTGAATGTACTGAACGTTCATCTTTAGCTCATTTCTCTGCCGTGTGCCCAATGTCTTTTAGGAAAATCGTCACGGTGCAAATCTCTTGGACTCCCCGACTAACTTTCAGGATCAGGACTAGAATACCGCCTCAACCGATTTCCTTCAAGTGGTCAACTAATCGTGGTTTTTTTTTTTCTTCCTCGGCAAGTTATTTCAGGTGTTCAAGATCCTTAGTTACGGCAACCAGTCGTCATAATTGTTTTCTGAAGCAGGTTGCGCAAAAACGCTCCAGATGAAAAGGATGTTATCGACAGGCTAAAATCGCCGAGAGGGAAAGAAAAGAATTGAAGGGAGTTACGTGAAATCCTCCACCAGAAAACAAGTTTGTGGACAACGCGCCAGACGGAAAATTGATAGTTGAGAATTTTCGAAGGTTCCGCGGAGTATGAAGTAGTCAACTTTAGATGTTCTGGGCTGGTACAACCAACGGGTTTGCCTGGAATAGTCAATTTGAGGTCGAAACCTGCGGTTGATTACGAGGTTTTTTCCGGAATTTCCGCGGAACCACATTTTCTTAAGGAAGCTGTTGTTTCTGTTGTTGGAAACCGCGCTTGCAATTATAATTTTTCGTATTGCTCACAACTTTCAAGAAAACCGATTGTTTTTATAACGCTTTCCCTTTTCAAACAGCGCAATGGCGCTCCTCGTTGAAGTTCACGCAGATTCAAGGGACACATGGCGTAAAAACACATTTCAGCGTATTTACATTATACAAAAAGTGGGCCGAGATCGAAGTTAAGATCTATTGCGCAATCAAGAAACTTGAGTTCTATCGGGGAGAAAGCGCTTTTGACAGCTATCGGTGATTGACTGATCTGGGCGGAGTCCCTTAGAAAAGTTGAAAGTTAGGACAACGATCTGAATTCCTTTGTCTGTTCAACCACATTGGAACAACCTGATTCGTGTCGTTCAAGTCTCACAGATCTCTCTCTCGGTTGTCAATGTCTCTCTATCGTCCACGAAACTTGTTTGGTAGTTGGATAAACACGTGTTCGATCAATGGTTCGTGATGAAGGGATTCGTTTGAAAATTATTGGATAAGTCCTGTCTTCCACCTGTTATTTCACCAGAGTGGTGCCCTTTTAGTGCCCACTACGATACTTGCAATCGCTCAAACTGTGTGTACCTCGGACGCGTAGTAGAACGAACGAAATTCTGATTTAACTAGTTTAACGAGTTAAAATTCATAAATTGAGATATCATCAGCCGTTGCATTCAATTCAATTTGAATGTAGTTACTATGCCCTTCAGAAAGGTAGGGTTAGTGTTTGTTCGCAATTAAGGTATCTCTGTCTTATTCTTTCACATTGTTCTCATGGCATTTGCTCCCTTCCTTTCGTTTCTCTTCACATCCGTTTGTCGGCGTTTTTCTAGTCTCACGTCTACTTAAGACTTCTCAGGCTAATCTTATCCGTTGGTTGTTTTAGTCGAAGACGAGGGTTCACTTGTCTGTCAAACGTTGACGAGTTAAAACAGACACTAGCCCCGTTGTTTCGGTTAATTCGGAAATTTCTTCAAAATCCGCAACTCCGAATTGATAGCACAAGACCTCAACCCAGGATGTGGCGTAATTGGCTGACCGCAAATCAGCTGGAGTATGGGAAATCTTTGCGGTGGGTGAGCCCCTATTCCACTTGTGCTGCAGCATCAGATAGCATAAGCTCGTAAAATCTTGTTATGAAGCCTATGGGCCCAGTATTCCGCCCAGTTAGCTCGATCTGTGGTCCTTCTTTTTATTTCTGACCGTCTAATTTCCCAAAGGAATACTCGTCTTCGTCATCTGCGGGATAACCGTATTCGCGTAACTAGAAGTGTCATCGAGCAAGCTTGCTAGTAAGGGTAACTGAATTTTAGTATCAGTGTCGAGACTATTGAGATGCCAATCTACTAATCGTTTTTCAAACGTTCCAGTATGCCTAACCACTACGATTATCATATAGTTTCATAATAATAAAAATATATTTTCCGAAGACTCGTGAGCCAAAAATGAGAAAAGACGAAAAACGCAAAAAAGTGATTCATTTTTTTTATTGCCTTCTCCGGCCCTAATTAAATGTACCAAAAAGTGATATTTGTTTAACCCTTCCAAATTTTGTAATGAAAAAGAGGTGACTCGGTTTGAATAGGAATTTGGGGACGTGTCGCTCACAAATGAGTACCTATCTCATTACTGCATAACGATGTCATTCATAAAACCGATCCACGTAGAATATGTGAGGTAGTTAACTTTCAACAAAAAATAAATTACTGTTTGTATTGCGGTTCCTGTATGTTTACAAGAACAAGAAAACGTCGAATTCTTTGGAGCGTGTTTTCAAATTGTTTCGATCATATTTAATTCTTTAATACCACTTGGGATATTTAACATGTCGCTCTCCGTAGCTGTTTCACCGCTCTGTACCCTAAAACGTAGCAATGCGTTCTAGAAACAATTCGTACATGTTCCTCATGTTTCCATAAGAAGTCGAATTATTATAGACATATAGTCCCTAATACGGGATATTGTGTAGCATGAGCAAATGCGTGGAATTTATGGGGGAGAAAGTTACGGGATTTCACTTGGTATGTCTGGACTGAAGTGAGAACGAGAAAGGAAGGGAAAATTTATTTAAAGCACAAACGTCAATAGTAGTGTTTAGTGCTTGCTCGACTTCAATTGTTCAAGGTGCCTTCCTCATTCAACATACATGCTCCTTGAAATTTCACGACCATTCCCCCGGCTCACGCAAACTAACCATGTAAAATATAAGCTAAGGTAAGGCTAGCTCTGGGGTAACTAGGATTAGTGTTGGCATTTGTTAAGCTTACTGCTTGCATCTGAAATAAAACGCAACGCCGACAGCTCAGAATTGAAATAAAAAAAGCGAATAATTTTACTGCAATATTCATCGCTGAAGTTACGCGACTATCCTTGTTTTCAACAGTTTGGTTGCGGCTATGAAACGTACTTCGCTCATACAAGTATAATTTACCATACAACAAAAATAGTAAACGCGAACTTGCGCGAGCCATTTGAAAGCTGAACGCAGTCGCGAGTGAGAGTCCAGTTTTGGAAAGTTACTTTTCATTCAGTTATCGTCTTCATCGCCGGCTTCTCTCCGTGTTCGAAAAAAAGAGAAGAAGTGTCTTGAATCAACAAACCGTTCCTTGTATTTATTCGGGCCTCTGCGAACAAACACGATTGTCCGTCCTGACAAACCTCACGTAATCTCTCAACCGGTCATTTGGTTAACTCCTTGTTCGGCCTCTTATTGACTCACCTGTACAACTCGGTTGAAAACGCCTACCGTCTGGTAGTTATTGTTGTTTTAAGATGTAAAATAATGTTTTAATACTTCAGATCGAAACTCGATTTCCCTCATTTACTACGCGTATATCTCGATTGACACAACAGATAATTGCTGTATTTGGCGAAGGACACATTACAGTTAGCAGCGTCATATTATTACTTTACGCATTTGGTGAACTCATACATCCACGTCACGCCCCGGATATAAAATATAAACGTTATATCAATGAAATAATATTTTGTTAATTAGTAAGTGGATCACTTAATAATTTTCTTGGTTTTTAGTTGTTGTTGATGGTGTATCAGTAGCTATTAATATGTACTGGTTCATCATAATAGTATATAAATATAATACTACATAAATATAATAGATGTGATTGGTTTGGTTCTTGTTATCGTAATTGATTTTTTCTTTTCTTCGCCATACAAGCTTAGAGTTTTCTTCGGAAAATAGCTGAACTAAATCGACTCAAATTTCACATTTAGCATGCAGATCACGATGGAGCGCCATGATAAGGGTATGAGCAAAATCGCTTCGAAAGTAACTACGGTTATCATAGCGGCTAAAATACAACATTTTCTTCCTCGAAATTTTATTATAACTTTGACTAATTTTTTTTTAAACACGGTTCCGAATAACGCGACAGTACCGCCAGTGGAAACCTTACAAGAGCTGCACAATAAATGATCAAAAAGGCAGTTTTCTCCTGATAAACCCCGCTCATCCTCAGAAAACTGCTACACATACATCCATGCAAGTCGTTATAGATATTCGCTGTGTTTCCTTTGAAATAGAGGCCAATTATGTCAACGCAGTTCTCATTAACATCAGATGAGAATTGTACGCCTACTGTTTAACTTTCTGCTACTCAAATGTTAAGGAACCCGTGGTTCGTCTGTGGTTGAATTTGCGGGAGAACGGCTGAACCGATCGAGCAGGTTCCGTTTTAGTTTTGTTTGATTTCTTGACGACACTAAAATAAGGTTATGAGCGACTCTCATCTATTAAAAAGGAGTGTGAGAGACCAAAATGTACCAAAAACTATAGTTTTTCGCATTTTTCTCAAAAACGGCTCTAATTGTTTTGATTAAACTTTCAGATTTTGTTTTCTCCATAAATATCTCCACGAAAATTCGGTGAACGGAGATATAGGCCAATCATTTAACTTTCCTATTAAACCCGTTATTCGGTATGGAGGAAAGAACGGATTCGCAAAGCTGTGACCGGAAAATAAAGAGGAGGATCATTCACCATGCCACTCGAGCATTTCTGGTGAAATTTACCTCGGTTCGCTAGAGAGATAAACCTGTGGTATATATCTCTTGGCTGTTAGATTACAGGTGGAGTGAAGTTCTCCCAGATCTCCTTTGTGGAAATCAATCAATCTTACCACCCAGTTATGCATATACAACGTATTTCAGTTCTTCTTTGTACTATCTGCGCTTATCTGTGTTTCGCTCTATAATTATTGTATTTGTATTTTCAGGTAAGAACATTTTCTGCCAAGCATTGACGTAAGACGTTTCTCTTGTCAATGGGGGTAAGTAAATGAATACTTTGATGAATACGTAGCAATTTAGTAGGACAGATCGAAGATCTTGAATGTAAATGGCATGTGAAACACAGTATATGCTACTAACAGGCAATGCAGAGAGGCATCCAATAGCTCAGCCGAAATTACATTTCTACATCATTACTAATTTTAATGATTAGCCTAATGATAAGTCTTACACCTGGAATAAGTAACGCTACCCCCCCCCCTTACCTTTGCTCCTATACCCCTTTTTTATCTCAAAATTAGTGAAGATGGTTAGAAATTTAATAAAACATGAAGAGTTGCTTGAAAACCGTTAGAAACCTCATCTAAACATTTCTGGCGCGACGCATAACACAACTTTCTTCGCGCATTCAGCGATTTTTCGAAATCAAAAAAACAACGTTAGTTTGAATTCCGGACTTCGTGAAGGTCAATCTTGATTACGTTATGACTATTATTAAACTCCTATCATACAGTTAGCTTATTGAACTACCCGCACAATTTTTTTCTAGACTCCAGTATCACATGAGCGGGATTTATTAGAAAAAAACTGCACTAAAATAGATTTTTGTCGAAATTGTTAATAATTTATTGTGCTGCCCTCGTAATTTTACCCCCGAGGTAAATTTTAAGTTACCTTGGGGTTATTTGGATCTGTCTGCGTAGAAAATTTATTCAAAAACCGTACGGGCGTTTTTGAGAAAAAAAAAGGTGTTTAAATCACTATGATAACTATATTTATTTTTGGGCAATTTCGTTCATGCCCTCTGTTTTGGCGTTCCATGTTGATCTGCAAGCTGCATATAAAATTTGAGTCGATTTTTTGCGGCAGCTTTCACTCAACCCTGTTCACAGACACACACACACACACAGTCAGAGAAGCCCTAGAAGCTTGACGATTTCATAAAAACTTGAAAACAAATTGTCGTCCGATTACATAACTTTCTTTTCTACTTTGTAGATCTAAGGAAAGTAAACATTTAAGTAGTAGACGGTTCATGTAACACGTTGTCTCAAGGAATCGTGACTCTTAGAAGAAGGATGTGAATAGAAATACAACCCAGTGAATGGCGAGAGGAGATGCGGCCAGGTATTTCTGATCGTCATTCGTTATTTCCGGAAGCTTCCAGGAGACCCCCACGTACATTACTTCCAAAATTAGTGAAAACTGGGCATTTAAGCGTTATTCCATCAAGTGTACGGTATTCAATTTAAATCATTTTTGGAAGATTTTGTGGCGTTTGGTTTTGTGTTGTCCCACCCTCTTCAAAATTGGGTTCTTTCGGACTTCGTCCCTCAAACTAGCAATAGTTCCAACTTCATAAATTTACGAGAAGGCCGTTCCTCTCATATGCGCCATCGGGCAACTCGCGACCGACTTCAAGCCCTTAATTAAACCCGAGCGTTAAGTAACTTTTACGCAACTTAATGAAGTTCTAATGGCGTTAAAAAAACTCCCCCGTCGAGTCAGTGGCTCGTTCTCAAACCTCATTTGGAATACAAACTGCTCTACTTTTTCTTTCATTTGCCTGGTTAATTATCAACTTTGCTGGACCTTCTTATTGATCGAAGCTCGATAAATCGTTCGCGTAAGAACCGGTTAACAGCGCGGATAACGCTGCGCAGGGCGAGGAACTGGGCATCGACGAGAATCGTTTCTTGCCCTCAAACTTCCCTACCAAGGAAATGGATTGGAAAGCCTTCCCTCTGGCCTGGCTATGTCGACCGCCCACAAAAGGGACAAGAGACCCAGCGGTTTCTTACATACACCTATGTTTTCGGTCGGGGAAAATGATTTACAACCCTCCGAAACAACACGGGCGAAACCCGTAATTTTCATGGGCGAAAAATGGTTTAAAAAATTAACAAAAACAATTTTGGCAGTTTATCGGAATTAAGTCGCGTATGGTATTGTTCTCCTCGCCGGCCTGGTCTTATTTCTCACGCTACCTCCCGTCTCACTTCATCCACCCATCAGCTCGACTCGTAACGTTGCGCCAATTGCCTACAGGTGCCTAGAATATGTCAAGTTTCGTCGTTCTGTCAGGTGGCCCTGCGTGGCAGTCTTGAGTGGATCTTGTTGGTTTAGGACTACGTTGAGTTGCGTAATAATTTGCAGCGTTTTTCGAAGGTAATTACTGTCTTCCTCCATCATTTGCAATGTTTTATAGTCCAGTCATCTTCAATTATTTTCCCTACGGGTTTGTATTTTTCTTTCAATTTATCACTTGTGATCACGGTGTGAGCACAATTAACCCACACTGTGTACTAAGCTTCCTCACAATTTGCACGACACTAAAACCTCTCAGTAGCCCACAACATTCCTTCAGTTTTTACATCATTACCATATTCCATCGGGTAAAACTTTGAGAACCCGCGCTTGTGGTTTAAATTCCGGAATTTCGGGGATTGTTGTTAACCATTTCACGAACTTTAGCAAACCGCCATCGTATACGTAGTTGATTGGACTAATATCCTGAATTTACTGAAAATTAAATGATGCTAACACCACATCAGCGGGTTTCACGAGGAAAACCTTCGCACAAATCACTGCTTCTTGGAAGTTCTTATTCATTTATTGCGCTGCTCTTGCCATTTTCCCGCAGATGATAATTTTATAATTCTGTAGTGTTATTTGGAACTTACCATACAAAAAACCTACCCAACAGCTATCATATCAAACTCATTAAAGCCGTTTTAGAGAAAAAAATATCTGGTGCGTTGCAACACACAACTTTCCTTAGCTCTACGTCAATTCACTTTGTACATGGCTGATTCTATTTAATCAATTCATTTATCACTCAGTTTATTTGAACTTGGTCAAACGACACTTTACGGCAGCATGAAGCGGCAGCGATGACATTTAACGAATTTATTGTGCTGCTCGTACTTATTCCAGGACCATTTTTGAGCAACTGGTACACAGATAATTAATGAGGCTGTAAAAACAAATTTTTTGAAGAAGGATAGTTATTACTTTTGCAGAGTTATTGGGTTAAAACGTTTAGAACTGGTAGTAAGCGAAACGGCAGTAGTAGAAATTCAGGAATTTCTGGAGTGACCCCCATGTATCTCATGAGGTTTTTAAACACTCACACTTTAGGATTGGACAACAATACCAATTTTTTTCAACATTCTACTAAAATCCCAACGGAGTTTATAAGGAAAAACCTGCGCTAAAAACGCTTTTGGTCGAAAATTTTGATAATTTATTGTGCTGCTCTCGCTATTTTCCCACAAATGGGATTTCTATGGTATAATTGTCATATTGAGAGCTAACAATATAAAAAATTTAATCAAAATCGTTAGAGCCGTTTTTGAGAAAAAAAAAAATTTGGTGTTTTGATCACTATGATAACTAGTTAGTTTCGGTCCGATTTTGTTCGTATCTTAATTTAGCGGTCCTATGGTGGTCTGTAGGCTAAATATGAAGTTCGAGTAGATTTGGTTCATCCGTGATCTTTAAATCGCGTTCACAGACACACAGCTCACTTACTCCGTAGGGCTAAGGAAATTGAAAAGCGATACAATCCAAGGTAGAATTTGATGCTGAGATGCCTGGAAACTGTGGTTGAAGTTGTGGGTTTGTGTTTGTTTCGTAAGTTTTCCGCGCGTGAGTTTACTGATACGATAAATTTGCAGGTTAAAACGATTCCCTTTTCACCAACGTGCACTACGTTTTAGTTGAGCTTTCGTTTCCTAGGTAAATACGGTAGTCCACGCATTTCGTTCTGGATCAAACGACTTTCTCAGCTTTCTGGATCGAAAGGGGATAAAGAGAGCTCTGCGATTTAGAATTTGCCAGTCGAAGGGTTTTCTTTTCCCGGCTACGTCAAGGCTTCAATAGCCCGTGCCTAAGAGCCCTGGCGCTCTCCCTCGCGATGGTAGCAACGCCTTTTAATTTTATTATTCACGGTCTTTGATCTTTGCGCCTCAACCTGTTACACAGCTTTTGGAGGGAGAGCAAGTAGAGCGAGACCTAAACAAAACGAAAAAGGAATTGTCTGCGATGCAAGGCCGCACGTTTCGTAGTCGGAAACCCCTGGAATGACGCCATTAGAATGTTAGTTACTGAGTATCAAAGGGGGATTTCGTTGAGCTAATAACTTCCTAATTGTGATTTTGACACCCAAAGAATTCGAAGCTCTTCCTGATGAGCCAATTTTCGTGGATGATCGAATCTGTCTTCATGCGATCAAATGGAAATCTGAATAAGTACCCACTAAATGCCGTAGGAAGCTTTTATTCGTAAGAAGTGAAAAAACCACACATTTCCCTGTATTCGGTTCGACGTAGTTGTTTAGTTGTGTGTTTGAAAGTCAAAAATTCGTCTCTGAATAAATGTTTGTATTAGTATAGTTAAGGTATAGTGCCTTGGGAACGCCATTATTGCTCGGTCGTTGCTCGTTTCATTTGGAAACTGCTGCGTCAAGATCAGGTCATTAAAACAAATTACCTTACCGCAGCGAAGCCGAAAATGCCGCAGACAAAACGCTGTGTATGAAATTCGCCCTTCTCCCATCATCTCCGAGCTGCTCACAAATGACAAAAAGCCCGACGTTGCTTCACATTTCCCGTTCTGTTCGGGCTCTGCCCTGAAGCTACCTACTTGAGATCAGAGCTCTCGATAATGAACCTAAAAACCTCGCCGAGCACGAGGGCACGCTTACCGTTGATACGGTTTTGTGTTTCTGACTCCACCCTCGTCTTTTTACTCTTGTCGGTCTCTGAAACTAGTGTCGCAATAAGGAAAATACCAAGTGCTTTGCAACCACGTCGCCTGTATCTCTTGTCTTCCCTCGGTCATTTGCCCTCAAGTGCTGGGCTTCAGAACGAAAGAGTTGAACTCGACCGTTTCCGCTGCCGATTCCCGGGCAAGACACGAACACCGCGAGTTTGTTCCACTTAGTCCGGCTTATTCAAGAGTCGCTGTCGTAACGTACATAAATATGTGTGAAACACGGATTTGAATCAGATTCGTCTATAATTCAAGAACGACCACACTATTGAACACACAATCAGAGTACTACTGCCCTTACGGTTTATTACTCATCCATTTACTTGTACTTTTCGATGCTGAATCGAATAGGATTGGTCCCTAAGGTGTGAGACTGCGTCAAGCTAAATAACCAGGAAAGAGACAACTCCCAGATTGTTGGTATTGCCACGTTATATTCTTGATACTTTTCGACGTTGGATTGAATAGGATACGCCCCAATCATACTGTGCAAGATAATAATAAACCGTTGGGTTTTACTTTCCTTAGTGCCACAAAGTTATGTAATATACTGAACCTTGTTCTTCGGATCTACTTCTCAAGGGCTCCTGTCTGAGTATGTGTCTGTGAACGTTGAAAGAAAACTGCTAAACCAAATCAACCTAATTTTGACATTTAGCCTGCAGATTACCGGAAAACAAGGGTGGTAGTCCAAGAAGATGACGACTTTATGAAGTTCATGAGACAGAAACTCGCTTCGCCGACAACCATTGCGCACAGTTTTTACCTTATTATACAGAAATAGTTAACGCAATCCTTCTCAGAATAATCTACGCACTGGTTACTCAATAATGTCCGTTGCTCAACTAGGAGCAACTCAGTAAATTCCAGAACCTCAAGCGGCACCAGGTTTTATCTACATTCTTCCATTTTATCAACATTTCTTCTTCGTATAATCTGAATGATTACAGATCTGGTCAGATTTGGTTGATTGCTAGTGTGATTAAAATCGCACGGTGGCCGAAGGAAATTGTACTATGCGTCGTATCAGATATTAATGATAACGAGTAAACATACACAAATCATCATGTTGTAAGTAAAACTGTTCTAGATTAATACGACTGAGCGTTCTGAACCTTCCAGTGTGGGCGAGAAGACTTGTATTTTAATGGTAAAGAGTGAACTGTACTTGCCCGTTTTAGTGTGCACACAATTGGCCGAGAAAAATTGTGCTTTCTTCTACGTCAGGTTTGGTAATTGCAAGAATTAAGCGAAGATGTGCAACTATCCCGTATGCTACGTACGATAACCGGATGAGTCAAGTACCTCCATATTAATTGATCAAGTTGCACCTAACTATAAGTGTTTGAACGGAAACAGTTAATTTGGTACTTTTTCCAGACGACTACTTTTCAGTGAGCGTAGTTTTCTCAACACTAAAAAATTAGTTGAAATTAACAGCTCAACAAAACCGCTAGTGTATTATTTGAGAGAAGAATGTTGCGCGGAACGAGGCCAAATAGGCGTACTTGACAAGGCCACTTCAGGCGAAGGGAAAGGATAATACGCGGCGGAATGCATCGGTTTTGTTTTCAATTTTCCAGTAACGAGAAACGACGTGAAGGCAGCCAACTTGAAAGTAATTGCTGACTTGTTGAGTTGAACTCGAAAGCAATTAAATAATTATTGTTGTTCGCTCTCGTGCTCCAGATATTGGAAATGAGGCTTCGAGGGGAGGCAAAAAAGAACCTTGATCCACACAGTCGATCCCGCAGATAAATGGGACCCTGTTGGGGGAGTAGGACTTGCCCAACTGTTCCTGAAGTTGGTAAGGCGCGGCACGAACTCACTCAACTGCCTCTCGACTCAATTTTTAGTGCCTGACGATTGCAAAACGGTATTGAAAGCTACCGCCGAGTTGATAACGAAGACTTCTTACCGAATTCGGCGGGTAATTTGCCGATGAAATAATAGTTGGTTGGCTAATGTGCCGAATGTATTCTCTGAAGTCACCCTTACGAGTGGCAACACTCAATGACATGTCTGGTCAAGTCAGAATCAAGCCACTAGAAGCGGATTAGCTTCATGTACACAACATAAGTTAGCTACACCACTGCTGATTCCTGTCAACATCCGCCCACAGAACGGTTTTCGGACAGAAGCCCTTGAAACGTAAAGATCTGAAGAAAACCAACTAAAATACCTTCAGCCGATCACATAAATGTTCTCCCTTCTGCGCTGGGCTAAGGAAAGTAAAACCCGTCATTTCAATGAGGAATACATTCTGCGCAAGATTTCATATTCATTTTTATAGTTGAAAGTGTTCTACATTTTTGAAAAACGTTAAATTGGTAAATTGTATCGCATTTTATTTCTGTATTACGAAAACCATGTTTTGCTTACCGAATCATACAAAAACGTCGTCCTAATAAACTCACAGTATAATAATTTTACCGATCCCGCTTCGATAAAGAAGGTAAGGGGACACGCGCTGAGAATTATGGAGCTATCGGGAGTAAACTTTATTTTGCTACTTAATTATGCAATTCACTGCTTATCTAGCGTTGTTACACAAATAGCATTGCCATTTATTTTAGACTGCTGTTATTCCCAAGGAAGAGGCAGAACTAAGAGTTGTAAAATTCGGTTGTTCACTGACAAGCGTGGCGTCTTGGTTTTGGTTTATTATTCATTCTGAATAATAACCCTATGTTTTCGGTCACGAAATATTTTTTACAACCCCCCCTCAAAATTTGATACTTTACGTTTCAAGGCATGGAGATTCCAAATTTGCAATGTCCGTCCGCCGTCCCCGTCCCCGTCCCCGTCCCCCGTCCCCGTCCCCGTCCCCGTCCGCCGTCCGCCGTCCGGGCCGTTTTGTGCCTTTAACGTGGTCTAAAAATTCGTTCTTTCGCCCAAAAATCCGATTTGGTATCTAGTTGTGCCCGCCATCTCGGCAATCCGATCGGACGAAGCCCGCGGTTGTAATGGGCAAAAACGGTTAAAAAATTAACGAAACGCAGTACAACGCGGAGCTACAAGCGTTTCGTCGTTTGAATTCCCTCCGCCCCGCCCGTCTCTTTAAAAAAACGCTGCAAATTATTACACAACGGTTTATTATTCGGATAATCAGCTTGACCTAGCATTAATGCTCCGAGACCCATCCTGTTCGATTCAGCATCGAAAAATATCATAATGAAACCCAAAAAGGCCGAAAAGAACTGAATCGTAATATTAAAATAAACAAAAAAAAATGAAACGAACGAACTATTAATAAATAAACCAAAAATAAGCGAATAATGAAAAGTTCAATCGAAGATAACAGATATTTTGCTACCGTTGAGACGGAGAGAAAGAGTCATTCGTGGAGGTGAAGACGAGAACAAGGCAATCGGACGATAAAGAGACAAATCGTAGTGCCAAAGGTTATATACGAAACACGAGCGCTTCCTAGGGAAGACAAAAAAAAAAAATCAGACCCCGGCGCTAATTGGGGAACGCTGTGAGTCGAGTGGAAAGGGGTGGCGGGCGGCGGTGTTGCCGGACCAGTGACGATCGCTTTTGATGGGCGGGAGCGAGGGACTTCAAAGACGTAACGCGTTATACTGCGTTTCGTTAATTTTTTTAACCGTTTTTTGCCCATTACAACCACGGGCTTCGTCCGATCGGATTGCGGAGATGGCGGGCACAACTAGATACCAAATCGGATTTTTGGGCGAAAGAACGAATTTTTTAGACCACGTTAAAGGCACAAAACGGCCCGGACGGCGGACGGCGGACGGGGGACGGGGGACGGGGGACGGCGGACGGACATTGCAAATTTGGAATCTCCATGTCATGAAACGTAAAGTATCAAATTTTGAGGGGGGGTTGTAAAAAATTTTTCGTGACCGAAAACATAGGGTTATTATTCAGAATGAATAATAAACCAAAAACCAACCGCTCTCGAGGCGGCTCTCGCTTCCCCCCCAACGACTCCGCCTCCCGCCGCTCGCCGCTCAACTCCCTTTTCACCTTTCGATTCACCCGACGTTTCGGTTTTAATACGATTCAATTTTTTTAGATTCCTTCGTTTCATTCTCATTTTGGTTTCTTCATCGATTTTTGGTTACATTTTGATATTAATATGTAGCGTGCATGTTTTCATATTAAAATTCAGTTTTTTTTAGATACTTTCGTTTTTTTGTTTATTTTAATATTACGATTTAGTTCTTTTTTGGGGTTTCATTATGATATTTTTCGATGCTGAATCGAACGGGATGGGTCTCGGAGCATTAATGCTAGGTCAAGCTGTTTATCCGAATAATAAACCGTTGTGTAATAATTTGCAGGGTTTTTTACTATTAAGGTTGTACCATACAGGACTGGAGAAAAAACAGATTGGTTGGGACTTGGATGCTTGATTCAGTTAAGGGCAAGTTGCTGGAGACAAATCGTTCTGTTGTGGCTGGTTCAACTTCTTAAGCTTAACTTTTAACTACCAACTTTCTTCATTAAGAAGCGTTAAGTGGATTGGCGCTATGAAATGACGCTTCCCATCTCCCTGAGACGATGATCAAGCTATGATCATGAGACAAATATTCACGCCCGACGGAAAGAAGGGAAATCTAGCGGCCTATCGCATCGAATCACCAAATGAACTGATTTCGTGGATCGTTAGTTATCAAGTGCGGAGTCACTCGCCTCTTCAACAGCCTGGATATAACGTGAATTTCTCTTAACGACCCCCTTTTCTTGCCATCTTCGAACCGCTCGTGCGCTAGAAACTCTCTCTGGTCTTAAAGAGCTTGCGATCTTAATGGAGTCCTTATGAGCTAAAAGTCAAGCTCGTCGACGACTGCGCCTCCTTTGTCGTGAACCTGATTGTATAACGTGAACCAAATCGAAATTAATGAACGTGGGCAAAACTGCAACGTGCAATTGGTTGAAGGGAGTTTAGTGTTTGGAATAGAGATCATATTAATCTAGAATGCTCTTCAGCAAGATGAGGTCAGAGCAGTCAGTTGCGTACTCGCATCATGATGGTAGTTTCTGCCCTTTACTTTTTCCAACCCGTAACGGCGCAAAAAAGTCAAGTTTTTGGTCCGATCTTAATGTTTTGAGGCCACCTGAACGAAAGGAAAGTCATGAGTAGTTTCTGTCGCAGGGCAAATGAGCGCAGGGCCAAAATGTACCAAACGCTTTTAACGATTTTGATGTCAACGATTTTCAAGTTATCTTCTACTAATCGACACTTAACTCTTGTTATGTATAAATAGCTTTGTGAAAACTCAGTGAACGAAAATTTAGGACTGCAACATTTTAGAAAACGGGCTCAAGGATTTACATCAAGGTTACAAGGGTGTCCATACCTATTGTTCTACATAACGTTCATCTGATTGGCCGTTGAACGAAGATGAAAGCCGAAATTGGTTTAAAAAAACGAGTTTGTTAACCTTTTTTAATTTTTCGCAGTATGCATTACCGGAATTCAACGATAATTTAACATTTTCGTTTGTGGTATCAGAACTGTTCACAAGCGTGACAGGGCTCATGAAAAAATCGTTGGCAGCCCATAAGTTATCTGTACGATAATTTCCATAAGAAAAACAGGAAGAACCTCAGAAATTCCGAAAGTTGACACACATATAACAGCGATGGAATGCCGTCTACTTATCAATACCCTCTTTTTACTTTCCTTGGCTCTACAAAGTAGAAAGGGAAGTTATGTAATCGGCTGAAAGAAAAGAAATGAGGTTTCTCAAGATTTCATTTTAACACAACACTCCTGACATCCATTAAATAGAAGTATAATGACTCGGAAAATGATATTTTCTGAACATAATAAGAAGCAGACGTAGAAATGGGTGGAACGTAATGAAAACTAATTGAATTTATTTTGTATGATATCCTCGCCAGATATGAGTATTTTGTTAACTATGTCTGAAACGTTAGAACCTCAATATTACTTATCTACGAATATTTGAGGAGCTCCATTGAACTTGAGTCTCACGAAATATACCACAAGGACTACATATTTTGCTGTTCTACTCATGTTTTAGAGTTTGGCTCGTCGGAAATGAAAGTCCCGTAAATAAAGAAGTTCCATGTTTCAAAAATTGGAATACTCCCTTAGAGTTGAACTCGATGATTAACATATTATGCATTGATTCGATCCGTTATTCTCTACTGAATAATAGTACAGGGAGGTTCGCATGATAAGAAACTTACTGCGCTGAAAAGATCGGTCTTCGAAAATATAATTAGAAACCCCCATGGTCAACCTATTTAATGAAACTATCCCCCACTGGATTTAAATTACAGGGAAACGTGGTCAACCTAAGACTCAGCGAGAGAAGTGAGCTGTACCTCATTGATACGATTCGTAAGAATCTTCCAGAAACACTAAAGAACCTTACACAGCTCGGCAGAATGCACTATGAAAATCATTATTTGCAGCATCAAAAGAGGTTGAATCCTTTTCATTTTCCTTGGCCCTACAAAGTAAGACAGAAACCCCGATTTGAGATACCTTCATGTTTCAATGCCTTCTAAATCTGAAAAACACCATTTGAGGTCTATACATCGAGAGCAAGCGGCTGAACCAAATTGCTTCCAATTTCATATTTAGTCGGCAGATGACCGTGGGACGCCAAAATGAGAATGAGCAAAATTGATTAAAACTCTCTATAGTTATCATACCGATCAAAACGCCAAATGTTTTCCACTAAAACAGCATTAACGATTTCGACGAAATCTTTTTGTGTGGACGGATTAAAACAACTCAACGATAATTTAACATTTTCATCTGTGGTATCAGAAACTGTTTTCTTATAAGTTTCACAAACGTGACAGGTCTCCTGAAAAAACCGTTGGCAGTCACATAAGTTATCTGTACGATTAGAGTTTCATAATTTCCACGAGAAAATCAGGAAGAATCTCCGAAATTCCGAAAGTTGACACACTTATAACAGTGAACACCAACCTTCCCCAAAGATGGAGTGAACATTAAATGAAGGCGTGGGACGAGTGGTAAGAGGCCACACAATTCTGAAACGTTAAGTGCCAACAGTTTCTCGCAATAGAACGTTAACCTAAGTTCTACGAAGTTTTTAGAAACTGAGGGAAAAACGTATTGGATTAACTACTTGATGACATTTGTTTGTAAACGCACTAAAAAGCAGGGACTTCTCCGAACAGAGCCGCCAGTAAGAAAAACCAAACAAACCAACGTCTCCCATTACCTTAGACTCAATCAAGTCGGTGGTCATGAAACCGATTCGATCAGCTTCAACAGTTTCAGAACTTCATGATTTCGCTGACCTCGCGCTCCTTCCTCTAAAAGAGTACATGGAAACAACGGGATGTCAAATAGCTACTCGAGCCGAAGAGTCCCCCCGATTTTATTCGACCTTCAAGAAATGGTATCATTTCCAGTACGCGGTGGATTAAGTGAACAGCAGTTACGAGTTCATAGACGCTGTAGAGCGGGATATGCGTAACAAGGTCAACGTACCAACTAACAATCATTTTTGTTTCCATTTGTGAATTAAGTCGAGGTTGATGTGGGGAAGTTTGCAATTTTCGTGTTCATTAGCCATTTCGCTTACCTGTCAAAATTAGCCGTGGAAGGATGTTGGTCCGAAATTTAGCAATTTACAAATTATAGCTGGGTTTTCGATTCCACCAACCAAATAGTGCGGAAGGTATTGTAATACAAAAAGACTAAGAGGTATGTGGACAAAAAGATGCAATGAATTCAGATTTCAGCGTTTTGATACCTCCTATGCCGGAAAAACTTGTTCGTGTCTGTAGTCAGATTTGCGAAAGAACGCCCAAAGAGCTCGTTCTTTTTGTCCTGTTCGTCCTGAAAAAACTGAAATTATGCTCAATTTTCATCAATGGGCGGGAAGAGGAGGAGGGACTTCAGAAAACTTTTGAGTTCTCGCATTTTCCACGGAAACTTCAACGGTTTTGACTATCTTCTACTTAACTTTTGTTTTCTACGACTATTTTTTTAAGAATTCGTTGAACAGAGTTGTAGGCCTATGTAGGGAAATGCATTTTCAACACCTATCGCTCTAACGATTTACTTCAAACACACTGTCTTTAACTAGTCAATACTTATGCATTGTTCTCTATAAATGTTTCTCGGGCAACGTGTTTTTTAAATGTTGTCCGTAACTTCATTTGATTAGCCCAGCGAAGTTGTGGAAACCTACACCCGAATTTTGTTATCCGCAGCTATTCCTGTGAGTGTCCTGAAAACAGTGGAATAAGCAGGAAGCTGTAGTGCCTACAGTTCTGGAATTTATTGTGCTGCTCGTACTCATTGCAGGACCATTATTGAGCAATTGGTACACAGATAAGTAATGAGGCTGTAAACACGATTTTTTAATAAAAGGATAGTAATCACTTTTGCAGAGTTACTGGAAAATAACTGCTAGATCTGGTAGTAAGCGAAACGGCAGTAGTTGAAATTCAGGAATTTCTGGAGTGACCCCCATGTATCTCATGAGCGTTTTTAAACACTCACCCTATAGGTATTGGATTGGACTACAACACGACTTTTTTTTAACATTCTACTAATATTCCAGCGGGGTTTAAAAGGAAAAACCCGCGGCAAAAACGCTTTTCGTCGAAAATTTTAATAATTTATTGTGCTGCTCTCGTCATTTTCCCACTAATGAGACTTTTATGGTATAGTTGCCATATTGGGAGCTACCAATATAAAAAATTTAATCACAATCGTTAGAGCCGTTTTTGAGAAAAAAAATATTTGGTGTTTTGATCACTATGATAACTATAGTTAACTTTCGGTGGAATTTGTTCATACCCTAATTTTGGCGTCCCATGGTAACTTGCAGGCGAGATATGAAGTTTGAGGTGATTTGGTACGGTGGTTTTCTCTAAAAATTGTTCACAGATGCACATACACACACACAGACCATTTTCCCAAATAGTGTTTTTCGGACTCAGGGGGTTCTGAAACGTGATGATCTGAAGAGAACTCAAAATTTTTTTTTCAGCCGATTACATAACTTTTCTTTCTACTTTGTAGAGCCAAGGAAAGTAAAATATCTGGTGCGTTGCAACACACAACTTTCCTTAGCTCTACGTCGGTTCCCTTTGTACATGGCTAATTCTATTCAATTAATTCATTTATCACTCAGTTAATTTGAACTTCCTCAAACAAAGGTTTACGGCCGCAGAAAGCGGTAGCGCTTACAGTTCCGGAATTTATTGTGCTGCTCGTACTCATGGCAGGACCATTATTGAGCAATTGGTACACAGATAATTAATGAGGCTCTAAACAAGATTTTTTAAAAAAAGGATAGTAATCACTTGTGCAGAGTTATTGGAAAATAACTGTCAGAACTGGTAGTAAGCGAAACGGCGGTAGTTGAAATTCAGGAATTTCTGGAGTGAGCCCCATGTATCTCATGAGCGTTTTCAAACACCCACCCTTTAGGTATTGGATTGTACTACAATACCAATTTTTTTTTAGCATTCTACTAACATTGCAGCGGACTTTATAAGGAAAAAACTGCGCTAAAAACGCTTTTGGTCGACAATTTTGATAATTTATTGTGATGCTCTCGTCATTTTCCCACAGATGGGAATTTTATGGTATCATTGTCTTATTGAGAGCTATCAATGTAAAAAATTTAATCAAAATCGTTAGAGCCGTTTTTGAGGAAAAAAATATTTGGTGTTTTGATCACTATGATAACTATAGTTACATTTCGATGGATTCTGTTCATACCCGTATTTTGGTGGCCCATGATGACCTGCGGGCGAGATATGAAGTTTGAAGTGATTTGGTACGGTGGTTTTTTCTAAAAATCGTTCACAGACACACAGACCATTTTCCCAAATAGTGTATTTCGGATTCAAGGGGGTCTGAAACGTAAAGATCTGAAGCGAACTCAAAATTTTTTTTTTCAGCCGATTACATAACTTTCCTTTCTACTTCGTAGAGCCAAGGAAAGTAAAAAACTGAAATTATGCTCAATTTTCATCAATGGGCGGGAAGAGGAGGAGGAGATTCCAAAAAACTTTTGAGTTCTCGCATTTTCCACGAAAATTTCAAAGGTTTTGATTATTTTCTACTTGTTTTCTATGACTATTTTCGTAAGAATTCGTTGAACAGAGTTGTAGACCTATGTAGGGAAATGCATTTTCAACACCTATCGCTCTAACGATTTACTTCAAACACTCTGTCTTCAACTAGTCAATACTTCTGGATTGTTGTCTATAAATGTTTCTCGGGCAGACTTGTTTTTTTAATGTTGCCCATAACTTCATTTGATTATTCGGGCGAAGTTGTAGGAACCTACACCCGCAGCTATTCCTGTGGCTGTCCTGAAAACAGCGGAATAAGCCTATTAGCCAGCCAGTGCATACGTTTTGTTCTCCATAAGAGTTTCTAAGATATTTTTCAAACGAAAGTACACTTTATATATTCCACGTCCCTGAATTTACAGGAGTTGTGGAAAGGTATATTATGAACAAACTCAGTTTTCACTCTCATTAGATCTGCCAAAGTATGAACGAAAATTACTTAATTGAGTACGAAAAAAACGAATTTGAGGTTTTTTTTAGATTTCAAGGTTTATGGACTCCAGAGCCTGAAAAACACCATTTGGGACATATGGTCAGTGTCACACCATTTGGGACACTGGAAAGTCATATTTAGCCTAGAAAGAACTAAGTTTAGGTTTCGTTGACTGTTTCCTCTATAATTCCACCATTCTAAACATGAAACTCCAGAACCTCTATTGGCAGTTCCATCAATTATCTATACGTTCGTTGGAAAATGAAGGTCGTGGCATGAGCAGCTCAATAAATTCCGTAACTTCAAGTTTCTACGTGTAACGTTATGAGTTGGAGATTGGATTAGTTGCTAGAGCGATAAAAATCGCAAAATGTATTGTTGTGCGATGCGTCGCTTCGGGTATTTTATTTCTGTTCCCCAACTAAGATGATCTTGAACATTATTTTGCCTCAAAACATTGCGATTTCGCACAATTCTGAGCTGTTTTGATTGATTGCCGAATGCACCGAACTAAAGACTCGAACGATCATTGATGTCATGCGGTGCTAAATTAATACTTAGAGCTGTAGGAGAAAGGATGTAACCAGTTCTTTCTCGTTAAACGCGTGCGCTTCTCTCATAAGAAACGCATAACAATCTCGTTAGTTACAAAGACCCAGGGGCATTCTTTTCCAATTATACAACGCCTTTCACGAGGTTTTGAGACCCATGTGACGGAATAATCTGGCGGCAGCTCTGTTTTACTCCACGGACCGCAAATGGGCATCACGATCTCCTCTTTTCGAATCCCTTCCGTTTGTTGGCTTTGCCCAAAACTGCTCCGACTTGACAAATTCATTTGCCGATTTCGTCGTTTGAAATGAAAAGATTGGGAACGTGTTATTCACGATTTCCGCGACAGTCTACCGCTCATCATTACGCGCTCCCCGAGGGAAAAATGGTCCATTCCGAAAATCAAAACACGTCTGGATCAACAATCCAACGCTTAGAAGGAAGTACGAATTAACAATTATTTCAAAACACTCCTCACCGTTTGACACGGCACGAAAGAAACTGTCTATATTTGTACCAAGCTTTCGTATTGTTGGTTTTTACTGTCATTCACGTCAACGCGGGAACTGTTACTTATTCAAGTTGGAAGATTAGTTTGACTAATTGAAAAAACAAATGAGAGATTTATTATTGAAAACGTGATCGGAACGTCAAACTCTTAACAGCCTTTCATTCTTCTTAACAACCTCATCCTTGAACCGGAGAGCAAGCCGCTGTTACCGCGGCTTTGCCGTGCGCTGCTCTACCCTTGAACTTGCGGGTCGTGGAATGAGGAAACCCAGTTTCGTACGTACGACATTAACGTTTTGATTTGAATACATTGACCTAATAAATTTCAACCTACCGACGCTGAATGTAGTCGTAGTCGGCTGTCCAAAGTAGGAAACATGGAAAGACGTTGTTTATAGTAAATAGTTGACTGAAATTCGAAAAGCGACTTGAATTCATTTCCTTATATAATAAAAACGTATAAAGTTCAAATGGTTTAGGAAATGGTTTTTCGTGCTGTTCCACGAGTGCGCTCATTGCAAACAGCAGAATCTTGAGAGGAAGGAACGAGTCACTACAAAACGTGACGTGTGTGAAACTCCAAGTGGTTGATCCTCAATTAACCTAGCAATTTCTTTTGAAAATGTCTGGTGCACACAACTCTCCACTATCCACATAACGGGAGCTCTATTTTCGTTTAACGCATTTCTACAAAAACATTTGTGAAGAACAGAATCGTTCGAGCCGTTTTTGAGAAATATGCGAAAACCCCTAGTTTTTGGCACATTCTGGTTCCTCATCCCATTGCCATTGATGGAAAATGGTTCATAACCTTATTTTCGCGTCGTCATGGAGATTCAGAAAACGTTTAAAAAGCACAATTTTTGGCACTTTTGGTTTGTGATTTGTGCTCAACAAACTGTGCATGAATGGAACAGTGATGAACGATGTCTGTAAGTATTGACTAGTTGAAGACACTGTGAATTTGGTAAAAATCTTTAAAGCGACATACCAGTGCTGGTGTGATGTACTCAACTACTTCAGCCATTCGTCGGATGAAGCGAGTGGCAGCGTATCGAGATAAAGCTTGCCGATGTCTTGACTCAAGCCAGTGAGAGTGGTATTAACATCGTTTAAGGTTGATAGGATCAGATATTGGACCAGCCATTGGCGCGTGGAAATTCTGAAAACGTCAATAAAAATTGCCCCCTCCGGAATCCTCTTCAAAAAATCACGAAAAAAGAAACAGGTCAAATGCAAATATCTATTCTCCAGCAAAGTTAACGACAGGCACACACCACCCACCGAAAATAGGGATCTTCGACAGTAGGTTTCAAAACGTTGAGGAAACCTCGGCTTTCTTTTTATACCAGTACAATACTTTGCTTATTCTATGGGCAACGGAAAATGTAAGAAAAAACACCAAAAACGTATCAACTACGCAGGTCAATCGACGTAGGTGAAATGTGACATGCTCATCTAGCGATCTCCCGTTCAATAACTAAACGTTGATAAAAACGGTTGGTGAAGCGTGCCCTTTGAAAATGTTTATGAGAACAGGGTAAAAGTGGATAATCTCCGATGAGTACCACTGCACGACTCGTTTACGTATTAATTACTGTGAATAACGTTAGGTGACCTTATCTTCCAATTCGTTTTATTACGAGTCCAACGTTACTTCGCTCTTCACAAGAGGCTGCTCAAATGTTGATCAACGCTCCCTGCAGATTTTTACCTGAGCGGCATGTTTACATAGGCACGACCTCGCTCAAACTTGACGAGCTCTAAGCCTTCCAACCACCTTCTATCGCCTCCTCTTTGCTTTATAGTAGTAGAAGTGGTAGTAGGCTCATTTGGGCGATTTCCTCGTGAGTTTCGAATTGCAGGATTTCAGTTGAATAGCAGAAACTCGGGTGGAATGTTGGAATAACGCTTTCGTGATTACCATCCGACGAGAAGAGCGCTGACGACATTCTGGTTTACGGCCTCCTTTCACAGCCCTGGAGCATCTTCGCGGTGGAAACTTGAAGGTCGAGCGAGAGGCTAATAAGTGTTATAAAGGAATCGCCTTGTTTGCCCCTCGTCGTTTCGACTTAATATCCGTTGCCGTCAATCTTGATTTAGTGCACTTGCCCTTTCGAGATTTTCGTGAGTACGACAGTTTGAAAAGGCGACCAATGAACTTTTCGTTGCGGAAGATTTGAGAAGGATAATTAGCGAGAATAAAAATTTCCGTAACTATTGCCGTGATCGTGAAGATGTTGGTAAGTTATGCGTTGCATTATGAAATATCTGGCGCAACGCATCACACAACTTTCTTCTTTCCAACCCACATCCGCGATTTCTACCTCTCTAGCAATTAGTCTTATGTATTTGTCCGCTCATTTGTCGTACTGCTGCAAAAAACTGATAGCATTTAACGTTCCTGTTATCTAGTACGTAAGTCCTAGTTATTTCATGACCCTTACTGAGTTACGAGTACTCTGATTTACTCGTGTTTATTGTTCTGAAGTTTTCAGGTAAAAAACGGTAAAAAGAAACGACGGTAATTCGATTTCCAGAATTTATTAGAATGCTCCTTCAGAATTTTATCAAACCTTGGTCATACAGGCAGCGTTTGGTTTATTATTCATTCTGAATAATAACCCTATGTTTTCGGTCACGAAAAATTTTTTACAACCCCCCTCAAAATTTGATACTTTACGTTTGAACACTTGGAGATTCCAAATTTGCAATGTCCGTCCGCCGTCCCCCGTCACCCGTCCGGGCCATTTTTTGCCTTTACAGTGGTCTAAAAAATTCGTTCTTTAGCCCAAAAATCCGATTTGGTATCTAGTTGTGCCCGCCATCTCGGCAATCCGATCGGACGAAGCCCGTGGTTGTAATGGGCAAAAAACGGTTAAAAAAATTAACGAAACGCAGTACAACGCGGGAGCTACAGCGTTTCGTCGTTTGAACTCCCTCCCTCCTGCCCGTCTCATTAAAAAAGCAACCGCGCTCGCTTGCCTCCCAACGACGCTGCCACTCAACTCCCCTTTCACCTCGGAACGGGTTCGCATCAAGCGCCTTCCAATTTCCCGACGACGGGGCTAAATCATCAGACGTTTTGTTTCCATAGTTCCATTGTAGCCAGGACATGTTTCGTATGGTTTACTAGTATTCGATGCTGAATCGAATGGGATGGGGGAGCACTAATACTAGGTCAAGCTGTTCATGAGAATAATAAACCATTGTGTAATAATTTGCAGGGTTTTGAACTAGTGAAGTAGTACGTAGTGTACGAATAATGCGTAAAAATAATCTTGGAATCTGGATGCAGAAATTTTCTAGTTTTTTACCTAACTTGTAGTATATAAGTTATATTAACCTCAGTAAATGAAGCAGTTATGTAAAAGAGGCTGCATCAGTGAAACGCCCCGCGTGGTAGACGTTTCCTCGCTCGGAAAGCCCCGAGCTCGTGCATTCGTCCTAACGTCGTACTTGCGGGCACTTAGTTCTCTGAAATCTGGGGAGATGAAAACGGAGAACTGGTGGTAATTAATAGAGGAAAGATGGTAGAAGACTGGGAACACTTTGTGTATTACTGGATTATAGAGAGGCGACCTGGTTCCTCGAGGAACGGAAATAGATAGAACCTCTGTTTTGCCTCTGCTGTTGAAATCAACCTCAGGGATTGGAGTAGTAAATTGGACAAAATTCTGCAACTACATTAGGCCGAAATTGAGAGGAAAGCTGATGCGGAAATTTGGTGCAATGTCGCAAAAATTAAATATTCGCTTCGTTTAAGAATGTCAGAATTTATATATAGTAAATGAAATAGAATTAAGGTTGAGTAGCACAGAAATTATGGAACATGCGACACACCTTCAATGCTACTACCTTCAAGGTATGGTAGGATAAGGTACTTCAATATTTTACTAGCTATCGATCGTCGTTCATGCTGCAGATTGCAACTAGTTTTACATACTACTCTTGTCTCATTTGAGTGGGATACACAAATAAAACGGATTAGCAGGCATGCCCAACGTTATTCCACAAACCCCGGTTCTCCCTCCCCCCTCTCGATGACCACTTGGTGACGAGGAGTTCCTCGTGGTATGTAAATCCCACAGTATTCTACGACCGGCTTACTCCCTGCATATTGGAAATAAGTATTGCTTGTTGTCTTTTATTTTCCCTCCGACCTTCCAATGTCGGCCACGCCGTATTATTTCACAGGAAGTTTGAATAAAAAAAAGTTTTCAATTTCGTCGTTACACGCTGGTTTTTAATTTATTTTTTATAGTTTCAATAAGACTGTTTTCGTTCGCATTTTTGAAATGGCTCTCAAGTGCTTTCCCCGTGGACATCACATTGATTTTTCGCGGCACGAGAATCTTAACTTCATCTGCCAGCAATGGAACTGCGAAGCTTGTCACGTGCGGCCTCGGTTCTGACTTTTAATGAGCGGGGTTGGGCTTTCTCGGCCGTTTAAATTTCGGACTCGGAGCAGCGGCTCCAAAAGAAAAGGATATCGCCCGACCTGCCAACAGGACGTGAAACCCCGCTCCCTTTTCCCATCCGCTCTTTTGCTTAGGAAAACCTCTCGGTTATCCGCGGCAAACAATCGTCATTTTCGACGGATTCTGGGTCAAGTTTAGTTCGTGACTCAATTCAAAATCCGGAGCTTTTGTCAATCAAAAGCTCGTAATTATTCAGCAGGTTGAATGAACGGTTCGCGACCTTAAAAGGCAGCCACAGCGGCGATCTTGAGGATTTTCCTTAGCGGATGATTGATTACGTGCCGGTATAAAACTGGATGGATTCATTTGAATATTTTCAAGGTCACAATTATGGCCGAGGCTCGATAGTAATTGCGTCTCTTGCAGTTTAGCAATTTAGAAATATCCCTGTAGCGTCAAAACCTAATGTAGAGGCTTCGAAACGGCATCAGTCCTGCGTGTAAGGCGAGTACAGAGCTCCCATCAACGTTAACCTTCAAAATTAAATAGATTAAAACAACTGGTGACGTATCTGAAAGTTCGCTTTTGGGTGATCCCACTCAAGCTGTTACGTCTACTGGAATTCCTTCGGAAACATTTCCTACCTCGTCGCCCAGCCAACATTCGATTTCTCTTTGTCACCACCTCTAAAAAAAATACCGGCGTTTTTGTATCTTTCGATCGGTACTTTCTCTGTTTAGAGAACAGAGCATTTTTGGTCTGGTGTGTTCCCTAAAAGGGAAACCTCGAGTGAATTAAGGAGACGCCTACTACCGGCGTGCCACAGGTCGATTGATAAGTCTGGTTCGCTTCTCGAAATTCCTTTCTTTTCTCGCTTAACTGTTTTAATCGTTCGATAATCAGCTTTTACACAATGTAATCTATGTTGATGCTGCATTGATGTGGCAGAAACAGCGTAGTAAGCACAGTTGCAGGTGGAATACTGAACTGAGAGCACTCAGCTCTCTACCAAATAAATGATAGATTTTACCCAACGATAACTACAAGACTAGCTTTCCTCCTGGTATTGATATTGCTGTATTGCGTGTTTGTAATAAATACGAGCAGTGGTTTGAAACAATTTTTATTATTTTCAGGTGAGTTGGCCTCTCTGACGTCCGTCAATTATTTGTGAGTTACCACGTAGACTAAGTATGAACGAAATAAACATTAAATATTGACAGTTTGTAACGATGGACTGCGTAGCAGCTGAAATTGAATAATTTTCTGTCCGACATATCTCATACAAGCCTCACGACCAAAAAAATGAATCTAAAAAATATCTTTTTACATTTTTCCGAAAGTTAAATAATATATACGGAACCAACTTCGAGAAAACTTCGGCAAATCTATACTTAAGTTGTATACTTATTATGCAAACCTTTCGAAAAACGACGAAGTGTACAAAAAGATGAATATTTGTGTCTAGCGCCACCGTAGTACATTCCCGCATTGAATTTAAACAGTTATTTTACATAATAATTTGGACAAATTTTCTCTTATTTCTTAATTTGGGCAAAACGTAGCAATTACTGTAGCCCCGTGATTTGAATTCATTTTTATGTTTTATTTATAATTTCCTCTCTCTTAAAGATGTTTGTTTTAAAAAAACTGTAGAGGCTGGTATTTTAGGAATAGCGCATTTGCGCGCAAGTAGACAAACGTTAAATATAACTACCGCGTTTTGAAAAGTTCCCGGTAAAAAGCCCTCGAGGCATCTCACTGCTCAAGGCCTTGTTTCTTCACATTTCTCTCGAAACTATAGGCGCTCCATTGATTCCATGAGGAAACCGAGTTAAAATCGATAGGAGTAATATGTCACCGGCCGGCCGAGCGAGTACAAACTGTACTGCTCAATTGCGGTTTTTCGCTGCTGCGGTGGAATATTCATGTTACCTTGGAGAACGAGATTTCTATCGTCTTTCGAACATTCTGTGGTTTTATCACTCATTCGAGAATAAGCAACTGAAAGACGAATGAGTCCTTTCTGAGCTGAATTGTCCTGCTCCATTTAGGTTTGTTTATGATGGGATGAGTTGGAATGCTTATAGCGCTCCACTGTTCCACCTATAAACCACACGTGACCACGTCAACAGGCTTCAACCCAATCTGCCATTATCGTTACAAGCCTGTCAACACAAACAAGAATTTTGGTATCAATAAACGTTCCCGTGCGAGTAGCAGTATTTCTGGACTGTTTACTAAGAAATTTTATGGTAAAAATTTGTTTTCCTAACAAGTTTTTAAAATGTTATTTCTCTCGTGAGAATAATGGTCAACATTATTTGTAGCACTAGTAATTAAGAGATATTATTATTTAATAAATAAAATATAATTTTAATTTTGAAGACAACATTTAACCTCACTTTTTGACCATTTGAAACTTGCATTTCGTACGTCTTCATTTTTACCTTTCTTGGCTCTACGTAGTAGAAAGAAGAGAGAGAGAGAGAGAGAGAGAGAGAGAGAGAGAGAGAGAGAGAGAGAGAGAGAGAGAGAGAGAGAGAGACAGAGAGAGATAGAGTGAGATAGAGTGAGAGGGAGTGAGAGAGAGAGAGAGAGAGAGAGAGAGAGAGAGAGAGAGAGAGAAAAAAATATATTTTTATTCATAGTAAATGACACAAGAAATATTTAATACATCATGTGTTGACCATGAATTAGCCGAAGAGTTATGTAATCTGAAAAAAAATGTTTTTGAGTTCTCTTCAGATTGTTAAGTTTTAGACCCTATTGAATCCGAAAAATATTAATTGGGAAAATGGTCTGTGTGTGTACGAGTGTCCATGAAAATTTTTTAGAGAAAACGGCTGAACCAAATCACCTTAAACTTGATATCCAGCCCGCAGGACACCATGGAACGCCTAGATATAAAAACGCCATATATCTTTTACTCAAAAACGGCTATAAGATTTTGATTAAATTTTTTTATGCAAACGCACACTACCATTTTTTATGTAAACACAATACCGTACCGGTGTTGACAATACCGTAAAGTTCCCATTTGTAGGAAAATACTGAGAGCAACACAATAAATTACCAAACATTTCGACGAAATTCGAGTATATTGAAATTTTTTCCGTATAAACTCCGCTCAAATGTTACTAGGTTCTTCAGAAAGATTCAGGTGGTGGTCCAATCAAGTACATATACTCGTACGATGAATTAATAACGCTCATATGCAGGGGCTACTCCAGAAATTCAGAATTTCAACCACTGCCGTTTCATTTATTAGAATTTCTCAGTTTTTGCCGTAAACCCTCTTTAAAAAATCGTGATCACAGTCTCATGAATGACCTATTCATTGATTCCTCAATAAATGCCAAGGCATGACAGTGTCACGTCAACTCCACTAGAAAGATTTTAATTTTAGCATAAGTTGATGACTGGTCAGGACGAAGAGCACGTTAATTTTGCTTCACGCACTCCAGCGTTGCCGCGATAGTTCTCATTTTTTGCACTAAGTTGTATCTCATGTTCAGCGCACCTTATCCACAATTTAACCGGTCGTGATGGCTTGAAACGTGCAGTCATACGGTCCACTTCACGATTCAGTTACCCTATTGCACAAATGTTGACCGGCCAAAAGGCCAATGGATAGCATTTTTCACCTTCGACGACTCGATATGGGGCCGGGAGCTCACGAACTTTTAACGCCCAACCTCAACCGACCAAAGAGCATCTAAGTCAAGAAGAAGCGATAGATCAATGAGGATCGGATCGACCTTCGGGTAACTGAACGAAACGGAGTCCAACGGAATTGAAACGTTACAGATGATATAATAGCGGCGATTGAAGAAGTGACCGGTGGTGATGCAACAGAAAACTGCAACGAGCTGATGATGAGTAATAGCAGAATTAACAAGATTCCCGGTGAAACTAGAAATTCGCCAAGCCCCAGGCGACACTTGAGTATTCTAATAACAGCCTCTTATTTATTATTAAACGATCGGATTCCTTCTAATAACACTCATTTCACACAATCTCTCTACTGCCAAACTTCTATTAACTACGCTCGACCGAAATCGTCCGACGCTCAAAAACATCTTGAAGCTCAGACTAGTCTTCAAATAACGGCGATAACTTCCCGAATTAGGTTCAATATGAATAAATTGCCTAGAATTATTGTTAAAAAGATTTGTCACTCAACAGTTTGGAAAGCACTGGTGATTTGTTCGAAAAAACCTACACTTTAAAACAAATTTATTCGTTCATCAGGGAAGTGTACTAACACGTAACAGCAACTAATTTAATATTTGAATCTCCCATCAATAATAAACCTTTACAGTGTTATTTGATCAATATTGTCCCGAAACTAACAAAAAGCACTCGCAGTACGACCTTAACTGAGCAAGCTGAAACTGAGCCTACAGCGACAACAAACACCCTTTCAAACTATTGAGCACTTTTTACTCAATTCTCAATTCAGAGTGAACTGAAGCTGACTACCATAGGAGGCATCAAAGAATTATGATCCAGGTATTTGTGTGGTAAACCTCACAACCATTTTTTCTCGACGTCTTTCTCAAGAACTTTATCGACTCGATTAACTAACAATTTTTATTTAATTTCCTAGTTACTTTTACTCGACTTCCCAAGTTTGGCTGAACTGTATTGTATCTGAAGAGTTGTTGGGTGCAAGAAAGGAAGATGTAGATATGAATAAGCAGAAGAATTAATTGATAAATTACAGTATTGATAAGCAATCAACTGGTAGTCAGCTGTTCACGACAGAGATGGAGTTCAGTGCACGAGGTAGAGATGAGATACTGTGTCACTGTACGAGTTTTAGGGTTTACTGGCCGTAAGAGGGTGGAAGTGAGGAAGGAATGAGAAGTGAGATAAGCGGAGGAGCATATGGTTCTAAAAATACCCCCTTGTGTTTGACAGGTCTCAGAAATTGAAAGAAAGAAGGCGTAGTTTTTCGTTATCCATGGTCCAAGACAAACGGCATCAGGTCACAAAACTCAACCTTGGAAAGCTTCCATGGGTTCAGGACAATAGTGTTTAGTACAGATTGAGCTGAGCTGAACAAGAGTTTTTTTCTGGCAAAACTTTATCATTTTAGATTTGGGGCGTGGGATTGCACAAATCCGTGCTAAAATCGATTTCCTTCAAAAATGTCGATAATGTATAGTGCTACTCTCGTCCGTTATGTCGTATGGGAATAAGAAATACACGATATTGCTGTGTCATTAGGAAATTATCATTTAAAAAGTTAATCAAAATCGTCGGAGCCGTTTTTGAGAACAAAAATATTTGGTGTTTTGATCATCACATATAGTTATTTTTGGACTGGTTCTGCGTATACCCTAGTTTCTAATGGTATATTTCTACACTGTAGCTCTTGAATCGTAAAGATCAGAAACATCTCCGATTTTTTGTTTTCAGCTTTAGAGATAACATTTCCTTCTACTCCGTAGTGCTGAGGAAAGTAAAAATACAAAATTCTCTCTCCTCTCAACTAGTAAAACTGCAATTCCACATTTTATAACCCACCACAGACTCCCTCTCACTGTGAGATGTGGAATAATTCATCATTTAATTATATTGCGGTTTTGGTCAAACTCCGGTGCTGTAAAACCACACTGTTAAGAGAAAGATAGAACTTTACACAATAAATGCTAAGCCGTTTTGATCAAACTATCAGAGTTCCTATAGTACGTAACATTTCGTTCTTCACAACTATTTTTAGCAGAGCTGTAAACCAACACACCAGAAAATGGAATCTTGGAAGTTTACGAAGTTGGCGAATTAACTGTATCCGTTCGTCTGTCTGGACTGTTCAAAACAGATTAAACACTTGAAAGAAGTTGAAAACGGGCCCTCCTCGGAGTTTCGATTCATATGTCACTCAGCTCGTTAGTTACTCGCTGATTGCCAACATTAGTCAAACCAGAGATCCCAAGGACCTTCCTCAGATGTGATCCCCTATGAAAAGAATTTCGGGGCCCACATTTTTCTTTTTGGCCAGCTAACTCAATAATAATCGTCCGTCGCTACCAGGCGAGTTTTTTTCTCTCACCTTTAACACTCTGTGTAAGGAATGACCGGTTCAAGGCCTTAGATATTGGAGTTAAACGCTGACTTTAGCCAACCAGGGCGAGTTAGCTGCTACCATTTACTAGACGCCTTTTCGTAACGGAAGGTTACGCTTGTCAGACGTTTGGGGTCTACTAGGATCATCATATTCAAAGAACTGTTATTCAAATGAGTAGACACCTATCCAAAGTCTCTTCTTTAATGTGATGAAGGATGGAATGGCTTTGAGAAATAGACCAATAGTTGATGTATGTTCCAGAGAATAATAACAACTTTTAGGGATTGTGTCAACTCAAATGGAATTTCAACGAGGGAAATTCTGTTTTGGGTCTTTGACTTTTTGACCTGTTTCTTCTACAGTCGTTCAAGGATCCAAAAATTCAGGTGTTCTGAGCTCTACTTAAATGAGCTTAAATATATAGAGAGCAGAGCTTGGTCTTGGATGCCGTCTCTTTGCTGGTCTTCAATAAAACGTTTTTCGAAGATAGGCTACTATTTGGCCGGCCTGGATCAAGCTGTTTTTACAGCGATCTCCTCCACCTAGTGGTCACTGCTTGGTTGCGTATACCTCATGTTTGGAAGCCTATTCCTCCGCACCACCTCGAAATCAGTTACCGCTCCTGTAGTTATCGATAGTCACAATTACACTTCAGAATTAGCCTACTTTTTGTGATAAAATCATAAGAAATTATTTATTGAATCGACAACCTAGCAAAAATCATGCTACGGCACAAATGAATTCAATGAAATGAATCAACACACACAAACACTGAGAACGGGAAAAGTGGTTCAATCAAATAGCACGACCCCCCTCCCTCTCCGCTCAGAAAAAAGTGGTGTAAACTCAATCAGGGGGCGGCAGACCGAGTTTTGAATAGAAAACATGTACTTATAAGGATTGAGGAGGATTATTTTTTGAGGGGTGTGTCAGAGTCCACACTTTTCATGACCGCAAGGACACTCGAAGATCGTAGCCGAGCTAAAACCCCCTGCTCTTAAATTGATCTTTGCCACGCTGGGGCAAATATTTCATTAACTTCAAAGAAGCGAGGAACAGAAATCATTTCTTGGGACGGCGAAAGTAATCTGAAATGAAAACCTGTCGCTGAAATGAATGAATAGCTCGGCTGGGAGAAATATCTTTCTTGGACCCCACGGAAGAAAAAAAATATGTAAAAACGTTCGTTACTAGCGTAGGAGGAGGAGAAACGTCAATAAAACCTGTAAGACTGTTGGCCTAAAAGTTGACATACGATGGAAAAACTGCACATCTTTGCCAAACCAATTTATTCCCTCCGTTTAACGTTCTGCACTTTCTTTTCTCAATTACAAATCTAACGTTGGATTTTTTGCCCGAGTAAGGAGGGGATCTGATACCCGCAGGTCCGTTGTAGAAGCGCATCAACCTGTCATTTGACAGTACGGAACGGGAACTGACTCATTTGTTGGGTGGACGTTTACGGTTCTAAGCGGTTTCGTCGGAAAATTGAGCTCTCGAGCGGCGAAAGAGGTGCCCGTCTGCTTGCCATAGTTGCTCAATCTCAGCCCGAGTCGAGGCACCAAATCGGGCGAGATTACCCGACGCTTATCGTGAAGGTGTGATATAATAATCTGGCGGAAGAAAGGAAAAATATCTAGGGCTCCTCGGTACATTGAGAAACGCCAGCTTTTGTTATTCAGTCATTATATTGTCTCCTCAAATGGTTGGAAGAAGTTATTTCGAGTTGAGGGCTCTCGAGGGCGGCCGTGTCATTGATTTCTTAGCGTATCAAGCATTGAAAGTCGTACGCTGCCGCTTATACCGGCTTTCCCTCTCTAGTGACGTGCTGTCGTGCTGGCCTATTAGCCCTAATCATCCTCTTGAAGTGCGTACAAGCATCGCCCTCTTCAGTTTCTCCGCAATTACCAATAGCAGCTCATGGCAGTTGCATGCTTCTACATCAAGCCCCATTCATCTCACCAAGCTCTTCTTCTTCTTTTAGATTGCCATCCTCTTGCGAGAGTTGACAATCACCTTGACTGTTCCACCTCCAATATTCTATGGTGTAAAGGAAAAGAGGGCCCAGCATCGTGCTGAGCCGTGATAATCTCAATATTCGTAAAAGAAAGCTCAACTCGTTTCAACTTATTCTCGAAGTCGTGGCCTTCTTCTCCCCTTTCTTGTCGTAAGTGTTCTTGATAGCTCTGCCGGTAATTAAATGTTGTAGCACTATGAATTTGAATAAAACTCTAACAAAAGACGTTCGAGAATTGGTGATTTAAGGAAGTCGCATACCATGTACTGCGTTGGACAGGAAAGTGACATAAACACCATAGCTCAGCCTACATGTACTTGGGTGACCGTATTTTCTGTCTGTTAGTGTTCTCTGAAGGCGAATGCTTTCAATATAGAAGGGGAAGTAACATTTTTCAGCGAAAAGTGTAGCGATTTCACTTGTAAAATACTCTCTTCGACGTACGACTGCACTAAAAGCTGAAGAAGCTATCTCGAAAAGGAGACGGGGGATGTTGCTACAAACCGGTTTCGTATAGAGTGCTATTCAGGCAGAGCTGTAATTACATATTTTACTTGAGCATTACAAAATAACGACCTCGTTGTCAAGTCGAAGGTTTGAGTTGACCATCAATTTCAGCTCAGCCACAGATCACAGGTTTGATCGTATGGCCGGTCTCCTTCTCTAACCTCGACACCGAAACTTCCAGTCTCCTTGGAGTCGCTCAAGTAGTTTGGAATGTATCTTTAACTTACCAATCGTTCGTTATCCCTTTGATCACCCGAAAAATAGTACACGATTTCGTCGTCAATTAGTGAACAAACTTACAAACACCCCACTTGATATCATTGTTCTTTTTTTTCGTCTGGTTAATCCCAGGTCGAATGAAGTCTTGACTGTGCGTAGTTTGGAATTGAAGTTGCCCATCTCAAACCTTCCAACTTTCGGGATTTTACAAAATCCAGGTTTAGTTACAAATAGCGAAAATTTTTGTAGCTCATTTCAGTTCTTACTTTTCCAGTCTCTACCCGTTTTTTCTAATGCATATTTTTACTTTCCTAAGCCCTGCAGTGTAGGAAGGAAACTTATGCAATTCGCTGAAAATCTAATTTTTCATTTTCTTCGTAACTTAATGCGTTGTGTGTCTGTGAACGTAATTTAGAGGAAACGGGCAAATTAACTTGTGACGCCATAATAAGGGTTGAAGCACAATAGATTGATTATTATAGAGATCAAACAATAATTGTTTTTTCAATGATTTTGATTAAATGTCTTGCATGAGCAGCTCCAAATACCACGACTGTACCATAAAATTCTCACCCGTGGGATGATTACCGAGAGCAGCACTTGTAGTGCATGGTTTTCCTCAATAATCTCGCTCCTGTGGGACGAGCGTTCTCCAAGGTAGTTGGTTGGTTCAAGACACACAGTGAGTTGAATATAAAACGTCAGAGCCAGTTAGGTTTTAATGTTTTTTTTTTTAATTTTCACACATTCGGAACAAACGTTAGATATCAGTTGCAGATAATTTAAGGAGAAGCCCTGTTTTTGGGACATTTTGGTCCTCTAAAGTCCCTCTCGTCGTTGGATACTGCTCGTCACTTTATACAAGCGCATTCAAAAAACATTACGAACGAAATAGTCGGTCCAGAAAGTGTTCCTACAAACTAACACACAAAGATCACGCTTCAAACTTACAGTTTTTCATTTCAATAAACCTCAAAATGTGTGAAGAAAGCTCAAGTTGTTTTGCTTCGATTGCTAACCCTTCGGGTAGTGGAAAGTACACAAAATCTTCGAACTCAGTTGAAAATAGCGAACGTGTAGTTATTGTTTTTCTATTAGTATTTTTCCTCATTCGCCTCTTCCTTTCCTTCTTCCCACTGACGAATTTACTCTCCCGAGTTTCTTTTCGAGAGAATAGACCTGAAATTGAGTCGAAAAGTAACATCGAAATCGGTCGACAATAACAAAATACCGTACTTTTAAGTTATCTATCCCCCTACATTTTCCCTCACACAATGGAATTCAACGTTCTCGATGTTTATTCCTCAGAACCCTGAATTAAATAAAATTTAAAATCGTGAAAACCGGTTGAGAATTGTAAAGCTTAAAGGGTTTAGCTCATTCCAACGCAGAAATGGGAGTGGGAGGGGAAGACACCGTTCACCCCATTGCAGTGACGAGTTTTGAAATTCTTAGGGTTTGTTCGCCTCAATAAAACTTAGCACTTTGTGCACACGAAATAGGGCATAAAAAGGAATCCTCAAAATCGGATGAGAAAAGCGGAAATTTAAAAACTGGCCAAAAACGGATTAGGTTTTTGTAATCTCAGCTATGGGTTGTCCCCGACTCGCCTGGATTAATTTGATAGGGCCGTCCTTATTGCCTCCTCAATATAGCTTAGCTTCGGAGGGACGCCCTGAAAAGAGGACGGCTCGGAGGCAGACGAACTCAGACGGGAATGACGCAACCCCTCGACGGGGCTTCTTGTCTGAAACGTCCACGAACGTGCTTGAATCTGCCAGTCGGCGAGAGGTCGCACCCACAAGATCTGATAACGAAACGTGAAGCTATTTTTATTTTTTTGAAGGAAAAAGCCTGAAAATGAAGGAGCGATGAACTCTCACCCAATAAGGATGAACGCCTTAAAGTCGTCCACCTACTTCTTCACTCCATTTACGAGTAATCACAATTTCTGTAGGCTGGACGCGTTACGAGTGCTCTGCCAAAGTACTCTCCGGACATGTCTTGGCAATGTCAAAGCCTGGTAAGTTGGTCTGCCCATTGTCATCTCTGAATTGTGATAACCCGTCACAATACGTACAAGGAGCAGAGTTGCTCATACGACTAGGAATATTCATTTTAATCCACTGAGAAATGGCGTAGAAGTATCATGAGCTACGGATCAGAAACATTTCTTAGCCCCACGTAAATATTCAGCGATTTCTATCGTCGTTAGAACCCAATTAATTATTTTATTTGACAGTTTTAAGAACCTGGTAGAATTTTCCGTCGTAAATAGGGAGAGGGGGGGGGGAGGCTCGGTATTTAGGAATTTATTGGGTTGCCTCCGCTCATCCCTTCTTTGTTGGGAGCACAAAAGGGGGAGCTTGAAAACAAAATAAAAGCACACTCGGTGAGCGTGAGAGAAGACTGTATTAAACACGTTATGTTCCGGAAAAATAGACGAATGAATATACGGAAAGTTAGCTGAGGACACCGTTGTGAAGTGTGAGCGCGACCGAGAGCATAGCACGAATGTCCCTTTTTGAGTTTCAGAGTTGAGTGGTTGGAAGAGGAAAGGGTGGGGAGGGAACAGTAAAACCAACGAAATATTTTGGAGGAAAGAGGGAAAAGGAAAAATGCGTAGTTGGGCTTGCAAAATGGACCAATCCCCTTGTCGGTTCGAAGGCGGCTAGCACCCCAAAAGAAGGATCAGGAGACACAACCAGGAAACATCCAAGACCAAATGGCGACCAACCTTTATATAGTAACCAGTGGTTGGGTATTGTACAAAATTGTCACCATGGTATTTTTTATTTACTTTTCTGAAAAAACGAGTACAAAAACCGTGATTATCTGGTGCACACAACGTTCCTCGGCGCTATGTACTTTTAACGTTTATTGTTGCTTTAGTAACTAATCCAACATGTTTTTTCACTCAGTTTATGTAAGCGTGCTAGTAGCGCTTAACGAATCGGAATTTATTAGACTGCTGCTATTTAGTCCACAGCTTCGTCGGGGCGAAAACAGCCAAAAAACGACTTCATGTTCAAATCCTTAATTTCTGAGGTTGCTTCATACTCTTCGGCACCATGTGGTACTTGCGCCGTATGACTAGCTTATTAAACTAACACTCAAATTTTTTTAAATAAAAACCTGCACTAAAATCACATTTTGTCGACATTTTTGACAATTTATCATGCTGCTAACATCATTTTCCCCAGGGAGAGCATTTTGAATTTCTCCGTACAGTCTTACACAACGTAAAACATGTGTTTTGAATATTATGATAACTTAGTTTAAATCGGTTTTGCAGATAACTTTGTTTTGGAGTCACCTCTGATTCTCGTGTTTGCAGACTATTTTTTCCAAATAGTGTTTTTAGGACTCCATGGACTCTGAAACGTAATAATGTGATGGACCACGAAAAAGTGTATATAACGTTCCTTCCTACTTCGTAGGATCAAGAAAAGATAATAGGACGTGGAAAGAAATAGTTTAAGAGCTTGCTGAAGGGTCAGGCATGAAGTTACTTCAAGACGCAAAATATTTTCATTACAATTCGTGGTTTTTGTCAAGCACCCTACGAACGCAAAACGTTGAGTACCGCGCGGAAGTAGCTACAGTAAACATTTCATCGCCACATTTTGTCTCAATGCCTAATTAACATCCCGTGTGCACATTTCATTTTATAACGTGCAGTTTTGACTCTATTGAGACAGTAATGTGCAATAACAGCAAAACCCGAGCAAGATAGCGCAACCCACGGGGCTCCTACACGTCTGATCTAGCGCGTACCTGCATCAAAAAGTAAAATAACGTAAGTTCGTTGCCAAATACGTTTCCTGACTAGCATATTTCCATATGCCGGAAACAACCCCCCCCCCTTACACCGCCGTACAAAATTGTCAGCTCGCTGTTTCGCTTTCTTTTCCCGTCCAGTCGACCGCATTCTTCGTTCGCTGGGCGTTCCTCAAGGCCTTGCTATATCCTTCATTATACGACTAATTTAAATGGAAGTTATTTTCAGCGTTCCTGGTCTGAGATCTGCTACGTCTCCGTGGGTTGTTTAAGAGTGGAAGTGAACCAGACGGAAAAGAATCCGTGTTGACAAGGTTCAACTGTTGTTTGTGTTTAGTTACATTTTCTTCATTTTTCTACTTTTATTCTTGCATTAACTTATTCGTTTGCAAGATGCGGCAAACTTAGCAGTTAACCAGTGAACTTCAACCTCTCTTTCCTCACACAAGTCTTGATTAGCGTCACTCAAACAGTCTATTTCATGATCATTAGTTACTCTCCAACCCTCGTTCTCTGAGTCTACAAGAGATTCGATGAAAAAGTGCCATTTGGGGTTTGTTGTTCTCATCATTCTCCCTCTGTTTGGTGACTGAGGAATGAGAAGTTAACTCAAAACTCAAAATTAATCGGGTTTGCGTTTTTATCTTGTACGAAGATAATACGAATGCACCCTCTAATGAGTGGTTTGGTTGAAAATGTAAGTACAGCTGGCAGTTGAGAAGAGAAAAGCTTGTGCGTTTTACTATTTGAGCTGAGGAGGGTTGAAAATGCCAAAAACTGGCCAGAAATGTCTGATGCGCAGCAACACACAACTTTCCGCATCACCTGTAAATACGACGATCTGCCGTTTCTTCTTCCAGCGCCTTCTACGGGGACATCCGTGCAGAACGTAATGTGAGGACTACATAGTTGAGAGTACCCCGTGAGTGTGATCAAAACCAGTGGAGTGTTTTTGAAAAACTCGGAAAAACGATGAATTAATGTTTGAGAAATTTCATTTTCCGAACTGCCATCGCTTATATCTCCGTTCTAAAATAGTTGTGGGAAACAAAATGTGAGGATAGGTTGTTAGAAGACACCCTGCTAGGTTGATTAAATTCAGGTTAGCGGTTACTCTGGGAATTTCCTAAACCTTTGAAACAAGTACAGGGTTTTAAACATTTTGGTTGTCATCTCTGTAAATGAAGGAAGATTTATGACAACAGTATAAATATAGATGACTAACGAATTATGAAAACATCCTGTGAGTTTGATGAAAAGCGTTAAAGCTGTTTTACCAAAAAGTGAAAACACCGCATGGATCATCGAATTTTCAGAAAGATGTTTCTAGGATAAAAAAAAAGTTAGATGCTGATTAGTAGAAGATAATTGTGCCCCCCCCCCCCGTACATAACTTTTATTTTGGAGCCCATAACAAATATGGATTTCGTTCGATCGGATTGCTGAGTTTGTGAGCATAACGGGATCCCAAATGGAATTTTCGTACGAAAGATCGGGTTTTTTAGAACGCGTTTAAGGTAAAATGTGGCCTGGACGGCGGACAGCGTATGGACATTGCAGATTTGGAATCCCCACGCGGTGAAACGTTAAGCGTCAAATTTTGAGAACCATTCCAACACAAAAACCCGAAATTGGGTTTTTTGGATTCAGCAGGACTCAAAATGTAAAGATCGGAAGAAAACTCAACTTTTTATAACGTTATCGCAATACGTCACTTGCCCTTTGGTGAGCGGGAAATGAAGTAAATATTATTTTTACGTGCGAATAAAAAGATAAGATAAGTTGAAGAAAAGTATAAATGTTCTTACAATCTGTGCGTAAAAATAATTTACACTATTTCTCTACGAAAGATTAACGTTTATTGATGTGGAGTTTTTTCTTTACGGCGGTAAAACCCCTCAATGGTTTACTGTTTCTAGTTTTTCAAAGTACGTTTCCATGGTTTGAACCGAGCAGACAGTCAGATTTAACTAACGTAATTTTTTTTAAATGCTAGAAGTGTGAAATAAGGGAGTCTCACGCTCTGACTGCAATCATTCACATTATCATTTCTGCGTGGAAATAAACTTTTTAACAATCTGTATGTAAAAACGGATTTTCGCTATTACCACACGAACTTTTTTCGTTTCATCACTCGGAGTTGTTTACGGTTGCAATATCGTTAATCGGAGCGAGTGATTTGAGTTGTATCCAACTTCTGGAAAAGTTGCTCCGGTTGTAGTCGCTGAGAATTTGACCGGATATTCAACCAGACACGCCATTGCAGACCTTTCTCAAACCTCGGCTTCTGACGGTACTCGATAATTTGCACGATTGCAAACCCGTTGCTTCGCCAGGCTTGGGGCTCCCCTTATTTTCGAGTTCGAGCGCAACTCCTTTTACCACTCTTACTTCAGTTTCATCAGTTTTGTCTGTCTGGCTGAAATCTTGCAATCGTAATTTGGACCCCTTCTCACGTAAAAATCTTGCTCAAATGTTCAGGAAAGCTTAGTTTCCGACGGCACTGCATCATTATAAGCGCGTATCGGAAAAAAAGGCCAAGTTACCAAGCCTAATTTATTTCACGAAGGGAATTGTTAGGTTACGCCTTTGAAAACGAATTAGAACTAAACCACTATACCTTGTAATTTAAGAAATAGGCATCAAAAAGGAGGGAGAAATGTAAACTTATATAACAAAGCAACGACATCAGAGTGATTACAATCGTGTAGGGAAACAAATAACATGAAATGGCTGAGCAGTCGCTGTATAAACTGATTTTGATGGTTCTTTTTTTCGTTCAATTGAGTTTCCAGTCTTGTAATGCGCCATACCTAAGCTGTGCTATAAAAAATCTATTTAACTTCCCTCAGATTTTTACGTTTTAAGGGCGAGTCCCGAAAACCCCATTTGAGCAGAAGATCTGTGACTGTGAACGTGGTTGAGTGATAGCGCCTGAACCAAATATTTGTCAAAATTAAATGGTTTTGGCAACACAGCTGAGCTCTTCCAGCTCCTTTGTATAAATACTAAAAAAAAAGTACGCTGATCCCCCCATTACAAAAGGGCTGCGGGGGACCGATTTGACGGTCCCCGCCCGTTTTAGAATGTTGACTCAGAGAGTTGGACGTAATAGTATATAATTTGTACGTTTACTGGTTGCATATTCTGCCGGAATTAGGCATTTGGGAAGAGAATGAGCGCGTTGGCCGATGCGTAAACCAAGGCCTAGGGAGATGTCCTTGTCTAGATAACCGTTTTTGGGACTATTTTCACGCGATTTTCGAAAAAAAAAGAAGAAAATTGAAAGCGGTTGCGTCAGAAGCTGGGAAGCAGCGGAAAGAGCGGGTCAGGTTGATTCTGCGGAGAGTTCATTAATTGACTGCGGTCTTTCGCCCGCTGAGGGGAAACTCCCAAAAAGAGGCTCTCCTATTGTCTTCCAAGACGTGAGAGGCGCCAGAACTACTCACAAGGCCCCACCATTCGACCTCCGGAATAACTGTTTTGTAATAACGGAACTCCACACTCGTCTCTAGGGGTATTGCGCTTCCTTCGTAACTGGTGAAATGCGAGTTTCCTTTTTACCGGCGATTCAAAAAACGGTGAACATCAATTGAAGCCGAGAAACAGGAATCGCCATCAGACCGCTCGGTAATAATTGGAACTTCAATTTGAGAAGCCACTGGCCAACAGAGGGCGAGGAATCATACTATCCAGCCAAATCCTCGAAATGCGCCAATGTGCGAATTGGCAACTCAACAGTAGGGAGAAGCCCAGATGGATCAGTTTGTAAAGACGAAGATTTTGGTTTCAAAGATTTGCAGCATAGTACGGAGTTTTGGATAACTTCTTCGTTTGGCACTAGAGCTTGGAATTAATTTTTAACTTTCTGAAATGATTAGCGCAATTGTGAACTTATCATTATAGGAACTAAAAAACGAATTTTCGAACCTCGTTTTGTCCGATTTGTACATTTCTCAACCAAAATATTCAATGATAAGAAATCATTACACTCGCCGAAACGATTTAGTTTAAATGAACCACCACGCTTCTCAGTTTCGGAAGCCCCAGAATCGGGAAACTCCAATTTCGGCAGGAGAGGTCAATCTCAGTTTCAATTGGTTCTACTCCTTGTGTTTGAGGCTAAAGTAGGCGAAATGCGAGTAAGGTAAGGTAGAACATCTTGAGGAGGGTGCTGACTAACTACACCAAAAACAAAGGTTTTGCGAACGGCTTTCACACTTTCTGAGAGACTTTTTTATTAATCAAACCCGTAATTCGTTACTTAAATATCTGGTGCAACGCATCACACAAAGTTCCTCAGCTCTACGTGCGTTCAGGAATTTTTATCACCGTAGCAACGAATCGAGTTATTTTCGTTCAAGTTATGTGAACTCGCTAAAACGTAGCTCGACTTTCTACCTGGAAACTGGTGGCGCTCAACGTTTCAGAATCGACTGAGTTGCTCTCATTCATGTCATGACCATTATTGAGTTGAGACTATCAACGCAATTTTTCGGAAACGTTTGTGTGAACAGTCTGGAATTGTAGGAAAAACACTGTCATAAAAGTTTGTCAATGAAAGATAATAATTTAAATTCCGGGATTTTGAGGAATGTTCCTAATCTGTTATTAAATTATGATTGCGTAGGTGACGTATCGGGCTACCCACACGAGCTTTGTAATAATGCTATAGTCAAATAGCGGAATTTCACTTTCCCATTGATGAAAATTGTTCAGTACCACCAACCCGTTTGAAGCTATAAATAAATTGAAAAAAGTATTTATAACCGTTTTAGCCTTGATTGAGTGATGCATTGATTAGCCTTGAGGTAATTGGTGTTTGATCACTATGATAATTAGTTAGATTTAAACCAATTTTGCCCGTACTCTTATTTTGATGTTTCATAATGATCTGCAGGAAAACCTAAAATATCTGGTGCGATGCATCACGTAACTTTTCTTGGCCCCGCGTACTTTCAGCAATTTTTTCGCTCCTAATCCCAATTAATTTTTTAAGCAATTCATATGGACTCTGTAAAACGTGGGAACTGGTAGCTCATCACATTCCATAATTTATTTTGCTGCTGCTCCTACTGCCACCACCTTATTGAAAAATCAGCATATGATTAATAGAGGGTGGGAAACGCATCCACGTTAATGATAGAATTCCTAGAGGCTACACTCTGCTACCTTGTGTAAGAGTTCGTTAATTTCATCTTCTAAGTACTTCCTGTTGACGTTAGTAAGGAGTAATAACTAACACTATAAACCCCACCTCGTGTCGATCTGTTGACATTGGTGCAGATGTTGACAACAGTCTCCAAGATATGTGACTTTTTGTTGTTGAGTTGTCGTAGAGCGTTCACTTTAGCGCAAGGCGCGCAAAACGAATTCAAAGTTGAAGAAAAGTATAAGAAAACATGCTCTAACTTTTGTAAAGAATCGATAATAACTACCAGCTTTTTCGAGCCTGTCTTTGGCGCATTGCATTTCATTCGGACCGCCTCAATTTTTTTTGGTTTTTTTTTTTCTTGACGGGGCATCGACCGAGCAGAAGAGAAGCATATGACTAGGGGTTCCGAGACCATTGAATCTGACTCGTTGAGAGATTCTCGTCGAAGCCAAGAAACTGAAAAGGAATCGTCAAGCCTACAAAAACGATGGGTGTGCTAGCAAAAAATACACGAATAAAAGGGGGAAAAAATGTGGAATGAAAATGTGAAAGGATATCAAAATGGAACGTCCGTGACCGGGAGAGCTGTGGAGATCGTTACGGGGCAGTTTTGCCTTGATTCAATTTTCTCAAGATCTTCTTTTCCAGGTTCCTTTTCCCCCCTAATTTTCATCAAATCTATCACCCATTTTTTTTAACGTTCTCCTCTCGTAGCAGTTCAATTAATTATTAACGCTGTCGTAAAACTTGAGGTACTTTCTTTGGCGAATTGCACAACTGTGACGATAAAACGATGTCTCAAGACCTCAAAAGGCCGCTTTATGAACAATGAATCGTTTTCACAGCCCGCCGCGGCTAATTTTGCCGTTGATATGCCTCTTTCGTCCGGTGGTGAGAACTTCTTCTGATTTGCCGGTTTTTGGGGTCGAGTGAGAATTCCGATTGAATAGAAGCGTTGTGAAAACTAACCTCCCATCGGTTTCAACGACTTGCCGCGTAAACCCGTCAAAATATTGCACGAATAATGTCTGATATGTTATCAGTTCTAGCTCTAAAGGTTGCTGAATTGCCTCGGAGCGAACAACTCAGAAGCCCTTGAAACGTAAAATCTGAAGAAAACTAAGAACGTTTTTTTCCGCCGATTAAGTAACTTTCTTGCCTACTCCGTAGCACTTAGCGACACCTGGTGCGGCGTATCATACTACTGAGCCACACGTACATGTAGTGATTTTCATGGCTCCAACTACTGAAAAAAAAAAAATTTCACTCAGCTCATTCGTACATGGTAGAAAGTGGCAGCACTTAAAGTTTTGGAATTAATTGATGCGCTCCTACTTATGCCACGACCATTATTAAGTTAAAAAGTGCATAGGATGTGAAAGATTTGAAGAAAACTAAACAACTTTTCATTTTACACTAAAATCTTTTCCTCAGGGCTAGTAACAAGTAAACAACATAAGGTTGTGCGTGGCTGGATGAAGAAGACATTGCAATCTAGTATCGCGCATTTCTACAAAACCTGATTTTAGAGCAGTTTTCTCTGTGTATTCTTGCTCATACGTTTCTAGCATTCTCCCAAAAATCACGTTCACAGTCGAATAATGTATCTGCAAGATGCAACTTTATGTTTAGTGTGACGAAAGGACAAACTAATACCGATACGAACTTTATTGCTGTCGCAAGTCGTTGCGGCTATTCCGATTTTAGACTATAGCAAATTCGTCACACCGTGAGAGTTATTGCTCATTAAGTCCAATCATGGCGGAGCGTTGTTCAATCGCTGCCATAATTGCCGACAAGGTTTCGATTTTGCGCTCCAATTAAATTAAAACTTCGACGGAAGATGAAAAGAACAGGCCGGTTACGTCGTGAAGAGCAGATTAGTCGCTCGGCCCTTATCTTTAAAAGGTTCTCGTAAGCAATAATTATACGGGAGATAAGACGTACTTGAATGAGCTTCAACCACAAGTCGGGCAGCTGTTGGGAAGAATGTTATTTCCCGCTAACGAACTTGTAGTGTCTCCGGAGTGTAATAAAAATTTTTCAACTTCAAGAGAAGGAAGCGAGGAGGAAAAGAAAATAAAAAGAAAAATTATCGAAGATCACGTTTGGTGTCCTTGACATTTGCAACTGGTGCCTGTAGATTGTGGAGGTGGTTCAGCTCTCGTCGTGAACGGGATCCAGAGCTCTTGCAATCAACTCTTGAGAATTATCACCGCTATGCGTTTAAGGAGGTGTTGCCGGAAACACATTTCTCGAGGAAAAAAAGTCGAAAATCCATAAAAATGCTATGGAGTATCATAAAAAAGTATTCAAGTTGTCGGCGCTTCGTGAGAAATGAATTTCGTTTTCAATTTCCTTAGACGTACAAAAGTTATCCAATCGGCTGAACAAAAAAGTTGACATTTCTTCAGAACTTAACGTTTTAAGACCTGCTGAGCCCGAACAGCACTGGTTAGCGAAATTGCCTGAGTGTGTGGGGAAAACTGTGTGATTGAGAGAAAACAGCTAAACCTAATTGACTCAAATTTCATTATTTCCATGGAACGCTGATCTAATGGTATGAGAAAATTGGTCTAAAACTGACTAGTTATCAGTGATTATTGCTCCAGACTCCCCCCCTCCCTCCCTTGGGTGATGGGAAATGGGCCCATGTGTGGCCACGACTCAAGTCAGTGTTCCCTCGGCTTTGGCTGATGCCCTGCAGTCTCTCTCACTCTCTCTCTCTCTCTCTCTCTCTCTCTCTCCCCCCCACAATGGCTCGAATGGTGTTGGTTACATTTTTTATATAGACAGTTCCAAATAACACGGAAGTACCGTAAAATTCAAGTTGGTGGGAAAATAAAGAGAGGAGTTCAGTGAATTATCATAAATTTCAAAGAAAACCGCCCAGCTTTTCCCATGTATACCCTGCACAGAATAATCAGGCTGGTAAGGCAATAAAAGCACCAATACGATGAAAGATTAATAACGGTCACAAGGTAATTAGGAACAAACCCAGAAATTACAGAATCTAAACCACTTCTTTCCCACTTACTACCACTTCTTACAGGTTTCCCCGAAAATCCTAAACAGTAAATACTAACCATCTCAGAAAAACCCGCAGGCAGCCTCTTGTATACTGTAATCACTCAATAATGTTTACGGCGTAAGTAGGTGTAACTGATAAACAATTCTGAAACCTTAAGCGCTATCAGTTTTTATGTAAAACGTTGAGCTACGCTGTACCAACTCACAAAAACCGCAAGAAAAACAGATTTGTTTAGTTGCTAGACGGACAGAGAAATCGCTGAACTCCCGTGAGTCTGCGGAAAGTTGTGTGATGTGTGACACCAGGTATCCGTATTATCGTTAGGGTTTTCCCAAGTTTGACAGAATTGGAATTGGTGTTACAATGCACATTTCAGCAACTTATGATGTACCTGATTAGTTGAGTGCTATCCGAAGTAAAGAATAATGTTGGGTTATTGTATTGTTGAGCTTTCGTTTTTCTTGTTTTGATGTTCCAGGCAGGTTAGCCACACTAATCTGGCAAATGTCAGAACAACAACTTCAGCAGAACTTTTGTTTGAGTACCAAAGGACTTTTCTTTATTGAGTGGCTAACTATTTTGTGAAACGGTAGCAGTTTTTAATTGAGTTGGTTCAAATTGGCAGCGATGTGGTTCTAACCCACCTATTTCGATAATTTTTTAACCTTTCCAAGCTCTGATCAGATCAACAACGGGGGCAAGACTTCCAACCAACCAAGGACCTTATACTTATGTATAGTTTTGTTTTCAGAAAGTCCTCGTCTGTTACCTTAATAACCACATTCAGTCCTCAATTACGAGAGAATGATGCCTACCGATTCCGTTCACACCTTCGCGACACGTTATCGGCCATCGCTCGTCAAATTACACTCGCCAGACGAGTTTATGTTGCGAACGGCTATTTACGAGTGGGCCATTTCTCCGTATGTTTCAACGTCACAAACGTTGGTTTGTTCGGTAGGCGGATCCGGACACAAGTATTGGGCCCAGTTCTGCTTCATGGGGGTTGGGCGTGGTCACTATCTCGTCCTTCAGAAAGACCAACCTTGAAGTCAGCTTTGGCTTATTTTCCCCCTACCTGCGGCTTCTGATTAGCGATCGCGCGATTTTCGGCATAATTTCTGTTAGTCTTCGTAAAAACCAGTCTTCGTGTTATTTATTTTGAAAAGGCTAACGACGGATTAAATCTAACTCTTCATTGAGTTAACGCTGTGCCCTGAAGTTGAAGGACGAGAGAAGCAATTATTGCGTTACTTCCTCAGCAGTTTTTGAAAAACTTGCTGTGCTTTAAATTCATGTATGGGATGTTCTGTTATCATCGTGGTAGATGGTCGTGTGTGAGCTAAGTCGTCTTTTTGGAGCATTAAGACAATTCTAGAATATGTGGATTTTGTACAGAAGTTGAGTAGTTTGATGGTGTTCGATAGATAAGAGATGATGAGAACTCTTTCCTGCTAACTGAATAAAAGCCCCGCCGATCAACGGTGAATGAAAAAGAGGAGGCAACTATACATTCTCCTTGCTTTCCATTCCTGAAATAGGCGAACACGTCCAAAATTGCGAAAAAGGAAAAACGATTTAGAAAAAAGTGGCTGAGCGCGTTTTCCTAATCAATTCCGTTGTCAGGAAAATCAGAGAGATGCTCTAATAAACTGCTTATACTCGTACTACAAAAGTTTAGCAAAGTTCATAAGGTTATTAAACAACCGCAGAGATTCCCGAGTTCAACCACCGCCGTTGCACATTTCTCTCAATTTTTGCCTGTCAATGCGAAAACATTAAACAGGGACCTTCTCAGGGCACAGATTGCTCATTAATGGTCAAGGCATATGTAGGAGTACGCCAATAAATCCTGGAACTTTACACGCCACAGCAGAAGCATAAACGCAGTCGGATAAATAGATGCAAACTCAACGGGAACGAAATTGTATAAAGATAAAAAGAAAGTAACATTTAAGAGAACGAATGAACAAGGGAATACACGATTCTCCCTACGGGTACGGCAGTGGTGCTGTGAGGGGGGGGGTCGCACGTATCAGCGACATAAATAATTATTGTTTCAATGCGTTGGTAGTAATTCAGTTTAAAACAGCCAAAGTGTTTGAAGAAGGTCGATACGCCTCAGCTAAACTTAGTAATGGTCTGGGGACAACATGCGAGTTACCTTCCTAGCGCGCTGTTGGCCTTAAAGAGAGTACCATCTCTTCAGTGCAAGAAAGGAGTTGACGGGGTGGTCACATCGTTTGTGTTTGCGTTGTTCGCGGAACCCCAAAAATGGACGGGTTTTATTTAAGGTTAAGAACCGTGGCTCCAACACATGAAAGCCACGAAGTCAGGTGACGGTATAGCAGAGAAGCACTTGAAGTGTGTATAGAGACGCTTTAACAGCTGTGACCACCTTTCACCTAAACTATGATGTTGTTTTACCAAGTTCAACCGTACTGAAGCCATGAAAAGAGCAGAATGCATGTGGGAGCTGAGGAAAGTTCTGTGACTCTTATAACAAGATAGTTTGTCCCGTTTAATCCACAAAATACAGCCTTCTGCTCAAGTATATTTCGTGGCAGAGTTAAATTGAACATTTTCACGTTCCTTAACCAATGTGTCGTCGACATTGCGGGAGAACGTCTGAGCCGATCGATCTCTTTCGTAGCAGCTTTTCGAACGCATGTTCGCATTTGTGGGAGGCTTAAGCGAGACGAAGTACCGTTTCCTTGGGGGTTTTCCTAAGACCACTAACAAACGGCTCGACAATGTTGCTCGTGTATCCTTTGCCTGACACCTCGCTGAACGAAAACGTGCAACTACGTCAATTAAATAATTTAAATATTTGGACTCTTTCTGCCAATAAATACGTACATTTCGTTGTCCACGACTGTTTCTCTGACTTCTCAGTGGACGGAGATTTGCACCAAAACGGATCATTTCCAGAACGTTTTAAACTTTTTTTTTTGACTGACTCAAAACTTACCTCAACAATTCATGTTAAACCACAATTCAATCAATCACATTTTGTTCTCTCAACCAAATTCAATGAATGTCAATTCTGCTATTTTCATGGCTTCGTTTTTTTCTCTCATTTCAATAGAATATCGTTGATTTTAGATACAGATTCTGTATAGTTTAATTTAAAAATATTTTGACGGCGAAGCAATCTTCGCACATACTATTACGTACTATACAGTGATGTAATGAGAAAATAAATCGTACGATCATCTCATTGTGCCTCGAGTTTCATAAAATATTTTTCTTATCAATTGCTTCGTGTCGAAGGTTTGAGTTCCGGAGCGAACAATGGACCCCGCAGGCTGGCGATTTGGATCGTCCAACCTCCTCAAGCCCCAAATTCGCTAGCCTTATTTACCGCCGAGAAACCGTAATAATGACGAACTAGATGTGGCTCATAAAATGCTCGTTCATCTTTACAAAAATGACAAATCAGGCACGAGGTGTTTTATAACTCGCTATCGGTTCATGCCTCTTGCTGTCTTCACACCAAACAGCGCACAATAAATAGATGATGTTGATGTCAGCACAAAAACTATTCGTTTAACTGAAGCGTGCAAACACTGTCAGTTACCGGGATGAAATCACCACAAAAGTCACATTAAATTACTAATACGTAATAAGTTATGTATATTACTGAGAACTGCAGTTTGAGTCTACTGCACGGCAGTGAAAGAGTACATACATAAAAATATCTGGTGCGTTGCAACACACAACTTTCCTTAGCTCTGCGTCAATTCACTTTGTACATGGCTAATTCGATGTAACCAATTCATTTATCACTCAGTTCCTTTGAACTTGGTCAAACAATACTTCACGGCAGCAGGAAGCGATAGAGCTTACAGTTCCGGAATTTAATGTGCTGCTCGTACTCATTGCAGGACATTACTGAGCAATTGGTACACAGATAATTAATGAGGCTGTAAACACAAATTTTTTGAAGGAGGATAGTAATCAGTTTTGCAGAGTTATTGGGTAAACACTTTTATAACTGGTAGTAAGCGAAACGACAGTAGGTGAAATTCAGGAATTTCTGGAGTAACCTCCATGTATCTCATGAGCGTTTTTAAACACTCACCCTTTAGGTATTGGATTGGACTACAATACCAATTTTTTTAACATTCTACAAAAATTCCAGCGGATTTTATAAGGAAAAAACTGCGCAAAAAACGCATTTCGACGAAAATTTTGATAATTTATTGTGCTGCTCGCGTCATTTTCCCATGAATGGGAATTTTATGGTATAGTTGCCTTATTGAGAGCTATCTATATAAACAATTTAATCAAAATCGTTAGAGCAGTTTTTGAGAAAAAATTTGGTGTTTTGATCACTATGATAACTATAGTTAACTTTCGGTGGATTTTGTTCATACCCTTATTTTTGCTTCCCATGGTAACCTGCGGGCGAGATATGAAGTTTGAGCTGATTTGGTACGGTGGTTTTCTCTAAAAATCGTTCACAGACACACAGACCATTTTCCCAAATAGTGTTTTTTGGACTCGGGGGGGTCTGAAACGTAAAGATCTGAAGAAAACTCAAAAAAAAATTTTCAGCCGATTACATAACTTTCCTTTCTACTTTGTAGAGCCAAGGAAAGTAAAAACATACTGCAATGTTGAAAAAACGCATTAAATGTTTCAATCATTTAAGTGTCAACGAGTTGTTTGGTATTTATGTCGATTTTGAACATGATGTATACGTAGCGTTATGATGTACTTTTTCAAGGCTTTACATTGAGCTAATTGAAGAGATAACTTCGCAAAAGGGACATAAACTAAAGTAAATAATTCCTCATTAGCTTTCGCTGGAGGATGCAAATGTTCGGCGATTCATCATGACACCCTCCCTCCTTTAAGGCAACTTTTCTCGTTTCTATTCAAGTTGTCTGCCAATTAATCTTTCCTATTCATAAATTGCATACACTAAAGTACGTTTTATTGCGCTTAGCTTTGTGCAAAACATAAAATTTTATCAAGTGTTAGGCCCAGTCAAGCCTAACCCCGTTTTTATCAACATCTATAACCATGTAACCAGCTTCCGTATGTCTTCTGCGCTATAATACCACGATGCTTCATGCGTTATTTCGTACATCTCATTCCGCTATAATTTGTAGGAAAATCTTTGGCCGGCTGTGGAATGTCCATTATCGACTCACTCTGCAGTTGTAATTAACGAAAAGTTAATCGTACCATTTCTTTGCTATTAGTTCGCTTAACTAGGGATACACAATATTTTTAATTGATCGAATGATGAAATGAATACTTCAACTTATAAACCAATAATATTTCAATGGTAGATTTTCCCGTAGTTTTCTTTCCTTTTCTCTCTCCTTCCATTCCGCACGTTGACAAACGCTTCGTTGCTTTTCAGTGTGCTTTTCACTTTTCCTCCCCAGTTCGTTCAGTCAGTCCCAGTCTGTGCTTGAACTCCTAACAATTCGCTTCTTTCATTACATTACATTATACATTCAACCCTTCTGGAGTCAAAACCACCAGCTCCCAGTTGGTGTTCAGTGACTCTCATTTACCCTATTACGTATTACCCTGACGTATCTCTTCCTCGTGAATTTCTTGTGATTCGCCAACCAACCAGCATCTTTGCTGTACGATACTTTCGTCCGCATTTCATTTCAACAGAGGGGTTTCTGAACTGAGCTCCAAATATTCTAGGGAAAACGTGAACTGACCTTTAGGAGGTTCACTTTTCCTTGATGTTTCAGTGGATCTTAATCTTGTGATGTTTTCACTCACCGGATCCCCACATTCGGAGATTCAGCCCTCTCCGAGCCCCTATTTATCAACGTTTCCGACGACCCTTTCAGTCTCCTGTTTCCCAATATTATTTCAGTTCCAAACACATGTTGTTGTTGCATATACTTTCCTTTCCTATGAGTTTTATGAACATTTGTGCTTAACTCATTTGTATTCCTTTCCTCGCCGAATTATCTCCGATCTATAATCAGCAGTCCATTGTGTTTGACTCGACTGGATAACTCACTGTTTGATATTCCTTCTACTATAAAGAATGCATGTTACTCGTATGACTCAAGATTCATTAATTGTTCTTTCAATGAAGTGCAAGTTCGTTTTTCCACCACACACGCAAGATGTACAGTGCGCAAAGTACTCTCAGTGTAATACGTTCTATTTTTACTTTCCGATCCAGGTTCGGTTTGGCATTTCACCTGTGATTTAACATACAAGTAACTTGAAACCGACAGCACTTGCGTTGAATGCCCCTCCATGGCATTTTTTCTGGCTGCGTCTGGACCTACTAGAACTAGACCCCCGCTGTGATTGGGAGGTACGCAGCTTCTCGCGGAATCTCCTTTTCCTGGACATTCTCAAGACGATAATCTTGATCTTAGGCGAAACTGCGGGCGTTACTTAGCTGTCGGGGGGCTTTCAAAATATATTCAAATGGCCAAGCGCGCCATCCCAGGGTGTCGCATTATTCTTACAACTATTATCCCCGCCGCTTTCAGTTATTTCTTGATTTGTAGTTTGAAAACTGAAATTGAATGGCCAATAGAGTTCCGCAATTACGAAAGTACGATCCCGTCATTGGGGATGAGGTCGCTTTCTCCGCTGTAGAGGATGAGCTGCCGTACGTGACTGTTTTACCAGGCGACTCTGCGACTAATGTCACTCCGTCTAACCTCATCAATTACGTGTTGAAGCAACGTCACCTGCGCGGTATTATTTTTGACCTCAGAGCGACCTAATCCTCAGAAGAGGCAATTTGAGGAGTAGCAGATCTAATCGTTTCAAAATACTTATTCAACCGAAGGAGGTCATCGCTTGTCCACGTTCGTGTCTGAAACTCTCAGGCTGAGTTTTGCTGTCGATAATACTGCGAGACATTGTGGGAGAAATCCAGGTAACGGTCTCTGTGTCAAGAAGTTCAGTACTAGGTTTGGTGAATTGTTGACGCGAGAGTAACTTAAAATTGCCTAGGTACAAAACAAAATAATGCGCGTCATAGAACAGTCGGTTATGTTGATAGTTGTGCACTGTATCCACCAATTTGATTTAATGCAATGCGAATTCTCCTAAAATAGAATTCGTACACTATTACCCGTCGCGCACGCAAACTCATTTCTAATTAGTGTTTCACAAACCCTTAAAAGAGACAAAACATCCCATAAAAGTAATGTCTCATTATCTCAGCATCTTCCGTAGCAGTCTTGTATGTAGGCATACCTGTCGCCTCAACTGCCCACGAAACTGAGTTTCTCGCTTTGTTTATAAAAACTTTATAGAACTAAACTCAATGTTCTACATCGAAACTGGTAGTGTACATGGTTTCGTAATTTATTGGGTCGCCCGTATTTATGCCACGATCTTCATTGAGTGTGCGACTGCATAGATATTTTATGAGGCTATCAACATAAATTTTCTGGGAACGTTTTTATTGATATTGCTGAAAATATAGGAGAAGCACTGAGACAAAATGTTAGTCAAATAAGGGCAATAAGGTCCATAACTTCGTCGCATATCCTATTTTATAATCGTTATTAAACTACCATTGCGCTTAGTAATTGTTATTAGACTACCAAAACGACTTTTTGAGAACGCAGCATGTGCAGGAGCAGGAGGATAAGGAAAAAACTGCACTAAAATCAATTTCCTCCCAGTGTCCGATAATTTATTGTGCTTCCCTGTCATTTTCACAAAAAAAAAAGTTTTTCAGTGCCATTGCATCGGTTGAAACTACTTACACACGAGAAATACAATTAAAATCATTTGAGCCGTTTTTTTAGAAAACTGAAAAGGGAAACGCGAAACGTGCTGTTACGTGTTCTCCTTTCATGTGACAATTATTTTTTATTTCTGCCTACGGTAATGATTTAAAAATCGTGTATTGCAAAAAATTGAAATCTCGGATCTCGAAGGATTTGACAGGAAATGTCACGAAACGGATTTTGACGCTCGAGTTATTGAAAATTCTCCCTTTACAATGTTTTCCCAGACTGCGATAACCTCATGTTTCACCAATACGTTAAAAATGTCGGTATGGTCTTTAAATGGATTCCAAGCACATTCTCAATCGCGAATGTTACTGATCCTTGGTTCCCACTTCCCATTTCCTGGTATTTGTCAAACAATAAGTTCGATGGGAACCATTATTTTACAGGGCGTAGTTTCACGTGCGTGTTCCTACACATCCCCAGACTGGTTTGGTGGTTTTGTGACGCTTACGCTCTAACTAGATAAGGTAGTGCCGTCCTTAAGCTCTTCCCCATGACTCATTGCTGTAGAAAAACCCGTACCCATCAATCAGCATTGTTTGAGATACTAACATCTCTTCGCTATCAGGGATCGCTCATGAAAATCATGCTCATTCACGAATGTTCGATTCTCCGAGTTAATTAAGTTCTGACACGAGTCACTTTTGATTAAATCTCAAAAGAATTGCTTCACTCTTATGAAGTGTTTGTATCAATGAAACCACTGTGTACAATTTTTTTGTTTTTTTTATGTGCAGGACCATATTCAAGAGGTTTTGGACAAATGGACTCAAATTGACGACGAAATCTGGGCAAAAGTGATCGTTTTGGAGAGGAATCGGCGAGTGGCGAAAGCCTACGCAAGGGCTCCCGTTCTGACGGTCAATGGATCAGACGATGGATTCGATGGTTTCCGGTATGTTATTAAAACACATTAAAAAAACTTTTATTGGTTCATTTTCATGGCAGTAGTTCAGAAGAAAAAAACTGGCTGGTTAGTTATTTGCAAAGGGCTCTTTTACGTAGCTTCATCAACTGAAAACTTCTAGTTACTAAGACCATTTCATTATTTTTGAGATTTTATTCAATCTCGAACCAATGTACCAGTAGTTCTCTCAGTTTGAAATCGGCCGCAAAACAGCAGTTAACAAACCGCGACCACCCGTTTTTCCATCAGCCTAATCCCGAGGGAATTCTCCAAGAAAGACCCGGGCAACGTGGCGAGTTCCTGCAGACTGTCTTCTTAGGTTAGCTATTTGTTTTCGTATAATTTGTGGTGGATCCCTTTTAAATTTTCGCGTTTTCTAGCTTTGATTCATGACATGAAATATCTTTAAGAAAAGGTTAACATATCGAATGCAATTTTTGATCACTTTTTTATAAAATAATTGGCACTCAAGCCCTTTGTAACCGAGGACTTTCAATTGCCAAATATCTGATTGAATAATAATTTCGCTAATTAGCTTGAACTAGCATACTATACATACTTTCTTGCGGCACGAATTAAATTCTTGGGGCCATAAAATATTGGTTAGCTTCTACGAGGTAGAATTTTGAAGAAGTTTTAACTTCTTTGGATATTTTTGTCGAACTTTATTTAGACCCAGATATGTACGGTGACGTTAGATAGGTACAAGCGTGTTCGTTAGCCCATTACGAATATTCGCTCCCAAAAATATCTGGTCCAACCCAAAACATAATCAGGAGTTTCTGCGCGAACAGAGGACAAAACCTTGTTACTAGTAAGCTGAAACAACACTCTGAGTTTGATCAACATTATCACAGCCGTGTTTGAGAAAATTAAGACCAACGATCTTTCAATATTAGTAATTTCTGACGTATTTGGGCTCATATGGTTACAGAAATACAAGTTTATATGGATTGAGTGGTTGAAAACCCTCTGAGAGTGAGCCTTCTTGTTAAAAGGCAAACAGAATATTTCCTTTTGGTTCTTAGGTCTGAACCCCAGCCCATCATATTTTCACAGAGATATTTATTGACACCAAAAGTTGACTATTGATCAGCAGAAGACAAGTTGTAAGTTTTTTTTCCGTGAAATATTCGCGCTACCAAACATTAACGAACGAAACAAATAACGAATGAGCTCGATCGGTTCGGTAGCTCTCTTACAACGTTCACTACACACGCTAAGCGCCGAAATTTCTTCTTCCAACTCAGACTGTTAAGATCGTATGTAAACTTAATTTTTTCCGGTTACGATACTCTCCTTGGTCTTCTGAGCGATGGAATATAAATATCCCACTAAAAGGGCCAACAACAGGAAAAGTTTGGTATACAATCCAAATCGCAGTCGTGTCAACGTCTTCAAATTACCCGAAACGTAGGGAATCGCTTAGTACAGTGACACTTTGTCGTAAAGCTTTGACATACAGACCTTGTTCATCCAGCTGTTGAGTTACGCGATGCTTTCACGAAGGTCGATGCGACAATGAAGATACACTTGATATCTTCCCGAGGATATCACTATCCGCCGGGCAGTTCCCCATGCGAAGTTTCCCCCTCACAAAGAGAGATACCCTTGAGACGGAAGTTTGTGTGTACGGTCAGTTTCGAGAACGTTTGTCGTGATCGACTCCGCCCCTGGAAAAAAGTTTACACCGAGACAACGAGTTCTATTGGCAACTGACTGTTGAGGTTTGACGTTTTGCGTGATATAGAATTCGCTCACAAGGAGTCGAGGCACAAATTTAGGTGTCCGGCAGACCTCTACTTTACTTTCTCAGGATGAGAGTAAGGTAATTCATGGCCTGAACGAACTCTTTCGATTTCGTATGAAGGCGAAAGAGCGCTCATAGCAACAGCAAACGAGTTACTGCTGCTATCACGTCGAGATGGTAACCTTTTGGATAGACTAGAAATCAAAACATCCTCTCCCTAAATATTTATTGCTCATCCTGTTCGTCGGCGCTCACTGAAAATGGCGGTGGCGCCTCCTTTTCCGTCCACGACTTGTCCCCAGACATCACAAAACCGTTCGAGTGGTGATTTTTCATAATTTATTTCATGGCTCTGACGCTTGTGAGAAACTCGAGGATTGTTTTGAACGTCATAATGACAAAACCAATTCATTTTTACTTTTCTTGACTCTACAAAGTAAAAAGGAAAGTTATGTAATCGGCTGAAAAAAAATTTTGAGTTTTCTCCAGATCTTTACGTTTTAGACCCTCCTGAGTCCGAAAAACACTATTTGGGAAAATGGTGTGTGTGTGTATGTGTGTCTGTGAACGATTTTTAGAGAAAACCAACGTACCAAATCCGCTCAAACTTGACATCTCGTCCGCAGGTCACCATGGGACGCCAGAATAAGGGTATGGGGAAAATCCACCGAAATTTAACTATAGTTATCATAGTGATCAAAACACCAAATATTTTTTTTCTCAAAAACTGCTGTAACGATTTTTATTAAATTTTTTATATTGATAGCTCTCAATAAGGCAATCACACCATAAAATTCCGATTTGTGGGAAAATGACTAGAGCAGCACAATAAATTACCAAAATTTTCGACCAAAAGCGTTTTTAGCGCAGTTTTTTTTTTTCCTTATAAACTCCGCTGGAATTTTTGTTGAATGTTGAAAAAAATTGGTATTGTAGTCCAATCCAATACCTAAAGGGTGAGTGTTTAAAAACGCTCATGAGATACATGGGGCTCACTCCAGAAATTCCTGAATTTCAACTACTGTCATTTCGCTTACTACCAATTCTAAAGGTGTTTACCCAATAACTCTGCAAAAGTAATTACTATCCTTCTTCAAAAAATGTGTGTTTACAGCCTCATTAATTATCTGTGTACCAATTGCTCAGTAATGTCCTGCAATGAGTACGAGCAGCACAATAAATTCCGTAACTGTAAGCGCTACCTCTTCCTGCTGCCGTAAAGCGTTGTTTGACGAAGTTCAAATTAACTGAGTGATAAATGAATTGATTAAATAGAATTAGCTATGCACAAAGTGAATTGTTGTAGAGCTAAGGAGAGTTGTATGTTGCAACGCACCAGATATTTCTTGTTGAATTTACCATTCCATAATTCTTCTGAGATCGCCTTCCACCATCGCTGTTGTAAACAAGCATTTCAGCAATCTCAGGTTTTCTCCTCCCCATCCATCCCCCCCACCCTCCTACACACCATATTTTAGCAGTGTCAGCACTTCACATATACTAGTGCCAATTTATTATATGATGCCTCGATACTACTTAGCTGAGTATGATCAAAAACGGTTGAATATTTGAACCTCCAATCGTGGTGTATTTTGACCTATTTCTCCGCACATTACAGGAATAATTAGGTTGCTGCAACACTTATTTTTGGTTGTAGCTGTTATCTCCGTTCAATGGGAAGTGACAAGAACATTTATGAGTAACAATGTATAGCTATTGACTATTTGAAGTCAAACTGTGAGCTTAATGAAAATCATTGAAGTTGTGAACAACACACTCGTAGGTATCAGATCCTATCGCGGTCCAGATCCACGCCACATTGTGCGATTAGAATACATCCCAACCCTTAGGGTGGAAAATTATAAAAATCTCGAAGCAGAAATACGTAAATGGTTTTCGAGAAATGTCATTTGAAATGAATTGGCATCTTAAAACAACATAGCTGACTTCACTAGCAAAGAGTCAGTTCTGGTCCCATTTGGAAGTAAATTACTGCTTGCCGCTAAATGCGGGGTGCCCGAAAAAGCTTCAGGAGCGATTTAGCTCAATAGCAATTTGCCTATCTAATCGCTTGATTGGTACCTCCTTCAAAAAGCAGCTCCGAATGGTGAGTAGGCAATGATTGATGCGGGATCATCGGACTACCCAAACAGCAATAACGGAGATTGATCGTTTTTGAATGTGAAGGCTTTCGGGAGTCAGGAAAGGACGGAATGGTCGTGTGGGGGAGCGCATTCTCGGGAAGTAAGTTTCTTTTAGCCGCCCAATTATGAAATTAAATACCGGCAGGGAATTCGAAAGTGGCCTTCCCCGTTGGGCCACCGCCTTTTTATTATTACTTCCTTGTTTGATTAACAACTCTGTTCAGGACGTTCAGTTTCGTGCGACGTTTTCCCTTGGTGTGTGAGTACTATTTCCAAAAACCTTGCGCATAAGTTTGTAGCGTATCGTCGAATTTACAGAGTGGCGAGGAAAATTTATTAATACTTCCTCTTTTCCTCTGGTTGTAGTGTCATAATTAGTCTAATAATAAAGACGAAATAATAGGATAATAAAAGACGGGAAAGGAACGTTGACAGGGGGCCCCCCGACCGACGTTTTACCTATTTTTATTCCGGACAGCGCGACAACGGCAAACCTGAGTGAAAATGATGGGCTTTTCCAACCGAAGATCAGGGTTCTCTAATTGACACGGGGAACGTTAGAGTTGAAAAAGTGAACAAGTGAGCGTTTGGAACATGCACAAGAAAAACAGGGGGCCAAACAGGCGAGGATGACAGGCACAGACTAAAACAATATTGAACGCACAAACAATCCAACGATGAACACAACATTGATTGAATTTCATGTGTAAACAGTTCCAAACGACATGGTTGTACAGTAACAATATCATTTTCATCAAATGACAAGAGAAACACGATAAATTATCAAAAATTGAGACGAACATCAATTTCGGCTCGGTTTTCCCCTTATGAATTCTTCTCATATGACACTGGGACTCTCAAAATGGGATTGATAGTCCGTAATTTCACTTATACGATGGAATGTAAAAATGGCCATAAGGTAGTCAAAAGCGGCTGAAGAAATTTCAGAACTCTAACGAAAGCCGATCCTTTGACTGGTTTGTTCACAGTGTTTACTCGACAGCTCCGGTACAGTAAACAAGGAGGACCATCCCAATAAGCTTATATTGATATTTTGATAGATTACCTGTACGTTGCCTACTGAATGATTGTGACACAAATAAGGGCAACCGAATAAATACCGGAACGTGAAACGCTACCAGTTTCTATTTAGAATGACCAGTTGTTCAACGATGTTCATACCAAACCGAGAAAAACACAGGTTGGATCGGTTGGTAAAGTTTTAACACTGAACCAAAGAGTGAGAGTTGTATCGTAATCTGAACTGAGGATGTCTTTACGTTGTGAGGCCTACGATTCGGAAAAACGAAATTCACACCCCTCAATTTTGTTGAAAATTAGACTTTCAAATTTGATTTTTGAGGGCTCGAAGAAATGAGGTTACAAGTAGTTTTCGTTATTTTGTGTGAGGGGGGGGGGGTCTATAACCCTATAATAAAGTATAGCAAAAATGATTGTTTACGAAAACGGCTCTAATGACTTTGATTACACAGCCCATCTTCTACCGATAAACGCGCATCTTCGCGAACATACGATAAAAAAGAGTTGTTTTTCTCCAACGTTCCCCAAAACGGCTGTAATTATTAAAATATACAAATACGTATATAATTCATTCCAAATAAATTATGGTAGAACTCGTGAATGTGAATGAACGTGTTCATTGACAGAAGTTCAATATAAACTCGAACTTGTATTTTAGTAGTGTGAATAGCTGCAGCCGAATAAATGCTCGTTATTTGGTGACGATTGTTAATGTTCATAATTTTATTGGGCGGCTAACTTCGAACGCTTCTACGATAACGGGCAGAGCCAAGGAAGACCTTGTGTTTCCAGGGACTTATTTAATTGTTGCATCTGCGGTCTGGAAACTTTTACGGGTTCCTGCTACGTATCGCGGCACCGTAGAAAGATAAGATCTTCCTCAGGCGCGAAGGCTACTAAATTGACGATTAACAAGAATCGTTGGCAGTTACTTGCTGTCGAAAATGAACGAAAAGGAATCAAAAAAAGAAACCGGTCTTTTCCGAGAGAGCTTTTAGGGGGTTCCAGTAGTATTTTCGAAACTACTGATTCGACTCAGCGTTGGTAAAAACGGACTCGAAATAATTCATTATACCGAATTCATCGATGGATGTGCTCTTGCAGATGTTCGATAAAATTTGATGAACGGGCTTGACGCCTACCGGGCAAAATAACGTTTTTTCAACTATTTGGGAAAACCCTCCCACGATTTTCATTAATCTCACGGAATTTTCCCACTAATCAACGCTTGTTCCCCATTAATGTTCTTCTCGTAGTCCGTGGAACTGAGATAACAACGAAAATGTGCCAACAATCGTGATTTTTGACGTTATCGAAAGGTTTATGGTAAATACATGACTAAATTGGATCAAATGTCTTACAGCAACCTACAACCTACTCCTATAACTATTTGTGTGGCCACAAGTAGAACGGAGATATAAGCCATGATAGACCGGAAAATTAGATTTACGATGAAATGCGTTTGAGCGAAGATAAAGCGGTCGCATAGCAAATCGTCGAATTGATCGGGGTTCGATTCAGTTCCTCAAAACATAAAGCTCTCACGAAATCGACTTTTCTTGACCGATAACAATACACGCCTTGTCGTTTTAATTGTGAAAAGTGGAATGGCCCAGCATTTGATATTTTCGCTTTCAGATACTAGTAACCGAATTCGTAGCAATTCCTGCAAGGCCCAAAGTGTTTATTACTCTCTGAGTTTTCTGTAAGGTCCCAGTTCGTTGGTATTTCTAGTGGAGCCGCTTTACATGCCGCTTTGGCTCATGTACCCTTTAAAAGGCGATATAAAGTACGAAGACAATGGTCGTCAACTTCCTTTCGAATGCGTACATGCGCTTTGCTCCTCCTTTTCCACCAGTTCAACTCCTACTACCGGCTAATTGCTGGTTTCTTCACCGACCTTTGCGAGGAATGATAAAGAAGAAATAAAGGAAACAGTTGAATTCCACACCTCTGATCGTCTTATTTCTTAAAGAAGAATCCCGGTCGTGTTCCAATCGTCGTTTTTTCCTCGACAACTTTCCATTAGGAACAAGACGATTTTCAATTTCCAGAGTGGTGTAGACACCGTTCTCTTGAAATCCTACCCCAGGAAGCGTTAGTTTATTTTCTTCGAGTCCACTTTGTTGCGCAGACCGATAGGAGATACCGATGGGCGAAGGAACAATGGGGATCGTCTAGGCCACTAGACTCTCCCTCGTAAAGAAAGAACATCCGCCAGTTCGTCGGACGATCAGAACCCGAATAGGCCGACTTTTCCGAGAAAATGAAAGGAAATCTGTGGTGGGCTCTCCATTCAAATGTCCAGAGGAATCTGTTTCTGGACCAGGAAATGTTAAACAAGCGACGTACTAAGGATGTACTGAGTTCAAAACCTTCCTGAATCTTGATTTATGGACTAGTTCCAACTTTCTTTTTTTCAACGGAAAGTACTTTAGATGGGGTAGTTTCCTCATCACATGGCCGTTGTTGCACTTGTCTTCTTCAGCACCTACATGATAGAATCCACGGCAACAGCTTTTTCGACGTCAGTCCGATACGACTAGGGCTACAAAGCCGAAGTATGTTTCACACTTTAAACGTCGGGCTTGTCACATGTAGATCCCATCTGGTTGCAACATTTCCCTAGACCGATTTTAGAAGCGTCATCCACACTTACATAATTCCGTAGTTAGTTTTGGATCCTAGTGGATTCCTCGTCTCTGTGCAGCTCTCAAGAAATACTGAACATGCGGAACTGGGCCAGTGCCACAGTTTCTTCAAGTTGTTCGGGTCTTGAGAAGACCTCAGGCCATTTGGTGAAATAATCTGTTGTCGCTACTATAAATGGATTCTCATAATCGCTTCTAGACTCAAGTGCTATTCGGTTGAACGGTGTTACCGGAGGGGAGGGAGTTATTCCGGTTTGCCTGCAGTAAAAACGCACGTGCCAGGACGTTACGCGCTCTTCCCGTGGGAAAGAACCGGTCCATTGCTCCTGGCAGTCATTTTTTGGAGACAGTGGCGTGTTTGTAAGGGTTCAAACGGTTCAGGACTAACGACAACTCCTTTAAGGTGTTCCTTTAGACAAGTCGGAGTTCACGAACCTTAATGGGACCACTGGAACTGGCGTTCCGCAAGCAAACAAACCCAATAAAATACTATAAGCCAGGTCTGAACGAGGTTTGCTGAGCATGCTTCCAAATTGGTCTTAAATGAAAGTAGATTTGTCTTATTTTGCAGTTAAATGTCAGCATTGACGGTGGTTGATAGAAAGCACGGCTGTCTCAAGCTATTGATTGATCGTGTTGGCCATTCAACTTTAAGGAGTGACACGTTCCACTTCCCCATACGAAACTTCTACAGAAATTTTTCTCTTTGTTGCGCTAAACGGCGAAAGCGCTGGTACTACTTCGATAAAAATCCCTTGCACGCTTTGCCATCTGCATAATGTTTTGAGACTTGAATTTCGCACGGAATATAAAAAGGAAGAATCTTTTGGTATCCCTTTCCAGAAGGCCCTGAATTGATTCTAATCTTTCGCCAAACTGTCGTATTGGATCTAACTTTTGGAACAAGACTGTCTTGAGCTATCGCAAAGTGAAGCTATTTACTGTTGGGTCCCCTATTTACCGTTCAATTTGGCGGACGTATTTTTAGGCTCTAACAACTCCCAATTCGCGTTTTCGTTGTAAAAGCTCTCGGTAAATTTCAGTGAAATGTCCCACGATTGGATTTGAACGTGATGTAAACTTGAAATTTCCATGATTTAAGACGTCAAAAGTAAAGGAATCGCAATTTTTCGTTCAATGCTCCCGCTATTATTTTCCTTTTTAAAGTTTTAGTAACGTCTCGTAGTTCTATTAACTTCTATCGAATCTTTTGCAATTCTTTGCTGTTTCGTAGCGCAATAGCGAACGTCGTTGACGAAAGGGGACCAGTTTGATCAAAAGTGAAGGGGAAATCAATTACCACAAATACGTTACGCGAGCTGGTGACGGTACGCAGTTGAGAACCAATTTCGTGGGGAATACTTTCGCCCAAAATGATTAAAAACCTTCCCTGGAGGATTTCACGACTCTAACGGGAGGACTATACAGGCATAGATCTTCAGGGAAGGTACAGGCGAGGAGTCTGATTCGTAAATTTGATGAGTTAATAGATTTGAGCGACCGTAAAACGAAAGGGGACGGAGTCAAACTGCAGACGGGGGCTTTTGGTTTTTTTCGTGAGAGGCCATCTGCCACTCAAGGACGACCACACCCCGATCTCAGGCTTCTTTGAAATCCTCGTTTTTACGAAGAAAAAAAAAAAAAAGATCGGAGGGGAAGTAGATACAATGTGGTGGTAGCCTGCACTTGCCTTGATATACGAGGTTACTCCCCACAACCTCCAACAAGCCGTCTTCCTGAACATTTACTTTACGTACTTAACCCCCTCGATCTGCACTCAAAGTAAAAATACTTCTACGCAGTTAATGGCTCGGTAATTTTTAAATGAGGGTAATCCACGTACGAGTTTTAATGGACAGTTTGCTTTAAACACAGGTCTCTTCGTAAGTTTCCACTCGATCACTTAAAGATTATACTGGTCATCAAATCTTTTATCGAGTTATGTGTGTATAATAATCAACTCTACAGTCTTTGTGTGCCACTAACAGATTTCAATCGTCTTTTCAGAATTGGATTATGTGGTTTTGATAATCCAATGCGAGACCCTAAAACTGAAGAGCTCAAGAAGCACATTGGTCATGTGAGTACATTTTACGTATTTTTTTCTTCATTTTCTTGACTCATTAATGCTGGTAACTAAGGGTTTTAAGTGTAAGGCAGTATTTTATAAACTCTTTACGGTCGAACCACTGCCTGATACATCTTGGTGTGTTTCGTACAAAAAACCTGAATCGGCTCAGATATGAGTGAGTTTGTGTTCAATTGGACGTTTTGATTCTGCCGAGACGGCCTTTAGGGATCCAAAGACAAACCATCAATGGCTGCTCCTACTTTCGACGACTTTTGTTTCATCTCCTGTTGTTTTGTAGTCGAGCTCGGAGTCAACGCTTCCTTCTCAGCTGGCCTAACATATTAACTTCCCAACGGTCATATCCCGTTAAACAAATCATTTTCGTTTCAACATCTTTACATTTCCACGCACCCGAGCCAGAAATACGCCATTTTAGAGTACGTTCTGTGTGTGATAATACAAAAATAATTTTTATTTTGTTTCCAAAACTCCAGCAAAGATTTTGATTAAATTTTTGTATGGAAAGTTCCAAAATGTATAATCATACTTTAAAAAGTCCATCCATGAGAAAATGGCGAGAGCAGCACAATAAATTATAAATTATATTAAAATATATATATATTATATTATAAAATAAATTATCATACAATTGGAAGAGAACCTATCTTAGCGCCGTTTTTAAAATAAATCTTGCTCACACGATACGTGCGATAGCCCATTACACCATCTAAACGGTAGAAGTTTATATTATCCATACGTCCATTTTTCATGTGAGGCCTTAGATAAGTAGCAGCGGCCTCATAAATAATGGCACTTAACCAGTTTCAACGTAGAACTTTGTTTTCAAGTTAATATGATTAGAGAAATTAGGTTGGATTGGAGGCTAGAATGTACGTGTGGTCGAGGAAAGTTGTGTGCTGCGTTGCACTAGTCCACGGCCTGCGCGTAGGGGATCATCAAGTCATCGTGGAGCCCTGCGATTGACATCCCCATCCCATCTGTTGAACTGTATCCAAGTAACGATTCAAAATTAACGTAACGCTCCGTTTCGTGACGCTTTTCGAATTTATGATCCAGAGTAAAGACGTAACAATGGCAAAAGTAGTTCTAACAATGGCTTCGAATTTAGTAGTTTGTTTTGTGAATTCATTTTTTACCCTCTCTCCTGCCGGAGAAACTATTGTATACGAGCAGTTCGTAGTCAACTGAAGAGCAAAACACGACGAGCAAACTTGTTAACATGTTTATGATTTTGATTGATTATTTCTCTCACTAATTTCATTAAGAGACTCATTTCTCGTTGCAAATTGTTTCTAACTAACGTAACTTACTGATAATATGCTGCATTGTATATTGTGATGCAACCAATAAAACAAGCTAAGATCAAACTTAGTATAGCTAACATCTGTAAAAAAAGTATAGGCCATCGAGCTCATTTTACACCACCAATTTTAAATTTTCATATAAACAAGAATACCAGAGCCGGAATACAATTTATTCCTCCGTATCACTGTCATTAGTTCAAAAATATAAAGATGTTTGGATGTGTGATAGTTGTGTACAATTTTGGGAAATGAATAAATTCAATAACTTAGAAATCAAAGTCGGCAGTACGTTGGAATATTTGTTGGGTTTGTAATAGCTAATAAAAGCTGATTCTCTTCAGTTCTCTCAATAACATTAAAAAATTCACGTTATTATTATACACAGTTCTTGTTTTTATAACGCTAAAATAGATTTTATTGGCTACTTGTTTATTCGTCTGCCTAAGCTTGGAAAGCGAAACAAAGCACCACACTTTTATTTAGTTTGTCTCTTTAAATTCCATAATCTCAATAAATAACGAGTTTAAATTCGAATGTGTTAAAAATTCTTCATTTTGCGCATCATGCAGCCGCCTACGTTGTGTACATAGCCCTACCCTTATCTACGAACACGCTCGCAATAAATCCGCCACTTTCAGCTCACGTCTGACGAATTCAGTAGGCGTACGGGTTAGAATGCTTTCAATATGCGCACGGGTTTGTCTTCATGCTGTCCGTAGGGCGTCTCATCACGAGCAAAAATTCCATCTTTCTCGCCGGGATCAACTTGGATATGCGAATCTCGTTGGAGGCCCCGTATATCTGTTCCCGGAATATGATAATCATCTCGGAATAAACGGAATAATGCACACACGTTTTGTGCAGTTGCTTCGTGAAGTCCTTTTCTCGCCCTTATCTGTGACAGCTTTTCTCGGAACGGCGTTGCACTGAGGACGAGAGTTCGTTCACATTCGTGCCCCTCGGTCCGAGCGGGGTACTAACTGAGCTTCCCGGACATTCCCCTTGGCTGTAAAGCTACGTCCAAGCTTTGACAAATGGAGACGATTGACCTGAGTCAAATCAAAATTCGCTCCGTGAGTGGACGAGTCGATGGGAATCAAAGTTGAATCAATGGCGACCGAGCAAAAGTTGGTTCCATTAAAGTGAATCGACTGGTCAGCTCCCTGGACGTTCCCGTTGGCTGCAAAGCTTGGATTATTGCAACTACCGTGCGAGTTATGTGAAAACCATTGCCTATATTTTCTGGTGTTCTTCGGCATATTATCTCCGATCAACAGAAGGTGTGATCTACCCCACCCTACACACAGCCCTTTAAGATATTCAAAAGACGATAACAATAAGCCGTCGGCTAACGTAATACTTCGTAAATTAACTTGACAGAACAATTCGCCAACGCAATTAGAGCGAATATTCAAATCTACAGCCCTTCCCATGAATGACCCTGTATTTTCTTCTAAATCGCTAGAACTGACTATAAGTACTCACACAGTAACTTTGCACTCATTTCAGTTTTTACAGTGTAGTGACGGGTCACTTAAATAAAATTTCATTTGTTTAAAAAAAAGTTGATTCCTTAAAACCATTTTCAAAGCCAGCGCTTTCATATTGGTATTCAATGTTCGTTCCATGTTTTCAATTCAATTGTGGTCCACTTGAAGCCACTTCATGAGAAAGAGCACAAAAAATCGAAGAAATAATCCTTCAAGGTCTCGATGGTCCGAAGGCGTGACTGACAAACGAGATGTCACTACTCGTTTCGATTCGGTTCGCGGGTTTTATCTTTGATAGGTGTGGACGGGCTTAATCAGAGACAAAGGGTTCAGAAACAACGTCCCTCGTTGCACTTGGCCTTCTATACCTTCCCTAATTTGATCTCCGGTTTTCGCTCGGCCACGTCCTTATGCTTTACCCTTAGAATTCTTTTATCTTTTAATCCGAGTCTCCCTCTTTTTGCCATGCCTTTTGTGAGAAAAGTTTAACTTGGTCCGCTCGAAACTCCCAAAAGTGTCCATCCTGTTTATTCCTTCGAGAAACGGCGAAGAAATTATTCAGTGTTTTTACATCGGCATTAGTTTTATGCAGCAAACACAAGTAACATGTTGCATTTAAATATGTGCCCACTCTAAACCTAAATGTTGGATATTTCAGGGAGTGAAGGTGAAGATGGACGATCAAGGGAATATCCTTGTCAAACGCGTTTCTAAATGTAACGTGTACGTCAAAAGTACCAGCAACGGAGAGGAGACCAGCATTGGAGCGGACGTACTTAAACTTCCCAACTGCGCTCTTGAACCCGACAAGCCTGTTAAGGTACGTTTATTTTGAAAAATGACTTAAATTACGTTGCACGTTCAGAATTAGACGATGAAGATGTTGGTTTAAACGAAGGGGCACTTTTTTGGGACACGACCGCACAAACTGAGGAAGTAGAATGAATGGCACACACCAATCTGGTGAGGTTAGGGCCATGAGGCCTCAGTTTCTACTTTCATACATTTCTGCCAGTGGAACGCCTTTGCAACGTCCAGTTCACAGGCTCTGCGCTATGTCACTTTCCGAAGGAGAGGATTACTCTGGTACACCTAAAATGTATCACATAAACAACAAATAAAGACTTGTGACTAAATTTTACGCCGTTGAATACGCTAAATACTTTTTACTTTCCTTTGCTCTACGAAATAGAAAAGAAGTTAGAGTTCTCTTCAGATCTTTACACCAATTTTTTTTAATCTACCAAATTTGTGTACGGACCTTTGTAACTAATCCAATTCCATGAAATTCTCATCAATGGGAAAATGACACATCTTCACCATAAAATACCTAAAATTTCGATGAAAATTAATTTTAACTTATTTTTTCCTTAGTACAGTGTTTGCTCAATGATGTACCGACTGACTCCTATTAAGGCACCCTCGCGATCGTAGTCTAGTGGTTAAAGACGATGGTTCATAATCCCGACGAAAGTTGGGGAAATGGATAAGAGTGGAGCTCCTCGCAATCGCTGTAATTTTTGCGTGAGTCAGTGGATCCCCAAACATCTCCAAACCCCCCTCGTAACTCCAACACGCTTCTTCTCTCCAAGAAACAAAAGGAGAGGGCTAGAGAGAAAAATAAAAAAATTAAGAGAGAAATAATGACACAAATAAATTGGGATGGGCGAAGTACTGTCCAGCCACCTCACGACCACCACAGTGCCCGCAGGGCAAGCACATTTTCCAGCTTGTTCAGACCATGCCCAGGGTAAGAATTGGATTGCTCCGTTCTACCTACCTTACCCTGCGGAGGCAGCCACCTATTGTGGCCCTAACCCATAATTCACCGGCGCCAGGCCGCGGGCTGTGCATTACCGCAGTACCATGTTTGGTTCAAACAACCCTTAAGACCAGAATGGTCGCTGACCAGCCCACCTTTCGACGGCACTTACTGCTTTTCCTCATCCTAGAATAAGGATGAATTTGCACTTTCTGCCCTTCCTAAGTTTCTGATGGAGTCTAGTAAGCCGCGGCAGAGGTTCCCCAAAGCCTCCACCCACTACTCAGGGGCTCACTGGTCCCTGTCCCCAGGTAGCTCAATAATGATCATGGCACATGTAAAAGCAGCACAATAAATTTTGGAATCTTCAGCGCCACTAGTTGTTATACGTTGAACGTTGGTATAAACTCAATGAAAAGCAGATTTGATTAATTGCTCGAGTGAAGATAATCACTGAATGCACGTGGGGCCCAGTAAAGTTGTGTGATGCGTCGCTTCAGATATTTTTTAAATTTTCTTTAGCCCCCTTAGTTATGAAATCGTCTGAAAAACAGTAGTTCGCATTTTTTCAGATATTGTCGTTTTTTAAGGCTTTCTAGGTCCGAAAAACACCAATTTGAGAAAATGATCTGTGTGAACCCGGTTGAGAGAAAATGGCTGAACCAAATCGACTCAAATCTGTCAAAATACCGCCATGAACATTTTTTGTATGGACAGTTCCAAACAACAACATGATAAAATTCTTATTCGTGGGAACATTAAGGGATCAGGCAACATAAATTATCAAAAAGATCGATGACAATCGATTTTCACGATCGGTTTTTCCTTATAAACTCTTCTTATATAATTGTAAACATGTAGTTTACAATTACAAAAATTACCATAGTAGTAACACACTATTTAAAACTCAAATGAATTTACTGTAGTGCCTCAAGTGCGAAATGCGTTGTTGAGGCGTTGGCGACTTAGTACATAGAAAATGTTATTTTCAAACTACCTTTTTCCAGCTACGTCCTTACGCTAACACAAGCTTGGTTGGTGGTTTGCAAGGATGTAGCACAAACACTTTAATAGAACTAGCAAAGCGGCCGTTTTTCAGTTTCGTACAAAAGTACTGAAATAAATCCGCATTCAAGCAGTTCCATTGGTTGCTTCTCAAGCGAAGAGCCTAATCCACGGAACCCGTGACTTGTGATTGGCCGTGTCAATGCTTTTCGCGGTTACATACAATAATATTGTATGCTAATTCAGGATCAGTAAAAGAAAGGATGAGGAGCGGCAGATTGATTTTTGTTAATTCTATTCACGAATGGCTGCCATAATTCAAACGCGCGTGATTGATGCTTCGTGCAAATTAGTTACGCTTTTGAGTGCTGATAAATGATCGTGCGAATGTCTCTGGCGGAGAAAAGCGGGCTATTTGTCGACTCGTTTGAAATTATATCAACGTTTTTTGTCTGAACCGATTTGAATAATAAATTGGGCTGAAGGCCGACTTATTGCTCGGGCGGCCGCCTGTTCTTTGAAATGTGTCGACCTATCAATCAATTAATTTAATTTTTATCGAGATTTAATTAACATTCTTCTCTTTGACATCTTCGCGCAATTCAACAAGTTGAACGACTTTTGATCCGCAATTCATCGACAAGTTGGGCTACTTTTGATACGCTGAAACATTTATATTAAATACATTTTCTTTTGAAACTGAAAAAAAACTCTGTGCGGCTCGACTCATAAAATTCCTCAGCCCCACGTGCACTCCTGTGTTTCATCACTCCTGTAACTAATTAAGTCTGTTTTCGATCCAGTTTATACGAACTTGGTTGAACGTTGCTCAACGTTCGACGTAGAAACTGCTGGCGCTTGAGGTTCCGGATTTTATTGCGTTTTTCCTACTTATCCAATGACAATCATTAAGTAATTACTGTATGGGTGATTCATGAGACAATCCACCTGATGTTTCCAAGAAAGATAGCTTTCACTGTGTTTCGGAATTATCGAAACATAATATAAACTCTGAAAAATAATAGTAAGTGAAACGGTTGTTCAAGGAATTTCTAGGGTTGCTCCTAAATCCTCGTACATAGTTGCAAACTCACATCGTATAGGTAGCTTATTGGACTACTCGCCGATCTTTTTTAAATTGATAGTAGCTTACGATTTATGAGCTGATTTATTTTTGATAATTGAAGGTTCTTCATGAGTCATTTTCCCTCAAATGAGAATTGCTATGCCTTTTAAGCTGATACTGTAATCAACATTGTTAGAGCTCTTTTTGGGGACCCTCGGTGATGTGCAGGCTGAATATGGAAGCTAGCAAATTGTTCACATACACACAAACTGTTATCTCAAATAGTGTTTTTCAGAGCCCTAGAAACGTAAATATCAGGAGATAACTTTCCTTCTTACTTCGTAGAGCTAAGGAAAGTAAACATTATTCCGACTTTCGTGCGGAGATTATCAAAGTTGCGCTAATCGTTTTCAAAGAAAGGCGCTACAGGACTGATTGAGGACCAGTGATTGGGTAGGTGGGTGGAGAGTGACACTAGAGCTGTGAAAATTCTTGTCTAGCCAGGTGTTTTTCATCTAAACCGCGGTCAACGGCAGTAGTTTGTCTCTGGGGATGACGAAGCTGAGCGTTAATTTCACCTGAAATGGCAAAGACGTCCCGAGATCCAATCTTTTTCAAATCTACATAATTCCCCATGTAAAACGGTAAAATGCGCTTAGTTGCAGATCAAGATGAAGATTAACAGGTATTGTCGGAGTTAATGTTAGACGGTTGAACCGTTTGCTCTTGCCCTCAGAGGGGACAAGACCGGCACATCATTAATGAGAAACACTCGCGCCCCTCAACGCTAACGGGGAAGTGTTTTCTTAGGTTTCGGCGAAACGAAGAAACGTTCAACAATAAGAGGCCGCAGAAAGCCGTGGGTTGGTTGGAAAGATTGGAAGGAAGGATGCTGGGGCCGCAGAGATTTATAGTGGTTGTTGGTGTGATAAGGAACAGCGAGACTCGACTGGTGTCTTTCTTCGCCCACGCCAGGGCATTCACGTCATAAGATGCAGAAACCCATACTGAATCATTTTCAACTACGACATAAACGCTACTTGGCCATGCCGAGTTTTTAAGTTTAGTTCATCCACTTGGACGAGGCTAATGAGTGAATTGTAGGAATAGGCCCTTGAACACAATACGAGTACTAATATGATTGCAAGTAACTTCCACTTTAACTTACATACAAATATTTACACCGTTCAGTTCAGATAAGTCTACCACCTTGGTAACATCATTAAGCGCCATTTTCAAATATATGTAAATTAATATCGTTAATAAAAAAAATTGTTATAAGTCGTCAAGGCATTTCTGCGTCGAAAATACAAATATAGAAATAATAAGGAAAAATGTAGGTATAGGTTGCTAGAAAACACTGTAAGTTGATCAAACCCAGTTACGCTGCAAATTAACAACATTATTTTCGACGTATTTTGATTTTGATATCTACTCAATAGACTGACCGAGAAACATTTATTGAGAACAATGATATTAATTATTTAAAGACAGACGAAAATTGTTAAAGCCCCTTTGCCAAAAAGTGTAAAAACCTTATTTTTGCTTTTTAGGCCAATGTCTCCATTCACCGAATTTTCATGGAGATATTTATGGAGAAGACAAGTTGGGAGCTAGTAGAATATAATGTGAAAGCCTAATCAAAACAGTTACAGCCGTTCTCGAATAAAATGCTAAACCCCCCAGTATTGGGTACATTTTTGTTCCCCACCCCTCTTTTCCATCCATTGAAATCACCCACAACCTTATTTTCGCGTACACAAAAAATCACGAACAACCAGCTTCACCAGTTTTTCCGTTCTCCCTACTACTGACGCGTACGGACCACGAGCCGAAATGAGGTTTTTTGGATTCAGTTGTCCTCAAAACGTGAAGATCTGAAGACATCCTCCCGTGGTCCAGCCTATACGAGTACCGATTTCCTTCAAATTCCGCTGATCCGTCGCGTCACTCGCAATACGTATATTTACACATAACCCTCGAAATTCCCTTTCCCATTAGATCGTGTTTTCAATCTCTACTGTAGGCAAAATCCATAAGTCTGACAACACTGTGGTTGCGCCACCAACTGTCCGCAAGGTCGGTGTATAGCCGTAATAAATAATGAAGGGGTAACGAACCGAAGAAATGAAGATGTCATCCCCGACGACGCCCAAAGGTCGTGATTCGGATGAATGGAGGCAGAAAAGCATTATCTAAACCTTTGTTCGAGGTAATTACACCCCTTTGACAATAACCGATTTTCCCGTATAAGCCAATTTCGACACCTTCTAATGGCTCGTCGCAGTAACAGTTTACCGTGACCGGTTGAGGGCTGCGCTTATAAGTTTTGCCGTTACAGTCGTGATGGACCTTCGGAAACCCGCGATTGTCTCATTGTAGGTGTTCGGCCTAAAACGGGCGTGGTTTTGTCGACTGACACACATTCATCGCGATCTACTTCTCAGCGTTGATGTCGAGCTAAACGTTAGCTAATAACCTGGCGATTGCATCAGACGAACGTAGAAATTTGTCACTATCGACGGCGATTCTTCGAGAGATTCCTCACAAGCCTGTTGCACAGCTTCAGTCATCTCTCTAACCCCTCGTCTCAATATTCGGCACGCACGGCCTCCTATGAATACTGAATCGATCCAATTAGCATCTCATATAAGAAGCCACAGGGCTATTCATTATCGAGAATGAACTCTCATTTTTGCTGCAATGTCCCTTTCACCATCTCTTCGAGTTCTTCTTAACACTCTGCGCTCAACGGAGCTTTTCGAATGGTAAATCATGCAAAGATCGTTGTTTAGTAACAGCGATTCGATTATGAGGCTATTGTATGCGCGATCAGACTACCCTTGATGGGGCACCTGAAATGCCAAGCCTTATATTGTCTACTGTAACAGCAAATCTTACCTGCGTCTATTGCTACTTGGAGAAAGCAGAAAACAGAAGGCGAACGGTAAAAAAAAGAGCTTCGAGTCGTCTTGAATCATTCAACAGTTCGCGAAGAAATGAATATAGGAAGAAAACGCGTCAACAGAGCTTGCTGGCATTGCAGAGCACTCAATGGAAATTAAATGGTCAGACCTTCAGCGAATTTTCATAGAAAATCAAAAAGTATCATTTCTGCAAAAATATTTGATGCGATGCATCTACATTCATGGCTCAATACATTTGAACTTCGAATTGAATATGGCTCAATACATTTGAACTTCGTCTAACAACTTTGCATAGAAAGCCAACCCTTACGGGTTTGGAATTAATGGAGGAGCTGCTACTTATGCCGGAATTAGCGGGTTTTATAAGGAAAGACGCTTCTTCGAAACTTTTGATAATGTGAATGTTATGTCACTGTCGTGTTATTGGGAGATGTCCAATATAAGAAATGTTATAATAATTGTTACAGTCGTTTTTGAGAAAATAAATATTTGGTTATGATCACTATGATGGTTATAATTAGTTTTAAACCGATTTTGGTCGTACCATAGTGATGTGCAGGCGACGTATGAGCATACAGGTAGTTTTCTCTTAATCGCGTTTGCATACTCAGAGACCGTTTTCTCAAACAGACTTTCGTTCAATCAAGAATCCGTCGAAATGAATAGCACAAATATCTGGTGCGTAGCAACACACAACTTTCCGCCACCCCCGTAATTTCGAACACCACCTACATTGGCGGGCGCTATATCTTCGTTCAACGCATTTTTACAGGAACATTTATGTAGAACAAAATGTACGTACTAGTTAGCTGAGAGTACTCCGTAAGTTTGATCGAAATCGTTAGAGCCGTTTTTGAGAAAATTGGAAAACCAATAAATTAATATTCGAAAAATCTCCTTTTCTGAGTTAACTTGGCTTATATCTCCGTTCAACATATCAATACAGAAATAATTACGGAGAACGAAATATGGGTATGGGTAACTAAAAGACACTCCATTAGGATTTATCAAATCTGGTGAAAAATTTACCCTGGATTTTACGGAAATGTTAGAAAAAACGTTATTTTTGACACATTTTGATTTTTATCTCTGTTCAATGGACTGTCAGAGGAACATTTATTGGAAAGAATATGTAGGTATTAACTATTTGGATACATCTTGAAAGTTTGGTGATAACTGTTGAAGCCGTTTTGCCAAAAAGCGTAAAAAAGCTATTTTTTCTTCATGGGCCTATTTCTCCGTTCACCGTATTTTCATGGAGATATGTATAGAGAAGAAAAGTGAGGTATTGATTAGTAGAAGATAATTTGAAAGTTGAATCAAAATCATTAGAGCCGTTTTCGAGAAAAATGCGAAAAACCCTAGTTTTTGGTACATTTTCGTCCCCCACCCCCCTTCCCATCGGCCGAAATCGTCCATAACCTTATTTTGGTGTCTATAAAAAATAACGAACAAAACAAAAAAAGAACCAGCTCAATCGGATCAGCCGTTCTCGCAATTCGCCGTTCGCAAATCGAACTACAGACACACACACACACACATACACACGGACCACGCGCCGAAATTAGGTTTTTTAGACTCAGTAGGGTCTGAAACGTAAAGATCTGAAGAAAACCCAATTTTTTTTTTGGGCCGATTACTATACTTTCCTTCCCTTCGGGTAGCGGAAAGTAAAAAAAAGATCTGAAGAAAATTCAAGCTTGTTTCCGCTGATTACATAACTTTCCATCCTACTCCGTTGAACTCATAATGTAACGAGTGGACAACCTTTCGGTTATGCACCATATAAGGCGTGGAGTATCACTACAACAAAGGAAGAAGCAATAATTTCAGTTAGCCCTGGGCATTCACTGGTAGAAATCCCGCAGGCATCCATTTTCATATTTATTGCTACGCTTTCGAATCAAATACAGAAATAAGAGTTGAATATAATTAGATTAAGCCAGAAATACGTTTGTTATATCGTCAATTGACTTCTGTATCAATGTAAATTCTCCTTTCTATGGCAGTCGTCGTGTATTCGTCAGCACGCGATCGTATATCTGTCGAAACGAGTGGCGGTTTTACCGTTCGTGAATTGTCATTATCTACATTTATTCCTCTGCGATCCTTCCAGCTCTTGCTCCTCGGTAACGTGAAGCGCCGAAGTAATCCTAATTTGCTTTCCATCGTTACGACTTAGTTCAACGCACGCGCGTCTGCCTTCGAAGGGTCTTCTATTATTATTTTCTGATCGGACGTTCACAAAACAACGGATTGTGTCAAATCACCTGAAATAATAACCACTCGCCTTCGATAAAATAGCGGGCTTTAGACTAACGCTTCAAGTTAAATCTAATGACCCCGTCACAGCGGGGAGCTGTAAAAGGGCAACTTCGAGGACCAATAAAATATAAATTACCTCCACTGGGCTTCCCATTCCTTCACGCATCGTGCATATATTTCCCCTGGCGTATTTATTATTTACGACCACATCCGAAACTGCTACCGATTGACCACAGAAAGGTCCGAAGGTATTCGTAAAGCATTGAGCTAATTGTTCAGGCTGATGCATTGACCACAACACGGTAAAACAGGACATAGGCACAACCAACAGAAAAATCAATAAACGTCTAAGGTTTAGTTCCCGTTGGCTTTTAACCGAATGAAAACACGCTGAGACTGAGACTGATGATGATAGCTGACAAAGATCGGGCAGGCTTGGCCAATCTTAGGAAAGAATAACGGGAAACAAGAGTCAAACCGATGCGAACACAAGAGTCACTGCCACTAAACGGCCGTAGCGTTTATCTTGCAAGAGTAACCAATCTTTGGAAGATGTCAGTGTCCTCATGGTAACTTCAGAGTCCACTAACCATACGGCACCTCATGCCTCATTTCTGATTGGTACTCCCAGAATCAAAAACGTGTAACTGAAGGTATAGTTGGTCAAACGTAGCAGTACAGTGATTATTATCTACAAATTCTTGAGAGCAATGTGTCTCCACAATCAGTACCCTCTTGCCAACCGGCAGCCGCTCCCTGCTCGATGCTCTGCTCATCCTCGATACCCCAATCAGTCCCTTCCGAAGACCAAGCCGTCTCTCCGCCTATTAAAGGTAATCTGAACTGGGTTCCCGAACGTCAAAATCCTCCTAAGCTCCAACAGTTCGCGTTGTGCAACGGCCTTTTGACGTTCTCAGGTTGCTCAATCCTGCCCTATTGTTCGGATGCAAATCTTTTTCGAGGCCTCCGTTGGACGAGTAGGCGTTTTTCATTCCGAGCCACTCCGTATTTAATTGACGTTTAATTGTTTTGAAAGCTGACGACAATGATCTCGAGCAGAGTTTGCGTGTCATCCGAGAGTAGTCACCCACGCTATTCCACGTGCCACCAATTAACGAAATGGTTATGTATGCGCCAGTTTTATAACATCACGTGGTTTTCCTAACCACCAATTTAATTCAATGATACGGTGTCTGGCGGTGATGTATATTCGTTCAAAAAATTTTATGAGGAGCGAAATGTAGTATATTGCTTGCTAAAGCTACCTTGAGAGAGTAATCAACTTGTTTGAAGAATCGATAGTTTCGTTGGGTGATTCACGATTCTGAATTATTTTCTTCTCCCTGGTCCGCTATAGTCTAGCTGAACGCCAAAATGAACGGGATGCAGGTAGTTATATTACTTTATCCAACGCCCATCCGACATCGCGCCATTTCGAATGTCTTCAATTTCGTCATCGGCGGAAGAAATTAAGACTTGTGCGACAGAAGGTGCCAGGAAAAAGTTTCCTCGTGGCGGAAATTACACCACACGCCCACCCACTAACAGATCGTGGATCCCATCACTCTTAAACTTGCAAGTCCTTCGCCCATTGTTTTTCTTCGTAACCTCGGCAGAACCACGTCCCATCAATTTTTCAAAAGGCTAGTCGTATGACATTGAGGCGCCTTGTTCGGATTGCGGATCTCCACTTTGGGTCTGATGCCGTCTCACATTTTTTTCTTTCGTCTGTCTGGAAGGAACTAGTCATTGGTTTAGTCGTTGGTAATTTGAGATGTAGCGAATTTTTAATGTAACGTTGTAAAAATATATTTCTAAGTTACTCTTACAAATGTCGCTACTACATCTTTCTACAAACTTAGGCTAAATTATTGTTGTTAATGTGCTTGATCACATCATGAATTAAACGACAGAGCATGAGTCAGAATAAGATGCGTGGTCAATGATGAACCGCACACGAAACTCAAAGTTATAAGAGCCACTCCCAACTCAAATATGAAATGGTGCAAGAAGTTGATGAACTGAGCAAACCACGGCACATCATGAAACTGAGAAGTAGGCAACTAAATAGAAAACATATGGTGCGGAGCATCACACAGCTGCTTTCCGAGAAAAAATACGATAAACTACCTACGGGGATTCCCCTTATTTTTGGCAAATCGACGAACCCCCCGAACTTTCAAAACCGCTTCGAATGATTATTGGCCGAGCCCCAATAAACATATCCGTCTAAATGACGAAAGATATCTTTTATTGCCATAATGATCGTTCCTGAACCCCGTAGGAGAGTTATATCAGTCGTCACACAACTAACTTTCTAATTAAATTACACGAGTCTTCAAAAAAATAAACAAGATTTGAAAAGCTGTCCAAAAAGCTGGTTATTCGACTGTCCTGTCGCACAACGCGTTTCGTGAAAACCAAACTCAGAATGGCGCTGATTTCTTCCCCTTCTCCGATGTTCCTTTTCGGAGTTAGTGCCGAAATAAACCAAACCTGAGGCCATTACACATTTCTCAAAAACATCTCAAAGTGCACTGTTTTTCCCTGTGTTGTCCTGGCTTATTTGAGGAGTTCTACCCTGGCAAATACACCATCCTCCCTTCCTGTTAAATTGTCTCTCTTAATTGTTTGGCCCATAGTCTTAATTGATGATTAGGAATCTCTTGAACAGTTTAACTTATCAGAGGGAATCTTCGAATTTAACAAATATTTCTTTCTCTCTCTCTCTCTCTCCCTCACTCTACGTTTCAAATATTCAAATAATTCCATATCAATTTATATTAATTCCAGTTTTCCAGCATAACTGATTAACGAACTCTGGGTGGGGAATAAAAAGAACTATTTATCTGTTAACTATGAACCCCCTAGTTCACTTATGGAATTATTGAGCGCAGTGGCCGACATGCTCACAAACTCTAAAATCCAATGCTAAATTAAATTAAATATTTTCAATTATCACTTGATTTTCACTTGCGTGTTAAGTATTGGCGGATACACTAGCTGGCTGCTTACCACGCCACTTACTCATTGCGGAATTATTAATTCTAACGACTTATAAATATTTTGTCTGTCGCCAGCTTTTCGACATGAAGAAATTTCAAGCCAACGTTTCTCGCGAATTGAGACGCGCTTACCCGGATCGAAGACGTCTCGAGTGCCAGTGCCTGAGCGCCCTCGCTTTCGTCAAAACTGATCAAGATCTTCTCGAATGCCCGATTTGGGTCCTCATCATCAACGTCGTCGCTATGGACATGCTCAAATCCAAACTTCCTCCAGGCAAGTCTCATTCATGTGAAAGTCGTATTTTTACGTCCATTAGCACTACCAAGTAACAACGAAAGTTTTGCAATCGACTGAAACAAAATGTTTCCTTCGGATCTTCACTTTATCAGTGCAAGAAAAAGGTTTGTCAAAATGGACTGTTTGCGTGTGTCTGAACGGTTGAACCGAATTCGAAACCGAATCAACTGAAATTTGAATAACCAACTGGGACCCCAAAGTAAGGTTATGAGCAAAACCGATCGAAAAATAACTGTAGTTTGATGAGACGTCAAAACAGTCGATTATCAAAACTTTCGAAAAAAATCAATCTTAGCGCAGTTTTTGTCTCCTAAATCTCTCAAACTGAGAACTAAAAACTAATTTTTTAATGGCCTCGTTATGTATGTTGGCTTGCTAAGTATTGCAAAACACGAAAATATAATTGTTCTGTCAACATATATGAAAAGCCTCGTGTAGCTTTTCCTTATAAATCTAACTCATATGATACTAGTATTCTTGAAAAATCAGGGTACTAGTCCAATAAACTACCAATACGACGAAAGTTCAATAATGTCGTCATTAAATAGTCAAGAGCAACCACAGAAATTACGGAATTCTGACGAATGGTGTTTTTGTTTAGTTGTTCAGCCTGGAGATCAACGCAGCACACAATAGTGAGGAGTTTCGAGAATGTCGGCTCAAAACTAATTATAGTTATCGTGCGACCAAAACACCAAAACATTTTTACTTTCCTTGGCTCTACGAGGTTGAAAGGAAAGTTATGTAATCGTTTGAAAAAAAAAAAATTGGAATCCTCTTCAGATGTTTACATTTCAGACCCTACTGAGTCAGAAAAACGTCATTTGGGAAAATGGTCTGTGCGTCTGTGAGCGCGATTGAAAGTAAATGGATAATCAGCTCAAACTTTATATCTAGCGCGGTGACCAGCGTGAGACGCCAAAATAAGGATGTGGGCAAAATCTGCCCAAAACTAACTATAGTTATCATAGTGATCAACACACCAAATATTTTTTTTCTCAAAAACGGTTCTAATGATTTTGATTACATTTCTTGTATGAACCATGCGAAAATTACAAGGGCAGCACAGTAAATTACCAAACATTTCGACGATCGATTTTAGCGCAGTTTTTCTCCCTTATATAAACACCGGTAAAATGTCACTAGAATCTTCAACAAATTGACTCGCCAGAATTGTTTTTGTGGTCAAATTAACATTGTAGAGCCCGAACGGGTTGGTTTATCGAGGAAAACTAGTGGAGTTATTGAAACAACTTGGTGGTAGCTCAAGTAGCCGATTTGAAACAGTAGGTCGGATCATAATAATAGCTTGACAATGGTTCCTAGGCAGGTAAGTCGGCGTTATAATAATGACTAGGGTCGACAATAGAGCCTTCACCCCCTTCAAACTTTTATCCTCTTGTAGTGGCTACCAATCAATCTTCACCCATTGACACAGTATTACAATTTTCCTTTCAATAACCCCCCCCCCCTATCACCCCCTCACTAATACCCAAAACCTTCTTTTTTTCCGAAGGCGTCTCTCATCACCCAGACACTTTCAGTCATATTCTGTTCATCAAGTACCACCTACCTTCGCCCAACTTCTATCCTCTTCATCGCTCCCCTTTTGTTTGCGTCTTGTGTCCTCTCGACATATTGTTCCTGAGCGGCTTTTTGAAAAGACCAACGTTTGGAGGACACTCGAGGACGAGGAGGAAGGATTTTTAGGTTCGCTTAGGAGTTGAGACGATCGTGACGAGAAATTAACTGCCCATATTACTTTCCTTAGCTCCATGAACTAGGAAGGAAATTTATGTAATTGGCGGACAATTTTTGTTTGAGTTTTCTTTAGATCTTCACATTTCAATCTTCCAAGTCGATTAAGACACCATTTAAGAAAAAGGACTGTAAACACGATGAGCAGAACCAAATCAACTCGAACTTATGACAAAATTTAGTTAGTGATTTTTTTTTCGTCCAGACAAGTAGCAAATGCCAGCAAAACTTCTTTGGGAGAAACAAAGAATATGGACCGACCACTTGATAACGCTACGACTGCATGTATCGAAATCAATCCGTTGGTTATCTCATATTTATTTCATATGCCCATTCTTAATTTCATTGAATTAACTCCTTTTCATAGTCTTTGTACATTTAAAATAATTATATAACGGGGTATTACATAATGAACATTAAGTAATTGGCATAATCGTACAGCTGTCGTTATTTCTAATTTCAAACATGGCGAGTCAAGCCTACGATGTCGGGCATATCGATAACCTGACCTCGGTCGTGATATATCGATATATTGCCTTATCAAAGGGAGCGGTCCCTATTCTTTGCTTTTAGCACTTCTTTTACTAAAAACAATTTAACCACTTTTTGTCGCGACTTATCAAGCCACAACAATTATTTTCTAAGAGAAAGAAATAGTAGATTGACGTGAGTTAGGAAATCTTCACGTTTCAAAGGCCATTTGAGTCTGTGTACACGATCGAGAGTGAACGGCTAAATCACATTGGCTCAAATCGTTGGTCAGTCTGCAGAAATGAGATGATGAGCAAAATCGGCTCAGATCTAACCATAGTGGTCATAATGATCGAACCAACAGTTTTTTCCCCAATAATGGGTGTTATGCTTTTGATTAGATTTTGTGTGTACTCAACCACAAACAACTGGACGATAGTTTACTATTGCCATCGGTAGGAAAATTAGCTCGTGGAAGTCCCAACAAATTATCAAAAATGTCGCCGAACATCGAACTTAGTGCAGCAGCTTTTTCCTCGCAATTTCCACGCGTCCTCAAAAACACGAGTTAGTAGTGTAATTTACTATCTAGGCAATACCAATTTCATCGGGGTTCTAAAACAGTTCAGTACAACCATAAAAATCCCGGAATCCAAACCTCTGCCGTTTCGTCGATCAACCTTTTTCTTAGTGTTTTCCCTATAATACGGAAGCCGCCTTTCTTGAACAGTATAAGTTAGCCTGCTCACAATATTTATGTTGACAGTCTCTCAATATATACAGGGTCATAACTATAGGCAACCTAAAAAAAAAAGTCCTAAATTGGGAAATTACTCCCAGTTTCTGTAGTCTGTTATACTATTTTGTACCAGTTTAATACACATTGAGTGGAAAACGGGTTAATTACCTGATAAAGCGACAAAAATAGCTGAATGAACTAAATTATCTGTAAAAAAATACAAAAAAAGCCACAGTTATTACTTAACGGTTTATTGTTCTCTTGCACATCTAGATTGGGACCTATCCTATTCAATCCAACGTCGAAAAATATTAAGAATATAACATCGCTACATCAGCAGCCCAGAAAACGAAAAAGATGTCCTGGCCATCCAGATTCACGCAGTCTCACTCCTCCGTGACTCATCCCATCCGATTCAGCATCGAAAAATACTAGTAAACGGTTCGAAACATGACCTGACTGCAACGGAACTAGGAAAATTGACATTTTGTAGGCGACGCTAGGCAATTTGCACGACGTGACGAGTCGAACTGGCAGGTTCAATCCTTTTGCTATATTGTCGAGCGAAATCCTTCATCGGTTGCTTAATTCATCTCACCATATTTACTGGGATTTCTCTGTTTTCCGTCTAACCGCAGCCCTACACCTCCGAGGGCCGTTTTATTCGACCCAGCTCCCGAAAAATACCAAGAAAATGCCCGCCAAAATTTGGTTTTTAGCCATTTTTACTTTCCGCTACCCGAAGGGAAGGAAAGTATAGTAATCGGCCCAAAGAAAAAATTTGGGTTTTCTTCAGATCTTTACGTTTTGAGGCCTACTGAGTCTAAAAAACCTAATTTCGGCGCGTGGTCCGTGTGTACGTGTGAGTGTTCGATTTGCGGGAGAACGGCTGATCCGATTGAGCTGGTTCTTTTTTTGTTTTGTTCATTATTTTTTGTAGACACCAAAATAAGGTTATGGACGATTTCGGCCAATGGGAAGGGGGGTGGGGGGACGAAAATGTACCAAAAACTAGGGTTTTCGAAATTTTTCTCAAAAACGGCTGTAACGATTTTGATTAAACTTTCAAATTATCTCCTACTGATCAATATCTAACTTTCCTTCTCTATACATATCTCCATGAAAATACGGGGAACGGAGATATATGCCTATGAAACAAAAATAGGTTTTTTACACTTTTGGGCAAAACTGCTTCAACGATTATCACCAAACTTTCAAGATGTATCCAAATAGTTAATACCTACATATTGTTCTCAATAAATGTTCCTCTGACAGTCCATTGAACAGAGATAAAAATCAAAATGTGTCGAAAATAACGTTTTTTCAAACATTTCCGTAAATTCCAGGGTAACTTTTTCACCAGATGTGATAAATCCTAATGGAGTGTCTTTTAGTCACCCATACCCACATTTCGTTCTCTATAATTATTTCTGTATATATATGTTGAAGGGAGATATAAGCCAAATTAACTCAGAAAAGGAGATTTGTCGAATATTAATTTATCGGTATTCCAATTGTCTCAAAAACGTCTCTAACAATTTCGATCAAACTTACGGAGTACTCTCAGCTAACTAGTACGTATATTTTGTTCTCCATAAATGTTCCTGTAAAAATGCGTTGAACGAAGATATAGCGCCCGCCTATGTAGGTGGTGTTCGAAGTTACGGGGGTGGCGGAAAGTTGTGTGTTGCTACGCACCAGATATTTTACACCTTTTTTCCTCCTAACTATCATTAGTTTTGTCCGATAGTATTGCCGAGTAGATCACGTTAAATTGACATTGCAGATTCGAAATCAACATGCCTTGAAGCGTGAAGTGTCATATTTTGAGGCTGGGTTCTAAAACAATTTTTCTTAGTGTACTTGAGGCTAAGAAACGTGAATTGTGAACCTGGAATGTTGAGTTTCAAAATGAAACATGAGCAGAGGGGGAGGAATATCACGAGCTTACGAAGTTTTCGCTGTTTTCGACCGATTTGCATGATTTCGATTTGGTTTGCCATGTAGTGCGTATAGTACTATCATTTTACTATTTTTTGGATGTGCCTCTCATACAGCTACGAAGTTTATTAAATATCGTGCGCAAAAAGTGTTTCATCTTCGCTACCTGCGTGTACAATGGAATACTAAGTAATTGTATTGTAACATTCTGCACGTATCACCTTCAGCAAACGAACATCTGGAAAAGTAACACGCTCGCCAAAGTATAAACGGAATGAGGGGATGAAAAGACTGGTCTGAGCTTGTAAAGCTCTTTTAAATGGGCGCAGGCACGGCAGGAGTAACCTCAGACGCGTTTTCCAAAAGAGAACCGTAAAAACGTTCGCTCCGATAATAAGAAAAAGGGTGGAAATACCTATAAATAATTCGAGGTTGGTTTCGCAACAAAAGTTGCAGCAAGAAAAATGTTGCACGGTCCACTAACATCAGATGACAGTCCACAAATCACATCTTTGGTAAAAATAAACTTTTCTCTTTGACACAAAACAGATATCAAAATGAGACCAAGTCCAAACACTACTTCACTGTATCGTCCATCATTTTCATTAATATGTGTGTTTTTTCTAGTGACGAGAAGCGCCGTGGATATTCGCAACCGTCCTCGAATACCCGTTCCGGACGAAGACCCTTATTCAGTGGCCAGTACTGGAGGTGGAAGCTCAGGCAGCTCCGGAGGTAGCGTTCATCAAGGGCCATCCAGGAGAAGCGACAAACCACCAAAACTTCCGCCAAGAGACAACAATCACAATCCCTATCCTCACCACATTCCCAAGGTATGCCTTCGCACCGAACAATATTTTTGAAACGCTTAAACCAAAACACAATGTCCTAATGTCGCTAATTAAATTAAATTGCAAATCTCTCAACTTTATGGAAGAAATGTTTGGTATCTTCGCGCTTCATCCCACAAATTATATTTGCCACTCGGCAGGCGCCCCATTGTCCCCGTCTCATGCCGTTGGATTCATAACCATTTCGGAAACAATTATTTGAATGAATCACCCTCTTGCGTGGGGATGTTACGAGTCTCGCAACGGATAAATGCTTCCTCTCTCTTTTCATCTTCCTCGTTGGAGATTATTTCCTTCCAGAGCAACTTGAACCTTGAGAAATCGTTGATTCGAAAATGAATATTATAAAGTTAGCGGGTTCTTAGAGGCAAAACACAATAGGAAGGTGGAGCTTTAGCGACAGGGAATCGCTGTCAGTCACCTCTGCTTCCTACGATAGGCTCTTAATACGCTTTCGCTTTTATTTGACCTATATTTTGCAATACAAAACAAACAAACTTACATAACGATATCGTTAAACAATTCAAACATATTTTTAAACCATTTTCGCTCACACCTTAGCGTCCCGCGAATCGCGTTCACAAACATTCAGCTGCACGCTCGGTGATTTTCTCAACTGGTATTTTTTGAGAAAAAAACTAAAAACATGTAAAGTCTGTAGACTGTACGAGTGCAACATAACCTTAGAACAAGGATATTATTAAGAGGTACGAAGCGTATGTAATAAACTGGTAAAAACTTCCTTGTGGGTCTAACGTAACGTGTTGTTGTTCTTGAGAAAATCGTTAGACACATTCGAAGAATCTCATTTTCTGATTTAGTTCACGTCTCCGTTTCCCGGATTGTTAAAGAAACACGTATATAACTTTTGATACTGCAAGTTCGATCGATATCGTTTATATTACGAGTAAATATCCGTTTTCTCGGAAAGCGGAGAAAAACTCATTTTTACCACTAGAAGTTGGATCGAGGGAATTTTCAAATAGGAGAACGAGATGAATTATCATTACCACAAAGTCTAATAACATCTAAACCTGTTTTGGCGATAACTCCATCATTACAATAATCGAACAGCTGGATATCCAACACTGTGAAGACCTCTTATATACTTACGTGAAAGTTAGGTCTCATCCCACAGCGCTCACACATTGACCCTTGGAAAACACTGGTTGAACTCTCTGGAATGGCAGTTTGATAATTGCACTGAGGATGGTTTAATCGCCGAAACTAACTTATATTTTATTACACTTAGTGGAATTCTCATTTTTCTATTTGAAAATAACTTTTCCCAATCACTCCGCGAGTAATCTAAATCGTATTCGAGGGGATTTTGCTGATATATTGTTGGAAAACAATATATTAAGTAGAAGGTAAGGCTTGAGTATAAATTTAATCAAAAATTATTGGAAAGATCAGCGTTTTGGTTGCTACCAGCGGCTGCTACGCCCTAAGAAAAGTTATGGATCGACTGAAGATGTGTTTTTCAGCTTTTTTCAGATGTTTCGAAGGCTTCTGAGCTCCTCAAAAATGCCGCTTCAGGTCCGTGTGACGGTGAATGCAATTGTGCAACCTCCGGCTCAAATTTTATGTTTAGCCTGCAGCTCAGCAAGAAACGAATAAAATGAGTGTATGAACGGAATCGATTCAAAACTAAATAAATCATCACTAAAAACGGCCCTAATGAGTATTTTACATTTTTTGTATGGACAGTTCCAAATAACGTGACATTTTCGTTTTTTTCAACGAGGGCTGTTCAATTAATTGTCAAAACATCCCATCCCGCAAAAATATATTTTTGTGCAGTTTTTTCTTCATAAATCTCGCTTACCCTAGAGTTGTCAAAAAAATCAGAATGGTTGTCCAATGAGCTGCCTACACGATAGGGATTTCATAATATAGTCAGGAGCGACCTCAAACCGATTCCTGATTTCCAAAAAGTCGTTTTTGTAACGAAGGTGTGCCGTGAGGAGCAGCAGCGCAATAAATTCCTGAAATGTAGGCGCTACCAGTTTCCTCGGAGATCGTCGAGTTATGTTTTACAACAGTTCATATGAACTTCAGTTATATTCCTGTTTCTTGTGCCAGAAAAGGTAGTAATAAAGAAATGTTACTTGAATTTCGCGATCACTCCTACGTTTCTCTTACCAACAAGCCAAAATTTTTCAATAAAGAATTATGGATGTGTTGTGGAACGACGTTTATGCTTCTGTCGCATCTTTTCAATTTCAAACTTTATAAACTTCAGATTCTTATTAACAAATCGCACTGTACACGTTTCGTAACGAACGGACTCTTTGTTTTTCAGCCTGACTACGATGATATCGAAGAAGATGAAAATACTATAGTTCCACAAAAGAATTTATTGTCATCTCGAGGAAAAGACAAGAACAAGGATAATAACAACAAGCACGGTAAGCGTTGACTAATGTTTCTTCTGAATAGCTATGGTTCGCGTAGTTACATAACTTGCCAACAATTACGAGAGAGGAGAGTCGTGCTGCAGAGCTTAGCGACGAGAAATTAGTTCTACACTCCGTCTGTGCATTTCTGGCACCTCCCAACCCCCCCCCCCCCTCAGCTGATGGAATCGACTAGTTTAAGGCACAGGCCTCGTGCCGAAAATGAAAAAACTCTTCTTTTGGTACGTTAACCTGTATCTCCATTTATCGAATTTTCGTACAGATATTTGTATTGAAGAAAAGTTTGGTACTAATTAGTAAAAGATATTTGAACGTTTAATGCAAATCGATATAGCTGTTTTTGATACAAAAGCGGAAAATTCTCATTTTGTTACTTTTGCCCACCCCCCTCCTCTACATCGATAGAAATTGCTCATAACATTATTTTCACGCTCCCAAAAACTCGCCAACAAAAATTAAAACGCCGCGTATGATTACACATTATTATTATTATTATTATTATGATCTTGCACAGCATGATTGAGCATGATTATCCTATTCAGTCGAACAATGTTAAGAATATAACTCGGTTATATCAACTATTCTGAAAACGACAATGTTTGTACTGGTAAACGATACGAAACATGACCTGAATACAACGGAACTGCAAACATCGACGTTTTCTAGGCGACGCTAGGCAATTGACACAACGGGGCGAGTCGAACTAATGGGTGGTTAGGGGAAGAAGGGAGGAAGTGGGAGAAATGAGCGCAGGCTGGAGAGAAACGATGTGCTACATTGTCCTGCGAGTTTCTTCAAGTAGTAGAAATTGCATCCCTATATTTACTGTAATTTCACTGTTTTCCATCTAGACGCAGTCATCCACATCAAAGGCCCGTCATATTCGACTCACCATTGAAAAATACATAAGAAACGATACCAAACTCGACGAAATTGCAGAGTAACTGTCAAAATTTGGCTTTTTCGAATTTTTTAACCATGGTTTGCCAATAAAAGCATGGGGTTTTCCGATCGGATTGCCAAATAGGCGAGTACAGCTAGATACCAAATGGAATTTGTGCGAAAGAGATGCAAAGAGGTGCAAAGAAATTAAGACCTGTTCGGAGGAGTGATATTGCAGGTTTGGAATTCCCGTGCCTGTGAGGGAAATTGTGAGGGAGGGTTGTACACGAAAGGCCCTGAGAGGAGGGGGGGGGAGAGAGAAATGATCCGGAGAGACCAAAACAGACACGAAAATATTTCTTGTAATTCCCTATTGGAAGATCGCCAACCAGCAAACTCTGAAAGCGGGAAGTACGCCCAAATTCGATTTAGCAATCCTCACAAATTCATAAAAATCTTGAGAACGGTTAAGAATATGACACCAATGATGGTGGGGGGGGGGGTCCTTCACCGACTGATCAGACCGTTACTGTGGAGATAACGTGAGTTCTACAGTTTGTAAATGTCAGTTTATATTGGGGCGTTTTAGCTCTGCGATGATCCACAAAAGAGGCAACGCGAGGCTGCAGCATTACTTTCATAATTTAACCAAAACAAAGTGAGGGAGTCTAGTAAAGTACGATAGTTCTACCATGAGATGGCTAAAAATGGCCCACGTAAACGACTCACAGACGCTGACCGACAAATTCAGTCTCGTTCGTCCGGGGCTTTGTTGAGCCAGACGCTTCCCATGAGCTCCAGCTATTCAGATCTTGATTGAAGCGTCTGATTTTATTTTTACTCGCTTAACTTTTTTCCCCTCCTTCGATTGTAATTTCGCCAATAAGAAAATAAAAATCGAGGTAATTGAATCGATTGTGGAGTTGATCTCGCACGGGATGACAAGGTCGAAACTCGTCTGTGTTGCGAGGTGTTGGACACAATGCGAAGGTTCAATGGTTGGCAGAAAACGAGTTCAATACACTTCACACGAACGTCCTTAACTGTGCCTTCGCTATTGATCCAGAGAAAGAAACGATACTTCGTCACCACTCAGTTGTTTATTCGTTAATTAGTCACGCAACACACAACCTTCCTCGGTTGGTTTTAGCGATTTTTATCCCACTAGCTATCTGGCTCTATTCATACCAATCTGATACGACGCTCTTCACGATCCCGAATGCATTGGTCCCACCCACCCCTATAAATTAGAGTAATACACCGAGAAACGCTTTGGAGAGCAAAATGTAGTCACTGTATAGCTCAGAGCCCTGAGAATGTTTTGGCTTCTAATTTCGTTCAACTAATGGTTGGCAGAGGACGAAACTAGGGTATAGGTTGCCAAAAGACACAAGCCAGGTCGATCAAATTCGGTGATGCGTGTACTGTGGAAGATTTGAACACGTAGAACAAAACCTGGTTATAGGCACTTTTTTTGCTACAAAAAGGGTATTATGATGAACTCTGTCTGTCCCTCATTTGAGATGGCCTAATGTCCTGTTTTCCCAGCCCTAATGTCTCACAGGTCTATGCCTAGCTTCCTACGGAATGCCAGGTTTTTTCCTGTAAGAATGTTCTTTGATGTTCACCCTTTCAAGCCTGTGGCACTGGACCAGGATATGGAATTGTGTCCTGTCCCCTCGTCTGTAACCACACCACTTGCATCGTGGGTTTCCCTTATACTCATGACGTACATGTGTCTATCTCTCCTTCCTTTCCATCATGAGAAGGCTCGTGAGTTGGTCCTCGTATAAAACGTTTGGAGAGATGCCCCACAAGTGGCTCTATAGGTAGCGTAAACATACCGAGTAAGAGGGTATTAAAATTACTGCGATCGCGCAATAAAAAAATGTGTTTTAATTTTCTCTTCACGTTTTGAGACCTACTGAAGCGAAAAAATCTCATTTCGGCGCGTGGTCTGTGTGTGTCTGCAGATTCATGGGAGAGCAGTTGAACCCATTGAGCTCTCTATTTTTACTTTTCGCTACCCGAAGGGAAGGAAAGTATAGTAATCGACCCAAAAAAAAAATTTGGGTTTTCTTCAGATCTTTACGTTTCAGACCCTACTGAGTCTAAAAAACCTAATTTCGGCGCGTGGTCCGTGTGTATGTGTGTATGTGTGTGTGTGTGTCTGTAGTTCGATTTGCGGGAGAACGGCTGATCCGATTGAGCTGGTTCTTTTTTTGTTTTGTTCGTTATTTTTTGTAGACGCCAAAATAAGGTTATGGACGATTTCGGCGGATGGGAAGGGGGAGTGGGAGACGAAAATGTACCAAAAACTAGGGTTTTTCGCATTTTTCTCGAAAACGGCTATAACGATTTTGATTAAACTTTCAAACTATCTTTTCCTAATCAATGCCTAACTTTTCTTCTCCATACATATCTCCATGAAAATACGGTGAACGGAGATATGGGCCCCTGACGCGAAAATAGGTTTTTTACGCTTTTTGGCAAAACGGCTTCAGCGATTTTCACCAAACTCACAGGATGTTTTCAAATAGTTAATACCTACATATTCTTTTCAATAAATGTTCCTGTGACGGTCCATTGAACAGAGATAAAAATCAAAATGTGTCAAAAATAACGTTTTTTTCTAACATTTCCGTAAATTCCAGGGTAACTTTTTCACCAGATATGATAAATCCTAATGGAGTGTCTTTCAGTCACCCATACCCACATTTCGTTCCCTATAATTATTTCTGTATATATAGATTGAACGGAGATATAAGCCAAGTTAACTCAGAAAAGGAGATTTGTCGAATATTAGTTTATCAGTATTCCAATTTTCTCAGAAACGGCACTAACGATTTCGATCAAACTTACGGAGTACTCTCAGTGAACTAGTCCCTACATTTTGTTCTCTATAAATGTTCCTGTAAAAATGCGTTGAACGAAGATGTAGCGTCCGCGTATGTAGCTGGTGTTCGAACTTACGGGGGTGGCGGAAAGTTGTGTGTTGCTACGCACCAGATATTTTATTCTGTCTGTTAGGTTTTGAAAGCGCGTAATTGAGGTTCCACACAATGTTTACACACAAAAAATCAAATAAATGCCGTTATAACCGTGTTGAAGGGAAAAATATTTGTTTTTTCTATATAATTATAGTTAATTCTAGACCGATTTCACTCATCATCTTATTTTGGCGTCCATCTGCAGGTTCAAATCAAATTGGAGCCAATCTGTTCCAGTCAGTTTAACCTAAGTCCCTTTTTACATTTTTTTTCGAATAGTTTGTTGGACTTGGCTTGAAATGTTGAATGGGAAATCTATTTCATCTATTTTTTCTACCTCGTATTAGTTTCATAATCAAGTGGATTGGAGATATAATGAGACTATCGTATTTTCACTGCAATTTTTTTAATGCCATCGTTCGTTACCTGTGTATTTTGTGTGCTCAAAGGCTGATTCCGTGATGCTTGGAACTTACTTATTGTTGGGTTCTTTATTTTTGTGAATGAGTGTCCACGTGAATGTCAGGCGACGCCTCCATTTAAGTAAAGAAGAACCTGGTACCAAAAAGTATTAAAAACAGATTGTTTGTTGAAAGTGTTTAATAGGCAAACGAAACAAATACACGAAAGATGAAATTATTCGAACGGTAACACGAAAATCAATTTAGTTTTTATTTTCGTGTATTCTTTTCACTTGATCTTTTTGTGGAACACGATTAGGTCAGCCGGTAAAGGAAGAAAAATCGATCAAAAATTGCGTGATCGAAGGAAGCTGTGAAATACGCACTTGATATTATTAATTGTAAACATACAATTTAAAAACGGTAAATTACGGAATTATGAAATCCGCATCTCCTGAACGTTGAAGTAACTGCTTGCTTGTACCTCGTATTATACGACACACCTTTGATTTACAGACGATCCGTACTATTGCGGGCTTCGAGCAAGGGTTCCCAATTTCGTGAAGACGAAGAACGGCAAAGCGGAAGTTGGAAAAGGCGTCGTACCTCCTGCAGGAGGCCGGTTCGTTCTGCCACCCGGCACACCCGCTGCGCACCTCGGCCTGCACCATTTGCACCACCACGCCCCTCACCATCCTCACATGTGGCACGCACGCAGCTACGATAGCGGAATGGGTAAGTTGAATCACATTTCGAGTGAAAACGAAGCAAGAGCTCATATTGCTAGGGGTGCGTGTGTGTGAGTGTGCGAGGGAATGAGAGAGGGGGAGAGAGGGAGAGAGAGAGAGAGATGTAAATAAATACTCTCGTAGAGAATGAGACGATCGAAGAAGAGGTAGGTCTGTAATGTCCTGAAAAAACACTGATTGGTTAAATTATCGCGTGATAGTTCAGAGTAACATGTAACAGAATGACTGAGAATCCACGCAACACTTACGGGTTAGTCTCCGAATAATTGAGCTGCGGTTAGAGCACGGACGGGAAAGACTGGGGCAAAATGGGAACCGACGAGATGAGAAAGCGAGGGGTGTGAAGAGTGACAAGGGGAAGGGGGTTACCGAAAAATCCACTGAACTATAACAAAATCCCAAGTATGCTCGAAAAAATCATTTTGGTAGTTCAATAAGGGCGCTGTACGATGGGAATTGGCTAACGGTTTTAGAATAATTAGCGTCATCCCGCTTAATTCCACAATTCATACCATGTTCGTTTCTTTGTTCGTTCTGTTTTCAGGGTTTTCCCTACAATTCCAGAACTGAATGTCTGGTGCTATGCATCATACACCTTTCCTTCACCCTACGTTCATTCGCCGGCTTTCAAGGCTTTACCTACTGGTCCAATCAATTTTTCACTCAGTTCATTTGAACTTGGTAAAACATAACTTCATAACATAAACATAACATTTCAGTTCCGGAATCTAAGCAATCAGTACCCAGAAAAATAAGAAGAGTGTCAACACGATTTTTTTAGAAGTATTTGCTGTTCAGAATTATCGGGTAAAAAGGATCAGAGATGGTAGTAAATGAAGCGGCGGTGGTTGGAATTCCAGAATTTCTGAGGTTGCTTCCAATTATCTTATAACCGTTATTGAACGCTTACAGTACAGCTAGTTTATTGGGCTACTACCCTGATTTTTCTGAAAATCAAGAATTGTGTCTTTGCTCGTTATGATAGCTACAGTTAGTTTTAGGTCGATTTTGCTCAGCCTTACTTAGGTGTCCCATGGCAATCTGCAGGCTAGATATAAAATTTAATTTGATTTAGCTGTGTTCTCTCAATCGCGTTCGCAGACGCACTCAGACCATTTTCCGAAAATAGTGTTTTTCAGCCGATTACGTGACTTTCACTAGGAAAGTAAAAATATTAAAGTTTCCTAAGCAATCATCTTGATAGTCTTGTTGATTACTCATGCGTTGGTCACTCCGTGAAAGTTTGACATGACTAGGGGCAACCCGATAAATTCCAAAACCTCAAGCACTAAAAGTTTCGATAAAGAAGTCCAACTTCACCAAGTTCGTATAAATTGAATGAAAAATAGGTTTGACTAGTTGCTAGGAATTCACTTAGGGCTGCAGAAAGTTGTGTGATGCGCCACCCCAGATATTGGTACGCGGTGGCCGGATTGAGCCTTATTTCCTCCATCGAGTTATCCCTAACGAAGAGTAAACAAATTTTATTTTTCCCCGCAGATTCAGAGTTCATCGAATCACCTTACAATCACATCTACGGAAGGTTACCGATTCCCACCAGAGGCTACATCCCGACGACCCCTCGAACGATGTACATCGGCGAATGGGACTGACGATTCAGATAAATTCGAGTCACCGGGCGGTGAAACTCCCCCGGGTTTTCTTTTCTTTAACCATAGATAACAACTACTTGCACTTTTGATTATTGATTTTTATCTATTCTTTTCGTTTTTTGATGAATTACTTGAAATAATTGTTGTAAATAGCCCCTTTACCTTTAGTTGTGTTAAATGGCCTGACGACGCCGTCGCACGTTTTCTCGTACAGTTGACAGAATCGACTTCACCATTATAATTTTGAGCTCATCGTCAAAAAATCGTCTCAAACTACCAACTTTATTTATTAGCGAATTTAAACAAGTGCCGCGATATTGTCGATCCGTTACGTGCCGAGGCCTCGTCAGGCGTGTACATTGTAAATAAACGCTATGGTACATAAATTCGATAAGGTTTATGAATAAATTAACTCTTTTGAATAAAATGTACGAATTTGAGACTTCTCTCGTGAATAGTATTTCGCGATAAATGAGATTGCTAGTTGAAAAAATCAGAACGACCAAGTTTTTATTGTACAGTTGGCTTTTTTCAATGTAAAAATTAGGTATTTGAAATTCCCTTTAAACCCAAGATTTCACGAACGTCTGAACGATGCTCTGACCGAACTCAGCAGCTCTACATTTTATTAGTTTTTTATTAAGATTTTATTTTCGTACTATTGTTACAACTTGACAGTTGTGTACAGCGTAATTGTAAGCGTTGGAATACAGTGAATGTTTCTAATTAAAAAATTGGAAAGACTTTCACGCGGCCGCGATGATTGCAATAAAAGTAAACGAAATAACGAATAGTATTGTTAATTTATTTCATTTTAGGCGCATTTGTATTGTTTCGTTGTTGCCCTTTTTAGAGGTAGCGAGTAACCATTTTTTTGTATTATACCTATCACTTCGGTGGCAATTATATTATTGCATGGAGTTACGATTAATATGTTTGTAAGCTAATGCGTAAATTGTTACATGTACTATTTTTGTTTGTCTGAAAGCTACTCAATGTGTTTTATATGTGATAAATAAAATAGCGGTGTTGGAAATTACTGGTATGTTTTAGTTTTTTAAACTCGTCCTTTTCCTTTTTAGCCAGTCTCTGATGTTCTGCGTTCTTGTTGGATTTACAAATTGAACGTAAGGTAAAACATATTGGGGGCCCTCGACAATACGCAGCATTGAAATAACAGTAACTAGATGTGATGTCAATAGGAAAGTAATGAGGTGGATCGTTGCTATTTTGAACATCACAGTGTTTGACCTCACTAAGAAGCTGCTCGCTGAGGGTGAAGACAGTGTGGGGGTGCCCTGAGGGAGAGGTCCCATATCCGCTCCTATGGAACCTGGTGATGGGCTCTCTTCGTGGGAGGCTGCTGATAAAGGCCAGGGATATGCGCATGGAGTTGCCGTACTCGTGCGGAATAGAGTGCAAAATGTGCCAAGGTGCCGTTCACAAGCCAAAGACAACTGACGCGACGGAGACCATGAGCAGGTCAAGTATGTGGGTGCGATTCTAAACCTTAAACTAACCCGGAAAGAGCACATGAAATGTACGACCAAGAAAGCGACGACAGTCCTGCGGACGCGTCGAAGAATGTGCGGGAGAACGTGGGGCTTATCGCTTGGAATGGCCTGCTGGCGTTGTGAGACCAATCATCTCATGTGGTTCGCTTGAATAGTGGCACGAAGTTTCATCTCCTTGATATCCTGATGAGAATGCTCTCCTTGTTCCTCTGTGTACTCTGTAATACCTGATATTTTCGGACACAGGGAAAACCGGCAGAATCCAGTTTTAATTTTTTGGGAGACAGCAGTAGTTTGAATTTCAAAATTTATCGGGTTGTTCTAACCATCTTACACTTTCACCACATTGGAGCACCAGCACGATTTTTTTTATAAGAGCAGGATTTATGAGAAGGAACTATACTATAATGACAAGTTATTGCGCTGCTCTCGTCAAAGAAAATGTTGTAGGGCTATTAAGTAATCTAGACTAAACAATTCGCCAATATCGTCGGAGCTGATTTTGAGAAAGAATATATTTGGTGTTTTGATCACTATAACTATAGAGTTTTGGAGGATCTGTTTTCAGACCCTTATTTTGAATTCCCGCTTAATCTACAAGCCGCATATCGAATTTGAATTAACTCAGTTCAGCCATGTTCACTCAACCGCTGCAAAAGTCGTCCCCCTCACCAGATACACGACACCCATTTTATAAATATCTGGTGCGTTGCAACACACAACTTGCCTTAGCTCTAAGTCAATTCACTTTGTACATGGCCAATTCGATTTAATCAATTCATTTATCACTCAGTTAATTTGAACTTGGTCAAATAACGCTTTACGGCAGCAGGAAGCGGTAGTGCTTACAGTTCCAGATTTTATTGTGCTACTCGTACTCATTGCAGGACCCATATTGAGAAATCGGTACACAGATAATTAATGAGGCTGTAAACACGAATTTTTTGAAGTGGATAGTAATCACTTTTGTGGAGTTATTGGGTAATAACTGTTAGAACTGGTAGTAAGCGAAACGGGCGTAGTTGAAATTCAAGAATTTCTGGAGTGAGCCCCATGTATCTCATGAGCGTTTTTAAACACCCACCCTTTAGGTATTGGATTGGACTACAATACCAATTTTTTTTAGCATTCTACTAACTTTCCAGCGGACTTTATAAGGAAAAAACTGCGCTAAAAACGCTTTTGGTCGAAAATGTTGATAATTTATTGTGCTGCTCGCGTCATTTTCCCAAGAATGAGAATTTTATGGTATAGTTGCCATATTGAGAGCTATCAATATAAAAAATTTAATCAAAATCGTTAGAGCCATTTTTGAGAAACAAAATTTGGTGTTTTGATCACTATGATAACTATAGTTAACTTTCGGTGGATTTTGCCCATACCTTAATTTCGCGTCCCATGGTAACCTGTAGGCTAGACATCAAGTTTCAGCTGATTTGGAACGGTTGTTTTGTCTATAAACCGCGCTAAATTCGATTTCGTCGAAAGTTTTGGTAATTTATTGTGCTGCTCTCGTCATTTTCCCACGAATGGGAATTTCATGGTACAGTTGCCATGTTGGGAGCTATCAATATAAAAAATTTAATCAAAATCGTTTGGAGCCATTTTTGAGAAAAAAAATATTTGGTGTTTTGATCACTATGATAACTATATTTAAATTTCGGTGGATTTTGTTCATACCCTTATTTTGGCGTCCCATAGTGACCTGCGGGCGAGATATGAAGTTTGAGGTGATTTGGTACGGTGGTTTTCTCTAAAAATCGTTCACAGACACACAGACCATTTTCCCAAATAGTGTTTTTCGGACTCAGGGGGGTCTGAGACGTAAGATCTGAAGGAAATTTTTTTTTCTGCCGATTACATAACTTTCCTTTCTACTTCGTAGAGCAAGGAAAGTAAAAAAGAAGTTTTTCGGTCTCAGAAGCAATTAAAACTTGGGGGTCTGAAGAAAACTAAAAAATAATGCCGATAACATAACTTACCTCCCCACTGCTTGGCGTAAAATAAAATTAATTAATAAAAAAACGAATGCTGTGAGAATAAATTGACGATCAAGGCTCAGCAAGGATGAGGCCTGAAGTGCCCCCCAATGAAAACACAGGTGGAGTGGCTTTGGACAGAATGACAGTTCTGAAGGACGGTGTTCCTTAGTCCACGGTATTCCACAATAATCGGCCAACACAAAGGTGCAGAATAACAACATAATTAATTAGTCTTCGCTTAATCCACATTTTAATGAGTTGAAATGTTCAAATAACGCATCTAGCAGCTTTGGAGATTTTTTTCAACCTCTTACACATTTAATCGCGAATTTTCATTCTCGCAATAACAATACGAATTTCGTCAAGAGCGGATAATTAATGAAAATTTTTACCGAAAGACTTTTCACAAACAATCGTCCCTTCAACGGCACAAACGTCCAATGCGTTTACAATTAAAAACAAAAAGAGGAGCGGCGTCGGAGGTTGTGAACACGAGCAAAAACTCTACAAACACACAATCAATTAATTCTTAGACGTACAAAATTACCGTAAATGCTCGTCAGATTATAGTATTTAAAATGCCGTGTAACTCACAACCATCTATTTCATTTTAGAATTGAAATAGCTTAGGCTAAATTTGGTGTAGCGATGACGACTCTGTTCAGCAATAATTTGCTATGTCTTCAATAACGGTACATATAAAAGAAAATGAAAGATGAACGGGAGCTTATGGATGGAGCAATCACTTGGTTCAATCAAACCACGAAAGCCTGGGATGTGCGTAATATTGCAGTATATTCTACAAAGTAGCTGGGAAGCTCTACAGCCGCTGTACGTAAAGCTGTTTCAAGCTCGCGTTGCCCTTTGCTGTACATCTTCCAAAGCCAGACAGCGTCTCAGCCAATAATAAGGTAACCCCAGCCAGCAACATGTCCATTCTGTTGACAACTGAAAGGTAGTCGGAACCATGATATCGTACTCTGTAGCTCGTGAAAAGTAGAGATTCGAAGAAAAGTCAAAAAAGTTTCGGGCATCGCTGTTTCCAACACGAAACTGGAATCCAAATGAAAGCGGATTTTTCATTATTTCCAGGGGGCAGTTTAAGCGCCATAAACGCCATTGGATAAAGTTGAAGCGATAAATCTAGATTTTCCGACAAACGTTAAGCTTTCAGGGATCAGGGTACGAGTTGGTGGCAAGTTTGAATAAATATCGTACTCGATGGGAATAAAAATCCGAATAAACGCAAGCCCTCTTTGTATAGGGGATAAACAGATCAATTCAATTAGCATCGTGAGATGCTTTGGAGGAACATTACTTCGCTCGCTCCTCCGCCATTTTCCGTTCAAAGTAGGATTCTCCTTTCTGGAAAATCGAGTGCAACGCAACTCGTCTTTTTTGCACCCCCCCCCCCCCCGCCCCACGATTCTTGTTAGAGTTCAGAATGAAAACCGAACTCAGTTCAAACCGAATTCACGCAATGGTCTAGTTTTTATGGGTGTTTTACAAAGCTTTTTTCGAGAAAAGATGCCCAGAAAACGTAAAACCTGATGGGGGAATGAACCAGGCCAGCTGCGGCCTACTGGCTCATTGGCGCTAAGGGTCGCGGGGAATGCATGTCCTGGCCCGCACGTCGTCATATGATGTATGACATTCATACAGAACATGCGCTGCGTCCTCACAGGTGTCCCTTCCACAGGGGCGGAGGTCGAATGTGCTACGTTTAAAAAAGAAGAGGCGCTGGTTAAAAGCCCTGTGCCCGGACAGCAACTGGACCTCGGGGATGATGGCGTGATGTCGCACTATTGGACCTTAATCCCATCGTGCCTGCCAAGCATCCAGGATGGCATCTAGCTCGAGCTCAAGCTGGCGCTCGGTGGAGTTCTCCAGTCTGAGCGCTGGTACCACCATTATTGGTAGACCACATCCTTATCGCACTTCAAGTAGGAATGGCCCCGCACTAGAAGAATGACGGTGATTTTCTCGAACTGCTCCTTTCAGCAAGTCTGATAATTCTTATTATATACATTTATTATCATGACACAAAAGACTTCGAAAACGCTAGATCAGAGGAAGGAAGTAAAGAAGGGTGAACTCTACGTGCAGGTCAAAAGATGGTTCTTCCCCTCAACCACTTGCATGGGCCTGTTCTTCTCCTGAAGCGCTTGTACAGGCCTGTTCTTCCACTGAAGCGTTTGTACAGGCCTGTTCTTCCACTGAAGCGCTTGTACAGGCCTGTTCTTCCACTGACGAGTTTGTTCAGGCCCCCGTATACATTCATATAGTTTAACGACCCATCTTGAACTACCTATCTCACTCACAACAACCTACGTCATTTAATGTGAAAATATATATATAAAAGGGTGTTTTTATAATTACACTTACACAAAAAGAAGAGGAGCATACAGAAATAAGACACGAAATACCGATTCCTGGAAACACGTGACGCAGAGTAGTGTTGAAACGTTTTCAGTAATTCATATTTTGTATCTTCTTTTTGCGTGTCCCAATATAAATAAGCATCTTCTTCCGAATGAACCACTTTCCTAAAACGGTACATACACTGTAATACTATGACTGCCAGGGAGCTACGTGCCACAACAATTTGGTCGAGGGTTTTTCCTTTAATTTGCTCAAACCTTCAAACGCCACTCCTCAAAAAGTTGTTAAAACGACAGTTTAAACCCGATGACGCGCGTCAACACACATTACGTACATCCGTTCACATAATACATGAAATAAATGAACACACATTATTCGTACTCACACCATGCGTTTTTAGGCCACTGAACTGTTTAAACAGACAAGGAACGAAAAGTGAGGTAGTAATTCGAGTGTGCGAATGCGTTGAATGAATACAACCAACCAACATACCACAGGTTTTCTAAACAAAACACCAATCGTCAACCGGACGTTCTTCTATACAACAGGTACTTGAACTCGAAAATTGTTCTATTTGCTGCTCGAGAAAACGTTTGAATTGAACTTTTTCTCAGCAAATGTTTAAGTATTTAATATCACAATAAAAGTATTCGAGTTGTTAAAAGGCAATTGTTGAATACCACAGCGCTTATAAAATTGCTCTGATTTCAATTTGAAAGGCTATTAACAACACATTTCGACAATATTGCACACGTAAACACGGCTCTGAATTTCTGCACAGTTGGGAGAGTCACGAGTTGAAGTTTTACATTTACACATGTCACATCAACACTGTAATTAGGATCGTAGGAGTGGTGGGTGAGGAGCCTATTTTCTGGCGGGGAATTTCAACGAAAAAACGCGACATCGACATTTTACTAACGGCAGCATGTAGGCAGTCCAGGTAGCACGAGGTAAACACGAGAATAGCGATCAGGTCGGATTTGGTTGAGTAAATACATTTTTCAAATGGCGAGGCATTAAAATGTTGCAAACTGACACAGTTGGAACGGCGCTTCAAAAACTGGACTTGTGAGGTCGGTAAAGGGAGAGAAATAGCTTCCAAAACCTCTTCAAAGCAATGGATTGCTTGACAACTGCCAGAGGGGCAGTGAGACCTGGCGTTCACAAACGGCTGAAAAGAATATCGCTGCCAAGTGAGGCGTTCTAAAGGAGGCAGATGGACGTTCTACTTGAGTAATAAGAGCGAAATAAATACCCCAACCCTTTTAGACATCTCACCTCTCCATACACATATTCAGAGGACTGCTTACCTGGGAGCAGTAAGGCTTTTGCAGACAGGGAACATCTCCACCAGGGTTAAGGTAAGCCTCCAAAGAACAACTAGACAGTTCAAACTGGAAGAGGCAGTGGTCCTTGCTACAGACGTTATGTCAGAGCGAAAGAACTTTCGGCTGCCATTCACGGTAAGTATCCACTCGCGGGAACGATGGGAGCAGGAGACGTTCCGGACCGAGGTGGGCGCCCTACGGTGGTACACCGATGGTTCAGTCATGGGAGGCAGAGCTGGACTGGCCATTGTTAGGCCCAACTAAAGTCTGGCTAAGCCACTGGGAGAGTACGCCACGATTTTCCAAGCTGAAATCCTAGCTATAAAGATCTGCGCAGAAGAGATCCTGTCTAAGGGACTCAAGGGCAAGCAGATCTACATATTCTCAGACAGCCAGGCCGCATTAAAGGCCATCGCAGCTTATAGTTAGGTTCAGGCTGGCATGGGAATGCCTTCATGCGCTCAAGCAGCTCGGCGCCCACAATAAGCTTTCCCTCATCTGGGTGCCGGCTCACAAGGGGCATGAGGGCAATGAAAAGGCTGACCACCTTGCGAAGAAGGGCACAGAAGCCCTACCCATTGGGCCTGAACCTCACGTAGGTATGACCAAAAGTCACCTGAACCGTTTGGTGGCTCAATGGGAGACACAGGAAAATAGCGCCCATTGGCATCGCCAGCCACGACTTAGACAATCAAAAAGGCTTGTTACGCCTTCTGGTCAAAGGGCAAAGGCGATACTGACACTCTCCAGGAGATTTGAGGGTCTTGATTAGCTTCCTCACCAGACACTGCCCACTCAGGTATCACGTCAACAAGATGGGCATCTCAGAGGCGGTGGAATGCAGACTCTGTGGTGAGGAGGACGAGACGGGAGAGCACATCCTATGTGAGTGCCCTGCCTTAGCAGTCAAACGCTTAGGATACTTTGCCCAAAAGTAAAAAAAAAAAAAAATACCCCAACATGATTACAAGGTGTGAGGAACAGCAGGTTTTCTTGCTGTCGTGATTAGTGTCGTAGAAAATTGTCAACAACCTCACTTTCTTCTTCCCCATGACCTGATACCCACTTTACCGCTGCACTCTGTGTTAGATTCTCGCAGGGAATGTTAGGGCGTCCCTGGGAGTTTAACTACTTGATTATCTGTGCAGACCGTCGCAAGTGTCCTTTTTAATTCTCAAACACAAATATTTAGTGAGAGGCATCACACAACCTTCCTTGAGCTCACTGATACACACAGGCATCATATCCTCGCTCAACGCATGGAGACGCCAAAGGGCAACGAAATGTAGCAGCTGGTTGGCAAAATCTCTGAGAGTTTGATATAAATCGTTAATATAATAACTTAAGACTTGGCAAAGGACATCTGCCTTGTCACCCTCATGCTTTGTTAAGAGTACAGAGCTGTACAAAGCTTCGTATCGAAGTAGATAGTCGATGGCTCAGCAGGATAACAAGTGAGTTCTTGGGTAATGGAACTCAACAGCTTAGGGGAGTCGCACTTTCCGTCTAGCTGGAAAGGGGTTTCAAGGTAGATGTAAATGCAGAAGGTTTGTGGTGTTTAGTTAGTGGAAACTCCACTCTACCATGTGATTTGACTCCACGCGAAAGTGTTCCATTCTTTACCACTACTACGCAGGGGTTAATAAAAAGGGAAGAAAAAGGATCCCACGAGAGAACGGTTCAAATGGAAGTTTTTCGATTTACTGCATAATAATCCAGGCTGGTACATGCCTCTCCTTTCCAGTGATTCACAGAAAAATTTAAAATAAAAGAAAAGTGCACAAAAGAAACGTCACAAGTCAAACCATGACAAACAAAAAAGTCCAGGTCTTCGTGTCTCCTAAAGAAAGACTCGTTCAAGAGGTGCACTGGAGCTCAATGCATCTTCGTTACATTTGTTCAAAATTTGAGACTTACAGAGAGAGCAAAAAATGACAGCACTCATATTCTTGGAAACTTTCCTTTTTGGAGAGAACCAACCAGGGTTCTTCACGCTAAACCACTGGGCTACCAGAATTGCTACACAGTTAGGGCTGACTGATGAACAAAGTTGATTGACGGCAGTCCAACAAAGAAGGTTGCAACCCTCGGATTCCCAAGTAAAACTATCACAGCAGAAGTGGATGACTTCAAGGAAGTTACTCAAGCGTTTGCTGGAGAAACGATGATCAAGACCTTCAGAATTTATAAATAGATGCCTCCAATATTTGGGCCATGCTTTACTTCATTATTTCCTTAATGAATAGAAACTATAACACAATAGATTGGACTCACACACTATTTGTACACTTCATCCCATTAATCACAAACTGGTTAAACTATCAACTATGAAACGCTTTATGCGGGGGGGAAATGAAACTTATAAAAAATAGTTACTTAAGATGCAGGTTACAATTTTGTTGTGACCACAACTCTAGGGGCTGCCACAACTTGGCTGCTCCACCCCCAATAAACTCGGTAGGGGTTCCAATGAACTTTGGAGGGGAAATAAACAGATGAACTTCACAGCATGAGGAATATATTTTTAACGGGAAAATTAAATCTGCATTCGCTTAGAAAGCTGACTCTGGTGGACGACTTACCCACAGCCACTGGACACCGTTTCTCTGGAAACTGGCTGGACATTGGAGAGTGAAGGCACATGGGATCTGACACTGCTCCTAAGTCCCAGGATGACGGGATTTCGCCAGTTCAAGTACATGTATCACAAGCCCAAGGTTGAAGTTCACTATTTTTCTTTCCTGTATAGCCTCTACTTTCAAGGAATCTTTTCTATTGCCTGAACCAAGAGCCCATCGTCGGATACTACAAAATACAACAGATGACAGGGCCAAGGTACTAGCATTAACACCTTCAATTGAAACCCAAATAGGCGCTCACGCATAAATGGTCAAGACATGTTTGTTTCCAAGCGAATGTTCCTTAACGCTTATAAAAGAGCTATATCAGTCGAAAGTCATGGAGGTTGAGTACTTCACTAACATGTAAGAGCCAGGGCCTTCATTCAGCACTGCCCGAACCCAGACCTGTGGAAGTATGACAAGTTGTCATTTAGCCAGTCGTTTTTTGCCATAACCTAATTCGCAAACTGGGCAAATGGTTATAAGGCTTTGTGCTAAGTAGCAGTCAAAGCTGTAAGGTCTGGCGGCTCTACCAATGACCATCGCTCACTATTGTAGAACTACAGAGGAGCAGCATGTGGTTTCTCCTATGCTCTCCACTGGAGCCACGTGGAGAGAAAAGAAGTGGAGCCTGGTCTGGCTCAACCCAATTTCTTCTAAGATATTCATGGATGCTGGTATGAACACCATAACGACACAAGCTCACGCGCAAAGAGTCAGCACAGAATCAAGCAGCAAGCAGAGCTACAGCAATTATAGACGAGCTCATTCTAACTCTTGAAATAGTGAGAACTGTCTGAGACAGCCAATGAACTTTCGAAGGTCAAGTAGGTCTCTACAGATTAAAGAAAGTTTCCCAGAATGTAAATGAACTAAACAACGAATCTTAGAACTTCTGTGTACCATTGGATGTTTCAAGAAAAGAATGGTCGAGGTCAAATCAAATTAAAACCATCTCAACAGTATAACTCCAATCATAATGTTACTTCCAAATTTACATCATCAGCGCTCTGATTGTAAAATTACAGTTGTTCGGAAAATAAAAATTAATACACTCAATTTGAAATCGCTCTGAACGCGATAAATAAATATATTTACAAAAGAACCTTCAGTAGTATTCGACATTAAATTTGTCTGCGTTCGTTTCTGACAATTCGTGTTCGTTACCACACAAAATTACAAAACGTTGGTTTCTCAACTTACACGACTGAAGACTGTGCTACCAACTATCACCGAACCTGACTTACGAAATAGTCAATGCTAAGTAGCAGAACAAAATAACTACGATAACGAAATGACCAGGTCGCCAACAAGCAATTGCTAGTATTGCGTAGGATATAAAAGGATCGACTATAATACTTTATACAACAGTTATTCTGACTTTATACATCAAGGATCGAATCCGTTTAATAAGGTTTGAAAAAAAAATTATCGTTGACGAGTTGAGGGGGGGGGGGGAGATTTGAAAATGAGAAACGAGCGAAAGGAGGGATTAATGAGAAAAGGGTGGGTGTTGTTTACATGACAAACGAAGAATAGTTTCGATGGAAGGTTTTGGACTGGGAGTGCCAGCTATTCTCCAGAGATCAGGGATGAGAGCCCCCTTTTATTGGTCGGTAGTGCAGAGTCAAATCCACTGAATTGTTTTTCCATATGAACGCTTTGACTGTTCTCAAGTCCATGTTGTAGTCCAAGGGCTGTAACAACCAATGTTTCTGATAACATCGTTCAAAAACAAAAAAGAACCTCCCACTTAAGGGACGGTTGTGCTAACTGCAAATAGAATGTGATCAGAGTAGTCGGGTGTTAGAAAATTTATCGTAATAAACAAGTTCCAAGATTCCAGTGAGGTCTGGCCGTAAGCAAGATGTATTCCTGACTCCAAAGATCCGAAAATCCAGTGAGGTTAGTCAGAACATCGAGTAGAATGAAATTGGTAAAATCTTAGAAACTGCTGGGTGCTTAAAGTTACGAAATTCAGTGGGCAGCTGCTACATATGCCACGACCTTCATTTAAAAACCACTACCGACTACCGATATGTTTTTCTTTTTAATTCCAGAATAGTAAGAGGAATATTTGTGCAACAATGCATTTATACAGACATTTGTGGAGAACAAAATGTAGGTACTAGTTAGTAGAGAGTACTCCAAAAAATCATGTGTCTGGCATGAACACAATGTACACACTGTAAGATTGATCAAATCCAGTGAAACAGTTACGATGGAAATGTTCCAAAGAACACTATTTTCGAAACATTTTGGTTTTTATCTTCGATATATAGGTATTAACTATTTAAAGACATCCCATGAGTTTGGCGATCGTTGAAGCCGTTTAGCCAAAAAATGAAAAACCCCTATTTGTGGTTGATGGAATGGTTGGTCCTATTAGAAGATAATTTTAAAGTTTAATCAAAATCGTTGGAGCCGTTTTTGACGAAAATCTGAAAACCCTAGTTTTTGGTACATTTTGGTCCCTAACCTCTTTCCAATTTGTGGAAATCGCTCTTAACTAAAGACAGAACCAGCTCAATCGGTTCAGCCGTTCTCCCACAAATAGAGCTCAGCCACACATACACACACAGACCCCGCACACATAGTCGCAATACTTACCTTATTCTTTGGGTAGTGATAAGTAAAAAAAAATGACGCTAGATTGAATTCTGGAATTTATGAGGTTGTCTCTGATTACTTTTCGACCATTGTTAAACTCCCATCGTTCAGGGAGCTTAATGCTATTACCACTTATTTGAGAACGCTAGTGTCATACGAACGAGATTTATGATGGAAAAACTTCACTAAAATTGCTTTTCGATATTTTTGATAATTCATTGAGCTGCTCTCGTCATTTGTATTCAAATGAAAATGTTATCGAGGAGCTGCCCGTATAAAAAATTAAAAATTATTTAGAACTGTATTTATGATCCGTTCAAACTTCAAGCAGACGAATGCTGAAATAGTACAAAAATCGTGTAAATTTTTTGGGGTTTGAATCGAGTAAAAAAAATAGGTTTTTCAGACTCAGTAGGCCTCAAAACCCCAAGATCTGAAGAAAACCCAACTTCTTTTTTTTGACACGATTACTATACTTTCCTTTTCCTTTGGGTAGCGGAAAGTAATAAGAGTAGAAACTGAGTAAAAACATCTGGGGAGGCGTCACGCAAAGTTCCTCAGCGCCAAGCAGATTTAGAGACTTCCAACTAATCTAATCTGTTTTTTGCTTTTACTTTTCATCGTATAAGCCACTTTCTGGAGAACGCTAGTCATACGAGTGAAATTTAAAAGGAGAAACGATCGTAAAATACATTTTTTCCCAAACGTTCGATAATTTATTGTGCAGCTCTCGTCATTTTCTCACGAATGAAAATGTGGTGTTGCAGCTCAGTTGACTGGAAGTCTCTCCGCACAAAATTCAATCAAAATCGTTGTAGCCGATTTTTCATTCCTTAACCGTACTTTGTTGAGTTCCCAAAAAAAAAAAATCCATTGTTTATCACCGTAATAAGATAAGATTGTTTTAGTTTATATAATACCAAGGAAAGAATACACGAATACGTCTTCTAATTAAAAATAAACTTTATACGCAGGTGTATGCGTATATGTGTCTCTGAAGATATGGGTGCCCCCAGCAAGTTCAGGGAGGCGGTGATAGGATTAGGCTGGGGGTCAGCAATTTTAGTTTTTCAAGGTGTTCCCGAAACAGATTTATTTTATTATTTATAGGATACTATGAGTGTTTTTTTTCCTTTCTGTTGATTTGCGTGTCGAGTCAGGCTCGAGGTATGTGTCTGAAGTGGGCTCGAGGGTTTCTTATCCGCCTCAATCAGCTGGTATGAAAGGTGTGTGGATGACTAGTGTACGCGTGTGTGTACGAAGAGACTTCGAGTGTTACTTATTCATTTGGCATGAACGTAATTTATTTTGCATGAATGTAATTTATTTGGTATGAATGTGAGTAATCACTATTTACTTCGCACGTTGTTGGTGAGTACTTTAGTACTTAAATATTGTAGTGCTTGTTCGCCAGGGAGACTAGAAGAGAGGGCCAAATGACCCTAATTATCCGTGGTCGATAAATGAATTATTCGTTCATTCCACCACATCCCCTTTTATATCTCTCTACGGTTTGCCAAATCTTGAAGTTTCGCATTTGATTTATTTTGAAGTTCATTTTATGTTATACATTTTGTTAATTTTCTTGTATATTTGTGACCCCTATCGGAGTGCTAATTTAATTTCATGAAATCGTTTGTTTTATTTACATTTTCAAAAATTGGGTTATTCCCTTTCATTTTCATAAACTTCGTGTTTACTAAATTTTCATTGTTGCTGATCTGTCATCGGATTTAGTAGTGGGCTTATAATAAGTATTCGTCACGGTAGGTTCCGTCGATGCACGTGATTTCACATCATGCTGCCAGGTGGAATTATATCCAAGTGATGATACGGAATTTTTACAACCCTCTTCAAGTTCAGGCAAAGTAAAGACGTGAAAACGTCAAAATATTTCTAAATTGAGTCAACTTTCGAAGGCTGGGCTAAAATGTTGAGGGATACGGGTAGTACGAAAATATTCGGCAAGTTCATATTTTTTAGTGTTTTAGAAGACTTTCCCAATTGTTTCGCCGGCGCTTAATATCGAATTACCCTCCAAAATAAATATCAAGAGCTGAAAGGATAAAATAAGCTATATGATTAGTACCTGGTCATTGCAGAAAAGTTCCACTTTTTCTTCAGCGAGTGAGGCGCTGTCGTTGTCCTCGTAGCGGTCTGCCGGTGAACCAGCGCCCGCGACAGAGCCCGATTCCGTTTCAACAATTTTCTCATAAACGTGTTCGGCTATTTTGTGCATTTGTATGAAATCGTTTGCTGACAAACGCTCCCTGTAATAAAACAAATAACGTCGTCAAAATTTAGGAAGTCATGTTTTCTGTCCACTAGATCAAAATTAAAATCTTTAAGCAGAGCGCATTCGGTTATTCCTCTCCTAGTTTTACTGTATACGATTCCCGCTGTAGTACTACATTTCATGGAGGGCTGAGCAATCCTTTCCTACCCTCATCCCCTTCAAACCCTGAATTCCTCCACCTTATCTGTAGATACACAATTACGTTGCCACTTATTACTACACGGGCCTTGGTTCATACGAATTCAACGCATCAGCCAGTTGAAGACATGAGGTGGACTGTGTTAACTATGTCCATCATAAAGCAAATTCCATGGCTTCGTGTACAGGCTCACACAAGGTTGAAGCATAATTGTCAAGTACTGTACAGCCCCAGACAGGATGGTATTCAGTACTGCAGGAATATTCTCATATCTTCGTATGGTCATGGTTCCACCTGAAGGACTTGGGTAGATAGCCAACCCATGTAACTGCCCACATCAATTCAAATAGTGGGTTATGTGGGGGAGCATACCATCATTGATCCGGAAAAAAGAATCTCCCACGTGCAACTGTGGTGAAGGATATGAACGCCTGATCCACATATTTATGATTTGCACAAATTACTCAGCAGTGCGAGTATGATGGAGGTTGCTAGCTGACAGCTCGTCAATCCCTCATTCAAGATCTAGTGTACCCTGTGCGTTTCTTGACCCAACTAATTTAACATTTTGAACTAATACCGTATTATTTATACGGATATACATTTTAAAATGTAATAAATTTACGTCCCAGCTGGTGCCATCAGCTAACGCCAAATGAAGGGATGACAAAAATATATAATCTGTTGGTACCATCAAAGAACAACACGGTATAATCAACTTAATAAATGCATATGTAGTGTGCAAAGATAGTACGAAGAAAGACGAAAGAACATCCTCCAGCCAATTAGTGGAACCAAGAGCGTGACAAAGAGCCCACTACCCCTTTGGATAGGAGAAGTAGACATGACCCCTTAAAAACAAAATGCCCTGTAACAGCCGGGTGGGCCCAGCCAGAATGACTACCTCACCTCTATGAGGTCCTCACAAGATTACGTACAGCGAGGCTCAACTGCGGCTAGACGTCACAATGTACTCTGTCCCTCTGAAACTTGCCACCCAAGTAAATAGTTAGATCAGATGGGTGCCCAAATTAGGAGCTTCCAGATGCCCTGCCACTGGCAAATGATCAAATACCTGCTGTACCTCCGCGGGTTATGAGTTTGGTGGATGCTGCAGGAGCTGGCCTCTAGCATATTAGCGAAACAGCAACTTCCACGACTGATATAACCCTCTTCGAGGATGTAAGAACAGTCATTTAATACGGAAACAGACCTGATATCCCAGTTGAATTTGACTAGCCCTTACAGATCCGGAAATATACATTTATTACGTAGGTATGTACGTAAATGTTATCAAAAGCGTTGGAGCCGTTTTCGAGAAAAAATGTGGTGTTTTGATTACTATTATAACTCTAGTTAGTTTTCATATGCTCATTTTGGCGACCCATGGTGACCTGCAGGCTGGATATCAAGTTTGAGCAGATTTGGTTCACCCAGTTTCTCTAAAAATCTTTCACAGACGTAAAATAGTTTCGAAAACACTCACTTTTTAATATTTTTTCCTACAGAAGAATACGGTTCCAAGTAAAAAGAAATTTTATTAAATTTTGGCGAATTTTTTTCTGTAACAACGTCAGCCACCCACGAGGGAATAGTCTCTTGTAGAAGGCACATTTCATTTTCTCTCCGCGCCTCTGTGACAAGAAGCCGGTAAAGGGGTCGGCCGCCAACCTCACTGAAACAAAACAGAATTACATCAAATGCAACTTATCACTTGGATGAATTAACCAATGTAACTGGCTAATTTAAAACCATGGTTCCAACTACTCCACAAACATTGTTGGCGAGGCCAGGCTGAACACTTAATGCTGAAATGGTATTTATTGCACCCCTACACGGGTCTGTTTATTTATCATAATTACTGTTCCTCAACAGTCATAAAAGAGTTATCAGGCGAAAGTCATGGAGGTTGTCGTTTCGCTAGAGCACAGCCACTTGTTATTTACACTGTTGCCCATGTGTTACCACGCAGAAGTATGAATCTGGGTCTTGCCTTAACCTTCTTTGCAAACTAGGCAAACATTATTTAATAGCAGTCAACACTGCTCTTTCAACAAACACCGCTCAACGTTGTAGGAACTACAGTGGAGCAGCAGTGTGGTTTCCTGTTTCCTCTCCGCTGGAGACGCATGACTCATGTCATGTCTAATTGACGAGGATTCCCATCTTGCTCGCCATTTATCTAACGCCCATTCATCCACACCTCCATGTTTTCGTTCAGTGGAGAGGCAGACGTGGAGTTCAGCCCAGTGCAGGGAAGCTCACTTTTACTCTCCAGTTGTCCACCATGCACACATTGGTCAAGTCAACAGGTTGGGGTGCTTCAGTGGATGCTGTCTTGTAGGCCTTGGTTATCCAGAAGAGCGCAGCTCTTAGAGATTGGGCCAATACTTTATTTTACAGTGAGTATCCCAGACAACGTGGCAGTAGAGCCAATCACACTAAAGTAAATAGCCTCGTGTACATGGGCATTGTGTCACAGTTACACCCCCCTACCCCAACATGAGGCCTCATGAATTGCTCGTAGTGAGGCACATTTTGTTAGCATAGCGCCTTTGAGGTACTGGAGATGAAGGTTAAAACACCACCTTTCACCTATATTGACTCCTAAGTACTCTCAAGAAGAAGCCTGTGGCTGCAAAATCTTATTGACGGTTGGCTATTAAATTTTCCAATTAAAAGGATTAACTTGGTCCTCACGACCAATGGCTTGGAAACATTAGGATTGTTTTCTCAGCCACCTGCACAAACCAGTCAGTTGGTGACAGTTCAGAGAACTTGGGGGAACGAATGAGCACAGATTGGCACAGTCTATACGGTTTATGTAGTCCGTCTCCATGGGGCTCCTGAGAAGACTTTTGAAGAAAGCGTTCCAGAGTTCTGTAGGCACCGACTATCTACCATTCTCTGGACTGAAACACATCTGCATTCCATGATAGCAGTTCTATTTGTCAGATAACTTCTGAAGAGCAAGTGCAGGTTATGAGGAATTCCCCCGACCTTAAAGCTCATTGGGCATCACACAGCCCACCATAGGTTGTCAAACACTTCTCCGTTGTCAATGAGAACTGCTACAACATACTTAGCCGGAGCCTCCAGGGAAACATTGCGGATTTCAACTATGACGTCCTGCATGAACTTTCATTTACTACACACATTGCATGTGAGGTTGCAGCAAAATACTTCTTCAAGGACTAGAACGCCAAGATCTCTAGCGTTCCTCCTCATACGGAAATAAGGCTCAACAGTCTCACTAATTGCAGTCGCTATCCCCTTTTGAAGAGAAATGACACACACAGATTTCCACTGAGTAGGGAACTGTACTACCTGCAGTCATTATACAAATTTAGAAGGCGCCCCTACACGCATTATTATATTGCACGCACAATGGCAATAGTTTCGCCCAAAGTAACAGAATAATAAGAAAATAACCTGAAAATAAGTGGAGTGTGTGGGGGTACTTTAAAATATTCTTGCGGCGCTTTGGCTTGGTCATATTTTTTGTGTCCGTCGCTGTGGCAATCCCCATCGTCATCTACTACAGACGTCCACCAGTGTTCCAAAAGGGCTTTCAACAGCAAACTACCGTAATTGACTGCAATCACATTTGAACTCAATTAAAGATTACTGTCATTCTTGTGTATATTAAATTTGCTTCAACAGAAAGTGTTAACATTAATATTGAAATCAAAACACCTTGTCAAGCAGGAAATAAACCAAATTCAAATCCATTTCATTTCTATAAACATTTCGGGTTACCATAAACATAATAACTACTGAAGTCCACTACATCAAAAAACAACTAATACAAAGCCAAGGGCCTATTTGTCAATCAGTTACAATGAAGAGTCAGCTTCGTACAGTTCTGTTTCCTGGGAAGCAACCCTGTTCAATGCTCTTATGAGCTACGTACAAGTTATGAGAGCTCACAGCTTCTACAAAGTTTTTCTCAGACAACGTTTGGTGTCTCCAACCGCCACGTCAATAAGATCACACAAACCACACTGGTTAATAATTCATTCCTTACCCCTGAGAATCCCACGTTCTAGTACCCCTTAGCACTCTTGTCAATGAAACTCAGTTTTTTGTAATGAAAATAAAGGTCTAGTAACTGCAGGCGCTCAACAGGGGGCGTCACCAACCAAACCATTTCACCCTGCCTAGCTCCTTTGTGTCAGTCTCTCACAGTTGTCGCTTTCTCATGTTTGCCCCCTGTGCTATGATTTATTTATTTAACGTAATTAGTTTTAGCTTGTCCAAGTGCACCCTTAACTAAGCCCCATTATTCTTCTCGCTAAACGCTTAAACTTGTAAGATGGTTCAAGTCATCTCGTCACCTCTCCCACTGGCCGGTGGTCTTCAACAGCATTTCCAGAGTCTTCTTTCTTTGAGTCCACTTACACTCTGAGGTTTATACCAGCACAATCCTAACAGTAACCAAACTTCAAAAACTTAGATTTAACGCAGCGTAATAAATAAAAAAATGAACCAAATAAAATAAAAACGCGAGACATCACCTTTTAACTGACCTTTTTTATCTCCACCTTCACTATTTGCCAAGCCAGTGTCTTTAGCCGACACCCAGGCTGAGAAACAGTCTGCTTCATCTTGTCCAAGGTGAATCGTTAACATCTGAGGAGAGAATAAACTGCTGTGATTTTACACAATACCTCAAGTTGTTAAATTCCGTTAAAAAAACCTAAAGGAGCTCAATTATGTAAAATGAAAATATTGATTAGAAATCAAATTGGACAAAGGCGTTTTAAATTGAATAAATTAAAAAGTCAACTGCACCATGCAATGAAAAGAGACATGACAGCAGCGCTGGGTAGTGAGGAGACAATAGACCTCTGACGCGTCAATTCAGTCCAACAACCCCAAAATTCACAAGAGCATGGGATTTGTAAATGCAATAATGTCCTCCGATGCACTACGTTTCAAGGCATGAGGATTACAAATCTGCAACGTCCAACCGCCGTCAAAGCCACATTTTGCCTCTAACACAGAGAGAAAAATCCGTTCATTCGCAAAACATTCTTTTTGCCTACTCAGCAATCCAATAGGACGAAACCTGTGGTTGTTATAGGCAAACCATGGTTCAACAAATAAGAAAAGACATTTTGGCCATTTTTGGCAATTATGTCGCGTTTGATATTGCTTCCTAGGTATTTTTTGATGCCGAGTCGATAGGAAATGGCCTTAGAGGTGCAGGGCTGCATCTTGATGGAAAACAAAACACAGTAAATATTGTGAGGCAAATTTTACTACTTGAAGGAATTTATGGGGCAATAGCGAAAGTTATCGTTTCTCCCTGGCCTGCGCTCATTTACTGCTCTGCCTCTTATCTCTCTCTAACCACCTGTCAGTTCGACTCGTCATTCCATACCAATTGCCATGCGTCGCATCATTAACTATTATTTTTCGATGGATGTAGGTCCCAATCGTGCTGTGCAAGAGGATAATCGACTGTCGTGTAATAATGTGTAGCATTTTTAAATATAATCGTAATAGCTTAATTTTCTATGAAAAGCCGCAAAACCCTCTGGAATTGAGTCAATCCACGACTATCTCAGGAAGTGTTAAGTTAACTTAAGTTAGCAGGCTTGGGTGAGGTCATAAGAGAACCCTCAAGTTGACGCCATCAGATTATGTCCATTCTATTTTTAAAAATGTATAACGCGCGCTTATCCAAAGAACAAGCTGGTTCTCCTAAACGAGTTAACGAAATCCCATCACTTACCCCAGTTTTCAAATCAACGTTGAACCAACTTGGAACGAACACCATCTTGAACCTCGCTTTTACCTCTTCATCAAAATTCACTTTACCTAAATCTTCAACTTTACACGCCTGCAACAAAACATAAAATACAGTCAAGACGAAGTTTGCAGGCGCTGAAATTAATCAATTTATTTATGAACACACTTGCCTTTAGTACATCATAAACAGCAACATTGTCCTCCGTGTCCTGCGTCACTATGTGCCTCTTGTCATTCAATACGTGGTACTTTCTGGTGGCAGGGGCCCCTTTGATGGTGTTTTCTGGCCTCGAGCATAGGGGCTGTCCACTGTCATTTTCTTCGACGCCGTCCACCAACGTCCCCTTTTTTGGTATCGGCTTCGCATGAAAGAAAGTTTCAATATTATTGACAATAACAGCGAAGAGAAAATCAGACAATTAGACAATCACAGGCCACTCATAGGATAGACAACTTCTAAACTAATTCCACAAAGCCAGGAAAGGAGCTTTTGGCCACCACAGTCTACGGAGGACCGAGTCTGTAATCTAAGCAGAACCCCAGGAAGTTAAAACCTGTTATCCCCATGAAGTGCGTATGACTGATGAGCAGTAATTCGCCCACAGCCCACATCATCCCCATTGATTGATGGTCTACTTAAAGGTCTAAATTGAATCTACCCTTCCTTACTTTTTTCAGGTTTCTAATATATTTTATGTAATAAAAAATCATTTATTAATACTTTCCGGGACAGAATTGGCTGGAAAAGGTCATGGCTCTTAGCTCTATTGGGACAGCCCTTCGAGTGCAGGTTTTTTCCTACCTCCAGTGAATTCAATTAGCCCCCTGCTAACAAAAAGGTTTAAGGATTATTGCTGAACCGGACACCCTTCGGTATTTCCAATTTCCAAATTTGACAATGGATTTTCCAAACGGCGTCCAATTTAGAACTTCAATTTTAACTGGATTTTATGATGAATAAATCATTTTAATAACATTCCATACACCACTTTGTGGTATTAAAGCGATGAAATGGTATGTTTCACTACCAGTCCTGGGGTGTAACAGGTAAAATTACTCAGGTTGAATATGTCACGGCTGTCCGCATTATCATCAGCCAACCACTCAACACACTCTCGTGTTCCACCGCTAGCTCAAGGGAAACTAGGGAAACTTATTGGGATGTAGGGCGCCACACCTGGAGCCAACCCGTTTAACTACTCCAGAATAGACAAAGTAGGAACCAGCAGCCTGGTAATTGAAGATCCTCTCACCACCACCTGAAGAAATTGGATGAAGCGCCATTAGACTCATCGAAGGCACCTCGGAATTTACATCTGAGTGTAGCAGCATCAACCAGTAATACTCATTGCATTAGGTCAACCCTCACGTCTCTCTGTGAAGGTGAGAATCAGCCCAAAATATGTAGAGCCAATGATAGGCTGCAATCTCCCTTGCAAACCTCCACTTCATGCCTGTAGAACCAATCCCGGCCAGGTAATTGAGGGCTCAGGAGCAGGCACCCAACTGTGTTCGACCATGGATAGTGCAAGGCGACAGTGTCAGTTCCTGTCAAGGTATACCGCCATTAGGGTTCAGCAAAGTACCAATGAGGTCCGCGAGATGCCCTGAGAAAATTAGTCAAAAACCTGTACACATGTACTTTCGAATCCCTCACATAAACAAGCAACAACCATAACACATTTTCAATTTGTCATGTACTTTTCCCATTAGTTAAAACAAATGGGATTGGCAAAAAAGTATTGGTTATCACCCTAGGTGTTAAACATTACAAAAAGAATGGAACTCGGGCGCCCAAATGGCAAAACTGCTTGAGAAACAAAGTTCCAAACACTCAACAAAAAGTACACACTGAACAAGGAAATACCCAGTAGTTAATTGATGACGATGAGGTGGCTGCCCACAGACCACTGAGATCCGGCATGGCAACCATTTTGAGAATAGGAGCTTCCTCTTCGCACAAAAGCGTCGAGACCTTTGTTCTCAAGTCCGTGACGAATATCTTTTTATCTCGGCCACCGGAAATCACAAGGTTGAAATTCTCAGAGGCCTGTGAAAATGAGAAATGCGAATGAAAAGTAGTTCTATGCACGACCAAGAAAAGGATTGACAAGCTAATAACCCTCAGCGTTTATAGGGTAATAATGATTATAACCAGCCATCCATGAATAATAATTTCCGGTTCATACTATCACACAACAGTTACGATCCCGTTTTTGGGATGTGTGGGGAAGTACCGACCGGATGGTCCCACCTGTTAAAAATAAATTGGGATGGGCGGAATACTTTCCAGCGAAGAGCGAGCGCATTTTCCAGCTTTTTCAGGCATTGCCCTGCCCTAGGTAGGAATTGGATTACTCCGTTCAACCAATCTTGTTCTGCAGAGGCAGCCTATTGTGGACCTATTGTGGACCTATTGCCCGGCGCAAGGCCACGGATTGTGCATTCCTGAAGGTCAAACAAACCTCAAGACCAGAATGGTCGCTGACCCACCCCATCTTACAATGAAAAGAACTTCTGGCTGTTCCCCATCCCAGAAAAAGACAGTTTGGACTTTCTGCCTCCCTAAGGTTCGAAAGGACCCCAGTAAGCCTCTGCAGAGGTCACCCAAGCTTCCACCCACTACTTAGGGACTCATGCGCATCTTGGGTGCAAGGAATACCAGTGAGGTTTTCTATTGGTTTCAGTCCCTGGTTTTTGACATTTTCGTGACTTTGATACTTTTGTTCAGTGCTGTAGATGACTATTATACTCTTTTGTTTATTATGATGCTTCCTGCACGAGCGTGCTTATTGCAATTGGCTTTCAAAGAAGATAATGACGGTTATTATTCTCATCCGGCTCCCCAGATGAAAAAAGGTCTGATGACTTCAATAATTTGAACGATACTGATTTCTCGATGGGGTACCGATTTTCAAAAGAAATAGTCATCAGCGTACTGAAGAAAATATTATGGTCGCCAAATCGTTCTTCGTGCAAGCATTTTGCAGTGATCTTCCTTCATGTTTTGCTTTAGATTGGCTTGACAACTAACAGAATTAAGAAAACACTGATACAAAAGTGGAGGTCTCGCCTATCTCTCAGAGACGACCTTATCAAGCCCACTGCATCAAGTACTTACATAACTCCCATCTTATTTACCTTTACCTGCCTGTCCTATGTCCGCCCATTTCCTCAAGCTTCCCCTTGACTCTTGCCCTAAGTAATTCAATCTTCGACTTACTTCTCTTTTATTCTTACTTTTCCATAATGAAATACAGGAATCATCGCTCAATGGAGATAATTATTTACGTGAAGCGTAATAAGTTAGTTCTGGGAATTTATGCAACAAAATTTGCGGTAGTGAATGACAACAATCATAATTTTATCACGTTAGGAGGGAAACTATTACCCAGAGAGCCAGTTCAGCTCATCCGATTTGTAAGTTATGGTTAATCTCACCCAGGATTCTCACACCTTCTTGCTGTTGGATTGAAAAGGGAAGGCATTGGCCTCAGGGACAGACGCACAGACATAATATTATTAGACAAAGTAACATTAGACATAACCATTCTCCCTTCCTACAAGATAGAGTGTGTAGACAATGAGTTGTAACCTCACAGTTTGGGGTTTTATTTGTTCTTGCTTAGCTCTCTCATTGTCTTGTACCTCTTTCGATTTATCCTGAACCTAAGCATTCTCCTGGACTAATTCGGCTTTTTCCAGCAGCTTGTAGTTTTAGTGCGCACATTTGCACATCATGCTCCTCGCCAGTTTTAGGCTGGTTAAGCAGGCAGAGGTTAATGCAACCTCTTTGGCTTCTAATAATTATTAGAAATTATAATTTGTCCAAATCTGGACATTGGTGAGGTGTACATTTTACACAACAATTTTTTACGACATGGGATCAAAACGACGGGATGTTGAACAGATACCAAATTATCTTACATTACTCAATGTGGCTTAATCATAACTTGTCTAACCCCATTCGATTGTGAGCGAGGTTAGCATGATGAAATCGGAAAAAGAGTAACAATGGTTCAATTTTCTAACTCTCAGGATCTATTAACCGGTTACAATGGTTTTGATGAAATTGATTCTAAAAACTCTAGAATTTGGCACAAAAATCATTATAGATGAAACAACAAGTGAAACCAAAAGCTCTCACAGTTACATTTGACAGAAATGAGTCATCGAATTTGAGAAAAGTCGGGTGACGCTTAAGAGAGGTAAGAGGAAATTCTGAGATGGAATGACCACCAGCAGCAGATTGTAGTAAGTCACGACTGCATGTCTTAAACTATACTCGAAAAAAAACGAATGAACTGCTCCTTACCAGCAATGACCAAACCCCTTCGCTGTGTATTCTAATAGTTTGAATACATTTTTGCTGTCCTAACGACCACAATTTAAAGGTTCCATCAGAACTTCCAGAAAGGCATTGTGTGCCATCTCTGCTAACGACTAGAGCTTTCACGTTATCGGCATGTCCTGTGTAAAGTAAAGTATAACACATGTTATCTGAATTATTCGTTTTGGTAAAATGGATAAAGCGTTGAAATAAATTACAGAGCAACTAACCGATGAGTTTCATCAATTTCGTGCTGGTTCTCGGATCCCACACTCGCAACACTTTTTCGGTACTCCCACTAATTACTACGGTACCCGATGGGTTCATCGCCAGACTATAAATAGAGTTTTTAGTCCCATTAACCGTCGATGCTGTAAAATTAAATATAATTTATAAACTTCTGCGCAAATTTTTGAAAACAATGAACATCACATTTGGTCAGCTCAACATCAAAAACCTTCTGTGTGCCTAAGAACTAGCTAACAGATCCCTATCTCTTTTACAAATGCTCCTATGAGTCATTATCACATCAGAATCGTTAACAAACTGAGTCTTGGAAGTTCATCCAAAGAGTGGAGTCCTCCAGCCTCTCACCCTGATCTCATGTTGCTTGGTGGCACTGGTTTGATGCATTAATCAAATACCCTTTTAAATTACATACTGGGCTATGCCGGGTGCGCCACATTACGCGACGCTCGACGTAAATTCACTGGTTTGCATTTCATGGCTTTTTCTATTAATTCTATTTATTTCTGTGTCAAGTGGACGAGAGCCTGTGATTTTGATTTAAATCGTTACAGCCGTTTTAACGAAAGTTGTTACAGGGCGGATTGAAGCGATATCGCACTAAGTGATTCGGTAGTAAGTACAATATCAACCGAATGCAATTGGAACACAGATATTTATTCTCAATTACGTTCGGGGAAGTTTGACCCCCACAAACAGTGAAATGGGTGAGAGCGAACACGAGTGACACGGCAGCGAGGGAACCGGCACGGTTACAACTGATGGCAGCGAAGTTTTGAGCGAATCTGGGCATTTGAGGTGCCCAGTCAGCACAAATGCCTCGGACGAACCTCCGCTGAATGGAAGGATTTGGTTTGCCCCAGTACAGTCATGATCAAAAACGATAAATGAATTATGCAGATATAACTCACAGGGTGTTTTCAACACGTCAATACCTACATATTATTCGACATAAATTTCCCTCTGACAGTCAATCGAATGGAGATAAAATCGTAACTATACGGGAGGGGGGGGGAGCGCTTCCAGAGAAACGGTTGGGCGTAAATACAGTGCCACTATTTATGGTGTATTATGAGTTTATGCATAGTGAGGAAAGTCGTGTGATGCTTCTCACTAGATATTTTTGATAGACTTGACTTTCTATAAAGGCATCAGCATTATACTGCAGTTGACACGTAGCCTATCAGAATCTTGTGGTCAGACACGTCAGACAAATCTATTAGCTGTTGCTTGTTGAGCACTCAGAAGAATTGAACAACTGGTTTTAAAAAACAACAGGAAAGGGATGCTCCCTCGAATAATCCTCAGGAATGACTAGTCACGTCTCAAATGCATAATTTTATAATAGCAGCTGTACTCATGTTGTAATCTTATAGCGATAGCACATATTAACTGATTGTTTTTGCTTTTTTCCGTATGTGCCTTCTACTCTATGAGTGATTCAAATCTTAACTTAATTTGAAGTTTCATTCACATATCACTTATAATTTGTGCAAATCGTAAATACTTTCTTACTAGTAACAGTGTTGTTGCTTGCTGTTAGAGCCGTCAACGTATTTACATCCCAAAGGAATATTTTTCGATCGAGGCCAGCTGATGCAACTTGCTCGATATCTTTTGCATAAGCCAGCGCTCGAACGTAATCCTCATGCGTCCTTAAGGTTGACATACAAAAGCCTTTGTGGGCGTTCCACACTTTCACTGTGGTGTCAGAACTGGCGGAAATCACTGAAAAAAAGAAACCTTGATACAATCGATCACTAAACGTTCAATATTCCTACTTTACGTACTAAAACTGCAGTTATTACCAACTACACGATTATTAGGTGGATATATTAGGTGGATCAAAAGTTAGTTGCATTAGTAGCAGAGCAGAGTTAATTTACTGTGAGTACGATAGATGGTGAAACGAGGATAAAAGGGGCTACTGACGCATGGGCATCTATTTTGTAAAATGGTAAAGCATCGGAAGTAGATCAAAAATGGTATCGAACTGACTAAAACTTGTCGAGTAATTGAACGACCACCTTTGGAAAATTGAGTATACTCTAATGTTGTATGAATAACGTAGTAGTTCTTCAACTTACTGTTTTTTCCCCCACAACAAAGAACGATATCATTGACCCAATCCGTGTGATGTTCCATGGACTGAATGTAGGGTTCCCTCGAGGGCTTCGTATTCCACATCCTGATGATACTGTCTCGTCCGGCCGAATACAATCTTTGCGTGTGAGGGTCATACTGAAGGGAGTTGACGCCTGCCCTGTGCTGTTTTTCCACCTCGTCGCGAATCACAAATGCCACCTAGAATAAATTTATTAGAATAAAGCCAATTTATTGATAACTTTCATGATAGATTTCAACTAATGGGTGTGTTCTGGAGCAATTTTTCCCACTGCTTCCCACAAATCCCGCCCTATAGTGAAATCAATTGCCTCCCAACTGGTTAACTCATTCAATACGGCGCCCCAGGGCGCTCTCCAATGTTATACCTGGTGACGGCAAGCGCATCGAGGCGCTCTTCCGACTCTTACCCAATGATGGCGAGCGCCTGAGACGCTCGGTTTTCTTTAGTTTCAAATGTGCTTCAGACCGTAGTAGTAGTCGCTCCTAACAACATTCTGAACATTCTGCAGTTTGCCGTTTCTGAATCTGACGTTTCCTTAAGAAACTGCATAGTTCCCAAATTAGGGTAAGTAAAACTCCATTATCTTTACATTTGGACGTATAATTTAAACTTATTACGTAATAATAAGCTAATATATACCTATTTTTTAGCAGATGGATCGTACTCGAGGAGAAAAAAAGAGGGCGAGTGAGGAGCCACAACCCTCAACTTCAAGGTTTGCATATTTTTTACGTTTCACTAACATTAAAATTACGATGATGAATTTGTATTGATTTTTTAATAATGATGATCATTGTAATAATGATTTTTTCAGCACCAAACAACCCAAAGTTGGTGAGCCAATGCAAAGAAAAGTGATGACTGACGTGGAACTTCTTCGTATCCTGTCCAGCTTGTCCTGATACACCTGCTTTATGTATCGAAAATTGTTTAGTAAATTTCCACAAAAATATGACCGTTGATGGAAATTAGTTACTTATTGTTTACAAGTACTATTTACTACCTATGTAAAAATTTACGAACGATTTCTATGTTATTTACTGTATAAATACTTTTTTGTAATAAATACTTGTAATTTTATTGAAAAAGTTGACAAAAAATTGTTTTCCTCTCTTTATAATTACACCTTATTCAATACAACTTACCTTTTGAAAGTAAGTTATGGATTAGTTTATTATTTTTGGCTTGAAATAATTGTTTCGAAATTCCAATGGCCCAATTCGTGTATAAAATGACGAGCGCCTCGAGGCGCTTGCAGTCATAGCTGTTTGTGTTTTGCGTGATAGCCTACCTACACATTAGCTATGACTGCAAGCGCCCCGAGACGCTCGTCAATTTATACACTAATTAGGCACATTAGAATTTCGAAACTATTTTTTCAAGCCCATACAAAAATTAACTAAGCCATATACGTAGAAAAAGTTGTGCTGTCAGTGACAGCCGTTTATGAAAAACTAAGCAGTATACAGCATAGGGGTCTCAATATGGCCGCCTTATTGAATGGGTTAAGAAACATTACGGCCATTATAATAAAGTGGTTCAGGAGATTAGTCATCTAGGTTATCCACCCCATTATAAGTAGAATATCTACAAAAAACTACTCTCTTTCTCTTTGTGAAGCCAGAATGAACTAAAAGGTCGCTCCACCAGGAGATGGCAGAGCATTCCAATAAAGTCCCTACCTACAAGTAAATTGCTCGCCACCAACAAAATATGTTCAAGTTGTGCCCACCACAAATCCAGATTACTTCTCTGATTCACGACAGTGGAAAGTTGCTGCAAAACCTGGCAAACAAGTCAATGATCTTAACTCTAGCCTACAATTTCTAGGCTATCTGAAAAACTTCTATTGAAACGTTTAAAGCTAAAGGTTAAAATGGAGGAAAGAATTTCTAATCGCCAATTTGAGTTCAATTAACAACAATATACAGTTGTTTTAATAATAGAAACAATCTGGAAGGAAAGAAAATCTGTTCAGTAGTGTTCCTTGACATATCCCAAGCTTTTGGCCGTTTTTGGCATAAGGGCCTCCTATCAAAAAATCAAAGGGATCTCTCCAGTCCGAATTACCTACTGTTCGAATCCTACTTAGTCTTAATTGCTAACGCTAAACGTGAAGTGGCACAATGGGAAGTAGGTAATGGTTATCAACCAGAAATTGCTGACATAGAATCATAAAAGAAAAATTACTATAAAGTCGCAACAAACCCCAGATTAAAACACTTCTCAACAGGAATAGCTCCAATATAAGAACCTTTACTTAATCCAGCCAGTCAAAATGGGTTTACAGATTTGGTTAACGGCTGCTCATCACTGTTAGTAATGAATGTTACCTACAGTGCCACATCAAGATGGAAATGCATATTTTATTGTCTATGTTACTACTTGCGTACGATCACAAAATAAAAGTAAATAAACGCGCCCATGAGATATTACAAGTACGCGTATTTTGTAACGTTCCAAAATTAAAATACTTCAGAATTATATTTCTCCGGTTTACTCAAAAGAAGTTCGTTATTACACTTTGAGTTTGGCCTAGTGTGAACATTAAGAGCTACAAATTGGAATCTGTCATCTACCCAGACACCTGTCAAAGTTCCTCCTCACGTGTGCTTAGTTAGAACTTGAATTCATGTGTGTTCCGTGTTGAGCTCGAATAATGTGATTTGTAACCATGTTTTAAACTAAAATGTAAAAAAAGTTATTTAAAATTCATTGGAACAATTAAGATGACATTTTCTCTTTATGAATTAAAATAAATTGACAATTATTTCAGTAAATGCGCTGATTACACTTACTCGACTTTAATGCGAGAGGCTGGTCGGAGTATTAAGCAGTTAAAATAAGAAATAAGGAAACACGGAAATACGTGCCTAGCAGTGCCGACGCCTAGAACATCACTCAGTAATTTAACACAAGTGAAATACCTCATTTCCTGAATTGAGCCGTTAAGTGCGTTCGACAATATCCTATTTGGAACTGCTCATGTATGAGAAATACCAAACAAGTAAAATTAAAGAAATATCAACGAAGGCCGCCACTCGACTGGGAGTTTCCCTTGAGTCGAAACGTTACAGAATAATTTACACGCCCATCGGGAGCCTTCGTTAGCTTAAATATCACACAGTTAACATTATTGAGATAATTTCCGAGCACGCTTCATACAAAAATAAGGCGAGCAGCAGGTATTACCTGTACTTTTTTCCGGCCGCTTTGAACGCTCGATTTGTGAGAAGTCATTGTGAAGAATCGGTGCTAAAAAAGCGATACTTTATCTGCACACGATCATGTCCAATATTTAGTCCTAAAATAAAACGAACGGTTTCTGCAGGGAATCCGGTTAAAGTTTGAACGGAAAGCCAATACCGCTTCACTTAACACTCCCAAACGTTTGACATGATACCGTATTTTGACTTGGAAGGGCCCGCACTACGTCTCCGAATAGAAGCCCAGGGCTGTAAAGTAAATCACTTCCATTTGTTAATCAACGTGACGGGGGTTCGTACACTTTACAAAATTTCATTCGCGAATTAATTCCCAATAGAACAATTGGAAAACCCCCACTACTCTGAATAACCTAACAATTAAAACTCTCCGACTGGATCTTTCCGATTGGAAGGCGAAGTTGACGACTTCGAGGATCAATGTTGTGCCCTCCAACCCGCAGTACATCAAGAAGCTTCGTCTAGGCACCGCAAAGTCCTACTCATTTTAATAGATTAAGGTTCATTTTGCTTTCCGTATTCTATTTTTTGTTTTTAAAAAGACACAAGATGGTATTGAATCATTACGTCACCGAAAATGGATGCGTTAGTTTAAAAAAAGGTCTGCAGTTTTAGTGAATTAAGTTGGGAATGAACTTGTATGGATTGCCTCAATTGAAGATTTCACTTGTTTTAATCGTATGTTCAATTTCGCCTGTTCGCCAATTTCAATTATCAGTATTTAAATACATTAACACGAATTAATTAAAAATTAAAAAATGTAAAAATAAAGAAATGAACTTGTCCAATTATTTCGTTCTCATATTAGTCAGCGTTGTTACTCTTTATGAGTAGTTCACGAGCGAAATGCTCGACTCTAGGCTTTTCCTCCTCGCTTTTCTCTGCTTTTCAATCATCAGTTCTTTTCATGAAGTCCTCTCCTTTTCGATAAGAAAAAAGCAGACGTGTAATTTTGTGTAAACGGACATACTTATAGATTTCGTAGATATGACAATGGTAAATTACAAGCTGTTTTGGAGTTTGATTAGCGAAATGTGTTAGTTATGACGGGAAACGCTAAACCCCATTAATTATCGTGTCTTTAACTACTTAAAACACAAGACCGTTGATTAGATATATGCTATCAAATCCAAATAATAAACTATAAGAGAACCCAGCCAAAAACTAGAAGATCATTTCAAAGTTCAAGAACAATTAGATTAATCAGTTCACTATGTCCAACATTCTGAAGAAAACTTGAATTACAACCAAGGATTATTAAACGCCCAGAAAATATTGACAATCAATCAACTCTCTTAAGCTTTGAATAATGGCTGAAAATGAAAATTGAAGTGTTTTCAGTGTATCGGTATTTATCCATCAATGAACTGGTTTCAGTTTTTATTCGTTATAGTTTTCACTCGAAAGAAAAAATTTACACCATTTTATAAATGTTGGACGATGAACAACAGGTTTTTCTTTGTTACAGCAAGAAGGGAATGAATGAGCACAACCGTCGTTGATCCACGAGTCAAGTGAACTGCTACTCAAGGTATAATTTCATTTTGATTCTTTCGTTATCTCTGTTTGGAATACCTAATGACGCCTGATTTGCTTATCGCGTACCTGTCAACTTGAAAACCCCCGAGATAACGCGCCCAATATGGCACCCAACGGAATGTTTTAGCTGACTCGGTGTTAATTGTCCCCGCGGTTAGTTATCGTCGTGCGAAGGATTCAAAATGCCTCCTGCCGCGGTAGAAGGGTTTTGGGGTAACCCGACATCCACGATCGACTGGTGTGAAAACAACTATGAATACAGTCACTACATTGCAGAAATGAGTTAGTGCCAGTTTTAGTTTGTTTTTCTTCTTTTCCCACTGGCTGCCGTCGTAGAAAAAATGTTTGAGATCCATTGGATTGCATTATTGGTATTCCGCACGGACTGATGCAGTGCAGGCGGGTTTGGCGATTAGCCAAACTGGGCTTGCCCCGTGTTGAAAAGTGTATTCTACTGACATCCGTTAAAAAATGTGGCGTTAAAAAACTATACACAAATTTAGTATTAGAAAAACTCTACTCAACATTCCACACCCTCATGCAAATTCGTGGGTACTCTAAATGCGTAAGAGCTGTGTCCTTATCACATTCGTACATAACATTTTTTTTATCGAGAGCAAAATGTTACTGATTAGCTAACAGTACCCTGTGAGTTTAGTCAAAATCGCCAGCGCGGTTTATCTGAAAATTTGAATAACATTTCGATTGTTGGAAAAACTTAATTTGCTGGTGTTTTGCCTCACATCTTCGTACAACGTCGATTAGTGAGGTGTTTGTGTGGAAGAAAATGTTAAAGGTTGGTGTCAGGTGGATTTATGATTCATTAACTATCACGTCCCCTGTGACCCCTGACCATAACCCTGTTTTTACTCATTGTCTTGATATAAATCAAAGAAACTCACAATCGATGTCCCTCTGACTCAAATTACTGTTCGTCTATGGTCTCTTAATCAGTCCGAAGCCTTTAACAGCCAGGCTGCATTAAAGGCCATCGCAGCCTATAGTTTTAGGTCCAGGCTGGCATTGGAATGCCTTCATGTGCTCAAGCAGCTCGGCGCCCACAATAGGCTTTCCCTCATCTGGGTGCCGGCTCACAGGGTGCATGATGGCAATGAAAAGGCTGACCACCTTGCGAAGAAGGGCACAGAAGCCCATTGGGCCTGAACCTCACGTAGGTATGACCAAAAGTCACCTGAACCGGTTGGTCGCTCAATGGGAGACACAGGAAAATAGCACCCCTTGGCATTACCAGCCACGACTTAGACAATCAAAAAGGCTTGTTACGCCTTCTGGTCAAAGGGCAAAGGCGATGCTGACACTCTCCAGGAAGGATCTGAGGGTCTTGATTAGCTTCCTCACCGGACACTCCCACTCAGGTATCACCTCAACAAGATGGGCATCTCAGAGGCGGTGGAATGCAGACTCTGCGGTGAGGAGGACCAGACGGCAGAGCATATCCTATGTGAGTGCCCTGCCTTAGCAGTCAAACGCTTTGGATACTTTGCCCAGGGGATTATTGAGCCCCATATCATAGCGGAAGCTGCGATGAAGGACATAAAGGGGGTGGGTAGGTACGACGCCTTTTACTAAGAAAGGGCCGTCACAATAGGCCCATATGCGGCCGCAGTATCAGTGGGATAAGAAAACAATATTTATTCGAAAAACATGCAAATGCCAACAAAACCATTTCGACGCCTCGAATAGTTTATCCTGCCGGTAGTTTAAGCCTGTGGTGGTTAAAGCTGCTCAATACATGAAACAAAAAAACATCTACGTGAAAATGCGCAGGTGACCGGTGTAAGGCTCCACACCACTAAGGAAACCCTGGCCTTGTGGGTTGTAATGTGAAAACATCCAGAGCGACTATACGTAATTGCTTCCTCTTCTTTCTGGTCATGGGCAACATCCCATTAACACCAAGCTAAACAGAAACAGGTCTGACCATTTCCCTTTAGGGCCAAGATGAAGCAGTTGAGGACAGTTGGAAAGAATGCTGTTCCATGTGAAGCAAATGGTTGAAAACCAGCGACTTGACTGTTTTAGGAACTATTGTTCAATCTACAATGGCATAACACCTTCTGGTTCAAGTGATGAAAAGATATTACTTAAGATATATCACTAGCCACCCTGAGGAAGTTGGTATGGGGTGGGGCTGCCCAGTCTAACCGAGACATTGCTGCATTTCTGCGTGTCAGTTTGTGTTTTTTTCGTAGAAATTTATAACGCTTAGGAATAAATAAATGGCAGTTAGCTTGGAAGTAGTAACTAGTTAACTTTAAGTCAACTTTCGCGAATTACGTAAATAATTATATTGTTTTTTTTACTTTCCTTGGCTCTACGAAGTAGAAAGGAAAGTTATGTAATCGGCTGAAAAAAAAATTTTGAGTTTTCTTCAGATCTTTACGTTTCAGACCCTCCTGAGTCCGAAAAACACTATTTGGGAAAATGGTCTGTGTCTGAGTGTGTGTATGTGTGTCTGTGAACGATTTTTAGAGAAAACCATCGTACCAAATCAGCTCAAACTTGATATCTCGCCCGCACGTTATCATGGGACGCCAAAATAAGGGTATGAACAAAATCCACCGAAAGTTAACTATAGTTATCATAGTGATCAAAACACCAAATATTTTTTTTCTCAAAAACCCCTCTAACGATTTTGATTACATTTTTAATATTGGTAGCTCTTAACATGATAATTATACCATAAAATTCCCATTTGTGGGAAAATGACGAGAGCAGCACAATAAATTATCAAAATAAAAGACGAGTTAAGACGAAGTAGTCTATTTCTATGGGTAAAATAAAAGACAATGATAACTTGTAGACGCGTTTCGGTTTACTAGACCATCATCAGTACAATACAGAATGAGGAAGTTGTGAGAAGTTTCTTTTATGCAAAAGTGAAAGGTGCCTTCTGATGGGCCTGGCATTAGAAAGGTGGCATGAAAGGGAATGTGAAAGGCAAAAAGGTGAAAGGAGATGGGAATTCACAAGAAAATATCAATTAGACCTAATTACCTAATTACATCCAGGTCGTTGACTGATATTCCTAAATTATGAATTTTTTGAATTTCCAAAGATTCTAAAGCATCCAATTTTGGACCTTTTTGGCAAACATGAGCTATCCCAATGGCTGGATTATTACTACCTATCTCATAACTGATTCTATGGTTTTCTTCTCACAAATGCTTTTCAAAAGCTTCCCTACCCCTTCCTAACCTAAGATCATCACTGTGTTCCTTCATTCTAATTTTAAATTTCCTACCGGTTTGTCCTACATACTGGATTCCGCAGTCACATTTTAATATATATATACACCCCCTTTGTCCTCTAAAGGAATCTTATCTTTTTCACTCCCTAATATTTTCTTTGTGGAATTTTGTGAATAAAAACCAACTCTGAAGCCCCTATTTTCTAATAAACCGCCTACTTTGTGGGTTATATTTCCATAAAAGGGTAAGCTAACCCATTTCCTATTATCTGGTTCCCTATCTTCCCTTTCCAAATTTGTGACTGCTAACTGGGATTTCTTCCTGCTAATCTTTCCCCAAATTCTCTAGCTCTAGGATAACCATTACTCACCGCTATAGAGTAAATGATTTCTTTTTCTTTTTGAAAAGCTACTTGATTCATTGGGACCGATAGTGCCCTATTAATCATACTATAAAATGCCGCAAATTTATGAGATGTTGGGTGATTGGAACTATTATGGATAACCACGTCCGTATAAGTTTGTTTCCTATACACTGTAAATTTATGTTCACCCCCCTCCAATTTTATGGTTAAATCCAGAAAATTCAGCTCACTACCTCTCACTTCCTTAGTCCTTAGTCCTCATTCTGTATTGTACATCAGTCCAATCAGATCAGTCCATCATCAGATGGTCTAGTAAACCGAAACGCGTCTACAAATTATCATTGTCTTTTATTTTACCCGTGGAAATAGACTACTTCGTCTTAACTCGTCTTTTATACGATGGATTTCCACTATCTCGCCGCACCCACCTTACATTATGTTATAATTATCAAAATTTTCGACGAAAAGCGTTTTTACCGTGGTTTTTTCCTTTTAAACTCCGCTGGAATGTTAGTAGAATGTTAAAGAAAATTGTTACTGTAGTCCAATCCAATACCTATAGGGTGAGTATTTAAAAACGCTCATGAGATACATGGGGGTCACTCCAGAAATTCCTGAATTTCGATTACCGCCGTTTCGCTTAATACCAGTTCTAACAGTTATTACCCAATAACTCTGCCAAAGTGATTACTATCCTCCTTAAAAAAATCCGTGTTTACAGCCTCATTAATTTTCTGGATACCATTTGCTCAATAATGGTCCTGGAATGAGTACGAGCAGCACAATCAAATCTGGAACTGTAAGCGCTACCGCTTCATGCTGCCGTAAAGCGTTGTTTGACAAGTTCCAATTAACTGAGTGATAAATGAATTGATTAAATAGAATTAGCCATGTACAAAGTGAATTGTTGTAGAGCTAAGGAAAGTTGTGTGTTGCAACGCACCAGATATTTTAATCTGTCATGAATTCATTATTCGTTTCAGCCAATACTGTCAGCAATCTAATGATGATTATCCCTCCAATTTGGGGTATGTTTGAAGTGGCTCAGCAAAATTTCGAGAGAAAATTCGTCTATTGTTATTTCTTGTTGTTGAGTAAGTAAATTATAATCAATTCGTTTTTTCAATTGTGTTATTTATGCCAACACGATTAGTTTGATTGGCAACTGCATTCTTTTTCTTCATGGTCGTATCAGGAAACAGGTGCAAGGATACTTTGGTGTAGAAGCTTTATTTCTTTTTCCCTTAACGTTGACAAAGGTATTGTTCGTTTTGTTCCATTCCAGAGTCTTTCGAGAACGAAATTGTTACTAGTGTAGTCGTGCATAATATCTTCATTTCTATTTTGTGGTTACCCTTTTCTGGACAGCACTGTGTTAGCAATTAAAATTTACCTTACCCTATAGCTCTGAAAGTAACCAATCTACATCAATATTATTCATTGAGATTATGACAATTGGTGTCAGTTGAGTGCTAGAGGAAGTAGAGTGACTGCCATCGTCAAGTATAGCAATGATGCTAAAAGTTCCCAACCACTAGAAATTTCTGTAAACGGTTGTAAAAGGTGAATGAAAGAAATGCAATTTGCGTAATATCCCTGTATATGTTGAGATTGGCACCCCTTCATTCTTAGAAGGCCTTCTTTTTCATTGTAAACCGATCCAGTTCTTGTGTGATACTTCAGGAACATATATCTATACTGCTCATTGCTAGACTATTTGTTTAGTTAAATGCGCACAGTCAATATTTTTTCACATCTCTTTCACAGTTGTTGGCCTCGGCTCGTGGGCATTTCACATGACTTTGTTGTACGAAATGCAACTTTTCGACGAACTTCCAATGGTTTGGGGTACTTCCGTCCTTGTTTATTGCCTGTAAGTAATTCATTCACTTTTAATCCCATCAAGTTCATCTCTTTGTGTTGCACTAAAATTATCCTACGAAATGGGCCATTGCACTTCCAGTAATTGTGCTAGTGATTAATGATGGTCTTTCTTAAATCCCCTGCACGTCAATTTTTCTACCCTGAAATGCAAAACTCTGAGACCACCGTGGAAAAAAAAACATTTAAACAAACATTCATGAAAATAGTTGTGGGAGGTCATGTCGCAACATTTAATGAAAACAACAGGCGCGAAAGTAGCAATAGGAAATGTAAACTATGACGATGCACGAAATTTAGTCGCTCTAACGGATGGGGAATTTGAACAAACAGTGTGCGCATAATGCAACAGGTTTGCATGTAGATGTGATGCGAAACACAAAAATAACTAAAAATATCAATCGCCTCTCAAGTTAAGGGTCCGAATTTTAGGGGGCATTCAGCACATATACGTATGCGGTGAAACTGACTCCCACATCCCCATCCACAACACTCTGCGAGTCTTCCCGTTTCAATCGATAAATCGAAGCTGTATTAATTTGCCTTTCCAAGCCTGGTCGAACAATATTATTAAAATATCTGATGCGTTGCAACTTACAACTTTCCTTAGCTCTACGTCAATTCGCTTTGTACATGGCTAATTCTACGTATTTAATCAATTCATTTATCACTCAGTGCCTTTGAACTTGGTCAAGCAACACTTCACAGCAGCAGGAAGCGGTAGCGCCTAATGTTCTGGAATTTATTGTGCTGCTCGTACTCATTCCCGGACGATTATTGAGCAATTGGTACACAGATAATTGATGGGCCTGTAAACAAGAATTTTTTGAAGAAGGATAGCAATCATTTTTGCAGAGTTATTGGGTAATAACTGTTAGAACTGGTAGTACGCGAAACAGCGGTAGTTGAAATTCAGGAATTTCTGGAGTGAGCCCCATCTATCTCATGAGCGGTTTTAAACACCTCACCCTCTGGGTATTGAATTGGACTACGATATCAATTTTCTTTAACATTCTACCAACATTCCAGCGGAGTAAATAAGAAAAAAGCCGCGCTAAAAACGCTTTTCGTCGAATATTTTGATAATTTATTGTGCTGCTCTCGTCATTTTCCTACGAATGGGAATTTTATGGTATAATTGCCTTATCAAAAAATATCAATATAAAAAACTCAATCAAAATCGTTAGAGCCGTTTTCGAGAAAAAAATTTGGTGTTTTAATCACTATGCTAACTATAGTTAACATTCGGTGGATTTTGTTCATACCCTTATTTTTGCGTTCCATAGTAACCTGTAGGCTGGAGATCAAATTTGAGGTGATTTGGCTCAGTCGTTTTCTCTAAAAACCACTCTAAATTCGATTACGTCGAAAGTTTTGGTAATTTATTGTGCTGCTCTCGTCATTTTCCCATAGATGGAAATTTTATGGTATAGTTGCCTTACTGGGAGCTATCAATATAAAAAATTTAATCGAAATCGTTAGAGCCGTTTTTGAGAAAAAAAATATTTGGTGTTTAGATCACTATGATAACTAAGTTAACTTTCGGTGGATTTTGTTCAAACCTTTATTTTGGCGTCCCATTGTAACCAGCGGGAGAGATATGAAGTTTGAGCGGATTTGATGCGGTGGTTTTCTCTAAAAATCGTTCACAGACACACTTTAGTGACACACACGCACACAGACCATTTTCCCAAATAGTGTTTTTCGGACTTCTTTTCGGAGGGTCTGAAACGTAAAGATCTGAAGAAAACTCAAAATTTGTTTTTCAGCCGATTACATAACTTTCCTTTCTACTTCGTAGAGCCAAGGAAAGTAAAAGCGCAAAGAGGGCAGTGGGAAACGCACTAAAGTCGGAGAAGGCAGACACTTGTGAAGAAAGCTTGGAAATCTGTCTCTACGTGGGGTGTCACAGATATTGAGAATCAACTGGAAAACCATTTGAGAAAACGTTCTGCGAAGAGCTTCATTGAATATTAGCTAAGAAAAAGGACGAACTTTCCTTCGCTGCTGTATTAGTGAGGAGGGGGAGGGAGGGGGCCTGGAAGAAAGGTATGGAGGGTAGAGTACATCTCAAGGCGTTAGGGGATTGAATTTGCTGCATCACCTTCAGAGATATATTACTGTTATCGATTTCCATAATACGTGCACCTCCTTAATTCTCATTATTCTTTTCTCCCGTTTGTTACCAGGTCGGAGGTGAAGAAACCAGTTCAGAAAACCCGGCCAATTTCGAACGTCCCGTTATTTTTCTTCTTGGCTGCTTTCTGCACCTTCTTCACCACTTTGTACTTATACTGGCCTCAACCGGTATTCCAACACACGTCTTACGGAGTTCTCGTTTTCGTCTCTTTCGTCCTCGAAATTCATCTCATTCGGTTGAAGAAATGTCAGATATGCACAAGGCTGTTTATACAATCCACTGCTATTTACCTATTGGGATTCTTCCTTTGGAATATGGACAAGATATTTTGCCCAAATTTGAAGTGAGTTGTTACCTGATTTTGCACATTAATTAGTGGAGTAGAATTGTAGTAGTTTACCTCCATCGTTTCCATTTTAGCCCAACGTGAACGTATGGGCGTAAGACTTTTGTATTCCTCACAAAATTTGTTCGATCCTGAGGTAGGTCGAGTAATTTGGCCATCATGGACACTCTAAAAATGGAGTCTTTCGAGTATAATCATGAAGAGGACTGCAGGGGGCATCGCATTGGCAGCCTCTAAATGCCTGGTCAGTTTTCAGAGTTCGTTCATTCGCCATTCTTTCGTGTTGAGATGAGCTTGTATTGTAGCTCCATACTATAGGCTGGGTCAGGAAAACCGAATTAGCCAGTGTAGGAAAAGGTGTGAGGTGGTGTTGCACATATACAAGACTGTATCAAGAAAAGCACTCCAGGTGATCACTGATCAGTTACCAGTTGATTTGGCTGTTGAGTGCGTGGTTGACAAGTGGAGAGTGAAACGGGAGCTTCCCCCGCTTTGGGCTGAACTCCGTGTGGATCTCACCACAGAACAGAAACTTGCCGCCATCGATGAATGGGCACTAGAGAAATGGCAAACGAGATGGGAATCCTCGTCAAAGGGATGTGATACGTATGAGTTCTTCCCCAATATCCGTGAACGTCTTTCAAGAAAATGGGTTGAGCCAGACCACTGGACGAGCCAGTTCCTCACGGGACATGGTGACTTCAATGCGCGGCTCCACTTCTTTTCTCTGAAAGACTCTCCATTATGCACGTCTTGCGCCTCCAGTGCGGAGGAAACAAGAAACCATGTGCTGCTCCACTGTAGTTTCTACAACAGTGAGCGACGGTTGTTGGGAGGGCAAACGAACTTAGCAGCATTGACTGCTTCAAAGCAAGCCTATAACCATTTTGCAAAGTTCGCGAAGAAGGTGATGGCTAAGAAACGTGGTCATAGTTGATCTGTCCTTTTGAAACTTGCCACTCAAGTAAATTGTTAGATCAGGTAGGAAACCAGATTAAGAACTCCTCCCAGATGGTACGGGATTCCTCAGGTGGTCACTTCTGCGCGGTCACACACAGGCAACAGCTCTCTACCGGGAGACTGGCTAACGACCAAATACCTGCCGTACCTCCACAGGTCTGAGTTCGGTGGATGCTGCAGGGGCCGGCCTCTTGCATATTAGCGAAACCGCAACTCCATGACTGATATAACCCTCGAGGGTTTAGGTACAGTCATCAAATAAGGAAACAGACCTGTGGTGTTGCACATATTGTTTTGTCCTAATCTCCTTAAGATTGATATGGAAACTAAAAGAACTAGAAACAACAAGTTTTAGAAATGGCGCCTCTGGGGAAGAAAAGAAAAACAACAGCATCATTGAAGAAACTAGAGAATTTACTCATTCTTCTACAAGTTTATAAAAAACTTAGTTTATATACTTAGTTTATAACTAAGTTGTACCTCGACCGCCCATTCATTGCTCTGACACAGTGTCACTTGTACTTGTTTACGAGCGGCAGTCCTGTAGCTTTTTGAATACACTTTATATTTAATGACGGGAACCTAATGCCCGAATGTATTGGAGTTACAGCAACATACCAACCAGCATCCTTCCAGAGCAAAGATAAACTTCTCTTTATCCGTTAAAAGTTCTAGACAAGCACGTGGAATGGAAGGGAGTTATTTAATCTTTAATCCATTGCATCTGAGACGAGAACTGCTGACTTATAAATCAGTTCGTATACATTTAAGCCAAAAAGGACGTGTAGTGTTGTCTCCTCACTCCTCAGTGTGGATGGCTCTCGTACTGTTCCATAGGCAGTGGCAGGGTTTGGCGCACTTGGGACCAAACTGCCTTCAGTGTTCCCTTGCAGAAGAACGAGAAATTCTTCTATCAATTCTTGCTGCTGAAGGGACTCTATTTTTGACCAATTTCAATCTCGTCTCTACTTAACCGCAAATATTGGCAATACATTTGCTCCCTCACAGTTTCGCTTCCGCTTCCCGTTGTTCCTGCCAAACCTGGAGTGTACAAAAACGTTCTTCTTTCCAAGTCTCTGGGGTTAGCCCCCCCGCCAACCTTAAATGTTGCTGTTGGCCTGAGGCATGCGGCTTATTATAGACCTGCTGGAAATATCAACATCATTTTCATCGGCTCTTTACTTGAGTGAAACGCTACAAACCTCTCGTTACTTTACCAGCGCCAACCTGATGCACAAGGGTCCCCCCCCCCTCACCCTCATGCTACTCTCAGCTGATGAGATGTGAACTCCTACAAACATTCAATCATATGGTACTTGTTGTTTAATTTATTCTTTGGATGGCGTACTTAACTGGCTGTTCTTGTTCTTAGTGCATTACGAGGGAATCTTCCCAAACTGTTCGACCCCCTCACTCAACTGCATGGTTGGTGGCATGTCATGGCAGGTTATGGTACTTACCTCCAAATTTTGTTCACGTAAGTATTTTGCTGTACTTTCAATTCACATTTTAATTACATGTACACACGCTCTTAAACCAAAGTCCTGCGATGTTGGTGTGCCACATAGCTGTAACCATAAATATCCTTCTTAACAATCAATGGAAGTACACGGCTAAACGAAACATAGAATCAAGAGAAGTGGGTCTGTATTGTTGACTTACTGGGCCGTTCAAAATTAAAATAGTTGTTAAATTCAAAGTCAACTAGGAACTGTTGACTGTAACCAAAGAAATTCGAAGCTCCATTGATTTGAACAACTTTTTTTAAGCTTTATTAGGACCATTAATTTAAAAATAATGTATCATTGATATTTTATGTTGTAATACAAGTTTTATACCTAGACTGTCAGTAGGATCACAGTTCTTGATGGTAGTGTCTATGTTTCGATGATGTCTTTAATATGGCGGGGGCGGAGGAGTCTTCTTGTTTGGGGTTTCTGAAGTGATTCTGCAACTAGCGGCTGTGAGGTGTTCAATGTTACCCTCGACAAATTTATTTATTTTTGCGCAAGAATTTCACTTGGCGTTTCAAGTTCGAAGTCTTGATACAGCGTTTCATTCCAAACGTGCGGTCCAGCGCAAACTATGTTTTTTGATGAGTATTATTCTGCTGTTGTTTGATTCGTCGTAACTCTGATGTCAAGCACACTCTCCATACCTCCACAGCATACGGCCAGATCGGACTAATCAGTAATCAGTACATGATTATCCTGTGTTGAATGGATGCTTGTGGGCTGCCCAGGAGGGAGTGAAGTCAGTTGTGCGGTGTGGCTGTGAAGTATATTTAGGGTTTTGGTGATGTGCTAGTGCAAGGTCTTGCTGGGAATTAGAGTTTGCTGATAAGTCAGGCCATTTTGTGCAACATTGACTAATCCTGTTCAGTGCCTGAAGTCGTTCTTCTATTGAGCATCTGTTTGATATCGAAATATGGCACTTGGCGGACTTCTTTTCTTTGGAAGGAGTACTTGATGAGGTTGATCAACGGGTGTAGATGGCCTTGGCCTTGGAACATGAATGGGATTCTCAAAATCCGAACTGTTGGTTTGGGATGAAATGAGACATGAAGCGACAGAAATGAGGTAGAACAGGACTTTCAAAAAGTTTAGAGAGCAATGAGTAGGGGCTTATTGGTCGATTGAGGTTGATTCGTGTACAGGCTTTTTTGTTTTGGGGATCATGCAAATATTAGCATATCTCCATCTGTGTGGAAAGTGTTCCAATCTGGCTGTTGTGGTATAAATACGGGCAAATGAGCGTCTTGGTCCATATGAAGGAGAGGGGTGGACAATTAAATCGGTTCCTGGGGCTTTCGTTTCGGGCAATCTTCTGATTTTTTGCTTCGCCTGATTTGGGGAAAAATATATAGGCGGGGAGGAGAAGGTGCCTTTTGGTGAATTTGACGTTCTGATCATCATTGTAACAGTAGCTAATTCTCGATCGTCATTTGAGCTGTGTGTTGATGTCAATGAAGAGGGGAGGGGATGTCAGCTTCTTCTGGGAAACCAACAGATAGAGCAAAAAGGCTTTGAGTTAGCTCGTATGCAGACTCGAGCCAAGGAGACCTTCCATTGAAGGTATGGAACAATGTGGTGCTACAGTAGCGAGAGCCTGAAGGACTTAGTTCAAAAAAGTTAAGTCAGCAGTTTTAATGGCGTTGATGTTAAGGTCCCAAATGTGTGAAAATCGACTTGCTGTATACTCGTATTGGATGCAATCTTTGAAAAAGCTTAAAGCATAAACTTGCTCCTGAGCATCTGTGTCGCACCTGTGAGAAACACGAATCCAGATCCATGAAGGCTTCCTGCAGTATGGTAAAGGAGGAGAGCAGCGTATAGCACACCATCTTCAGTGACCTGAGTTCATAAGGCTCCTATCAATATTGCAGCAAACCTACCACCAAAATATCATTATGTGATACAGAGTGTGGTCATGCAATGAAAATCGACGTCAGGATTTTGGTGGCTCTATGCAGTCGTTGGTACTGAGCGACAACAGCTTGGGTCTGAACTATTAGGCCTCCTTTTGTAAGTTGTGAAAGTGGCATCTGACATCCCCCAACGTTCTGTTTTCTTATTTCATCATTCTCAAAGGGGAACTAACTAGCTACGTAACTTTTGTTAAAATCATTGAATTTGAATGCCTTAGATTGACTTTTATCATCTTAAGCTTTTCCAGCTAGTTGTACTCATATCCCTCAATCGTAAATAAATGAGATAGTAACGTCGAGGTTCTTTCATTACAGAATCCACGCTTCGTACGATTTCCGCTACCAGCGGTTGAATTCACTTAAAACTCTCCGTCCATCGCCATGGGGCTTTGGCCTTCAGTGGGTTAAAAAGCCACGCAGTTAGTTGGTGCCTCCAAAAATCTCAGAAAAGTCAAAAGTCGTTTTTTAGGATTATTTGTATCACTACGTTAAGTATTTGTTAATTTACGTCTTATGACGTTAAGTCGTACCACCTTAAATTAGTCAGTGCGTATGACGTAGGGCTCATAATCCTCAGGAAATAGTATTCCCTAGGACTGGGTGCTGGTTTATTATTATTTTTTTCTTCGTAAGATCAATTTTTGAGTTAGGCTTGTTGATATGTGTGGAGCTTTGATGCTTTCCAAGCTACATAAATCAAATACTTTCTCTGTCAAGGGTGTTACTAGTCGCGTTACGAATCCGTTACCACGTCAATATCAATTTTTAGCCGCAAATTGTGTTTAGGTCTTTATATTAGGCATCTTTATTTTTTCATTACCGTCGTTTCGTTTTTTGGTCAGCTTTAATAGATTTAGAGTTATGACAAACCAAAATGTTTTGAGTGGTAGCGACACTATCTCGACCCTCTTAACGACAATTTTTTTAACCTCGGATTTTCTGAAGAAAAGGAACGGGTTACGTGTTCTTGCTTTCATGCTTTTCTTAGACTGACATAAAATGACCTGCATACTGTGGGTAACGATTACCGAGAGTAAGGCGGCATTAAGCTAGTGAACGACATGAAACAATGGTAGACAGAACTATATTGTCAGGACTCGCCAGAATTATAGCTGCATATGCGGGAAGTAAGAGGTGACAGCACTGGAGCAGTCACTGGACTAACAAGGAATTAATATTGCCATCATAAAAAATAATTGAAGAGAAACAAAATACGATGTGTTGCTTTTAAATTAATCATCGATTTTCGACAATCCTACGACAATTGTTCAGTTTGCAGCTAAATCACATCTCATAAGTGGTGTGGATGAACACACACTCAAACTGGTTTTTTAAGCATTGGCTTAGTACCCTCCAAAAACGTTCTTGCTTACTTAGGTAAATGCATAACGTCACTCATTTTTAAGGTGAAAATCCTAAATAATCAGAATGGCGAAGCAACTCGGCTATGCTTGGTTTTGTGAACCATTGTTGATTTGGTCTTGCATATAAATTGTCCCACGCGCTCAACAGCCCTCCAACACATCGTGCACTATGACGATGGATATCTTCCAACCTGTAGGAATTGTTTCGAACTGTCACGTTCAAATAGTAAATAGTGAGATGTGGTATAGTTAGCGTTACTACCTCTCAGGCGAAAAAGTTACTTCCTCGATCTTTCTTTGCATTTAAACGTGGGATTTGTTAATAAAACGAAGCTGCATCGCTTCGCAAGACTAATCGCTCTTCTATCAAATGATGCCAAACGTTAACATTATCGTAGATTACTTTAGAAGAAGTCGCTTCGATTCTAATTTAATTTTATGTTAGAATATAATTCTAAGTCATTCATTGATATTACAGTAGTAGTTGATGTGTAAAATCAACTGAAAATGTGTCGAAATAGGGGTGTGTTCTGGAACGCTGCTTACAGTATCCAATTAGTGGAAAATCGTAATCTTGAACGCTCGTGGGTAATTCTTCATCTCAAATATTTGTAGACGTAGATGCTACTGGAAGAGTGCTGGACGGCTTCCGAATTGAGAGGGAATGTCATATTGTAGACATTTTTCACCCTCCGGATTCATGCTACTTGGGGTGGAGGGATTTCCCGTAGGTTCTACAATCTATCTATCTAAGGTCTAAGGCTGTCTTTTCTGAGTTGATCGGGAATCTAGATATCAAGTTGGCAACTCCTTGTTCTTGTTCTACGTGAGGTAGAGCAAATCTCCCAATCTTATTCTCATCAATTGTCTTCCACACTCTTTAATCACTGTTACGCCTTTGTAAGGAACACTTAAGAAGAAGGGATCGTCTATCGAGTGAAAGTTGACATTTCTTTCGAGATGAGGCTCGGATGCCCAATTAAAGCATATCACACCATTAGGACTGGTTAAAATCTATCCTGAGTAGGAGCTAAAGAGATTGTTATTGTCGAACTTCATCTTGATGGTCTGAGGAGAAAAGAGTGTTTCAGAGTTCCCAACTCTGCACTGAGTGGAATTTGCTGAACAAGATCCTAAAGGAGGTGAGTAAAGCAGTTTTCCAGATGGAGACCACGCACTTTGCACCTTCTCAAATGACCAGATAGTTTTTTGCGTACCTGTTTTTGACTCAACCAAGAACATTCAAAGTCATTCTAAGGAATTCCCTCTGTAGTACTGGTGGCTGGAGCACTCCTGTAAACATTCTACTTTCACTGTATTGAACCAATTAGGCGAATCTCGATCAACGGAAACATCCTGCTCATATAAGGTCTCGGTGGGCCCAAAAAAGGATGTTCTTCATGTCAACGTACATAGTCGAGATTAATCAGGCAAAATGAATAAATTAATCTTGCTTCTACTGGCGAAAGAACAAAATAGAAATGAAACGAAAACACTGGCAGATCTGTCCAAATTGTTGGTTGGGTCGACGAGCCGATCGTCCGTGTAGAGATGGTTGCTACACGTAAATGTAGATACGTTGGTAGAGTGCTGGAATAGCTAGGTGTTGAGAACAACCGCCTGCCTTCTCTTTTTCGCTTTTCACAGCTAACGGAATGCTGATTCCAAGCTCTGGAAGAAGGCGCAAGGAGACCCCTCCTCTCCCTGGGAGTAGAATGCTTGCGTTGATTTGGCCAAAACCATGGCTTGTCAGATTACTGGTCGAAAGGTCGAATCAATCGCAAGGCTATGTAGAGACGCTGTCGCTGATAGACATTCATAGTTCATTTCTTTCTTTTTTTTGTGTTTTGTTGTGGCTTGGTCGTAACTTCAACCGTCTCCCAAAGTGAACATTTTCGAGGAAAGTGGATATGCGGTTGAACAAAATGGGTTGATAAGCCGATCACCATAGTTTTATAGCCATCAGTAGCGTGTTTCAAAATATTGTGATGAATGGGGAACTTGCCGGGAAGTGTACAAGTTTTTACTTCGAACTGAGCTCTTTGCTAAGAGCTTGAATAAAACGTTCAATTACAATATTATTTAATATATGTACTGAACTTTTTTAGTTCGCGAATAGTCAACGTCTTCTTTGTTTTTTTAACAAGTTCAAGTGAGAATAGTGTCAGGGAGGTTTTTTCCTAATTTCCATACGGCATAGCAAAGCGGAAGTTTTAAAAGTTGTGTTAGTCGCTTTTTGGTTAGTGTCGTCACCAAGCCACGTGTCCTCAGTTTGATACCTTATAAAGGAAACTACATCTAGGAGTAAAGGGAGTTAGACGAAAGTTGAAATGCAAAATTGGAGGATTGTCGTCCAAACATTGTATTTGCTGTATTTGACAGTTGATGAAATGCAAGAATATCGGAAGGTCTTGGTTTCATTTACCTCAGGGAGATGAGATGAGATTGACTTGTTAGTTCTCACGACTCCATGCCCTTTGCCGATTGATTGTCACAAAGCGAGTGACTATTTCCCTTTAAAAATAGAACTTGGAGGCCTCCTCATTACTTGACCATTTGAAAGGAGGCTGTAATTTCCCACAGTTGCTCACTTTGCTCTCATGTTTGATAACAGGTCGTTAAACTCGAGCGTGCAATTGTTCAGTGAGGGGTGGATAAAATCTGTGGAGAACTCACTCGAAGTTCAACGTTTACAAAAATAATGATTGTAACCGTAGTTGAAAACTTGAGGGAAAAACGATTTACTTGTAGGAGCCACATGCAGGCGAAGGAAGACATCCTAACAAATTATTGTCTCTAATTGGGGCGTGAATGATCGATGAAAACATGTCATAGACATATCACAAATCGGACAATTAGTCAGTCGCTCAATTTAGGAGAACACAAGAAAACAATGTAAAAAGCAAAATAATTTCAACTGCCCCCATATCAATTGGATAGGACATTCCTGTAAAGAAACTGATATGGCAGTCCAAGAAGCACAAACTAAATGTTTTGATGTTTTTACAACATACGCGCTTTTTTAAAATTAACACGTGCACAGACGGTTTTTGTCACCCCTGTCCTTAAATCAGGAGATGGTTCAGCTGAGTCCAATTATCTGGGTATATCTTGTCAACGATACCTAAGGTATCTGGGCACCTAGTGGTTATTAGTTTTACGTTCCTTTCGCCTGTCACCCACAGGAGCAGCATGGTTTCGTGAGTAGACACTCTACCACAACCATCCTCCCAATCTTCTAGGATTACGTCCTCAACCAGTTTTTCAAGGGTGTTCAGGTCGACTCAATCTCTACAGATTTTCTTGAGGCATTTGATAGGGTCTCCCACCGCCACTTAAAGCCTACTTGGAATTGCTCGGCGTCCACGGGTCACTCCTTCCATGGACTCCAGGTTGTCTCTCAGAGTGCAAGATTGAAAGGCATCGGATCCATTCCCTGCTTCATTAGGAGTACTGCAGGGTTCAGTGGTCCTTCGCTCTTCATAGCTCCATCAACAAGGTCTTCCCCAATGCCTCTTTCCTAATGTTTGGGGACAATCTCAAGATATTCCAGACTTTTTCGTCGGTCGCTGGTTGTGAGGTCCTGCAACAGTGTCTTTATGATGTTGTTCCTTGGTGCGAAGACTACAATCTCCAGCTAAAACTTTCTAAGTGCTCGATGACATCGTTTGGCAAAATTGAATTGTTCTGGCCATAGAGTTCACATTAACTGTTCATTGTAACAGTTGGCGATAACATCTTACAGTAACAGTTGAGTCATGTAATGTAAACAATGGCAACGCGCGAGCAAGTCGAATAAATAATGGAAAGTGAAATAGAAATGCGCGCAAAATGCAACGAGAGTGCTAATACCTGTGTTTCTAGGCGTCTGCAAATGGTGGGGGTAGCCATGAAACTCCTCCTTACCCTCATGACATCCTTTTCGTTATGGCCGCCCACATACCCTCTAGGCGTTTTTTGTGAGCATCAGGACATAAATACTTGTTGGGGATCAAACCGACATAAATACTCCTCTGTGAATCTTTACGTTCCTCTTGCATTCTAAATTGATAGTTCAAACCGGCCGAAATCTGTGGATTCATGGCTTGTCGAAAAATCGTAAAAAAACAAAATCGGTGAAGATGGCAGTGGGGAAGGCCCAAAAACAGTTGAATTAAACTGGGAGAGAACACCTTTGGGAATGAAACAGTTGTAAACACCTTGGCGGCAACTCGAGAACTGAACATTAAAACGCGTATTTGATGCCGTTAGAACGCGTTTTGATTTAGGTTTATTCGGACCATTTGATCCCGTAATGCGAAAGTTCCATTGTGAATTTCAAATTCTTTTCGATGGTAGAATATCAGGGAACTTGAGTCTAGTCAGGGAACAGTTGAGAGCAATTAGGCGATGTGTCTCGAATCAATGGTTCTTTTACAAGCTCTTCAATGGCCTTATCGACTATTCCCCTCCGCTTCAAAGAATATCTCTTGTCCTTTTCCATGTCCCCTTTGCACCAACAAATTACGTCAGGCAACTTCCGCTCCTTAGGCTACGTTGTGTGGCGAATTCCATCCTCCAGGAAGCCTCATGTGACATTTTTGCCGACTCACTCATTGCTCTCCTACAAAATTAGGTCTGTCCTGTTAATGTGACGTGAACGAATGAATATTGGATTATTGGTGTGTACGCCCGCAATGCCATTCCAATTCACTTTTGACAATCTCCTCAATCTTCGTACTTTTATCCTATTGCTTTTGTCCTTTTACTATTTTTCAATCTGCTGCCAGCTGCTAATTGGACTTTGAGTACGTATGGATGATAAATAAATATAAGTTAAACAAAGTTGTTTCCCATTTTCTACACGTTGATTATAAAGGATGATATTTTAAGCTACTTACCAGCACTGAGGAGTATCAAGAGTTAGCATTAATTTTTCACAAAAAAACTGACACTTTAAAACGTTTAATAATTGAAATCGTATTTTTTAAGTTAATACTATAACGCCCTGAATAGTTTATTTAACTTGTTTCTTATTCGCCACTCTAGTGCCATAAGTGTGCCAATATAATATCTTAAACTATGAACATTTTCGGGAGTAAGAACATTAGGAACTTATAAATCTCTCGAAATAACGTTCCTATGAAATTCATCAAGATGGCAACGCTATATATGTAAATGGGTTTCTCACTCTTTAGGGCTTGAAATGTTCAAGTACCACGTTTTAGCTGGTTTCATGAACCTGAAAATCTGTCATCGCATTTTTGGAAAACGTTCTTTCAACAGAACGTTTTTGTCACTTAATATCCCCGAAATTCATTACTGAGATTGTGAATTAAGTTCCTTTTCTTGTATAAAAGACCTTCAATAGTCTTTCATATATCAAAACTCCAAAGCTACATCTATAAATATTCGCATCACCAAATAGTTTGGCCAACAGCAGCGGTATTGCTGACAGTTTCACCAGTGTGTGGCTCAGAGAAAAAACCTTTTTATTTACTTACCTACTGGGAAGGCTGTGTAGCGCCAAGAATTAATGAGATTAATGGGGGGGGGGATCAGCTGGTTTTGTGAATGGGGATCCAGGATTTTGAAGAGCCCTTGTCAAAAATAATGAATTGAGATAATTGAAAGAAATGACAATTTCCTTGTTTCTTGACCTTTGGAAAACATCCGAAGGCGGAATCCCAATTTTCTTGCAGAAATATATTCTTTGCTTTGAATTTCGAAAATGTTTGCCCACGCATGTGTTCACTACGCATAACGTTGGGGTATAATGTATGGGTGGAAAGTGAACGAACAGTAAATGTTTTTAGTTATTTAATTTTTTATTCATTGGCGTGTGGTTAATAGGAAAGGTTTTACTTGCCTCCTGGGAAGGTCGTGCATTTCCAAGATACGAAACCAAAGAAAGAAAGAATGTCCTCCCAGCAGAAGAAGAAAAAAAGAAAAGGATGTCGAGTTAATCTGATGGAGGGTTGAAGTGACAGGCTTGCTAAGAGAGAGATTGCAGTAGATGGAATACACTGGGGACACAGAGAAGAAAGCTTGAGCCATATTGTTGCCTGAGGACCATTGAAAGATCCATTGCAGTCTGATGAACGCGTCAGGCTAAAATATTCCTTTTAGCTCTCTAAGTTATTACTGATCCTTTCCGTCTTCCATTTTTTTCTTCTTCTGATCTTTCCGTTCTTAGTGCCAGTGTATTCCGTTCGTGACAAACCATTCAATTTTAGAGGCTTATGTCTAAGGTTTTTAGGGAAGTGAAAGGACAGTTTTTTAATTTTTTACTGGGTTGTGTTAGCACCATTTTCTACAATTATTCGCTAAGACACATTTTCTAGTTTCGTGGTTTTTGGAGTTGGTCGGTTGCACGAAATGTTTGTGAACGCATTCATTTCCAAACTCCTTTGAAATGGAAATAATGAATTCTAGTTATGGTTTTCAAATAGTGATTGTGAAGTTTCGTATAATTCCAATAGTTTAAAATGTTGAGTTTGTGTATTTTAGTTCAACCTGGTTTTGCTAGTTCATTCCAAATATTTAAAATAGAATATTCTTGAGTGTCGAGGTGCAGTTGAGCGAAGGTTTACCTTGATCTGGATGCATTTTTCTGTCGAGGAAAATTTGTAAACTATCCTCCAACTTATATGTATTCGCCATCCCCACAGTTTTTAAACTAAACCTAATGAAATGTGGAATAGCGAAACATAGTGATGTCGAATTAATGGCATCCAATCAGCTTGGGTTGAGTGAAAATACCTCGACTATTCTCTTTTAAGAAACCGCCAATAGGGCAGAGAACCCTTCTGACAACTTTATTTTATTTGCAGTTCTAGGTAAAAGAATTGTTTCCTGCCTCGTGGTTCACAGTACTGTAGAGATCGGGGTGGAACCAAATTCGAAGTTTCTTCGGATATTGCGTTTCCCGTTCTAAACAGGAATAAATGATATAATAAAATAAACTAAAATCTCTCAAGGCGAGGGACTAGATAGCTTAATAAAGAAGCAATAGATGACGAACGTTCAGCAATAAAAAATTAATTTAGTATTCTATTTAGCAAAGTCCTTTTTTCTATTAACAAGTAAATAAATAAGACTTCCACGAACTTACAATACCAAAGAATAAACGAAAACTGGGCTCAAAAAAAGGTTAGAAATGGTGGTGTGTGCTTTCCCCCCCCCCCCCATTCTTCTTTGGTACGTCCTTCAATACTTCGAAAGAAAACTAGAAAGCAACAGCAGCTTAATTTTTCCAAAGACGAAAAAATCTCCCTTCGCAGTATGTGGGCAGAAAATGATTTTTAAGTTTTACCAACAAATATAGGAAGAGTCTATTGAAGAATTTAGATCTGTTGTCAGAAGTTCATGAATTGTGCTCTACTTTCATGTACCGGACGAGCTAAAAGTAGGCGGAGTTCATAGCAGTAACTTCCTCGAGAACTTCTCTATCTTTCTCCCCTTGAGACATAAATATTATGTTCAATGACCAATATTCGAGTATCTTGGTTCATTTTTTAACCAATTAACAAGTTAATGAGTTATAATAGTTTTGTAAAATAATATCTTCAAATTCACCTTTTTGTTTCACACATTTTGTCTTCGGTGTTCATCTTCTTTCTCTTTGATTGGGATGAGATCTTATCCCTCAGTAAAGTCCCATCTTTCAAGCTCTCATCAGAATCTCTTAAGACATTGCTACTGAAGTTGCAACAGTGGATTTTTACTTCTACCCAAGTGGCTACCTGTTAACTTTGTATATTTATACGACCTGCCAAGTATAATATTAAGAAATTTGACACACATGGCTTTTTACGCTTAATTTTAAATTGATGTTGGGATGCGAATCTCCTAAGTACATCCATCTTGGCTGTGATCACGCAATGTGAATTTTATGTCTTAAAGAATGTTATTGTCATCAACTTCAATAACTTTAGTGGATATGTGAGGCCTCTGCTCCGTTTTCTGCCGACATTTAATTCCAACTTTACAATTAAGGGTGATGGAATACTTTGGGACTTAATTTTGAGACAAATGCAACATTTTCCCTCATCGAGAAATGAAACAACAAACTACTATATTTTCGATTGTCTGCGCACAAAAGTACTTTTATTTCACGTTTAATCCGGAGATTGTATAACCTGTTTGAATTTTTAGTGCATCAAAACTGAGGACGGACAAACTAGTCAATTTGCAATAAGCCAAATTTGTGTAGTAGATGGGTTTTGGATGCTTGACGATCTTTGGTGATGTCACTGTGGTAACATCAATTCAGCCTGGGGAGAATGATAACGTCTTTGTTTATACATCTGGGAGAGGGATGGAGGAGTGAGAAATGTGACTGTCATCATCTCTTTTTCTTTGAGGGTGATGAAGTTATTACTTATGATTGATGCTCCAATGAGAACAGTCAAATTATCAGTACTTGTTAAACTGGAGAGAGAATCTTTTCGGGATCACCTCATATCAGCATATGCCTGCACTTTCACTGCACCGAGTCATGGCTCAAAAGGCCATTTGGAATGATGGTAATACTAAACATTCTAAGGCTACTGAAGACATGTTCACGATTGACTTCTTTTGCCTGCAGCTTTCAATTCGTAAAGCGTGATATCCCTAATGTGTCCAGTCACACAGGGCTAAGTATTATGGGAACGCGCTTATCCCACGTGACGACAGGAAGTTTTGGAAGAAAACACTTCGTGCCAATAAATTAAAATTATATTAATAAAAAAGGAAATTAAAACGAATCTTTGGACAAAATTAATGGCGAAATGAAATTAAAACAGGGGTAACCTGACTTACAGCCTCGATTTGCAGAGGCAAGATGGAAGGCAGTATCAACGGAGAGATATAACCAGCAGCTGCTCGCATAGCCCCTGTGGAAGAGAGAGGTTCTGCCCCTTCTCAATGTATGCAGCCCCTCCCCACCAACGCCTCTGTCCTGTCATGTGACTCGTCACATCCCCTTGGGAAATGAGGATGGTCCTTGTGTGCATGTGTGACCTGGGGATGGCGGTGGATCACTGATGTCACTAAGAGGTACTGACTGCATGGTGATGGTGATGTCGGACCCTGAAGCGTTCAACCATCTTGTGTGGTATTGGTGAGACATCGTTGCCAAGTCCCCTCTTCTTCGACTAGGTACCTTCTATCCCTAATCTCTCGGGGACCTGGATTGCACACCAGGTATTAAGTGTTGACATGCAAGGAGTGTGAATGGTCCCATGAGCCTAGGTGTGAAGTCCCTCTGGTATAGGAGACTGTGGTTGGGAGGGACCAATTCGTATGTTACTACCGCAAGTTTTTTTGAAATCTAGTACGGTTCTGAATATTTGTACAATAATTTGGTGGCTACTTTCTTGACTTTCTCGACAAAAAATATGTTTTTATTAGGACTTGATCACCTACCATAAATTCTACGCCCTTGTGGGCTGCATTGTAGGACCGCTGCATCCTGCAATGAGCGTGCTGTAAGTTTGGAGTACACTAATTTCCATATCTTCATATCCGCGGTTGGAGTGTCAGGTTCTGTGCCAAGCGTTTCACCACCATCTCACCAGAGGTGTGAAGGAGTTCGCTACTCCCGGCTTAAAAATAATTGTGCCAGAGTGAACCCCGTGCTTGAGACTGTAGCTGAGTTCAACGCTGATTGTATGAAGGAAAGGCTAATATACCACTTGGCTTGATCATCTGCAAGGAAAGGAGATAATGGCAGTTTTCATGTTTTTTATTTGCCGCTCTGCGAGACTGGTTAGGATAATGCTGAATGAGATGAATTTTTTTACGCCTAGCGAAAATAGGAAAGATGAAAATGACAATTGAATCGTTGCCTGAACAGACAGAGCGCCATAGCCAAAAGTTTTCGAAAATGGATTGAGGCATTTTATTGCTGCTCAGAAGTTGTAGACGAAGGTGTAGCCGTTCGACGAAGGCAATGGCCCAGCAGTGTCAATAAACAGCTAATCATTGGGTTTTGAATAGATGGTAGAACTCAATTTACCTTATGGCCTAGATTGATCACCCTTCTACATGTGACATACTAGTCACGGTTGAATCTTGTACAGACAAAGTTGTCGACCCCTGGCCAGTAAAACATGCCTTTGATTTTCACAGCCATCTGTACGCGCCTAGAGGACCCTGTACGGAATTATGGATGTACTAGTAAATGAAATCCAGCATGTGCTGCGGTACTTCCAGTTTCCTGTTCAAGCACTTGCAACGTTTGCAGGAGGCTAATTTAACAGTGAATGTTAATAAAATTTCGAAAACGTGCATATCCATCGACTTCCTTGGTCACAACCCAAATCAAATCCAAAGTTTATTGGCCATTCCTAGACCGACTACCCCTAAAGGAGTGTCTCAATTTTCTTCAAAATGTTTCCCCAACCTTACCGACGTAGTGGAACCTCTGAATGCTTGGAGGAGTAAGAAATCAGATATGGTTTGCTCAGCTGCATGCGATAAGGCTTTTCACGAAGTGCGGGCGCTTTTGCTTATTCACGGATGCGAGCACAGTAGGGGTAGGATGTTGCTTGGCTCAATCCGTCAATAACAAACTTTATCCCGTTGCCTACGCTAGTATAAAATTGACCTCAGCCCAGAAATATAGCAGTTTTGAACTAGAGATGCTAGGGATTACATTCGGGACTAACTAAGTCCGAGTTTACTTAGAAACTCGGGAGTTTGATCATAAAGCCCTGACTACATTGACTAAAATGAAACATGAAAAGGGGAAACTCATTCGCTGGCAGTTGCAACTTATGCCTTTTCAGTACGTTTCTCACCATGTTGCTGGTCACAAAAATGGTCTTGCGGATTATCTTTCCCGTTTCCCACCTAGTACCACCCACCTTCGCTGTTGTGTCATGAGGAAGCCCTTAGCTGTTCTACACGTTTTTCACCAACGGCAGTAAGTACGGTGATGTAAACCTCAGATTTGTACGCCTCATAGAGGCTGCTGGTCCAAAGCCTTGATTAATTAATAACCACGTGTGTTTCAAGATTCGCCCCAAAAAATTAGGTTGCAAGTCCCTAAATAGAAATAGACTTTCTGTTTCATGACGTAGCATTGCTAACGCAATGGAACTGCTACCATCCCTCCCTCATGCAAAAAGGTCCTCTAAAAACAGGCAGTGTATCTTCTGACTCTACTCTGCTGGAAATCACGGACTACATGAATGACTGGATTAGTGATACAGACAATCCTTAAAGTACAATCTCTTTCCACATAGTCGTTGCCTCAAATATTTAGGCACACAGTGGTGTCACCTAACGTTTAAGCTGCCAAAACCAGTAAGCAAAACTATTGCTCAATAAAATGTGGCTGCTTCATCAATCCATCGGTTTTGATTTTCATTGAAAAATTACGTTTAGTACTACATTTTTCGAGCTGATAATTTTGTAACATTTATCGCTAACATTGGATAATGACTACACTTAATACACTAACAATCTAACTCATTGACACCAATTGCACCTGATTGCCTTTTTGTACCCTCCAGCATGCCCTCAACTACATATCTATTGTTCGTGTTTAGTATTTTCAATACTTTTTTATTGCTGTAGGCAGAGATGCGTGCTTTGTGTTTGTTATCATGGTGTTGAACTGTTACGTTTATTGATATATTTGAAAGGATGTTATTGTGAAATTTGTTGATTGTGTAATTGGGACATTATAACCTATTTCAATTGAAGTTTTCTTAGTTGGCCCCTTGAACACAACATTTGGCAATTGGTAGAATTTTTTCCTGTTGGCTGAACTCTTTGCTTGGAACTTGACCTTCGGCAGTCACAGCTGCTTAAAACAGATCGAAGGATGTCTACCACTTGCAACTTCACTGACTTACCTTCAAGAAGAGGACTCGTTTCTACTGAGGTCGTCAATAGTTCTTGCTCATAGTGGAAAAGACCTAGTAGAAAACCAATGGTTCCTCCAAACATCGCCTTCCTCTGCTTGTAGAACCGCCAGAGTTGAAAAATACCTTCTTTGGAATTCAATTCTGAAGGAATGATGGAGAAACAGTTGGTTATTAGTTATTGTGAAAAGCACGTGAAGCTAACTGAGACGAATGACGTCTTCAAGCAATGATGCCCATCTCAGTCTGACCGTAAGAACAATTCCTCGGGATATCGACGAGGGACAGAGTAGTCAAAGTGGCACATAGAATTAATTCGGATTCTTTTCACAATACACACGAGTCCTGGAAGTAGTTCACTCACGCAATTATGATAAATTAATTAGTCTCGTCACAGCCTGCAGGTGGTACTGAACCAGATTTGAAACAATTCCCACACAAACGCAATTCAAATAATCGAGTTCGTACACTACGCTGTTGATTGCGTTGCTGGGCACTTCATTTCCTTAGTCACAGCTTGGTAGTTTAAATGTTTGTTTACAGCTCCACCACGATTTAGCTAGCTGTGCTTTTGCTTTGTGCGTGTTCTCCAAGCAAGTTGCGAAATGTCGATGTACTCTGGGTATCAATTGCTTACGCCGAAGAAGAATTCAACTACAGTTCAAATGGAATGTAACGTGAGTTGTTATGCATCACTCCCAATTTGGTCCCGCTGTGAAAGTTATCTGTAGTTCAGATAGTTCGTTGAGTAATTTGGCGAGTTTTGTACGCCTCTGAACCATTATTGATTGCCAGATTGATTGGGTTCAGAATATTTTACTCACTATTCAAGTAGATCATCCATTTAGGCTAACAGAGTTTTTTCTGGCTATGTTAAGCGCTGTCATATAATTGCGGGATGACTACTCATCTTTTTCAATTACTTTTGAAAGGTATTAATACTTGATTTTTGCCTACATTTTATGCGTTCTGAACAACTTTAATCTAGATTCAAACTCTTCTCACCGAACCCGCTGGTAGCTGATTAACTCCACCAATGAGGTGAGTGAGTGACCCCCGCGTAATCAAAATTGACTAGCTTTCCAATGAGTCCATTAGTGGCCATATGGGGTACCAGGAAATGATCCAGTGGTCACCCTGGTGAACAAATGCACTTCGAAATCGTTACTCCTCAAATAATAGTGCTAGAGCGATATATCACTCGCTGAATGTATGTGGAGCTGAGGGAAGTTGTGTTATGCGTCACACGTGATACTGTCAAATCGTGTAGAAAAATATTTGAAAAATGCCATCCGATTACATAACTTTCGTTCCTATTTTGCAGAGCTAACGAAAACAGAACAATCAAGGGTGATCAGGAGGGGGGGGGCTATATTTAATATTTTCGACCATTTGAAAGATTTTGTGAATTGTTGAAAAGTGTTTAGCGGCAAATTTGGACAACTTTTCACTGTAGGGTTGCTGGTTAATAAAAGGGGACTAGAGAGTTAGAAGATGTTTTTATGTCTATTTGACCCCCCCCCCCACCCTACTCCTTTCAATTGTTATGTAGCGGAATGACGAATGTGCATAAACACATCACTGAAAACAGGAAAATAGAAAACTGAACCAGGAAATCCTTTAAAAAGATAACCAACTTATATAAATTTCAAGGTCATTTGCTAAATGTCTAACAGGTATTTTTAAAAGTGTTTTCCTGAATCACTTACTAATGATAAGTTTATGCTTGCATGTATGTACAAATACTTTCATATCCTAAAAAAATGGAGTTGAGGATTTGTTAGGATACGACGTGAAACGAAATTGTGTCGGGGCAACATTCTTTCGAAAATATGCTCCAAGTTTTTTGGCTCGATTGCAACAGCATCGTTTCAATGAATATTAGTTGAAAAGGAGTTAAGGATTCAGGGCTAACAGGAAAAAGGAATCCCTGTCAAAAGTGAAAGCACTTATTATGTAAAAGGGGCCTGATAGTTCGGTTGAAATGAGAGTATTGCATTACTATTATTGAGTATTGTACTGTATTGACATTTTGAGTAAATTGTTAGAAATGTATAAAGTCCATATGCCGTTGTTAAAAGCTACGCATTCAGCCAATTGTTAATAAGAACAATCGTATTTAGGAAGTGTCCTGGCTGAATGAAGCACTTGCTGAGTGCAAACCCAACATCGATAATCTCACGTGTGACATGTACGTGCTACATTTCTACGTTGACTTTGCAACAAGAGAATTCTTCGGAGACGTGAGGATCCACGTAAATTTAAAAACGATCTGCCAGCATATTATCTTGGATAAAGGAAGGTACGTGATTCATTAGTTGGACATTTTTACTCTCCTTGACTCTACAAAGTAAAAAGGAATGTTATGTAATCAGCTGAAAGAAAAATTTGGAGTTTTCTTCAGATCTTTACGTTTGTCCTCCTGAGTCCGAAAAACACTATTTGTATGTGTGTCTGTGATCGATTTTTAAAGAAAACGACCGTATCAAATCAGCTCAAACTTGATGTCTAGCCTACAGGTTACCATGGGACGCCAAAATAAGGGTATGGGCAAAATCCACCGAACGTTAACTATAGTTATCATAGTGATCAAAACGCCATTTTTTTCTCAAAAACGGCTCTAACGATTTTGATTACATTTTTTATATTGATAACTCCCAATAAGGCAACTATTCCATAAAATTCCCATTTGGGGGGAAATGACGAGCGCAGCACAATAAATTATCAAAATTATCTACTACGCAGGTTTAGCGCGGTTTTTTCCTTATAAACTCCGCTGAAAGTTACTAGAATGTTTTAAAATATGTATATATCTAGTGTGTTGCAACACACAACTTTCCTTAGCTCTAAGTCAATTTACTCGTGTACGTGGCTTTTCCATTCCCGAACGAGTACGAGCAGCTCAATAAATTTCGGAACTGTAAGCGCGCCACCGCTTCCTGCTGCCGTAAAGCGTTGTTTAACCAAGTTCAAATTAACTGAATTGAGTAAGTAAAAAAAAAGCCACGTACCCGAGTGAATTGACCTAGTTTCCTTATAAACTCCGTTGAAATGTTACTACAATGTTTTAAAAAATTGGTGCAGTCGTTCGATCCAATACCAATAGGGTGAGCGTTTAAAAAAACTCATGAAGTATATGGACGTCACTAAAAAGATTCCAGAATTTCAACTACCGTCGGTTCGCTTCCTACCTGTTTTAAAAGTTTGAAGTTGAAGGGGGGCAGAGGCGGGAAGTGAGAGCAGGAGGGGGAGAAACGATAACTTGTTATATGTCCTGCATGTTTCTGCCAGTAGTAGACTTTGCCTCGCTGTATTTCCTGGGATTACCCTATTTTCCTCGTAGACGCAGCCGCATCCTTTTCGACTCATTATCAAAATACACCTTGGAAAACATACCAAACACAACGTAATTGAAATATAACTGCCGAAATTTAGTTTTTGATTAAAATCTGTTGAACTTTTTTTTGTCCGTAATAACCATGCGCTCCGTTCGGTCATGTTGCTGAGTAAGTGGGCACAACTAAAGACCGAATGGAATTTTTGTGACCAAGAATGCATTTTTTAGACCACGTTGAAGGCCCAATATGGCTCACATGGTGGGCGGACATGCAGATTTTGAATATCCGTGCCTTGAAACGTTAAGTGCCAAATTATGATTTTCCTGACCGACAACAGGTGTATTCTGTAGAATGAATAATAAACCAAAATCAAGTTGACAGTCCTATGATTTGCCTATGCACTGGTTACTCAACGAAGGTCGTACTGGAAGTGAAAGGAACTCCATAAATTCTCAGAGAAAGTTGTGTGATGCATTACTCCCCATATTTTTCTCAAGAACTGTACGACGATTTTTATGAAATGTTTATTTGTAAATAAACGACGAGGGAAAAATAAACTAATTGAAATTTTTCGACGAAAATCGATTTAGTGCACTTTTCCATTATAAACCCCACTTATATGACCTTAGTGTTCTCACGAAAATCGATTTAATAAGCTACGTATATAGCAGGAGTTTGTTAATAGCCGTAAACAATCAGGAGAAACCTCAGACATTTTGGTACAAAAATGAACTTAGTTTTTTTAACAAACTTTTTTCGCAGGTTTCATCTATAGTTTCAAAATTGTAGACATGAGCAACTTGAAAAATCTGCAATCTTGTTTACAGTCAGTTGTCTGGACTTCGGATTTCGATGAGGGTCGTGGCATAAGTAACAGCAGCCAAATAAATTCTTGAACTTTAATCGCTACCAGTTTCTAAGTGGAACGTTGTGCTACAAATTGGTGTGAAATAATGTAAGGTGCTGGATTGTGCCATCATTTTACTTTCAGCACACGGTGTAGTTAATGCGGTGCACTTGCGGTGTAAAATATGAAGTAGATTTTAAAAATAATAAATTGCTGACGTTTGCGTTACACAGATGATTTGCACTAAAATTGCAGGTGCGATGTTCTCAACGTGCGAATTTTGAAGGTAAACGACTGGATTGACATCGACCAGGTTTACGATTATATTCCCCAGCAAGTTCTTGTCATAAGTCTCTGCAGGAAGTTGATTCCGGCTAAGTACAAAATAATAATGGCTGTGAAAGGTCAACTGTCGGATAAACCAGAAGGATTTTTTTTCATTCATCATTCACACGACAGGTGAGTTAATTTTTACTTTTTACGTTCGTATTTTATCGAGTCGAAAGTATGGCTGAGGGTAAGAAAAAAGTCGGAAAATAACTTTTTTTTCTTTCCTTAACGACACAACGAACATACAAAACTTATGTAATTGCATGGAAGAAGAATTGAATTTTCTACAGAAGTTTGAGTTTAACATGAGAAAATGGTCGCATGTTTGTGGACGTGATTAGGAGAGACCGGCTAAACTGAATACCCTCAACTTTAGTATCCACCTGGAGATCAACATAGGACGCCATAACGTGGGGGGGTATTAAACTTTTTTGACCGTCTCTACTCAGCGCAAGCGCATAGAGGCATTTTATTTTGTGAAAGAAGGAATTGTTTTGAATCAATGCAAATGCTACTTGAAAATAAGGTAAAAGAAGTTAGCATTGTGGTCAGAATATCAAATATGTTTTCCCTAGATAGATCTTCATTAAATTTTGCATGTTGACAGATCCAAATAACATAACTTCATTCGATAAATTGTTGAGCGTTTCGTTGACTGTTCAATAAGCTGCTTACATATACTATTTAGGATTAATATTGATCATAAGATAATTAGGAGCAACCCGATAAATTTCAGAATTCAAACTGCTGGGTTTCATTGACCATGTTGTTTACTCGTTTGCGTCATTATATTGAGCTTTTTTTCTCAATCTTGAAGGGATAGATGGTGTGAAAGGGAAGGTGCTATCCTGTAGACCAGCACTTTCGGTCTAAAAACTTGATCTTCACGCCTATGTATTCGTAGTACATGAGACTGAGGAAAGTTCCGTGATTCGTCGCACCAGATATTGTAGAGTTATACTGTCTCAGTAGTTTGTCTAGTTTATCTGTTACTTTATGAACGGTCTAAATGATATCTAGTTGGGATTTGTTAATTCTATTTAGTTGAAATGGTTTTAAGTCACCTTATTCTGTGTCTGAATGATGTGGAGGGTGGTGGGATGTACTCGTGGAAGTAGGTTTTCTGTATGTTCGGTATTGTAGATAGACACCCTTGGTTCGTATAGTCACTATGTACTAGAAGTTGAGGGTGTGATTTTGTTTCTTGTCCTTGTGCTCTAGTTATAGCAAAGTTGGTGGAGGCGAAGGGGGTGATTGTATATCATTGGTTAACAAGCTTCGCCAACAGAATTACAAGAAATGTTATTTTCGTTCCAATTTTCAACTTTTTTTTCTCCTTGAAACGGTGGATGCAGGCGATACCCTCACTGCAGCCACAAACGGGCCTATTGTAAGGGCGTCCATGATCCTCAGATCGTGGTCCCCCTGCACCACCTCCAGGCCCCATGGCACTGGTCTCACTTGGTGTGACGTCACCTATGCACCGCCACTACCCCCGCACAAAGCGGAGGATATCCGCAAGTTCTGCATTTGCCACCTCTTCAGGCTGAAGAAAGGGCCTCCCAAACACAGAACGGCGTGATGCCGCGAGTCCATCGCTTACGCACAGCACATGCTCTGCCGTCTCTAGCCCTACCTCGCAGAACCTGCATACCTGTACCTCGCACTTGCCAATATTTGCAAGGTGGTACCTCAGCGGACAGTGACCTGTGAACAGGCCACATATGATCCTCATATCCTTCCTCCCCAGTGCAAGCACCTCCTTGGACCTCTCTCTGGAGAGCCAGATGAAGAGTTTTGACTGTCTAAGGCCGTTCAGCCCCTGCCAATGAGCAGCCTTGCACCTATCCTCCCAATTGCCAACCTCTCTACGTAGGTGGCTCCTGGTAGTCCCAACAAATGGCTCAGGGCCAATAGGGATCTGCGTCAATCCCTTCTTAGTCAACCTATCAGCTCGTTTGTTTCCTCTATACCCCGATGCCATGGCACCCAACACAGTGTTACACTGTTGTCCTTGTCCAGGGCCTACAGTCCATTCAGACACTCCCACACCTGCTGTGATGTGAGACAGTATGAGGCTAAGGCCTTGAGAGTGGCCTGACTGTCCACCATGATGTAGATACTCTGCCGCTTCAGTCCCCTCTGCAGCAGCCGCTGCACACAGACTGTCACCGCAGCCACCTCTGCCTGGAACACCGAATTTTCAACTTCCCATCAGACTTATTAAAAATTATCGATCGTTGTAACACATACTTGTATGTATCCTTGTAAAAAAAACAGAAAACGTTGAAATCTAGGATTTGATGGGGAATGTTGTGAAATGGTTTTTTTCGACAATAGCTTCATTTTCCAATTAACCGCCTATTTTAAAATGTGCCCTCGGTGTTTTTAAATGTTACACCTTTCTTCCCTCTACGCTTTTATTCAATTTGCCACATCTTTTTAATAAGCATTTTCCTGCAGGCAATTTGCGTTGACGCATTTATGGCCAGACCACGCCAAGCACGTGTTTCCATGTTTCAACGATCCTGCATTCGAATCGATATTTATCGTCAGCCTCGTTCGACCGAGTTCCCGCAACTTCTTGGCGTTTTCAAACATGTCAGTTGAAGTGAGTAATCTCAATTGTGCGACCTGTACGAATTAAATCATCACTCATGCGTTGCTGCTAAGCGTGTTAGTGAGGCGTTTTTTCGTTCTTTTTTGCGATGTTACAGAAAAGAATTGCCGACTTTCCCAACGAGAAACTGACGACAGTTTATTACATCGCCACCCCTCCGATTCAAGTCATGTCGTTGTCGATGGTCATTGGAAATTTTGTGGTGTCAGACCCAATTCTCGCTAAACTTGGCTACACTATATCCATCGCTTGTCGTGAAGAGGTTATTAATCGCACCAAAGAAGTGTTAGATATGATATGCACAATAATGTCGTTTATTGGGAAATTCAACAGAGCGCAGTTCAATTTAACCAAAATTCGTAAGTCGACGTATGCTCTTGAAGCTGGCATTAATCTTTACATCTATTTTTACTTCCCACTACCCAAAGAGTAAGGACACGACAGGGCACTGCAGAATGAACAAAGTCATCTATGTTATGGGTATAGCCGACACCCCTCGATGCAGGTGGTGTGGCACGGATGAAGAAACTCCCTATCATGTCCTGGCCCAGTGCCGAAGACTTGAGAGGGAGCGACTATTGGTCTTTGGCACCACTTCTCCCAGGATGGATACCAACGAAGACTCCTTCAGGAACTACCTGGCTTTCTTCAGAAAGCTAGGCATCGACCTGTAAGACACTAGGACTGGCACAATAGGCCATCTGGCCGCAGTGCACATCCCATCCCTGGGACTACAGTCAGAAGATTATATATAAGGACAAGTAAAGGATGTATTGCATTTTGGCGAACAAGTTGGGTATTCTTCAAATCTTTAAATTTTTCGAGGCTTACAAAATGGAAAAACCCTTTATTTTGGTATGTGGCATAGTTCAGTTTGCGAAAGCAGTTATGAACAGTTCCCTGCTATTGGTGGGGAGAGAGGGTTTGACCAGAGGACCTAAATGCACCTAAAATAAGAATTTTTTAAATTTTTCTCTGAGATGGCTCCAATAGTGACTGAGTGATTGATGTGATCAAAACACCAACTTTTTTTTCTCAAAACAGTTCTCATCATTTTGATAACATTGTATGAGGATGGTTCCGAATAACATAGTGGCAATACAAAATGTTGGTTTGTAGGCAAATGACGAGAGCAGTATAATAAATTATCAAACAATTTCGACGAAAAGGAATTTGAGTGCAACTTTTTCCTTAGAAATTCCGCTTATATGATTCATTGAGCATTCTCAAAACCTAGTGTTGGGCAAACTTTTAGTCCAATAAGTTATGCTGTGGTAGTTTAATAACGGTTATAAAACAATCCTTTCTGTTGACGCATGTAATGTGAATAAGCGGCTTTCATCAGGAGTGTTCTGTTGCCAACAAGTTTGACAAATGTTCCACTAGCTCTGTCGTAACGTAGCACGTCCCATGAAGAATGAGTTGATGTGATAGGTGTCAGTCTCTCACCTACTTTTGTAGTGGTTAGGAGGAAAAAGTTAGTGTATCCCTAGAGTTTTTCATGAGAATTCTAACCTCATTGTCATGCACCAAGCTCCTAATCATCACGACATACGGAGGCAATGCCAGAATTTATCTGGAATGTGGATTCAGTCCATTCCTCAGTAGGCCATTGTTTCGAGTGAATAGTCGCAGTAAATAGGTATTAATCTAGCTTGATTGCTAAAATTCAGTATTGAATTAAAAATGTTTTATTTCTTCACAGATGTGATTGCAGTTCCTATCACCAATTTCCCGTCATACTGCATGAGCAATCCTGGTATCATTGTCTTCTCTGAACGACAAATCTGCTCAGTCAGCGACAAAACCTGTTTATACTACACGAGAGTTGTTCGAAAATTGATACATGAAGTCATACACGTCTGGTTGGGGCGTCTCTGTAAGTATCTTTATTTGGCATCTTTGGTACCTGATTACTTTCAGAGACCTACGCAAATGCAAAAATGTGTGATAGCTACTCTTGCCGATCTGCAGCAATGCTGAAGTGGGTTTGAAAATAGCTTGATGCTGGTTGTCCTGTACTGAGTTCAGTGTAGTCGACTCCCTCCTGAAAGTGGCCTCTTGGTGGGGTTTTCAGTGTTGATGTAAATGCTAGCTAGGCTTTGGATCTGTGCATTCACAGGCCACTTCAATGAGGGTGCCTTGATGCTACCTCTCCCCGCACTCACATTCTCCCTTGTTCTGCTGGCATCTCGCCAGGGTGTTGCTCCTCCTGTATCTGAAGGCTGCCAGTTTCATCTTTTGGCCCAACTTGAATGCTGTTCTGATCTTGGAAGGAAGAATTTTCTATGAATTACAAACTGCTGTGCAAATTGCTCTACAACATGTGTATGTTTTTTGTTCTAAAACTCACTAACTAACCCACAAATTTAGATAAAACGCACGGAGATTATTCCAGTGAATTCCTAAATAATCTCTTATGTCTTTCAACCAGTTAAGCTTGTCTGGAATTATAGAGAAGTACTACGCAAAAATTTAATCAAAGAAACGACAATCGTTCAAAATGGTGGAGCCGTGGTAAGTAGTCATGGGAGCTTCTAATTATTTTGTAATCGCCATTAAACTACCATTGTCGCGGGTAACTTATTGGACTACCAACGCCATTCTTTATAAGCACGCTGTCTCATGGGTGGGATTTATTAAGAAAAAAGCTGTAAAACATTACGGTTTACTGTTCTCTTGCACAGCTTGGTTGTGAACAATTTAGTGTCAAAAAGTACTAGTAAACGATATAAAACATGACGACTACAACGGAACAACGAAAATTTGCATTTTGTAGGCGACACCTATTAACTGTCGCTATACTGTCCCACGAGTTTCTTCACTACGTATATTTACTACGATTTCACTGTTTTCCATCTAGAAGCAGTCCTGCATCTCTAAGACCTCCCCTATTCAATTCAGCATCAAAAATTCCTAGGAAACGATACCAAACATGACATAATTGTAATAAAACTGCCAAAATTTCATTTTTGGCTAATTTTATTAAACACTTTTTCCCATAACACCCTTTGAATTTCTTCCGATCGGATTTCCGAGTAGGCGGGCACAACTAGGTGCCAAATGAAATTTTTGTGCAAAAGAACGGATATTTGAGAATATTGTCTGGACGGCAAATTTGAAATCCCCGGCCTTGAAACGTAGTGTCAGATTTTGAGGGTGGGAAGTTTGTGAAACAATTTTCCTGGCCGAAAACATTGGTGTACTATTTAGAATGAATAGTAAATCGAAACTGCACCAAATTCAATTTTCAACATTTGGTAATTTATTGTGCTGCTCTTGTCAGTTGCCCACGGTTGGAAATGTTATATTATCGTTCACTTGTTTGGCATTGTGACCAACAAAATCGATCAAATTCGATCTTGCCGTATTGGAGAGAAAAATATGTGTTGTTTTGATCACTATGAAAACTATATTTAGTTTTGGACTGATTTTGGTCAACCCCTCACGCGGAGTCCCACGTTGACATGAAGATTGGATGTCAAGTTAGAAAGCCCTTTTCTCTCAATCGCATTTACAACAGGCCCACATTTCATTTTCTGAAATTGTGTTTTTCCGTCCCAAGAGCTTTGAAGCGTGAAGAACTGAAGAGGACTCAAACAGTTTTTCTTTTTCCTTTCTACTTTGCAGAAAACTGACAACCATTTTATGAGGAAAGTGGTGTAATGCTTTGCACCAAATATTTTTCTGTGGCAGATACAATGTGTCCCGGCCGTAGACTGGGGGAACTCGGATGATTTAGATATTTTATATTAGATGATTTCACTGGAAGCGTCTGACTTAGCAGGTAGGTGAGTACCGAGGAGGGCAGATGAAACTCTAATGAAATGTAGGATGATTTTATTCGCAGTCCGTTGACAGTAATTAGTGCTTCAAGACTCCGCACACCTCTCTAATAATTATGTCTTCACGTGACCAGGAAGTTACATTTCATAATTGTTGAGAGTCAGGTGAATAAAAAGTTACCAAAGTACTCTGGAAACATTCAATCAACAACAAACGTCACAAAATTTCAACTGATCGTACATAACTTTCATCATTCGTCCTTCCAATCAATATTTCAAAACAATTACTCGGAGTAATTGCCAATAATGACTACCTACTTCTGCTATCCGCCGCAAGCCCTTCAAGATGAGCTCAAGAAAATCGCCAAGGCCATCACCGAACCTGGCAAAGGAATACTGGCCGCGGATGAATCCGTGAACACTTGCGGCAAAAGATTACAAGAGGTGGGTTTGGAAAATACTGAAGAAAACAGAAGGAGATACAGGCAAGTGCTATTCACCACCGACTCTTGCGTAGCAGACAACATTTCTGGCGTCATCCTCTTCCACGAAACACTTTTCCAAGTAAGTGAACTCGTTTCCAAACTCAAAGGTTGGCTATTCATAAAGTGGGGTGTATGTAATGCGAGGATTGTTCACAGTTGAGTAGAATTAAGAGTTCCAGTAGTTGAAAACTGAAAACACAAACAGACCCAATAAATAAATACTATCAGCGTGAGAATTATGTTTCGACATTCTAATACTTTTTAATTTCGTTTTGTTTTCAAATTAAAATATATTTTTACGTTCTTTGGCTCTGTGAAGTAAATATCTGGTGCGTAGCGACACACAACTTTCCGCCACCCCTTTAAGTTCGAACACCAGCTACATAGGCGGGCGCTATATCTTCGTTCAACGCATTTTTACAGGAACATTTATGGAGAACAAAATGTTGGGACTAGTTAGCTGAGAGTACTCCGAAAGTTTGATCGAAATCGTTAGAGCCCTTTTTGAGAAAATTGGAATACCGATAAATTAATATTCGACAAATCTCCTTTTCTGAGTTAACTTGGCTTATATCTCCGTTCAACATATATATACAGAAATAATTATGGAGAACGAAATGTTGGTATGGGTGATTAAAAGACACTCAATTAAGATTTATCACATCTGATGAAGAATTTACCCTGGAATTTACGGAAATGTTCGAAAAAACGTTATTTTCGACTCATTTTTATGTTTATCTCTGTTCAATGGACTGTCAGAGGAACATTTATTGAGAACAATATGTATGTATTAACTATTTGAAAACATCCTGTGAGTTTGGGGAAAATCGCTGAAGCCGTTTTGCCAAAAAGCGTAAAAGCCCTATTTTTGCTTCAGGGGCCCATATCTCCGTTCTCCGTATTTTCATGGGGATATGTATAGAGAAGAAAAGTTAGGTATTGATTAGGAAAAGATAATTTGAAAGTTTAATCAAAATCGTTAGAGCTGTTTTCGAGAAAAATGCGAAAAACCCTAGTTTTTGGTACATTTTCGTCCCCCCCCCCCTTCCCATCGGCCGAAATCGTCCATAACCTTATTTTGGTGTCTACAAAAAATAACGAACAAAACAAAAAAAAGAACCAGCTCAATCGGATCAGCCGTTCTCCCGCAAATCGAGCTACAGACACACACACACATACACACGGACCACGCGCCGAAATTAGGTTTTTTAGACTCAGTAGGGTCTGAAACGTAAAGAACTGAAGAACTTTTTGGGCCGATTACTATACTTTCCTTCCCTTCGGGTAGCGGAAAGTAAAATGGGAAGTTATGTGATCGGGCGAAGATTGTTTTCATTAAATATTTGTTTTAAGGGGTTTTGAGTCCAAAAAGCACTATTTGGGAAAATAGTCGATGTATGTGTGTGTCTCTTCTTATCTCTCAAAGACTCTCCATCTTGCGCATCCAGTGTACAGGAAACAAGGAACTTCGAGCTGCTCCTCAGAGATTCCTACGACAGTGAGCGAAAGTTGTTGGAAGAGCAGCAAACCTTCTAGCATTCACTGCTACTAAGCAAAATGATTGCTATTTCACGCAGTTTGCGACGAAGGTTATGGCAACAAAAAAAACGTGGCCACAGTTGGCCTTTCCTCTTGAAACTTGACACCCAAGTAAATAGTTAGATCAAGTGAGAAACCAGATTAGGAGCTCCTCCCAGATCCAGCTCATTCCCTTCCCCAGGGTCATACCTAATGGGGCTTAAGAGCCAGGCAGAATTAACGACCTGTAGGCTGTTATGTCTCGATTTAGACTAGCTGACCAGTGCTTAGCTTACTTGCCAGCCCATCTGTTGTGCGCGTGTCCCCTGGGATTAGCCTAGCCTGACCTTCGATGAAAACGGTTTTAGCGCAGTTTTTGCTTTACACTCTCCGTTCAAATGTTACTACAATCTTCAGAAAAATTGAAGTGGTAGTGTAATATAGTGCCCGTACGATGAGCGTTTAATAAAGCTCATGAGACACGTAGGAGCTACTCCAAGAATTCCGGAATCCCAACCACCTATTTCTAACAGTTTTTACCCGAAAATTCTGAAACAGTGAATTACTATACAATTGATTGCTCCCAAAAATCGTGTGTATAGTCTCACCAATTCTTTGTGTACTGATTGCTCCATAGTGGTTGTGGCATGAGTAGGAGCATAAATTCTGAAACCTTAAGCACCACCACTTTTCACGTTGAACCTTATTGTTAACAGAACGAAAAACATATTTGATTAGTTGCTAGAGACCTGAATCTCACATCAGAGAAGGTACGAGTATGTTGCAAAAGTTGAGCACCTCACGTTTCAGCAATTCATGAGGTCAATTGTTAAAACCCATTACATTTTGTGATGCTGAGCATTGCACATTTCCTGTGTATTACCTGAAAGATAGAACATTATGAGTACATAGGTGGGGCTTATTCTGTGGGGATCTGGGTTTATAGTTCGGGTTTGTACCTCACTCAACCTCCCCCTCTAAGGGTGGTTTGTAGCCACTCCCTCCCCCTCTTCCTTCCCTGGTGTGTTGGTTCTGTTCATTCCTTTGGGGCTGAAGGCTTCTTTTTAATTTTACAACGATTATAATTTTTACAGAGAGCTGACGATGGCACCCCATTTGTCGAGCTTCTGAAGCAAAAGGGGATCATACCGGGGATCAAAGTTGACCGAGGAATTGTTCCTTTGTTCGGCTCAGAAGACGAGTGCACGACTCAGGGATTGGATGATTTGGCGGAGAGATGCGCAGGCTACAAAAAAGAAGGTTGTCACTTCGCCAAATGGAGATGCGTCTTAAAAATAGGCAAAAACACGCCCTCCTATCAGGCGATTATGGAAAACGCCAACGTACTCGCAAGATACGCTTCTATCTGCCAGTCACAACGGATCGTGCCAATTGTTGAGCCCGAAGTGTTGCCAGATGGATCGCACGATCTTGACAGAGCGCAGAAAGTGACTGAAACGGTGCTGGCTGCTCTTTACAAGGCTTTGAACGATCATCACGTTTACCTCGAAGGTACTTTGTTGAAACCAAATATGGTTACTCCTGGAATGCAATGCCCCATCAAGTACTCTCCTGACGAAATAGCCGAAGCGACTGTGACTGCTTTCCAAAGGACAGTTCCTCCCGCCGTCGCTGGTATTACTTTTCTTTCTGGTGGCCAATCTGAAGAAGAAGCGTCGATAAATTTAGATGCTATCAACAAGTTCGTTGGGCGGAAACCATGGCCTTTGACTTTCTCTTTTGGTAGAGCTCTACAAGCTTCAGTTCTCAAGGCCTGGGCTGGTAAAGATGAATATGCTAAAGCAGCACAAGATGAGCTCATCAACAGGGCTAAAGCAAATGGCCTAGCTGCTCTTGGAAAATACAAAGCTGGCACAGTGAGAGGAGTAGCTGCTGACGCTGAACTTTTCATTAAAAACCATGCATATTAAGTGTCCCAGTACTGTACATCCTAAATATAAATAGCTGGTTTTTACGACGTGCACTCTTTTATGTAAAATTGGAGTAAAGAACTGAGAACAAGAATTTGACATTTCAAGCATCCTAATATGAAGGAGAATACCCAGTGTTTTTTGCTGGTGGGGGAGTCACAAACCCCCCAATGCTCGAATGACGGGTGTCAGCAGTTGTAACCGAGTTTCTTTCACGGTCTGATACTCTTCCTTGATAGTTATAAACGGGAACCTGTGTACATCAAAATCCAAAGCATAACACGATTATTCCAATTCGCGCTGTGATTTGGATAATTATTATAATAAATTATAATAATCATATAACCTCGCCCTGGGGGAACCGCCATCTTGACCACAGCTAACCCCCGTACCAAGTAAGTTTAAATTCTGAGTCCAAGGTATCCTCATTTGGGATACTCGCAGGGGTCAGCCCAGCCGAAGTGCAATGGAAGGGCCTCACCCTGGGGAGACCGCCTTCGTGATCATGGTAGCCCCTACTCCAGATATCGTAGGTGTAGCGATTTTGTACCAATTAGTGTCCCTTTTGGGTGTGACTTCAGGGTTCACGTGCAGCCGCTATGAAATAAAACAGACCAGTCGTTCATGCAACTGTTCTCAATTTACACTCCTCACCACTCACTTTATTTGTCACAACTTATAAACGAGTAGTTCAACAGCAATGCCTATTGAACAGGTCGAGCACTCCAGGGCTTTCTAAGCTGCCGGGACAGTCTTAAGAAAATGTCTGCAGTCTGAAAATACGTACGAGGCGCATCAAGGCTCAGGTAGTTTTTTTTGAACGAACAGCATCTCTGTTGGCAGTCAACATCAATCTACAGTGCATCTCGCTGGGCTGATGAAAATGTAGATGTTCAATTTCGGAGAAAACCCCGTTTATTTTGACGATAGACAGAGGGGTCGCTGGATGGCACCTGACGCTGGGTGGCTGGAAGGGAACACCTCTCCCCTCCCTTTCCTCTTCAATTTTCCTCTCCCTGTTCGATTGTTCTTTTTCTTCCAATTTTTTGGTTCATTCTGATCCAACTTTCTTCGGAAACAAGAGCCGTTTTATACCACTTCGTTTTCACCCCTTTGTTAATGTTACAAGTTTAACAGGTACGGTTACCTTGTCAAAAAACCCTTCTGTGTCTGCTTACGATCAAATCTGGCTTTTCTTAAAAGCTTTAGCGCCATATCAAAGAGCTAGGGAGAGAGTCCTCTTTTATTTCCTCATTCCATTTATATTTTTCCTGGTCATTCTTTTTCCAGGTGGTCGCCAGTTGAGGGTGATCCGTCAAGCGATCAGAATCACACGGGTGGTATAATTTCCCAACACAAGGGAAATTTAGAAATTCTAGTATAATTACCCACCCTGGTGATAACTGTTATTTCGGGGTACTTTTGCGCTTCATGGTGATACAGTCTGCCAAGCTATTTGAGCACAAAAAAGAGGGATTTTCCCCGAACAACTTTTAACAGTTGAATTAAGATTTTAGTGTAGCTTTCTCACGCATAGTGTAGTCATAAAAATTGTGTTGGTAGTCCAATACACAGTGATAGTTCAATGGCGTTTATAAAATAATTAAGGGTGGGAGCAGTCCAATAAATTTCGAAACGTTAAGACCTACTGTAGATTTTGCGAGAGCCACGTAAACTGAGTAAAAAGAAATATGATCAGTTATCAGTGTGATAAAAGTTGCTGAATTTCGTAGGGCTGAGGGAAGTTGTGTGGTGCGGGGCACCATCTATATTTGAAACGCCACCATGCAAGTAATCTGACAATTTCCTCGCTTCAAATAGGATTTTCCCGACTCATGACAACAAATTGCACACTTTTCAAGTTCGTACTGTACTTCCAAGCTGTAAGAAAAGATGCGAGCTGAACCATAGAAATTGTAAGGTGGTATTTATCGTACTTTGCGTCGATTGTTATGAAAAGGGCTGAACAATGCTGAAAGTTCCAACGTTATTGCTGCAATAATACGCGGAAATTAGCTATCAGTAGGAGCTGCGTGGCTAGAATTTTTGTTAACACTTTTTGCGCGAAGACTTCCTTTATTTTCAATTGGGGTCAATATCTCATGACACTCAATCCCTCGTAGATACAATTAATAGCTCTATATTTTAATTTTAGGTGTGAGTCAATCGTGGGATTTGCATCACATCTTCGAAGGATCTGTTGGCTACTTGTCCAATGTAATTGGTGCTCAAATATTCCCCAGTTGGTTTACAGTAAGTACTTGTTTACGTGTCAGGGTTTCATTGAGTTTTGATCAAGAAGAAAGTGACTATCCTATGTTTGTATCAGTTTCACATCATTGAAATGTATATAAATGTCTAATATCTTATTGGGTTCCTTTGGAGGGGGGTTCCATTGAACAATATCCGAGTAGATATTTTGTTATATGGGTGCCATAGTGGAGCTTGCAAATGGAGCTGTGTAAGTTAGCTGAATGAAGGCAACAAAACTGAGTGATTTCCAACAAGAGTGTATTTCATTATACTAGTTATAGTACGTATTTTGGGAAGTCGACACGTTTATCAGCCTTTTTTATTAGGATATACTCATACAACCATCATAATATGACCTTAAACATAAGTTATATCATTTGTATCAGAAATAGCTCCAAAATGTTTGACTATTTTCACATAGACAGTTCCAAATGACTTGACAATACAATAACTTTTTCATTTGTGGGAACATGAAGAGAGCAGCACAGTCAGTTACAAAATATTTCGACGAAAAGCAATAATTTGGAGCAACACGGTAAATTTGGGAAGGATAAGTACCCCGTTCTCTCTATGGAATGATGAGGTACGGCGGCATCAGGGTGAGTGGATTTCTAGTTAATGCAATTCCTCACGAGAGCATTTAGTGGTTACCTGCACTGAGTTGGTAATGCTGTTAGCCTAAACTGTTTTCACTGCAGGGGAATGGTGGATGATGCTTCCCATGACATCTCCCAAGATGGGCAGCTGGTTGTGTACGGTGGAGGACACAGCTGGCCCAGAGGCATTCGTTCACACTACATTGAATTCTGATGAAAACTGGAGGTGGGTTGCTCAATATGTCCGAGCAGTGCTCAGCCACAAGAGGATGAGGCTTGCTAATCCTTGGGCAGTATCGCAGGGATGAAGAATGAAGACTCCTAATCCTCCCTGTCCGGGGTCCCTTTTTAAACGGTGTGGTCTTGAAAAGGGCCGACTTTAAATTTTGTAAGCTCTGTCTCTGCCAGTTGGCAAGGTGCGAGACGAAGGACTCCGTGGAGAGAGAGACTGTTGAGTCGTGTTTCACAGGCGTTGAAGCGTGGGTCAAAGGGCTCGGTTGAGCAGTAGCTCCTCACAGCGAGGGACTCGGTTGAGTTGTGGCTCCTTCTGCTTTGTGTGCTGATTGTGGTGGGACCGCTTTTGTCGGGAACCTCTCCAGACAGACGAGGACAGGCCGTTTAATACGTTTTGTCGGAAGGGGGAGTCCTTTCTCATTGGCCACATGCTATCCCCTCCAGGGGAACTGTGTGGTTAGCGCCCTCTGTCGGGATGAGACAGACTTAGCGACGAGGCGCCTTTTGATGAAGGGTGGCCAGCCGCCACACTCCCAAACTGCCGGCAACGTAGCAAGATTCCCATGAGGGTGAAGAGGATTAGAAAGAAGAGATGCCATCGCAGAGAGGCATGAGGGCCAACTAAATGCACTGTGCTAAATGGTTTTGGGTTGGTTGGGAGTAAATTGGAGTTTTGGATACATGGGAGTAAATTTCTGGGGTCGCTAGGAACAGACTCTCACCGGTCCCTGCACCTCCCCCTCCAAAGTTGAGGCATTATGTGCACTGAGCGAAAAATATATTCAGTTGTTAGAGCGGCAAAAATCGCTGAATAAAATCTATGAAGCATAGCACCTGATATTTTGTCTAGTTATTTATTTTGTTTAGATAACCTGACAACCATTTTTTTATTCATAGTACCTTTATTGCTTCTCATACTTAAAGAAATGGCTAATTTTTCCGTCCCTTACAAACCACCAATAAGGAACTGTACTAGTCTTGAACAAATAAAACGAGACTTGAAGAAAAATTTCTTTACTGGAAATGCTGCTGCTAGGAGATGCTATCTAGAACCAACCCTCTAGACACCAGCATCAGTATAATTCCTCATCTTAGATACTACAGTGAACTAGAACTACGATTGACTCTCACGCAATGGTTAGAAGCACCTTAGTATCTTGGACAAACTGCTTAGCACCCCCTGACAATGAAAGCTACCCCTCATTGTTCACTTGTAAATATTAACCTTTGCTATGATCACCACAAATTTCTCCCGATGTTTGTGTAACTTGAGAGTTACCCATTACTATTCTGAATTAACTGATTTGTGCGCAGGACTGGATGGCTATTTATTACGATCTTCAAACAGCTATGGACGTTGAGCCATGGTTTGGGTCAGTAATGAGTCGAGCACCTGACAATGTTCCTCCGGCTTTAAATTCCCTTTCGGCTCAGGCTTTGTTTTACGGAAAAGTGAGTTTTCATCCAGTTGGAGTTTGCATCACTCGTATACAGTTATATTCACGTGAAGTAGGAGTCATTTTTTAAATTGAAATATAACTTGAGGTCAATGAGATGAACAAACTTTGAGAGGTGGTGGGTGTAGGAACGAGCTAGGATCGGGATTACTGGAAATGTTTCCATCATGTCTGCAAAGGAAAGCGTAAGGATCGCCTCTGCTTGAGACTTTTTGTGTTACCCACACGCAGATCCAGTGAACTGGTTTCGCGGGGGGGGGGGGGGGAGGTGAATTTACATTTTGTGTGATCTATTGTACTGTGAGCCAATTTATTTCCGTCCATATTTATTTATTTTCGTTCACATTAATAAAATTCTCAAATTCAAATCAATTGGAGGTTGCAGGAAAACTGCTTGGAAATAGTTGAGGAATCGAGACAGCATAGGTGTTTAGTAAAACAATTGTTATTGTTGGACGTAATATTGTTGGGAAATCGAGAAATAATTCTTGAAAAATCAGTTGCTAAATTCAACGATGCATTTGTACATTCTCCGATCAACGCATGTCTAAAGACATCAAAATGTAGGTACTAGTTACCTGAACTCCTTACGTTTCATCAAGGTCTTTAGAACCGTTTTTGAAAAAAAAAATGTTAAACTGATCATTTAGAGTTCAGAAACTTTCATTTAACGATGTATCTGCGCGTATAGCTCCGTGAGATGTTTTTGCAGTACAAAAGTTCGGTGCTCATACGCAGAAAATGATTTGAAAGTTTAATCGAAAAAAACAAAAGGAAATGCGACTCAGCTGACATCAAAGCAGCGATGATACAGTCAGTTCCTGTGATAAACCATCAGCAGGTGTTGTGCTGCTTCCAAAATCTAAAATCTGTACCAAAACGTTCTGGGCTGGTGTACTTGTTGCTGGGGTGCCTCTGGGTACTCCAAAGCTTTTCTTAAAAGTAGAAAACCCTTTTCTAGCTTCGTAGGCCTATATTGCCCCTCTCTGAGTTTCCATGTTGAATAACTGCACTGGGCTCTATTTTTCAGAATGCAGCGCTCATAAGAATGTTGGCAGTTACTGATTTCGCCACGTTCAGGTGAGTCTTCCTCCAGTCAGGGTTTCGAAATAAAATGTTGACAGTTTAAACATGAAATAAACCATTGGGGCTATGTGTGTGTCCCTAGTTCCCACTGTGTCAACACACAATAAATTATTATAAACCTTTTTTAGATCAAATCGCTGCAAATCCAGCCTGAATGTGGGATTATCATTCATTTAATTACGTTCAAGCGTGAAATTGTTTGTTAACTGCTGTCTCAAAATGATATTATTTGAGCTTCTGCCTATTTGTTAACATTAGGCCGATAGATTTCAGGTTGTTCAGTATTTTTCTCACAAAGCGACTCTCTCTCAAAGAGACAGAATCATGTTTGACTGTCCAGACTCTGCTATAGAAATACCAAGGGTGGCGAAAATGTTGGAACAGTGGCCACTTCTAGAAACTTACCCTTTGGTAAGTGTTGTGGTTAACAGCACGGGAAGAGTTTCCCTCCATTTAAAGGGGTTTTACAGAAAAACGGATCCCCGTCATGACAGAAACTCTTCGTCTACTACTTAGTAAGTTTAATTTTTCATAAATTTAATAGTTTGAATGCTATATAGGCAGAGATAAAAGAACATGGTATAGTAGAATTACAAAACGTATTATAATGAAAACTACGAAGCGACAAGTTATGAGAAGGAGAACACAACAAGAATGCAATGGCAGTAGCCGAGGATAAAACAGCTGTGATACTTCAGTCAGTCTAGATACAGCAATGTGAGGTTGTTTGTTACCAACAATATGCTATAAACGTAAATATTATACACAAGTTATATGAATGTCAGTGGAAATGATAATAATGAAAGGCCTGTTTTTGTAATATTCTGTATTCTTGATTGGCATCGCATAATGCCCTCGTAGGTTGCTACCTTTGGTGTGTAGGAGTGAATCCAAATTAAACGAGTGCTGCGAGATTTCAATGACGTCACTTGTTGCCACTTCATCAGGTCACACACGAAATTAACGGTCCCCAACGAACCTGCAGACATCTCTATTGAGCTTATCGTCAACAATATCTTACACAGTTGAAACTCATGGCATCTAGCCTTCTCGTATCTTTGAATCGATGGAATGAACTCAGTACTCTCCCCCATCTTTTTGGTCTGCATAAATTCGCGAAATATGAAAAACCCTAAAATTGTCAAAATCAATAACTTTGATGACAAAAATCTTCATGTGATGGGTTAAGTCCCTTTAAATCAACGTTAAAAGCAACATTGCGTTGCGTTGTGAGGTATCAACAATTGATGTAGGTTGATGAAACACGCTCAGGCAAGTTAAAGTTTTAGTCACCGAACCTGGCCCTTAGCACTGGAAAAACATGTTTTTCGCAAGTAGCCTCAAAACTACATTTCATACTCCAGCTTTTTGAAATGGTTGTTTCAGTCGCACCTTGTTGCCCATCATGTACTTTGAATTCGAAGATAAAAAAGTGAAAACTACCTGGTTTGAGGAAGAGGGAGCACCGAGTAAGAAATGTTTTGTTGTAACTATTTCCTCAGGGATGCTTTAATGTTGCGTGTAGTCAAAACTGATTCAGTGTGACGTCTTTGAGTTGGTTGTTTCTGTCGTGGTTGGGGAGAGGATTTATGGGGCGACAGAATCCCAAATCTGCAATGTCCTTCTGCCGTCATTGCTGAATGCAAAACATGTTGGATTAGTTGGTATCATATTAAAATATCTGGTGCGTTGCAACACACAACTTTCCTTAGCTCTACAATTCACTTTGTACATGGCTAATTCTATTTCTATCAATTCATTTATCATTCAGTTAATTTGAACTGGTCAAACAACACTTTACGGCAGCAGGAAGCGGTAGCGCTTACAGTTCCAGACTTTATTGTGCTGCTCGTACTCATTGCAGGACCATTATTGAGCAATTGGTACACATATCATTAATGGGACTGTAAATACAAATTTTTTGAAGAACGATAGTAATTACTTTTGCAGAGTTATTGGAAAATAACTGTTAGAACTGGTAGTAAGCGAAACAGCAGTAGGTGAAATTCAGGATTTTCTGGAGTGAGCCCCATGTATCTCATGAGCGTTTTTAAACACTCACCCTTTAGGTATTGGATTGGACTACAATACCAATTTTTTTAAGATTCTACAAAAATTCCAACGGAGTTTATAAGGAAAAACCTGCGCTAAAAACGCTTTTCTTCGAAAATTATGATAATTTATTGTGCTGCTCTCGTCATTTTCCCATTGATGGGAATTGTATGGTATAGTTGCCATATTGGGAGCTACCAATATAAAAAATTTTATCAAAATGGTTACAGCCGTTTTTGAGAAAAAAAATATTTGGTGTGTTGATCACTATGATAACTTCGTAGAGCCAAGGAAAGTAAAAAGGCCGATTGAACGTGCAGAAGAAACGCACTAGATATTTTTGCTAACTTAATTTATCATTTGACGTTCTTTCAACGAATTTTACCAAGCTGATTCCAGCCGATGAGGGCTACACTGCTTACCACAACGAAAATCTTTGGGCCTCCCAGAAATGACTGTTGACTGGAAAAGTACCCAGTGGTTTAAACAATCAGTAACTGAGGGACTCCACAGCGTGTTGATCACCTCAAACAAAATGTAAAATTAATTAATTAACGATTATAAAAATATTTAATGCCATTTATCGGCTCTTTCCGCCTCTTTTTTCAGTTATTCTACAACAAGTTCTAAAACCATTCAAATTGAATTGGCACCAAACGGGTTATTACAGAGTCAACTACACGAAAGATCTCTGGTCAGACTTCGTGAAAACAATTCAGCAAGAAAAGGTTGAGTAAATTTGATGGTTTTCCAGTATGTGAGCTGTAATGTTAAAAGTATTTGCAGGAGGCATTTCCGAAAAGCAGTGCAATCGCGACAGACGCAAACGTTCCCTCAACAAATAATAAGTTTAGAAATAAGCAGTAATAATGGATAATTGAGTTGATCATTGCAGTTCACATTTTATCCAAGTTGTTAGATCCTGAAGACAAAGCCAATCTTTTGGACGATTCTTTCACGTTGGCTGAGTACGGGCACATTCATCATGGGATACCACTAAGTCTTGTGGTTTATCTCAGGGAGGGCTTCGAAACGCATCCTCTTCCGTGGATGACAGCAACTAAGTACTTGGAGAACATCAAGCGGCGAACTCGTGGCTCTGAAATCACGTATTTATTGGAAGTAAGTTTTACCAACAAATTACTGTATTGTTTTTCACAAATGTTTGACAATGTATTGTTCTTTTTCCAAACGCTGGTTGTAGCCCTTGAAACGTAAAGTGCTGAAGAAAACTGAAACATTATTTTTCAGCCGGTTTTGTAACTGCCCGTTTGGCAGGGGGTTGGTTGGTTCCATCTTATGGAATATCGTCGGACCTCAAAAAATGGTAACCTCGAAAATAGGAATTTAGTTGTTTCGAAAAAATCTTATTAATTTGCAATCAACTTTCCACGAATTTATACATAATTTTACAACGATATGTTAAAATCAATCTTCTTCTATTCCACAATAAGTTTTACTCAATTTTCCTGCAGTTGTATTGGATTTTTCATCTCCCTTCTTCTGGATTGGATTATTTTAATTCTATTTTTGCTTTTTCCCAACTCTGATTGAACTAAAAGGTAAAAGTACGTACAAATTTCATGAATTTTCCAGCTTTCTTGATTGTTGTTGGGAATGGGAAGGTGCGCTGTCGTGTTTGCTATTATATGGATAAATAACTGGTAATTTGGATGGTTATTTTAGATGGTTAGGTGATTGTGCGAATGGTTACACTGTTTGATTGATTTAAAGTATACGAATCGAGAGGGACCGTTTAGTGAACAAGTTCAGGTGGTTAATGAGAAGTTGGCGAGGTGTTGAATAACGATGTTATGGTGTACCGTGTGTTGTGCTACTTTCAAGTGTCTAATTTTGTGATAGCTATCGTAGTGACTTATAATTTGCGTGGCTGCAGTGCTTTCAGTCTGATGTCGCTGAGGGGTAAATTATTTTCACTTAAGAAATCTTGAAAGCGCTACAAAAATTTTCTTCTGCAGTAAATACACGTGAGAGGCAACAAATGATGGTTCGTGGTGATTTTGAGCTACTTTATTTAATTGTTCTCTTGCAGATGTTCGTGAAGCTCATAGTTGAACCGTACCTTGAAGATGAGTACATATGGTCTGTTGTCAATCAACCTGTTATGGAGGTGATAAGAAAAATAGCCATCATAAGCTTGGCAGCCAGCTTCCACTGCAAAGACGTCATTGAGAGACTCAAATATATCCTCAGCACCTTCATGGATGAAGGAGCAATCCCATTGGAACTGAAAAGAGTGACTTGTGCTTTTGGTGCGTAACAATGAATTGTGTGCGGACATGTTCAAGCTCAGTAGAATTAATATCAGTGCTCCCCCTAATTAAGTGTATTATGGCGGATTCTTTATTTTTACACGACATACTAAAGTTTATCTGTCTTGATGGATCGAAAATTTGAGTCTGCGTGTTCAGGAACGATTAATATGAGAAGAACGCAGACGTAGTACAGATGGTAACAGGAAGAAGACCTCTGTCTCAAAGACTCTGGACAGCCAACCACACCACAGATTACTTCAGCAGTCTTTTAGTAGGGAAAAGGGCAATTGTGACAAAAGAACTTGACTCTTCTGACGTTACGCAAGCAGAATTCACTCCCCATTCCGAATTAAATCACTGGACTATTGATCTATTGAACACAATTGCAACTCTTATCAGTGCTGCCTCACTATTCAACAGTTTTCTTTTTAAACTGTATGACACCAACTCTTCTAGTGCTTCCTCACCAATTGCAATTTTTGACAAGCAATCCAATGCAAATTTTGGCTGTTTTAAGTTATCGATTGAGTGTGCGATGCTCTGGCAGTGTTCTGGATTCGTATCGATGTCAATGTGATCCCTGAAAAGTGTGTGTTTCTTGAATGTTATGCAAAAGCCCTTGAAACGTAAAGATTTGTTTTTTTTTAAATGGACAAATGTTCAGCTGATCATTTGACTTTCCTTCATACATCGTGCTAATAAAATAATGAAGAAATCGAATACAGGTCGTAGAAAAGTAGAGTGAGTAGTTGAAAGCTGACTGAAAATAGTATGATGCTTCTCCAAAAATGGTCAAAACGTTAACTACGAATCGTTTGGGAATGAAATGAATCATTTCCATAAATCGATTAAAAATAGTCATGAATTTTCGAGATGATCGTTTAAACAATGATTAAAACCCACTAAAATCTGTGGTGCGTTGGAACACACAACTTCCCTTAGCTCTAAGTCAATTCACTTTCTATATGGCTTTGTCTACTTAATCAATTCATTTGAACTTGGTCAAACAACGCTTTAAGGCAGCAGGAAGCGGTAGCGATTACAGTTCCGGAATTTATTGTGCTGCTCGTACTCATTGCAGGACCATTACTGAGCAATTGTTACCCAGATAATTAATGAGGCTGTAAGCTTTAATTTTTTGAAGAAGGATAGTAATTACTTTTGCAGAGTTATTGGGTAATAACTGTTAGAACTGGTAGTAAGAGAAACGGCGGTAGTTGAAATTCGGGAATTTCTGGAGTGAGCCCCATGTATCTCATGAGCGTTTTTAAGCACTCACCCTATAGGTATTGGATTGGACAACAATACCAGTTTTTTTTAACATTCTAGTAACATTATAGCGGAGTATATAAGGAAAAAACTGCGCTAAAAACGCTAATCGTCGAAAACTTTGATAATTTATTGTGCTGCTCTTGTCATTTTCCCACAAATGAGAATTTTATGGTATAATTGTCTTATTGAGAGCTATCAATATAAAAAATTTAATCAAAATCGTTGGAGCCGTTTTTGAGAAAAAAAATATTTGGTGTTTTGATCACTATATCACCATGATAACTATATAGTTAACTTTCGACGGATTCGGCCCATACCCTTATTTTTGCGTCCCATGGTAACCTGTAGGCTCTAGCCTACCATGGGCTGAAACTAGCCTACCATGGGCTGAAACTTGATGTCTACATCAAGTTTCAGCTGATTTGGTACGGTTGTTTTCTCTAAAAACTGCGCTAAAATCGATTTCGTTGAAAGTTGTGGTAATTTATTGTGCTGCTCTCGTCATTTTCCCACAAATGGGAATTTCATGGTATAGTTGCCACAGTGGGAGCTACCGATATAAAAAATTTAATCAAAATCGCTAGAGCCGTTTTTGAGAAAAAAAATATTTGGTGTTTTGATCACTATGATAACTATAGTTAAATTTCGATGGATTTTATTCATACCCTTATTTTGGCGTCCCATGATTACCTGCGGGCTAGATATCAAGTTTGAGCTGCTTCAATACGGTCGTTTTCTCTAAAAATCGTTCACAGACACTCATACACATACACATACACAGACCATTTTCCCAAATAGTATTTTTCGGACTCAGGGGGGTCTGAAACGTAAAGATCTGAAGAGAACTCAAAATTTGTTTTTCAGCCGATTACATAACTTTCCTTTCAACTTTGTAGAGCCAAGGAAAGTAAAAGCTGACCTACACCTGAAAAATCGTTGGAAAGTCGGGTGAAAAGATTGATATTTGTGAAGAATTTGATTAAAATGAAAATCGAGTGGCAATGAGAAAAAATATTGGTAATTTATATAATACGCCAGACACACTAGCGGCACTAACTTCCTGCAAAAACTGCTATTCGGTGGGATTACCGCCTCAAATAATCTGTATTAATATTAGGATTTAGTCGTGTGATGGTGACATGCTCCTATACATTCCAGCTCTGCAAGACGCAGAAATAGATGAACCGTTGTTTGATGAAGTTCTCGACCATTTCAACGAAGAACACAACGCTTTAAAGAAGGCCATGTACTGGACAGCGCTTGCAGGAGTGAGAAGCGAATTGCACATAACTAAGTGAGAAATTATCAAATGATTCTGTTGTCTTGTTGCAAAAGCCAGCATTTTCAGGATAAACTGATGACTCGTTGAACCAAATTAGGCTGGAAAACAAATCTCTTCTGCTTCAAGTGTCATTAAGGCAGGGTGTTCATAAAGGTTCTCTTAATTTATGTGGGGATTTTTGACATTTTGTGTCTTTACTTTGCTACTTAAACTCGAAAATGTAACGCGGGATATGTAACGGAGAAGCGTCACGAAATTTTACCTTGGGTTTGGCCGTTTTTTACTTTCCGCTACCCGAAGGGAAGGAAAGTATAGTAATCGGCCCAAAAAAAAAATTTGGGTTTTCTTCAGATCTTTACGTTTCAGACCCTACTGAGTCTAAAAAACCTAATTTCGGCGCGTGGTCCGTGTGTATGTGTGTGTGTCTGTAGTTCGATTTGCGGGAGAACGGCTGATCCGATTGAGCTGGTTCTTTTTTTGTTTTGTTCGTTATTTTTTGTAGACACCAAAATAAGGTTATGGACGATTTCGGCCGATGGGAAGGGGGGGGGGGACGAAAATGTACCAAAAACTAGGGTTTTTCGCATTTTGCTCGAAAACAGCTCTAACGATTTTGATTAAGCTTTCAAATTATCTTCTCCTAATCAATACCTAACTTTTCTTCTCTATACATATCTCCATGAAAATACGGTGAACGGAGATAAGGGCCCCTGAAGCAAAAATAGGTTTTTTAAGCTTTTTGGCAAAACGGCTTCAGCGATTTCCACCAAACTCACAGGATGTTTTTAAATAGTTAATACCTACATATTGTTTTCAATAAATGTTCCTGTGACGGTCCATTGAACAGAGATAAAAATTAAAATGTGTCAAAAATAACGTTTTTTCGAACATTTTCGTAAATTCCAGGGTAACTTCTTCACCAGATGTCATAAATCCTAATGGAGTGTCTTTTGGTCACTCATACCAACATTTCGTTCTCCATAATTATTTCTGTATATATATGTTGAACGGAGATATAAGCCAAGTTAACTCAGAAAAGGAGATTTGTCGAATATTAATTTATCGGTATTCCAATTTTCTCAAAAACGGCTCTAACGATTTCGATCAAACTTACGGAGTACTCTCAGCTAACTAGTCCCTACATTTTGTTCTCCATAAATGTTCCTGTAAAAATGCGTTGAACGAAGATATAGCACCCGCATATGTAGCTGGTGTTCGAACTTAAAGGGGTGGCGGAAAGTCGTGTATTGCTACGCACCAGATATTTATACTCATTTTGGACATTTCGTTGAATTTGATGGAAATGTGGGGTTAATGGGATTGCAAATGAAATAAAAATTTAATCTATTCGTTACAGTATACTTGGTTCAAGATGAGTTCAAAAATAGAAACATGCAATATTGTGCCCTTCAAGCCATCCAATCTGTAGGATCCCGGTCCAATCTGTAGGTCCTACGAGGCTCCGACATCCAATCCAATATTGGTCATGAGTGGTGGTCCGGGATCGACCAGTAGCCAGCTTACGTCCCGCGTTTAAGCAATGCGTTGAAGAAAGCGTTGTTTGCGCCAGTAATCTTTATTACATCATTCTTCTTCCCATTCAACGAGTTTATTGAAGCACCGCTCGGGTTGAGTGAATTCATTGAAGTGTGCAGATGCTTGCGGGATGCGTCCTGTGTAAATAGGAACATTCGACAAGCAACACAAAAGCGTCTTTTAGAGGTATACGAATTCACAGGGGTTTTTTACTTTCCTTGCTCTACGAAGTAGAAAGGAAAGTTATGTAATCGCCTGAAAACAAAATTTTGAGTTCTCTTCAGATCTTTACGTTTCAGACCCTCCTGAGTCCGAAAAACACTATTTGGGAAAATGGTCTGTGTGTGTCACTAAAGAGTGTCTGTGAACGATTTTTAGAGAAAATCGCCGTATCAAATCAGCTCAAACTTCATATCTCGCCCGCTGGTCACAATGGGACGCCAAAATAAGGGTATGAGCAAAATCCACCGAAAGTTAACTATAGTTATCATAGTGATCAAAACACCAAATTTTTTTTCTCAAAAACGGCTCTAACGATTTTGATTAAATTGTTTATATTGATAGCTCTCAATAAGGCAATTATACCATAAAATTCCCATTTGTGGAAAAATCACGAGAGCAGCACAATAAATTATCAAAACTTTCGACGAAATCGATTTTAGCGCAGTTTTTAGAGAAAACCACCGTACCAAATCAGCTGAAACTTGATGTCCAGCCTACAAGTTACCATGGGACGCAATAATGAGGGTATGGGCAAAATCCACCGAAAGTTAACTATAGTCATCATAGTGATCAAAACACCAACTATTATTTTTCTCAAAAACGGCTCTAACGATTTTGATTAAATTTTTTATATTGGTAGCTCGCAATATGGCAACTATACCATAAAATGTCCATTCGTGGGAAAATGACGAGAGCAGCACAATAAATTATCAAAATTTTCGACCAAAAGCGTTTTTCGCGCAGTTTTTTCCTTATAAACTCCGCTGGAATTCTTGTAGAATGTTAAAAAAAATTGGTATTTTAGTCCAATCCAATACCGAATGGGTGAGTGTTTAAAAACGCTCATGAGATACATGGGGCTCACTCCAGAAATTCCTGAATTTCAACTACTGCCGTTTCGCTTACTACCAGTTCTAACAGTTATTTTCCAATAACTTTGCAAAAGTGATTACTATCCTTTTTTTTAAAAATCGTGTTTGCAGCCTCATTAATTATCTGTGTACCAATTGCTCAATAATGGTCCCGCAATGAGTACGAGCAGCACAATAAATTCCGGAACTGTAAGCGCTATCGCTTCCTGCTGCCGTAAAGCGTTGTTTGACCAAGTGTAAAGGAACTGAGTGATAAATGAATTGATTAAATAGAATTAGCCATGTACAAAGTGAATTGACGTAGAGCTAAGGAAAGTTGTGTGTTGCAACGCACCATATATTTTCAGTTCATTTGAATTTGATAAAACATAACATCCAGTTTTACGAGGAATGTTGCAGCCCTTAACATTCCGCAAGAATTTATTGAGTTGCTCGTATTCGTGATGCGACCATCACTAAGAATTGGTGCAGGTACACAGGGGGTTTATGAGACTGTCAACGTGATTACTGTTTTGCAGCAATTATCGGGTTAAACTGTGAGAAATGCCTTTGACACTTGGGAAAAAATTAAGCTGATTACATAACTTTCTTTCCTACCACGTAGAACGTTATTTTTTTTCTCTAAAATAGCGATTATGCAGACTCCACACTCTGCCTTCTTTGAATCGCAACTATAACGTTTCTTGATAGCACAGTAAATAAGCACAAGCATATCATCATCAATGGGCTTAAAAATTTCGTCCTGATGTTCTATCCCTTTCTTCTTCTTGGGGTCCTTCTTCATGAGCAGCTGATGCGAAAATGTTCTTGTAAAAAGTTAGCTGGTCATCACTATCCCAGCTTGAACCAAAATGATGAGGACATCCCGAAGTTTCAGTGGCGTCACCTCCAAGCACCACGGGTGTGAGCTTGCTGATCATTGGTACAGCAGACTTCCTGATCTCCATCTCAGATCTGTAGAAAACTTCCCCTGACACTAGCACCTTATTAATTTGTATCGTTATGAGAAATCTCTTCGTTGAAACTAATTTGAAATGCCATTGTAAAGGGAGTTTGAGAAAGGTATTACTCGTCTTCTGCAAATCTTGATCAGTGCTGTCTCTTCCTGGCTTGAACACTGTACCACTCTTGGAGGGGATGTCAAACTCTGATGGTTCAACGAGGGCATCGTTTTCTTTCTCGACACCAGTAGAAATAAAAAACAGAACTTCCTTACTATTCCAGATAATTGAGCTTTCGAAAAGGAAAAATGGACCAGAAATTTACTTACCACATTAACGCTTCAAAAACGCTAATGTTAGAAAACCTGCAAGTGGAGTAGGGAAGCGTAACCTACAATAGGTACCTACAAGAACCACAAATTCATTATTATAGTAGCTTCATACTTCAAAACCTTTTCTTTGTTTATGTTATGTGTAGAATGACCTCTTTTCTCTTCCTCGCTACATTAGGAACAGCCCAGAGTCTGACATTCGCTGAAAAGACAATTTCAACGTTTATGCAAACGTGATTTTCAAGCGCATGTTCAACAGGGGTTTGGCCGGTTTTGCCTTGTTTTCTTAGTTCTGATGGGTGGATTATGTATTTTAGGACTCAGAAAAGAGAAAACCGGCCTTTCGAACAATTAAAGGGTTGGGCTGTTTTGTGCCCACTTGGTATCTTAGTTGTGCCAGCCTGTTTGGCAATCCGATCGAACGAAGCCCATGGTTGTTATGAGCAAAAAACGGTTAACAAAAACGCAATTTTGGCAGCTTTGGCACAGAGAATACGGCGTGTTTGGTATTGTTTTCAAGGTGTTTTTAGATCCTGGGTCGAATGGAATGAGTATCAGACGTGTACAATCGCGTATAGTGAAATTATAGCAATTATAGTGAGCCGAAGTCTACTAATTTAAAGAACTCGCGGGATAATGACTACAGCGACAGTCATCGTTTATACTCCCTCCTTTCCGTCTCATCAAAACGACCCGCCCGCTCAACGCGCAACGTCGTGCCAATTGCCTACGAGTCAGGTCATGTTTCGCATGGTTTACTGGTATTTTTCGAAGCTGAATCGATTGGGATGGGTCTCGGAGCTGAGAGACTAGGTCAAGCTGTTCATGAGAATAATAAACCGTTCTGTCATAATTTGCAGGGTTTTGTCTTATCACGATCTGTATTATTGAATGAGTAAAATAGTCCTGCGCTTGTGCGAATTTCAGTAGTTTAGTGTGCTCATCAGGTTGATTTACTTTCTTGTGACCTGGTTGTAACCATGTTTTTTGGACCTCTTTATTCAGCTTATGGGACATGGTGAATGACATGGAAGAATCTAACATTGACGCCCAATTTGACAAACTAGTCATGATGAAGATCTTATCTTCAAACCCTCTTTCTCACGATTTTCTGTGGCCTGAGTTATCGTAAGTAGATTTTTGTCGGTGGGAACAAATTTTTAATTTATTTGTGACGTCCAAAGAATTGTATTTTGAAGTTTTCTTATTATGTAGGAGTGCAACTGTACAAAAAAAAAATCTGGTGCTTTGCAACACACAACTTTCCTTAGCTCTACAACAATTCACTTTGTACATGGCTAATTCTATTTAATCAATTCATTTATCAGTCAGTTAATTTGAACTTCGTCAAACAACGCTTTACGGCAGCGGTAGCGCTTACAGTTCCGGATTTTATTGTGCTGCTCGTACTTATTGCAGGACCATTATTGAGCAATTGGTACACAGATAATTAATGAGGCTGTAAACATGATTTAAAAAAGAGGGATAGTAATTACTTTTGCAGAGTTATTTGGTAAAAACTTTAGAACTGGTAGTAAGCGAAACGGGAGTAGATTCAGGAATTTCTGGAGTGACCCCCATGTATCTCATGAGCGTTTTTAAACACTCAACCGTTAGGTATTGGATTTGACTACAATAACAATTTTTTTTCACATTCTACAAAAATTCCAGCGGAGTTTATAAGGAAGAAACTGCGCTAAAACGCTTTTCGTCGAAAATTTTGATAATTTATTGTGCTGCTCTCGTCATTTTCCCACGAACGGGTATTTTATGGTACAGCTGTCTTATTGAGAGGTATCAGTATAAAAAATTTAATCAAAATCGTTATAGCCCTTTTTGAGAAAAAAAATTTGGTGTTTTGATCACTATGATAACTATAGTTAACTTTCGGTGGATTTTTCCCATACCCCTATTTTGGCGTCCCATGGTAACCTGTAGGCTAGACATCAAGTTTCAGCTGATTTGGTACGGCTGTTTTCTCTAGAAACCGTGCTAAAATCGATTTCGTCGAAAGTTTTGGTAATTTATTGTGCTGCTCTCGTCATTTTCCAACAAATGGGAATTTTACGCTATAATTGCCTTATTGAGAGCTATCAATATAAGAAGTGTAATCAAAATCGTTAGAGCCGTTTTTGAGAAAAAAAATATTTGGTGTTTTGATCACTATGATAACTATAGTTAACTTTCGGTGGATTTTTTTCATACCCTTATTTTGGCGTTCCATGGTAGCCTGCGGGAGAGATATCAAGTTTGAGTGGATTTGGCACGGTGGTTCTCTCTAAAAATCGTTCACAGACACACACACAGACCATTTTCCCAAATAGTGTTTTTTGGACTCAGGGGGGTCTGAAACGTGAAGATCTGAAGAGAACTCAAAAAAAAATTTTCAGCCGATTACACAACTTTCCTTTCTACGTTTTAGAACCAAGGAAAGTAAAAATACAGAATATGTATATGCGTGTGTTTGTGTGCCTGTCTGTAGCCAGCTTTGTGGGAGGATGGCAGGACCGACTGAGTTGTTCATTGCATTGTCCGTTATTTATTTCTATTAGACCCGAGAAGGAAGTTCTGAGCAATTTTCATCAATGGTAGCCCAGTTGGATGGGGCGGGGGTGGGGTAATTTTCCCCAAAAACGGCTCAAACTATTTTATTTATACCTGCAAAATATCTTCTGTTGAATTGATACTTTTGTTCCATATAAATACCTCTGTGAAAATTTCGTTAGTGCAGATACAGGCTGATGAAGTAATAACAGGTTTAGAGAAACAGTTTACACCCAACCTCTATTTGCAGAGTATATTAAAATAGTCAACACCTAGGAATTGTTCTTCGTAAGTATTTCTCTGGCAGTCCATTAAGCGAAGATAACAATCAAAACGTGCCCAAAAGCAAATTTCTTAACTTTTTCAGATCCCTGCACCCACATTTTGTTCTCTGCAACTATTTCTGTTACTATTCGTTCAAGAGACTCTTACATTTATGGTGAACGATAGGTAGGTTTCACTGTTTGTCCACACCGATTGAATTTGATGTGAATAGTTAGAGCCGTTTGTCTAAAATGTTGAAGAACGTTCTTTAGCTTCATTGGCAGGGCTGCTTCCTTATTAAATGACTGTTCCTAAAACTTCGACGAGGATTATATCAGTCATTTGCTTCATCAGCCTATATCTCGACTCGACGAACATTCACAGAAATATTTATAGAAAACAGTGATTAGGTACTGATTAATGGAAGATAATTTGATAAGGGTAATATAAGTTTGATTTTTAAAAACATCATTGGTCTTAGGAGCCGTTTTCATTCCTCCATAGCCCTTCATCGATAGTCTGGGCTGCCCTAGACTATTCTTTGCAGTACTACACTGTCAATCCTCCTCTTTCATTCAGTTCCACACACTCTTACAGTCAGTTTATCAATTCTCCTGCTAAAACATCGAATCGGCAGCTGTCAGTCAACAATATTCAGTGAGCGGAAACAGTGGGATGCAGATCAACTCACCAAACACCGATGATTGACACTTAGCGCCAGCTAGTCATCAAAGTGAATTGATGAATGGGTCATTGGGTGTTGAAGATTTGAATTATTCGTCCTTTATTCAGGACTACAAATAGCCAGCCATACACGAGCAGATATCTGCTGCAGATTTGGTCGCCCGATCTCATCTGACAGATATCGCTAACGATCTGGAGTGACTGATGAGATCGGTCGTTGCCCCTTAACACGAAAAACTCATCGGCTGATCTTTCATGCACGAGATCTGTCACCTGACCAGTGCCCGATGTCATCTGTTCGTTCGTGGGATGAAATCTTACAGATTCAGGTCTGTCACCGACGTTCGTCTGGCAGACTTGAGTTATCGGTTGAATCCGAAATTTTTTCCAGATTGGTCACAGATTCCATAAGTTGATGCCATGGGGCTAGTGACTGTCCGTAGTTAAAAAAAGCGTAAATTAGTGGGTTTTGCGGCGGGTTTTTTTTATCACCCATAAAACCGCTAAGTCAAAAAAAGACCAGTTTGGGAGAAGTCATGGATTTCGGAAAGGAGAAAGTTCGGGCACATGAAGTTGTTGAAGCACCTTAGGGAGAACAACCCGTGGGATTGTGAACATTTTGCTAGCTCATATCTTCGGCTCCTGTAATTCAATTCATTTGGTTTTTTGTAAATAAAAAACTCCAACTAAATTTGAAAATACTATCCCCCCCCCCAATCCTGGGTAAGTATGCCACTGGGGGTAGGTGCCAACAAGTAATAATGTATTTACGAGTTTATTAGGTTGTTGTAGTAAATTGTAGTTTCCTAAGAATGTTTGCAGTTACGAGTTTTGAATTAATTATGTGAAAACAGGGGAAAACACTCGTGGACAACAGAACATCTTAACGTTAAAGGACTCTGTCCGATCCAATCGAACAGTTCTTTGAACCACTGACATCGCTTCCGAGAAGTCTGCAGGTTAAGGGGGACGCCCGACTACCATCTGCCAGATTTGAACTCTCGCAGATATCTCTGGTCGATTTTCACACCTTTCATCATTTTTTAACGCCCACTAACGCACAAATCTTTCCCACAGATATCGTTTAAAAACGCGATATCTGTCACAGATATCTGCTCGTGTATGGCTGGCTAATGGCATTGATAAACTGGCTCTAGCACTCTTGTTCCCATGCTCAGTTACAACATTGACAGTCTTAGAAATATAGTAGTAAGTACTTAAGAATCCGTCAGGAACTCATGAGAACTTACCTTCTGCCATAACTGCTTCTTTCTTAGTTTTTGTTGTAATAAATGAGTTTCTGTTACTTGGCTGCATATATTTTAACTTTTATTTTATCACTTCTGTTTTCCTAGAGTCAATTGGTCTTCATATAGTTCTCTGCCAGATCAAGATAAAGACAACATAAGAACCATCCTCTTCAACATAATAGATTATTCTAATGACAGCAGCTTTCTACAAGAAGTAAGTATGAGGAGGTTATAATGGGTGAAAGTGATTAACAACTCGCAGGTATCTGTTTGTTGATTACTATTCTAGAAGGTACTCTGCTGCCTAAGGGGGACAGGTATGTAAGGTGTTTTTACTGAGGGTATTTGTTTGAATAGGGTTACCAAGTGGCCCAGGTGTACACGGGTAAAATCTCCATGCGCGCTTTTGCTCGGCCCCACCTGAAAATCAGTGGTTTTTATGTTTTTATACATCAGCGTTTTCTCTTATTTCAGGTAAGCGAATTTGGTATGAACAATGAAGACTTGGATGTACAGCATTACGCTCTCAAAGTGAAAGACGACGTCGCTCGGTGGGAGCCAACCAACTATAAGCTCTTTGTTGAAGAATGGTTACATTTGTATATCATGAACTCAAGTTAATCTTAAATCAGATTCTGTTATGTAACGGTTCATCAAGTTACATGAGACGTAAAATATATAATGAATACGTGTGCACAGACTTCTCTATGTACCACAGCCCTTTGGATATTCCACATAAATACAAATAATGAACGATTTGCAGTTATTGCTTCCGAACTTTCTAGCGGAAGTGGAGTTTTCCTTTTTTTTAAATTGTACCCACTACAATGCTGCCATTGATTCTGTCTCGTTAGCTGTGATCGTGAATGTCTACATTATTTGTGGGTGTGGCTCATTTGTGGTGCATGGTGTGCAGAGGTTCCTATTGCAGCCAATAAAGGAGGGAGGCGTTTTAAGCCTGAAAAATATCCAGAAGGAAGTGGAGGCCTTTTCACACTTCTTACTTGCCTTGCCCCTACGTAATGGAAAGGAAAGTTATGTAATTGCCTGAAAACAGTTATTTCGTATCTTTACGTTTCAAGGGCTTCTGAGTTCGAAGAACACGTTTTGATTTAACTTTCAAATGATCTTCTGCCAACCAATGTTTAACTTTCATTCTCCATGATTATCTCTAGAAAATTTGATGAACGGTTATTTGGCCTATGAAGCGGAGAGTTTTTTTAACTTTTTACGATAACAGTTTTAAGCATTTACAGCAAACTCACTGGTTGTCTTCGCCTAATCAGAAGCTATTCAGTGTTCCCCATTAATGTTCCCCCTTTGACAGTCCATTGGGCGAAAATAGCAGCCAAAATGTGTCAAAAATTGTGTTGTGTGGGTGGTGTTCTTGAACACATTCACACCGAGTCTAATTTTACCTGTTCTATCCCATGACTGGAAGTGAAAAATGCCATTTCATCGCTTTAATACTACAAGATGTATGGAATGTTGCTAAAATGACTTATTTATTATAAAATCTTGTCAAAATTGAAAGGCTAAGTTGTCATCTCGACTCGGGGCCCAAGTACGTTTAGTTAAGTAAAACCTCCAATACAGAAATTTCTTGCTTTTTTTTCAGCTTACCTTCATAAAACAGGAAAGAAGAGTTAAAAGCAAACGAAACCCCGTTTTGAAAACAACAATCTTTATTTTATAAAGACTAAAATTAAAACTTAAACGCAGGAAATATATAATAGAACTTTTTTTTGTACAGACTAACTTAGAACTAACAAGACTTACAAATGGGAGAATATACCAAGAATTGTTAATAATACGTACTTGAAATATCAAAAAAAAAAACATGAACTTTGAAAAAATACTCATAAGCCTGGTATAAGTTCGCTGTTGTGTTGGGCTGGGGCTGGGAAGCGCTGGGCGTTGGAATCTATGGTGATTTGAGAAAGTCCAGTGTGGGGGAAATCCCTATTCGAATTTGAAAATAACGAATGTGTTCGCAAAGGAAATAATCCTTTGTTAGCAGGGGGCTAATTGAATATCCAGGAGGTAAGAAAAAACCTGTGCCTGGGGCTTTCCCGATGGAGCTAAGAGCCATGACCTTTTCCAGCCAATTCTGTTATGTATCAGAGAATATCAATGAATGTTTTTTTAATCACATAAAATATATTAGAAAACCGAAGAAAGTAAGGAAAACGTCAACACTTGCTTACCTTAGTGCTTGTCTGTAGTACATGCACTAATGGCTATATCCAGAGGGGAATACTCCTGAAGGTGTCTGGAAGGGTACTTAAGAACGAGTCGTAGGGCTTAAGTCAGGACTGGAAGATGGGCCCAAGCCAGGTTGCAAACAAATATAATGGAAACGGCCCAGGAGCCCTGATGGGAAAACGCCAATTAGTGACCCTTCGGGTTGAGTGTGTTGGCATTGTCCATAATAAATACATAACTGAATAAGATCAACCACGAACTGTCTTTGAGGGACCTATACCGACATTTTGTTTTCTTTACCAATTTGTGTAACCACCCATTGAACAGAGATATACGTCAAGATAATCCGGGAAATGGGATTGGCCGAACATAGGATATTCCTTTTTACTTTCCTTGGCTCTACAAAGTAGAAAGGAAAGTTATGTAATCGGTTGAAAAAAGAATTTTGAGTTTTCTTCAGATCTTTACGTTTCAGACCCTCCTGAGTCCGAAAAACACTATTTGGGAAAATGGTGTGTGTGTCTGTGAACGATTTTTTGAGAAAACCACCGAACCAAATCAGCTCAAACTATATATCTCGCCTGTAGGTTACCATGGGACGCAAAAATAAGGGTATGAACAAAATCCACCGAAATTTAACTATAGTTATCATAGTGATCAAAACACTAAAATTGTTTTTCTCAAAAACGGCTCTAACGATTTTGATTAATGTTTTTATATTGATAGCTCTCCATAAGGCAACTATACCATAAAATTCCCATTTATGGGAAAATGACGAGAGCAGCACAATAAATTGCCAAAACTTTCGACGTAATCGATTTTAGAGTGGTTTTTAGAGAAAACGACCGTACCAAATCAGCTCAAACTTCAGATCTCGCCCGCAGGTTACCATGGGACGCCAAAATAAGGGTATGAGCAAAATCCACCGAAAGTTAACTATAGTTATCATAGTGATCAAAACACAAAATTTTTTTCTCAAAAACCGCTCTAACGATTTTGATTACATTTTTTATGTTGATAGCTCCCAATATGGCAATCACACCATAAAATTTCCATTCGTGGGAAAATGACGAGAGCAGCACAATAAATAATCAAAATTTTCGACGAAAAGCGTTTTTAGCGCAGTTTTTTCCTTATGAACTCCGCTGGGATGTTAGTAGAAAGTTAAAGAAAATTGGTATTGTAGTCCAATCAAATACCTAAAGTGTGAGTGTTTAAAAACGCTCATGAGCTACATGAGGCTCACTTCAGAAATTCCTGAATTTCAACTACTGCCGTTTCGTTAACTACCAGTTGTAACTGTTATTTTCCAATAACTCTGCAAAAGTGATTACTATCCTTTTTTTGAAAAATCGTGTTTACAGCCTCATTATTTATCTGTGTACCTATTGCTCAGTAGTGGTCCTATAATGAGTATGAGCAGCACAATAAATTCCGGAACTGTAAGCGCTACCGCTTCCTGCTACTGTGACGTGTTGTTTGACCAAGTTCAAAGGAACTGAGTCATAAATGAATTGAGTTGGTTGAATCAGCCATGTACAAAGTGAATTGTTGTAGAGCTAAGGAAAGTTGTGTATTGCAACGCACCAGATATTTTAAAGCGCTAACAGTTTTTAGGTAAGAACATTGTGTTAAGGTCAACCCAGTTCGTATAAACTACTTGAAAATTAGTTGGATTAATTGTTGGAACGATTAAAATCGCCGAGTGTCACCTAAATTCGACTCGTACGTTTTAAGGCATGCGGATTCCAAATCTGCCATGTTCGTCCACCGTCCAGACCACATTTTGCCTTTACGCGATCTAAAAATCCGTTTTTGGCAAAAAGAAACAAAAACAAAACAACTGGGATCTAGGTGTGCCCACTTAATTGCCGATCCAATCAGTCGAAACTCCTGATTTTCATGGGTAAAAAATGGTTTTAGAAAAGTAGTCAAAAACTGCAAAAAGTTAGGCAGTTTTATTGCAATTATATCATGTTTGGTATCGTTTCCTAGGCATTTTTTGGTGCTGAGTCGAATAAAACTGGTCTAAGAGGTGTAGAACTGCATCTAAAGCGAAAACAGTGAAATCGCAGTAAATATAGTGAGGCAAATTCTACTAGGAACTTGTGGGACAATATGGCAAAAGTTATCGCTTCTCCCCACCTGCGCTCATTTCCCAACTGTCCTCTGTCTGTCTCCAACTAGCTGTCAGTCACACTCGTCGTGCCATACCAATTAAGGGGACCTCCTAGGGAATGTCAATTTTCAATTGTTCTGTTCTAGCCGTCATGTTTTGTATGGTTTATTAGTATTTTTCGAGGCTGAATCAAATGGCTGCCTTCACATGGTAGATAAGTATGAGCTACCAGATACAGCCTAGAATTCAAAATACTGTCGTTTGAAAGATTCGATTTTTATTCAGTTTCAGTAATCTTTAACTGTAGAGCAACAAACACAAAAAAACAAACAAGCTGGCAGTCTTGTGATTTACCTATACTTATGTCACTAAGTGAAAGTCGTAACATAAGTGGGAGCAATCCCATAAATTCCAGAACTTCCGAACTTCATATCATTCCTACTAAGCTCATAAAAACTGAATAAAAAACGAATTTGACCAGTAGCTAGAATGTCGTAAATCTCTGCTAGCAGCTGGCGCTGAAAAAAGTTGCGTGTCGAGTCGCACCTGTTGTTTTTATATTTAAATAATCCACATTCATTCAGTTAAACGTTTGATTGATTTCTTGGGCAGTGGACCTCACTGTGTATCATGCGAACCGTCCAGAAAATTGCAGTTAATGCAAATCCTCAAAGATTTGCTTATCTATTTAAAAAATCAAAACCGACAAAACCGAATGAGGTGGGTATTGAAGGCGTGAGACTGCGTCAAGCTCGATAACCATGAAATTATTGGAAATATTAGGTTTAGCATGGCGTTCAGTAATATCCGTCCGTCATTGAATATAATTGGTCAAGTCTCAGTGATGTAGGACTGAAATCGTGATCTACTGTGAAATCGTTTGGGTTGAATTTCTTCACTCTCTTTGAGTCACATCATCCAGTTTTTTTTTCGATCAGGAAATATTTTGCTATACAGACTTTGTCGTTCGCACATCAATAGTCGTTTCATTACATTCTTAATATTTTTCAACGTTGGATTGAATAGGATAGGTCACAATGATGATAGGCGAGCGAATAATAAACCGTCTGGTAATAACTTGCAGCGTGTTATGTTTTTTTATAGGACGTCTCCTACCTTCAGAATGGCGTACCAGCTGATGAACGACTTCGATTTTCGGTCACGGGTGCTGCCATTAAACCAAAAGGATTTCCACGCTGATGTCATACAGTTTGAATTTGGCCGGGAAACGAAGGTTTCAAGTTCCCGCGCTGCGGAGGGCAAGTCGAGTAGTTCGCTCTTCGTCGGTCAAACAGCGGTACCGTCGTGCAAATGGCGGAGCTCCTCTAGTCCAGTGTTTTCTGTTTAGAAGCTGACCCAAAATTTTTTTCCCCATGTTTAATTAATCGAGCAATTTAAAGCCGCGATAGGTTCTGTCGATCGCGAGAAAATGTAAGTTGCCGTCTGCTACGAACATGAACGTTTTCAGCGGACTCGATCGAAATTACAGGACTTGTGCGTGAAATCGATGTGCGGGATAAGTATTTGTTTATGATTTTCGTTCGCTGCAACGCCTCTTCCACCTCCGAATGCCATCTGAAAACGGATTCCCGTTTTGAAAAGTGAGTTCTGTTCGTAATTTCTTTGTCTATTCGCGACCGACGATTAGACGGTCGGATCGTTGTAGTTCAATCGGACGCATTACGTGATTCTGGGCCCTTCTCATTGCCAGCCCTCCGCTACCTTTTGGTGATATCGTTCCAAAATTAGTTTTATCCTTAGTTTTTTTTTCTCTCCAGTTTGCTATCGTCTGGTACGTGACCGAACGTACCGACGGCGAGCGGATGGTTCTCTTCGCGTCGGCATAATTTACTTGGGTCGTAAAAATTATCCTTGAAAGTTGTGGCACTTGGTTCCGACAAATTGCACAACTCGCTTACACTCTCAGCCCTAATTGTTTTTTCTCGTAAATAATTCTGTTCTAGCTCACGAATTATCGAGTTTCGATGGATTAAATTTTAAATATTGAATATTGTCGGAGCGAAGGAGTGCCGTGTAAATTAAAAGAAGGTTGTGAATTCTGTCGAACAAAGTACTCATTATTCTAAAGCCTTTTCTCGACTCGAAATCACGAAAAAAGGAGAGAACGGATTTGACGCGGTACTCGACATTTCGAATCAAAAGGCCCATGTTCTGGCGCCATAAAATGCAATCGGGCCGAGTTGGCGACTACTGTATATTTCGGTCGAAAGGTCCAAAATTACTTAATTTGTGGACGACATCATTCGCCAGAGAGGAAGGTGCTATGAAATGAGCTGAAACCCCTTAATTGAGGAAAGCGATGAAACTCTAGATCGACTATTATCCTGCTCTATCTATGAAGGGAGGGCTAGACATTTTATGACTGGTTTACAGTGATTAATTTATTTCTAGTGATTTAGTGCATGATTAACACATCCTTGTAAGATCCTTGAAGCGTATCTCATTTCAACTTCCTAATTCTAAGAGTGTTCACTGCTCTTCACAGTGTTCGCCACACGTTATGGCACCGGATAACATAAAATTTGTTCTCAGTGTTAGTGTATGGCTACTGCGAGCCTGGTACTTGTTGCTCCTCTGATACCGACGAGGGATTCAGCACAGTTATTATTATTAAAATTACAACTCTTGATTGCTGGTTTGTTATCTCTTATCAGTATTCTCAGTCATTTGATTATGAATTTGATCTTGATCTTTCTGCTCAATCCCTAAGGACAGAACTAGTAAGTTAGGCTTAAGCTTGCCCTAGTTAATGGCATGCTGCTCGACCACCTCAGTTAGAATTAGTAACTTAGTGGACGATTTATGTGACTTTCTAATCTCAAGGGCAAAGCTACTTTTATTTCAGATTTAAAGTAGTGTATGTCGGTTTCGAGTTTAGCAGGAAAGGGAGTATTATTTAATGCCTGACACACACCTGTGCGAATTTCTTCTCAGTTCCCAGGAAAGGAACCAATTAATTCTCACTAGATTTACACTTACTAATAAAATCCCATTCTTGAGCCCAGAAGGAAGGGATAAGTATTCAATAAAACTGTTATCGCAGTTGAATTTTATCCTGTTCCAATCCTAGCGGGAGAACTTTCCTCTACAGAGTAGGAAACATTTTTTGTACGAACAGCTTTGAATAATATACTATTTTCATTCTTGGGGACAAGAGCAGCACAATAAATGATTAAATTTTCGACGAAAAGATATTTGAGTGACGTTTTTTCGTCGCAAATATTGCTCGTAGCATGCTAGGATTCTCAGAAGGGGGGAAAAGGAGTGGTTAGTGCAATCAGCCTGTTATACGATGGAAGAGGAGCAACCACAGAAATTCAAAGTAATGTCGTTTGGTCGTTAGTATTTGTGAGGTATACTCGCATGCGTTTGCCTGCTAGTCTTGATAGGTTGGGTATGTACCACATATCAGAAACCACTGTATGACAGTTTGGGGCAGGTCAAGTCAGCTGTACTGATGTCTGTGAGGGTGATTGTTGTCCTCTCTCACATTTTTCGAACACCTGTTGAGACTGTAACTTATTCTAATTCGGAGTGAAGGCGTTTCCCATAAAATCCTAAACAAGGTAGTGTACACGGAAATTTGTTAACAGGCAAGATGACAGGCAGGCGGTTTATAACTTGATACATCTCTGTTTAGATTGGAATCCTTGGTGATGCTAGGCGGGGTAAGTTGAAGGAGAGTGACGATTCTAGTGACAATAGACTTTTGTGGGGCTTTTAATTTGGTAAGACGAAATTCACCCTGCATTTTCTGCTCAGTGGGCTTGTCGGAACGGTTTCTGCAGTGGTCCTAGTCATACATTTCAGAAAGAATGTATGACCTGGTAGTACGCTCTCCCTATGAACGAACAGTAGCATTTATGTGCCACAGGGTAGAGGGCGTGCTTACAGATTTGCTTCTGGACTGAGGACATACAGAACATGCTCGTAGTACAAACTGTATGCTAATGACCTGCAGCTATATTACACATGCTCTAGAGAGGAACTATTGTTTGTAGTTGGTACTGTCAATGTTCACCTTGCCCATCTCGCCAAAGGTGTGAAGAACATGGTCTGATAGTTAACCACTTGAATTGTAAAGTGATGGAGCTGGGCAACTGCTGTATTTTGTGAGGCGTGACCCCCTTTCCTACCCCCATCAGTGTAGGGGACGAGAGATTAAAAATTTGGAAGTGACAATTGCAGAGAGAATAAACTGGAGCACCACCCACATCGTATAAAGGAGTGTTTAGCTATGTAGGCTAACTGCAGACTTCCCCAAAGTGTTAGAGCTCAGCTGGTTCCTGTTTGACTACCAAGTTGTTGCTGCGATCTAAGTGGTGGCCAAGTGAAATACTTGATACTACCGTATTTCATTTACTGCCCCAGACATCATACTCACATAACTCCTTTCTATCTGAAATTATTGTTGTTTAAGGTTAGAGAGTGAGAAATTAATTATCCATCAGAGTGAGGCACTTCAAGGTACTAAAATATGGGAAATCACTTTCAATAATTTTCAACGTAGTGATCCTGTACACTACCAACTACCAACACCTTTGGCAGATCTTTTACCTCTCAGGCAATTTGATAAAACAACTCCCAACTTCACATTTTCAATACAAACCACTCGGTTGAACGTTTTAAGAAAACCACTCGGTTGAACGTTTTAAGAAAACCACCAGCAAACTGTTATTGAAGCCCATCCAATTAATTTTTACTTTCCTTGCTCTACGAAGTAGAAAGGAAAGTTATGTAATCGGCTGAAAAAAAAAATTTTGAGTTCTCTTCAGATCTTTACATTTCAGACCCCCTGAGTCCGAAAAACACTATTTGGGAAAATGGTCTGTGTGTATGTGTGTCTGTATACGATTTTTAGAGAAAACCACCGAACCAAATCAGCTCAAACTTCATATCTCGCCCGCAGGTCATCATGGGACGGGGACGCCAAAATAAGGGTATGAACAAAATTCACCGAAATTTAACTATAGTTATCATAGTGATCAAAACACCAAATTTTTTTTTCTCAAAAACGGCTCTAACGATTTTGATTACATTTTTTATATTGATAGCTCTTAATAAGGCAATTATACCATAAAATTTCCATTTGTGGGAAAATGACTAGAGCAGCACAATAAATTACTAAAACTTTCGAAAAAATCGATTTTAGCGCAGTTTTTAGAGAAAACCACCGTACCAAATCAGCTGAAACTTGATGTCTAGCCTACAGGTTACCATGGGACGTAATAATGAGGGTATGGGCCAAATCCACCGAAAGTTAACTATAGTCATCATAGTAATCAAAACACCAAATTTTTTTTCTCAAAAACGGCTCTAACGATTTTAATTAAATTTTTTATATTGATAGCTCTCAATGTGGCAATGATACTATAAAATTCTCATTCGTGGGAAAATGACGAGAGCAGCACAATAAATTATCACAATTTTCGACCAAAATCGTTTTTCGCGCAGTTTTTTCCTTATAAACTCCGCTGGAATTCTTGTAGAATGTCAAAAAAATTCGGTATTGTAGTCCAATCATATACCTAAAGGGTGAGTGTTTAAAAACGCTCATGAGATACATGGGGCTCACTCCAGAAATTCCTGAATTTCAACTACTGCCGTTTCGCTTACTACCAGTTGTAACTGTTATTTTCTAATAACTCTGCAAAAGTGATTACTATCCTTTTTTTGAAAAATCGTGTTTACAGCCTCATTATTTATCTGTGTACCAATTGCTCAATAATGGTCCTGCGATGAGTACGAGCAGCACAATAAATTCCGGAACTGTAAGCGCTACCGCTTTCTGCTGTCGTTAAGCGTTGTTTGACCAACTTCAAATTAACTCAGTGATAAATGAATTGATTAAATAGAGTTAGCCATGTACAAAGTGAATTGACGTAGAGCTAAGGAAAGTTGTGTGTTGCAGCGCACCAGATATTTTTCTCTCTTCTCCACTTCCTTTTATCTTTATTTCAATTTTTAGCGTTAGTTATGTGAAGACCATTCATTTGTTTCGTTTAAAAGTAGTTTTTTGTTCTGTTATTTTATTAACTTATTGTTAGCAAACCTAATCACTAGCGAGTATGTAATTTTTATTGTAATAGTTAATATGATTGCCGCAATGCTATAAAAGTAATTATCAGTTCCAGGGCAGAGAAGGAGTAAGAGAGAACCAAATGGTCCTCACCTCTCACCGGTTACCTAAATAGCCGTCAATAAATCTCTGCCTCCCCTGCTGTGGGCCCAAAGGCGAGAGGGAGAGATGCTACGATTAAATCGAATTTTGTGCTTTATGATGAGTTTGGCAGGGTGTCTAATTGGATCAATCTAATGTGATCAGAAAACGGAAGCTTCTGGTAAGGGGGTGGTGACGTCAACGGTTGTAGAATGGTTGTAACCAAGTTTTATCTCAGGGTTGAAACTCTGTTCAAGAAGGTCTAGAAGATGTTGAGATCTACAATTCTGTCATACCTCCGAAGGGCAACAACATTTCTGATACCCATTTTATATTCCTTAGCCCCAACAAGTAGAAAGAATTGGCTGAAGTAATTTTTTGGGTTGTCTTAACATCATGTTTTTATGGCTGTTTTTAGTCCTTGAAACGTCTGGTTAGAAAATGTGTGTTTTTGTTTGATTGAGAGAGATTGGCAGAACCGAATCGGCTCAAATTTGATTCTGCACATCAACATGGAGCGCGTAAATAAGGTCCAACACAAACTATAGTTATCATAGTAATCAAAACACAAAACAGTTTTCCTCGAAAGTCGCTCAAACGATGTGTAGACTGTTCCAAATGACGTAATAGTAGTGCAACATTTTGGCGAAAGTAGAACAATATAGCATTCACAATTCTGAAGAAAATCGATGCTAGTTTTTCTTATACGTTCTCCTTCAAAAAAACTAGCATTCTAAAAAAAAACGTGTGGTTAGTCCCAGAGTTCCCCACAGTTAACTGTTTTTTTGTTTTTTTTAAATAACTGTCAGTCCCTTGTTTGGGATGAGCACTGAGGCCTCCAGTTCTGTTGTGTGTTGTGCTTGTCCTAACGTTTCACAGGCCTCCTAAGGAATACCAGGTATTTCCTGTAAGAATCTTCTATGATGTTTACCTTTGAGGGTGCTGTACCAAAGACAAAAATCACTCCCTTTCAAGTCTACGGCACTGGGCCAGGACATGGTTGGGAGTCTCACCACACCACCTATACCAAGGGGTGTCGCTTATACACATAACCAACATGTGTTGGTTCATCTTGCTGTGTCCTGTGATGATTCCAACTATTTGCCTCAAGTTCTTTCTCTCCATCATCTGAAGGCTAGGGCTTATGTCGTGTTTTGGTCTTGAGATGAAGCTTGTATAGTGCCTCACTCCCGCAGCCCTCTAGACGGTCTGATACATTCTTCTGGCATATTCTCTTACTGTCATCCTGATTAGTGACGGAGATGCCCCACAATGGCCCTATAGGTACAGTAGAAGAACCGAGTCATGCCAGATGGTCTACCCAGTGACTATAGACTAAATCTCTCCTTGAAATACTATTGGAGTGCCACACAGGGCAATGTGTGTCCCACTCCTCCCTGAGTCACTTGTCCATTCCCCAGAGCCCTCTGAAGATTAAAATGTGTTATATTTATATTTATAAAATAATAGAGACATCCCACAAAATTCCGGAGTGTATACTATTTTAGTTTTTTGCTAGCTTTTTTCATGTTAGTTTTCTTTATAGTTCAAGAACTATAATCTCGAATGTTTCTGAACAAATCACCTAGAGAGTATGATCTATGCAATGATTCCTCAATGAAGATTGTGGCGTAAGTAGAGGGTAACCCAATAGATTCGTGGAATTTTAAGCATTACCAGTTTCAACATACTCATAGAACGTTAAGATCAGTTCTAACGAGTTTTCATTAAAGAAGGAAGAGCAGTTTGACAAAATTCGCGGAATGTACGTGTTTAGAGGTGTTTCTGACCTATCCATTTTCGTGTTTTGCGCAAACCGTGGACTTTTGAAACTCATTTCTTTATTTCCTCCTATTATTCTTCCAATCAACCGTTTATTAAAAACCCTGCAAATTATTACACATAATTGCATTTGTTTATTATTCTCATGAAAAGCTTGACCTAGTATTAGTGCTCCCCCATCCCATTCGATTCAGCATCGAATACTAGTAAACCATACGAAACATGTCCTGACTACAATGGAACTACGGAAACAAAACGTCTGATGATATTGCCGCGTCGGGTCGTGGAAAGCGAACCCGTTGGGAGGCAAAAGGGGAGTTGAGCCGCCCGGCAGCGCTGCGAGGCGAGGACGAGGCCGATTGTTTTTTATTGTGACGGGCGGGAGGGAGGGACGCTGTAGTTCCCGCGTTGTACTGCGTTTCGTTAACTTTTTTAACCATTTTTTGCCCATTACAACCACGGGCTTCGTCCGATCGAATTGCCGAGATGGCGGGCACAACTAGATGCCAAATCGGATTTTTGTGCGAAAGAACGAATTTTTTAGATCACGTTAAAGGCACAAAACGGCCCGGACGGGGGACGGCGGACGGACATTGCAAATTTGGAATCTCCAAGTCTTGAAACGTCAAGTATCAAATTTTGAGGGGGGGTTGTAAAAAATTTTTCGTGACCGAAAACATAGGGTTATTATTCAGAATGAATAATAAACCAAAAGTTAATTGGAGGAAAGCGTGTTTACTGGTGTTGACTTATGTGTCACTGATCGTCCTGTTTGGCATTGCCCAGACTTTTTCAGCGTTACTCTACTCATCTGATAGAATATTGTGTCATAGTTCTTATGATGAAAACTTGTTGACCATTGATGGATAATGTTGGACCATAAACAAGTTGACCAGAGGAGGCGTTTTATTGAGACGAGATGGCACGGGTTTGGGTTGGAGTTTCTTTCTCAAACTCAAATTTGACCTTCGTTATGAGGCGTTAGGAGGCCACAGTTGTCAACTACTAGCAGTGCAAATATTCTGCCATTGTTTTAGAAGATTATGCTGACGTTGATGACGTTATCGCTGAACAAATTGAGCCACTTAGCTATGATACAAAATTAGTATGTTCGAATTATGGAAGCTACGATGGTTCTTTAAAGGCGCCCTCGATACTTTCGTTTGTTGCTTTCATCAAGAAAATGGGGCAACCTAAAACTGAAAATTACTCGGGTAAAATCATTGCTTATTATCGCAATCAAATATCGATCTCTTCCGAGGGTACGCGCTGTCCAGAAGCTCAAAGTTCTTCCACCCAAGTCGCATGTGCTTTGTGTGCCTTTTGATGATGACACGTATCTGCATAGCAAGTCCTACACTATGAAAGATTGGAGTAAATGCTTTCAGCGTTGAAATAGAACGTTCAAAATCAGAAGGGTTAAATACCTGGTGTGACGCATCACACCACTTTCCTCAAATCCAACGCTACGTGTTCAGGTTCTGTACTTTCATTCTACTTATTTCTTCAGCAACGCAATTGGTAGTTAACTAGGTAAGTGAACCTTGTGAGTTTGATCGTTAGAGTCGTTTTTCAGTTTTTGTAGAACGAACTCTAACGTTTCGGAAAATCGACATTTGTGATATATTGTGGTTCAACGGATGGTAACAGAAACAGTTGCTGTGAAAAAATGTGGGAATAGGTTACTAAGAAACGTTACGTGCATATGAAATTCAGGCATTTACTGTAGAAAATTTGACGAAAACGTAAAAACATGTTTTTGGGCATCTTTTGTTCAGGAACCGCCAGAGGAGCGTTTATAAGAAACGATATATATTTACTAACTAGTTGTAGACCCCCAGTAAGTTTGATCTAAATAGCTAAAATCACTTTTCGAACGTTAGGCTTATATTTTCATTTACAATTCTCAGAGATATTCTTGAGAACATTCGTTTAGGTCGGCACGTAGGAACTACTCGTAATTTCAGTTTCTCGCTTCGTGAAAAGGGCAAGCTCAATTGATTCAGTCGTTCTCACACTCATCACGGGCACATAAAACGCACCAGATATTTTCCTTCCGATTCAGGAGGTCTCAAAACGGGAAGATTTGAATTATTGGGCGATTACAATCGGTTCTGTACCATTTTTGTCGGGGAAGCTAAATATTACGAGTTACTAAGGTCTTAAGATGCCTTCACGTAAAAAAAACTATAGAATTCAATATTAAACTACTTTTCATTAAATTTTGCTTACTTGTTACTAAATTTTACTGGTTAAGGTTGACGATCAGTTCAGATCGCTACTTCCCCTTTCTCTGTTCAAGACGGAAACGCAAGGGTGGATAATTATTATCGTCGAGCTTTTAAACATGTCCAGATGAACTTTGTTGACAGCTTGGTCTCTTTGAGCCCCCCCCCCGTTTTTGTTTATTATTCATTCTGCAATTTTCTTACGACGCCCCTTCCCCCTAATTTGACACTATGGGTTTCAAGGCACGGGGGTTCCAAATATTTTGGAAATATTGGAAGTTGTATTGCAATTATGAAGTGTGTGGTATCGTTTTCAAGGTATTTGTCGATGCTGAGTCGAATAGGGCGTGTCTCGGAAAACGGTGAAACCCCAGTAAATCTAGTTAGCCGAATTTTAGTAGTTGCAGGAACTCACAGGACTGTTTAGCAAACGATTATCGAACTTATTGATTGGAACATCATTACTTGTTAGGATTCAGTTCAGGCTATTCAGTCACTGCATCAGATCGGTCATGTCTCAGAGGGGTAGCACTGCGTCAAGGTTGTTACCAGTGGATTTGACGAAAATACGTGTTGAAAACTCAAATCTTGCGTGAAATCGCGGTTATTTTGGTAACCCTATGTTTTCGGTCACGAAAAATGTTCTACACCCCCCCCCCCCCCTCAAAATTTGATACTTTACGTTTCAAGACTTGGAGATTCCAAAGTTGCAATGTCCGTCCGCCGTCCGGGCCGTTTTGTGCCTTTAACGTGGTCTAAAAAGTTCGTTCTTTCGCACAGAAATCCCATTTGGTATCTAGTTGTGCCCGCCATCTCGGCAATCCAATCGGACGAAGCCCATGATTGTTATGGGCAAAAAACTGTTAAAAAAATTGACGAAACGCAGTACAACTCGGGAACTACAGCGGAAGTCAACGTTTCGTCGTTTGTGCTCCCTCCCTCCCTGCGCGTCTCATTAAAAAACCACCCACGCTCGGCCGCCTCCCAACGACGCCGCCACTCAACTCCCCTTTCGACTCACAACGGGTTCGCTCGAAGCCCCCCGTTCCAATTTCCCCGACCCGACGACGGGGCAAAATCATCAGACGTTTCGTTTCCGTAGTTCCATTGTAGTCAGATCATGTTTCGTATGGTTTACTAGTATTCGATGCTGAATCGAATGGGATGGGGGAGCAGTAATACTCGGCCAAGCTGTTCATGAGAATAATAAACCATTGTGTAATAATTTGCAGGATTTTTTTAGTCAGGAAATGTTTTGTTCTACTAAAGTTGTCGTTGTCTTTTGAACATGAACTGTCGTTTACCAGATTGTTGATGTAGCCATGTTCTATACTTGATAGTTTTAGACCTCCTTCGCGTCATGCTGTGGAAGGGAATAATAAGCCGTTGTGTAATCATTTGCAGCGTTTAACGTTGTGTTAGCATCTTCTCAAAACTCTTAAATTACATTTCTTTATGTATTACCTATACAAAAGCAGTAGCTGCCCGCCCCAATTTAGTTAGCTTGTTTCAACTTGAAGGTTGTTATATTATTTTTTACCAAAGAAATACAACCCATTGGAGCAAAGTGAGGAAGTGTCCTGGGGCAGAATAAACCTAAAGTTTGGGTTTTCAGCAGACATCCATGGTATCCAAGATGAAAGCCAAAGCACGTGGAAACTTACGGTTCATCGACTATTTTAATAGTTATTTTCGAATATTATCAACAACGGCTTTAATGGTTTTGATTTACGCCCTACCATGGTACTTTCAAATGACCTATACCCAACCCACACCTCGTTGTCTATACCCACACGTCTTTATTGAACATCGTTGAGCACAGAGTGTCCCTTTGACCCTTTATATCTTAAAACGTTAACATGCGCAGATATCACTAAAATAAACTACATCAATTAAAAAAGCCGATTCATGATGCAGCTGTTTTTTCTCTGGTTCGTTCAGAAAACACACTGAACGTTTTCCTTATGTAATTTTTGGGCCTTAGAAAACAGAAACGTTTGATGAAGAGAATTGCAGCCGATTACGTTACGTACTCTCCCATTATCGTTAGGCTCAAGAAAGTAATAAAATTTGTGTCACTATTTTTGTACAACCAGTTTGCCTTGTCGAAAGGTGTGGTGATGAGTGGGGGTGTGGTCTTGAATTTTGATGTACATTGTATGCTAATTCAAATAGAATCATTAGCGCCTAGTAGAGGCACTGATTATTCGAGGATTAATACTATAATGCGCGTCTTTATAACGATGGATTGAAAGCTATTTACGCCGAGGAAACATTGTTCCTTGTTATTAATTTCTCCTAACGCCTTCTGTTGCCTCGTCGATTTTAGTTGACAAAGTAGAATACAAAATTATGTCGTCGGCTGGAAAACATTGAGTCTCGAGTTTTCTTTGAATCTAAACGTTTTAGAGTCTACCGGGAAAATATTTAAGGGAATTATGTGTGCGTGTAGGTCGTCAACATCTGTGAACTCGGCGGAGAGAGGAAGGCTGAACCAAGTCGGCTCAATTACGAGATGAATAAAAAAAGAGAATGAAAAATAAGTCGTTGTACGCCGAATAAATGAAAATAAATTTCAAAATCGGCCTAAGTTTGATATTTGACTTTTATACGACTGTAGGCACCACGACGATTTTATAAACAAAGTCGACACAAAACTATGGTTATCGTAGTAATAGAACGTTTTTCCTTCCGAAATTGCTTTAAACAATTTGATTATGTTTTCTATTACCTCTTAACAATTGAATCTGAGTGTCAACATTATTCAAAGTAACAGTTTATCCTTATGAAATCAAGAAACCAAGTTTGGTCATTGGGATTAAGATGTTTCTTATGAGTTGTTTACGTTAGCGGAGTGATTGAAAGTTATGAAATTGCTGAATGAAGATGGAGCTGAAGAAAGTTGTGAAATGCGTTGCATCCGCAGTTTAACGTGTTGCTGACAGTGTAATTTTGTGGAGTGACCACACAAGGCTGTAGTATTATTGGTGTGTGAAAACACCGTTTTAACAGCTCTTAGGATGGTCAAATTCACCCTCAAGCTCGAACTGAGGTTACATTAACGGGAGTTACCATTCTACACGGTAGTGTTGTACTGGGTCCTGATTCTGATCCTGTCTCACACCTGACCAAGCGGTTGAGCATCATATTCCCCTTCCAGAGAACTACTTTGACCATCCATCGCTTATTCAGCCGATTTGACTACAGTTCCGGGATATCTCGGGCTCTCCATCAAGACTCAGCTTAACATAATACGGATGGTCCCAAATCGTTCAGTCCGTGTCGTGACGAACGCCCCGTGGTCCTAAATACGAGCATTCACAAATAATTAAATGCGAAGACGTTGCCGCTTGTCGACGAAATGGTCACACTGTTATGCACTAAACTATACGCCCCATCGGAACACCATCAGAAGAAACCACAACTCTTGGACAATCCTCCACTAGTTCCCAAAATGTTTACTCAATTTTTAAAGAAGTTGGGTTAAGTAGGCCTGTGATAGTGTGGTCTTCCCTCACTGGTGGGTACTAAAGTGCTTTCGGTGTAAAGATCTCTTCAGTACTGAGTTGATTGGTCGAGAAGTGCGGTGTTCCGCTTTTTCCTCGCACATAGATTACACTAAAGCTGCTCAAGATTGTGTTCTTGTAAAATGTGCAGTCTCTCAGTTGTTCTGTGTGTACGATAGCGATAGAAAAGTCAAACATTTGTTTTTTTTCTGTGGCGCTGTAGCAACTGTATAAAGTTACATTCGTGATCAAGGGGAAATCCTGGCAAATTGGTAGGAAGCCTCCCCCCTCCTCCTCCTTACCATAATTTGACATTTTATGTTTCACTGTCAGAGGATTCCAAATCTGCAATTAGCCGTCCAGTCCATATTTTCCTTATAAGGTGGTCGAGAAAATCCGTTCTTACACAGAAAAATTCCGTTTGGGATCTAGTTGTGCCCGCCTACTCGGCAATCTAGTCGGGCGAAACCCATGGTTGTAATGGTTTAAACAATTAGTCAAAAGCGATATTTTGGTCGTTTTATTGCAATTACATCGTGTTAGGTATCATTTCCTAGATATTATTCGATGCTGAGACGAATAAGACGGTTCTCAGCGCTAAGTTTCCGTGGCCTGCGGTCATTTCCTCTCTCTGACTCCCGTCTCACTCCAACCACCTGTCAGTTTGACTGGCCATCTCGTGCCAATTGCCTGACGCCGCGTGTAAAATGTCAATTTTTGTTGTTCCGTTGTAGCCATCATGTTTCGTGTCATTTACCAGTATTTTTCGATTCTGAATCGAATGGGATGGGTTTCAGAAGTGCTCCGCAGACATTGTCGTTTGCGTAGATTGTTGATATAGCCGTATTACATTCTCAGAATTTTTCGCCGTTTGGTAAAATGGCATAAATCACAATTATGCTGCGACTCATGATCATCGTGTAATAATTTGCGTTTTTTCAACGCAAACTAGCGGCGAGTAGTCCAATAACCTGGAAAAATGCTCTGTGTGTGTCAGTAATTCAACAATGAACTCAAATTTGATATTCAGTCTGCTTGTCAACATGGGATGCTAAAATACGAGTTTGAGGAGTATCGGTCCTAAAGAAACTATTGTCGTCGTAGTGATCGATTTTGACATTTTATGTCTTTACTTTGCTACATAAACTCAAAAATGTAACGTGGGAGATATTATGCGGGATATGTAACGGAGAAGCGTCACGAAATTTGTGTTGGGTTAAGTGCATGGTAACGTCTGTTACAAAATCTAACGCTTGGTAACATCACACGTTTTAATAACCTCAGTGACTAAGTGATGATGTCAATTGCAATTGACGCGGCCATTATATCGAAACCATCAACGAGCACAATCAAACGTAGTTATCATTGCATAAAAAAAATAAAATAAAAGACAAAATGTTCCTAGTGGTTGCGTACTTGTACGAAAGCTATACCCACCGTTTGTGTAAAGGTTTCTTTTGCGCCCGTTTTGACTTAATTATCTCCATTTCATAAAATGCAGACTAGCACAAGTAAGTTGACCCAAAAAATGCCGTCAGTTGAGGGCGGTTTGCCTTAGATTCGGATTTTAATTTTGTATCATGTTTCGTTCTGTTCGTCCTCTTTTCTTTTTTGGGAACGCAAAATTAAGATTATACGCGGTTCTCTCAGAATACTTGACCATTTTCATAAAATTTGCTGTTTTGACAGTTCCCAACCGCATAGCGGTAACATTAAAATTACGAAAACAGCAAAATAAATTACAAATAAATCTACGAGCGGTTTTAGTGCACTTTTTACTTTCCTTGGTTGACTAATCAATCCCGCTCGTATGACGCCAAAGTTCTCAAAAAAATCTTGTTGGTAAGCCAAAAAGTTTCCCACACGATGTTATTTTAATAGTAGTTATAAAGTAACATCAAATGAAATTCCGCAATCTAACTACTGTCGTTTCTTTGAATAGTTTTTTCAATGTGTTTTCCCTATAAATGCGAAACACGAACGTTATCATTTTAAAAAAAGTCTTGGCAGGCTCATACATTTTTCATCAAAACTAACAACTTGATCCGCATTCTCATCTCCAACCTGTTCAATATTTCTACATCCTTCAGTTACTGCAAATCGTCCTTGTGAAATATCAGTTTTGATAAGAGTTAACGTTTCTTTTCAAACGAAATGTACCCATATTAGCACAAGGTACAGAAAAATGGGAAAAGTTGAGAGGAATAACACCGAGACGAATAACGATACTTCAGCTTGAGCTACTTATGTAACCACCTGTGAATGAGATGGTTGAAATATCAACCATTTTCTAGTTGTTTCCTCAAAATGCCTTAACGATTTATTAAACCCAAAAGGTACTTGTTCTGTATTTTATTTTTCATAAACACTTCTTGCCATTTAACTAGCATTTACTGTGTACATCTCTATTATTTTGTGGCGTTCATTTTTCTTAGTAGATGCGTTGAGAAAATTTTGTGAACTTGGCGTTTCTCTTTTATTTATATCGAGATGTTGGCCGGTAAATGGGTTCCGTTAGAGTTTTCACCTTATCACCTGCTTGGTTAGTGTTATCCAGGTCAAAACCTCGAGTCGACCGATAAGTCGCGCAATTGTGAGGAACTATCTTCAATGTTCACAACTCCTGGTTTAGTTGCAGCAGTTTGTCCTCTTTAGTTAAATGCGTTGAACTATTAAATTTTTGTGCTGTGGAATCCCGCTTGTTTCTGAGCGACCTGCCTCGTCTTTTCCGGTAATTATGATCGCGTTTGTCACTTTCAATCGAATTTTTTTTAAATTGCTCTTTACTATGAAATTGATGGAAGATCTTTGTACTGAACTACTCGTGTTTTTGTAAGATGCTTATTAAAATCCGCCGAAAAATGTATTGAGTTTTCGTCAGAGCTTTACGTTTTGATGCCCCAGTCGTAATCCCTAATACTTACGATTGCGCGCTATGTGTGGTTTGCTGGCTCTTCCAGAAAGTACTAGCATCTTCTCGTCTTCAGCGTCATTGCTGACGTCCATGGGGCTCCTGATGGAGTTGTTGATTACGTGCATGTATCTTTGCGTACTATGGAGACGTCGCTACCCTAGTGATTGGAACTGAGAAGTTCATGTACGAGGCTGTAATGTGAGGAATAAAGCTTAGCTAAATTAGACTAAATTGCAATACATATAGTCAAAATACGCATAACTCTCTGGAGTCGGACTCAGGTCACGCGAATAAGTTAAGTGTAAAATTCCAAGTAGAAAATCGAAGAAAACAATGGACACGATTAAGGTCAGTTTGGATTACAGTACGCTGCTGATATCAGTATGCGGGTATGATCATTCAAAGGTTTGGACAAGGGCCTTGAACATACACATCAAATATTCAATCAAGGTCGCCTCCATAATAAAATTTGATATTCGCGAGGTTAACTAAATCGAACAGTAAAATATCTGGTGCAAGGCCACAACTTGCCTCTGCCCAACGTGCATGCAGAGAAGTTTACGAGTCAGATCTCTGTAGAATCCTGCTTCCGTCCTTCCGTACCTATGTTAAGACTTTCATTGAGCAACCGTTGTATAGGTGATTTATAAGACTGCCAAGGCGATTTGTTTAGATATTTACGTGTTCGTAGCTCTGGAATTATAAGGAAAATAGTGAGTCAAGGAAACTACCGTAATTTGAATTTCGGAATTTTGTGGGATGTTACTATTTATTTGGTCCGTTATCAAACCACTATCGTCTAGATAATTTATTGGACTTCCAACGAGATTTTTTGAGAACACACTGAGTCTAGAATTGTCCCAGAACCGCTTCTCGTAGAAATGTTTGATAATTTATTGTGCTGCTCTCGTCATTGTGGCACGGATGAGAATTTTATGGTACTGCCGTGTTATTTGGAATCGGCCACGCAACAAATTTATTCAAACTCTGGGCCGTTTTTGAGGGGGAAAAAGTTGATGTCTTGATCACTATGATAACTATAGTTAATTATGAACCGATTTTACTCATACCCTTATACTGGCGCGTTTGTGGGCGATTTTCTCTTCTTCGTCGCTCTCCATCCGCATCTTCTGTTTTTTTCATCCTGAGGGAATGCTCACCACACATTCTTGAATCTCGAGCCGTTTTCAACGAATTGTTTGCCGAGGAATCAGTTTGGATATTTCCTTATTTTTATCCATTCTTTCGCTCAGAAAAGCATAGCAGCTGTTGTATATTTGAACCTTTAATAAAAATGTTGTTAGAAACCGTTGGTGATGACTTAAAAGAGACGACGAATTACGCAACTTTGAAATTTTAGGTGTTTTCATGAAATGAGACATTTGGTGTCCCAGTTGCAATCTCAGAAATTCCTCATGTTGGGACAGGATATGTGGCTACCAGTGTGAGTGGATGTGGCAATATTGTAACCCTGAATGGTGTTACAACACTACAGTAATTCGTCGGTGATGTCAAGGCTGGAATAGTAAATCATCGTTGGATTTACCCTACAGTGTTGTTGCATAAATACTCGTAAATGACAATGGATTGATAACCACGCGCTAGTACCCCTCATTAGGGGTACTAAAAAGTTCAACTCGTTAAAAGTTGTAAGCTGCCTTTGAGCAGTGAGTTGATAAAAGTTACTAATTGTCCCAAAACAACTAATGACTAACTTAACCAACTATTACTTAAAATTTCTCTACTGTCAACTTTATAACTATCCAAACCTGTTATAGTACCATTTACTCTAAGATTTGCCTGAATTCGCTTTCACCTTGACCCTAAAGAACAGTTGATTCCCCCACATTTCGCTTTCTCAGTTTTATGTATCTGTTGGGCGCAAGAGACTGGAGAGCTGTGACAGGTGAATGAAAGCTGACCAATGAGTTGAGTGAGAGAGGACTGTAATTACACTTGGGAATGGTAGTGGTAGAGTAGAGAGTAGAACATGCGAGAAACAGAGTTGGTGAGACACGCAAGAACTGAGAGTTGAGTGTGTGGGTACTAGCCAAGAATTGAAATGCCTAAGGAGTGGTGGGAAGGGGGAGGGGAAAAAACCTCAACTGAACATTTTAAAAACTTGATAATGTGGAATCCGTTATCATCTTCAGCAATAATCCTTAAGCCTTTTGGTGGTAGGACAAGCTGATTGAACGAGCCGTTCAGAGGGCCCAGCAGCACCCGTTTCTAAGGCCTCAGGTTAGGAAGGGCTTGAAACGTCAACGGTTTGATTGGCTCGGTGCTCGTGCATTCTGTGGTTGGAAGCTAAATTTGATTGCTTGGGTTCTTCCATTAAGGCCAAGAGCGCGTAACTGATTAGGCCAGAGTAGAGAGCTAAGCAGAAGGGCTAAGCTGGAGGGATGGGACATGCCAGGACTGAGTAGGATCGGTAACACATGCAAGGGCTAGAGCTCAGAGGGATAGCACTAGGGTAGGCCATTAGTGTTGAGAGTCAAATGATGATTGACCATGACAATGGAACATGTGAGTTTCGGGACAAAAGCGAGGGTCAGTTAGTGAGCACTTAGCGGATTGAGTAGAATTATGTTTCAAATGCAAGGCCGAAAGGGTAAACTCAGGGGAGGTCCTACACCAATTCATCTAACCAGAGACCTCATCATGCTGCGTCAACACAGTCCTCTTCTCTCACTCGACTCATTCGTGAGCTTTTATTCGCCCGCCACAGCCCTCCACTCTCTTGCTCCCAACCGCGTATCTTTGTATCTTTATGGAAATCTGCAATGTTTGAAGGAAGATAGCGTGAATTCACATTTGTTCCTGTTTAATCGAATATGGAATTTCAACCTCTTCTTCTGAGAAGTCATCCAGCCCTCATTATCATTGAGTCCAAAAAACCTAACTTCGGCCCGTGGTCCATGTGTGTGGCTGTAGTTCAATTTGCGGGAGGTCGGCTCAGGCTGAGCTGGTTGTTTTTTATTATTTTCCTTGCTCTACGAAGTAGAAAGAAAAGTTATGTAATCGGCTGAAAAAAAATTTTGAGTTTTCTTCAGATCTTTACGTTTCAGACCCTCCTGAGTCCGAAAAACACTATTTGGGAAAATGGTCTGTGTGTGTGTGTGTGTGTGTGTATGTGTGTTTGTGAACGATTTTTAGAAAAAACCACCGTACCAAATCGGCTGAAACTTGATATCTCGCCCGCAGGCCCCCATGGAACGCCAAAATAAGGGTTTGAACAAAATCCACCGAAAGTTAACTATAGTTATCATAGTGATCAAAACACCAAATATTTTTTTTCTCAAAAACGGCTCTAACGATTTTGAGTGATTTTCTATATTGATAGATTGCAATAAGGCAATCATAGCATAAAATTCGCATTCGTGGGAAAATGACGAGAGCAGCACAATAAATTACCAAAACTTTCGACGAAATTGTTTTTAGAGAAAACCACCGTACCAAATCAGCTGAAACTTGATGTCTAGCCTACAGGTTACCATGGGACGCAAAAATAAGGCTATGGGCCAAATCCACCGAAAGTTGACTATAGTTATCATAGTGATCAAAACAACAAATTTTTTTCTCAAAAACGGCTCAAACGATTTTGATTATATTTTTTATATTGATAGCTTTCAATATGGCAATGATACCATAAAATTCCCATTCGGGGGAAAATGACGAGAGCAGCACAATAAATTATCAAAATTTTCGTCCAAAATTTCTGGAATTTTTGTAGAATGTTACAAAAAATTGGTATTGTAGTCCAATCCAATACCTAAAGGGTTAGTGTTTAAAAACGCTCATGAGATACATGGGGCTCACTCCAGAAATTCCTGAATTTCAACTACCGCCGTTTCGCTTACTACCAGCTCTATAAGTTTTTACCCAATAACTCTGCAAAAGTAATTACTACCCTTCTTCAAAAATTTGTGTTTACAGCCTCATTATTTACCTGTGTACCAATTGCTCAATAATGATCCTGGAATGAGTACGAGCAGCACAATAAATTCCGGAACTGTAAGCGCTACCGCTTTTTGCTACCGTGAAATGTTGTTTGAACAAGTTCAAATGAACTGAGTGGTAAATGCATTGATTAAGTAGACAAAGCCATATAGAAAGTGAATTGACGTAGAGCTAAGGAAAGTTGTGTGTTGCAACGCACCAGATATTTTTGTTAGTTGTTTTTTAACGACGCAAAAATGAGGTTATGGACGATTTCCATCGATTGGAAAGGGGGGTGGAACTCCAAACTGTATAAAAAACTATGGGTTTTCGTTTTTTCTCAAAAACGGCTCTAACAATTTAAATTAAACTTTCAAATTATCTTCTACTAGTTAGTAGCTAACTTTTCTTCTGCAAAAGTATCTCCATGAAAGTTCAGTGAACGGAGATGTATGCCAATGAAGCAAAAACATTTTTTTTTCTACTGTTTGGTACAATGGCTTCATTCATTGTTGTTCTGAACAAATGTACGCCGCATATATAGCAGGTGGTCGAATATACGGGCGTTGTAGAACGTTGTGTGTTTGCTACGCACCAGTTTATGTCATTGGTGAGTATTCGAAAATGGGGTTACAACCATTGTTGGAGAAGGGAAAGAGCCAATACTGATTAAGCTTCAAACTGTGACTAGTATTTTACGCTTTGCAAAACGGCTCCTAACTATTTCGGCCTAACTCACGGGGTATCTTTTACTGGACAATGCCTATTCGGCATAAATATATTTTCGACAACTGGTTGAACCATTTTGGTGTGGACATATCGCATCAATGTTTTTGTCTGTAGGGTCTGACATACGATTAACTCTATTTTACAGATGTCTCGAGGTTGCTACAAGGCCTACGGTCGTAAAATAAATGGGCCAGGAGGCCACACGAGCATTCAATTTGACAAATTGTTTTGCGAAAATAGCAACAAGCCCACCGCCTCCAAATCCACGGGTACCGTCGGAAAATGGGGAATCACTTCGTTCACGTCGATCAGAAGCTCGAAGTTTACGATCGGTAAGTGTTTAACATTTTTGTGCTTTCGTGTCGATATGTCGCATTAACTAGTTACAATTTAATCCATAATACGCTGTGAAGTGAACGTTGCCCCAACCTTGAAGCTTCTTGTTGACCGGGGCAGTGTTTATATACATGTTTTTTTTACATACGGGTTGTTAGAAATAATTAACTTATCCGTCGTTGTTAGCTATTTTCTTCTCCCGCACCTTGGATGGCTGCTCTCCCCGCTGGGCCAAGGTTAATCTCTATTAGCCCCCCCCCCCCCATCACCTGTACTCTAACGTTTGACACATTCAATTGTCTTAGAGACACCTTTTTGTTTATTCCGTTTTAATAATGTGCAACATTTTGCTTTTGCGTATTAAAATCTTCGTTCTTCATAGGATTTCTGGTCGCATTAGTTCTTGTTACAATTTAATCCAACGTTGAAAATGACGCAACAAGCTTCGTGAAAATAGTAGCAGTTGAGCCAATCTTGATTAGAGTTGGTGGTGAGGGTTGTTTTTCAACAACTAGGGTTTTTAGGAACACGCAGCTTATCCTTCGGTGGTCTTACATTCTTTCACGCATTCGATCGTTGCTTCCTCTGCTTAGTATACTACTGCTAGTATAATATTTTAACCAAAGCTCTAAGAATCAAAAAAAGGCATTTTCAATTTGTACATTCATTTCGATATAATAAGCACAGCGATATGTTAAGAACCTTCAAAAAGACGGTTTCTAAGATGAACAAATCGGTTACATATTGAGGGATCAATAATAGTACAGATGGTATTTGGGGCCAATTAGATGACTTTTCCAAGTAGGAATATGTGCACGTGTGGAGGAGGAGTGTAGTACTTAGTAGGAGTGTAGTACTATGTACAGCAGAGTACATGTCTCATGGCACCTTAACATAAATTGTTGAACAAACAGGCACTTTTGTAAGTGGGAGTTGTCATGTCTTGGTCATGATGTGGTTGTTGTGCTGTCATTTCTTCGACTAATGTTCAGCATTGTAGAAGTGAAGTGCTCGTACTATTCCAGTTTTGGTGGTGCCAGGGTCGATAGGAACCAGAAACGCGAGGGAGGTAGGCTGCCACTCTTATTGCTCATGTTTGCTCCTGGGTGGAGGGGAATCATAGTGAGGGAAACTTCTCCCTCTTTCAGATTCTGACAGGGCTTGCACATTTCTGAACCTACCCTCACAAAACGGGGAATAAAGTGAAACTCTACTGCAGGTATTATGGGCCGGGCATGGCGGATAGTGCGTAGCATGGTTTCTTCGCGCGTCTCACGTGGGCCTAGCCCTGCTACTGTCCTAAAGAGGCTGTGTGGGAGTTCTGGCTATCCATAGTCATAAGCAAGATGTGAGGGGGGGGGGGGTGCTGTAGATGTATCCAGAGTGTGATCTGACAGAAAAGAATGAAGGAGTCAGATGAGTAGTAACATCCAGCTTATCCCCTGGGTTTTAATTCTCAATCCAAAAAATGTCCTAGCCAGAGGATTCGGTGAATTCGTCCAAACAGCTGTGTAGTGGCATAAAATATTGACCAGTGGATGAGTCTAATAATAAATCTCCCTGGCCATAAAAGGTTAGGAACTTTCTGTTCTTAACGTTTTGAGGCCTAATGAATCGAAAACAGTTGTTCGTTATTTTTGCAACGCATGAATACTCAGTTTTGGACGTCGTGAAGGGGTCAGGGGACCAAAAAATACCAAAGTGAGGGTTTTTCGATAACAGCTCTACCGATTTTGATCGAAGTTTCAATATCTCAGTTTGTTCCCAATATAAATATCTGTGAAAATTTGGTGGGCAACGGAAACACTTTGTAAGCCCCTGTATATTTCTGTTTATAAATGTTTCTCTGACTTCAAATTAGTCCACAAATTCAAGTTGGACTTGTCTTGCTGTGTATGAATTAGAATTGAAGGAATACATGCGTAGTAACCGAATGAAAGGCTCACGTGGCTGTTGACATTTCAAACGCCCATTTGGGCATTTCCTACCAAAGTGAGGTCTGTGTTTCGTTCCAACTACTGCTCACATTATTTCTGAAGTCAACAAAACGTCTGAATTGCACGGTTGAACGCCGACCTATTAGAAGTTCACAACTCTGAGAATAATGTTGAAGGAAGGAACTCTGTACGTATTTATCTTGGCCCAGTGACCCGTGTCGTCGAGGCTAATTGAAAGTTCACGAATTTCATAACTTGAGAGGGGAATCGATGCTATGGCTATTGCAGAGTTCTTTGCCCGTATAAACGCCGAGGGCCCCTATTTCTCCATTCACCTTTCTCGCGTTTCTATATCTCTCTCGTAATGAATTCATCCGGCCGTCGTTAAAAAGCTAAAATAGATAGGACGAGTTCGAAGTGAGTCAAACAGGTCGCAGTCTTTTGTGCTCCAAAAAACATCTTTATTTTCCGTAGTCCTTCAAAATGAAAGTGTGTCGTCGTATTTCCTGTGTTTAGTCGTCGACGCGCTTGGGGAGCTGACTACACTTTGCGTGGTGGACAAGTATTTTATGTGTGCCCTCCTCGCATTCTGCTAAGAAAATCGAGATCTGTTACAGGTAATGACCACGCAAAAAAAGTATCTCCCAAGGTTGACAATCGCCATTCCTGTATTTTCCATACCCCCTTACCATTGCGTGAGGTTTAATATTCACGTATGAGACCTTGAAGTTTCTGGCTTGATAATTTTGCTTCAATCGAACAATAATAAACGTGTGTCATTTCTCACATTACTCTTTCTCTCCTACAACTAATTAGTTGTAGGAAATTTGTAGGAAAGTTGAAATTATTTTTATGCGTTTAGATCCAATTAACGTGAACATTATTTTCCTCTCTTGCAGGTCTAAGTTCGTGCAAAAGAGCGAAGGAGAAAAAGGACAGCTATGGAACGACTGCCATAACCCCGCCTCCGGAACCACCTAAACCGAAAAAGTTCTTCAAAAGTCGTGCCACAGCAGATGACTCCCATGGCAAGGCAGCTAAGTCGTTTCACGTCCCAGCTAAAAGTCCCCGAGCGCCACAGTCTCCCCCTTCGCCCCCTCCTCCTCGATCGTACTCTAAGCAGGATATAAAACCTGTCACTAACCGCCCTGTTAGGTGAGTACCCGTATTTGAACGTATCAACATTAGTAGCGAATTAACTTTCTGTTACTGTTCATGTATTCCCTGAAGATGTACAAATGTGGAATGTGGATATGCTGCCATCCTCTTGCAGAGAGGTAACCCGTGAAGCAGAAAAAGTTGGAGCCGAGATGGCTAGTCGGTGTTTGTCTGTTGCGTAGTTACGAATCATGTGCTAGTCGCGTCTGATTTAAAGAAAACTAAGCATTGTAAAGTCGTACGTTGAGTCCGTTGAATTGTCGTTCAAAGTATCATAATAAATAAGTGTTCAGTTGAAGGTAAAAGACGCGTGTAACTTATTTTGGTCACCACAATTCCCACATATTTATGGGATTCGCTCCGGGATTGTGCTGTGTATACCAAAGTTTGTTTTTGTGCGTGAATGAACGGTTTGAGTTGGCCGACCTTTTCAGACGAAACGGAAAATGCTTGTGAGTAGTTTGGAACTTGTCTACCTGAACATTAAGCTTTAGTTGTCTTGTCAGTTGCCTCGCTACCTACGCTGTGTGAAGTTGTTTTGACTGTAGCAGTACTACTCGCATCCGATTTCTTGCATTTCTTGGATTCCTATCAAAGTTGGAGTATCTACGTTGAGTGATCAGCACCTACCAAGTTGTGTAGAAGTAGCGTGTTGTTCTTACTATCTTTATCTGCATAAGAATTTGCATCTTGAAATTGTGTTGTGCTGAGTATCTATCAGATATGAGTCAGTTAACTAAGGATGATGTTGCTGAGTTGAAGGTGGTTGAATTGAAGGAAATGCCGATCTGGCCGAAAGGCTCAAAGCAATTTTACTTCTCCATGATGCCAAAGCTGAAGATGATGATGCTGTTGATGTGATTGAACTAGAAAAGAATAGAGCTGATGACACAGAGGGTAGTGAATGTGAAGGAACTCCTAATGGTAGTGTTAATTCGAAGGTTAGCAATAGTAATGTAGACTCAAGTGATGAAAAGGATATGAGAAGGAGGTCCTGCAGAAGGAAATCAATTTATAAAAGTGGCGCTACTCTCACATTTACAGATGTTGAAGATTCGATAAATCCTTTTAGTGGTGATGATAGGACGAAGAAAATATCGTCCTAGTCGTCGTCGTTCGTAATAATTTGGATTGACGAATTTAGTGAAATGGCTGAACTTTGTGAGTGGAGCGATGTTCAAAGGTTGGTATATGCAAAACGTTTGTTGACTGGGTCTGCCAAGTTGTTAGCTCGCAACGAAAAGTGCAAATCGTGGGATGCATTGTGCAGGGCATTAAAAAAGGAGTTTATGGTAAAGATATCCACTAAATTAGTACATAAAGAGCCTTGCCCTGGTACTGCGTTGTGCGTCAACTATTATCCTCGAAATGACGCCAAGACCAGTGTACCGATTATCATAGGGAACGCGAGTACTGGGAGTGATTTCACTCTCATTAAAAGGTGTTTATAATCATTTGGGATCTCCACCAAGGATGCCTGGTGCCATGATGCAGGGACTGGGTGAGGGATCATTAACTTCTGATGGGTGTTTCTCCATCAGTTTGCTAGCTGGTGGTGATAGTTATGAAGTGGTTGTGCATGTGATTCCTGTCACAAAATTATTCTTGGGCGCAATTTTAATGTCCAAGTTAGAATGGTCATTACAAGTGCGAAAATGGTTGAGATGTCTAAAATAAAGAATGATGTCAACAACGATTTACCAAAAATAATTAATATCAAAGTAAATGAGTTAACTTACTATTACTGTTCATGTATTCCCTGAAGATGTACAAATGCAATGAAACAATTGGGTAAGTTGAAGGTAGTCCCTGTGAACAATCAATACTGAGCCCTGTGAAGTGGAGTAGATGTGAGTACTTGTTGAGGCAACAAAGCTCATATGGTGTAGGACTGAGCAGTTCGGAAGATAAGCGGTATTGTACTGAAATCAATAAAACTGAATAACAGAACTAAGTGCGTTAGATTGAAAAGGAGTGAGGCGTACAGCATTTGGACACGAAGCTGAGAGAAGTAGTGTAATGCTGGTTGAAGATGGGAAATGGTGACAACTTGAGGGGTCAGAAACAACTATCATCGATTTGATCTGGCATTGTAAACATTGGTTTGGCTCTACCTAAAATCTTACTTCATAGCATAACATCCTATCCACCCTGTTTTGGATGTAATCAGATTTTAGGAAAAACCCTGCAAATTATCACACAATGGTTTATTATTCTCAAGAACAGCTTGACCTAGTATTACTGCTCCGAGACCCATCCCATTCAATTCAGCATAGAATACTAGTAAACCATACGAAACATGACCTGGCTACAATTGAACTATGGAAACTAAATATTCCCCCGGTGCCAGGCACCCATAAACGTCTGTAGGCGTTTATGATCCGATGGAGGGGTGTGCGGAGGAAGTGGCCTTGGCGCGCCGTCGGGCAAAAAGAGTGGAAAGGGCGTTGCGAGACGAGCGGGTGGGTGATTGAGTTTGATATGACGGGAGGGAGTACTAACGACGAAACGTTGACTTCCGCTTAGTTCCCGCGTTATACTGCGTTTCGTTAACTTTTTTAACCATTTTTTACCCGTAACAACCATGGGCTTCGTCCGATCAGATTGCTGAGATGGCAGGCACAACTACCAAATGGAATTTTTGTGCAAAAGAACGAATTTTGAGACCACGTTAAAGGAACAAAACGGCGGACGAACATTGCAAATTTGGAATCTCCATGTCTTGAAACGTAAAGTATCAAATTTTGAGGGGGGGTTGTAAAAAATCTTTCGTGACCAGTGGTGGAACTCTTTCGTGGTTTATTATTCAGAATGAATAATAAACCAAAAGCGAGTTTTGAGAAAGGTTTGATTTTAGTGATAAGGGTGGCAGTAGTTGCCATTGGTTGTACTCTTGTCTGTGTAGTATATAATCACCTGTACATTGCTACTTTTGCTTAGACAGGTAGCTACAAAATTTGCTGTCCCCCATTCATGGATTTTATGAGTACGAGATTTCCTAGTTCAATAATTTGTGAGTGAAATCCGCTCAAGTCGTCTTTTTGGTTGTTGAAAGCTACTCCACTTTCCTCCAACCCCCATTTCTGTTCAGTCATTTCCAGGACTAGTTTTCATTGAGGAAGCCTGATTATATAGCTGAGTACTGAATACTTGTGCAAGTCAAGTATTGCTAGAACAGTCTGCGTGCAGTGGCTGCTACAGAGGGAACTGAATCGGCAGAAGACCTACATTAGGGTGGACAGGCAGGCCACTCTCAAAGCTTTAGCCTTGTATTGTTTTACGTCGCGGCAGGTGTGGGAGTGTCTAACTCGACTGAAAATAGCGTAACGCTGTGTAGGGTGCCAGGGCTACAGGGAATAGAGAGAAACGAATGGGCCGATGGGCTGGCAAAGAAGGGATCGGTGCAGATTCCTGCTGGCCCCTGGCCCTTTGTTGGGAGCCACTTACATGGAGAGGTTGGCAAATGGGAGGATAGATGCAGGGCTGCCCATTGGCAGGTTTTGCCCAGCCTTTGGCAGTCAAAATTCTTCATCCGACTCTTCAGAGGGATGACCAAGGAGGTGCTCGCACTGGTCAGGAAGGATATGAGGATCATATGTGGCCTGTTTACAGGTCACTGTCCGCTTAGGTACCACCTTGCAAATATTGGCAAGTGCAAGGTCAGGTATGCAGGTTCTGCGAGGTGGTGGTGGAGACACAAGCATGTGTTGTGCATATGCGATGGACTTGCGGCATCACGCCGTCATGTGTTTGGGAGGCTCTTTCTTCAGCTGGAAGAGGTGGCGAGGGCAGAACTTGCAACTGTCCTCCACTTTGAGGTGGTGGGGGCGTATAGGTGACGTCGCACTAAGTGAGCCCAGTGCTCACCTAGGCCTAGGGGTAGAGCAGGGTATCGCCAGCAAAAAAAAAAAAAAAAGTATTGCTGCTCAACTCGGAAACCAAGCTGAGAGAGAGGCATTTAACCTTAAACGGATCGCTATGAAGGGGGTATAGTTTCGTGCTGAAAAGAGCTTCAACATGGGAGAGTAGAGTGGTCAATTCCTACAAAGTCAACGGAGTTGAATAGACTGCCTTGATTAGGTGGCTCTTTACACATCAACTCACACTTATCTGAATCCACCCTTATGATGTATATGAAAAGGGCAGACATTCAATTTGGTACCTCTCTGTCAAATAATACATTTTTTCCACTCCCATCAACACATATTGGACACTGGTGCCACCATCAGAACGTATTAAACCATTTTGTGCACTATAAGATCCCTGTGCGAATAGTAAATTAATTACCTCGTTAATTTGTAGTGTTTTTTAAACCCAAACCAGGCAAGCTTCGTTGGCTGCAGCTAAAAAACTTGTCGACATACCAGACCCTGAGTTCGACGAGGAGTACGAAGAAGATTTGTTTGACAGTAGTCAAATAGATATCGTAAGAGTTCCTGAAGTCATGCCCCCTCTATCAGCACACCCACCCACTCCTCCAGAAGTAGATGCGAACGAAGAAGAAATGGACGAAATTAAAGAGGAGGAAGTAGAAGAAATTAAAGAAGAGGAAATGGAAGAAGATGTTGCGGAAGAATCAGAAGCTCCCCCTAGCCCTCCTCATCCTCCGATTGTACTCAGGATATTCAAAGGCACTGCTCACCTTGTTGGCGCTGAGGGTAACTCAAGTGATGCGCCTAAAGAAGAAAAACATTCAAGGAAGGAGAGCAGGAGGAGGTCTCATGGTAGTGATTCAGGCGATTGTGTATCCCCCAAAAGACACAAAAGCAAACACAAAGACCCAGTAGAACTTAAGCCACCCTCACCTCAACATTCTCCTCAACCAGCAGTCGAAGAAGCGCCTTTAATCAAATCAGAAGACGAGGAAGAAACAAAAATCGGAGATGCCGAAAAAGAGTTGGCTGATATTGAGCAAATTAAGGAGGAGCCTCTGGACAACAAAGATGAAGTTCATGAACTCTCAACGGCTCAGCTTGCCCCCAAATCAAGTTGCACCACTGAAGAGGATCGAGTGAAACTGTTGCGAGTTCTTTTAGATGATGACGCAGATAATTCGTCTGACCCTGAGCCACCCAAAGAACCTAAAGTAGAGCCAGAGGATGGTGGCGAAGGAGGCGATATTTTAGAAACCAATGAAGTTAAAGAAGAACCGTTAGGGGACGCAGAGGTTTGCAACGATTGGGTCGCCACTAACTACGTTCCTCCTCCTGAAATCAAGGAAGAAAACGCGGGCAAAGAAGCCAAAGTAGAGCCGATTGTGTTACGACGACCTTCTGCTGGCTCTGCCCCTCGACCTCCAAAGAAGGGCAGCATATTTAAGTCAAGAGGTGGCGAGAAGAGGAACGCTCGTTACATACATAATTGGTCTGATCAGAAGGATGAAGGTACGTCAATAATTGTTACTATTTTTTAATATAATTATTACTGCCTTAGTAGGCTATTTAATTTTACGTTTTTAAAATCGAGATCAATTAGATCGTTTTTCTTCACTTCCAATATAAAAACCAAGTAAAAATCCGTGTTTTTGTTCCTTAAAATCGTAAAATTAATTTTATTTGTTCATATAAAAGTTTGAGAAAATCCTGGTATCAAATGCGAATAAAATCGTCACTCGTCTGGAAGAAACTTTACCACTTACTGCTGTCGTTTATCTTGGTTATTACTTGTAATTAATGTGTCTTTTTTTGGTGAAAAAGTTGGTACCTTTCTTCGTAAAACATTAAATTGAAAAAATTGTTGAATTGAAAACGTCCATTTTCGTCGTTTTGTTTTTATTCGAAAAAATAAAATCCTGTTTTTCTTCGTTTTTGCACGGAACATTCACTATCTAATCATTTACTTAAATCACAATGATATTACAGTTAATTTTGTATTTTTATTTTATTTTATTTTTTTAGTTGAATAAATTAAAACTGTTTCCTTTAAAACAATTGAAGAAATTTTTAAGCTTGGCTGGGGTGTTGAAATTACTGATGGTTTTCTCTGGGTACATTTGTCTGAACCTGAGGTTGTATAACTATTAGCTTACCTTCTCCTTCCATTCCCTGCCCTCCATTTAGTTTCTTTGAAGACCAATGCGTTATTTGCTTAGAACGTGTTCAGGCGTGAGTCTGGGGTAGCAATCGCACAGTCAGTCAGATGAGAGTACTGGCCCAATCCCAGAGAGCAGCGCTCCTGTGGATCACCAAGGCCTACAAGACAGCATCCACTGAATCATTCCGAGTTATCACTGGCCACTGACCCATTGGCTTGCCCATTGAGTGTGTGGCGGACAAGTGGAGAGTGAAAAAAGGAACTTCCCCCACTCTAGACTGAACCTTTTATAGACCTCTCCACTGAACGAAAAATTGCTGCGCTAGACGAATAGGCATAAGATAAAGGCAAGGGAAATGGAAATCCTCATCAATGGGAAGTTTTACTCATGACTTTTTCCCCAAGATCTGTGAACGTCTCGAGAGAGAATGGGTTAAGCAACACCACTGGACGAGCCAGTTACTAATGGGACATGGTGACTTTAATGTGCTGCTCAACTTCTACACTCTCAAAAACTCTCCATTGTGCACAAGTCGTGTCTCCAGTGCAGAGGAATCAAGAAACCACATGCTGTTCCACTGTAGTTCCTTAAAAAGCGAGTGATGGTTTTTAGAAGAGCCTTCCAGCTTTGACTGCTACTAAGCAGAGTTATAACATTTCGCTCAGTGTAGGAAAAAGGTTGCGACCAAAAAAATTTGGCCACAATCGATTTTTCCCTTTGAAATTCGTCATCCAAGTTAGTGGTTATATCAGGTGGTAAACAAGAGATACAGCAAGTTCTTAAACGATAAGAACTCCACCCAGATGGTAAGGGATTTCACAGGGTCGTACCTTCACGTGGTAACTCATGGGCAACAGCTCTTCACCGGTTGACTGGATAAACGACAATGGTTTGGTGGATGCTGAGTGAGTGCCTGGGTTCTTGCACGATAGCGTGAAACGCATGACTTCACATTCATATAATTCTCTTATGACTGTTGAGGAAAAGTCATTTTGATTAAGAACAGACCAGTATACGCCTGAAGTGCTGGTTGGCCTAAACGCCCCTCTTGTATACTTTTCATAGCTCCTCGACGTCGGAAGAAAAGTTGTGTTAACGCCTAGGGGAAAAAAATGTTTGTTTTTTTTTAATTTAAATTTTTCCGATCTTATCGTATCACAGGCTTTTGAATCAGAAAAACACTATTTGAGAAAATGGTCTGCAATACAAACGTATAAACCTAACACACTGTTTTGTCTTTATTTGTAAAACAAAACGTGGTTTTGGGTTAAAAAATGGGTTTTTAGGAAATTCTCGATTCATTGAAAACGCTTTTGGACGTTTGGGTGCTCTTCAGGCACTATAACATTGGAAGGTACCTATTTGGTAGTAATATTCGAATTTCTTTTCTTCCAGCAGCTCAAAAGCCCAAACAAATGGGCGCTTCCAAGGTATTCAATGAGACTGAGTTCGATAATGAAATTTTAACTAGAGTTACTCTCCGGGATAACCAAAAGCAGGATGAAGATGACAATTCCATTACCAGTATTACGTGCAGTAAAAAGGCTAAAGAGGTTAGTTATTGCTCCGTCGATATTTTGTATCCATTTACCTTCGTTTATATTGTCTTTGAAACGACAATTTCGTTCCTCCTCTAGTATTACACGGTGGTCAGAAATGTGAAGAAAGTGCATCAGCTGCAAGAGTCTGGCGAATTTCAAGAGTTCAACGACGATGTTGAATATATTTTGGACGCTTTAAAAGACAATAACCCCATCAGCACAAGGTAAGCTCCATTTCAATAATTTTTAATCGGCAGTTCCTAGTCAAGAGATTTATGCTAAAGAGGCGACCTCGAAGTCACCAAGTTTCAGACTCCAGCGAAATCGTTCACCAGGAAACGCTTATAGTAGAGCAATAAATTGTTGATAGTTTGAATGGTGGAACTGTGCCTCCTTCATTAGCGTGTACAGTTGAACTCATAATTGAAGCACATTTGCCTCCATAGTATGAAAGGAGTTGCAAGGCGCTGTAGAAATCATCCAAGAGTGATGTGATGCCTACTATGCCTTGGTCTTCGGATTAGCTCAGCCAACACTGCGACAATCCCTTTCACTAAACGAAGGAGTGTAAGAATTTATACCAGATTAATAGTCAGATTAGACTCTGTGTACAAGGCAACCAGGTCTGTTTCCTTATTTGATAACTGTACCTAAACCCTCGACGAGGGTTATATCAATCATGGAAGTTGCAGTTTCGCTAATATGCAAGAGGCCGGCCTCTGCAGCATCCACCGAACTCAGACCTGCAGAAGTACGGCAGGTATTTGGTCGAGAGCCAGTCTCCCGGTAGAGATCTGTTGTCCATGTGTGACCGTGCAGAGGTGACGCCCTGAGGGACCCGACCATCTGGGAGGAGTTCTTAATCTGGTTTCCCACCTGATCAAACTATGTACTTGAGTGGCAAGTTTCAAAAGGACAGATCAACTATAACCACGTTTCTTAGCCATCACCTTCTTCGTGAACTCTGCAGAATGGTTATAGACTAGCTTTGTAGCAGTCAATGCTGCTAAGTTCGTTTGCCCTCCCAACAACTGTCGCTCACTGTTGTAGAAACTACAGTGGAGCAGCACGTGGCAAGTTTCTGTTCTGTGGTGAGATCTGCACAGAGTTGAGCCCAAAGCGGGGGAAGCTCCCGTTCCACTCTCCACGTATCAACCATGCACTCAACGACCAAATCAACTGTAACTGACCAGTGATCACCTGGAGTGCTTCTGTTGATACAGTCTTATAGGCCTTTGTACAAGGCAACCAGATCTGTTTCTTTATTTCATGACTGTACCTAAACCCTCGACGAGGGTTATAATCATAAGTTCTTGCGGTTTAAGCTAATATGCAGAGGCCGGCCCCTGCAGCATCCACGAACTCAGACCTGTGGAGGTACGGCGGAGTATGTGGTCGTTAGCCAGTCTCACCGTAGAGAGCTGTTGCCCGTGTGTTACCGTGGAGGTGACCACCTGAGGAATCCCATTACCATCTGGGAGTAGTTCTTAATCTGGTTCCCTACCTGAGTCTTACTGTTTACTTGGGTGGCAAGTTTCAAAGGACTGATCAACTATAACCACGTTTCTTAGCCATTACCTTCTTTGCGAACTTTGCAAAATGGTTATAGCTTCCTTTGTAGCAGTCAAAGCTGCTAAGTTCGTTTGCCCTCTCAACAATCAGCTCACTGTTGTAGAGAACTACAGTGGAGCAGCACATGGTTTCTTGTTTCCTCCGCACTGGAGGCACAAGACGTGCATAATGGAGAGTCTTTCAGAGAAAAGAAGTGGAGCCGGCGCATTGAAGTCACCATGTCACGTGAGGAACTGAAACAAATCCAGTGGTCTAGCTCAACCATTTTCTAGAAAGACGTTCACGGATGTTGGGAAGAACTCATCGTATCCGTCCTTTGACGAGGATTCCCATCTAAACGCCATTTCTCTAGAGCCCATTCATCGATGGCGGCAAGTTTCTGTTCTGTGGTGAGATCCGCACGGAGTTCAGCCCAAAGCGGAGGAAGCTCGTTTCACTCTCCACTTGTCAATCATGCACTCAACAGCCAAATCAACTGGTAACTGACCAGTGATCACCTGGAGTGCTTCGTTGATACAGTCTTGTAGGCCTTGGTGATCCACAGGAGCGCTGGCTCTCTGGGATTGGGCCAATACTCTCTTTTGATTGACTGTTAGTTTGCTACCCCAGACAACAGGGCGGTAGCCAATCACACCTAAATAGATGGCCTTATACATGAGGATGGTGTCGTGGTAACACACACCCCAAGTATTGTAATGTGCACGCAGTGAGGCAAACCTTGCAATGGTAGTGCCTTTAAGGGACTGGAGGTGTTGGTTTGAAACCCCACCTCTCACCTATATTCACTCCTAAATACTTGACGTGCTTTTCAAGAAGGAGCCTGTGGCCGCCAAAGCGTATTCTGGGTGGATTATTCACTTTCCCCTTCAAGAGGATTGGCTGGGTTTCCTCAGCCACCTGCATCTTGGCGTGCTGCTGCATTGGTTGACAGTGCGAGCACGTGGTGGGTTTTTCTTCAATTTGGCGGACTGACTCTGCAAAGATCAGCACAGTCAAGTCATCCACATAGGCGTGCGGCTGCAGTCAGTCTCCATGAGTTTCCTGAGAAGACCTTCGAAGAAGGCATTCCAGAGTGCTGGTCTAGGACCGAGCCTGTGGGCACCCCTTCTCAATCTTTCTCCGGACGGAGACATGCCTACTTTCGATCGTAGCAGTTCTGTCTGTCAGGGTAACTACTGACAGGCGAGTACAGGTTGCGGGATTCTACCTTTGAGTTCATTAAGGAGCGCTGGCCACCAAAGGTTGTCAAACGCTCCTCTGATGTCAATCAGAACTGCTACTGACGTGTAGCCCGGTGCCAGCAGGAAACACGCCGAATCTCGACAATGACATCCTGCGTGGACCTTCCTTTGGTACACCCGTATTGCCTGCCTGTGAGGTTGCGGCCAAAGACTCCTTGAGGGACTGCAACATCAAGATTTCTAGTGTTTTGCCTAATATGGAAAGAAGGCTGAGTGGTCTCCATTGATCGCGGAGTCCGACTGATTGCGGTCGCCTCCCTTTTGAAAGAGTGACAACGGCGCAGACTTCCACTGAGTGGGAACTGTCCGACCTGCAGACAGTCATTAAATAAATTAAGGAGACCGCTGGAGATTGTCCGCTCAGCCTTCCTTAGCATATTGCTTTCTATTTTATCTGGCCCAGGAGATTTGTTGGGCTTTAAGGTCGCAAGAGAGCCCTGCGGTCGCCTGTTGTCCACAATGGGATGTCGGGCTCGTTCGGAGGGTCCATGATCAGCTCCTTGCTGCCCTCTGGGCTTCAGTGTCTCGAGCTAGTTGGTCATCTGGGAACGCCTTCTCAAGGAGGGTTTCCAGTGAACGTTCGATACTGCAGGCCCAGCCTGACTCATTTTGCATCGCAGCTAAGACCTGCTCTACATTTGCTTTCCTATGGAGGACTTGTAGTGTCCGCCCCAGGGTTCTCAGAGCTCTCCGCTTCCACAAAATTTCGCCAGCCTTGCCGTTTGGCTGCGTTTGATGGCGCGGTGGAAGGCCTTCTTCTCTTGGATGAAGGCAGTTCGGAGTGTTGCTCTGGCATCAGGGTCACGAGTGTTTTGGTACATCCTTCTGGCTCTATTTGCACTTTGCTTGAGGATTAAGTTCCTCAGTCACCATGGGACTTTGATCGCCCTGTCTTCTGTTGGCCAAGTACAGAGAGCCCAGCAGAGTGCAGTGCTGTAGTAAATGTGTCCACTTTGCTGTCCACCTCTTCAGGTGTGGATGCTTGCACTATTAGGAGTGGGTGTCTGGCCATGTTCACCTTCCAGTACCCTAAAGAATTGCGGCCAGTCAGTTTTTTTGTGGGGACTCGCTTTCCTCGCGTGTCTTTGCAGAGGATGTTATCACCCGTAATGGCAAAGCCAATAACCATGTGATCGCTCTGCGTTGCACCTGAATGCGACTACGCCAACCCTTCAATTTGAGTAGCAGGGTGTGGGACACGGCTGTAGCGTCTATACGACCTTCCTCCCGGGCCATCATAGCCGTCGCCTCAGTCATGGGGTCGTTGGCAACAACCAAGTTGTACCTGGTGAGCAGCTCTATACGCCTCGCCCGCCCCATCCAGGGTTGGGGATCCCCACAATGGTGATCTGGCGTTTGCATCAGCACAGACTACGGGAGTCGTCCTGATAGGCCTGCTAGAGCCGCTCGAGTGGTTCAAGGCTGTTGGCAACTGGTGCGCCAAATTGCCTGTAAAATGATATTACAACCAGCTCAAAGCCACCGGCTCGGATGAGCACAAGCGGCCAGAGTGCTGGCTGTTCAGGTGAGTGAGTGCGAGCATGTCAATGGGCCAGGTCGATGCAGGCTACTGCTGCCTTGGCTCCCGTTCTTGCTCAGCCACCACTGATGCCTGCGATCCGAGACCAAGAGTTTTGGATCCTATATGCGGTTCCTGTATGGCGAGGACACTGCAGCGTTTCTTGAGTGCATTTTTGCAGCAACTCAGCCATAACTGGGCAACTCTTATTTGTGTTGTGCTGGAAGGATTCGAACTGTTTTTGACCTATTCATAATCCACTCGTGACTCCTGGAGGCAATCGGCTAGCTGGCCAGATGGTACAGCGTGCGTCTCGTGTAGAGTGTGCGACCTGTTGGATTTTCGTTCGGCGCTGGTGGCACACTGAGGAGCATCACGCTTGCATTCACTTACTCAGATGTGGCCCAAGGCGCACCAGGCGCACAACAGGTCTTGTACAGGCCACTGCCAGGTAGCCATAGCGCTGGCATTTGTAGCACTGAGTGGGGGCTTGGTACTTTCGTATGGCGCACCGCTGCCAGGCTATTTGGAGGTGCCTTGCCCCCTCTGGTTTTGTACAGGCTGGGTGATACCTCAATCACCCAATCCTTCTGTCTGCCACGCTTTTTGGTGAAGGGAGGGGTGAGGTCGTGGGGGTGGAAGGGTAACGGAGGGTTGTGGTCAACAACTTGTTGGGCCAAGTGCTCTTACGAAGGTCGGTCCGCGTCGCACAGCAGCAGGCGTGGGAAACGACCAGGGAGGCTGACGCTTGGAGCTTCAACTCCTTTTTGTGGAAATGTGGCTCGTGAGCGCCTTGTAGCCATTTCTGGCGTTTCCGTCACATGACGCCACCTCCTACTGCGGTGCGGATGTCTAGCACTTTCGGACACTCAGAGCTTGGAGGTCCGTAGCAGGGACACCCGCATAGGCGCTTCCATTGCGTCAGGGTTGGAGGGACCAGCCTCTCCTTCCTCACATGTCCGCCTAACCACTACCACGTTTTGTCATTGGGTTTTTAGGGGAGTTTAGCTAAGCGGTGGAGGCTTTTATTTAGGTTTTTATTTTTATTTTTGCCCTTGTTTTGGCGGAGGCATAGGCGAGGCGCTGCCCTCGGCCTGCACTTCCTGTAGTTGGGGCCTGTTTCTGCTTCCCTCTCGCTTCCTGGCCCTGGCAGTGCCATTCCACCTCAGCTCCATGAGGGGAGGAAGGCGCAGTAAGCGGCTACTGCCGCATGAGGAGCCTGGGGTACTACCCTGGCTCGTTGTTGCTCCTCGAGTTTGAGGGCTGGTGGCACTGGCTGCTGGGCAATTGCCCTACGCAGCTCTTCCTCACGACAGCCGCCACAGTTTCCCGCAGAGGGGTGGCAGGGGGCGATGTCGTTGGGGGCATTAGCTTTATAGCCGGCCGAAATTCGAAGAGGCAGCTAATTCTGAGTCCCGCATAGGTCCTGTCGCGTTGGCCCTCATCCGTGCCAGCTGGCCGTGGATGATTTGGACGTATCACGGAAATTTGCTCCATGTCCGACAGTTTAGGGTCCGCGGCTGTGTCGTGTGTAGTAGCCGGGTTGCCCGGGCTACTAGGGGAGAAGGGGAGATGAGCGCGGTTTGCCCGGTTCTTTCGCCCTTGTTTGTTTGGACGACGAGTAGGTTGCTCATCGTCCGAAGAGGAGGTCGAGCTTGGCGAGCCCGAGGAAGAAGGCGCAGGTGGCGTTTTTATTACCTGCTGAAGTTTTAGTTGACTTTGTCATGTTTTTACTTGTTGGGGGGTGATTAAAGCGGACTGGTGTAGTGTATCCCTTGTGAGTTCATTTGTTGTGTGTGTTCGTGGTATGGCGAGAGGTGCTCGAGGCAGTGTCCTGGAAGCTCCCCCTCAGGCATATTGATTCTAGCCCCTTTAAGCTGGTCCGTTGAGGTCAAGGGAGGCCCCATGCGCAGCTGCCAGTCGGCCACCCACCGGGACTAAGGCGCATGAGGGATTTTTCGGCTGCTGCTCAGAGTCAGCCCTCGGCCACTAGTGATGTGGTGAGCGGGACACTGCGCTATCAGCCGCCCCAGGAGCGCTCAAGCCTGGTTTTCCCCCTCCTCATTCCGAAGGCCGCACCTATATGGGGGATCGCTCAAGGTGTTAGTGAGCTACTTCCAGGACTGTCTTTCGCTCATTATGAGTGTTTCAAGTGAGTGTGTTCTGCCACGCCAAGCCGTTTACCAGTGTATTTAGTATCTGGAATATGTTGTGTATGTCAGTGTCGTGAGCTTTAAGCCCCTTTAAGGCGGTTTTAACGACCACGCAGAGGATCACGGCAGGAGAATTCTGTCCCCTTCCTGCGGGGTGTGTTCTCACGATCCCAGCTAAAGGTAGGGGTTCCCAGTGTGTCATGTATGTGAATGAAGTGTAAGTTGTGTCCCTTTTAGTCCGGCTTATACGAACACGCAGGGAGTACGGCAGTGGAATTCTGGACCCCCTACTGCAGGGTGAGCACAGTGTGGCGACAGAGTACACTGTGACGCCCAGCCACAGTTAAGCCTCGTTGGATGTAATCCTGCGGGGACCTCATAGAGGTGAGGTTGTCTTTCAAGCTGGGCCCACCCGGCTGTCCCTTTTAGTCGGCTCATACGACACGCAGGGAATACGTCAGCGGAATTCTGGACCCCCGACTGCAGGGTGATGTACAAGGCAACCACTGAGCTGGGAGAATGCAAAGAGAATGTGCAGTCATACAGGGAGAGCCACTCCAACCGTGATGAAATGGATCCACAAAGAGGATAATTATACCCAGTGTAATGCAGATAAACCACGGGGCAGCTGAATCAAAGCTGCAGACAGTTTGCCTTGTAGCTGGCTATGAACACTTGCCCTATAGTAGCCTTACCCTTGCAGTAGTTCAGATGAACACCCCCTTTTTTTTCTAAATTACTTCCTGCTGGTTTCGAATCAAATTGGCAAATTTAATGAAAGATGGGTCAGTAGGGGTTCAGGGGGAGGGGGGGGGATGTATAACCTCTCCAAGTTGATTGTGGGGAAATACGTGAGTTACGTAATATATCTGCGGCAATTTCTTCAACATTATAGGCATTGAGTTCAGCCACCATTCGTCTTTTGTGATCAATATTTTTTGTCACCAATACCTGGGCCAGGGCCGGGCTGGGTCCTCTGCAGGGAACAGCTTTCTTCAATAATGTCGGCTTTTAACAGTTTTGAGACTTTGTCCTCGATACATTTTGAGTCGCTCGCAGTGCCATCATGAGTTTGAGGCTACTGGCCTGATGTTTGGAGAAAGCTTGTTGGCTGTTTTAATTGGCTCTATGCAAGCCTGTGAAAATTAAGTAGAACTCACAATGGATAGAGGTGGATTGATGCCACTTCCAAGGCCTTACTGACGCTCTAGGATGCAGTGGCCATTTCAACGGCACGTCAGCTTGCTAGGACGGAAAGCTTTGTCTTACCATGTGTGTGCTTTTGTAGTTCGATGTCTACACTCACATATCCCTTCAGGGCAGATGAAAGCGATGTTGACGCCATGGAAACTAACCCAGAGTCAGCGAAGGCAGTGAAACCAAGATTTGACGCATATGCTTCTCAAATGTAGTTTCCAGAGCTCCTCCCAGTATCAACTAAGTCTTGAGCGTGATATCGGTAAATTTTTACTAGAATGGTCGCTTTGGGCAATGGCTTTGGACACTAGAGCCCGCGATACTGAATGATTCAGACGTGTCTGTACTAACAGAACAGTCAACCACCATAGAATTGTGGATCATTAGGTTTGGTTGGGCTTTTGGAAACGGCAAACTCGAGAGTAGCGGCCTAACTTACTGCAGTTCGAACACGTTATATCTTGAGCCAGCCAATGGGTCAGCTTTTTGTGTCGTGCGCCTCCACAGAAGAATCATCGTTTGATGATTCAGAAAGAGTAGCATTACATTGAACGTTGGTAGCGTGGTCAGCTAGAGCATCTGATGACAGAACATTTTTCGTAATTCTTGACGGTTGTATCAATGGGACGTGCTTGCTCAGTGGCCTTAGCTAACTAGGATTTTATTTTCGAGAAGACACTCCCAAATGATCGTCGATTGGAGTCCAGCAATGGACGAGTTCCTAATGTGATTGTCCTGGTTTTGTTTGCCTGTGATTGACTCGAACGTGCCTAACGTTTTCAGAATCCCAACATATTGGTCAATGGTCTGCATTTGTGAGTAGCTAGTTGGCGTAAATTTCGTTTTTGCCATTCACGTATAGAGTTCCATGATCCGTAGTGTAGTCGTCACATTAGTTTACTAGTTCGTGAGCGTCAGAGGATGACAAATTCGTCAGAACCTTTAGGCGATCGTCATCTTCTACTTCGGCATTTTCGAGGAAATTTCCGAATGTCCATGGGTTCATTCTCATTGAGATGCTGGGCTATCTGGTTCTGAGCTGAAGTGGTCTGAACGAAAAATTGTCTCCATATAGTTTAGCGAGTTAAATTGTTGTATAAACGTAAACCTTAGTTAATATAAGCTTGGCGAAACAACATTGTTGGAATCATGGCAATAATGATGTTACAAACGAGCTATTGAATGGGAGAGACGCGTCAGTGGTTGCTTGTGGGAAGCGTTCTTAGCAACAAGATAATAACAATGTGATACACCACAACTGGTAAAGAGTTGAGGTGATGAACTCTGGCCACTACTGCAACTGAGCTGCTTTATGGGAGTGGAACGTACGTTCTTGACATTAAAGTTAAGAAGTCGCCAGGGGTTAGTGCATTGAAAAGTGGGGTACTAGAAGAGACTAGAGCAAATTTGATATTGTAATGGAATAGAACTCTTGAAATGATTAGGAAAGGTTTGAGAAGGGTTGGAAGTTTGACAGTAGAGCGTACTAGGGCAACAAGACAAATTTGATAACCTTCAAGACTGTGGGTCTGAAAGGCCGAACAAGGAGTACTGCTTCTAGAAATATATTAGCTGTATTGGACTATGAGATGCAACTCATTGATTTTGTTGGTGTAACGGCAACACCATTGTATTTATATTTTTTGATTCGTAGGTGTCTGTCAGCCATTACTCTTGCATCCAAGTGCATGACCCCCGAATTCCGAATGCATGTACGAGCGCATGGAACTGTCACGAAGTTCTTCAGAGCGCTGCATGACGCCACAAGAGACCAGGTAATTACAGCACGCACGTTAATGTAAATATCGTCATGAGTAGAATCCGTTTTAGAAAAAGGGAGCTTTTCTTAAAGCAATATTGTGTTTGAAAAAACTTGAGTTACTGTTATTGTCGTTTGATATTCAGGGGTTGATTAGATGTACAATAAGGTTAACTAGATGTTATTAAAATACAAGGTCCCCTAATTCACGCCACAACTGAAGAACGCATCAAGTGTCTCGGTGTCGTTTGCACTGACCTGTGGGTCCAACCAAAATCAAAATTACGATTCGTTGAGTGTAGTAGTCAGTTGAGTAATTGTGTCATTAATTTTCACTAATGAAATGCCAAGCAGAAGCTGGGAGGAAGAAGAATGCGATGATTTGCTCTTACATTATTATTGCAACTTTAAAAAGAACAAATTACCAAAAGATTACCTATTAACGAAGTAGATTCAACTACAGTACATTGTGTATTGGAGGGTACTGCCTGATCTGTTCAATAAGCTTTTCACAGTCTTCTTCAGCAAACGCAGTCATTTTTACTTTCCGCTACCCGAAGGGAAGGAAAGTATAGTAATCGGCCCAAAAAAAAATTTGGGTTTCCTTCAGATCTTTGCCTTTCAGACCCTACTGAGTCTAAAAAACCTAATTTCGGCGCGTGGTCCGTGTGTGTGTGTGTGTGTGTAGTTCGATTTGCGGGAGAACGGCTGATCCTATTGAGCTGGTTCTTTTTTTGTTTTGTTCGATATTTTTTGTAGACACCAAAATAAGGTTATGGACGATTTCGGCCGATGGGAAGGGGGGGGGGGCGAAAATGTACCAAAAACTAGGGTTTTTCCCATTTTTCTCGAAAACTGCTCTAATGATTTTGATTAAACTTTCAAATTATCTTCTACTAATCAATACCTCACTTTTCTTCTCCATACATATCTCCATGAAAATACGGTGAACGGAGATATAGGCCCATGAAGCAAAAATAGCTTTTTTACGCTTTTTGGCAAAACGGCTTCAACGATTATGACCAAACTTTAGAGATGTTTTCGAATAGTTAATACCTACATATTGTTCTCAATAAATGTTCCTCTAACAGTCCATTGAACAGAGATAAAAATCAAAATGTGTCGAAAATAACGTTTTTTCCAACATTTCCGTAAATTTCAGGGTAACTTCTTCACCAGATGTGATAAATCCTACTGGAGTAACTTATAGTCACCCATACCAACATTTCGTTCTCTATAATTATTTCTGTATATATATATATATATGTTGAACGGAGATATAAGTCAAGTTAACTCAGAAAAGGAGCTTTGTTGAATATTAATTTATCGGTGTTCCAATTTTCTCAAAAACGGCTGTAACGATTTCGATCAAACTTATGGAGTACTCTCAGTTAACTATTCTATACATTTAGTTCTGCATAAATGTTTCGGTAGAAATGCGTTGAACGAAGATATAGCACCCGCTTACGTAGCTGGTGTTGGAACTCACGGGGGTGGCGGAAAGTTGTGTGTTGCTACGCTCCAGATATTTTAATAATAAACATGAGTGCTCTTTGAGCGTGACTCAAGGCACCACTAGTCCGGGGCGGATACTGTCTTGTTGACTCTGGTCTCGTGCCTTGATCTCTTGTCTCAGTTACATGCGCAAACTAGTGATGATACAAACTCCACTGACAAGTGACGCTAGCAGTCTCTTACCATGCCGCGAACTGCTGCCTTCAGGTCTAAGCTTAATTTTATTTAAAACGGAGCTTAAGGTGACTAATGCCTCGGGTGATATAGTAGTATTGATCTTAACTATTTTGTTGTTGTTCTTCCCCATAATGGTCCCAACCTACATTTTGATTACGTTTTCTATTGAATGTTAAAATCTGAATTCCGATTACGCCTTATTGTGTGGATTGTTCCAATAAATTACGTGGTCATAAAATTGCATAAATATTCAATAAAGGGATATTCCAGTTAAAACTATGATTTTGGTACTTTTTTCTCTTGCTCAATTGTACTAGAAATGTTACGCAAAGATCGTGTTGATAGTGCAAAAGGCTATATACACAGTGATCCTTTGGTAAAGGTTATAAAATAACAAAGGGCAACCCAATAGTTCTGAAACATTTTAACTTGACGACCCATTTACTTGATTAGTGAAAATACTATGTTGAGTAATATAGCGAAAACCTAGTAGTGGTAAATGCACGCAACTCAAACTTAAAAAAAGACCCCGATAAATTTGTCTAAAAGTTGTCCATAGTGTCATCGATATGGGGATGCTTAGTGAATCAAATGGTGCAGTTCCTGTGTTAACCAAAGGGTGCTCTGAGTTTCTATTTAGAAATGGTCTGCAAAAGAAATTTGTAACGAGTGGCGAGTTGTTCTTATAAATGATTTCGTTCCTCATGAATTCAAGAAGGCATAAGATGTGTCACTAAAGTGAGTAACTTGGATCTGGATCAAGACTTCTGTTGGAGGATTTCATAGGCAGGTTAGTTGTGGGGAGATATTTTGTTCGGCACGTCAGTTGTGGAACCACATTTTTCAGTTGTTCGTGCAACGAACTGTCGGGATCGGTAAAAGTAAGCCACTGGTCGAGAATCACGCCTAAATATTTAGTAGACTTGGCTGTAGGTATCAACTGATTTTGGTAGCATATCGGACGTTCTGTGTATGTTGAGATGGCTTGGAACTTTCCTGCATTTGCATTGACACTCCTCTTCGTCTGCCATTGCCTCAACACATTACTCCGGCGTTGAAGGACGTGGCTTGGTCAGAATGACAAACTGCATAGGCTGATTGTGACTGAAACTAATGGTTTTCTATTTGGTACGAAATATCGACGTAATAACTATACATTATTATCAATCAGTTCCATGCGAATCCCGTATAAATCTAAAAACGTATGTCTAGTTATGGGGTTAGCACGCTTTTGAGGATTGTCTGAAGCACTTCAGTGGGGCTGAGGAAAATCCTCCCTGAATTTAAAAAAGGTCGATGACGTGCAGCTTCTTATCTTTGCTTATCCCAATTAAATGGAGTTTTACTTGTTTTGTTCTAGCGCTTGGGAATGTGCACGGCAACTGTGATGTTTGTACTGAGCCAAGATCGGCTTAATATGGATATCGATCGAGACAGTTTAGAATTGATGCTCAATCTCCTTGAAAGTGACGCTTCGCATTCCTCGGCTCTCGAGGGTTGCGGCCTTTCAGACGCAGAACTTACCAAAACGAAAGACCGAGTTCGCTCGTTATGTCAAGAGATTCAAGAACAAGGACACGCTAAACACCTGAATCTCGATAACATCACCGTAAGATTTCTTCGCAGTTCAGTTTTTGTTGTTGTTATTTTGCTGCTTCGCCCCTTTTAATTTTGACGCTCATTTGGTTTCAGGTTGGTCAACTGGCGATGGAAACGCTTCTTAGTTTGACCTGCAAAAGAGCCGGAGAGTGGTTTAAGGAAGAGCTCCGTGATTTGGGTGGTTTGGAGCACATAATAAAGACTGTCGTAGAGACCTGCCGACCTGTGATATCTAGTATTGTAGATTGGTCTCCTCAACTCTTAGATCGCCTTAAGAAAGCCGACCGGTGTCTCAAAGTTTTAGAAAATGTAAGTCTAGCTGTTGTAGAGGAGTTTTTGTCTGAAAATTCATTTGTGACCCCTCCAGATCTCAACTCTCATCCAACCAGCTTTTGTCGAACATGAGCATCTAATGATTCTGGTTGACATGGTGGCGTGATACAGCTTTTGCATCATCTAAATTTCTCCATACTCGTACACGCAACTGATATTGCGATAATGTCTTTACCTGTTATTGCAGTATTGATTCGTTTCGTGTCATGAATGCAAATGCATTTGTTGTGACCCTAACTGGGGTGAGGTAGCAGTGTACAGTTTTTCTAGAGCAGTTACGCAGTGCCCTTGTGTCACTTGAAATTACTACCAACATGCAAAAGGTTGTGATTAGTTGAAGATGTGTGTTAGTAGGTGTCCCCCCGGCGGAGCAGTGTTGTCCTTTCTTGTGTCCAAAATGAGTTAGGCCAAGGTTGCACGCCTATGAGTGTGGATAATACACTTAATCTCCCTCCTCTTTACTCGAAGATTTATTGTAACGAGCTGTTTTTTGGTTTTTCAGGTTACGTTCCAAAACGAGGAAAACAACAATTACCTACTGACCTACGGAGATGGCATCCTCGTTGACACAGTTGTTAGAGTTTTCCAAGTTTGCGATCAGCAGTTGATGTATTATCCTACTTTAAACGCCAAGGACAAGGATTCGACTGGAGCTATCATTCGAGAGTGCCTCATAGCGAACCTTAAAGTCCTTATCCATCTCACTCATGACTATGGGAACAAATGTTAGTATCTTAGCGATGAGTTTCCTTACTAAAACAAATAACTTTTGATATGACTCCGTCTTGAAATATGTCTTGAATGTATATAACTATACTCACTCATTTAGAGATAAGTATACTCAAGTAATGTGAGCTGCCTAAGTAATTTGTCTTCAAAGAGGTTCTGAAGGCCATCATTCAATCAGTGACGAATCATTCCTTTACATTAGTACCTGAGTCCACATATTCAGTTGCGTTTTTGTTTTTTAGTTACTATGCCATTCCATTTCATTTAGTAGTTTGATCTTTTTTTACAGTGCTTACATGGCAAACGTTAGGCAGCATCCATCCAGCTTTCTCTCATTTCAGGCGCCCTAATCTCTTCGTTTTGGGCTTCTGCTACCCCTTCTTTAACGCCTTGAATAACTTTGTTATTTTCGCTAAAAATGTCTAGTAGGAGCATGTTCCGAGCAAACGCAAGGCCAAGGCATTTTAGAAATAGGGAGAGACAGTAACAGAGAAGAGGTTTACACTGATTCTGATTGTGTTATTTATGCAGCTGTTGAGACTCATAAGATTTTGGAGAGTGACCAGGGACAAACTTCGACATCCGAAACACCATTTATTTTCGAGTTGTACCAAGAAACAATTGATGTTTTCCACCGACACGCACAATTTACACGAAGACAATTATTGTGATTGGACATATATTGATTCCTACTACTTCTTTTAGCAAAATCTAATTTTATTTTTTAGGTTTTACTAAAAAATTACTAAAGTGGAAGAGAATACAAATATACCTGGATATTTTTACATGATCAGATGCTATATACCGTATCTAACACTCGCAAAATTAGGTGAAATTTAATTTAGGAGGGACCTCACGGAAGTGTTAAGTAAATAACTACCTATTCCCTTTTATCACAAAAAATGAATTTCCATAAAAAGTCAAATTAATTTTTTTTTAATAAACTGGAATTTTCTAACCAAAATGTAAATAACGTTTGTTAAGGTTCGACCTTCAATTAAAGTAAAATAAATATTTTTGTAGCGGTTTCATTCAAATTTGTTATTTTACTATGATGATTCAAAAGACAGTTTGGGGAGATTGGAATTTTTAAATGTCGCAGAAAAACGAAAAAAGAACTGAGAAAAAGCGACTGGCTGGAAGGTTGGCAACCCTTACAATAGGCCCGTTTGTGGCTGCGGTGAGGGTATTGCCTGCATCCACCGTTTCAAAAAAAAAAAAAAAGTTGGTGAGAGCCTCGAGAACCTGAAAAACCCTGCGAATTATTACACAATGGTTTATTATTCTCATGAACAGCTTGACCTAGTATTAGTGCTCCCCCATCCCATTCGACTCAGCATCGAATACTAGTAAACCATACGAAACATGTCCTGGCTACAATGGAACTACGGAAACAAAACGTCTGATGATTTTGCCCCGTCGGGGAAATTGGAACGGGGGCGCTCGAAGCGAACCCACCCGTTCCGAGGTGAAAGTGGAGTTGGGCGGCAAGCGAGCGCAGGAAGGCTTTTTTAATGAGACGGGCGGGTAGGGAGGGAGTTCAAACGACGAAACGCTGTAGCTCCCGCGTTCTACTGCGTTTCGTTAATTTTTTTAACCGTTTTTTGCCCATTACAACCACGGGCTTTGTCCGATCGGATTACCGAGATGGCGGGCACAACTAGATACCAAATCGGAATTTTGTGCGAAAGAACGAATTTTTTAGACCACGTTAAAGGCACAAAACGGCCCGGACGGCGGACGGACATTGCAAATTTGGAATCTCCAAGTCTTGAAACGTAAAGTATCAAATTTTGAGGGGGGGTTGTAAAAAATTTGTCGTGACCGAAAACATAGGGTTATTATTCATTCTGAATAATAAACAAAAAAGGGGCAGGCGTAGAGCCTCACCCAAACAATAAACAGTTAGTATAAAAACTCGATCCCCTTGTGACAAGAGTTCGGTATTAGAACTCCGCCTCACACTCAATGAACTCCTGGAGGGGTGGAGGCAATGCAAACACTGTTGCACTGTAGCGAATCGCCCAAAAAGAACTCTTAGTTTCATGTAGGCTCCTGATGCGTGATAGAAATTATACAATCCCAACCAAATGATATGATGTTATTTTATCTTGTCAGCATCATATTTTATTTTATTTTTATCTTCCTCCCCTAGCCCAGAAGGTTGACCGAAAAAGTAGAGTTTCTATCAGTTCTGTTATTTAGAATAAGGAATAAAAAGGTTTGGCTATTTGCAACTTTTCTGAAAGGAAAAAAACAGTAATGAACAACAACAAACAACGCCCACTAATTGTTCTTTTTAGCCGTATTCTGTTTTGGTTTCAAGTGAAGATTTGAGAGTCAAGTGAAGTGACAAGACACTCAAGATACTGCTGTAGACCATATGATAGTTGAACTTTTTTGAATAAATAAAATTTAACCGAATAAAAATTGAAAGAATCAGTTTTGAGCATTTAGTCTTCGTGAGCTAATTTCCGTATATAGCTGTAAAATGAGCCTCAGCAAACAAATAATTCTCGTCGTGACATCCAAACATTGTGATGAATACGTACAAAACCAATAATCGGGAAAACACGATTAATGTCCTGCTGAAACCCGCTAAGCTCAAAACCTTGTAAAAGAGAATTTTATATTCTGTTTACTAATTCAACTAAAGCAGATTCAGAAGTGGGTGTGCAATAACCTTACTGTTGCTAACCAACAGTTCACACTGTTATTCACACTAACAACTTAGTTTTAGTTTAACTCAATCAAAATTCACATGGTTTGTCATTTGGCAGCGTTTGGATCCACTTTGGCTGGAAAGAAAGACGGAGTAATCGAAACTAGTCTGCACATCTTGTTAGAAATCCCTAATTTCGTACCTGAAGAACAGAAATTCGACGTGACTGTATTAGTAAGTGTGAAATTACTACGATGAGAAAAGTAATACAAGTATGACGTGTTTAGCGGAGTAATCCGAATTAATACGTTCGCTTCTGTTTTTCAGGCTCTTATTCTTCTGATTAATTTAGTAGAACATAGTGAATGTAATAGAAGACTACTTATTTCATCGAACGCTCCATTCCATTGTAATCCAGTGTACGCTGGTGAGTAAATCGTTCACTTTTATTTCAAACTGTGTCTAATTTATATGCACTGTTTTTGCAAGGGCCTCAGGGAACGTCCCTGTGGCGTCTCCCCATTTTCCTCTCTTTTTACCCAATAACGTCAGGTGAGGATCACTCAACTTTCCTCGCCACCAGGTAAATGTGGCGATATTTGTCGCCCTGCCCATCTCATTGTGCGTCTGTGTAACCAAAACAGAAATTTCCATGAGAACCTTGCAGATGTTTTTTCTTCTGCGTCTGTATTTATTACAAATGTCAAATTTCAATGACAAATGACAAATGTCGGCGTTTGTTTGAAGATGGTCTATGAGATTTTGTCATTTGTTATGTATGATATGTATTGTGAAGTATGTCCACTGCTTCTGACTGTCATCGAGTCCCGTACAAGCTTTCACCACTGTCTGAGTATCTATGAGTTCATAAAATACATTTTTGGACATTGTCGCGAACACAGTTTTGAAGTTGATTAAACGATAATTATTTAATTAGAAAAGTTGAGCGATTCTTGAATTTAATTTTCTCGGTTATTGCCTGCAGACTCCACAGCGGTTGGCGCTTTAGTTAGCATGTTCTTGCAACAAGAAGAGCTTGCACGAACGGAAGAAAGAAAAACCGACGCTATTTTAGATGGCGAAGAGAAACCTCCGACTAAACAAGAGCAAAAGAAATCGACGGAGGACAATATGGAAGAAACCGTTCAGCTTTGTAAGTTCAATTGGATGTAGATCGAGTTTTGACAGCAATAATTGAGTTATGCTTCGTTGAAAATTAAGCTGTTGCATATGTATATAAAATTAGCGGTTCAGCTCGATTGAAATATATGTGCGAGGGGGGGGGGGTGTTAGAAATAAGGGAAAATACAAACCCAAATATAAGACGTACGACTCGCACGACGGAGAGAATCTCGGAGAGAAGTCGCGTTGCCTGTTAACTTCCGATAGGGGGCTCAGTATTGACACCAAAATAGTCTTCGTGTGACGCCTTTGGCTAGGTTTGTTGACCAGCAAAATTGGATGTGAAATTCTCTAAATTTGGTAGAGAAAATGTCAAAAATCTTGGGGATAGACCCTCTTGGGGCAATGGGGTTAACGTCGCAATCACAACCACGTTTTGCACGCCGACTTTAGTACATAAAATGAAAAAAGAACCAACTGTTGAGTTCTAATAAGGAAAAAAAGCATGAAAGGGACCGCTTACATTTTTTTAAATCGAAAAAAGAGAAAAAAGTACTTGAGGAACGTTGTTGCCTGCTAGCGACTTCTACGCGATTATAATTGGCGCTGCTAAAAATCAAACCTGTTTTATACAACATGACAGTTTTGTAAGGTCAATAAGACTCGTGAACTGATTGTAGGCGATTTAGTCCAAACGCAGTGACCTTTGGCGTATTGAGACCTGAAGTAAAGCGAAGTCTTGCCGCAAGAAAAAGCTTTCCATTGCCGAAAAAATATCTGGTGCGTAGCAACACACTACTTTCCGCCACCCCTTTAAGTTCGAACACCACCTACACATGCGGGCGCTATATCTTCGTTCAACGCATTTTTACAGGAACATTTATACGGAACAAAATGTAGGGACTAGTTAGCTGAGAGCACTCCGAAAGTTTTATCGAAATCGTTGGAGCCGTTTTTGAGAAAATACGAATACCGATAAATTAATATTCGACAAATCTCCTTTTCTGAGTTAACGTGGCTTATATCTCCGTGCAACATATATATACAGAAATAGTTATGGAGAACAAAATGTTGGTATGGGTGACTAAAAGACACTTCATTAGGATTTATCACATTTGGTGAAGAAGTTACCCTGGAACTTTCGGAAATGTTCGAAAAAACGTTATTTTCAACACATTTTGATTTTTATCTCTGCTCAATGGACTTTCAGAGGAACATTTATTGAGAACAATATGTAGGTATTAACTATTCGAAAATATCCTGAGAGTTTGATGATAATCGTTGAAGTCATTTTGCCAAAAAGCTTAAAAAACCTATTTTTGCTTCATAGGTCATTATCTCCGTTCACCGTATTTTCATGGAGATATGTATAGAGAAGAAAAGTTAGGTATTGATTAGGAGAAGATAATTTGAAAGTTTAATCAAAATCGTTAGAGCCGTTTTCGAGAAAAATGCGAAAAACCCTAGTTTTTGGTACATTTTCGTACCCCCCCCCCTTCCCATCGGCCGAAATCGTCCATAACCTTATTTTGGTGTCTACAAAAAATAACGAACAAAACAAAAAAAGAACCAGCTCAATCGGATCAGCCGTTCTCCCGCAAATCGAACTACAGACACACACACACACACACATACACACACACATACACACGGACCACGCGACGAAATTAGGTTTTTTAGACTCAGTAGGGTCTGAAACGTAAAGATCTGAAGAAAACTCAAATTTTTTTTTTGGGCCGATTACTATACTTTCCTTCCCTTCGGGTAGCGGAAAGTAAAATGAAAAAAGAACCAACTGTTGAGTTCTAATAAGGAAAAAAAGCATGAAAGGGACCGCTTACATTTTTTTAAATCGAAAAAAGAGAAAAAAGTACTTGAGGAACGTTGTTGCCTGCTAGCGACTTCTACGCGATTATAATTGGCGCTGCTAAAAATCAAACCTGTTTTATACAACATGACAGTTTTGTAAGGTCAATAAGACTCGTGAACTGATTGTAGGCGATTTAGTCCAAACGCAGTGACCTTTGGCGTATTGAGACCTGAAGTAAAGCGAAGTCTTGCCGCAAGAAAAAGCTTTCCATTGCCGAAAAAATATCTGGTGCGTAGCAACACACAACTTTCCGCCACCCCCGTAAGTTCGAAGACCACCTACATAGGCGGGCGCTATATCTTCGTTTAACGCATTTTTACAGAAACATTTATAGAGAACAAAATGTAGGGACTAGTTCGCTGAGAGTACTCCGTAAGTTTGATCGAAATCGTTAGAGCCGTTTCTGAGAAAAATGGAATCCCGATAAATTAATATTCGACAAATCTCCTTTTCTGAGTTAACTTGGCTTATATCGCCGTTCAACATATATATATACAGAAATAATTATGGAGAACGAAATGTTGGTATGGGTGAATATAAGACACTCCATTAGAATTTATCACATTTGGTGAAGAAGTTACCCTGGAATTTACGGAAATGTTAGAAAAAACGTTATTTTTGACACATTTTGATTTTTATCTCTGTTCAATGGACCGTCACAGGAACATTTATTGAAAAGGATATGTAGGTAATAACTATTTGAAAACACCCTGTGAGTTTAGTGAAAGTCGCTGAAGCCGTTTTGCCAAAAAGCGTAAAAAACCTATTTTTGCTTCAGGGGCCCATATCTCCGTTCACCGTATTTTCATGGAGATATGTATAGAGAAGAAAAGTTAGGTATTGATTAGGAGAAGATAATTTGAAAGTTTAATCAAAATCGTTAGAGCCGTTTTTGAGAAAAATGCGAAAAACCCTAGTTTTTGGTACATTTTTGTCCCCCCCCCCCCCTTCCAATCGGCCGAAATCGTCCATAACCTTATTTTGGTGTCTACAAAAAATAACGAACAAAACAAAAAAAGAACCTGCTCAATCGGATCAGCCGTTCTCCCGCAAATCGAACTACAGACACACACACACGGACCACGCGCCGAAATTAGGTTTTCTAGACTCAGTAGGGTCTGAAACGTAACCCAAATTTTTTTTTTGGGCCGATTACTATACTTTCCTTCCCTTCGGGTAGCGGAAAGTATTAGTGCAATTCTCAATTTAAAAAAATACAACAAACAGCAGCTTTTACTGGATACGTTGGGGGCCACGATTAGTACAGGCAGTAATTGCGCTTGGAGCTGAACATGACGACGTGAACCTGTCACATATTCGGGAAAGAGACAAAAGAAAATATTTCTGAATGGCATTAAATGAAATATCAATTCGTAGCTGCCTGAACAACCACATTTTTTTATTGTCTCGGATCAAAACTCTTAACTCTTTTTTCCCAAACAGTAATTTTCCATGAAGAATCCATGAACTATATTGTGTAATAATTTGTTAACTCACAGAATAAAATTGTCTATATTGCACTCTTAATAAACACCACTGGCACTGGCGTCTCCATCCAACAAAATTGTAAATAACAAGACAGTAAAATAAAACGTGCTTTCAAGGAAAACGTATGGCAATGACGAATCTTCTGTCATTCGACATGATGCTCTAATTTTAGCGAACGAAAAAGTTGAATGTAGCGCCCTTATTTTGAACAGGAAGACAGGGCCCAGTCAGAAAAGTCGTGGAACCACTTCGTGAACTTCGCGAAGAACCTTTTCTGGTTCCAATCACAAAACAGTTTTCTATTGGGTGCTGTGAGTGCTACCAGTGCTGCAGAGGTTCCAACAATGATTTTACAAATTGCTCGTTCCTACTAGACATGTTTCCACTTCGTAGATGAACTCCAAACTAGACCTGGCTAAGGTCTACCTTTAAATCGGTTCCTTTAAATAAATAACAAAAAATGAAGTAATTCGGGAGGTTATTGGATTGGTAAAAAGATATGCCATCATCTGTCTTTTAATTACAATCGAGGATTCACGAAACGCCCACAGCAGGGAACGATTATCAGAAACGACAATCAACGTTTGTTTGGCACTGTGGTATGGATAGATGAAGTAGAATATTTTTGATGCTGCAGGACAATCTGGAGTGTTGTCTCCTTGCATCAATACGCCAAATAAACGTTTTTCTACTTTTCTTTCTCTTTTGAATTACTTGTGTTTTAAACACCCTAAATATTTTGTTTCAGTATTGCAAAAGGCAGGTCGCCATATGGAGCACACGTTAGTTGGGGCGTATATCGCTCTCCTTTTAGGTTATCTAATTATTGACAACGAGGTGAGTTCATACACTTTTTACTTTCCTTGTCCCTACGTTGTAAGTTTTGTAATGTTTCTTCATATATTGACGTTTCAAGAGCTACTGAGTCTGAAAACCACCCTTTGAGAAAATGGTATGTCTGTGAATGGGATTAAAAGAAAACGACTGTGGACGGAAAATTTCACTGAAAAATACTCACTTTTGTGGTATGATGGGGTTTGCAGTCAGAGCAAGGTGGTGCTTTATTGAAGGCAATTGGGATGTCAAACTCTACGCGGCCATGGGCTGCTCTTGCCTTTTTAGTATCAACCTATGCCTGCGATACGTCGTATTGTAATGACATTCATAGAAATTCTGTAATTATAGAAATAAGTTGTTCTAGATTTCTGTTTGCCTCTGCAGAAACACGCACTGACATTGAAGATTCTATCTGTGTATTATTTTACTGCTGGTTCTCGTTCTACTAATTTTTTTCTTGAAAAATTATTGAGCTATTTTGTCAGTTTTACTCGTATTAATATTAAATACCTCGCCCCCCCCCCTTAAAAAATTGGTGCTGGATTAATTAGTGTTTTCTATTTTACAGGGGTACGAGCTCTTTGTCAGGGGCCACATGCCTAATAAAAATTATCAAATGCTGCTTTCTGTACTTCAGAAGTTTTATAATTTTATGACACTAACTGCTGCTGTAAGTTCGCCATTTCTTCTTTTTCATTCGTATTTTGCTCACCCGTATGTCTTAGAGGGAACCGAACGTAATCTAATGGGAAATTGAATATGCGTTATCTAACTGGGTCAAGCAATTGGGTGACTTAATGGGGTAAAATTAGATCGTGGAAACTTGTTTGAAAATGCGTGAGTTGAAGTTTTGGTTGTTAATTTCAGGCTGGAGCTGGAAGTAGTCGAGGAATCAAAGCGACCGAAAGACTAATTAAACAATTGAATGAAATCGATAAGGCTATAAGCGGTGGAGGCGAGGAAGAGCAGCAGGTTCCGCCTTCGTAACCCCCTTCCAACTCTTTATCAACCAGCAGATGATTTGTTTCCCCGTTAAAAACCGTTCCTTGTCATTTCATACTGTAGTGATGCGTTGAACCTGTTCCGTTATTGTTCTACACGTCGTTTTGTTCTTATAAGCGAATTGGGCCAATTTGTGTTGTTTCTTGTTTCGTACTCGACAACTTTTGAATGCGTTTTGTTGCGCTCTTTTTAAATGATTTCAGCGAATTGGGAGAAATCGAATTTTATTCCCCAATTATCTTTTTATTTTGTTATTTCTCAGTTAGTCAAAAGGTAAACTACACGAAAATATTGGAAATTTCCATTTGGACGACTTCGTGTACATAATTAATTTATTACAATTTTATTCTCGTTTTTTTTCTTTTATATGTTTGTAATGATCGCGATTATTTGTTGTGAAATTCGACGTTTGTAAATACATGTTTTTAAGTTTAGTTGGAGAGAAAGTAACACGTTGTAGTGGGTTGTTTTCGAGCTGAGCGCTCATTGAAATGCTCATTTATTGTCAAAATGTGAGTCAATTCCCATGATTAAGGGTTGACCGTGTGCGAAAGCAATCCTGGCTTTCACTCATCTTTATTCCTCCTTCGGAGATCAACAAACCGAGCAAACGGCCTATAATTCGGTAATTTATTTCAACGTTACTACAGTAGCCGTGACGAACACGCGTAACACGAAAGCCCTAACTCGCCATGTCGTGCCAGGGGATCGTTAGATGTCTGAGGGCGAGGCTGTGAGTGCTGGTACTAAGTCCAGCATTTCGTGACGGCTGCTAAAATATATTTTTATTTGCGTGTAGCAATCTTTTTAAAAGACAGTTTGTTCTATTTTTTGACGAGCCACCAAACGGTCTGATCGACAAAGGTGGTGTGAAGTAGTTGACCACAAGTGCCAGTTGATCCGTTTCTAAGTGTTTTATGTCGAGGCAGTAAGGTCAGTTTTAGTTGTCACTGAGCTCACTGCCTTCTGTTATGTTGTGTTATATACGAGCAATGCTATGAACAGTTTAAAGAGATGGAATGAGAGACGCCAAGAATGTTGGGTGGGCATTATTCGCACTAGTATAACTAACGCTGAACAAAGGGAAGTGGGAGTCAATTGGTGGAGCTAAGAATGCGTAGAAACAGTCTTATTTGATGCCAGTTGTGCTCACAAAGCCACTGCTGATGCAGTGAGTTTCTTGAACCTCTACAGTCAATTGTCGTTTCCTATGTCCTACCCCTCAACCTGTCAATGGTGGTCGAAGATCCTTACGATTTGGAACAACGTTTATTAATTAAATACATTTATTAACTAAGGAAGCGAAACAATTAATAAGTAACTGCTGCATTAGAATGTTATAGTCGTAACTTATGCCTCAATATGAATACAGATCCCTACAACCTTTCGAACACTAACCGTACTTGTATTCGCCTTAATTTTATGAAGTTGGAAGGAAAGTTACGTAATCAGCTGGGGAACACTCGAGTACATAAAACGCTATTCGAGAAAATTGGTTGCGTGAGTTTGGATACGAAAGGAAAACAGTTGACCAAATGAACTCAAAGTTCACACTCTACCTTCTTGACATGAATCCCAGCGGTAAGGATCCCTCGATATTGACTAGTCGCTGTTGTGATCAAAACGAACATTCGAAATTGGGTTCAGAACTCACTCAATTGGAACGGTGCCATTGTCCCTCAGCAATCTCGTAGAACCTTTGAGTCCTAAAGCAACTCGCAGACTGGAAATGTAAGAAGGTTGGAGAGGACCAAACTTTGCGATTCTTTCCCTGCAGTCTGATAAAAGCTCCATTTTGAATGCTACCAGTGCCTTAGTGGAAGGACCCTCATTATACTGTACTAAATTTTTATCCACCATCACAATTGTCGAGAATCGTATTGAAATCAATCTGATAGTTGTGTTATCAAGGTAAGGTCGACTGCATCCTACAGAGTGAGGGGCCATTGATGCCTACCCAACTAATTGAGGAACCCCTACGATTTAGATCACTCGTCGAGAGATTGTGGAAAGTCATTTTCAAATAGAAAAACGAGAGAAATTATCTTGTTCACTAAATTCCATAATATGTAGATCAGTTATGGGTTCGGTTTGATAATTGTACCTTGAACCTTGTCACTACTTCAAATAAGAGTGCGGACTGTACCTGCACAAATGAGTCATTACCTGGTGAAGATTAGATCTGAGAAGGCTGTGGTTCTCGTTATTTCTTGTTGAATTCTGAAATATTCTTAGTATTTTAGCTGTGAGTGGTGTTTGTGATCACCAGTACTGCTAACTCAGAAACAGGCTGAGACTGAGATTCGCTTTCTATATTCCATGTAGCCCTGAGTGGTGCCTAAATCTTCTATGGGCGTATGATATATTGCTAGGGGGCCCGTCTGAGTATTAACTGTCAGTGAGCTTAGCCTATCAATAGGGCCGTGATGGTTCTATGTGCAACCAGCTCAGCTTACATCAAGGAGGAGTCCAAAATATTGTCTGGCTTTGTGATAACCTCAGATTGTCCCGCTACTGGGTACCATCGTGCAATTTGCTTCCTCTTATGCATCATGGTGTTGAGGTCAGCAGACTTAGGATTGATCACCCCCCTCCCTCGTATTCGCAGGAGAGTGAGGCAATGAGTACCTGCGATACACCTGGCGTAAGACACTGATTCCTTTGGCTTAGGCTTACACCATTGTTACCTCAGCTTCAGCTCACTCTCTGTATACTCTATCTCCCACCACGTCCATCCAAGCTCTTCCATTTTCATGCTAACATGATAGACTGTTCACTTTCAGCTGAGTGCGGGTAGAGGTTACTGATGCCATGCCCTAGAATAGCCTACTAGAAAGGTATTACAAGGCATATACGAGTATATTTGAAGCAGTTAGTAAGGTTAGGTAGTAAGGTGCAGCCCAGAGGTTTGCTATACTGACCCATGTATCGCCCCGAACATCAGAAATATTTTTATGTGGTCCCACTGACCGAATGGAACAGCTTGCAGTCTCTCAACTCAAACGAGATACACTCCATTGCCTCTAGGACGTCCTTCCTACCGGCCAAACGTATTACAGAAGCCCAATGTGACTGGTGCAACAACGTTCCGCTGCTGGTCTCCGTGGAGGGGGATTTGTGATGGAGCAGAACTACACGAGGCCACTAAACGTTCCAAATCGCGAACCGAAGAAGTGGATGTACCTGCGTCCACTATTCTGAGATTTTTCCCACTTACGATCTTTTATATTTTAATTACGTACACATAATCACACCTCAACACAATCTTCCTTACGTAAATTGAACTTTTAAGACTCTGACTTGTGTTCTAGTAATATTCTTCTATTGTATCAACAAAGTGGCCACAATTTTTGTTGACTACCAGTGCGTCGTGTTAGGCTGAGAGTTTAACTTAGTCACCTCAGGCTTCCTTTCAAAATAAACCAGGTCGCTCAGAGCGTTGAATTAAATTGCTTCAATTTAAAGTAGGGTTTTTTCTAAACATAGCCGGAAGCAGAATGTCGAGGATATCCCGTCACCTTTTACTGCCTTAACTAGTCTCAAATCAACTTGGTACTCGCGGACCTGCATTGCTACGACGTAGTTTTAACGTGTCTTACAGGCCTCAAGAAATCACAGCACGCGGATGGGCCTTCTTTATGTGGTCGTAAATAATTTGAAGGATTATAGTTTGTTTAACGGTTGTACAAATTGGTTCAAAGAAATGACAACTCAATTTTGAATCACTTACTTCCGTTGAAGTTGGAACTCGTGAATATTTGTTTTTGATAAATATGTAAAAATGTTGTAAATACTAAGCTATACTGCACATTGAAGCAATATATTTTTATTCTGTACGAAAAAATAAAATTTCCGACGTGAGCTCTCGTTATTGTTGCTTTTGCCCGCATCTCTTTTGCTTGGTCATTAGCAGCCAGAGGCCTGTTGAACTGACACATCCGTGCACCTCTGAAAAGCCTGAGTCTGAGTCCCCTGTGCATCGCCTGCTAAACTGTGCTGCCTAATTACAATAAGCCTGTTGGCTTGGCAAATGTACCAGTTGCTTGAAAATCGGGGGTCTGTTGGCCTGAAATTTTCATACTTAAATCACAAAAATGTTGGTTCCAGTTACGAGAGGTCTCTCGGCTGTAAGCCTCTCAGTTACTTGTAAACAGAAGCCCGTTGACTGAAAACCTCACACTCTACTGTTGACAAATTAGTCTGTTTACTTTTTTCAACAGGTTGCAGTTCCCCGTAATAACCGCTTTCTCAAATAGTGGAACGAAGAAACCAGTACACGTGTGAAATACGCTGTTCGACTCTCTTAATGCCAATTATCGAAAAGAGGTATATTAGAAGCTGAAAAAACTGTAATCCAAAAAAATTCCAATTTAACTAAGGAGTTATTCGATGGTTTGATTTGTGGAATTCCTGATATAGCTCTTGGTCGTATTCTGTTGATTATTAAACTAGGGTTGTGTGGACAGCTTACTACTGTTTTTTTTTTTTTGTGACCCTAACGTTATAAGAGCGAGATTTATAAGAAGAAAACGGCACTAAAATCGCTCGTGCTGTTCTCGTCATTTACTCACAGGTGAAGAACAAAAAAAAAAAATTAATCTAAGACGTTCGTTGGGAACAACGTATTTGGTGTTTTGATCACTAAAACTCGTGATCGGCAGTGCGCCTAATCTTTCGAAGTCAGGCAACCCGTCACGATCGCTCAGTTACTGTTTGTTTTCAATGTTATGGAATTACGTTTTTGTATAAAACGTGACGTTCTATGTTCGAATGCTCAGTTACGAGAAGCTCATCAACCTTAGAAGAAATGTGACTGCGCAGAAAGTTGACGTTTTTCAGAAATTATTTTGCTGACTCTTACTATTATCTTCAATAAAGTGTGCCATAGGACCGTATATATTCGTATCAATTCGTTACGTCAAACACCCCCCCCCCCTCTCACTCGATCATCTTAAAGTAGTGTAAGATGTCAACAATCGCATCTTTAATAGAAAAAAATAGTTTTTTCCACATCTTGAAGTGAATTTAAAATATCTGGTGCGTTGCAACACACAACTTCCTTAGCTCTACGTCAATTCACTTTGAACTTGGCCAAACAACACGTCACAGCAGCAGGAAACGGTAGCGCCTACACTTCTGGAATTTATTGTGCTGCTCGTACTCATTCCCGGACGATTATTGAGCAATTGGTACACAGATAATTAATGAGGCTGTAAACACGAATTTTTTAAAGTAAGATAGTAATTACTTTTGCAGAGTTATTGGGTAAAAACTGTTAGAACTGGTAGTAAGCGAAACGACAGTAGTTGAAATTCAGGAATTTCTGGAGTGAGCCCCATGTATCTCATGAGCGTTTTTAAACACTCACCCTTTAGGTATTGGATTGGACTACAATAACAATTTTTTTTAACATTCTACAAAAATTCCAGCAGAGGTTATAAGAAAAAAAATAGCGCTAAAAACGCTTTTCGTCGAAAAGTTTGATAATTTATTGTGCTGCTTTCGTCATTTTCCCACGAATGGAAATTTTATGGTATTATCTTATTGAGAGCTATCTATATAAAAAATTTAATCAAAATCGTTAGAGCCGTTTTCGAGAGAAAAAATATTTGGTGTTTTAATCACTATGATAACTATAGTTAACTTTCGGTGGATTTTGTTCAAACCCTTATTTTGGCGTCCCATGGTAACGTGCAGGCTAGATATCAAGTTTGAGTGGATTTGATACGGTCGTTTTCTCTAAAAATCGTTCACATACACACACACAGACCATTTTCCCAAATAGTGTTTTTCGGACTCAGGAGGGTCCGAAACGTAAAGATCTGAAGAGAACTCAAAATTTTGTTTTTCAGCCGATTACATAACTTTCCTTTCTACTTCGTAGAGCCAAGGAAAGTAAAAATCTGCAATACTACAGTTTATTACTCTCTTGTTCAGATGATATTGCAGATAGATGCAGTCTCGCATCTACAAGACTCACCCATTCGATTCAGCATCGACAAATAGAAGTCAACGATTCGAAACATGACCCAATTACGAGTATATTGAATCAACAAAAATTGATTTGTAGGTGCCGCTAGCTCTGAGACTCGTACCGTTCAACTCAGCTTGGAAAAACAGTACGTAATTACTATAAAACGGCCAAAATGTAATTTTTGGCTAATATTTTAATACATTAATGCACATAACGACCGTGGGCTTTGTAAAATTGGATTGCTGAGCAGGTGGGCACAACGAGATCCCGAATGGAGCTTTTGGTTGGAGGAATGGATTAAGGCATATGGCCTAGACGATGGACGGGCACAGCCGATTTGTTATCTCCATGCTTTGAAAAGTAGTGTCAAATGTTGAGAGGGGTGTAAACAAATGTTCCTGACCGAAAACACAGGTGCATTATTCAGAATTAATTATAAGCCAACATCAATAAAAAATATTTAACTGAGATGTTTTTCTACAGTTAAATACCAGGGAATACATCATCCAGGGATTGTAATGCTCCTAAAATCATTGTCAACCATAACATGCACCAATGGTTTGGTCCTTTTTTATTCTGTGCATATCACTCAGTCAGTGAAGTCAATCTACAGCGAGCGTTCAAATTGTGTAGGCTAGCATCAGTCAAGCTGGTAGGCGCCTAAGTTTATTCAGTTTGCAGAACACATATTCCTAGAACGCCTGACATTTTGAAGGTTGGCCACATTAGAGCAAGCTCCTGTACTGACTGACTTACTAAAGGCACCCTCGCGATTGTAGTCTAGTGGTTAAAGCCAGCCAGCCCTTCAAACATCTCCAAACCCGCCTCGTAACACTCCATTTACTTTTAACGCCGCCCTTTCGTGGTTGAACGAAACTTTTTATACAAAACGTGGCAGTTAATTCAACATTGCAAAATTACTAAACATGAATCATGATAATGAATAAACAGGTGAAATGTTGCAGGTTGCTTGCCTTCAAATGGTCAGGCATACTATAGATAAGAGTTAAGAGTTTGCCCCCTGCGACGCATTGCAGCTTACCTAGCTTCAGAAATGAAGGCTTGTAGAAATTGCATTCCATAAATTACATACGTGTTAACAAGAGGCTGAAGTAACCTACCTTCACAGACGACAGTCTGTGTGCTGCCGCTGCTGCAGAGGGGAGTGAAGCGGCAGAGAATCTACATCATGGTGGACAGTCAGGCCACTCTCAAGGCCTTAGCCTCATACTGTCTTACATCGCGGCAGGTGTGGGAGTATCTGACTGGACTGAAGGCCCTGGCCGAGGACAACAGTGTAACACTGTGTTGGGTGCCAGGGCATCAGGGTATAGAGGGAAACGAACGGGCTGATAGGTTGGCTAAGAAGGGATCAGAGCAGATCCCTATTGGCCCTGAGCCCTTTGTTGGGACTACCAGGAGCCACCTACGTAGAGAGGTTGGCAAATGGGAGGACAGGTGCAGGGCTGCTCATTGGCAGGGGCTGCCTGGCCTTAGACAGTCAAAACTCTTCATCCGGCTCTCCAGAGAGAGGTCCAAGGAGGTGCTTGCACTGGGGAGGAAGGATATGTGGCCTGTTCACAGGTCACTGTCCGCTGAGGTACCACCTTGCAAATATTGACAAGTGCGAGGTACAGGTATGCAGGTTCTGCGAGGTGGGGATAGAGACAGCAGAGCACGTGCTGTGCGTATGCAATGGACTCGCGGCATCGTGCCGTTCTGTGTTTTGGAGGCCCTTTCTTCAGCCCGAAGAGGTGGCAAATGCAGAACTTGCGGATATCCTCCGCTTTGTGCGGGAGTGGTGGGGGCGCATAGGTGACGTCACACCAAGTGAGACCAGTGCCGTGGGGCCTGGGGGTGGTGCAGGTGGGCCATGATCCGAGTATCGTGGACGCCCTTACAATAGGCCCGTTTGTGGCTGTAGTGAGGGTATTGCCTGCATCCACCGTTTCAAAAAAAAAAAAAAAACCTACCTTCAAGATAGATTGGAGGCGCCTTGTAGAAATGTGTTGGAGATTTACGTGTCAACTACACTTAAAGGAGTGATGATTTTGTTCATAACGCAACTTAAATGCCTAGTTTACTGTGTAATGAGAAGTTGGATTTTGCAGTGAACTGGCGGTTTTTAAAAGTGATTGTCAGGTAAATTATTTCATATTCAACTGATTATGGGCGACCTTTTTCTTAGAAAAATGATTTATTAGAAGTCACATTAAACTAGCGAAGATAAAGTGTGAGTTACGTGTAACTTAAATAGCGCATTGTGAACGAGATGGCTGAAAGTCGTCAAAAGGCGAAAAAGGAAAGAACAGACATCGCAGAACGGGCCACAAATATCGATGAGCAATACAAGCTCAATTAATTTCAATCCATAACAGGCCTGTTTTCTTTCATGGCGACCGTTCCTGAATTCACTGCAATTTATTAGGAAACAAAAGTTGGGTGTAGGTGGCTAGAAGACACTCAGGAAGTAAAAACGTGGTCTTTTACTCTTTTTGGTTGTTATCTCTGATCGATGGGCTGCCAGAGGAATATTTATGGAGTGTACGTAGGTACTGGTTAGTGAGAGAGTTCTTTTGAATTATCTAAAAATCGATAGAGCCACTGCGGAAAAAGTGAGGAAAAAACCTACTTTTGCTTCATAGACCCATAAAATCGTTCACCAAATTTTCAGACATTTATGGAGAAGACAAGTTGGGTAGTGCTTAGTTGAAGGTAGTTTGGAACTGTAATCAAAATAGTTGATCTATTTTCAAGAAAACACAAAAACCCTTACTTAATTCCCCTTCCTCCATATCGATGGAAATATTTTCGTCTTCAAAATATCACAAACAAAAACAAAAAAATCTGTTTGGCCATTTTCCCGCAAATTGAACTTCTGAAGCGCACATACACACTCTGACCACACAACAAAATTAGGTTTTTTGAGTTCGGAAGGCCTTAAAATGTTAAGATCTGAGGAAAAAATGTACAACTTATCTCGCCAAAATCCTAGGTTTTCAAATTATAAAGCAATGTAATTTTTCCAGTCTTCAAGAGCAACTATGAGCGTTCTTCTTGCTGATAGAACTTCATTTTGGAAGCGGGTTTCATAATCCTACAAAGAAAATAAATTTTCGCAGTGCGCCACAGTGAGCATTCGTTTCTACACGTTTTGATGAACTGAATATGTAGGAGAAAGCTCCGAATATGCCTTCTGCCACGAGGAAACCTAAACTGGAACAGCAGGTTCTCAAAGCTTCAAACAGGAGGAGGGCAACAGTCAACGTTAACGTGACTTTAAAAACGAATGCCCAATTTTTTCAATTTTGTGCCGGATTCTATATTTTGCAAAGTGATACTAAATTGCCGATGTCTAGTAGCGCGCCGCCCTGAATAGATCTAGCCCTTTAGCCTTTGAAAAGTGTTTGAAGGATATAATTAGTTATTGCAATGGATTCGCTAAGAGGTATTACAGTTGACTGTTGCTCATAAACTTATTTTAGTGGTGGACTGATTGTGAGTCTACATAGCGTGATGCCACAGAGCTAATAGGTTCGGGTGTAATTTCATGGTTCATGTGTGCTACCTGTGGCTATGGTCTGGAGGTGGTTGCTATCCACAGATAGATCACTATCTGGTGCCCCGTGGTGCTTAATGCGTCGCTCATACTTGTCAGAGACAATCGACCTGCGTAAATCTGTACCAAGTCAATGAATCAAAGCGACGGTAATTCCCATATACTAGGTCAAACAAGTAGAAGCTGCGAAGCTCTTAAGTTTGAGGTGGAAAAATTGATCGGAACTGAGCGGTTACTGGGCGGCCTTGTTGAGGCCTCCCACACGACATGTTGAAGTGAGGAATGAAGAGTATGAGGTAAAATCTTAATTTCCGGTGAGATATCTTATCTCACGTTGTAACTGAACAGTTGGATTCCACAGGTCAATCATTAGACATAATTTGGACATTGGGATTCAATCCAATCTGATGGCTAGTAGTTGCGCATTATCAATGCCTCTTACCTTTGACATCACAGCCATGAGATTGCCTTTTTAGCTAAAGAGTTGATGAACTCTGTCGAACATGTTATTTCAGCACAAGGCAACACTGTCAGGGTACATGGAAGCAGCGCACACTTTATTTGGCATTAATAAGGCACAGTGATGCCTTACTATAGATATATAACATTTTTGTCAATGTTTCAGTTGGTCGGTTAGTCCTGCTAGGAAACAAACTTCACCAGCTGACGCTTCCATTCATGGCCTCTATGACACCAATAACCAGCGCCATCCAGTCGAGGGGATTTGCTGCCAGAAGAGGAACCAGAGCGAAAATGGCCAAGAAAAAAGTTAAAGTGGAGGTGAAAAAAATCGGATTTATCCCCCACAATCTTCGAGCTAAAGCCAAGTAAATTGCACTTTAACTGCTGACATTTTATTGCATTTTACTCTCCTAAGCAGTATGAAGTGGGAAGGAATGTTAATTGATTGCCTGGAGAACTATAGTTTTTTTCAGATTTTTGTTTTTTTCAGCTCTACGAAGTAAAGATGTCAAGTACTAAGGAGTCAATATAGGTGTTAGACCAGCCCCTAAAAAGCGCAACCCCTACAAGGTTTGCCTCATTACGAGCAATTAGCAAGGCCAATTGGGTGAGCGTTACCATGGCACAATCTGTGTTGTCTAAATGTACGAGACCATTACCACTAGTAAACTCACAGGCAGTCAAAGGAGTGTTCTGGCCCAATCCCAGAAAGCTACACTGGTGTGGATCGTCAAGGCCTATGAGACAACGTCCACCGAAGCACTCCAGGTGATGACTGGCCAATTACCCATTAACATCGCCATTGAGTGCATGGAGGAGACGTGAAGAGTGAAAAGAGTGCTTTTTCCACTTTGCACTGACTCCATAGAAACCTCCCTAGTGAACGAAAACTTGCCACGTTAGATGAATTGCATTTGATAAATGGCAAGCCAAATGGGAATCCCCGTCAAAGGAATGTGACTTGTGTGAGTTTTATCTAAATATCCGTGAACGTCCAGCTTTGCCTGCTACTAAGCAGGCCACAACTGATTTTTTCCTTTGAAACTGGCCATCCAAGTTAATAATTAGATCAAGTGGGAAACCAGATTAACAGCTCCTCTCAGATGGTACAGATTCCCCAGGGTCATACCTCTGTGTGGTAACCCATGGGCAACAGCTCTCCACTGGGAGGCTGGCTAAATTATAACCTACCGTACCTCACAGGTCTGGGTTTGATGGATGTTGAGTGAGTGCACGGGTTCTTGCACGATAGTGAATTGCATGACTTTCGAATCATACACTGTCTTATGAGTGTTAAAGAACAGCCATGTTGATAAGGAAAAGGACCCGATTAAGATAGCAACACAAGAAAACGCGTGAGAACAGTCAGAGGATTCTGCTGAAGTGGACTTTTAAAGAAAATAAAGATTAGAGAAAGAAGTAGTTCATTTCTGAAGGGATTTTATTCATATTTACTCACCAATTCAAGAGTTCAAGGTTTAATTGATACAGTAACATGGCCACCTCTGTCACTCTCAACTAAACAAACAACTTCCCCATCCACTAACCCGTTCTTTTCCAACTAGGACTTTAGGTCCAGGGTGCTGTGTATCTTTGTACCTGGTTCTACTTAAAACCTGGTGTTTAGTTTCACTTTTATAAGGATAATATACACCGTACCTTACCCCATTCTATAAGTATTGGGGATGTAAAAACTGAAACTGGTTTTACAATTATAAAGTCCCCGTGGAAATAAACTATTTCCTTTTGTGCAAATTGCTGTTTACTTATAAAATGGAGTTCCACTACTTGGGTGTGGAGATTCGAAGGTTTAGGACTATGGCAGCGTAGCAGATGATGAACAGGTTAACAAACTAGACCTGATTGGGAAGTGGAGTCAGTATTGGTGTTCAAGAAATATCTCTGAACTGTCAGGAATGAAGGGGAGTTTTGGTGGAACTGAGTGGAGAAGTTCAGCAAATAGAGGGGGCTCAGTTCTGAATGCTATGGAGATGAGCAGTCTGTAAAGTCAGAATAGCGTCACAATAGGTGGTATAGGCTGGTTGCTGCAGCATTGTTCTGATTAGCTGCCTGAGCTCTGAGAAGAACTTCGGGGAAAGGGCCTTGGAAAAAAGGCGGGCGACGAACAATGAGTTGAGGTTCTGCTTACTGAAATTGGATCCATCGAAAAGTCATGACGCTCCTCGGAGGTGTTGCAACAGTGGAGTCGTAGCTGTAAGGTCAGGGCACCCACCACAGGACTGTTAGTGTCAGATGATACTGAAACCCAATCTAACGAAGTGTTGACTTTTTTAAAGTCCGTATTTAACTTGGAACGAAGTTCTTCTATTGTCTCAACTTTGGTTTTCAGAGGCGTTCAAGGGCCTGTAGTGTCAAGGAGGCTGAAAGACGAGCACAAAAATCTACCTTGTGACGACGTTTGGCTACAGCGATTTTACCGTTGGAAAGTATTTAGTGTTGAAGAAGCCGTTCAATGTTTTCGAGAAACGTACCACCCCGAGATATTTAATGTTCCTAACGCGAACCTTCGTGCTTTCATTGAACTGGATATGAGAGCTGTGAAGAACGTAAGTGCGCTACTCGAGGTATCAATTCTATGGAACGAACAACGTCCAGGGTTATTGTCTTCAACTATTCGTCTTATTTCAGAACAAGTATGTGGATCCTTTCTCGAAGATTGCTTCGATACCTCATCCGTTTGACCACGGGGAAGATCGCTCTGTGCTGGTTTTTTGTAAAACGCCCGAAATCAAAAATGATGCGGAAAGCGCTGGAGCTTCGTTAGTGGCAGACACTGACGCTGCCAAAAAAATTGAGGTCTGCCGTCTTTATTTTTAAATTAGCTTCAATTGAAATGTGATCAAGCAGTTTTTGTTGAATGCGCTAGTCATTAAATACGATAAATGGACATCCACAGCATGAGGGTTTTGGGGTAAGAGGGAGTGAGACAGTGAGGAATTGTTCCGAGCTTTCTCCTGAAGGGCTTCCCTTTAGTTGTCCCTGGCTGCTTATGTGGGGCAGGTGCAGAGGGATATTATCGACTTGAGCCCGTTTAATAGCCCTCCAATAATAAAAAACTATCACAAACACAACATACACATAGTCAAAATAACACAAATATTTAAGTAACAATGACAGTGTCAATAATCCTGAGGGAGTCAAAACCCACCATTCCCTAATGGGGTAACTTTCCAGGCCTGGCTTGGCCTACCGGCTCGTTCCACGGGAGGCCCACGTGTCTACACCGGGAAGGTGGTGGACTTCCTGTGGCAAAGGCACGGTGGGACAATTGCGAGGGTGTTGAGTGGGAGTTTTCCTCCTAGTCCTCGGCCTGAATCTAGGTAGGGCACTGGGATTCCAAGCCCTTCTGCCGGCTCACCCATGCCTGGGCACAGATGTGAAACCGGCATACCTCCGCTTTGGTGGTAAGGAGCTGTGAGACTCCTCCCGCCGTGGGAATTTGCTGTGGGGGCAGCTGCACCGCCGGGAAGGACACCAACACCATTCCTTTCGTAGTCCCCCCTCTACCGAGGGGAGGATGCCGTAGAGGTGCCTGCCACCCAGTGGAGCGTGCCTCCGGGGTGAGAGCAAGTCTTCGCTTAGTGGACTCCTCCTACTGGATCAAGGGGAAGAAGGCTTGGAATGGTCCGGAGTACTCCTTTATGCTATCTCGTTTAATGTGAGACCAGAGTACTGCTAGGTCAAGGACCAGATCAAGGGATGGTGTTACAGCCTAGTACTTGGAGGGTCAGGTGGGATGTGGTGTGGTATGCTGGCAGGATAGCTAGGAGGATGTCCCGCTGAAGGGTAAGTGCTAACTGTCGGTCGCGGGTGGTGGGGGACACCCACCACATTGCAACAGCATACCTCACCATGGGAATGAAGATAGCCCAGTAGTAGTTGTACCAGACGTGAGCCGAGGCCCCCCAGGTTGATCCTGATAAGGACCTGATGTGGGCAGTTACTTCTGAGCACTTGCTTCTTAGAAAGGTTAGGTGCTCGGTTGGGCGACCACGGGGGCAGAACTTTATGCCCAGGTACGCAGTGGTGGTCCCCAGGGCGACCCTCATTCCCTCATCCAGCTCCACTCGATGGGGAGGGCGTGGGCCAGACCCACCATTTCCTGTCTTCTGTTTTTCGCGTAATAGCTCGTGGACATTCTTAGGATAAAAAGAACCTCATTCTTACTCCTGGCTCTTAAGCAGGCCGATACCATAAAGAACGTATAACTCACACACATAAACACATACGTATAAGGAACAAATTGTTCGAGAGTAGGGCATCATTGTGAGGAGAAAATAAACCTCGCAACGTTGCCTCCAAATATGTGTTATTGACTGAACCTAAGATACAACGTTAAAAATCTGTAAAAATTTGCTTAAGCATTTTGTGCTATAAAGTGGTTAAAGAAGAAATTTAAGTGTTAGCATGTTTAATGTTGAAAGTCATACTATGCCAAGAAAGTAAAAGTATCCTATAAATTAAAAGCAGAGCATAAAAAAGCTCAGGTTTTTGTGCAAAAGAATGAATTGTTCCGTTAAGTTTTGTAGTCAGCATTCTCAGGTTCGAGTAAAGCAATTGTTATTAGTTGTTGGGGCGGAATTAAAATTTATTAAAAACTCGGCCTCATAATCCCCTGCACCAGAGACATGCTACTTAGAGCCAGAGGCTAAAATTCGAAAACATGGAACATGCTTTAGCCTCCTCATGGTCTGTTATTGCTGTTTTTTTATGGCCTCCTGACTCAAATAATTCCATGACAGTTCACGTCAAATTGGTGTTCACGTGAGGCGGGAAAGGGATTGTAAATAACGGAACGTGACGGTTTCTGTCAATTAGAAATGAATTGTACGCTAGCGACGGAAATCATTCTCCTCAGATGCTCATTCAGTATCTAAACGCTTGTCATGTTTGCGGGGTAATGTGTTATCCGGACTATAAATTATAATTTTATAGCACGATTAATTCGGCTCTCTTGACACATTGCGTGATGACAAGGTTAACCACAATGTACCACTGATCACTAATCTTTCTTTAGAAAGGCGACGTTGTGCTTCCTGACTTCCAGTACTTCGTTGCCCATCCGAACATCCTCCCTGAAATCGTTGGGTTGAGAGGTCTTCTGAAAAAAAAGTTTCCGAGCGCCAAAAATGGTGAGTTTTTCACTTCGTGGTTTAATGGTGGTGCCCTAGTAAGGTATCACGCATGAAAAGTGTGTTTGTAGACATGAGGGTGGTGTTCTTAATTGGAAGGTTATTTTATTTTATTTCTTAGTTTCGTATCCTTACGCTCATATCATGACTCATCGTCTCATCTGCTGCTTCGAACCTTTGAATACAGACAACAAATCTGAGATCATTCACCAACCCAGACCAAGCTCACTGGTACTGGCCAAAGACACCTGAAAGACAAACAGCGACTTGCCACGACCAAGTAAGCGGGTGAACTAGGAGAAGCAGTGGGGGGGGGGGGGAATTTCCCTCTTCGTCTCTCCAAGTCACTTCATCTGTAGCTCTCGTTTTCGCCTTGTTTCCCGTTTTTTTTCTTCTCGTTTCGTCTCTCAGGTCATCAGTATCCTGTTCGCTAAAGCTGACTTTTCCCCGCCTTTTACTGTAGCGTCATGTTACATGGATCCCATAATCCTGACACGAAATCGCGGCAGGAACAATTGAATTTTTCCAATCCATACTGTGACACTAACGAAATTTAGGTAGGGGTGAGCCCATGGAAAATTAAAACGAAAAGATATTTTAAAAAAAAGGTATAACCTGGCTTGAGGTGACGAAAGAGAACAAGGTGTTGGATTGCTACTTACACTTGTTTATTACAAAAAGAAAAACTTCTCAGGCATCACAGAAAAAAATATGTTGCGGTACAGGACTTATAAATAAGCACACCTACCTAATTATAATTTCTGAATGGGTATACCAGTCTGAACGATACCTACTTCGTATCTGTACGAGGCTTGATCACTTAGATCCTGTACTGATAAAATTGTACTTACAATTTCTGACGGCCGTGGAATTTATGCAAATATAAATTTATGCTATAATATCTCGGGACTTATCAGGGAGCAGAAATAAGGGAATCCGAGACGGAAGCGGTCGACGTTCCTTCTGTATTTTCAGATTTTCTTGCGGTGGGTACCTGAAACGGTACGTTATAGGTGGGATGTTGAAGATTGCTGCCGGCGATGATTCCTTCAAGTCTATCCTCGGCGATTCTCCTTTAGTGGAGACAGGAAACAAGTGATCGAAGAACTTTGTCGTCCTCCGACGAGAGTAGACGGGAGAGAAAATAAAGAAAATAACTTGGCTTTTCGTCCAAAAAAAAAAAAAGGTTTGACGGTAGGTAGGTGCGGTTGGCATCAACGAGACGAGAATAATGGAGGGCTTCGACGTACGGCAAGGTTGGGCCGAGAAAAGTAGTCCCTATTCAACAGGTGCACGTGGTTTTTTTCTTTTTCTGCTGGTAACAATCATTAATCCTCTGTCTCGATAAGTAAACAAACCAACTGGTATTATAATGATATTCCCAATTTAATCTGGAGGATTAACTTTCCGGAGGAAACCAGACATACGAAAACCGATGTCCCGATTCAGTAGGCTGTGGGCGAACTCGAACAGTCGATACCGCTTCCGTTTAAGTGTGGCGGCAAATTCAAATTTTATTCATGGCACAATACACCCTTCGTCTCAAGATCTTTGAAGCTGCATAACCGTTCATTTCGGTTTCGTCTGTGCCACGGTCAGAACGTTTTATTTTATCTTCATAATTTTTCGTTTTCACACAGGAGCAATTTTCATTTTATTTTCGTTTTGCCTGGTTTAATAAACGAGTTAATTTAACACGAAGGAGAAGGTTTTTCTGTTGAGATCCCCCCTTTCCGTTGACAGGTGGAATGGTTCACCCTGCTGTACGTGGTCATGTGATAGCTAGGCCCCTTTCAAAATGGACTGCCTAGGTAACATACATAATAAGACTCTGTCTCTCATACATCGTCACTGTTGTGGAGGCGACAAGCCATTGTGGAGTTCAAGGGAACTGCAGAGACAGGTGTGCCTTGCAACCACATGGGCCATGAACACTTGGCCCACGGCTGCATTGAATGACGGCTTTGATCATTGTTCTCATAGGGCGTATCCTATAATCTTTTAAGAAGAAATTTTGAGGTACTTCATTTGAGATAGCGCTTGCTTAGTACGCACACTTTAGAACTAGTTCACTACTTTATTTGAAGCGTGCTACACATTATTTTGACCGAGTAGAGAAATACATTTATTTCAGACTAATTTCTGTACTTGAAATTACTTCTACCGTAACTCTCATTTTCTTTGAGTGGTCATCAGAGAGAAAAATCTGTTTCAATTGCTCCCAAATGGAACAATGAGACCTAATAATCTGCCAAAGGTACCAACGAGACAAAGGGGATTCAGAAGTGTTTATTTCTGAATGCACCGACTTCCAACATGTTGAAAACATTCGATTGGCAGCTACTTGCAAGGCAATTTATTGTGGATTGGAGCGGTATACTTTCCCTGGTACCTACGATGCCACTAAGTGATTGGGGTGATTGGCACTTCCCAACAAGCTCACGTTAAACTGACAGAACGACTGCCATGCCTCTGGCCTAATGACCGAACGTACGAAATTAGTTATTGAAAAACGAAACACACGACTTGTATTAAATTCAAATTCTGTTTTCCAGGTACGTTGGGCATGAACATTGCTGAAATAGTGCGAACTATCAGAACAGGGATACAGTACACTGCGATGCGAGATGAAAGGGAACTGGATTATGGATTCGTCGATGTTATCTTTGGCAGAGTAAGTGTCACAGTGTGTTGTTAACCCTGCGCCCTGTTCACTGTCACTCGTGTTCCACTATGCATTGCTAATGGGTTTCATTTTGCCATATTGGGCCAATGAACTTGTCACGAGGGGGGGGGGGGTTGGAAATGTTTGGAGAGCCGCTGACTCAAGCAAAAATTACAGCGATCACGAGCTCTGATCCAATGTCCAACTATGTCTATCACCACTAGACTACAATCACTGAAGGTGCCTACAATGGGAGTCAGGCGGTACATACTTAACACTGTGGACGTGTTTTGTTTAAACAAAACTTAATTATTTTATTTGTTATTATAATTTACAGTAACCGCTCACTTGAAGCCGTTTCAGAAAGAAACAGTTGCATTGAAACGCCCTAAGCCACAACTGTGTAGTAGAGCTGTAGTTTCGGTTTTGTCCAAACGCCTTCAGTTTAACGTTTTCACGCCGCCCCTTTCTTCGTGAAACTGTCAGTTGTAGTAGTTACTGAGATTGTGTCTTATTTTACTCTGAAACGGAATGCAGCGCTTCAAGAAATTTACTTAGCTCTTCAAGGCAGTTTCACGGCACTGTTTAACTGTTTACTCTCCTAACTAATAGTTAACTGTTAGTTATTTGCCAGCACTGTTTAACATATTTTTTTGTCTACAGCTCGATATGGAAACAACTCAGCTGAAGGAGAATCTGATTAGCCTTTTGGAGAATATTCAGTCTGTTAGACCTAAGAGAGATGGACCGTTTATCACAAGGTAATTTCCCCCATTAAAATCAACTCATGAAGATGCTTTCAGTGCATGCTTGATACTGTGGGAAAGGGGCAGGAAAAGTTGTCACTGCGTCTACTGGATGACATGACTTGAGCAGAGACTTGCTACTCTGTGTTGAGGCTTGGAGCTTCTGGCATGTCAGCCAGTGTAATGACTGGGAGCTTAAAACATCTTGTCTGTGGCTGCCACGATGATGGCATCTCTTGCCTCTTGCAAGTCTCTTGCAGTATCCTCTATGATATTGGAATGATGGCCAGCAGGTCTGTTTCCTTATTTGATGACTGTTCCTAAACCCTCGACGAGGGTTATATCAGTCATGGAAGTTGTGGTGTCGCTAATGTGCAAGAGGCCAGCCTCTGAAGCATCCATCGAACTCAGACCTGTGGAGGTATAGCAGGTATTTGGTCGTTAGCCAGTCTCCCAGTAGAGAGTGTGGGGAAATCCCATACCGTCTGGGAGGAGTTCTGGGAGTTAATCTGGTTTCCCACCCGATCCAACTATTTACTTGGGTGGCAAGTTTCAAAAGGATAGATCAACTGTGACCACAGTTCTTAGCCATCACCTTCTTCGCAATTTTGCAAATGGTGATAGGCTTGCTTTGTAGCAGTCAATGCTCCTAAGTTCGTCTGGCCTCCCAACAATCTCAGTGGTTTCTTGTTTCCTCTGCACTGGAGGCACAAGACGTGCATAATGGAGAGTCTTTCAGAGAAAAGAAGTGGAGCCGCGCATTGAAGTCACCATGTCCCGTGAGGAACTGGCTCGTCCAGTGGTCTGGCTCAACCCATTTTCTAGAAAGACGTTCACGGATGTTGGGGAAGAACTCATACGTATCACGTCCCTTTGACGAGGATTCCCATCTCGCTTGCCATTTCTCTAGAGCCCATTCATCGATGGCGGCAAGTTTCTGTTCTGTGGTGAGATCCGCACGGAGTTCAGCCCAAAGCGGGGGAAGCTCCCGTTTCACTCTCCACTTGTCAATCATGCACTCAACAGCCAAATCAACTGGTAACTGACCAGTGATCACCTGGAGTGCTTCCGTTGATACAGTCTTGTAGACCTTGGTGATCCACAGGAGGGCAGCTCTAATACTCTCTCAGGCCAATACTCTCTTTTGATTGACTGTTAGTTTGCTACCCCAGACAACGGGGCAGTAGCCAATTACGCCTAAATATATGGCCTATACATGAGGATAGTGTCATGGTATCACACACCCCAAGTGGCCTTAGTAATGGCACGCGGTGAGGCAAACCTTGCAATGGTAGTGTCTTTAAGGACTTGACGTGCTTTTCAAGGAGAAGCCTGTGGCCGCCAAATCGTATTGAGGTTTGGTTATTCACTTTTCCTTTTAAGAGGATTAGCTAGGTTTTTCCTCAGCCACCTCATACCATTGGGTGATGGTGCGAAGCACGTGGTGGGTTTTTTCTTCGATTTGGTGGACTGACTCAGCAAAGATCAGCACAGTCAAGTCATCTACATAGCCATACGGCTCGCGGTCAGACTCCATGAGCCTCCTGAGGAGACCTTCGAAGAAGGCATTCTGGAGTGCTGGTCCAACGGCCGAGCCCTTTGGGTATCCCGTCTCAATCTTTTTCTGGACGGAGACATGTCTGCATTCGATCGTAGCAGTTCTGTCCATCAGGTAACTTCTGATGAACAAGTACATGTTACGGGGGATTCCGCTACCGTTGACCTAATTAAGGAGCGCTGGCCACCAAAGGTTGTCAAACACTCCCCTGATGTCAATCAGGATTGCTACGACGTACTTAGCCAGTGCCAGCAGGGAACATGCCGAATTTCGTCTGCCTGTGAGGTTGCGGCCAAAGACTCCTTCGAGGGACTGCAACATCAAGATTTCTAATGTTTTGCTCGTAATGGAAATAAGCAGCTCTCCATGATCGTGAGTCTGAGATTGCGGTCACCTCCTTTTTGAAGAGTGACGACACACGCAGACTCCCACTGAGTGAGGAACTGTCTGCCGTGCAGTTAAGGAGGCGAATGATGGCCACGACCCCAGCACTGCCTACCACAGGAAGCGATTGACCTACATTAAAAAAACAATGTTCTTCGTATTGTCTGCTTAATCAAACTGTACTGGGAACAACCGAACTCTGCCATTCAGCGGAGGCTCGTCCAGGGCATTTGTGCTGACTGGGCACTTGAACTTCGCTGTCGTCAGTCATAACCAAACAGTTCTCTCGTCGCCCACGCTCGCATTCACTCCCACCCAGTTCTTTGGTTGTGGTGGTTATCTTTTCCAGAGGTAACTCACGAATAAAACTTCTTGTTCCAATTACTATTCGGACGATATCGTACTTACTCCCCTCCTCACTTAGTGCGATGTCGCTATTCTATTATAACAAAACTATTCCAAGACTTGATGATTGTGGATGTTCTGAATCCACAGTGGCTTCTGCATCCTCAAATGTTGTATGTGCAAAATACCCTGTCCGATTGGCTAACTGTGAAGAGGATATGAAATATCTTCATCGCACCCTGAAAATCGCACCAGCTCTGTGTTCAATTACGTGTAAAACCCTTGTGCCGAGATAAAGTGGCTACCGAGATCGCTTACGAATCTCCCCCATTTTTGAAGCCAGTCCAAGTATTTAAATTCCCTTCATATTGTGTGAAGTAAGGTAAGCAATCAGAGCTTGGTGCTTCATTTTCCCCATTGCCCCTTTATTTGTCATTTACTGCAATCCGAGCATAGGTTATTTGTTTCATTCTAAAAGGAGTTCATTTCATTTCTATTTTTTCCTGATTAAATTCAAGTGGGTCCTATTTGGTTTATAATTTAATTTCATTTCATTTCCCAGTACTTTCCTGCGAGGCATTATTTTATTTATTTACATCAAGTGTGTATAATTGAGCGTATTTAATTTGTTCGTTTTTTTGGGGCCGGACACGAGAGAAAGTAATTGCTACTGCTACTGTACGCGGGTAATTTGGTAAAAGAATTCCCCAAGTACGTCAGAAATTGGTAGCCGTGTCTTTCATGACGCGCTTTGTAGAGCTGTTTTGGAGGTGTAATTTAATACGTGTCACACTTTAGAGCTAGTGCTCGGATTTACGGGGTGCCATCCTGATTATTTTATCATGTACCGGCATATCGAATACAGAAGGGCAACTGTGGTAGCTTTAGTTTCGACCTGGCTTCCCCAGTGGAGTAGAGTTGCGCCATTTGGTAATGGAATTTTTGGAAGAAAAAATAATGAGTCTAATTCAACTGGGAATATCACTTGTGCCCAGATGGTAGAGAGCTTCCTGTTTCAAATGAACCAGTTAAAGAGGTAAAGCGGCTCTTTTGTTTTTATGGCGTCCTGTCAAACCCCTCCAGTCCAAGGAGGTAGCAGGCCCTTCACCCCGTTCTTGGTGCTGCCCTTTGGCTTGGGGGGGGGGGCGTAGTTCTCTGGTCTTTCTTCGAGCGTACTACCTAGTAAATTGATTATACTGTGTCGTGGGGTCACAACAGAAGACTAAAGTAAGGAGCTGTGCCTTCTTAAGGAGCAGCCAGTTAGTCTGGCGGCTGAAGAGAGTGACAGCGACGACGAGCGCCCTGTAGCTAAAGCTAAAGCTGCTTAAAGAAAGAAGGTTGTTCCAAAATTAGCGTTAATGTTCATAGGTTTTCAATAAATTAAATTTTGTTGTTTTTCGCGTTTTCCCACAGGAAGGGGAAGAGTGTCAAGAAGGTGCAGTTGAAGCAAAGGGATGGGAGATTGGAAGGCACAGGACTACTAGGACTTACCACAGTTATATTTTAACACCAGAAGCAGAACTGAATTGCAACTCTTAGATGGCAGATAGGATGGTGAATCGAACACGACATTAAGGGTGAACAGGAGTTTAGCGTAGATGTGAAGGGTTGGGGTTAGTGGTGGTGGTGGTGGTGGTGGGGGGGTTTGCGTTTTCTTGCGTGTGAGGTGTAAATACAGCAACCATGACTGAGGGAAAAGAAAAAAATCAGTATGAGCACAGGAAGTGGAGGAAATAAATATCTGTCACCCAATCTCCCTTACTGTGGATACTAAACTAAAGAATTGTCGTCAATTTCAAGTTGATCACCAACAGTATCTGTTTTGTAGGGTCGTGATGACTAGCCCTCCATCTGCAGAAAGGCTCAAACTCAATTTAGCCAGCCTATTGGGTGAAGAAGAAAGTCTGGCGGCTGAAGACAGTGACAGCGACGACGAGCGCCCTGTAGCTAAAGCTAAAGCTGCTTAAAGAAAGAAGATTGTTCCAAAATTAGCGTTAATGTTCGTAGGTTTTCAATAAATTACATTTTGTTGTTTTTCGCGTTTTTTTTGTTAACCCTTTCGATGCTACGCCCGAATATACTCGGGGTAGAAGTGTCTCATCACCCACGTCTACGCACGAGAATACTCGGGCAATGGAAGCAGATCTGACGTGCTACGCCCAAATATACTCGGGTTCGCTTACCGCACCTACCAGTTGCATAAAAAACTTTTCATTTCACTAACATCCGTAAAGATAGTGACACCATTCAAGTTCGTGTTTCCCTGTTGTTTGTTGTTAGTGTATGTGCGATCGTAGTGTATTACGATGCCACGACGTGTGTACACTGACCAAGAACTATTGGAAATTCTTGAAAATAGTGATTGTGAGGATGATCTATTTAGTGATTTGATGGGTTATACAACAACTTCAACCCCATTTGGTTCCCCTTCGACGTCAACAGCCGCACTTGTTGATTTACCTGTACGCCAGCGTCCCCAGGATGAGGATTCCAGCAGCGAACTAATTCGAGAAATGATTGAGGTACACTTTAGAGAGAGACCGAAAAGTGGGGGGCGGTAGAAGATCAACAGAAGACACTCCATTGAGGCTTCAGGGAAGGCATTTTCCATCGCTACTCCCAGAATCAGCTAAAAAAACACCCTACAAGAATTTGTGTGGTGTGTTCCAAACACAAGCGACGTAAAGAGAGTAGATTTCTGTGCAAAATTTGTGACGTTTCTCTATGTGCGGTGCCATGTTTCGAAAATTATCACACTTTGAAGAATTATTAAAAACTAAATCATTTCTATTTGAATGTATGGGTATAATTTAGGTAATTGCATCTGCTTATTTTTCTTCTTGCATTGTCCTCCTTTGCCTCTAACATTTTGCTACTTGCACCATTTATTTGGTGCATACACTTTATCTGATGTTTCCATTACTTACTCGTAGTATTTTTTTCTGCGTACTGCTTTTCATTTTCCGTTTATTTTGTATGGGGATGTAATATTTAACATATGAGTACATAAATGAGTTTTTTTGTGCTTGCTTACCTTTTTTCACTCTTTTCACATTTCTGTAACAGCACTGATGAATTAAAAGTGAAAAAGTTGCATGTTTCTTGTAAAAAAGAATTTAGCACAGAGATACCAATTGAGCGTAGAAGGATACAGGCTCAGCTGGGCATAGCAGCGAAAAGGTTAATAACCAACGAGGTGTTATCCCTTCCACGCTGGTGTGACAATATTGATGTGTGGGCTAAAGGGGTCCCGATGTACAGCCTCAGCACTTCAGCGATATTAGGAGATTCACAGTTATTGAGGAGTGTCAACCACCAGAAACGGAATTGGGTGGGAGTGAATGCAGATAGTTGAGGGTTAACCACCTACGAAGCATTGCACGTTGCCTATCTTCACAAATGAGAGCTCATCGTAGAAATCGAGCTCGGTAAATTACCTACATGTTGGGGACTTAACAAAAGAAGGGGCTTGTGCCTTAAGTTGATTTGGTTTGCAGACGCCTTTAACTCACGAAGGTAGGCAACCAGCCACCTTTCAGCAGGCTCCTGTCCAGTTATTTCGGTCTCTTTTTAACTCGGTGCAATTGATAGAATAAAACTTTTATACAGAATCTGCTTACTTAGGTCTAGAGGAGATCATGAATACATTGGAGGCTGCTCGGCCATGCGGATTGCCAACCTTCAAACGGTCAGACGCACTACATATATGTTTGGTGGGTTTGCATAACTAAATAGACATAAGGACTTAACAGGAGCTTTCTCGAGCGTGGCGGGGGTTGACACCATTCACGATTAGAAGCGTCTTGTAGAAATGTGTTTTAGATTTACATAACTAAATACACATAAAGGAGTGATGATTTTGTTCATAATGCTACTTAGATGCCTAGTTTACCGTGTAGTGAGAAGTTGGATTTTTGAAGTGAATTGGCGTTTTTTACTTTCCCTGGCTCTACAAAGTAGAAAGGAAAGTTATGTAATCGGCTGAAAACAAAATTTTGAGTTCTCTTCAGATCTTCACGTTTCAGACCCCCCTGAGTCCGAAAAACACTATTTGGGAAAATGGTCTGTGTGTCTGTGATCGATTTTTAGAGAAAACCAACGTACCAAATCTGATCAAAATTCATATCTCGCCCGCAGGTTGCCATGGGACGCCAAAATGAGGGTATGAACAAAATCCACCGAAATTTAACTATAGTTATCATAGTGATCAAAACGCCAAATATTTTTTTTCTGAAAAACGGCTCTAACGATTTTGATTAAATTTTTTATATTGATAGCTCTCAGTATGGCAACTATACCATAAAATTCCCATTTGTGGGAAAATGATGAGAGCAGCACAATAAATTATCAACATTGTCGACGAAAAGCGTTTTTAGCGCAGTTTTTTACTTTCCTTGGCTCTACAAAGTAGAAAGGAAAGTTATGTAATCGGCTGAAAAAAAATTTTGAGTTCTCTTCAGATCTTCACGTTTCAGAATCCCCTGAGTCCGAAAAACACTATTTGGGAAAATGGTCTGTGTGTGTGTGTGTGCATCTGTGAACGATTTTTAGAGAAAACCACCGTACGAAAACAGCTGAAACTTGATGTCTAGCCTACAGGTTACCATGGGACGCAAAAATAAGGGTATGGGCAAAATACACTGAAAGTTAACTATAGTCATCATAGTGATCAAAACACCAAATTTTTTTTCTCAAAAACGACTCTAACGATTTTGATTAAATTTATTATATTGGTAGCTCTCAATAAGGCAACTATTCCATAAAATTCCCATTTGTGGGAAAATGACGAGAGCAGCACAATAAATTATCAACATTTTCGACGAAAAGCGTTTTTGCCTCGGTTTTTTCCTTATAAACTCCGCTGGAATTTTTGTAGAAAGTTAAAAAAAAAGGTATTGTAGTTAAATCCAATACCTAAAGGGTGAGTGTTTAAAAACGCTCATGAGATACATGAGGCTCACTCCAGAAATTCCTGAATTTCAACTACCGCCGTTTCGCTTACTACCAGTTCTGAAGGTTTTTTTCCCAATAACTCTGCAAAGGTAATAACTATCGTTCTTCAAAAAATTTGTATTGTCCAAGTTCAAAGGAACTGAGTAATAAATGAATTGATTAAATCGAATTAGCCATGTAGATAGTGAATTGTTGTAGAGCTAAGGAAAGTTGTGTGTTGCAACGCACCAGATATTTCTAATTGATTGTTGGGTAGTCTAGTTCGTATTCAATTGTTCACAGCTAACCTATTTGCTCTATCATTTTGTTCTATTAGGTGTCACGTTAGACTGGCGAAGAGGTAATGTGAATTACGTGTGACCCGAATAGCGCATTGTGAGCGTGATACCTGAAAGTCGCCAAAAGGCGGAGGAGGGAAAAATCAGATTTTGCAAACTGGTCACAAATATCTATGAGCTCGTATCTGCAGTACAAGCTCAATTAATTTCAATCCATAACAGGCCTGTTTCCTTTCATAGCACTCAGGCCACGAGCCTAAGGGAGGTTGTTTGATTCGCTAGGCTTCAAAACGCAAAGATCTGAAATAACTACTTTTACTTTCTGCGGTTCCACTGGGTAACCCCGATTAAACCGCAACTTTTAGTTGTGACAGTTGAACTGTAGCTGTGCTCGTTCTCTGTTCGTTGTACTTGTTTTTCTCGTTCTTGGGTAACTGTAGCCGATGAATGGTCGCAAAATAAATCCGTTAGCTTAATTTTGGTGTGATTGCTGCAGTTGCCTTCGAATGCCTCGATGTCTCTTGGAATTGGCGCTGCAAGCGAAGATTTTTTAGTTACAAAATTCAATTTGAGAATAAAATCGTTCGTCATACTGAAGATACTGGAAAACTTCAAACGGTCCGGGGTGGGGGGACAAAAATCAACATTTCATTTGTCGCTCTATATCCTTTAATTTGAACCTCGTCATTATCCATTTTATCCATCCTCGACAAACAATGTCTGACTTTGGTCGGTGCAAAAAACGAATTTGATATTTGGCTCAAATTAAGTTCTGTGAATAAATAATCGAGTACTAATTTTTTTAATTACTAATGAAGTGCCAATTTTTTTTACAAGCTGCACCTCTTTCTATTCCTACTTCCCGTAATAAACTTGCATTTTGAGAACTTAATTATGAAAAGAAAAAAAAACATTATATGTACAGTCGCTAATTAACAAAACTGAAAAATATTAACTTACTACTTTACTATATAAAAAATCCATTAAAAAATGTACAAAAACAATGGTTGGTATTGGAAAACAATAACAACGCCAAAGAAAATGCGCGCCTTCTCAATCATTTTCGCCGTTTCTTGGTCTGAGGTTGAAGGATCAACAATATACCCATTCCCCTCAAAAACAATCGAGTCTTTGTCAAACATCTACAGCAGCTATTAGGCCACCGATGAACCAATTAATACTTGGGTATGTTTTAATATAAATTACTTTTTGATAATTATATGACAATACTGTGATGCTTTACAAGTTTCGTTTTTTTTTCATTTATGAACATAGAACATTAAACATAGACAACACGTTGTTAAATATTTTAACTTAAGCTACCTTAAACGAGAATATTGCGATATCTTACAAAATTACTATGTGGACGGGCCTTTTGATTGGACGGAATTGATGTTTTGTTATTGGAAGAGCTGCTTGAAGGCCATTTGAGGAGTAAAGTTTGAAATTGATGAGCAGTTTGTAGCAATTTAAGCACGAAGCATGAACGGGAGATGTGCTGTCAATATGGATCATAATGCGTTACTTCCAATCTTTAATTCTAGTGATGACAAAACCAGTCACTTTGAGTAAGATAAGAGTTGTTGATGGGAGTGCTCATCAATCTGCTCGATTGGGATAACTCACGGTTAGTACCAGAGGTTGTGTAATTGACGTGTTTTAAATACAGTCAAAACACTCCTTAAAAGCAGGGGTATTCGTGTGTAGGGATAAGAATTTCTTGTGTGGAGTCAAACTCATCGTTATAATTTTTGATTCGTGGGGCGTTGCGTGCTGCTGCTCAGTAAACGGAGGGCCCTCGCAGTTATTTCAGTGCTATGCCGCGTGATTTGCCATATGAACTTTAACGTGGCATAGGTATAGGCGGGTACGCAGGTGTTCGAGTTTTACTTCAGCATACTACTTCGGGGTGGACGTTGATGAAATTGAGGAACCCGTTTTTATTGCTCCCATTCGTTTCCATTGTTTTGTAATAGCTATAAGGAAACTTAAGAGCGAGCTAAGAGCATTGTGTTACTCAGTGGTGAGGTGTGCACAGGATGTTGGGACTCTGCGCTGTACACCACTCATTTTGAGAGTAGTAGGATCCCCTCAGTTGTGGAAGAGGATGTGTGTGGAAGGGAAGCAGGAATTCTTCGTTTATTCCCAAACCCTGGGAGCCGCGAATTCCCTTGAAGTAAACGATGGGCGAGGAGAGCTCACCAAGCTCGAGAACTTGAATGTCTCAATTGAAAAGGAGAAGACAGCTGCTCGGTCGATTTTTCAAAGTGACCCTCAGATTGCGTTCTGCAGCCTTTTGTGCTACATGCCACCAATATTGCGTTGTATTTTAAAGGTTCCAGCAATCCTCTCCCTCAAAGTTTCTGCAATCCCAATCAGCTGTTACTGACTATGTGAAACATAGAGGAATCCCTGGGATTGTTTGTGTATTTCAGGCAACAGGTACTTGTGCTACTGAAGAGCTAGTGACTACTGGTTTTCCATTTACTAGTAACAGGAAGGTTGTTGAAATCACGAAGAAATATTTTGCCGGCATTTTTATAGCAAGGCTTGTCTGCTTGTTCAATAGCTGTTAAGGAGGATGTTTTAGATGCCTTGTGCGTGTTCACATAGAACAGCCAGCAGCCAATATATTGAAGAAGCAAAAGCTGTCATTGGAACTAACCGAAGGGTCAAATGGCGTGACAGGTGTTTTGTAACAATTGTGTTGGGCCTGCTGCTGTGAGAGCCCGCCCTATAACTGAATTGTTAGGACTAGCTCACAAATCCAAGTTAATTTCTAAAATAATATAAATAATAATTGTTATATGTATGACATGTTGTAATAATATTAATCTATAAATTAAGGCACTGTCTACACATTGAGCAACGCAGTAGGTGCGCGACCTTACTTAAAAACAGAAGGTACTGAAGGGAAATAAATAAATAAAGTTACATCATACTTCAATTATTAGGTACTAAACATGGGACTGTCTTACGAAATGTTTATTAGTCACTTTTTGTATTTTGTTGGTCAGACAAATTTTTTTCTGCCTGTTGCACTGGGAAGCACCAAAAAGGGGGACGCACTAATTCGTATCCACGACAGTCAGAGCGTAGGTTTTGTCTACCGGTTCGCTGAAGAAATTAAACGGTTATGTAGCCTAAGGTTTTGTGTATTATAAATTATTTTGATAAAGAAAACAAATATGAAAAACGAATCTTCTTTGGCACGAAGTGAGTTGAGGTCGCGGCGTTAGTGGCTGGTTGTTGGGGGAGCTCGTGGGCGAAGGAGACGGAGAGCAACCCATGAAGCGATGGAGGCGGCTGCGTGCGGAGACTGCGGAGGCATCGTGTGCTGCCGCCTCATTCTCGCTTGCCTTGCCGCCAGCTCCTGTGTTTCCCTTTGCACTTGATACCTGCAAAAAGCAATTTAAAACTTAGCTCTACGTCAATTCACTTTGTACATGGCTTTTTCTACTTCATCAATTCATTTATAACTCAGTTCATTTGAACTTGGTCAAACAACACTTCACAGCAGCAGAAAGCGGTAGCGCGCACAGTTCCGAAATTTATTGTGCTGCTCGTACTCATTCCAGGACGATTATTGAGCCATCGGTACACTGATAATTAATGAGGCTGTAAACAAGAATTTTTTGAAGAAGGATAGTAATTACTTTGGCAGAGTTATTGGGTAAAAACGTTTAGAACTGGTAGTAAGCGAAACGGCAGTAGTTGAAATTCAGGAATTTCTGGAGTGAGCCTCATGTATTTCATGAGCGTTTTTAAACACTATCCCTTTAGGTATTGGATTGGACTACAATTTTTTTTTAACATTCTACTAACATTCCAACGGAGTTTATAAGGAAAAAACCGCGCTAAAAACGCTTTTCGTCGAAAATTTTGATAATTTATTGTGCTGCTCTCGTCATTTTCCTACGAATGGGAATTTCATGGAATTGTTGCCTTATTGAGAGTTATCAATATAAAACATTTAATCAAAATCGTTAGAGCTGTTTTTGAGAAAAAAAATATTTGGTGTTTTGATCACTATGATAACTATAGTTAAATTTCGGTGGATTTTGTTCATACCCTTATTTTGGCGTTCCATGTTGACCTGCGGTCTAGATATCAAGTTTGAATGGATTTGGTACGTTAGTTTTCTCTAAAAATCATTCACAGACACACATACAGACACAGACCATTTTCCCAAATAGTGTTTTTCGAACTCAGGAGGGTCTGAAACGTAAAGATCTGAAGAAAACTCAAAATTTTTTTTTCAGCCGATTACATTAGTTTTCTTTCTACTTTGTAGAGCCAAGGAAAGTAAAAAATCAATCATCACCTAGCCCCTTGAAATGGCTAGAAGTGAATTGAAAACTTGGAGATTTTCGTGGAACAGTAAAATGATTGTACTTAGCAAAACACGTTTCCTAAATTTGTCCTTGGGCAGCATCCAAAATTTCATTTATTATATCAACTTATTGCTCTTTCTTTTCGTTAATTTTCCCTGAGCGCCCAAAGGTGAAACGACGTCTGCCACTGATACTTAGGGCCCCAGGTATTTGCACAAATCCAGAAAGGAAACCTGCGAATTTGCTCATTCCTAACGCCAATTATCTCAATTTGATCAAAACGCAGGTTGCAGTTCGAAAATGTTACAGTCCACTTGAAAACTGTTCACAAGCAGCAGTACAGTTTTTCTTATAAATCCCGCTCATGTGACCAGCTTTCTTATGAAAATCGTGTTGATAGTGTGTAGCTCTCTACCTACGCAATAGAAGTTTAATAATGCGTATAAGATGAACTGGATCAATCCGAGATACTACAGAATCCAAACTACTGTCGTGTCTTCAAGTAACGTACCATTTTCCTCAGTCCGAAAGATCCGCGAAAAAAAGTCGGTTTAACGAGTTTTAAGGTCTAAAATCGAAAACTTCCTTGGGACGCCAGGCCTGGGATACATTAGGACTGGCACAATAGGACTTTAGGCAGCGGTGCTCATCCCAAATAAGGGAGTCAGAGTTCAATAATAATATGATTAAACAAACATACGGGATATATTCTACTGATCAATATCTGACTCGTCTCCTCCAACAGTTTGGCGATAAATGCTGCAAATTACTACACAAAAGTTTATTATTCCCCTGCACAGGATTGCTGTGACCTACTCTATTTAATTCAACCTTGAAAAATATTAAGAATATAACATGGCTATATGAACAATTAGGGAAATGTTTGAAGAGCATATCCGATAACCATTCCATTCGATTCAGCATTGAAAGATACTAGTAAACGATACGAAACATGACCACCACAACGGAACAACAAAAATTAACGTTTTCTAGGCGACGCTAGGCAAATTGCACGACGTGATGCGTCGAACTGAGGGGTGGTTAGAGTGAGACAGGAGGCAGTGAGAGGAAATGAGCGCAGGCTGGGGAGAAACAACAACTTTCGCTACTTAGTCCGGCAAGTTTGCTTCAATATATTTACTACATGAGGAAATTCAGAGTATTCCACCAAGTCCTACGTCTATTTGACTGAGCATCAAAAAATACCTAGGAAACTATACCAAGCACCAGATTTTACTGACCGAAAACGTAGGTAAACCGAAAGAGTGGGTTTATCGTTTTTTTGATAAAACGACCTCAGGATCTGGATCAAATTCTCAGGGTGTCTTTAAATAGCCAGTATCTAATTTAATTTTCTCTTTAAATGTCCATCGCTACTCGGTTGAACGGAAGAAAACCCCAAAATGTCCCAACAACGCATTTCTTGAACGTTTTCATTCCCCAGTAATCGCATCACAGAATTTTATCCCCCGTATCGATACATTTCAATTCCCTCAACTAGTTCGGTAACTATTCGGAACTGATGAGTAGTTAGCTTCGAGTACATCGGAAAATGAGTTTTACCGAACAGTTAATTATCGATTTCCAATTTTCTCAGAAACGTTACGAACATATTATTCTTCGTAAAGATTTCCGTGAAAATGTGATGAACGAAGGTATTGAGCCAGTATGTACAGCAAAGCGCAATAACAGATGGGACAGCTTTATTTAGCCTCCAATTCGAATGTTTGGATGAAAAAATGTCAGTGACTTCTTTATCGTCGTCCAGTTTTTACAGGAAATTGTTTACATTTGTAAAAAGTTTATATTATATTATTAGTTGAAACCTTGTTTGGTAACCTGTAAGTCAACAGAAGTACTCAAAGAAAAGCGTACCTCTTTACGTGATTTTGTCTTCTCGTTAAACAGCATAACATACGATACAAGAGAAAATTTCCCCGTTTGAACCTATGCGGGGGATTTGAAATATCGTATGTACTAAAAGAGTTTACCTGTACAACAAAGCACCAGCTACCAAAGCAGAAACAACAGCTGAGACTGCTACTAGTACGAAGAGAGCAGAGAAACCAGGCACGGGGAGGCATATGCCGTAGACGACTTCTTCTCGAATCCTCCCCTGAAAGACTGTGACGGCTTCTCCTTTTGAATCGGGAGTGAACGCCAGGTCAGCTTCTGAAATCACTTCATAAAGGCCGCTCACGCCAACGTCAGCTGAGCGGACTTTCCTGTCAGACACGACGACGCTTCTCTTCTTCCTTGCGTTCAAAGTGCTGACTAGTGGAATTGAGTCCACGTCTAGTTTTCTCGGTCCATGGGGGAACCTCTCCTGGGAGTTATCTCTCACTCCTGACGATCGTAGAGGCGCCTCCTGAAAAATGTTCAGAACCGGACGATTAGTTAGTTGATAAAATGGCAATGCTAACTGACAATCTAGTCTGATGACTGTATTCACTGAATCATGCGTCGCTCATCGCCACAGTCTCACTATTTCGGTGGTTGGCCCCGTTTACCAAGGTCAACTTTGGATTATTGCAAACTCAAACCTTGTTCAGACTCGTCGTAAAGGCACTTCAATGGACACCTTCCAAGATTTTTCCAAGATTCTAATGACATTTGAGATGAGTGTTTGAGGAAACTGGCAGAGATGATTACCGTTCTTATAACCGATCGCCCGTGTGACCTACGTTATCGATACAATTTTTAAGAAATCCAAAAACAAGTTGCCCTGTCAATTGATAAAAAGTTGACAGTAACAGTTCATAAACTGATTTGTACCCGGAAACGTTTGATTCGCGCGATCTATACGACGTTAAAAAAAACTAAAATAGAATTCCGTTCGCCGCTATAGTCACAACGGAAGTTTCCCCGCTCGAATTTGAACAATCTGAACTTGGAAATTTCCGATTCGCACAAGCCCTCGCGATGTATCGGTCATTGAATGAACTAAAATAGTTGCGAGCTTCTACCTGTTTATAATCTGCTCAAATATCTTCTCAAACACTCTTCAAGCCAGTTGTCTGACGAAATCTTCAAAATCACGCTATTTTCCTCAGTCCCATTTCACATTCAGCGGTTTAAGTAGCTGGAGCCACCAATCTAACTAGTTTTCCAAACCATTTATGCAAGTTTGGTAGAATTGAACATTGGTAGGCCCCACTGCGCCACACTTTCACGGCTGCTTCGGTACCCTATGGATGAAGCAGCCGCACTGCACAACATTCCTAAGTTCTACGTCCATTAACTTTTTACTTTCCTTGGCTCTACAAAGTAGAAAGGAAAGTTATGTAATCGGCTGAAAAACAAATTTTGAGTTCTCTTCAGATCTTCACGTTTCAGACCCCCCTGAGTCCGAAAAACACTATTTGGGAAAATGGTCTGTGTCTGTATGTGTGTCTGTGAACGATTTTTAGAGAAAACGACCGTGCCAAATCCACTCAAACTTGATATCTCGCCCGCAGGCTACCATGGGACGCCGAAATAAGGGTTTGAACAAAATCCACCGAAAGTTAACTATAGTTATCATAGTGATCAAAACACCAAATAACCGCTCTAACGATTTTGATTAAACTTTTTATATTGATAGCTGTCAATAAGGCAAGTATAGCATAAATGTGTGGGAAAATGACGAGAGCAGCACAATAAATTACCAAAACTTTCGACGAAATCGATTTTAGCGCGGTTTTTAGATAAAACAACCGTACCAAATCCCCTCAAACTTGATGTCTAGCCTACAGGTTACCATGGGACGCAAAAATAAGGGTATGGGCAAAATCCACCGAAAGTTAACTATAGTTATCATAGTGATCAAAACACCAAATTTTTTTTCTCAAAAACGGCTCGGCTCTAACGATTTTGATTAAATTTTTTATATTGATAGCTCTCAATAAGGCAATTACAGCATAAAATTCCCATTAGTGGGAAAATGACGAGAGCAGCACAATAAATTATCAAAATTTTCGACGAAAAGCGTTTTTAGCGCAGTTTTTTCCTTATAAACTCCGCTGGAATGTTAGTAGAATGTTTAACAAAATTGGTATCGTAGTCCAATCCAATACCTAAAGGGTGAGTGTTTAAAAACGCTCATGAGATACATGGGGCTCACTCCAGAAATTCCTGAATTTCAACTACTGCCGTTTCGCTTACTACCAGTTCTAAACATTTTTACATAATAACTCTGCAAAAGTAATTACTATCCTTCTTCAAAATATTTATGTTTACAGCCTCATTAGTTATCTGTGTACCGATTGCTCAATATTGGTCCTGCAATGAGTACGAGCAGCACAATAAAACCTGGAACTGTAAGCGCTACCGCTTCCTGCTGCTGTGACGTGTTGTTTGACCAAGTTCAAAGGAACTGAGTGATAAATGAATTGATTAAGTAGAATTAGCCATGTACAAAGTGAATTGTTGTAGAGCTAAGGAATGTTGTGTGTTGCAACGCACCAGATATTTTTCGTGGCTTTTGCTACCAACTAAAATTATTTTTTACACAGTTCATTCGAACTTGGTAAACTGTGGAGGTTGAACTAGAACCCTAGGTATTCCTGTAGCTGGGACCTGGTATTCGCCAATGACTAACCCCACATCTACAACCTTCACACTATTACCTAGATAGGACAGCACCAAGCAAACCGATTCGGATGGTACTCCAACCAAGTACCTATGCGATGAGTCTTTAATAACATACAGGGGCTACTTCAGAAATTCCAGAATTACAGTCATTTCTAAACATTTTAACCCAATAACACTTGATGTGGTGGCTGTTTATATTAGCGGAGGAGCCAACTTTTTGGCAGAACGGCTACCAGCGTCGCTCACGAATCTCTCCCATTTTTAAGCCAGTGAATAAGTACTCAAAGTCCCTTTATATTGTGTGAAGTAAGGTAAGCGATCAGGTCTTGGTGCTTCATTTTCCCCATTGCCCCTTTATTTGTCATTTACTGCAATCCGAGCATAGGTTATTTGTTTCATTCTAAAAGGAGTTAATTTCATTTCATTTTTATTTGTTCCTGATTAAATTGAAGTGGGTCCTAGTTGGATTATAATTTCATTTCCCAGTACTTTCCTGAGAGGCATTATTTTGTTTATTTTACATCAAGTGAGTATATTTAACTTGTTCTTTGTTGGGGCCCTGACACGACTTTCACTTGGTCCCTCTCTGCAAATAATTCAGTAAAAGAATTCCCCAAGTACCTCACACACTAGAAAAGTGATCCTTTTCAAAAACTCGCGCACGGCAACTATGAGCCCCAACCGTTGAGAAACGACACTTTTCGCAGCAAAGTGCCGCGTCCCTTCGAGTAGCAGAATTTGCCTCCCTATATTCACTGTTTCTCATCTGAACACAGTAATACACCTGTGAGACCCATCCTATTCTACTCAGCATCGGAAAATACGCAGGAAACGATACCGAACACGACTTAATTGCAATAAATCTGTCAAAATTTCGTTTTCGGATAATTTTTTAAAACACTTTTTGCCTATACAATTTCTTCCGATCGGATTGCCGACCAAGCGGGCACAACTAGATACGTAAGTCTCACAAATGTTCACCTAGTTTCCCAACATTCATCATTTTTCACCATTTCCTCAAAAATATCAGGCGTTTTCACAAACTTGAAAAAATTAATTTTCCAACCATTTTTTCCTAATCTTTACGTTTTTCATACATTTTCCCTCGCTTTCCCAATTAGTTTTACGACTTTCCTAAAATGTCGCCTACATTATCAATTAATGATTACTTGTTACCGCAAGAATTTTTTTCTACATAGTTTTCCACATAATTTCAAAACTATTTCACAAATATTTTGTGTACGTTGTTACTCAATATCCCATCTATATTTACGATATTTTGGAATTATTATTATTTCATTAGGTAAGATTTATCATAAAGTTTCTCAATATTCTTTAAACTTTTTCTCAAGAACTTTTACTCGATTCTCACTGTGTTGCCTATGAGTTATCACTCGCTTTCCCAACAATTTTTAATCAATTTATACAACTTAATGTTTTCACAGCATTTCCACTAAACGATCACTTGCTTTCCGAACGATTTCGACCAATTTTCACTGTTTCCAATTAGACTGAGTCAACTTTCAAACTTTCAACTAACAACATTTACGAGAGTTCCCAATAAATTTCGGTCAGAAAGGAAAAGCAGCTCTGGTTACCTGGAATGATCCGTGAGGACTCTCGTCGCTCTCTTTAGGTTGTTCAGACACAACAGTGTCAACAGTAGGAGATAGAGGGGGGTTCAAATGCTGAGCAGCGGCGTGGGGCGCTGAGCCGTCGCCCATTTGAGTTCCTACAACCCTTTCACTGCTGAACACGTCTTTTCCTAAATCCAGCATTTCGTCGTAAATTAACTCGTCATCCGGTCGTTCGTCGTTATGGTTTGGTTGATGTATCGCGGCTGCAGCTGGAGGAGCCTCCGAATTCTGCTGGGGTTGTCGTCCGGACGGCTGAGCTGGAGCTGGATGGTGATTGCTCCCTCCTGGGGAGTCTTTCCTTTCGAGAGGGCCATAGTGACCGAGGAGGTCGTCATTTCCTGCATCTCCTCCACCGGCCGTTCCTACATTCAATGCAACCAGAAGAAACAATTAGGTAATTGTTTTCTAAACAACAATACTTCAACAAGTAAACGTTGGAAAATATTTTATTCCGCTGGACGATAAACTGTCGTATCAAATACTGCCCATTTTTGAATTAATTTTTACAGAAACCAGCCGAGAAAATCATAAATAAACTAATGAAAACTGATAAGAAAAGTATGGAAGTCAACAACGAGCTGAGAATCCGTAGTGTTAGACAACTTTCCTGCTTCCTTTGCTGAGCCTCCAAATGCTCTTCCCACTCTGATTAGAATACGACATGAGTCAAGCTCACACTATTTTCCATGTGGGGACACGATGATGTTTCGATTACATAATTAAATATCGTCTTAGTTTTCAACCAAATATTTCCGGTTTAATAATTCATCTAGTTAATTGGAACGGAAACGAACCTGAAAATTGACAATGGTCGAGACACCCGTGCCTGCAGATCTCAACTTTGCATTTGATATGGACGCTGAGGGCGTCCGGGAATTTAAAGGCGTGAAAGAATGCGTAGGTGATGACAGAAGCTCTTTCGTCGGCGATTCGAGCTTTCAAAAACCGGCTGATCATTTTGGGGCGTAAGACGCAGCCGAATTCGTCGCTGAGGTGAATAACGTGACCACCGCCATCGGATGCTGCGCAGCTTTTCACTCTCATGTCGAACTCTCCTGAAAGCAATAACGCCCTTAATACCTGAACTTGTTTAGCCTAAATTTGTTAGCTAAAAACGTGGGGGCTTCTGCGGAAGTTGACTAGGCGGTGATTGAACGGGTATTCCTTACCTCTGTTGTCATTGATGGCGACTACGAGGGTGAGAGTTGAGCCAAGGGGTACAATGCCGCTGACAGGAGGGGCCCAGGGTCCTTTGCCGTGCTGTATCTCCATCCAGCAGTCAACATTGTCGCCTGAAAGCCGAAAGAGTGCGAATTTCATAAGATGGAACCTCAATTAGCCCAACAACAAGCGCAGTACTAAATAATGGAGTGTGGCAAGTAACGAGGAATATGAATGCTACGATGTACACCTTTTATTGTTTTCAATTTGTTCGAACACGGCCAGTCTTGACCCCCCCATGACTATAAACATCACACAAAGTAACACACACCACAAAAAAAGTGTAAATCAGTAAGATGTAGAGCTAAACGTCAGAAGATTCACAGTGCACGAAGTACCCTCTCAAGACACGTGGAATGAAGTTGAACTAAAGCAAAACAAAAGTAACGTGGTTAAGGAATGGATCGAATTCTAGGAAGTTGGCGCCTGACGATTGCTGTTGAAGCGAAATCACTTGAAAGTGACTGTCGCTAAAAACTTCAGTCTCGTGTAACATCAGGTTTTAGGTTAGCTTAAAATGGTGGAGCGGGAAACACTAGCGGTAGCATCCCCAAGTTTTCAAAGTGCTTAAGCTTTCAGACTTACGAAAGATCAGAACGTTACTCGGACGAGAAATGCCAGATCCCAAGGCATTCAAAGGTATACAGATACATCCAGCTCTTTGATATAAGGGACAGTACTAAAGCTTTCAAAATGAGTGTGAAAAATGTCCTCACCACGTGTGACTAGTAATGCATATCACAGAGTTAAGCAGTCTGAAAGTGGTAATATTTTCTATATTATTTTTACTTTCATTGGCTCTACAAAGTAGAAAGGAAAGTTATGTAATCAGCTGAAAAAAAAATTTTGAGTTTTCTTCAGATCTTTACGTTTCAGACCCTCCTGAGTCCGAAAAACACTGTTTGGGAAAATGGTCTGTGTGTATGTCTTTTGTGTGTGTGTATATGTGTCTGTGATCGATTTTTAGAGAAAACCACCGAACCAAATCCACTCAAACTTCATACCTCGCCCGCAGGTCATCATGGGACGCCAAGATAAGGGTATGAACAAAATCCACCGAAATTTAACTGTAGTTATCATAGTGATCAAAACACCAAATATTTTTTTTCTCAAGAACGGCTCTAACGATTTTGGTTAAATTTTTTATATTGATAGCTCTCAATATGGCAACTATACCATAGAATTCCCATTTATGGGAAAATGACGAGAGCAGCACAATAAATTGCCAAAAGTTTCGACTTAATCGATTTTAGAGTGGTTTTTAGAGAAAACAACCGTACCAAATCCCCTCAAACTTGATATCTAGCCCGCAGATTACCATGGGACGCCAAAATAAGGGTATGAGCAAAGTCCACCGAAAGTTAACTATAGTTATCATAGTGATCAAAACACCAAATATTTTTTTTTCTCAAAAACGGCTCCAACGATTTTGATTACATTTCTTATATTCATAGCTCTCAATATGGCAATCACACCATAAAATTCCCATTCGTGGGAAAATGACGAGAGCGGCACAATAAATAATCAAAAATTTCGTAGTAAAAGCGTTTTTAGCTCAGTTTTTTCCTTATAAACTCCGCTGGGATGTTAGTAGAAAGTTAAAGAAAATTGGTATTGTAGTCCAATCCAATACCTAAAGTGTGAGTGTTTAAAAACGCTCATGAGGTACATGGGGCTCACTTCAGAAATTCCTGAATTTCAACTACCGCCGTTTCGCTTACTGCCAGTTCTAACAGTTATTACCCATTGACTGTGCAAAAGTGATTATTATCCCTCTTCAAAAAATTCGTGTACAGCCTCATTAATTTTCTGTGTACCAATTGCTCAATAATGGTCTTATAATGAGTATGAGCAGCCCAATAAATTCCGGAACTGTAAGCGCTACCGCTTCCTGCTGCTGTGACGTGTTGTTTGACCAAGTTCAAAGGAACTGAGTGATAAATGAATTGATTAAGTAGAATTAGCCATGTACTAAGTGAATTCTTGTAGAGCTAAGGAAAGATGTGTGTTGCAACGCATCAGATATTTTGTATGTATATTAATGCTTGTAATCACAATAATATTTTTAATCACTTTACCGTTTTTGTTAATTTATGTTTGATCTTTCCTGTGATTGTATTCATAGTTGACTTAGTTAGTAAAGTTCTTAGGCTAGGAGCAGTTCCCTGCAGAGAAGGGGAGGAGCATAAAAATTGTCAGGGGGTGTCGCAGGACCTCCACTGCAAGGATGCTCTGCAGGAGGTCCGTTGGGGAGTGGGCCCAGAGGCAGGTAGGAGGTTTTCACTCTCCTCAACTAGCTGGTATGAAAGGTGCTATGTACGAGATATGGAGCTGATCTGGGGCCAATACTTCGCAGGAAGAATGAAGGAATGACCGCTCATGAACCTCCCAAACTGCGGGGCAGTAGGGGAAGATGGTTGGGAATGGCGTAGATGTTGTTGGTGAGTACACTATGATGACGTTAATAATTCAAAATTGTTAAAATTGATTTATGTTCCGCACAATATAAATACAACGGGGAAAAATTTTAATGATTGTTCACCAGAAGATTGGAAGAGAGGGCCGAACTCTCCCTGGTCGTCAAATAAATTATTCATTTATTCTTCATTCCCTCCACTGAGCCTCAACTGTCATACCTTCATTTGTAGCATCAAATACAAACTACTAACTTCTTCGTCCAGAATTCTCAACAGTTAACGGAGAGACATATTTGAGCGAGTTATGACATCTTTGGCTGGGAAATGAATTAAAAGGGAAGTTGGCTGATACAAATTAGGTTTTAAGAGTAAACCATGCGGGGGTGTAAGTGTATATCTCGAGCTTGCCTCTGAAATCCAGTTGAATGACATCGAGGTCTGCGATGACCATCGGGGGTTTGGAAGCCGTTTTTTCGTAGTCGTTGTACCATTCGCATCTTAGCCGTTTCGCCTCGTCCCACACTTCGAGCAAATCTTTATCGTATTGTACGACGACCTGAAAAATGTCATGTAATTTTGGTATGCTAGAAGTGGGAGGTAAACAACAGCAAGCTTAAAAAAGAAATAAAAACGAATATTTCAATAGTTCGACAATCGTTGTGACAAGAATTGAGTAAAGAATGAAATGGCAAAATTGTGGTTTTCAAAAAGTGAAAACTCAATAAACGTTGTTCGATGGTGATAATTCAGCGGAGTTCGCATTATTCCATCGCTATCCAGTTCCACACAGATTTATTATGCGCATTCTTCGAATTTATGAGAACTTGAACAAATTTGTTGAACACTCATTGGTCGACGGATCCCCAATTTGTAATTAATGTGACAAACGGTCATACTCGGCCATTCTTATTCTCTTGTTGATAGTTTCAAGAAACTTGCTTGCAGTGCATCCTGCGACCAGGCACTTGTTGATATTATTAGTTCGGAGATATGGTTTCCACTAGCGAGGCCCTCTTCTTCTCATACTCGGCATCTCTCGTTCTCTTTGAGTCAGGATCGACTTCGACACGCCTTGAAACATCGAGGGTACTAGATACTATGACCCCTTATGAAAGGTGATCAACCGGTTCTTTCCGTTTTTTAGTTTGGAGCACCCATTCCAAGACACAGATCCCACTAAAGCTGTGGTGCACGGTGGCCCACGGCCAGGCCCCATGTACGGAACACGTTCCATGAGTTTGTTTCTCATCTCCACTAAGCGGAACCACACGGAGAATGTGTGATTCGCATCTTCTTTCTGAATGCCGCAATGAACACAGCTCAAGACCCCCATTTAGCCCATGGAATGGACGTAACCGTGGCAGGGATCCCTCTGGGGGCTGGTTACAGCCATAGCTACCTCTTAGCAGCCCAGCGCAGGGTGCTCTATGAACTTAGCAGGTCTGCACAATTCTTTCCCCATCTGTTTACGTAAAAGCCCAAAACTTTCAGAGAGTCTCTATGTGCAGGAAGCTCCTCGTCTTCGCACTGTTATGAGCCCCTTCTTATGCTTTTTGAACTGCTATGTATCTCTCCATACCTCCACTCTATACAATACAATGGATTCAGGCGTTATAGTGGGCGTCAACTGCTAGGCATTGCTATCACATCAGCCGAGCCATCATCATCTTTACCTTCTGTTAGAAGCCCCACGAATTTACGTCTGCGTGTTGAGGGTTAAATCGGAACTGCGTAGCATAATGCATCACAGGTCGTCCCTCATACCTCTCACTGATGACAGTTCTCCTTCCTTGTCCTCTGCACTTTGTCCTCATGATCAGCAGAATGCCAGTTTGATTCATTTGGCTCACATAAAATCACGACTCTTAACGCTTGGCGCGTAACTGCAGCTACTGACTGATTTGCGGATGTAACCAGATCATTCCCAAGAATGTTTGACGGCAGGCAAACCCTCCCATGTCACCTCAAACTAAATTAATATTAATTAACAATTAATTTTCTTTTTATAGCTATGCTCTACTAGTTCTTTACCGTGTTTTCGTAAAACTGGCCGTTGAGGTCTGGTTTGGTGCCGCATCTGGCGTAGGCTATTCTAAACGAGAAGAACGTCTTCCCCGTTGCAGGAGGAACGTAGACGCATCTAGGGTCGGCGTATTGCCCTTTCGAGGACACGATCCCTGTTACAAATAGATCATTTAAAAATGTATAAATGCAAAACCATAGAGGACAAATAACGAACTTAATTCACAATATTCGAAGAGTGCGGTTTTCCAGATGAGTAAATTTTCATTGATCATCGCATTGATAATCCTTTATAAAAATGAAATTGAAATTAGTCGGGAACGGTTCCGTGTACGCGCAGTGATTTTCATGGCTTTAGCAACGAACATGATCTAGTTTTCACTCAGTTCCTACGAACTTCGTAAAAAACAGCTTCACGTTTTAACTGGACACAGTCCCAGAATTGATTGGGGTGCTGTTACCTATGCCACCTCTTTCATTTAGTAATCAACTTATAGATGTGACTCTCAACACCTTTTTTTGGAAGATTCAAGTTTGGGATTCTGGAATTATAGGAGAAATTGTGAAAAAGGTAGTCACAAAACGAAGTTAGTTCGAATTCTGAAGTTTCTAAAACTGCTTTCGATTATCTTAAAATCTTTGAAAATGTGCACTCTACTGTTTTGGAACGATTGTCATAGCTTCGTTTTCAATTAAAACTCGTAAAAATCGATGTGAGCGCATAATTGACCGGATGATTGAACAAGTACCTTCGAACGGCTGAGTGAAGCTCAGGTGGACGTCCATGTGGTCCTTCCCGCACATGACTTCCAGCGATTGGATGGCTGGCATTCCGTCTGGCCTCTCCAGAGGCCATATCTCCCCTCCTCGTATACTTCTCTGTAACATAAAGTTATTGTCAGAACATACGCGTGAGTGAATCAATATTAAAACCAAATAAAAAGCACTAAAGTAATAATTAGTACTAAGTACTGCGAGGTTATGAAATCCCATATAACCAACGAAAACGTCTGGTGCAACGCATCAAACAGCATGCCTCAGCCCAGGTATTTTTATTACATCCACGAACTAAAAAATCACTTTTCTCACTCTGTTAATCAAAGACACGACATCAGTTCGAATCCCAAAATTTTGTGGGTAATTGTTCTATAGATGTCGTTAAAGTTCAAGCGTTTTTCTTTGGTTAATGCTCTTGTCGTTTGAGTGGGTTTCACGAGGAAGAAGTTGAGGGGTTTGTCACACCAGGCATTGTTGCTCAAGTCCGAAAGGAAATGAAGGAATGGTACTCAGGTGTGGTTAATAGAAGTATCATTCCACAAACGTTCATGATTCTGTGGTATTGTTCGTTATAAGGCAGTCGAAGGAAATAAAATCAAACTTCATTGGGTTACTGTTGCTGTCTCATGTTCTGCGGTTGTGGTTCACGCTGAGAACGCTTCTGGTAGGGTTTCAGTTCCTCACGATGGGTTAGGGGGTACCATGAAGGGCCACAAACATCTGGCGAGAACCTTCACAGATTTGTCTCCACCCCCAAAAAATCGCTTTAGGTAGAAACGCTGTATCTTCGATAAACGCCTTCCTATGGAAACGCTTGTTCCCAACAAAACGAAGCTGGCAGTTGACTGGTTAAACCTATCGAGCTCATTCTTTTTTTGAAGGCGCAAAAATAAGGCTATATGAGTGGGTTTCATGAAGGGTCACAGAGTGGAGTGGGATGGAGAAGCGTAGGAGATCCCGATGATTCAGTACGTCTAAAAAAACATTTTTTTCAAAAAACAGCGATTAACGATTTTGATCGAACTAGCTGGGTGTCTTCAACTAAGTCAATATCTGCACATTGCGCTACATAAATGTGTTGTCGGAACCGCTTGTATTAAGCTACATTTTACGAAAACAAGTTTTTAAAACTCTTTCTATGCTTTGCTTGGCATAAACGATCAGATGAGAATATGTTGACCAAGGTGCAGCTTTTGTATGAGTAGTAATGTAGAGTTTATAAGGGTTGACAAAAGTTGTGTTAAGCTTCGCGGCAGTTTTTTTGACCGATCAAACCCTCGAGGTTGCGGAAAGTAATACAGTACGGTTGAGACGGTAGGCGAAGGGTGTGGCAGGAGTTAAGGAAGGCTCGAGCGAGGAGGAGTCTTCAGGAAGGACTGCCAGGCAAATATGGGTCAGAAGAGCGAGGGATGGGAAGGCTCATCTCTGGCACCTCTTCCTCGGAATGCAGCACTACCACCTTCTTCTCCTGGGCCGTCCATTCTAAACTTTCTAACTCAAAATCCTAAGAGTAGCCTCAGCCGGCTCCAAGGTGGATTAGCCTCTCCGAACAATGGAGCTGTTAACCATCCACCGGCCCTTTTGAACGCTATTTCACGCTCGCGTCACCGCAATAAATGCTAATGACTGTTTAGTTATACCTATTACGAGAGCTAATCGAGGAGTTCGGGGAGTAGCAGGGAATTTTCCTTGGCAGTTCAAGCCCTCGCCAATGATTCTTCGTTGATGTAAATATCACAACGGCACACGATTCACTACAGGAATTGTTCTTAAATAAAATTTCGTTTGACAAAATCACAACACAAGTCCTTGTGTCAACTGTTCCATTCCGAATGAAACCCGCCTTTAGCCCTGATCCTATAAAGACTGCCCATCCCTCTCATTCCACCTGACAATGATTTTTGTTCTCGCCTCATGTCGAAATTACATGGTGCAAATGCTAAAAGTTACTCGTGTACGTGAGAAACACGAATAACTTCCTTCATATCGCCTTTGCAGCTCTATCTAACTCACGCCAACGATACCCTATTTCAGGAACAACATTACCGGAAATACGTTAAATGTATTAGCGGAAGTTACAAAAGGTGAGGTGATTCGGTTCAGACGTTCACATTCAATCATGTCCACAGGTCTGTTTTCGTATCAGAATGCCGGCTCCTCAACACTCATAAGACAGTTGTATCATTCGAAAGTCACGGGGGTCGCGGTCACGCTACAATGTGAGAGCATGAACGCTCGCTCAGCATCCACCGAACCTTGCGAGGGTACTGCGTTTGAGGGATTATAACACCGCCTCTCACCGACATTGGCTCCGAAGTACTAGACACGCAGGTGTGGACAGATCATTATTTCATAGAGTTTATCGAACTCTCTTGATACGTAAAGTAAAACCCCCCTCTGTGTCTGTTTTTTACGGCTTACACGCTTTTTCTTTCTACCTTAAAGGGATAAGAATAGTACAAATACGAAAACCTTGTGCAACGCAGCATGCAGCGTTCAGCCCCACGTATATTCTAGCTACTAATCCATGACTGTGCATTTATTTATTATTTTTCCCACGTCAATTCTTCTTTTTTCCCCCGGTCCGCTCGACGCCGACAATTGTCCCAAAACCATTATTGTCTCCCCACTGATGTACAGGGTCACATTTCATTCGGATTAAATCTACGTGAACAGTAGAGCCTCTTGAAACTCAATGTACCTTGGAAATTACAAATAAATTAAATTTCCCTCGAGGGTTGCGACTTACCAGGTAAAAATACTAAAATCGATTACGGTTGACAGTTTTATTGCGTTGCTCTCTTCGTTTTCAGACGAATGAAAATTTTGTGATACCGTTCAGTTTTAAACTATTCTCCCAAAAAAAAATTTAATTGAATTCGTTAGAGCAATTTTTGAGAAAATGGACGATGGATTCCTTAGTTTCCGAAGGAGCTCTAAACGTTATTTTAGAATTCCACATTAAGCCGCAAGCTAGACATACATTTTCAGTTAATTTAAGTCATCCTTTTTCTTTCAATTGTGTTCCCATTAACTCAAAAAGACAATTTTCCCAAATGTTTTTTGTACTCAGAAGACATTTTCAGCCGAGAATATAACTTTTCTTTCTATTTTGTAGGACTAAAGAAAGCAAAAAAGCTAGTGTGGAAAACAAAACAAGGGCATGTTTTGGTGATATATCGGAAATATAGTTAGCGAATTTTGCCACTCCAAGCAGAGCGTTCGCAAAGCAATGGAGGAACCGGTTAGCAGAGATGAGAAGCAGTTGTGCTGGCCGAGGGCTCGCGGAAACGCGAAGGCTCAAACTACGTGGCAAGACTAAGGAAAATGACGGATCTGAAACCGTTGTAACGTCATGATGCCGCGCTCTGAATGATGCAAGAGTCGCTTTGGTACCAAAGATGATCGTGAAGAGAAAAAAACAACACGAAGTCCGAATAGTTGAAGAAAAAACGAAGAAGAAGGAGATCTGTGGAGAAGCAGCAGCCTCCAGAGGTAGGAGGAATACGTTGTTAGGGTCACGTGCTCCGGCTCCAGGAGTGTAGGGCAGGAGGCTTTTGGGAAGTCAAGTCACGCTAAGGGCATTATCGTTTAGTTGGCGACTATTACCCTTATTGTCTTCATACTCATGGCCGGTCCAACCAGTTCTACCTGACTTGAAGTATGACTCTAGTCACTTCCGACTAAAGATGTCAGATCTAGTGATTCGAACCGGTATTAAGTCGGCGAGCTTCGATTTGATTGGTATGCTGAGCGAGAACTGTATCTCGTATTTAAAACTGAAGCTCTAAACAGGCTACAGTTGGAAGTTTGATTAATCTATCACGTTACTTACAGCGTGTTTTTATCGAGCTCAATCACACTCGTTTGGGTTCGAAGAATGAAAATTAGGCCAAAGACCATTCCATTCGTGTTAAAACTCATTTGGAATATCTTTGAAGCATCGGTTATTTAAGGTATATGTGTAAATGACGGAAATTTATAGAAACGTAGAGTACAATGGAAATCATGGGCGGTGCGCAGCACACCACTTTCCTTATCGGGAATTTTCCTTATTTCGCAGATTGTCTCCACAAATTAGATTCTGAAAATTCTTTTCCACTTAGCTCAGTTCCAACAACGCCACTTTCTACATTCCTTAGCCCTACGGAGTAAAAAGGAAAGTCATGGCACCAGCTGAAATGTCTGAAATACGTTGTTTTCAGATCTTCACGTATCAACATTTTACCAAAACACCATTCGGAAAATGGTCTCAATGAGTGTCTGTGAGGCCATTTACTTATACGTTGTTGGCAACTGCTCCGTTGTCTGGAGTAGCAAACTTAGTCAATCAAAGGTGAGTACTGGCACAATCCCAGAGAGTTGCGCCCCTGTGGGCCACCACGGCCTACAAGACAGAGTGATCTCTGGCAGGTTAACCGTTGACTTGGTCATTGAGTGCGTCGTAGATAAGCGGAGAGTGAAAAGGGAGTTCCCCCCGCTCTGGGTCGAACTCTTCAAAAAGACCATTTCACTGAACAAAAACTTGCCGCTAGATGAATGGACAATGGATAAATGGCAAGTGGAGAAACCTAGTAAGAAGGTAAATGATGTAGTTGGCATCTTATTTTTGGCCCTTTTGACATTGAGTCGTTCGGCGCGATCGCACCTTATCGCCAGCGATCGCAAAGATTAAACCGGTCTAGGAGACTCGAATTACTCACCTTTTCCTCAGTTCGTTACACGCCGCGTTGCAGGTGATTAATGCGCTTTTCGCTCCGACGTTATAACCACCGATATACTCGCATTCTGCTCATAATTGTTGGCCCAATCCTTGGGATTTGGCATTTTGCTGCTCTGGATTGGGGTAACAGGAGACTGCCGTCACCCGCTGTTCGTTTCACGGAACCATGAAGGGGGCCTCTGAGAACAAGACTCCGAAGACGCATCGGTAAGCCCTTTTACCCATTTCAAGTCCAAGCTGGGTTTCGGTACAGGCCAATAATTTGGCTAGTGATCGTGTATCCGGATTGTAACAGAAAGCGAGATAATATCTTAGGGTAAATTAGGTTGAGGCTGAACAACCCACCAGGGAGCGGACTGGCCAGTTCCTTACAGGCATGGCGACTTCAATACGTGGCTCCACTTAATTCAACTCGAAGATTCCATCCTGTCCGCCTTCCGCCTCCAGCACGAGGAAACCAGAAACTGCGTGCTGCTCCTCTGTAGTTCCTACAACAGCGAACGACAGTTGTTGGAAGAGCAGCCAAACCTTCCAGCCTTGACTGCTACTAAGCAAGCTTATAACCGTTTCGCACTCTTAGTTAAAGAAGGTTACGACAAAAAATGTGGCCACAGTTGGTGGGCCCTTTCAAGCTTGCCACCCAGGCAAACAGTTAGACCAGGTGGGAAGCCAGATTAAGAACTCCTTGGGTTCTCCTCTGTTGGGATTCTCCAGGGCCATACCTCCATGTTGGCAAAAGCACTCGAGAAAAAGATCTCCCAGGAGAGTGGCTGAATGACAACCTGCTGAAGCTCCACAGGTCTGGGTTCAGTGGGTGTTGAGCGAGTGCCCATGCTCCCGCATTCTACCAAACCGCAATCACCATGACTTCCGACTGATATAACTCTCTTATGAGTGTTAAGGAACGGGATAGAGAAATCGACTGAACATCACAGGGTCTAGTTTGATATGTAGCCTGCAGATCAATACCGTTTGAGCAAAATCGATCCAAAATTAACTATAGTTACCATCGTGATCAAAACGCACATTTTTTCGAAATAGTGAACCTGAATATTCCAAAAAAACATCATGTCAATAGTCCTAACAATCACCTAGACGTTGAATTGTCAATTAAGGTCGTGGCATGCGCTGCCGCTGTACAATAAATTCTTAAACATTGAGCACTATGAGTATCTGCGTGGAACGGGAACGGTAAGTTTTGTATAACAAATTAAGTGTAGGAACTGAGTGACAAATAGATCGGGCTCGTTAGAGCGATAGAAGTAGCCGAATATACGTGGGGCTGAGAAATGTTGTGTGCTGTATCGCTGCGTTTTTTAAAAACTTTTTGGGTAGTAATGACAAGTTTACAGCAAATTGGAAACATTTTTTTGTAAGCCATATTTAGCTTTCAAAGGACATACTTAAACATGCCAATACTTGGGTGGTAGTTTTATGTGGGAAAGGAAGTTTATTCATTCTAAATTTTAAGGGGTATTGTCTATGATCTCATGGGGTTCTGAGAGATTGACAGTCAATGTAGACATAATTTGAATGAATATATGGCCCCGAATATCAATGGGCGAGTCGAAAGAGCTTTGGGAAGAACCTGACGTCGGCGTCGAGTGGACCAGGGAAAAAAGAAGAATGGAAGTGGAAAAAATAAGGAAAAAAGCACACACACACACAAACACACACGGTTCCCCACGTTTTGATTGGCCTTTGAAAGGACTGAGAAGGAAGAGGAGAGTCGAAAGGAGCCTCCTCCGTTTTTTTACCAAAGCCGTTGGAACCTGGAATTTGCATAACAGATGAGGCCCGGACCAATAAATTCGCAACAAAGTAGTAATCCGGGTAACGGTGCCAGAGAGGAAGGTGATTACCGCGAGTTGAGGCAGCCAAGAGCTGCTTCCCCAGGGTTTCCTCTCTTTTAATGTCAATACATCATCAAAGGCGGCGCCACCGAAGTCTGGATGTATTACCGTCTTAGTGAAGACAAGTGAGGTGTTAACTCCTATCACTTTACGCCACACGAATCGCCCAAGTATTTGTAAAATTTGTTCAGAATTTTACGAATTTGAAACGTTTATTTTGATGGCTCATCAAATTCAGTACCCTGCCATACTGTTAGGGAGGTTTCTATCTTATGTCTCGTTGGAGGAGAGAGAGAGAGAGAGAGAGAGAGAGAGAGAGAGAGAGAGAGAGAGAGAGAGAGAGAGAGAGAGAGAGAGAGAGAGAGAGAGAGAGAGAGAGAGAACACAGTGGGGTTGCCTAGTTTTTCTGTTGACACTGTATGAGCAACGCCTTCAACGCACCCTAACCAGCCCCCTTGTGTGGGGTAGCTACTCACAGTCAATCAAAGGCGAGTACTGGCCTAATCCCAGAGAGCTGCGTACCTATGCAAGCGACCACTGACCAGTTACCCGTTGACTTGGTAGCTGAGTGGTTGGTTGACGAGCAGGGAGTGAAAAGGGAACATCCCCACTGTGGGTAGGGGTTTGTATATCCCCACTAACCGAAAACTTCCCACGCTAGTTGAATGGAAAGCTGGGTTGGACGCTACACGAATGAGTTTTTCCCAATATCTTTGAACGGCTTAGAAGACAGTGGGTGGGGCCAGACCATCGGACGAACCAGTTCCTTACAAGACATGGTGACTTCAATGCGGGACTTAAATTCTTCTCTCTCAAAGATTTTGCATCCTGCACTACTAGGATTAGTATCCTACTGTTGATATCCAAGTAAATAGTTAGATCTGGTGGGAAACCTGACTGTAGATGCTGTGGGAGTGCCCGTGCCCTCGCCTGACTAAGAAACCACAACCTCCATTATGTTCGACTAATATCCCTTATAAGTGTTATGGAACAGCTATTTTGACTTGGGAGAGCACCCCATCATCAATTTGATGAGCTCGTTGGAACAGTTGTGAAAAACCATGCAAATTATTACACAATGGTTTATTATTCTCATGAACAGCTGACCTAGTATTACTGCTCCGAGACCCATCCCATTCAATTCAGCATTGAATACTAGTAAACCATACGAAACATGACCTGGCTACAATGAACTACGGAAACTAAATATTCCCGCGGCGCCAGGCGCCCGTAAACGTCTGTAGGCATTTATGATCCGATGGAGGGGTGTGCGGAGGAAGTGGCCTTGGTGCCCCGTCGTCGAGCAAAAAGAGTCGGGGAAGGGTCGAAAGAGCGGGTGATTGAGTTTGATATGACGGGAGGGAGGGAGGGAGTACTAATGACGAAACGTTGACTTCCGCTGTAGTTCCCGCGTTATACTGCGTTTCGTTAATTTTTTAAACCATTTTTTGCCCATAACAACCATGGGCTTCGTCCGATCGGATTGCCGAGATGGCGGGCACAACTAGATACCAAATGGGATTTTTGTGCGAAAGAACGAATTTTTTAGACCACGTTAAAGGCACAAAACGGCCCGGACGGGGGACGGACATTGCAAATTTGGAATCTCCATGTCTTGAAACGTAAAGTATCAAATTTTGAGGGGGGGTTGTAAAAAATTTTTCGTGACCGAAAACATAGGGTTATTATTCAGAATGAATAATAAACCAAAACGGGAAATCATTTAATGTACATCGAATCTTATTTTCCGATCTATCTTTCCTCATCTCCATTTACCAAATTTTCACGGAGATGATTATGTATGTGTGACTACGGACGTAACCGAGAGCGAGAGAGAGAGAGAGAGAGAGAGAGAGAGAGAGAGAGAGAGAGAGAGAGAGAGAGAGAGAGAGAGAGAGAGAGAGAGAGCGGTTCAAATTTGATATTTAGCCACCAGATCAACATCGGCCGCCAAAATAAGGGTATTGGCCAAACAGTTCATAAAAAAACTCTTAGTTAATTTCTGTTCGACATTACTCAAAACCTTATTTTGGCGTAGTTCCCATGTTGATCTGGAGGCTGAATTTGAGCAGGTTTAAGTTGTACTCCTCGTGTGTAATGTTTCAACACAAGTTCATTTAGAAACTGGTGTAATAATTATAAATTTGAAGGATACACGCATAATTTTCTACCAATTGTAGCAGTAGTGAAAGTAGAAGACGACAAACTAAGAGCCTTGAGAATAATAGAATGGAAAACAAATTTCGGTTCATAGAAATGTCAACACTAGATTCCATGGAAGCTTCAGCGTCGGACGGACTAAACAAAGCTGTATTGAATACGGAAGGTTCCCAAGCGATTCGGTTCCCACACGAAACTGTGAGCAATTCACACTATCTCCGACTTCTCGCTCTATATGTATCCATTGTGCCGCAAATGACTCTCATTTGTAGACCCTCCTCGAACAATACGCCGCAAGGCTCAGTCTCGCAAGCCTAACAAACGGCAGAAAGCTGCCTATGCTAATTCGCCCAAGTTCTCAATTATCGAGATAACCGTATTATTTGTCAGATGCAAGATATACGCGCGCGAGCGGCTCGTCCAACCCGAGTTCACACTGCTTTATTGCCTGATTCCCGCGAGATATGAACCCTGAGATGACGTTGAGCTGAACGATATTTTTATTTCAACGCCTTTCTGAAAGACGCCGTTCACCCGCAAAACCTGTCAGCGCCTGTCAGCGCCCAACACGCTTGCAATTTATATGAAGCCGCCGTATATCAGATATTAGACCGTCATTCTACGAGAACAGTAACTCACAAATGATGGTATTTAGTTTTACAGCCTTTCAAACCTGCTGCAAGTTTTGAAAGGTTAGCATTCTCGTTCGCTCTACAAACGACCAATTATTGGATCAAGTTCTAAGCTGCAATTTCAACACATATACGCTAAACCTCAAATATTTTCTGTTAGAAGCGCGCCTATACTAGTAGGTTTAGTATTTATTTACGGCGTCTTTGTATTAATATACATATTAATACAAGACACAAGTCGTGTACGACAAGGTTTCACGTGTTCTCAGCACTAAATGTGATGTGGGGTCGTTATCGACTGTTGTAGTTTACTCGCAATGGTGACGTACGCCTCAGGGGCCTGGTACGACAGGCTGACGGCACACACGAGGAGGAGGCTTTCTGGTGGACAGAGGCTCATGCTCATAAGCATGACCAAAGCCTATCGGACAGTCTCCTTTGATGCCTTAAATGTGATAGCGAGGAGCTGCCCATAGACCTCGAGTTAAAGAGGAGATACGCGGGCTACCAGCTACAGTCTAAAGGCAGGCTCATGTGGGGGGCAAGGGTAATTATGGGGAGGCGGCGGGCGCCCCTCATCAACAAGCTATTGGTGGATGAGTGGCAGGAGAGGTGGGAGGGAAGTAGTAAGGGAAGATATACATATGGGTGGTTGTTGAGTATTAGGCATAAGATGGAAGCTGGGTGGATGGGATTCAATTATTACTGCTCCCAGCTAATAACGGGACATGGGGATTTTAAGGAAGAGCTTCGGGAATTTGGGTTGGTTGGGGATGGGGTATGCAAATATGGAAGGGTGGACACTGCAAAACAGGTGGTGTTTGAGTGCCTGGTGTTTGAGGTTGAGAGAGCAGTGGCGAGGGATAGGGTTGTAGGGGATGGTGGGGAATGGGACTAGTCGATGGTTAGGAATGAGGGGGGTTTTGGGTGGTGGAGACGGTTTGGGGAGGGGGTGTTGAGTCGTACGGAGGGGTTAGGTTGGGAGGAATGGTGCACAGGGCCCTGTAGGGGGTGTTTGTGTATATATGTTGCGGGGTTCGTATAGGTTAGTTTAGGTGGGTTAGCGATGGTACCGGGGGCGGATGAATATCAAGTAGTCCTCCTGTGAACAAATGGGAGTGAATGTATTTATCGTGAGAGTGTATTTATTGTGCAGATTAGTTTAGGTTAGAATAGGCGTGTGGCCAGGGGTGGCCGAATATCAAGTAGTCCGCCACTGGAGCATCGGGAATGAGTGTTGTGTGAGTGTATTTATTGTATGTGAGGAGAGTGGCTGTTAAGTGTGTGAGTGCAAAGGTTAAAGGGAATCGCAGTTCAGGTCGGGATCATGGATCGCGGCCTGACACCCTTCTCCGTGGAGAGGATGGGGGCAAGTCCAATCCCCGAAATCCCCACGGAGATACAGGGGTCTGCTACCCATTCAGGTCCTTAGGCTGCTTAAGTTGTAGCCAAATTGAATGGGCACCACGGGGCTTCTGCCTGCGACCAGCAGTGTGAGCCTTTGTGGCGTGGCGCTGCCAGCTGTGAGGCCAAGGGTTTGGCTTAATGGGGGCCGGGTTTCGCTGGGAACTCCCCAAAAATCTATGCGAGTGTGGCAGGGGAGAGGTAGAGGCCACTGGGCTAGGTACTCTCCCCAACTGCCATTTAAACGCTCAATTAAACTTGTAGTAGTTTACTCTGGTGTGAATTCTTGAGAGCTCTCTCTGTCTCTCTCTCTCTCTCTCTCTCTCTCTCTCTCTCTCTCTCTCTCTCTCTCTCTCTCTCTCTCTCTCTCTCTCTCTCTCTCTCTCCCTTGAGAGATTTAGCACTAAACCTGCGTTTTTCACGACTGAAAATTGATTCTAGTGAAAAGTGAAACATAATATCTAAAGTATACGCTGATCCCACCAAAAGTATTCTCTTTCTACTTTTCTCAGGCCTACGAACTCGGAGAAAAGTGACGTAATCGGCTGAAAAACAGTTTTTTGAGCCTTCACCAGGTCTTAACGTTGTGTACGAAAAACACAATTAGAGGATATTGTCTTTGAGAGTGAATGGCTCACATTCAATATTCAGTCTGCACATCAATTCGTTGATTAGTTTGCAGAGCGATAAGATTCACAGAATGACCGTGTGGGGACAGACTGGTCCAACCCGTTCGGAGGTTCAAATGGTTCCGTTGAAACAAACTATATCAAGACTGGATGTCGACGTGAGAGAATAAAGCTGTTGAATGACAAGCAAAGGAGTACTCGAAAATGCAAGCTACTCGTACAGCAGTGAGTGGAAATAGCGGATGCACATCAACTCATCAAACGCCGATGACTGACACCTAGCGCCAGCCGGCAGTTAAAATGAATTGATGAACGTGTCATTTGACTTACTCGACCTTTGTTCGGGCCAGCAAATGACATTGGTAAACCGCACTTAGAAACAGTGAGCAGAGAGAAGTGGAAACGGCGATGGAAGTTTAGTATCAATTGCAACTCTTTATCTGAGGGTGCTGCCTTAGAGCTTGGTACAATTTGGGTTAAGTAGGGTCTGGGTTGGTCGAGAGAGGCGAGAGAGTAGAAGTTGTCGAATGATTGGTAATTAAAGAATGGATGACCATTAAGGAGAACAAGAAGACTGTTGACTGAGGGTTTGTCAGGTTTCTGCCGGTTGAAGCCCGAAAAATACTTTGACGTCTGAGATGGAGTCATTAGGTCTTCGGGGAGAATCCAGAAACACTGGAAACAGAAAGATAATACAAAAGAGAAGAAAAAAACAAATAGCAATATTTTGGCCGGATAGCTGTTGTTCCTTTCTGCTGTTTCTTTTCTCATCTCTTCGTCACAGTTGTTCGTATGTATGTACTGTATGACATTATATTTACAAACATATTTCTAGAAATTGAGAAAGAAAGGAGTTAACACGCTTAAAGACATATTTAATACGTGCTTTCAGCCACTGTGACTCAGATGACAGCCAAAACGTTCAAAAGTCAGAATGACACACATCCTTTCCTTTCCTGGTCCTGTTTATTAAGTATCCGAAAACTCGATATGGGCCCTATGGTAATTTATATAAGAAATAAGAAGGAAAGAAAGACGAGGGAATTACGGAGTTGACGGCCAGATCGGCCACGTAACTTGTTTCTCCCAGGCAAGTGCTACGTGTGACAAACGAAAGGTAACTTGCTTAATAGTAGTCAAAAGTTTGATTGCTCTTCCAACCACTGTCGCTTACTGTTGTATCTAAAATGAAGTATCAAGTGTTTTTTGTTTCCTTCGCACTGGAGGCGAAAGACGTCTAGGCTGGAGAATCTTTGAGAGAAAAGAAATGGAGTTACCCATTGAAGTCACAATGTCCGTTGAGCCAGGCTCATACATGTAGCCTGGCAAGATCTCGTTCAGTAGACAACTCTGTAGGGTGTTCAACCCTTAGCTAGGGCGACTCTCTTTTTACTCTCCACTTGTTCACCAGGATGTTGTCTTGTAGGTCTTCGTGATCAACCCTAGTGCAGCTGTCTAGAATTCCGCCAGTGCTGTTAAAAATGTCCTTTTGATAGCAAAATCAAAGCGTGTTGACGCACTTACAGGTTCACTTATCTTATAGGTGGTCACGCGAGAGTTGAGTCATGGAGCCAACCTGACAGTGTACCGTGGTAGGTTGAAATGAAGTCCCTCAACATCAGATTTTCTTCAAGTGTGTCAGAAGTGCTTAAGAGCTCAGCCCGACTTGGAACGTAAAGAAGATGAAATAAGACGCGTCCTCCAAGAATGTATGTCTACGAGAGTGAGCTCGAGTCGAACTGTCAACAGGACTGTATTCATCCTATGCTTCTTTCTTCCCAGTAATTCCAAAACTGAGAGCCCAAACGTTATCTCCAAATCAGTTACTCCTATTTCATTCCCCTGCTTCGAGATGCCAACATTCCTTGGAACATAAATCAACTACTGAATGAGATTCATATCTCATAGTGGGCGCCATAAGTTGATAATATTTCGGGACAGGGTCACAAATATTGTCGGCAAAGGTTGGACGAATAATGAATGAACAGATTCCTTCACACGATATTCACGATTAACATTTATCAGTCTGAACGACTAAAAAAAAAGTGTAAATGGCTAAAAATAGAGTGAATTCTCAACACCTCGGGCTTTGGCACTAATTTCTACACTACACTGGACATTCCAGCAAAGGTTTTTGAGTTTCTTGAAGCTTATTCTCAAACATTTCTTGTCAATACTCGAGAAATTCTCCCCAGATTCCATCAAACACACAATGAGAGTAGATTTCCGGCACTTTTAACTCGAGATCTGATTGACGTCCTTAAATTTTCGAAAACTTTCTGTTCTCTAAAGAGAAAACCTGATATTATTGACGATCATAACTATAGTTTAAGGCCTGTATACCTGTTGCCGGTCAATTGTCAATTATTATGAGTTGCAAACGATTTTCATTCACATTTCAACGTCTTTCATTCAATTTCCAATAGATTTTATGAGAATTCCAACAACTGGTAAATGTTATTTGTATTTGTAGCAGCCCCTTCGACCTTATCGAAAATCCACACTAAACTCCTCGCCAAATGTCACTCAAAACTTCAATAACTGTTGCGTACCGCTCGTTTTCGCTTGATTCATCGTGTGGTTCGTTTGTTTTGCGGAGGCTGAGTTGGAGCGTTGAAATGTAACTATTTAATCAGTTCTGTGTGACTGAGACTGTTAGTGTAGAGCAACGGATAGCCTGTGGTTCAAAAATATCTAACAAAATAAATTGTATTAATTGAAATCATATAATCTTATGATGAAGAGTTGAAATAAAAGTATCTTGTGCGCAGCATCACACGACGATGAGCTATACGTATCTTCAATCATCGCTTTTCTGCCTAAATATTTGTCGAAAACCAAATGTACGCACTGGTTAGCTGAATGCAGTCCGTAAGTTTGAAATCGTGTGAGCCGTATATGAGGTAATTAGAAAAACGATAGTTTATTGTTATGCAAATCTCTCATCTTCTGATGTGTCTTCGATTATACCTCTGTTCAATCGACAGTTTAATATAAGGCAGTCCGTCGCGTTGATCAAATTCAGTTCTGCATTTACTGTGGAAAATTTGAAAACAAAAAACAGTTTTGGCACATTTTGGATATTGTCTTCGTTCAACGTTCAAATATTTATAGAGAATTAGTTAAGTATAAATTATTACTGACTGCTGCAAGACATCCTATGAGTTACATGAAAATTGTAGAAACCTTTTTTTCCAAACAGCCAAAAAACATCTTTTTGTCTCACAGGCCTGTTTCTGCATTCGTCGAATTTCCGCAACATAACTTAGGTACTCATCGTCTAAAAATGGTTTGGCAATTCAATCAAAACCGTTATAGCCGCTTTCAAGAAAAATTCGAAACTCCCTCGTTTTGTGGAACAGTCCCCCGTCACCATATTAGTTTCGCGTCTTGAAAAAATTACGAAAAACTCAGAAAAAGAGCACGCTGAATCAATCAGCCCAATTGTTTCACACATCGAACTACCCTAGAAGAACAACAACACTAGATGTCTCTAACACTAGGTCTATCATAGATACTTGTAACAGATGAATTCTAATCCCTCCTCACATAGACGTCAAATAAAAACTAGCCTTGGTTATGTTATTAAACTATGTGAGCGAAACAATCTTTAACTCGGCCAGATACGTTTTAGTAAGTATTATATAACACTATCTGAAACAGTAGAGAAACTATTTAGGGCAGTCCCTAGTATTTTTCTTATCCCTGGGTAAAAACACTAAAAATCATTATACGCGCTTTATTATTCTCTTGCACAGCGCAATTGTGACCTTTCCTGTTGAATCCACCGTCGAAAACTTCAACTTTAACTCGATAACTTTGGTATATTAGGAATCCAGAAATCCACAACTCATACGCTAACAACTACGTTCCGCGACCCATACCATTCGATTCAGCACCCATAAAATACTGGTAAACATATCGACTACACCAGAAAAACGAAAAATGACATCTTCTAGGTGATGCTAGGTAATTGGCACGACGCTGCTAGTCGAACTGACGGGTGGTTGGAGTGAGGCGCGAGGCAGTGAGAGGAAAAGGGTGCAGGCTGTTCAGAAACGATAACTTTCGCTATGTCGTCCTGCGAGTTCTTTCAAGTAATAGAGCTCGCGTAACTATATTTACTGTGTTTTCATCTTTGTTCATCTAGTCGCAATCCTACACCTCTGAGACCCATCCTAATCGACTCAACATCCAAAATACGTAGGAATAAACACCAAACACGACGACGCCAAACAACTGCCAAAGTTTCGTTTTTCGCGAACAACCATGAGGTTTGTCCGATTGGCTTGGGGGCACAACTAGATACCAAATGGGATTTATATACGAAAAAATGGATTTGTTAGATCACGTTAAAGGCAAAACATGGCGGGACGGAATCCTCCCCCATGCCTTGAGAAACGTGTAGTGTCAAATTATGTGGTGGGGGGGGGGGATGTTCTTGACCGAAAACGTAGGGTATTATTTAGAAATAAAACAAAATCCATCCTGTAATTTCACACTCTGTTTTTGCCAGTCAGGAACTTTTTTGAGGCTCACAGCTCACTGCTCCTACAGCTACTATCGCTTGTACCCGCTGTCATAACCGTAATACCGTTAACATTCCTAATTGTCCCAACTTTTTAGGCTGTATGAGTCAGTATACAGTTGGATATGTCCAATGACACGCTTCCATATCAAATTGAGTATAGGCTAGCTGGTTTTCAAAGTAAAACAGTTGCCAAATGCACAGAGCCGATAACCACTGTAATGGCAAGTTCCACGTGGTCGATGATAAAAGAAGGTTGTCTGAGGTGGGCGGAGATCTTACAAGAACGTCCATCTTTTAATGACAGTATAGTTGAGTTAGGTGTACATTCATTTACAATCAGGCAGCTGTGGAAGGTCCCACTTTCCTGTGCCACTACTTTTGATGAGGATTTTGGATATAACCTGTCTTTACCAGCCTCAAGTCACAACTTCCAGATAAGCAAATGCTAAAGGGACGAGTGGAATTTCAAACAGTGAAAACGTGTTTTTATTATTGAACACGCCACACTCCAACGAATTTGTATTCAACATTCAGAGAGGAACGAACCCCAAATAAATAACAGAGAGAAAAATAAAATAGAATTCGAAGAAGAAAGAAGACAGCTTAGAGGAAGAAGTTGAGACGAGGGAACGGTCATAAGCCATCATCACAATATTAATCTAACGGGTATCTAGTTGAAAGAAACCCCTTGGGTGGCGCACCGTCTTTCTTTGCCAGCTCGTGACCCATTCCTATTTCCGTAGAGACTTGCGACTCAGGCCATATAATTTCATTCATAGAGGGGAAATGAGGATCTTAATCAGGTACAGTCCTCTTTGTTATTGTGGTTTGATGAACCGTTCTTGCCAAGTTTCACTTTTTCACTCTACTAAAGTGGAAAACCTGAAATTCGCAATTCTCAGACAATCATGTTTCCGTTCATTTTCGTGGGAAATGCAGTTATTGCAATTGGGATAAAAAAACGCTGTAAATTATTACGCAACGGTTTATTATTTTCTTGTACAGCTTGACGTAGTCTCATCCCATACGATTCAGCATCCGTAAACGATACGAAACATGACCTGACTCCAACGGAACGACGGAATGACATATTCCAGGCGCCTGTAGGCCATTGGCACGGCGTGAGGAGAGGAGTTGACGAGAGGTTGGAGTGAGACCGGAGGGAGTGCAAACGATGAAACGATTACTTTTGCTGTATCGTCCCGCGAGTCCTTTCAATTGGCTCACTATAATTACTGTGATTTCACTGTTTTTGGTCTGGACGCAGTCGTTCTCCTCTAAGTCCTTCCATTCGACCCAGCGTCGTAAAATACCAATAAAACGATACCAAACACTGCGTAAGTGCGATACAACTGCTGAAATTGCGTCTTTATCAATTTTTTAGCCATTTTTCGCTCATAACAACCATTTGCTTTTGCTACTGCAGATTTGGAATCCCGATGCCTTGAAACGTAAAGTATCAAATTTCGAGGGGGGGGGGGGTTGAATAAAATTGCGTATATGTAAGATAGGTGTACTATTCAGAATTTACAACACAACAAAATGATCCAACAACACGACCTGCTCAACATAAAAGACATGAATTTCATCGCACTCAACCTCGCCTCAGGATTATCAATATATTTGGTTATAATAGTTATGTTATGCGTACGAACTGTTCTTCCTGTGGGCTGGTTATGTCAAGGCCGTAACTAAATATCAACTTTTCGACCGGCGAACGTAAGCTCGGCTGAGTTAATAGTTCGTGAGTTACCAGGGAACAAAGAAGGCGAAGAAATGGAGAAAAAGGAAAGAAAATCATTCCACGCCGCGAGCTCTTTCTCTACAGATAACTTCTAACAAGATGGTTTGTCGTATCAGATGATTCTGCAGAGGGGGGAGAGGAAGTGAGAGCGGCGGATAATGAGAGGTGCTGAGGTCGAATCCCTGGCTGACTTACCTATACCCATTCCAACTACAATTAGCTACCCATACCCGGCTCCCCTTTGTCTGCTGGTGTGATTTACGATGCAAGAGCTAGGCCTTTCTCAGCGCGGACGACCTCAAAGCCTCTCTTCCAAGGGTGGGGTAAGAGAGGGCCGTCTTTCCTGTGCCGGGAGTCTACAAGATCCCTGAAAAGCCTCCACTTAACCGATAACTACTCGGAACGTATTGTAGAGACGGAAATTAAAGCCAATTCTGAAGTTGAATGAGCCCATTTCGTTGACGCGATTGTCCGGTAATTACGAACGTCAACTTGAAGGTAGAAATTACGTCGATGCCTTATTTTGTAGAAGAGATACAAAGTGGCTACCAGGGAGTACGTTCGAAAGCGAAAACTCCGGAACAAGAGCCGTTAATCGACATAATTTCTGTAACTCTCCTCACCGTGCGATCTACGGGAAAGTACATAAAACATTCCCTTTAAGACGTCACCGTGGCATCAAGTGCCTGTTATTCACTTTCTGCAGTCCAAAGTAATGTAATCGGCCAAAGAAACGTTGCGTTTTCATCAGATCTTAATGTTTTGAAGCCTACGGAATCGAAACACCTAATTTCAGCTACTGATCTGCGTGTAGTGTCACTGTGACATGATGCAGTCTGCAATCGTTGTCATCTGCGGGCGGGGATCAGGAGAGAGAGAGAAGCAATGTAGGCTTATGGAGAAGTACTGAGTCCTGACATTGTCGTCGTTAGTCTCGACCACTCTTCGGTGTAGCAGAATGTCCAGGTGGCCCCTAGAAGACGCAAATAGGACGCAGATAAAATCAAGGTTGCGGCGTTGACGGTGTCCTGGTACAGGATATGTTGCAAGAAAAGTGCTAAGGAGATGCTTCGGCTCACCACTAGCCTCTTACTAAGTTCGTATCTCAACTGATGGACATTCTATCGCTGAACTTCTGCTTATTTTCTTCCTCCTCCCTGAACTACTATTCCTCGTATTCTTCAATATCTAATCCATGGCCCTCTGCATATCTCTATTTTTTTAAAAAAATGACTTCCTTTCGGGTTGGTGCCACCATCTCATTTAGGATGATAAGTAGAATCAAAATTGTGCGCCCACTGTCCTTGAAAATGGCGTGCTTGACTGAAATCCACTTCGAAGGGGAGAAGGGCTGAATCGATTGAGCTCGCTTTTTTAGTTATGTTCGAACGATTAAAAGTACAATGCGAACAGAGATGTATGTATACGGATCGGCTTTAATGATTTGGATCCAACTCACAGATTCTGCACAATAAGAGCTCGTGTTTGAATAATATTTTTAATTTTTCCTCAGCAAGTGCCAAATTGAATTTGATTGACCTGATATCATGTTTTATAGAAACCTGCACCCACGTTTTCTTAAACTGGTTCTTTATTGCACTAAAACTGGTTCTCTAACCATCCGTTGCACTGAGATATGCGAAATACATTGATCATGGATTGTGTAGTCGAGTAAATTGGGTGTCAGTTTGGTTCATATAGCTTCAAGTTACCTGACGTTTTTGTTTTTACTGTCTTTGTTTAGTGTTTTGCACGCGTACGCTGTTTCCTATTAATTTCAACGTTTATTGAAAATTTAAATTTTCCTTAGCCTTACGGAAATTTTTATTGTGAGCGTTCTCAGAATAAGCAGGGAGGCACTGCGAGAGTGCCTATTCTTATTTTCTAGAAGGAGATGGGAGAACAGCTTAGGTGTACATGAGATCGAATAAATTTTGCTAAGATACCGAAGTTTATCTTCGAGGAAATGAGGAATTCCTGCGAAAGGATGGGGCGTTATCGGCATTGAAAGCGACGGGTCAAGGAGCAAGCTCGATGACGGTGTCGCTGCAGATTTGAGAGCTCCCGTATCTCTAATATTTAGAGACACGCGCTTCAACATGGGCGAGTCTCTGAGACAGCTGGTCATAGGCCTTGGTTAACTCCTCCATTTGCTGCTTGAAAAAACTCGAATTACCAAGAGCCTCCTGTCTTAGTTGTGTCATTTGAGCCGCGAATTGTTGCTCAGATTCGGCAAACCTTTTCTCTAAAACTTAGACGTTCTCCGCCAATTGTTTTTGAGCTGTGGATAGTGAAGCCACCTCCTGGGCATTTTTGATTTCTGCTCTACAACCCTGACATTTCCACTGCGCTTTCCTCTGTCCTTCCTTAGCCCAGTTCTCTAGTGTGTAGCCGACACAAACGGCGTGAAAAAGTTTGTTACACACTGAACAAAGAGATGCTTCTTTCTGCTCCGAGATTTGTTTTTTACAGGCAGTACAAGTGTCCATTTTGTATGTATACAAAGAAAAATGCAAGAAGAAAACAAAAGGTGTACGGTTTGTTCTGCTACCAGGTGCGACGTACCTTTTCTTGTCGTGCGTGCTGGTGATCGAAGGTGCGTTGCAACGGAAATAAGTTATTTGAATATCGGGCAAGTGAAACTAAAATATATTCGAACAACTTATAAAAAGAAAATAATCTAACTTGGGGAACGATAACAAATTAATCTTCTTCTGCCTGTTACTGAGAGCGATCGTAGATGTCGTCGAGGTCGGAGGAGACAGGAGCGATCAGTCCGGCTAGCGGCGCGCGAATGACGCTCCGGGCAAAAAGAGGTGGCGGGCTAGCCCGTCGTTGCGGCGTTAGGTGAGCCCAGCCCGTACCGAGCTCGCTTCTGCCCGTTATGGTTGTGCGCCCCGTCACAAGAGTCAGTCCTTCTATTGCACGCTGTTGGGGATTTGATAATATATGTAAAGATGTGCACTCTTCTTTAAACCTCATCCAATAATATCAACCTGCTGGACTGTGATGAGTTGGATGAAAAGGTAATGAGATCAAGATGCGAGGTTCACCGACGGAAGTAAATAGTTCAGTTGGACGATAGCCACGGTGTCGTCGAGGTCGGCTAGAGACTCTCGCCAAAGTTATCGCGTTTTTTTTGTTTTGCATGTGTATTTATTGTTGATCCCGGATTCGGTACATTTGTTTTCGATTTCTTTAGTGAAGTAAAGCAATCGAAGCTAGTGTCAGTTTTGGATTTTCCTAGAAGGACCCTCAGAAACTTATATATATATCATTTCTTTTATTTTCCGTTTGAAGTGATGGCTTTGCCGACCAAGAATCTTGATTCTGTCAAAGTCAAATGAATGTTCGTCATTGATTGAGTGTTCGGCCAGCATGCTGCTGAAAATAAGAATAGCTCCATGCGTCACACATTAAGTTTTTTTTTCTTTTTCTTTTTCTCTGATCTCTTCACGATGTTCCTGTTTACTCATAAGCTCGTTAAAACCTTCCAAACTAGTCCAATATGTTATTTACCGTCAAGGTCTGTTTTGTTTTCGTTTGTTTCTCCGAATATTAGTATTTTAAGAAAGTAGTAGCAATTTCCCGAGGTGTGTTATTTTCCAAATTAATTCGGTTCAATGTATTTCTATAATTTTCTTATAATTTGCTGTGCTACCCTATAGCTCTGATGATGCTTAATAAATTAAGTGAAACGTCGGCCTAGTGAACGTTTTTTTTTCATTCATCCTGACTGGCTCTCAAGAATTCACACCAGAATTAACACAATCAGTTTCTGGTTTCAGGTTTCGGGTAGACTTTAAACTGCGTTCTACGAAGTTCATAGAACCGATTGAAAAACAGATTTGATCACCAGCTAGAGGGATAAAAATCGCGAATCGCGTGAAAATTGAAAATCGTGTTACACGTCGCACCGGTATTTTTTCTGAAAAACGGTTCTTAAGATTTTAATTCCATTTTTTGTCTGGAAATTGATGTTGCCACAAAAATCGTGTTTGTAGGCTACGATGGTAGCACGAACGATTAATAACTGTTATAAAATAATCAGGAACATCTCATGAAATTCCGAAATTCAGATTGCTGCCTCCTGTTTTTCGATGCACGGTCTTTTTCCAATAATTCCGAAGAGTAAACACGAACCTTCCCAAAAAAGTTCCATAAGTTTCGAGTAAGGTGGTTATTTAAGAAAGGTCTTGATATAAGTAGGGACTACTCAATGAATTCTGGAACGTTAAGCACTCCCAGTTTCTATGTGGAAAGTTAAGATTGACCAGGTTCATATAATCTGAGTGAACAACATATTGGATTAGTTGGTAGTGCGATAAACATCGCGAATACTGCTGTGGCTGCGAAAAGTTGAGCGATGCGTCCATCCAGATATACTAAATAATCAATTCGAACTGCAAATTTAACGCTGTTAGAGCGACGAAAGCCGATTACTCCTCAGACAGTTGAAAAACGCGTTCACGCAAAGTGGTTAATCGGAGGAGCCGATCAGCTCTGGCTCAACTCAACTCGAGTTCCGAGGGACGAAAAGTTTGTAATTGGAGTATCTTTAATGTGAATATCTGGCCGCGGACTTCTGATCCGCAGACGAACCCCGAACGTAATGCTTATCATTTGAAGAGATGCGGAGCTGTGAAATAAATTTTAACGAACGGGTTTCTCTGAAATGCAAGTTTAGGTCTGATTTCAGGGCGCATATGAAGAAGAATGAACTCGTTATCGATATCAACTGCCGGCGGTCAATTACGTCATCTACGAAAACGGGCTCTGACCAGAAGAGCAAGTTCGGAGTGCGAAGTGAGGCCATTTCAGGCCAAGTGCCCGCGTGAAAGGCTCCGCTAGGGGAACCAGACCAAAGGGAGGCGTTTTTAACCTTGATCTGGCAAGTTGAGGCCTCTCTGCCGTTCACCTCCTTGTTTATATTATTACGAGAAATGGACAATGACGGACGACAAGTTCAATAGCCTCGGAGCTGCATGCGAATTGATCAACCATCAGCTACCGTCGTGTTACACGTAAACACTTCGGACAAAGGACCTGCACAGCGACGCAACAGATTCCAACGACACCAAAACCTTAAAATGTTTGTAACTTCCTCAAAACGTACCCTCGACACAAATTTCAACCACACCAGGGTTGGGAAATGAATAAAAAGCGTTAGGAAACCAGTCAAAGTTGTAGAAACCCGAGGGAAAGTTGAGAAATTACGAAAAATTGTTGGGGCAATGGAGATTGAGAAGAAATGCTTGAGAGTTGTATAAAAAGTTGTTAAACTGTTGGTTCGCTGCACACGGAGAAGAATATTGGAATTGATCACAGTATACATTCGTTTCCTGTATATTAGGCTCTCATCTGAAGTGAATCTTCAATTTAATTTACAATAGATAACCAAGTTATAGAAGGATGTAATTGGATTGTTTATTTTGTAACATTTTATTGCTACCGCTTACTCTCAGATCCCTTACAATAGGCAAAATAGGGAGAGCACCTAACACACATGTCAAACTGCTCTAGACAACTTCAGATTGGAAGCGTAATGCGATTTAAGACTGTGACATACTTCTTGCGTTACCACAAAATGATGAAACAACACTATGGGCAAACAAATGGTTTGGTTTGGTGCAGACCAAAACCGTGACGAAGGGGGTTCTGATTATCCTCCAAGTTCGGAGAAAAGGTGTTTCGGTGCTTCCTCGAAGCTTCGCGAAACGAGATGAAATGTTCAGTTTTTCAGTTCACTTTCGTTGATCCATTCTTCATATTCGTTTCAACCCCGTAACTCCTTCGCCAGCCAATCCTTTCTTCAAAGTATCATAATTACCGACGGAGTTCGCCTGAACTGTATATGTCTCAATTGGATTCCCAAAAGAGCTTTTAATAGTTGTCCAGGAGGTTACATCGTCCTAACAAATGCATTCCTTCCTTTGGTGGCTTCCAATTCTAAGTGTCTTCAAATTTAGGAGTGAAAAAACGAGCCTATTCTAACGAACAGTAAGTACTAAGGAGTTCTGCTAATTAATGGGAATTGGGATGGTTGGGATTATAACACACAGCTCACAGTTCTGGAATTATAGGGGAAAACACAGCGAAAAAATTTAGCCAAAAAAGCGACTTGGCGGGACTTGAATTCCTGAGATGCTCTAAATTAGTTCTACCGTGGGAGTGCATTGGACTAATATCCTTTTCTTTTTACTTTCCTTGGCTCTACGAAGTAGAAAGGAAAGTTATGTAATCGGCTGAAAATTCTTTTTGAGTTTTCTTCAGATCTTTACGTTTCAGACCCTCCGAAACACACTATTTGGGAAAATGGTCTGTGTGTCTGTGTGTGTGTCTGCATACGATTTTTAGAGAAAACCACCGTACCAAATCAGCTCAAACTTGATATCTCGCCCGCAGGTCATCATGGGACGCCAAAATAAGGGTTTGAACAAAATCCACCGAAAGTTAACTATAGTTATCATAGTGATCAAAACAACAAATATTTTTTTTCTCAAAAACCGCTCTAACGATTTTGATTAAATTCTTAATATTGGTAGCTCTTAATAAGATAATTATACCATAAAATTCCCATTTGTGGGAAAATGACGAGAGCAGCACAATAAATTATCAAAATTTTCGACGAAAAGCGTTTTTGCCGTGGTTTTTTCCTTTTAAACTCCGCTGGAATGTTAGTAGAATGTTCAAGAAAATTGGTACTGTAGTCCAATCCAATACCTATAGGGCGAGTATTTAAAAACGCTCATGAGATACATGTGGCTCACTCCAGAAATTCCTGAATTTCAACTACTGCCGTTTTGCTTAATACCAGTTCTAACAATTATTACCCAATAACTCTGCAAAAGTGATTACTATCCTCCTTCAAAAAATCCGTGTTTACAGCCTCATTAATTTTCTGGGTACCATTTGCTCAATAATGGTCCTGGAATGAGTACGAGCAGCACAATAAATTCTTTAACTGTAATCGCTGCCGCTTCATGCTGCCGTAAAGCGTTGTTTGACCAAGTTCAAAGAGACTGAGTGATAAATGAATTGATTAAATAGAATTAGCCATGTACAAAGTGAATTGTTGTAGAGCTAAGGAAAGTTGTGTGTTGCAACGCACCAGATATTTTTTTTGAGAACGTCATAGCGCCACGTGAGTTATGATTTATTAGTGGTATTCTACGATAACTAGTAGCTAATGAAAGATTTTTAAATTATGTTATTTGAATATGTCCACTCAGCAAGTTTCACAAGTTGATAACCATTAGAGTTGGGGTTTTCAGCCCATTGGATACCTTTCCTTCCTAGTCCGTAGTGCTATGGAAAGTAAAGAGTTCGAATAGTAAAATGCGTACGTCAGGAGCTGAATTTCAGCGTACTTCGTGAGTCAAGTGTTTTTAAGCAGCGGGATACAGGTTTTCCAGTGGTTTAGTTCACCACGCTATAGCTGAATGCTACAACTGATTTTGAGCTGATGCTTTTGAACTTTGAAAGTTGAAAAATTGGTTATCAATCATACTACTATACCACCCTCCTCTGTTGCCTGTCTGTTGCTAAATAGCTATTCACGATAAAATGATAATGTCGCTGTCGTAAACTAACGCGAGTTTTCATTCTCCACCGTTCAACCAATACTTTTTACACTGAATATACAGTTTTTACATCTTTGAATGTAGTTTATTTAAAAACTAACTTTCGAATGCAGTTTCTAATAACTTAAACCACACTTAATCGCTGCAATTGAATGCTAAATACTTTAAATTTTATTGTACTTACAAATATCGATAAGAAAATCCCAACTATGATTAGGTGCCTGGTGTCCCGCAATTCCATCTTCTGCTGAAGCTCCTGAAAAAGTGGGAAAATTACGTTACAATTTTAGAAGCTACAAAACCAAAATTATTCTTTAAAGTCGCCTTTAATGAATTAGTATATCTTAACTCGATTTATATAATAAACTACAGGGAGTTGTAGATTTTACAAGTTGAGAATTTTCAATGCAAATTTGAATTTTTCGTAGCTAAATTGGACATTCATCAAGCCTTGAATACGTAGCTTTTCTAATTGGTAATGGAAAATACTTGAGATGATGTTATTTTTCTATTGATCGCGAACTGATCAATCACCGACAATTATAGTGATTTGGACACCAGCATTTTTCGACAGATGTCGTAGGTTGGATCGGATTAATTTTAAAATTCCACGTTATTTCGACACAAATATAATTCTTAAAGCTCAACCAAAACCGCGAAACACCCTCATACGAACCCAACGAGTCTCGAGGGGTTGAAATACGGAACAAGAATACAGTTAGTCAGCCTAATTGTCCACAATTAGCTACTTAGAATGGGCAGTTCCGTGTCGGCGACCGCGAGTGGAGCAGTTAGCGCGAAGAAACAAGTAGTGCGCAGCCAGAATGGCCTGTGTCGTAACGGTCTCCTTGTCTCGGATGCCAACTGTTGTGTGATATAGCTTGACACTGAGCCGGCCTAATGCATCGTATTCATTTACTGTTTACACACATCGCAGGCGACGAGAGTAGATTTTCATCTGAAGAAGCCGAAATGAGTCGCCTCAAAAGTAGTTCCCGCGGGAAGATGAAAACGCTTTCACTTGGCTTCACTAGGGCATTATGAGACTGTGTCACCGGTTGTACGCAGTAACTCACAATACACTTACACGGTATGTAATGCGTTTATTGAACCACGGATTTCGTTCAAGTAACATGTACCACACTAAACGAATGGTAGTTAGCATTCTGAAAAGAGCATTGTGCAACTATATATTGCGCCACTTCACACAACTTCATTCGCCGATTTTTATCCTATATTCAACTACAGCAAGTGCGAAGCAAGCAGGCTCTTATGGCCCATAGGATGCTATGTGAGAGGCCTAGCCAAGCACACACGGCAGAGCACACCATTATAACCAGGCTGCAATTACGTCCAAAGGAGTCGCCAAGGTCCACGCGCTTCTGGCCAGGTTGCATCGAGAAACTCGATCCTAGGGAACTGCCACATCTCGAGGACGCCTCTAGCTGAGACCCAGCATTCGCCAAAGACGAAACCCGCAACCACGACCTTCATGCTGTAACTTCGATTGGATGGCACCAAGGAAGCTGAGCCTCATTTCTCAGGATTCACCCCCCAATGTATGGCTGCCTTACAAACTCGCCTTATTCTTTGTTCTGCAAGCCTGGCTTGGTACTGCTAGATCAAACCCTACTTCTTGAGGCAACTTACCCAGCGCAGTATCATCACAGGATTGAGGAGTATAGGAGACAGAGAGAGGGTCTCCAGACAGCTCCCCTCCAACCCCTGCAGAACAGAGATCTCACATAATTGATGAGTCAGTCACGAGCCCCCACGCCACAGAGGCAATCAGCCAAGGCCTGGTGGCTTACAGTGTCAAAGAACATACGCACACAAACAAACGCGGACTACGCGCGGATATTAGGTTTTTCGGACTCAGTAGGCCTCAAAACGTAAAGACCTGAAGAAAACCCAACTTTTATTGACACTATTACAATACTTTCCTTACACTTTGGGGAGCGGAACATAAAAACTGTACAAAACCATATATCGGCAACAGATTAAGATAGAAAGGTGCAGTTGAAAGCATTCTACTCCATTTTCAGGCAAGTCTTACCCAATTGGAAAACACCCTGTATCGCAGATTGTCGGAAAAGTGTATGCTGCAACAACCAGATATATTTTACATGTGTAATACGCGATCTATTTTCAGACTTGCAACAAACCACGTGTTCTAAACGTGTATTCTAGGGAAGCTGAAAAGGAAGGAAATGGTCATGAGATCACACAGTGTACTCGTGAGTGCAGAGCAGTAATCATTCAGAAAACAGTCGTAAACAGTAATGAAAATTTGTGAAGAGCTTAACGTACGACAAGAACTGGCGACCATTACAAGCAACACGTATTAATAAAAATGAGAATCGTATAAGTGCATCTCCTCTTAAATTGTCCCGAGTTTCTTCTTCAGTATCGTTCAGCTCCTCGACTTGGCGCATCCCTAGTAATTACATTCGCAGTTGACTTTCTCCGGGTAGCTGTGAACTGGCTACCGTGCAACACCTAATTGCAATCATAAACGTAATAATAGTTAAACTGCAGTTGTAAATATAATTGCAATTGTATAAATGTAAGTCCACGTAGATTGCCAAGGAACTGTTTTCTTCGACCCCATTTACTTTGGATGTAATTGTAATTGGTAGTTATTCGGCGTCGGCTACCACGGATTTGTTAGCCGCTTGGTGGCTTTGTAATCTTCGGTCTTCAGCTTTTATCATGTTCGAACACTTCGTATTTAATAACCGCAAAATGTAGTATAGTCTCCTTGGAAGTCCCCGTCGTAGTGGATGATGATGTGAGATGTGAGAAGTAGTAGTATTTTAATTAAATACGACATCTACGACTAAAGCGTCGGTGACATTTTTATCCAGTGCTGGAAATAAGTACGTCGTGTCTTCGGCATTATTTTCTATGGCTCTTTTCGTCTTTTGCAAGGCACCTGATGCCGAGTCGAAAGCTCAATGGTGCGGTCAGAATTTATGAAAGGAGTTCTTCATCTACCCTGGAGAACGTCACTTTGCCTCTCCGAACGCTGTCGAGACATTTTCCGGAATTTAATTACCGCGTACCGGACAACATGTTTAACATCTCTCATCTGTGGCCATTAAGGGTGATTCAAGAGTTCCTCGTCTAACGCCATACCATTCTTTCAGAAATCCGCAGTATATTGGCTGGCGTTAACACGTCAGCGAAGGGCTTAAGCTACTGTTATAATTGTAATATAAATTACCGTGACTTAGTTAACTGTTACGAGAGGCTTGGAAATGTAGGGGAGCCGCTGATTCGGGAAAACATTACAGCGGTAACGAGTTGTGATCCCACACGGGTTTCCTTTGACCCCCAGACTATAACGATCACTGGGGTGCCCACAATTGGAGTCAGATGGTGCATATTATTACGTTGGTAGATTCAAAAGATTTTAACCTGAGCAGGACAGATGCCTCTGCTGTCTACTGCTAAGATAGTAGACGAATTCATGGGCAGACGGATTACAGTTCAATGTTGTAGCTTCGTATTTATGTAAGTGAAAACACAATTGTGTACGTGTGTCTATTTTGGACGAGTATACAATTGTTTTACAAATACAGCTTTCTCCTACGGAGTGGGAAGGAGAGTTATGCAATAGCCCGACAAAAAACAGTTTTTGGGCCTCGTTCAGACCTTCAGGTTTCAGAGTTTGGTATGCACGCCTGTGAACGTAATTGAAAAAGAAAAGGGATGAACCCCTCACCTCAAATTCGATATTTAGCCTGCAACAGTATGATTCAACAAGAGAAACAGTGAGCGGCCTTTGTCAGTATTCAATTCATTCTCCCGAACTGTTTCGTCTTCTTATATTTTCTTTTTAACTTTTTTTCGTACACGGCCGAACGTAATGACTACAATATATTCAACGCAAACCCATTTCAAGCCTAAACAACCCAACACTGCTCATTATTACGTCTTTTCAGTAACATTGACTCGACAATTTTCATTTTTAAAAATTCAAACCACCCGCCCCAAAAATATACCTTTTAATTATTTTTTTACTTTCCTCAGTCCTGCGGGGCTACGTTTTTTGTAGAGTTTCCATGCATTTTTGGTTTTGAAGTCTCCTGAACGCAAAAGCACGACTTGAAAAAATCGTCTGTGAATACGATTGAGAGAAGACAAAAGAGATATTTTGTGTGGACAGTTGCAAATGAAAACGATAAAACCAAATTTCCGTTTGTGGGAAATACAGTGCAATAAATTGTGCAAAATGTCGATAAAATCTATCATTTCTTCGTAAAACCTACTCGTAGCTTATATAAAGCTAACGTTCTCAGAAAAATCATGATGGTAGTCCACCGTGTTACTTATAAGATGACAAACAAAACATTGGTACAGCAGAAAGCTGAAAAGTACGAGTAGCGGCCATTTTAATTTAAATGAAAAGAATTGTATATAATGTGGGTATACTGTTTCAGTACCAATCTGTCTTGTTCAGGTATCGTTAATGCGACATTTGTGTTGAAAATCAGCTGTCTAAAACGCACGCGAAGTTCATAAATGTGGCTGTCGGGTACCAATTGATAGGTCTCTCACCGTCGACTTATGTTTTATTGACAGCCAAATCAATAACGGCCCGTTGAACGGGGTGTAAGGCTCCAAACCACACGCACGAAATGAATGCCATTAGCTTGAAAACTTCAATAATCGATGGGCCGAAAAGGGTGGAAGTCGTTTCAGCGGACAGATGAAGGAGCAGATAAGAGGAGCAGATGATTTGTGGAGCAAAGGGGCGCGCTAATGGCTGTTATTCATATCTAATTCTGAGGCTCTTAATGCTCCTTAGAAACAAGCAGATTAGCCACTTTTTTCTGCTTCTTCGACTTCCTCTTCTCCACATCTCTTCTTTCTCTTTCTCCTTCCTCCCTCTCTTTCTCGCCCTTCTCTTTTGCTGCTTTTCTATGTGTTACAGATTGATGGACCACCTGGTTCGGCTAGGGGCTTTCCAAGCAGGTTCTTCATCATCCCGGAAGGCCTTGTGGCAGTATTACGAAACAACTAAGCCAATAGACGCTGGCCGAACCGAGTTGCCTCCAGTTGATTGATTGAAAAAGATAACTTATCGTCATTGACTAATATGAGAAACCGCCAACATCAACACATTACCCCTGTACGTTCTACTACTCATTCAACGGCGGCCGACGTTGTAGATTACGAAACCTTTCATTTGCCTTTCGCGGGAAGAAAGGTTTTTTTCGAAAGGATTCAAAGATCTGGCCGATAACTTCATCTTTTGAGTCGAACCGTTTTTCTACCCTCTACTTTGTTGCCCTGTTAAAAAAAACAGAGAGAATACTATCTTATCTGTGGTAGAATAAGAAATTTTCTTTCCTTCTAGTACGAGGTGTAAAATGCAGAACGTAACTACTGCGTTCATAGAAAACAAAGCATTTTCAATGAGAATTTCTGAGAAAGAAGAGCTGCACAAAAAGCCGTTTCACGTCGTTTTTCTAACGAATTCCAAATGATAACTTTTTAGAATATGCGTATATTTTGTATTCATCATTCATTTCGATAAGAGTGTGCTTTGGGGTTCAAAACTGGTGCAAATGGAGCTACAGTAATTCCATCCACGGAAGACGTTCGTGTCCCAGCCGAACCAGATAAAAGCGAGAATTTCAAATAAAACTCATAAAATCTTGGATATCCTCAGAACGTTTATGTAGAGGTACTGACGAACTAAATCATACCAATATGTAGCAACCGTTTAAGCCGTACCTGAGATATCGCGATTTCACGTTTTTGCGTTTCCTTATCCTTAGAAAAGGAAGTGTTTTGAGGGGCCTTAGAAAAACATCATTGAACAAAATGGTCTGTACGTGAACGCGATTCGAAGAAAACGCCATGTCATACAATTGCTATAGTTCTGAAACTTAGAAACCCACATGGACCAATCATTTGTGTAAAAATAGTTTTTTTATTCACCTCATGTGAATTGTTCGCTCTCTTACTCGTCATACAGAAGAAAGCAAAGAATGCAGTAAATTATCACACAACGGCACAATCACACATTTTCTAGGCGTCACTAGGCACTACGTAACGAGTCAAACTGACAGATGGTTGGAGTGAGACGGGATATTGTGCAGGAGCTGAGCGCAAGCCAGGGAGAAACGATAACTTTTTCTATATTTTCCCACGAGTTCCTTTAAGTAACTAGAATTGTAAAATATGTCCCTGTATGTACATAGCGTTCCAGACCGAAAAGATACGTGCATTGTGAGGCAGAGTCAGTGGGAGGGAGGGTGAGAGGGAGAGGAGAGAGAGAGAGAGAGAGAGAGACAAACAGACAGAAAGACAGACAGGGAGAGAGAGAGAGAGAGAGAGAGAGAGAGAGAGAGAGAGAGAGAGAGAGTGAGAGAGAGAGAGAGAGAGAGAGAGAGAGAGAGAGAGAGAGAGAGAGAGAGAGAGAGAGAGAAAGGAAGGTAGAAGGTGAAAGGCAGCCTAAGGAAATCTTGTAAATGGTTGGTTAGGAAGACATGTACCGTGGGTCTTTCCAAAATCTACTACTCGTAGAAAATTAACTGGGAAACCAGCGACTTGGGGCAGCTCTATACGGTAGCTTCGTGGCTCCAAGACCTAATGAGGGTGATGGCAATTCTGAGATGCTGCCATTGGGTAACAACACTATGTGACGAGAGATGAAGTCGCTCAGGTAAAAGGCAATGGGGTTTTTATCGGTTAGACCAATCATAACAATGTATCGAAATCTAACTTTTGGTTGAGCCATGTGAAGGGTAGATGAAACCCTCATTGACAACAATGTAAAGTTGTGTAATTGATACCCCCCAGCTTACGCCGTGCTAAGTAATGTGAAAAAGGTTGGTCAACTGGTAGTGCATATTTGTAGCTCCTATTTGTTTGTTCCTAGTTATTACATCCCCTTCGTGAATTATTCGTGCCTTAAGTGCTCTACGTACCAAGTGCTATTGTCTCGTGGCAAAAACCTACTGGTCGGTATGGGGCTACTTTTGCGCTGAGTCCCCAGCACTTCTTTCCTCAACACCGCGCCCGTATGTCATGATTATCGTCGTTTCCCGCTGATAGCTGTACCTATTCGCTCACTTTACGGCTATAATCTCAGTCATCAGGAGGTGGACAGGGATAACGCTTGCTATCACCAGGACTACCTCAGGAGAGTGTGGTATAAACAGGTAATGCAGAGGGTGAGCCTCCCTGGCTCTTCTGCTTCTACTGCTGGCATCACCTCTGCTGGTGCACTTATATGATGCACACAAGTACCCGCGTTGAACTTGATCTCCATGAGATGGGCAACATCCATTGACACTGTAACAGCTTGTCGATTATGGAACTCAAATTACGCTGTAGTATTCACTATTGTTCCCTGGTATTTAATTTTGGTCTGGACCTCACATGTCTTGACACTGTGCCGCCTAGCTTTTGTAGGGCCAGCCTAACGCTCTATAGGGTCACTTCAAGAATCGATTCCTGGGCTGTCCCTGCAGCGACGTTATCCTGTGCTATTGCTGAGCCGTATCGTATGCCAGTGTGCGATAGCTCTCACGTCTCATCACCCTTTACGTGGTTAAAACGTTAAAAGTGCCCTCAGGGCCGACGTTCCGCATGCTCAGCCTCTCCGAGACAAGTAGTTACAGTTACCCCGCAGCATCATCATGAGAGCTCCGTTAGTTCTTGGATGGTGAAGTGCCAACAATAATAATATGAATCCAAAGTAGCTTGTCGATCGATAGTTCACTTTTGAGCCACTACAGCTTCAGACGATCGACATCACAAGAACCACACACGTTGATTGGTTCACCATATTTGTGAACATCTATTGCGAAGGTTGGACAATTACCTCCTGTAGTTGGTTGGTGTTGTTGATCGAATAATTACAGAAGGTACAGGTGTTTCTGAGTACACATTACGCGCATTTCAGCAGACGTGCGGTTAATACACAGCCGACTGAACCAATCAACTTGTTACCTCCACCTTAAGTGCTCTGATAAAGATGTTGATATAAGCGCATCGAAATGAATAAAATAACCGGTAAATAGAGGCGTCTTGTTGCGGCGAACGGATTAATTAATTCCTACTCGCGTTCATTCATGAAGAAAATTACAAGCTTTTTCTTTAATACAATTCAATTTTCATTGCACTAACGACTCCATTCAATTATTTTTTCACGAGTCATGATGGAGCACGTACACAGTTGATTGCTCTTTATTCAAAGGATCGCTGAAGGGAGAGGAAGTGGAGATGATTTCACTCGTTAGTCGATCCACGTTGTGGCGTGCACACATTTTTTGCATTCAAGACAATTCGAAGCAACGGTTTATTGTTGAACCGTCGATTTCATAATTGGATACCGTTTAATATTACCCTTCTTCACTGGAGCTTCATTGAATATTTTATCGATTCCGGCAACGTGACGTTTGATGTTAGAGAACGCTAAGGAATAAATGGAGAGGCAGACCTGGTGTGGGACGATAAAAGATTTCGAGCTTGATGAACTCAGGGGGAAAGGCCACCGATCCGTGAGAGCGAGTCCATCATTAGTTCGGAGCTTGTTGCCTCAAAAAATGAATCGGTTCGTAAGAAAAGAAGAAAAAAAGAAAAAGTAAGAAGCGAATGGAGGCTACGCAGCACGTATCTGTTTTCAAGTGATGATACAGTCGTGACCCCGCTTCATCCTAAGTTAACACACTTGCTCTTGGGTTGCTCACCCATAACACACTTTGATTAGAAGTATTAGTTGATGGATGGCAGGGTTACGGAGTCTCATAGGTTGGATTCTACCGGCGAATAACCTGGGCTAACCCATCAGATTAAGTTCTTTGTTAGCGTCTACCTTCTCATTGGTTCGTGTGTGGATCGTTCAAGTTATCGTCTGCAATAACGCCGATGTTGACTTCGGGGAACATTGTAACATTGACAACTAAGCTACGTCAGCATTTTTAAATGCTAAGGCTACGAGTGTATGATAGTTTAGTGGTTGATAAGCAGCCTTGACGTGAGGATCGTCATATTAGCCTCACAGTTTGATTGTTATGATTAGAAATGTCGCTCAGGTTCCTTTCTGCCGGAGATGTGGGAACGAGTTCAATCGGACAAGTTTAAATCAACTAAGCAAGCTGAATCCATATTTTTTTTCTTTTCCAATTGTTGTCGTGGGACGAAAGGTCTTGATGTATACAATACATGCACAGTGTGACTGAGTGCTTAATATAGTTCATGCGAACTTTCTGGGTGAAGCATCATTCAAGTAGCGGACTAAAACACTGACGTCACGGGGGTAGTAGATTGAGATGTAAGGAAAGCCTATTGTGTATAATACACGCAGTAGTATAATAATAGGAATGTTGCGGCTACCGGCACCAGAAGATTTGAGGGAGCATTCGTCAGAAATCATCAACTGACTGCGTACTTGTCGTGGTGATAAGATGGAGGGGGTTAAATGTGCGTGGAAAATTCCAAAAAACTCATAAGCTCAGGGGGTTGAGGGAAAGGCTAATGACCCGGTTAAAGGAAACATTAAATGTAAAATTAAAATTGTAACAATTAATTGAACTTCAGGTGCCATTGTTTAGGATTGTTTCAGCGATTCGTTTCGTTTTAATTTTAGTGACTCGTTGACTGCCAGGCAAAAACAGCTGGGGTTACCTCCAGGCCAAATTTTTTGTTTGTTTAGGATTGTTTCAGCGATTCGTTTCGTTTTAGTTTTAGTGACTCGTTGACTGCCAGGCAAAAACAGCTGGGGTTACCTCCAGGCCAAATTTTTTGTTTGTTTAGGATTGTTTCAGCGATTCGTTGATTCGTTTCGTTTTAGTTTTAGTGACTCGTTGACTGCCAGGCAAAAACAGCTGGGGTTACCTCCAGGCCAAATTTTTTTGTTGTTAAAGGTCGGTCCAAAATGATGTAATAAGTGGTATTTAATCGTGATCAGATGAAATTAAATTATTATTATCACAAAAAAGCCATTTTTGGTTGTGTACCATGGTGGTACTCAATGGCCTCAGATGACACCCAACCCGAGTACCATTTTGTTACTCATTCTTAATCGGACAGATAAATTGATGAAAAAAAAGGTAAAAATAATTGTAATAAAATTCTAACCCCTTTATTTTGAAAATTTCTGGAAGAACAAAATGTTGAAATAAATGAATTAAAATGATCTTGAAAAAATTGAATTAAAACCCAAAAGCAAATCACTTCAAAATCCTAATCTTACGGAAATGAACCTTATCAAAACAAATCTGACACATGAGAGCTTGGCATATATTGCATTTTTTCGAAGTCCTCTTGGAATTTTTCTGGGCAGCATTTCTTCCTTGAGTTGAAGAAATTTCCATGTAGCAGGTTTGACATCTTCCTCTGGCTGCAGGGATGAGTTCGTGCCTTCTCGCAGGCTGTGATGTTTCCACTTCATCATTTGATGTCGATGGAGAAGTTGAGGGTGACTGGAGGCATTCGTCGATTATTTTTTCCTTGAAATCTGTTATGGTTATGTTTTTTTTCATTCGTCACAGTCTTGTAGAGAAAGTGGGCGTTTACCACACTAGTTTGCAGCATCAAATCAAACGCGACCTTTCTGTATCATTTGACACTTCGACGGAGGCAAGATGAATATGATCCCATCTGATCGCTCTTATCTATGAAGCTTTTGCCTCGATTGTAATCCAGTACGACATCTGGCTTACATATATTTTTCCATCGCTTTTCAACAGACGTCATACTCTCTCCATGTTTGGTAGAGAGCATGAGAACGTCACGTTTGTCTTTCCACTTGAGCACGACAACGTTCTGACCATTCATTGCCGCTTTTACATCACCTTTCCTCAATTTAGCGTTGGTAACCTCGGGTGGGTTTAGTTTCCTCTTGCGGTTTAGAGTCCCTACCAGATGGGTTTGATTATTCATAAGCTGGTGTGCAAGGTCTACACTGGTATACCAGTTGTCGACATACAATGTTCTTCCGAAACTCAAATATGGTCGACAGAGTTCCATTACAATTTTGGTTGAAACTTGGGAGGTTGGAGATTTTTCTTTTCCCGAATAAACACGATAGGCAATGGTATAGCAGTCTGCAACACACAACTTGAAAATTTTTACCCCATATTTATGGGCTTTGTTTTTCAAGTATTGTCGGAACACAATACGTCCTCTAAATGGTACCATGCTTTCGTCTATGCACATGTTCTCCTCCGGAATCATGGCCCATACGAAGTTTTCGGTGATCTTTTCGATGAGTATACGAATCTTGAATATCCTGTCGCCCGGGGGACAGTCCGCATTGTTACTAAAATGAATGTTACCCAACAAGCTCTCAAATCTATTTCGAGACAAGTAATTCGGTATTTTATTTTGAAAGATACCTGAGGTTCTCCAGTAGTGTGCAATTGATGGAAAGTTCATCATTCCCATCCACATCACTATAGCAAGAAAACATTTTATTTCTTCCTCGGTGGTGTCTTTCCATGCCCTAATGCGAGAACAGCGACAGTTGAGTGGTGCGTCATCTTTTTTTTCGTTGGCAAATCGGTTTGTCTCCTTGACAATCATATCTAGAACGTCTGTACTCAAGAATATTTCAAGAAAATTCGCGGGAGATGGATGTAACATGGTTTCAAGGAGGTCTGGATTGATACCAATGACATTACCTGAAGGGTTGAACTGAAACTGGTTCAGGCGACTGGCATCTACTCTCTCCCACACGATATCACGGTTATTATTTGAAGATGAGGGAAGTGGTAGAGGTTCATCGTCATCAGAGGTGCTCACGTCGTCACTGGTTGGGTAATTATCGAATTCATCGCCACTAAAGTCACTACCAGAGGTACTAAAATCACGGTTCTCAAGCTCCATCAAATACTCCGCGATTTCTTCGTCGTTCATCGTAAAAATCGTCAAAAAACATCCGAAATCGCAAAAATACAACAGGAACACAATCGCGTAAATAACAGAATGAACGAAAATACGGAAAACGAGAAAACAGTCGCGAAGGTTCTGTTTATCAAGCATCCAATATTGAAAAGTGAGAAGATTATGGAATACTAACCCACACTACTCCTTGAACCGAAAATTGCCATGCTAGGCAGTGTCTCTTGCTGCTAACACCCTCTTCCAAGAGTTGACCACATCAATAGTTTCAAAATACACCGACAGGTTCGTTAAAATCACCAGAGGGAAATGAGAGGTTTCGAGACACAGAACGGTACTCATGGCCTGGAGGTGACCCCCGTTGAGTACCAAAAAGGTACTCATGGCAGTCAACGTGTTAGGATTGTTTCAGCGATTCGTTTCGTTTTAGTTTTAGTGACTCGTGAGATCTGTGATGGAGATAATTATTGGTTCAAAGTAGTTTGGATGAGCTAATTTCTATGGAAACTTGCTATTTTTTTTAAGGAAATTGAATTAAGAAAGCCCTGTGACCATAATTTCGGAGGGAGATAGGTATCATTTCCCTTGTTGGACGCGGTTCGAAGTTTTCCTCAAATTGCGGCGATGCGAAGTGATATGGAGCCGGGGAATTGTGCAACCTCGTCTCACTGGGCTTTGTCGATGATTTGCTAATGGCAGGCCACTAAAGTCAGCGAACCCTTCTCATGAACTGACTTGATTAATGGTCTGTCAAGGCCGGATCAAACCCTTCCCTACCCGTCATTACCCCAACCAATCCCTCAGTCTTTCTTACCAACCTTGTCACATCAGAGCCGGCTCTATCCATCGCTACTTCATCTTGAGAACATGCCTTTATGATTGAATGGTTAGCTGGCGATGGTTGTGGGGCGGGGAGGGGGGTGTTAATATTTAGTATCCCACCCATCACAAACTCTTCCTATCTGAGCCGCAAATCAGCTACGAGGCCTTCGAATATTAGCGGCATCGGAGGATAACCCTTACGACAGCGTGGTCAAATCATCTGCAAGCCTCCCCGGGGAGCCGCCGTGACTGTTTGGGAAACAGCTTATCGCGAGGAGTTCAGCGGCTTTACTGCCAGGATCTTAATGAGCCTTTACAGGTGAGTGAGTGTGCGGACAGGTGATTCATAGGCTTGAGGGTCAGGTTCAAAGTGAAGGTTCGAAAGCCTTCCTTTCGCGAGTTGCAAGCAGGTCTCGCCGCGGGCAGTACTTCCTGGGTCGTGAATTCTCGAGTAAGACTATCGGAAGGCACACTAAATAAAAAACGAATCAATAGAACAGTTTTTCTCCACGCCAATTATAGAAAAATCTAAGTAATTAATGTAGAACTTCATGCTTCGAACATACTGATAAGTAAAGCACGATGACTCGGCTATATAATACGGCCTAGGATTGGCATCGATGAAACGTGGGTGAAACCAGGAAAATCGTTGATTCACAACGACTATTTTAACTAATCATGGAGTCAAGAGGACCGCATTTCAAGCAGTTCATTTGAAAACCTCACGGATCGGAGGATGCAAGTGAATTTATCAGTACACAGGAACCTATCTACGTGCAACGCATTACAAAACTTTGCTTAGCCCCATGTCTAATCCATTTTTCGCTTAGTTCATTTGAAACTGGTATTACGTAACCTCCAATAACCCTCGACTAGAAACTGTTAGCGGTTGAGATTTAAGAATTTATAGGAACGCTGCTACTTATGCTACGTAATCATAGTATAAGTAATGTGACTGTCACGATGAAAGTTTGGGAAGGTTCGAGTGTAGAGTTCTGGAAATATAGAGAAAACCTGGGTAAAGTTAGTCAAAAATACGACGTGAGTTTAAACCCGGAACTTTTGAGGTAATCTCGTGTGAATCTTGAACTTCCATCGCGTGCATAGTTTATTCTGATTTTTTGAGGGCTAGGGTTATATGTTATGAGCCTGATGCATGATGGAAAAACTTCGCTAAAATACCTTTTCGTCGAAATTGTTGGTAGTTTATTGAGCTACTCCACACATTTTTCCACACAGGAGAATCGTGGAAAACTACTGTTGCCTTATTCGGACGCGGTCATTAAAAAAACCGATTCCACTCATACACTTATTATGGCGTCCTATGGTGATCTACAGTTTCTGCAGTTGATAAATTCCCAACAATTGCGTTGTTAGTGCCTTCTGCACTTGTGTCTTTCTCCATATCTCTTCCGTCACAATACGAATAGTGCCTGCACGCAAATGTTAACTCACACGACTGACAGTCGTTGGATTGTATAAATAGATGAAGATCAATACGAAATTCACAGTCGACAAATGTGGAGCAGAATAGTACGTCACTGCCGTTCAGTGACTGGGCAGATGGATGTTGGATGTGCTGGTTATGGGGGAAAAACGATGGAAAGGAGTTTGCCGCCAGCGGTAAGCAGAGGTGTGAAAGGAGAGCATCCATGGAAACGTGTTACGTATTTTATAGCAAACCTTCGTCCAGTTCCGTTGCTTAGTCGCGCAAAAACTGTTATTTCGTCACGAAAGGACTGAGTTTGTCTTCTTAGAGTTTTTTTTTCGCTTTTTTCCTCGCAGACGACGCGATGACTACTTCAAGTTGTGTCCATTTGAAATGAGCCGACTGTCGGAGGAGCAGGTCAACGGGACAGTACCGTTCAATTGAGCTCGTCCTACGGCCTTTTACTGTTATCCGTCTGCGAGCTCTCGTTAATTCCAAACCAAGGTCGAGCTTCTCTTCGCTAATTGCCAACGCTGATTAAGCCCTTCGATTCGTGGCCGGGTAACGAAGCGTTAAACGGCCGTTCGGCAGGAAGTTGTGTGCCCTGAAGGCACTCGCAAGGTGCGTTTGGGAGAGCCCTGCTTCCAGATATTCGGAAACACAAGGAACAACCGAGAGACTTTAACGGTCGGGCTTCGCACCTTAACTGAAGTCGGGAACAGAAGCGTGGAAAGTGGTATCAAAATTAGAAAGACGAACGAAACCAAACGTAAGGTTGAGCGTCTGAGTGATTCAAGCGGGATGGCGTGTCCTGCGAGATTCCTCCAGTTTAAAATTTTATTATTTTTCGTAAAATTTGTTTTAGATGGTACGTAGCGTAGCTGTGGAAATTCTGGGCACATCTTCCAAATTTGGAGGTTTTTCCCATCATTTGGCGTCAACGGATCCGTCGGTGATTGTAATCAGGAGCATGCCTAAAAACGGCTTTTTGCTCACCTGTTCAAATTAAACCGCTGTCCCGCCCCGAATTAACCAGTAGTTTCCCAATACTACTTAACTGTAAAAGTACAAGTAGTTCTTGTAAACTGATGTACATCACGTCAATGGGTTTGATTCTTTGAAGACCTGCAACGCTCCACGTAAGTACAATACAGTTTTACTGTATACAACCACGGTAGGTGCCGGTAAAAAAAAAAAAAAAAAAAAAAACCTAAAAAAAACAGTAGATTCGTCAGTAGAAGCCGTCCCCTTCTGCGATTGCATGCAACTTTCGTTTTCTTCTTTGCAAATGATAGTTTGTCCTGTAGATGAGGAGATACAGCCTAGAAGCTGCGACAAAGCCGTCGTCTCACTCTGAGCGAACCTCAATAACGTTGGAGTTCGATTTCAACTGCAGTTTAATGCCCTCCCCAATATTCTTTTTGGGTTCGATAATAATCAAAAGAGGCAGATAAGAATTCAGGTTTACATGTTCTGTCCCCACCATCCCCCTCTCCATAACTGCGGGTTTTGTGGAATAAAAAGAAGAAGAAGGAACGAACTGGCCGAGACATGTGTGATAAAGCTGAGAGCAAAAGAGGTGATTAAAGTTGCATTTCGTGCACCTGCCGATTTTGCTATATTTATGCGATATTAATTTGCCTCCGCCGTTACGCAAAGAAGAAGCGAACCTAACGGCTATTTACACGTTGATTCTTAAGGAATAGTCTTGCCGAAGTGTGACTTGAAAATTGCTACACAGAAAACGTGCTTGATGCGTGGTAGCCACTTGGTGATTATATCTGTCTGCGTCTTGAGAATGAAGCTAATAGACGTTCATTTATCAGTAATTTCTAGGTGAGACTGGTTTAATAATAAGACAATCACGGAAACGGGAGACTCCCGGCTCGTCCACGCCCAAGTGAGAATTTACTGATGAGGGAGAAGTCATTCTGAAGAGGGTCATTTGGCTTGGTGAAGTCGGTTCGAGAAATGACGTAAAGCAGTTCTATTTATCGAACCACGAGAGATGAAAACCCCCGAAATGGTCGGAAATGTACTCGTATTCCACTGCTTCTTTTCTAAATATCAAGTGAGACGCTTCTCACTACGTTTTCTCGCCTTGAAATTGATTTAATCGCATCCTACTCCTCCTTTGTAGAAAGCATAAGAACTGACCTAACTCTTTGGATTAGAAGGGTACCGGACTAATTAAGGATCTGAATCCACGTCCGCATTTCACTGACTCAGTGAAGAATGAAAAACGAATTAGCAATTTCAAGAAAAGTGAAAAAGGTTACACAAAACGCTCTGAATTTATCGGGTTATCTTTAGCTGTTTAATAATCTCCGCTGACTGACCAGTGGGCTCGTGGGCCTGTCAACAAACAGCACTTTCTGTAATGCACATGTCTCTGGAAGTTGAAATTACAAGGAAAACGAGTGTGAAACAAGTATTCCAAGGTGGCGATAGAAGCAATAGTTCTAGAATTCTCAGGGCTACTATGAACTCTTTTACAACTTGTGTTTACTACTCACAACGTTTGTGGTGTCTTCCAAACATTCATTGTGCAGACTACGATGTTGAGCTATCAGCATGATTCTTTTGAAAAAGTTTCTGTCAATTGAGCTGGCTTGTAAAAAAGTGCGAAAAATCTGTTTTGCCGGAACTTTTGAAAATTTATTACGCTTCTTCCATAATCTTACAACAGTCAGCCATTTCATTGCCAAATACAATATTTGGGTACTATGCGCACACAAAATATGATCAAAATCGGTAAAACTGTTTCGAAAAAAAAACTTCTGACAAAGTTGTTATGTGACTTATTTTGGCTAGTCCAGTTTTACAAATATAAAATTACAAACTTACATGTGGCAACGAGAGTTACGTAGCTGCACCACTGGGACACTGACACCTGGAAAAGGAGAAGTTGATGTTGACATGTCCTTTACATAATGCATCGAGACGAAGAGTTGCAGTAAAATTACCAGTCACGTGGGTTGTTATTATTTAAAGACGTACTAGGTGGTACTAATAACGTTGTTTCTCAATATTGGGTAGCAGTTAGAGATTGATGGGACCAAGACACAGTGATAACTGTCTGGGACCGCGTTGGCACAAAAGGGAACTACGGAACGCAATCACATGCGAAATTAAGTTTTCTGGTCCTATTTTCCCCATCACAAGGGTGGTTAATTGTGACCATGTTTTGGGCAGTCGCATTGACCATGGAGGGAGCGAACAACAAATTTCGGAACTTTACGTCCTACCACGTAACGCCAAGTTCGTGTAAAGTGAGCAAAAACTAACACGTGCTGCGTACCGCATAACATTTCTCAGCCCCACGTACATTTTAGCTTCTAACGCAAACTACTTTCCACTCAGTTCATGTAAACTTGTAAAACATAACTAAACGTCCCGCGGAGAAAGTGCAGTTGGAGCTCCGGAATTTATTGGGCTGCTGTTACATATATGCCACGTCATCGATTGAAAAACCGAAGTATAGGTTATTTACGGGATTGCCAGCATGGTTTTTTTTGGAGTGGCATCACTTTGAGAATTAAAGGGGAAACACTTCAAATTTTAGAAAAAACACTACATTAATTTGAAGTCCGGAATTTCTGACGTTGCTTCTGATTGTTTAATGTCCACCATTAAACTTCTGCCATGCAGTAGCTTATTGGATGTAGCATTCTGTTTTTTTTTTATAACGTTGAAGTGTGAGTGTGAGCGAGGCTTGTAAGAAAAACTTCACTAAAATGTACACACCGTGATTTGTTGAGGACTATATGTCGAATTAAGCGGCCATCGAACATTAGCAAATTGGAAGAAGCTTCATTAATCTGTAGCAACGTCAGAAATCCGGGTCAATACATCTTACAGCATAGAAGGACTGATTAATACATTTTCAAAACGGCTGAGTTCCATTATTGCTAAGACCTTAACCAGATCAATGTCCCAAACTTATTGTTACTTCAATTCATAAAGTGGTAATCGACGATTGTTTGAGGTAACTGACAGTGTGGGTGGGCACTTAAGAAGTTCACGGAGTCAATTTATGTGGTTGGCAAAAACCATCCATAAATGCTCTATTAATCAAATAATCCTACACCAAGTCGTCAGCTTACTGCGTTTACATTTTCCTCCAAGCCAAGAGTTTCAGATAGTTAGTTCTATCATGTACCGTTGAGAAAGTTAACCTCAATTCTTGAAGCCAACTGACTTTCAGAGATTGCAAGTCTTTGTCAGTTTTTCTCTTAATTTCACCACAACTTGCAGTTTCTTACACAGAACGCATCACATATTTCTTCTTGGTTATTGTCTACTACACGTAAATATTGTTGTCGTTTTTATAAGACATTGGGGTACCGCCCCTTCGACTTATGTCCGTCGTTTGATGTCTCAGTACACCATAGTAAATAAATAACTAGCTCTTCCGTGTGGTTTCTTTTAATAATAAGAAATACTTTACTCACTTATTCTTTCGAAATGTACATTTCATGGCAGTGACGAGATGATGAATGCCGAATATTATGGACTACGTCGACTTCGGATAAGGTGGTGCCGATTCTGCGCCCAGTCTACTGGGATTATTCTACTCTCTTTACCAGCAGAGGTTACAACAAGATTACAACATCAGCTACACTCAATCCAATTTATTCGAAGCCATTCTCGTATCAAGATGTCCAAAACTAACAGGCCAATTACTTAACGAATACTCTCAATTCCATGAATGAATAATAAGTGTGAGCGCCTGCTCGGCAATCCGATTGTATGAAGCTCATGGTTGTTATGGGCAAAAAATGGATGAACAAATTATAAAAAACGAAATTTTGGCAGTTTTATGACTATTACGCCGCGTTGGGTAACGTTTGGAGGTGTACAACTGTGTCTACACAAACTCACGGTAATTATAGTGAGCCAAAGCCTACTCATTGTAAGAACTCACGAGGCAATACAGTGAAAGTAATCGTTTCATCGTTCGCACTCTCGTCCCAGTCCGTCAGCTTGTCTCCTCACGCGCCTCTGTTGCATAGTATCATTTACTGGTATTTTTTTATGCTGAATCAAATGGGATAGGTCTCGGACATGTGAGACTCATGTCAAGCTGTGCCACCGTTCTGTAATAATTTGCAGAGTTTTTTTACTTAACTCAGCCTGATGAAGTAGGAAGGAAAGTTCAAGAGTAATTAGCCGAAAAATGTTTGCTATTTTTTTCTATTTACTATATTTACTCTGATTGTTCACGTTTCTAAGGCTCCAGAGTTCAAAAACCTATATCTATGTCTGTGAACGAAATTTCGAGAGGACGGAAGTATGATATGTGGCCTGCTGCAGAAAAAAACAAATGTAAGAGCAAAATTGGTCAAAAAATATCTTCGGCTGTATCAATTACGTACGTTACAGTACTATAAAACGTTGCAAATTATTACACAATGGTTTATTATTGTCATGAACAGCTTGAGCTAGTATTACTGCTCCGAGACCCATCCCATTCGATTCAGCATCGAAAAATACTAGTAAACCATACGAAACATGACCTGACTACAATGAACTACGGAAACTAAATATTCGCCCGACGCCAGGCGCCCGTAAACGCCTGTATGCATTTATGATCCAATGTAGGGGTGTGCAGAGGAAGTGGCCCCAACCTTCCTCTGCCCTGTTGGGCAAATTGGGACAGGGACTTCCAGCGAACCCTCGGCAGTTGGCACAACATTGCGAGTCGAGCGGGCGTTGCGAGGTGAGCGGGTTGGGTGGTTTCAATGAGACGGGAGGGAGAAAGTACTAACGACGAAACGTTTACTTCTGCTGTGGTTCCCGCGAGTTTCAATTAGTTGACTTTGGCTCACTATAATTACTGTAATTTCACTATACGCAGTTGTACACGTCCGATACCCATTCCATTCGATCCAGGATCTAAAAATACCTTGAAAACGATACCAAACACGAGATATTTGCGATTAAACTAAGTTTTGTTAATTTTTTCAACAATTTTTTGCCCATAAAAACCATGGGCTTCGTCTGATAGGATTCCCACATGGCGGGCACAACTAGATACCAAATGAGATTTTTGTGCGAAAGAACGGTTTTTTTAGAGCACGTTAAAGGCTCAAAACGGCCCGGACGGCGGACGGACATTGCAGATTTGGAATCCCAATGTCTTGAAACTAAAAGTGTCAAATTTTGAGGGGGGGTTGTAAAAAATTGTTCCCGACCGAAAACATAGGGTTATTATTAACGCTCCTCGACAATTTCTGTGCAACCATATCAAAATTATTACATTACTGAGACGTGTTGAACTACAGTTATTTTGGTTAACTTATTTTCAAGATGTCCAGGTAGTGAGAACTATCTCCACACAGTAATTGTTTTATACTCAAGAATAACGTACCAATAATGACAACAGAAAGTAATTTCAGCAAATTTTACCTGATCTTGAATCTGGTGCTACAACATTGATGCGAATTTTGAGATCTGAAAGGAAAAGAAAAGAAAGCCAATTAGTAACAGTTACGTGGTGTCGTTGCCAGATTGTAACAAAAATGATCGTGTGTTGATGAGATTACGTGCCGGTTTAAATTACCGCGTTATTGGAAATCAACTAGTTGGAAGGGACTAGAAGGAGGCGGGCGGGCCTATGTGTTTCAGTCGGCAACCAGAACGTCTTGTGATGTCTTTGGCAACCGTCTGGCAATGTTCTGTCGCTTCTTCTTTCTGACCGGACTAGCACAATAGTAAAATTCATGACAACCCAAGCTACTATGCTTATTGAACCCTGGGTATTCACAGTCTAACCCCAAGGAGATACAGTATTTCTCAGGCGCTGCAAGAAGAGAAGAGTCAACAGATTAACTGCTCTAAGCATTCACAACAGTACAACAGCGTGGGATGCCATTAGCCCCGGGGCAGCTTTGTTCAGTAGTTTTTAGTCGGCACTGGTCTTGGTAATCTTGGAAGCCCCAAACTGACTTTGCTCAACGAGAGAAACAATTTCAGAAAATCCCTACTGTCAGTGACATCTCGACCACCGCGATGTTCACGCATTTGAGCCATGCCGGGACTTTTGAGCGGATTACTCCTTCACTTACAGTGTACGGCGCAATTCCCACTCTCAAGGCACCATTCAGGGGACTAAATCCCTCGACGTAATAATCACGGAGACTTTTCCCTATCACGATGACTTCTGTCTACAATGGACTGGCGATCTGAAGGCCACACCCAACACAGGAAGAAGAGCTTCTTTCGGGAGTTCACTAGATTATACAATTTTACTTACATCCCAACAATAATTCCTCGTTTGTCTATTACCAGATTTTTCAACTAATTCAAGTAAATCTATAAATAATTTTTACTAAATTTCCAACTATTTTAATCGCTTTCCAAATTTGTTTATTTTATGTCCCAGTTTCTTCTCACGATTCCCTAATCATTTTGACTATATTTCCATTGATGTTTACTCAACTCCCCGCCATTTGCTTCAATGTTCCCCTTCGTTTACTAAATTTTGTAAATGTACAGTTTTCAATGATATTACTGAGCTCTTCGACCATTTTTTACTTTCCGCTTGCCAAAGAAAAAGGTAGGTTATTAATGTTCAATAGGCTATCAGAGGAACATTTATTGATAATATAATGTAGGTTTAACTTTTAGAAAACACCCGGTAAGTTTGGTGGAAATCATTAGAGCCGTTGTGCCAAAAAGCTTAAAAAACCTATTTCTGAGAAATATGCGGAAAAAACCCTGTTTGATGGTACATTTTGCTCCCTCACGCCTTTTCCCATCGCCGAAATCGGTCCAACCGTTCTCCCACAAATCGAACTACAGACACACATTCTCAAATCAAGTGGGCTTCATTCTCGTCCATATTTCCTGATTTTTTACGTTTTCTGTTCAGTTTCTCAACAATTGCTACTCCAAATATTCTCAATGATCCTTCAGTCATTCTGTGATTTTCTCTTATTCTTATATTCATTCCACGTAGCAACCATTACTTCGCTCACGACTCATTTTTACTCAAGTCCCAACGGTGACACGACTTCACCAAACAAATTCGTTCAAGAACCTCTGAAACATCAAACTTGAGTAAAAGTGCTACTACAGGACTTGTCTTCCTTGGGCAGTGAGGAAGCGAAAGGTCGTGGCCATAAATGAGGTCGAAGGCGAATCGAACGAGCACACAGCTAATTAATTAATATACGTAAAGAGGTTTCAATGGCAAAAACCCAGACATACTTTTCAACAGAAAATAAGATGATTTATTTTGTAAACAACAGGCGTGGCGTATTCGTGCCGCTGTTCCTTCATTAAGATTAATCAGGTATCGAGAACGAGCGGAATAAGACGAGTTGAGGCGTAAAAAGGTTTTCGCACGCACCTTGTTAATTTCGATCTCGATTTTGCATGTATCTATCATCGTGGGATAACGTTATAGAACATGAATCATTCAGCAGACAGTTTCCTCAGAAGGTTGCCGCGGCTGAGGGCTCGATAGTAAACGAAGCGGTCGGAATCAAAAAGTGGATGGAACGTCGGAATAAAAAAATAAATAAATAAAAAAATAAAAAATTGCGCCTGGACATTTTATCGAAGGCGCCGATCGGAATCTGCAGACCGAAGAGAAGGAAATAAAAACCAGCGGATAGGATTTTCGACGAAAACCTCCGGCGGTTTTTCTAATACCAGTCGTATCATAGTTGAGCACTTCCAAGGGCGATGAATTCCGAACTAAAGCATTTCGCTTTTTTTTCAAAATGCACAAACCGCTTCAGCCCATTCAAACGGATGAGTTTGAGTTGCTCTTGAGGAACGGGCTGTTACCGAAGAAAAAATATCGGTGCCTTTGTATGGCCATAGGATGACGAATAGAAAGCTGAGTACGTGAAGGCCCCATGTCAACTTCTGAATGGCGATTTCCTTTACGGAATCTCACAATGGAAACAGTGAGAGCAGCTAATTGATGAAACTATCTATTATTTTGATTAACCCCTCTGTATTTAGCATAGCAATGAATTCAAGCGAGAAAAAAATTTGTCCAAAGTAGAGCCTGAAAGAATGAACAGTGTCGTTGAAGTAGCAGAGATAATGAATGCCTACTGCGAATTCTTTCTGAGACTGGTGTTGCGTAGGGAGAGAGGGGTCGTAATGTATTGTTTGATTGAGTCTTTAGAGAGCTGAACTGTTGGACATGGTGGAAAACTGAATTTTTCTGCGGCTTAAGGTATTAACGAATACTATTTGTCGGCTGCCTTTCAGTGGGTTAGTTGGCTAGGGAGATCGGTAATTGAGGGATTAATAAACCCAACAATTTCCAGCGCAGCCCATTCATTACACGTTTCTATTTGAATCTTTCCGAGCAGAGTAGCTGACGGCCCATGGTCGTCTGTTGCGGAATAGGAATTTATTCGCTTGGCAAATCGTGTGTCAGTGACATTTTTCGGGTACTGTTTAAACAGTATTTGCTTATAAACTGGTTCTAGAGAGATGTATTAATCTATATGGCATTTGTTAACACATATTGTTAAACATTGTGCGAGTATTTTGGCAATTAAATAGTTCCACGTAAATTTCATTGGCGTCACCATCTGGCTGAGCGTCTGTTGGGTTTATTGCTGACGGAATAATTCTTTATTGGTAACAAAATTACAGGGCTGAATACGAGAAGGGTGTGTGTCAAATCCTTACCAGAGGCGGTAAAAAAGTATTATTAAAATCTGTTCTGGTACTTAGTTTAAGCGTATTTAGAGCAATTTGGTAATAAAACACCTACTAGTAAATCAAAATAGGTTTGTTTCTCTGCACCAACTCATTTCCGTTGCAGATTACAGAGTAAATCGTGAATGTTTTACCTGAATAGTGCAATAATTTGGATGTGTGGGAGGCACAAACCAACAGACCTTCGTAAATAAATAAAAAATATTGACGCGTATTCCCTGGACTCATTCGCCGGTTGAGTTACAGTCATGCGCTTCCTGGAAGAAGGAATAAAACTTTGTGCACCAAAGAATAGGCGGTAATTCTTCTAATTAGGTAATTCGTTGCCCCCGACTTTATGATGACCCCAGCTGTAAAAACTTAATAATTTAAAACCAGCGTTTCACGGAGGGTTCCGCCCAACGACCCAACAGGGTCACTGCGCCTTCATCCCCGGAGGCCACTTCTTTAACGGCAAGCGTCTGAAACTGATGATAATAGAACATGGTTCCGCTTTCCAACGCTAAAAGTGCATCCGACATGCATGAACGTACGCCTTAGTGAGAGTTAACCTCACATGGTCGAGTTCCGGGGATATGAGCTAAAATTTGAAAGTTGTGTTGTGAGCATGTTCGGGCCCTTCTCTCAACCAAACAAATAAGGAAAAATGATCCAAACGAAAAATAAGCTTTTCTATTACTTTTTAGTGTTTCGAAATCTCATAAATAGGAAAAAATTGAATTTTTGGCTCGTCATTCTCGTGCTTGTAGTCATGTTTTTGGGAGAACGGCTAATCGCTTCAGCTCATTGTTTTTTTCATTTTGGGACGCAAAACTATCGATGGGAAAGTTATTTAAGAACCAAGATGTACCAAAACTGGGGTGGTTTCACTTTTTTCGCTAAAATAATTTTATAACGATTTCGTTGAAACTTACACGTATTAAACTTTGGTAAAAATGATTCTGATGACTTTAATCTAACTTACCCGGCGTTTTTAACTAGTCCACGCCCACTATTCACAAAAGTTCTTCTGACAAACTGATGGACGAAAGTGAACAACAATTTGTTACGTTTTGAACATTTCCACAGAACATTATCGTGTGTCCCATTTTGGTATCCTTATCTTACATTCCCATAATACCTGTGCTGTAAATTTCAACTAGGAAGGATGGAAACGAAAGCAAGTAGACTGAGAGCACACTCAGCTCGACTTAGAGTAGAAGCCCACGTTACCAACCTTGCACTCCATCTCTAAAAAGAGCTTCATTGCGAAATCAGCTCTTTGTGGATTCGATATGAAAGAAATTAGCCAGAAAGATGACTCAGTTGATGGGAACAAGGACCTATAGCCGTCTATCACCCCATGGACATTCAACTACCAATTTCATTTGAGAGAGGCCTTGGATCCATACTGCCGTGTTCTCAGTCTGAGGGATTGAGGAAGAAACTGCGATGATTTTTTCGGGGGTGTATCACAGGGGGTTTTCAAAAGTTCTTCCAACTCGTATAAATCAAATATAGATAAGAAGTAGCCAATTTTTATAGACAATTATAAAGTGTGTTGTACTGATGATGGATAAAAACTGAAATTATTCGAAGTTTCCAATTTCTCATCTACGAGTATAATAAAATGTATTTCCGCGATGCGCCGCAGATATTTTAAGTTTTATTAAACACACAATTTCATTGGGTAGGATCCTCATCCTTGATGAAGGATAACTAATTTCTGCTAACGAGATAGGGTGGAACTGCGTGAGAAAGAAGGTTTAGATGAATAGCGCAACAGAATGCCCAAATTGAGTTACGAACTGAGCTACAGCTAGGTTCTGCCTTGGAGAATGCCTCCGGAGCCAACACACACCAATCTTTAGCACTTTATACAACGATACTTAGAAGCGGTATTTGTTTCACTGTTACGTATTTAATGATTAGGTTTAGAGCGGATGACCCGTTCGTTTTGAAAGGACAAACCCGGCATTGAAGGGGAAAGCTGCACGAGTGCATCCAAGACATTAATATGGAACTTTCATTGATGAGCTCATTTCCATTGATGCGCTCATATCCTCGATATTGACATTGTACTCTTCAAGAGTCAACCGGGCCGGTGCCCTGGGAAGGAGGAAAAATACGGGATAGACGATCCAGGAAGGGAGAGTCTGGTTTGGCGTTGCAAAGGTTGGAGAAGGGGCAGATGAATATCGTCCGACAAGCTTCAGTAGATCCGAGGCAGGGCTTATTAATACGGAATGCCGCCCAGAGGCGTTGATGAATCGCGGTGCTCCTCCTGGCACAGATAAAACATGACGGGAAACCGAAGGCAATTGATTCCGACTACATCGTATGGGATTCGTTTACCTTTATGTTTTAAATTCCTATTAACCAATATTAATGGCAGGCTGTGATTGACCCCACCGCAGGTGTAACCAGTTTCTCAACGGTGGGATTCCAATCCCTAACACGACGAAGCTGCGGAAACGATTTTGTAGCACATCATTCTTCCTTAAATGACGGATGGCACTCGGGTGGCCCGCGCACGCACGTCAATTTTCATTCACTACCAAATTATTTATTCAAAAGACCAAGATTATTCAGTTCCTGAGCTATGACGAACGAATTGATTCGAGAGGGTTATTGAGGGGATTATTCAATTATCTTCCTGCAAGAGTAAGAGAGAGCGAGCGAGCGAGCGCGAGAGAGAGAGAGAGAGAGAGAGAGAGAGAGAGAGAGAGAAAGAGAGAGAGAGACTTTATGATGCTGCGTATAGATACGTACGGCATAACATGGAACTGCCGTTTCATGATCTAAACGATTATCAGTTTGTTAAAAGGTGCATGTCGTTTATTGAATGCCGACCTCAAAGCTGATATTTGTCTTAGGTACATATATAGATATGAATTCGTTTCCTAAGTTAACAAAGTTCTTAGTTAAGACATGTTAAAGACATTTATACAACGTCTGCCAGAATACAGCATTTAATCTCGTTTCTTCTACTCTCGAGCAAATAATATTAACTCTGCTTTGATATCAACCAAGTTCATTGTGCTACCAATCCATGGCATTACTAATCTTGAATTTCAATCCGTGTTCTGGGTAATCCAGAGTCACCATAAAAAATATCTGGTGCGTTGCAACACACAACTTTCCTTAGCTCTACGTCAATTCACTTTGTACATGGCTCATTCTATTTAATCAATTCATTTATCACTCAGTTAATTTGAACTTGGCCAAATAACGCTTTACGGCAGCACGAAGCGGTAGCGCTTACAGTTCCAGATTTTATTATGCTGCTCGTACTCATTCCAGGACCCATATTGAGCAATCAGTACACAGATAACTAATGAAGCTGTAAACACGAATTTTTTGAAGAGGATAGTAATCACTTTTGTGGAGTTATTGGGTAATGACTGTTAGAACTGGTAGTAAGCGAAACGGGCGTAGTAGAAATTCAGGAATTTCTGGAGTGAGCCCCATGTACCTCATGAGCGTTTTTAAACACCCACCCTTTAGGTATTGAATTGGACTACAATACCAATTTTTTTAAAGCATTCTACTAACATTCCAGCGGAGTTAATAAGGAAAAAACTGCGCTAAAAACGCTTTTGGTCGAAAATTTTGATAATTTATTGTGCTGCTCTCGTCATTTTCCCACGAATAGGAATTTTATGGTGTGATTGCCATATTGAGAGCTATCAATATAAGAAATGTAATCAAAATCGTTGGAGCCGTTTTTGAGAAAAAAAAAATTTGGTGTTTTGATCACTATGATAACTATAGTTAACTTTCGGTGGATTTTGCCCATACCCTTATTTTTGCGTGCCATGGTAACCTGTAGGCTAGACATCAAGTTTGAGCTGATTTGGTACGGTTGTTTTCTCTATAAACCGCGCTAAAATCGATTTCGTCGAAAATTGTGGTAATTTATTGTGCTGCTCTCGTCATTTTCCCACAAATGGGAATTTTATGGTATCGTTGCCTTATTGAGAGCTATCAATACAAAAAATTTAATCAAAATCGTTATAGCCGTTTTTGAGAAAAAAAATATTTGGTGTTTTGATCACTATGATAACTATAGTTAAATTTCGGTGGATTTTGTTCAAACCCTTTTTTTGGCGTTCCATGGTGACCAGCGATATGAAGTTTGAGGTGATTTGGTACGGTGGTTTTCTCTAAAAATCGTTCACAGACACACATGCACACAGACCATTTTCCCAACTAGTGTTTTTCGGACTCAGGAGGGTCTGAAACGTAAAGATCTGAAGAAAACTCAAAATTTTTTTTCAGCCGATTACATAACTTTCCTTTCTACTTCGTAGAGCAAGGAAAGTAAAAAAGCGAAGTGTACAACTTATCCTTCTCTCCGTAAAACTAATACTTCGTAACTTCTCCAGTTTATTCACGATGGCAGTGATTATTGGCGACGGGTGAACTAGTTCTAGTGACGACATGAAGAATGGAGACTCCTCTTCTCATTCCCATAGTTGGCTGTAACGATGGATACCAAGTTGTCGTTTGGTTTCCACATCTGACAAGCAGCAGGTAAAGCTGCCTCAGTAATAATTGGTTTGTATTGCCACAGTTTAATGACCAACACCAGAGGGCCACGAGTAAGAACAAGGTAGGTGCTTATCAACGTTGCACACTGAGGATTGCCTACCACAGAAAGCGGATGGGCCCAGTGGAGGTACGCTTTTCGCATTGCTTGCTCGTTTTGCACGGCTCCTCAGGAGGTGGTACTGGTGGTGGCAAGTGTTAACCAAGCGGAGGGAGCTTTACGCATCATGAGGGCTATCAGAGTACGACCACCAGATGAGATGAAAAAGGGGCGTGGCAGGACGAGGGAAACGCAGCCTAGAAGGGGTGGAGGATCAGGCGGCAGACCAAGTTGCAAGCTAGCACTAGGTCCACAGTGAGGTGGATTTCTACCACACTCAGTTCCTAACAGGACACGGGGCATTTCAAACGTACCTCCACCAAATCGGAACAACTGTAAGCCCAAACTGCTGAATTGCAGGGAAATGGTGGGTGATGCTTCCCACGCCATCTTCTCGTGCCAAATGTGGGGTCCAGTCAGCCAGCTCATACCAGAGGCATTTTTCTGTTCTAAGCTGCATTCTAAGGAAAACTGGAGGTGCATTGCACAATAGGCCATGGCAGTGCTTAGCCAGAAGAGGGAGGAGCTTGCTGATTTAGGTCCAGTATCGTGCAGGGATCAAGAATGAAGACATGGAGGAAAGAGTGCAGCTGAACCTCCCGAACTGTTGGGCAGTACGAGAGGGTATAGAGGAATGGCGGCACGCTGAAGCATTTTCATGAGGGTGAGGACAACAAAAAAGGAGAGCTGCCACCTGAGAGTCGTGAGGGCCAACCTTATGCAACGTGTTATCGGTTCCGGGTTCAGACCCTCCCTCCAACATCCCAAAAAAAATCACTACTAAAATGGGCAATTGGGATATTAATCGTAACCAACGGATGGCTAATCCATCAAAACAACTTTTGCAGTATGAAGTTGCTGTTTTTCCCCGTCCTGCAACTCTCTTTCCAGTTTGCTGGTCGGACGACGAACGAATTATTGTTGTTGGGAACTAGTCACAGAAACCGTTTTCGATCTGATTGCGATATATTGGCCGCGGTTTTGCGGTGAGCAGCTCCAAGATCAGTCGTCAGGACGCGGCCTCCACGTCAATGGAATGGAAAGAGGAGACGTGCGAGATGAGACGTTCACGTTGTAAGCCGTGGGAACTGGGCTCAACTTTCTACATAAAAACTGGTGGCACTTATGGGTTCCGGTATTTATTGAGTTGCTCCTGGTTACGCTATCACTGTCATTGAGCATTCCATCAAAAGGTAATTCACGAGACGTCCAACTCGATTTTCTTGAGAAAGATCGTGTTTACATAATAAATTTGATCGAATCGTTATGCCATTCTTGAAAAAAACAACAACATAACATTTCGGTGTTATAATTACTATGATAGCTATAGTTACTTTTCAACCGATTTTGTTTTTACCCTAATTTTGGCGCTTTATGTTGATCTACTCGCTAAATATCAAATTTGAGCTGATTTGATGTGGCGATTTTCTCAAATGTTGTTTTTTGAACTCGGGAGCCTTCGAAGCGAGAAAAATCTAACTTTTCATTCAGCCGATCAACTAACTTTTCTTCCTACTACACAGGGCTGAGGTGAATTCTTACTTCAGCGTAATTTACGACAATTTGTGCTAAAGGGAGTTGGAATGATTTGTTTTATGTCCTTACAAAAAGAGAACTTCCTCATCTCCGCAGGGATCTTGCATTTGAAATCCGCTAACTAGGACAACATGGGCAGGAACTACATGAGGAATAACAGGAAAAGTAAGCTTTTAATCGCCTAATTGAGTGAGCCCTCCGTCGAAGGTACAGCGAGTTCGGCTGTCTCGTAATGAGAGGCACCGAAATAACAGGATGGAGACGGCAGATAGGCTGCGATTTCGCAGGTTGAGCGGGACAATAACAAGATCTGTCGGTTTATGTACAAACAAGTGGACGGAACGAGGACGGCGTAATGATCATGTTATGGTAACGATCCATCCAAAAAAAAGAGAAGAGGCATCACGTCTCTTGGGAGATCGTGACTGCAGGGGCGAGGAACCGGCGATGCGACGAGCCCAGTGGTTTAAAAGGACGCGGAGGATGACCTTCTGACAGTTTCCGCTATTGTTGCCTCAAGTATTTTTGCTTGAATTATTAACTTCGTAAAACTAATATAACGTAGTCAGCGGAAGTGCATAAATTGAGAGTAACATTCTGCACGCGCTTAAAGCACACTCAAAAGGGTCATTTCTGCTGGAAAAAAATCTATGTATTTACCATCTCTTGGGTAAATAAAAAAAAAGAAATAAAAAGTGGGGGACGAAAAATAAAAGGAAATGATTAGATTCAAAAACTCGATGTGGAGTTCCATTGCCCACCAGAGAGGACAGGAGGTGGGTGATACAGTTGGGAAAGGAAAGTGTCTCCGCCTTTTCTCCACACATTATTTCATTGAAGTAATTCATTCCATGAGCAGTGGATCAAGGGGGTTGGGGTTGTTCGCAGCTTAACAGCTGTTGAACAGCTTTATAACTTCCATTTGGACCGAAATATTTCTACAGCATCACGAGGAAACTGACATCCCGACTTCAATGACAAAACACGACATCAAATATATATTACACCAGAAATCTAGACGATATTATCTGCATAACTAGCCGTGATAACACTGACGAAATATTAAATGGATTAAATAATATCCACCACAACATCCAACATGACATGGATAAAGAACAGAATAAAACTCGTAATTACTTGGACCTAAAAATCACACGGAGTGACTACGAACTACAGTACGACATTTTAAAAGACCGACTGCTATCGACAAACCACCCCAACAACATTAATTCAGACACATGATGCAGGGACTTAAAACTATCTCACTATCTCAACAAAATTACAAAAAAGAAACTTGATACTATCGCACAAAATAATGGTTACTCCAAAAAACAATAAACAAATTATTAAGACAATATGACTCCAAAAACACAAAATACACAGGCTTTGACAAGACGCTGCACATTTACGTACACAGGACCAAAAATATACGGAATAACTAACATCCTCCGAAAGGAAAGCATACAAATTGCATTACGTACGGACAACACACTTAGAACCAAACTAACTACAAAGACTGAAAAGACAGACATTTTTTAATCTCATCTGCGTCCTGAGCTTCCCAGAGACGCTCGTAGCCCAGCCCACACAAAACACCCCTTAGCTGAGTGGACCAATTAAATTTTTTATTCCCTTCCCCTCTTCTCATTGTCTCAAGAAGCTGCTCATAACACAGACGAGGGTACCTCTCCACATCCATGCGGTGGAGCGCCTCCCACCAACCTTATGCCCTATCTAAAACAAACTCCCAACTTCGTCCTCCCTGTTTCAGCATGTAACATATAGTGAGGGGTGCCAAAAGGCAACGTCAGTAGGCTCTTAAACACTCTAGACTGCACCCTTTCTAACTCCTCAAAATACCTGAGGCCCCAAATCTCAGAGCAATACAACAAAACCGAACAAACCATTGAGTCAACCAAACGATTAATCGCTCCCCAATCGCCGCATCTGCCCACCACCAACGTCCCCCTTACACTACACCAAGCCTTTAAAGCCCTTGACATCAAATGATCCCTCGCTTCATCAAACATACCCGATGATGAGAAGGGAACCCCCAGATAGGTATAATCCCTAACAAATGTCACCACCTCCGTATTCCAATCTACATGTGTCTCGCGCTTTGAACCTCCACCCTTATGAAAACATAGAACTATGGTCTTATCGGGGTTTATAATGAGCCCAAGTGATACCAAATATTCCTCTAAGGCCCTGATTTTTTTCGCGATGTCCCTCCTGCTGTCCCCAAAAACAACAATATCATCAGCGAACATCAGGAGCAGGATGGGGGGATAGTAGGGTTGGTATCTCCAGAGCCGACAACGTATTTTCCCATTCGATGAGTTTTTCTATATCCTCTTTCCCTTATCTCACGTCTCACCCCTTACTGTTGCAATCTACTTACTTCAAGACTCGCTCAGCTCTCGTCCGAGGTCACGCCAGTTAAAACATTTCGAAACCCAGTGTGTCTTGTGAACTTTTGTCTCCTAATTACTGAACTCTGAACTCTATTCCTGTGTATCTCGAGTGAAGGTTTAAGTAAGCAGCGTATTTTCTATCAATATAGCTAGCTCTCGCTCGACTTGTCATCAACTTCTTCTTCGCTCTATTTATGTCCATCCCTCTTTAACACCCAACTCCAGTCATGTATGAAGGCAAAGCCAACTTCGTTCGTCTTTATAGTTGATTATTGCGAGCAAATTGTGAAAATATGTAACGACAAGGTACAAAACACAATAATTCGTATGAGTAATAGATTTGATCTCAGCCGACATAGGGGAAGTTTTAAAAACCGAACTTATCAAATCAATACAACTTGGAAACTCATTTCTGATTTTCCCCTCCGCCAACTGCTTCAACAACAATGCTAGTAATTCGACACGGAGGCCCAACAGCGGCGAAGGATCTCATACAAACTGAGAGGATCGGTTAACCAAACAGTTAGAGACAACTTCACGCATTCATCGTTTTGCTCGGTCATCACAGCGCCGTGAGTCTCAGGTTGACGGATGGTTCCTTTATTGGGTGTTGAGCGAGAGGCAAGGCTCAAGCCTGAATAATCGCTCCGTCAAGTTTGATGGCTTTTGTGACGTCTCGTCGATCGGCTACTTTTATTCCCGATCGACTGGAACCTTTTTTGAGCCACTTTCTACTGGTAAATGCTGGATTCGAAGAACTCAAAACGGTGAGTCCAAAAACGATTGATCCGTAACGGAGAGATCGACGGCGGCTGGATCGAAATACCATTCCTAGGTGTTTGAGTTACCTTCCTGCATTTTATTTCTCTTTTCGAATTGTGGATGACCACATTAGTTCCCACATAAATTCTCCCATCGATGAGTCTCTGAGAGAGTGGGAAAGTCCCATGGTGCAACGGCGGAGTATTACGGTGGTTGGTTTTAGTTCGCCATTATCGTTATGAACAAAGTCAATATAACCATTGATGAATCAGTCTTCCTTGGATAATAGTATACTATGCGCAAAGCTACTGGTGTAAAAATATCGTCATTAGGAGTACTCATACAAGACTACCATATCAGTAGTCAGGTGCGTCGACTAAAGGTTATTTATTCAGTTGATGAACTGCCTTGTGTCGACAAGCACCCATCTCCAGTTCATTACAAGTTCTCACCTCAAGTCAAATTTTTACTTTCCTTGGCTCTACGAAGTAGAAAGGAAAGTTCTGTAATCGGCTGAAAAAAAAATTTTGAGTTTTCTTCAGATCTTTACGTTTCAGACCCCCCCTGAGTCCGAAAAACACTATTTGGGAAAATGGTCTGTGTGTCTGTGTGTGTGTGTATGTGAACGATTTTTAGAGAAAACCACCGTACCAAATCAGCTCAAACTTCATATCTCGCCGGCAGGTTACCATGGGACGCCAAAATAAGGGTATGAACCAAATCAACCGAAAGTTAACTATAGTTATCATAGTGATCAACACACCAAATATTTTTTTCTCAAAAACGGCTCTAACGATTTTGATTAAATTTTTTATATTGATAGCTCCTAATATGTCAACTATACCATAAAGTTCCCATACACGGGAAAATGACGAGAGCAGCACAATAAATTACCAAAACTTTCGACGAAATCGATTTTAGCGCGGTTTTTAAGGAAAACAACCGTACCAAATCAGCTGTAAAATGAAGTCTAGCCTGCAGGTTACCATGAGACGCCAAAATAAGGGTATGGGCAAAATCCACCGAAATTTAACTATAGTTATAGTGATCAAAATACCAAATTTTTTGTCAAAACCGGCTTTAACGATTTTGATTAAATTTTTTATATAGATAGCTCTCAATAAGACAATTATACCATGAAATTTCCATTCGTGGGAAAATGACGAGAGCAGCACAATAAATTATCAAAATTTTCAACCAAAAGCGTTTTTAGCGCAGTTTTTTCCTTATAAACTCCGCTGGAATTTTTGTAGAATGTTAAAAAAGTTGGTATTGTAATCCAATGTAATACCTAAAGGGTGAGTGTTTAAAAATGCTCATGAGATACATGGGGGTCACTCCAGAAATTCAAGAATTTCAACTTCTGCCGTTTCGCTTACTACCAGTTCTAAACGTTTTTCCCAATAACTCTGCAAAAGTAATTACTATCCTTCTTCAAAAAATTCTTGAATACAGCCCCATTAATTCTCTATGTACCAATTGCTCAATAATGGTCCTGAAATGAGTACGAGCAGCACAATAAAATCTGGAACTGTGCGCGCTACCGCTTTCTGCTGCCGTAAAGCGTTATTTGACCAAGTTCAAATTAACTGAGTGATAAATGAATTGATTAAATAGAATTAGCCATGTACAAAGTGAATTGTTGTAGAGCTAAGGAAAGTTGTGTGTTGCAACGCACCAGATATTTTATCCCGTAGTCTCGACTGTTGAATGAAGAAAATGATCTGCTAAAGGCGTTTATTTAGTAATCCGTTAGCTGTAAATGGTCTACTATTTCCTTCTATACACTCTGTCACCTGCTACTAGGTTAAGGTAAACGAAATAACCTTTAAATCCAATTTCGCTCTCTGTGTTACCAGATTTGTGAGAAAACTGCTGAATTGGCTGGTTATTTTTTGCGTAGTTCATTACTTTTTGAAGGTGCAAAAAGAAAGGCTACGCGTGGGTATTTTCAACCATATTGCAACTTTCAAACTACCTTCTACCGACTTATAACTGTCTCCATAAACATCTTTGCCAAATTTCGATGAAAAGAGAATACATAGACCTGCGAAGAGGAATGAAATAGTTTAAAATGTTTGGAATACTGGCTTTAAAGATTAAGATGAAACTCGCAGGGTGTCTTCAGTTAGTCAGTAGCTATATATTGTTCCCCATAAATGTTTCACTGACAGTCCGCTGAACGGACGTAACAACCAAAATGTGTGTCTGTTAACGCTTTCATGTTCACAATAAGTGCATAATTGAATCGTCAACTTGACGTAGGACCCTATAGCCACATTTTGTCCACTGAAACGATTTCTGCAACCATTAGTTGCACGGGGATATGAGCCAAGATACATTGAAAATGTTGAGATGAGCCTTAAACGTTCTTCGTTTAAGCCTCCTCAAAAATTGTTGCACGAACGAGGTTCTTTCTACTAACTGGTACTAGTAGTTCTGCATTCATGTTCCCATAGGAGTGCGTTGATCGAAGAAAATATGCTCTTCACACCAGATACATGCATTTCATTTCGTTTTAAACTGAATAATTAGGTGAAATGTGAATAAAGGATCACGAGATAACGTTTATTTGGCATTTTTCGAGTTTGGGTTGTATCTGTTTACTACATTTAGCGAGCGAGTTCACCCTCATTTTGTAGACAAACAAAATTCGTACTGTGAACTCCTCGTCCCCAATCACAAGTTGACTGGTTACAAATGGGAGCACAGCGTGGTTTTTGAATGCTTCTCTGTTTGTTAATTTCTTCCAGGGGTACTTGAATTTTACCTGCTACCCGTTTTCACCTACTTACTCCTTGATTTGAAGTTCAAAGGACAGTTCATATTGGCCCCGACTCACTAGAGAGGAGTTGTTTCTACTTATCTTTCGATTAAGAGAAAGAATTTAGAAGAAAGGAAAGGGAGAAGAAGAAATTTTAGAACAAATTCTGACTTGTTTAGAAGTTTGCTAAATGCATTACCTCCTTCGGTCCTTATTATCTTGAAAAACAGCACGAAGAACTGTTTCAGTTTGATCGCATATTTGAAATTTCAGGAAGCGCTTAAAATATAAAAGGCAGTACTTGAGAGTACTGGGAAAACGAACGCTGAATACAATTACCTTTGTTGTTGCTCTTCCCCTTGCCGAGTTGATGTTCCGTTGTCTATGAATAATTTATTACAGCTGGTTTCTCTCTCGTTTCTTAACCTTTCGCAAAACAGAAGACTCTCTAGGACTATTGATTTTATTTTGTTTATTTTCTTATTTCCATCTGAGGTCCTTCCATCGCAAGTTGGAGTGGAACAATCGACGCGAACTGTCCACACCTAACGGACGTTGAAATTATGTATTCAACCTTTTGACGTATGAATAGGGTCGACCGGCTCTGAGCGTTTAAACCCTATTTGGGAACGACGAGCGTTTGTCACTAGATCTTTAAGCTGAGCCGCCGCCGAGAGGTCCGCAGGACTTCCGACGACAGAGGGCAGACAGGGCGAGAGAGAGGGACGTCAAAATCGATCAATGCAGTTGTATCATTATATTATATTGTGAACTTGCAAGAAATAGAAGCGGTGAGGCCATGTAAAAATATCTGGTGCGTAGCAACACACAACTTTCCGCCACCCCTTCAAGTTCGAACACCACCTACATATGCGGGCGCTATATCTTCGTTCAACGCATTTCTACGGAAACATTTATGGAAAACAAAATGTAGGGAGTAGTTAGCTGAAAGTACTCCGTACGTTTGATAATAATCGTTAGAGCCGTTTTTGAGAAAATTGGAATTCCGATAAATAATTATTCGACAAATCTCCTTTTCTGAGTTAACTTGGCTTATATCTCCGTTCAACATATATATACAGAAATAATTATGGAGAACGAAACGTTGGTATGGGTGACTAAAAGACACTCCATTAAGGTTTATCACATCTGACGAAGAATCCCTGGAATTTACGGAAATGTTCTAAAAAACGTTATTTTCGACACATTTTGATGTTTATCTCTGTTCAATGGACTGTCAGAGGAACATTTATTGAGAACAATATGTAGATATTAACTATTTGAAAACATCCTGTGAGTTTGGTGAAAATCGCTGAAGCCGTTTTGCCAAAAAGCGTAAAAAACCTATTTTTGCTTCAGGGGCTCATATCTCCGTTCACCGTATTTTCATGGAGATATGTATAGAGAAGAAAAGTTAGGTATTGATTAGTAGAAGGTAATTTGAAAGTTTAATCAAAATCGTTAGAGCCGTTTTCGAGAAAAATGCGAAAACCATCGTTTTTGGTACATTTTCGTCCCCCCCCCCTTTCCATCGACCGAAATCGTCCATAACCTTAATTTGGTGTCTACAAAAAATAACGAGCAAAACAAAGAAAGAACCAGCTCAATCGGATCAGCCGTTCTCCCGGAAATCGAACTACAGACACACACACACACACACACATACATACATACACACACGCGCCGAAATTAGGTTTTATAGACTCAGTAGGGTCTGAAACGTAAAGATCTGAAGAAAACCCAAATTTTTTTTTGGGCCGATTACTATACTTTCCTTCCCTTCGGGTAGCGGAAAGTAATAAATATGGAAAATATTTTAACGGCTCATTTGTTAGAAATAATTGAACATGTTAAAGAAAATGCTAGAATCGTCGAATCACAAGATCTCAATCATTCCCACAAGAGTTCGTTCAACGTTTTGATTTAAGTTAACATTTTTATCCATGGAAATATGACGGGAGTAGCACAATAAATTACCTAAAATTCCAAAGATATTAGCGCAGTTTTTTCCTCATAACTCCTTCTCATACTGTAATAACGTTCTTGAAAATACAAGGGTGGTAGTCCAATAAATGGTGTATGTGAGGACTGTTTAATAACGTCCGTAAGAGGACGTTAGGAGCAACCCCGCCAGCATTTCAGACATGAATGATGAATCTCTTGTTTTAATTACTCAATAGGAATCGTGGGATAAGCAGGATCCAATCAATAAATTGCGGTATTTTAAACGCCGCCTGTTTTTACGTATAAAATTGAGGTACATTCTGCCAAATTCAAATGATCCAAAGAAAAACACATTGTATAAGTTGCAAGAGTGATATGAACACGGCTACTGCCCGTACGTCCATCTTGGCCACTACGGTTAGTGTACTGAGGATGCCCCCCGACAGCTATCCGGTCGGGGTTGCAAGAGGTGCCTTGGCTCTGGAGATTCACGGAGCTGGAACGACGTTGTGCATGACGATTTTCACGGGGATCCATGGAAGCTTGAAAGTAGGCCGGTGCAGCCGGAGACGTTGGTGGAGACACCTTGTCAGAGGTGTCTTGAGCCGCCTTATACCCAGCATTGTGTTGAACTTTGAGGCTTCGCATACTATGACTTAGAGCCCCTTAAGTCCCTGCTTGCTCTGAATGACGCGTCATAATGGTGCCAATTTGAGATGGAGCAGGCAGAGTGGTCTTCGCTCCTTGTGCAACATTAGGGAGAAGGAAAGTAACACCATATATTGGGGTGAGTCCGAGAGAGTTTTCTGGGGGATAGTTCCTTTACCCCTGAGAGGGTTGTCAACCTATTTGCGCATCCAGCAAAGAAGTACCGAGCCTGTCTGATGGCTGAGTTCAACTTCGGGAAAATAGGATGTCGCAACTGCCCTCATTTATTTCTTCTTCTTCGCTATCTTCATTGTATCCCCGAGTTTATGAGACTTTTTGGAGAGCCCCTGTTTACTATTGGTGCTGCAGGACGCTCCACAAGCTTCAGCGCTTGAAGCCCCTTTCCTAGCTCCCAGTTACAATGTATGATCTGAATTTGTATGTTTGGACCTTGGTCCGGCATCAGTGACATTACTCAGCGGCGGTCGCTTGGCGGTAGCGCAGCCCCACCTTTTCCCCCTCAGTCGCCCATCACCCTTTTTTTCCTACTCTATATAGTGCGCGGCGGCTCCAGGTGCGGCACCACACGGCTTTTTTTCACTCCGATGTTCAAAACTATTTTCTGATCCAAGCGATACCCGTTGGTGTCAGAGTGTACGGAAAACCCGTGGAAATGGCTGGCTACTTTTAGGGCGTCGTCGTTGGTCATCCTCTCGGGCAGTCAGGTAAACCAAACGTTTCCCTTCCACAAAGTCCAACCTCTCCGCGAAATGTCTCTCTGAAGTTAGTCCTTTCTCTCGGGTATAGATCTCTCGATTTTTCTGTACGCTTGCAACATTTAACATATAGTCCACGCTTCGCATAATAGAATCTTAGTGTTTATGGGGATGATCGATAATTTAGGTTAGTCGTACTGACCAAAAAATCGCAATTTTGCTAGAAGTAGCGGAATGTTGAATAACCAATTCCCCGAATCCAGCGTGAAAAAGCTGGTAACCATCTGTTGACCTTTAAACCACCTAGTAACGAACAGTTATACGCTGACGGGAAAAGTATGGGCTGTAAAACGCTTCAGCCTTCGTACTGAAGCGCATTGTTATTTGAAATTTTGACGGACGTGTCTAAAGGTCGTGAGCCGCGTTTGGCCACGGCAGCTCGATGATGACCGCCCTCAAACCACAAACGGCAAACGACCAGTTGAGACGAGGACGTCAGATGTATATGATTTCCGTCGAATTTGCTCGTAGACTCTACAATCCAGACATTTTGATGCCAACTAGTTAGCCGGTCATTTGGTCACACCGATGCGTCTACTTTAAACGGTTTCGTCAACCTCGGCCTTTACCGAGAGGCTCGAGAGAAGGGGGAAACCGGCGAAAATCTCTTCTTAAAATATTTCTTCCTTATTTTTACCTACGTTTTCATTTTATTTTCACGTGTTATATGTTATGTAAGTTGAAATACAACTTATACATACCTAAGTAAGTAAGTTCAATTACATTTCGCTCCCTAATGCTTCGAATTCTAAACAGCTCGTTTACATCATTCTTAAGCTGAAACTATCCACAATAAACAGAATGAACCAAGCATTACTTAAAATATTCATAACATGTTCAAGAAAATCTGCAGTAGCTTTAAGCAAAATATCGGTCATCGAAAAGATAGAAAGTTCAGAGCTTGGGAGGACAGTTTTTGACTTGGAATTTTTCATTTTCATTTTATAGTTAATCTTTGGGTGCCGATGAAGAAATGCATTTATTCCTCACCATGCAATCTAGCAAAATAATATTTTATATCAAAACCTAATGGGTAAGGTAAGTATAGTAATCCTATGAAAAACAGTTGAATCTTGAATTTTCTCTGGATTTATGCCGATATGTATCAGAAACGCTGGTTTTGGTTTATTATTCATTCTGAATAATAACCCTATGTTTTCGGTCACGAAAAATTTTTTACAACCCCCCCTCAAAATTTGATACTTTACGTTTCAAGACATGGAGATTCCAAATTTGCAATGTCCGTCCGCCGTCCCCGTCCCCGTCCCCCGTCCCCCGTCCGGCGCCCGGCGGCCGGGCCGTTTTGTGGCTTTGACGTGGGCTAGAAAATTCGTTCTTGCGCCCGAAAATCCGATTTGGTATCTAGTTGTGCCCGCCATCTCGGCAATCCGATCGGACGAAGCCCGTGGTTGTAATGGGCAAAAAACGGTTAAAAAATTAACGAAACGCAGTACAACGCGGGAGCTACAAGCGTTTCGTCGTTTGAATTCCTCCGCCCCGCCCGTCTCATTAAAAAACCAACCGCTCTCGAGGCGAGCGAGTGCGGCCTCCCGCTCGCTTCCCTCCCAACGACCGGTCTCTCCCATTCGCCTTACTCTTCCAATTTCCCGACGTTTTCGTTTTAATACGATTCAATTTTTTTAGATTCTTTCGTTTCATTCTCATTATGTTTTTCATAGATTTTTGGTTAAATTTTGATATTAGTATTTAGCGTGCATGTTTTCATATTAAAATTCAGTTTTTTCTAGATACTTTCGTGTTTTTTTTGTTTATTTTAATATTACCATTCAGTTCTTTTCGGCCTTTTTTTGGGTTTCATTATGATATTTTTCGATGCTGAATCGAACAGGATGGGTCTCGGAGCATTAATGCTAGGTCAAGCTGATTATCCGAATAATAAACCGTTGTGTAATAATTTGCAGCGTTTTTAGATTTTTCTCGTAAACTACACTTCAAACAAGAACTTCATATTGAGTGATTTCGATGTATAAAAGTATACAGTGAGACAGAGTATCTGGTTACGCAAATTTCCTCAGGCCCACGCGCAGTCAGTGGTTTTCTGTAACTCTAGCAACTAGAAAAATTTGTTTTAATTCAGTTCATAAGAACTTGGTGGAATGTAGCTAAAGTTTGTACAGTAAAACTGGTAGTGCTCTGGGCTCCGGAATATATTTAGTTGCTCCTACTTATGCCACGACCATTATTGAGTAACTTTCAATTCCCGAATTTCTGGTTTATTGGACTATCACTCTGATTTTTCTGAGAAAGTCAGTATCACATTAGCCGAATTTGTATGAAATAAACGGGGCAGAAACATATTTTTCTAGAAATGTCTGATATATTTTTTAGTGCTCTTGTCAGCTTGTCATTGTGATGTTATGTGGAGCTGTCCTCACGAAAAGTTTAATTACAATCGCTAGAGCTGTTTTCGAGGGAGGTCGGGCAGTCGGCAAAGTGACAAGAAATTAGTTGACCCAACAGAGTAAGTACTGTGGGAAAATAAATGAAGGGAATCTATTTGAGGTCGGGGAAAAAATGTTGAACGAATACCGTTATTGTGGCCTCAAGTTTGTCTTAAAAGGCACCACGCTCAATCGAAGGGGGTCAATTATCAGCCTAAGGTAAAGGTAGCACTACAGCTGTAGTAGTTACGCAATGGAAGGCTCGTAAAAAGAAGCTAAATCACAGTTAGACCGTTGCTCAATTGCTCCAGCGTGTCGTCTGTGTATATTTGTTGAGAGCGCCTGATTATTGACGACAGTCGTGACCGGCAAATTATCCATTGACGGCAAAAAGCAACTGGAGTTTGCTCTGGCTCTGAGAGATCTGATCAAACAAAGTCCCGAGAGCAGAACAAATTATGATGAGGTGGACACGACTCTGTCATAGTTCCCCCCTTTTTCCCTCTCTATTTCCCCTCTGGCTGGCCGCCCACTGAAAATAACGTAATTGCCAAGTTGTTAGGTTCATAGCTCGTCCTCTTCTCAAAGGGGTAAATAATCTGAATCACTTTTGCTGTAGGGAGATAACGATATTTCCCACGTTACTCGCCGAGAACATCGCCACGAGCACCTGATTCATGACTTTCATAGCTCATCCCAAGTGTAACGCCGTTTTCATCTCGCCTTAAATTACGCGACTGATCAACAATTTACTAAAAGTAAAACGCTCACAAACGAGCCTAAGACGACAATAATTTCTTAGCCGTCACGCCAAGTTTTGCCGTCTGGTACCTCTAATACGATTTCAATTAATGCACTAATTTTGTTTCTAAAAGGTTATCATTGGAGTCAATTTTCTTCTCATGTCTGCACAGCTAGTTGAGGCTGGTCCTCCTCGTTGCAGCAGAGAGCAGTCACAAAATGGATTCCTATCGGACATTGAGATCTCAAGAGTTTGCAGGCTTCGTGGGATCTACAAAAAAATGCAACCCCATGAAAACCGCCATGCGCAAATGTAAAATTGCAACTTGGACCACTTCTAAATTTCATAATTTCCATTTCCCTCGCCTTCTCAGAGATGAAGTAGATCAAAACATTTCAAACATGAGCTACGTCGCTTGCAAAGAACAAGTGGAAACCGGTTCAAATAAAAAACAGAATTATCCGAAAATTGAAAATTTCCACTACGTGTATTTACTATGCTACAACATACTTAATAACATTGTTACTCAACTTGGTGGAAATGTGCTATTTTCTAATAACTTCATTTCATTACACAAATGTGAAAGGGAACTGGTTTACTAGTTGAGACCCTGGTAGTCTCCACACGTTGGTTGTTGCTGTACTGTGCGCAAGTGCTGTGGATGTAAAGACATCATTTTCGGGCAGTAAGTCAATACTGATATTGCATCAGTCTGTCATGAGCTTTTATTGAAAGTCCCGAAACGTTTTGATAAGCCGTCGTCAACCGATTTTTCGCGAAGATTTTTATGGATAACGCAAGTAAGGTACCAAGTAGTAGTTGATAATTTGACAGTTTAATCAGAATCATTAAAGCCGTTTTTGAGCAAACAGCGATCAGGTTCAAGAACGAGTTCTAAGATAAAATGCCAAACCACTTTAGGCACTATCCGACATATATAATGTTCGGCGCAGGCCATATTAGTTGGGTTTTTTAATCTAAGTCATTGTTTCCCCGAGCAGTGGCCCCTTTAGTTTGTACTTGTGGGAATTCTAACTCCTCAGTCATTTCCAAGTGACAAAGAATTTCCCCCTTTCCTGGACTTTCAAAATATCCTTTTCCCACCCTTCTTTTTACTTTAGTCTGCTCAACAGACTAGCACTTTCCAACACTTCTGTCAGCTCTCCCAAACGACAGTCATCTCCCAGTGCTCCCTAGTTATTCGTCTCTCAGCTCGCGCTACTTTCAACTCAACTTGACTCTCTCTGTCTCCCCCTGCTTAGTTTCCCATACAACCAGTTCACGTGTATTTAGAGTCTCCTTGTTCGCGTTTCTATACTCACTCAAACTGATGTCGCTATTCTGTCAAGTGTAATACAGTCCTCACTCACGCTCACCACATCCATTTATTTCTCAGTTCAAGCCCATTCGTGCGCCCAACATATACTATGCACTGGCCAACAAAGTCAACCGACGCATTGCCTCAGGACTCTTCCGCCACTGGCTAAGCTGGAGCCTGGTCAATGCTGCAACCCTACTGCTATCCCCCCTCCACTCTACGAGCTTCTGATGCTGTAATTTTAAGATCAGCCCAGTCATTTAGCCCCAGTCAAGATGCGGCTAGACACAATTTCAGGCCTATCCTTCTCCACAGACGGTTGTACTCTCTCTCCACTTCCCAGCCCTCAGATGATGATGCACCAGCTTCCTGCTTGCTGTCCACACCTGCTCGCCAGTGACTCAAAGTAATTGCTACGAAAACGAGCATAAGGTTACGATCCCAGGCTCTTGAAACCTCACGAATGGCGTCAAAGTGGTGGCATTTTCTTCTGTGGGCGCCTTCTGAAGCCCACTCCACCGATGGAGTAAGGGAAATCAAGGACACTGCCTGCGTTTCCGTCAGTCAAACGAACCACGCAGAACAGTTGCAAACTCAGGCGGCCTACGGGGCTTCCAGTCGAGCAACTGAGCGTCCACTAATATGCATACTGTACTACTCTTGAGATTACCATCGACCACCTGGAGGTGGTTGGTGAAGGCTTGGCCAGCCTCAGACACGGCTGCCCCTCTTTCGGACTACACACAGAGAAACTATGTGAGTTAGCGTCAAAGATAGGATTTTTTCGATTGAGAAGGCCTCAAAACGTAAGTCTGAAGAAAACGATTGCAATACATTCCTTGCCCTTTGGGTAGTGGGAAGCAATAGATACGGTACGTCCCTAATAAGCAAATGAAATCACTGAACAAGGCACTGGCAGACACTGTGCTTTCAATTGTAATTGAGTGAGACGGCTGACAAGGAATATTCTCGAACAGCAGCTGTTATATGATCACCTCAAAAACGAATTATATCGAAGTTCATTACTTATTCTCATTTAACAGGCATAAATAAAATCTCAAAACCGTCAAGCGGTCAAACTTATGTTTCACCAAGATAGGGGAAAACGAAACGGCAGCTCAATCAACGGCATTCTTACACGATGAGTTAATTTCTTAAGAATAATCCCTCAATTACCGTCCCACATCCTGAATTAATATTGAAGTCGTTAGTAGACGGCACACGCCCTCTCAAGTTTCGTCTTCTATGAGGAATGCCAGCCAATCGCCGAATCCCAGCCCCCCGACGACCCGTTTCTTAATTAGAAATTTATTCACCTACGTTTTAATTGAGGTATAACTTGCCATTAGCAGGTCCTGCCGGTCATTGATTCAACGTATTAAAACGTCTTTTCGGATCGTAAACCTATTTGCAAAACCTGCCTCAAAGGGGGATAATTTGTTCGGCAATAATATTCAAAATTTCGAGAAAAAATTTATTGAAACGCAAGTTGAATAGACGTCGTAAAAAACTAGCGAGTGGAAGCGGAATGATGGTTTTATGGTAATTATAGGTCTTGTAGAGAGGAGAGGGGATATGCATGACTCGTGAATGAAGAGGAGAGATGCAATCCTGTGAGCGTAGAATGTCTATTGCCTAGCAACTAATTTAACTTGAATATTTCGTTGTTTACTTTATGGCTAATCGCCAGCTCTACGATTCGCCATCGCGCATATCAACGTACATATTTTCAATGTGCTCAGGAAGCGCAGGCGGATAAAACAGGATGTGCTATTCAGAGGAGCACTAGGGGAGGCTATATAAAAGTAAACATTCCTCATCGAAAACAGGTTGTACAGTCTTCGTAAAAATAACTCAGTATCGATTTTTGCAGCTACTCAGACTCCGACATTGAGAACGACAATCTTCCTTGACTGTGCGGTTTCTACAATTTCTTCAAGATTCCAAACCAGTTGTTCGGAAGATTTCAGTTTTTCTGAAACCAATAGGAGAGGAAAGTAGCGAGATGGATGGCACCAGATATTTCGTGATAAAAATCCAAGACGAACGCCCGATTAGTTGACCCATAGTCGCGCCAGATATTCAGTCACAGACCGATCGAAAATGTTACAATGAATCCGTGACAACAAACGCAACAGGCTGCAGAAAGTGGCGAACTGCGTGGACTCAAGATTATTGGGAGCGCATCGACGTCCACACGCGCTCGACCTGAATGTGAAAGAAAGCTGATACAGGTGCTCGACGGTAAGCAAAACTACTAGTCTTGGCTCGGTGTCATCTTTCGCTTCCTGTATCGAATACTGTCAAGCTGAGGAGCGATGGAAGAGCGCAGGCGATGTACCGTTTTGAAATCGAGCGAAGTGTACGTATTACCGTCTCTCATTGCTCGGTAGTTTGGTGTATTTCCTCCTATATTGTTATATTTAATAGGAAATCTGTACTCCTAAAGTTCGATATTTCTTTTTCAAAACGTCGTTAGTGAACAGCCAACTATTCGTTACTTGCCTTAGCCTTACGGAGTAGACAGTGAAGTTACGTAACCGGTCACAAAAAGTTCACTGTACTACCAACTCAATTTTCATGAGAACGCAAGTGTTCGGTAATTTATCGCGCTGAATTCATGAAAATGTTATATTATCGTCCAACTATTTAAACCCCTTCACACAAAACCTAATCAAAACAGTAGTTTTGAGGGAAAAAATTGGTTTATAGGTACTACGATAGCTATAGTGAATTTTCGATTGGTTTTTGTCGAAACGTGATATTTTGTTGAGCTCCTGTCACCATTACCCCTTAGATGAACATTTTACTTCACCGTTGACAACAATACAAAACCGTGTTTGTTTTATGCAGTTGCAATTCACCCCGAAGCGACGCCTGGGCTCTAACTACATATTTTGGACAAAGTGATACTAAATTTGAATTGGAAAACATTGACGTTAGTTTTATGTTACGAATCCCCCCCCCCCCCTCTTTAAAGTAACTTCTATACACATAAAATAAGTTGGGACCAGCTTACATATATCGATGCAGGCCCAAGAGGCAAAAAATTACTTTTAGACTTCATGTTTATGGGGCAAAGATCACTTTTAGCCGACTGTATTACGGAGTTTCCTGAAGGAACGGGCAAGCTTAACTGAACTCTGAGGCACCGTTCAATGATCCTGGAGAGAATAACGCATAGCAATGATTGCAACAGCTATATTTTGATTGCTGGCTAGAGATTTCCACTTCCTTTTAGACCGAGAAGAGCACTCATTCGAAACGCATCAAGAGGAACTGGCCTTCAAAAGTGGTCTTCTTCCTCCGACCAACGAACAGCAAACCATACGTAGCAACGATAATTAGCTCCTTCGCCTCTTCAAGTTGTGCAGATGTGCTGGCCCGTGTCGAGCACGCTAGCTGTATTAGTCACGTTATGAGAAGTCGTTGGAACAATTAAAAGTACCGAAGGCCAATTAGAAGTAGGCGCAGAAAGCAAACGGTCTACTTGGCAAATAGGTGGTCGAGCCTAATGAATGGGCACATCCAATCAAAGAACGGCTTCTCTGGGTTCAGAGTACCCGTTACAATTAAGAATATTGTTATGATTGTCTCTGAAAACTTATTGAACCCCTTACCTTATGGTATTGGTCGTTGTTGTGTAAACGACTTTCAAAGAACGTCCCAACTGTCGAGCACATCTTAACAATAAATCACAGAGTAGTTCGCAATTGTCACTTTACATAGACAGTAAGCCAGACTGTTATTTGCTTCAAATTTTTACGCGACTGAGTTTCTTGAGTTCAAGCACACATGAGGCATTCTATAAGTTTTTGCGGGATTCCTCAACAAGATTACAGCGTATATAATTAATTATAGTTATCACAATGGTCAAATACAATCCACTTTCAAACGACTCAATCCGTTTTGGTGAAATGGCTCAATTTAGTGGTGCTAAATAGTTTTCGTTCATAGAGCAGCGCGATGAATCAGTGAACGCGCTTATGGGAGACCAAACTACCTACTAGTCAGTTACTTCTTGAAAATTAAGAGATAAATGAGAATAACCTAATGATCGCCAGAATCGTGGCAGATTTCTTCTCATTTCTAAAGACTATTTAATACGAGCCGCTGAGGGTCCTAAAAACGAAATTTGGATTATTAAGCCATTATGACGTTTGATAAGCTGAGTAAAAACTAATTTCAGCATTTACTATGGCTAAGGGGAATTACGAAACGCAATGACTCGGCCAGTTAGTATCACGCAAACAAAGCTCTGCGAGGGGCTGAGAAACTGTGATTTCTCAGGACTCGCTAGACGATGGTATTCATCGCAAGTAAATAATAATTTACGTCGACTTTCATGTTTATGAGTATGCACTTGCTATGATGCGACGCGCTACGTAGCTAATAGTTGTTAATTCCTGGTTGAACAATAAACACCATACTGTTTACCGGCTGATTTTGAAGCGCACAAAATATTTTCGGTTTGCTGGTTTAGTATTCATTTTTACTTTAGTTAGCACTACGTAGTCCTTATAAATCTCACTGATATGAAACCAGCATTCTCAGAAAAATTGGGGTCATAGTCCAATTAATCACCTGTGCACTTATTGTGATTCATGGCCGTGGCATAAGTGACATCAATAAATTCAGAAACCTCAAGTGCTGTACGTTTTACCAAGTACATGATGTAGAATGTTGCTTGAGCGATGAAAATCGCCGATTTTGATTTGAACTCAAGAATAGAGTAGGGGTGTAACAGTTTCTTTTCTATCTAGGTTTAGTGCAAATTGGGTTGAATTTAATGTGACAATAATCAGATTAGAGTTAGGGTAACTGATGAGGCTTCTGGCAGCACGAGTGGAATTGGTTGAGGAAGTTAGGATGTAACGCTATAACGGGAGAGAAAGGAGCGGGTGCTTACTTAGTGAAACTGAAAGTACTCTATTCACAGTCACGAGGTAGTACTTGTGAGGAACTTTTTCAGCCTTTCTCATCAACTTCAGCGATCGATCACTGAAAGGTTGCGAGGCTGAGAGCGTGTAGTCGCAGTGTGCCAAACAAACAGTAACTGACAATTTTATCCCACCTTCAGAAACATCTCAAAGTTTTGGATCTTCAGGAGCTCGTCCTGATTTAGGTATACAATTTCCGAATCTACCACTCGAAAATTGACCAATTCTCCTCACTCTCGATACGTCCCAATGAAATTAGATGTGGAAGTCGTTCAGTTTTGTTTATCAGGCCGCGCACTTTCCTAGCGTTAACGGCCTTCTTGATTTGGAACATTAACGATACAATGACCTTTTTCGAACCGAGTTCGAAACATAATTCGTCAGAACGAGGGTGATTAGGTTGATTCGCGAACTAGACGCCTAATTACCGATGGGGGTATCCCTTTCTCCCACGACGCCTAATTTGATAAAGACGTCTCGGGGGGTTATCTCAATTTATGTTCGACGGGATGATCGTAATTGTATCAGATTCGCAAATGTCGATGGAAGAATTATCTGCCTGAGAGCCGTTTCAATTTCAGGGCTCTGGGTCTTCCGTTGGATGTCGCTAGAAAGCGTGAAGAAAGAGATGTTTTTTAAATCTGCGGAACCCAATGAAGAACGGGTAATTGAACATAAACGGCCCTGATAATTTGTATCCATTGATAGTTCTGCTGATTCCGTGAATGAGCTGTAACAACGTTCAGACATGAGAAGTGAGCTACTAAGAAGTCCTCTATCTCAAAAGCGACCATTTACGTTTCATTTGCCGATCATGGAGTACCTACCCCATGATGTGTCTGGCTTAATGACTCCAAATTTGTAGGGATGGGGAGGGATTACAAGCACAAACTACAAACTTCATTATAGCGAATTTCTAAGAAAATGAAGACATTGCTAATGCGTCTAAAAGGTTAGAGTTGGAATTTTCAAATCATTGTTGCAGCAAAACACACTTCATGCAGTTCCTTAACAAAGCCTAGATTTCAACGTCTTAGCACCCATACGTATTTACGAGTATATGCAATACGACTGCGTTCGATTACTCTACCACGCGGCGAAGAAATTTAAATTGGCACCAGAATAGTTTTTGTGATTCCCTTGAGTTATCATCAGCTAAATTGGATACCTCATTTTATTTCAAACATTCCTAAAATGTGGGACGAGGCAAAATGTTGGTGAACGCACTTACAGTTCCTGAATTTATTGTCCTGCTCGTACTCAACCCTGACCATTATTGAGCCATTGGGACCCAGAGAATGGTGATGATTTTTTTTTAGAAGGATAATAATCATTTTTCCAGAGTTAACGGGTAAAAACTGTGGGAATTGGTAGTAAGTGGAACGACGGTGGTTGAAATTCAAGAATTTCTGGAGTTATCCAATGCAATGTTTTGATCCCTATGATAACTATAGCTAGTTTTGGCGTCCCATGGTGACGTGCGGGCTAGATAGCAAGCTTGAGCTGACGGCTGCAGCCGTTTTCCTAAATAGTGGTTTTCAGACTCGTTAGGCTCAGAAACGAAAAGATCTGAAGAGAACATTACATACAACACGATTACATACCGAAATTGGGTTTTTACTTCCCTTTCTACTTCGTAGAGCCAAGAAAGTAAAACCCTAATTTCGGAGCGACACATGTGAGTTTACAGTTCATTTAGCGGGAGAACGGCTGAACCGATTGAGCTCGTGTTTTTTGTTTTGTTCACGATCTTTTAAACGCACGCAAATAAGTTTACGAACAATTTTCCATGACCGTGAGTGCGAAACATGTGAGGTTTTCGCTGATCTAAAAATTGTTGAATAAACTTTCTAATTACCTTTTACTAAGCGTTACCTAACTTTCGTTTTAGCTAAATTGAATTTTTGGAAATGAGGAATGTTTTTCAAAAACTAACCGGATGCACTCAGCTGATCAATACCTATCTATCACATTCCATAATCGTCCCTCTGACAGTCCAGTGAATGGAGATGCCAACCAAAAATAATTTGATCGACGATATGGAATGTCATCTAGCAACCTATCCCCACATATTGTTTCTCACAACTAGTTCTGTGACTGTCGGTTGAACGTCATTCTTCTGAATTTTCAGAAGAACAAGTCGAACGACTGCGATCAAACTGCTTTTAGCTTACTAGTACCTACATTTCGTTTTTTGTTCGCAGAAATGCAGGTATATGGGCCAGGACGTTACGGAAAATTGTGTGCCGGTACGCACGTTATATTTGGTGTGTGTTTCTCACAATTTGTAAAGCGACGAGTGTTCGTGTACATCTGGAGCATTTGTGTATGTTCTTAATGATTTCGCGACGATTCTTAAGGCTCTGTGGCAGGAAATTGTTCGTTTCTTGGAATAAGTACTGTGTAAGACACTTGTGTACGCATCTCACCTAATATTTCGTTTTGGCAGCAACTCTCTTCTTTTCTCCCAAAAACGTTGCGCGCAGGGTAATAACATACTTCTGTTTGACTGCAGTCCTAGGTATTAGCACAAAACAATCTCAAATCACCCTCAGATTTCGGTTGAACCTATCCGAAGCTCAAAAAACTTCTTGAGTTTCCTCGTCAAGCCGCTAATTAAAAGTGAGCAAATTATACTGCGAAGTTCACCGCAGTTAATTAAAAACCTTCCAGAGAGCCGGAATTAGTCGTCGTTTCTCAACCGTCGCACTGAAACGATGAGTTTCGCGAGAGATGAACGGGAGGAATTCGCCCAAAAGTTTTGAGAAGACGACCGCGCCACAGAAATGCCACGATATTAGGTTAATGTTCGCTATCGCAAAGCGGGGCCCGAGGCGGCTGCGTAGTTAGTCGGGTGATAAATCTACGGCTGACAGAAACTTCCGAGGGAATAATGAGACCCTTTCCCTCAGTCGATTCGTCTTGACTCTCCACCCAACAATCCGCAAAATGAAGAACGAGGAACAGAAAATCAGCGAGAAATTAAATCATCATTATTATTATAGATGGCTAATGAAACTCACGACCCGGAGATGAGAGCACCTAATGGCACATCTCAAAATTAGCATTGATTACGTTTTTTCTTCTGTTTTGGAGTGAAGACTTTTTTCCTTCAGGAGGCTGTATTCAGACCGGAGGGTCGGCGGTTGTCCCTAGGCCTCCTGTGGCCCATTACACCTTGCAACAACTCACCCATATACCAATACTCCACAGTATGCATGTTCTGGTAGCCTGGGGACGGAGGGGCACCAGTTGCTCGCCTGGAGGAGGTTTTTGTGTGGCTGAGATGGATTGTGGGTATTCTAACCTTATTTACAATTGTTTTAGGACAACACAGAGACAGAGGTTTTGTTACATAATTTGTCGGACAATACACTGTTTCTTTCAATTCTTACAGTTTGGCGTTTTCCTACCGTTGCCTGAATTGTATGGACCCTTGGGGTGCATCGTAGCTTGGAGCTTCCCCTACACCGCAGATCCCTAAATGTACTCATATGTGCTTACTTATTACTTTCTGTAATCCTAATGACATTGTGAGTGTAACCCTAAGGGAAAGTATTGTGATTGATAAACAACGATTTGAGTTTTCACTAAATGTTCACGTTCTAGATGATGTCGCGACTACTTCTAACTCTCACCTACGTACCACGTCTCAAACCATTTCCGTGTAAATGATGAATATGGTGATATCGATTCTACTTAACTTTTCTTTGTGTAGTAGAAGAGGTTGCTTAAACAAATGTTACCTGGGTGTAGATTCGCGTGTAAAATCTCATTTCAAGCACTCACCTGCAACAAAATTCAATATTAATGCTTTCGTAACGCGTAAGCTTTGAGATAGGCTTGGGTCGTAATTTTACAGTTCACAACACGCTCACAAAACTTACACAATATAATAATAGAATCAGAAAATTCTGTACACAACATTACCGGCAAATCGACCCAATAATAATCTCGTTACACTAATTTGGGAATCCAGGAATGAAAATAAAGAGAAATTGAATGACTCAATCTCTTTGTTGCACCACTGGGTACGTGGTAAGGACCACGCCGTAGCAACAGCTTGGCGTGGTGGTGGGGCTTCATGACCCCCATAACAGTCACACAACTTTATATTTCTTTATTGGTTTTGCTTCAACATGGTCCACCTCTGTGTTTGTCGAATCTGGTCTCCACTCGTGGTCATAGCGAGTTCCCTACGGTCTGATGCTGATGAATTTAGGTCGAATTCGTAACACACCCTTTTATGTGGCAGATTGAATCGGGAGAAATACTCAATAGTCACTACTAACAACACTTTTTATTATGGGAAGTTGGAGGCAATAAGATGCCACTCACAGAATCAGAATACAATCATCCAAGAACATCGATGGAACAATAAATCGAATTGATGCAAAGCATTGAGCAAACGGCAGCAGAATGGTATCGCGATCGTTAAAGTTTTCAACGCTCAATAACGTCATTGAGAAAATACAGATTCTGCTATAGATAATTAATTTATGTATCTCGCGTACATCACTTCTCATCAGTCCTCTTCACAAGAAGTGAATTGAGCTGAAGTATCTAGAGTGTAAATTGAAGGGTTCCATTTGAAAACGACAACATGCACTGGAGCGCTTCTATTTACGGGTTTAAGCGGTTCTGTTCAGCTCTAGGCGCTGTGAGACTAGTTTAACACGGCAATACGTTTGCAGCTTCTAAGCGTGACCGAATGCTGAGACTTCTAATTTTCATCGGGAGACCCGTAGGTCACTTTTGAAACCCTTAAGAGCAATATTATGAGGTTGGAGTGCATGGGTTCTGATTCGACCTGAAAGTATCGAACCTTAACCCAGTGAGGTACATTATAACGATGCTTACTTAATAAAGGTCGAGGCATAAGTAGTCCAATTTTTATATATAGCCTTACTTTATGACAGGTATATTTAAACTGAGTGAGGAACTGAATGGATTACTTGCTGAAGCCATAAAAATTACTGAACGCACGTGTGGCTGAAGAGAATTGCGTGATTCGTCGCACTAGACATTTTGTGATTAGTTTGGGTATTACACACCATGATCGCATTATTAGGTATATTTAATGAGGACAACTGAGAGGGTGGTTAAAGGGAGGAGGAAAAGATGGGATATGCATTACAAAGTTGCCTCTCTTGAGCTTATAAGTTTGACATTTCACTTGTGATCTTCCACGACATGTTTACTCTCAACGCGAGAGCTGATTAACGTGTGGCCACGCCGATGACTCCTCAGGCCTTCCCCATTTACTCATTTTATGTATCACCACTGAGTGAAATTAAACAGCGGGTCTCGCTTACATTTTATGTTTCGTAAAACCTTCTGGGCAGTTTGAATTCCCTTCGTAAAACACGTACGAGTGTTTCGATGAATATAAACGACGAGAAGGTTGAGGTTTTTGTCAATCCGCTGCGGTACGTTTTATTGCATTTAAAGTAGCCCGTTATGAGGTTAATGATGGGAAGCGTTGTGGAGCCACTAAAAACGGCTGCCACGCAATAAAGTGGATTCACTGCTCTTCTGATGTGATACGCCGCGACACTCAACAGGTGTTAGGGGCCCTTTCGGACTGCCTTTGATGAGTGGCACGTCGGGTGACAACGGTTCTAGTGCCTTCATAAAACAGATCAACTGGATCAAATCAGCTCAAATTTGATATTCAGCCGGGACAGCCACAAACACCACATTTTTCTTTCTCAAACTGAGTTTGAATATATTTTTTGTGCGAACAGCTACAAATGACATAACGATACTGCACGCCACGTCTGTAGGACAACGACGAAAAGAACAACAAGAACGAGGGAATAAATTATCACCAAGTTCGATGACAATCTGAACGCAGTTTTTCCGTATTAATCCGGTTTTTGCGACACTTGCGTTTACAAAAAAAAAATGAAAAAAAAACACGGCGGTAGTACAATAAACATTCTATACCTCCAGAGTTTCATAAGGTTCCTAAATTATTTAGAAGCAACCCCAGAAATTCCACTACCATTTCTCCTAGATTTTAGCCAATAATCGGGGTAACTTTCTCATTAAAGCCACGTTGACAGTTTTGTGAATCACCTTGAGTATTGATTACTCAATAAGTAGAAGAAGAACCTCACTAAAACCCGCCACGTTAAACGTTACCAGTTTCTCTGTAGTACCTGTTACATCAAGTTCGTATAAAGTGAATGAATAAAAAATTTGATTAGTTACCAGCTGACAAAAACTGCTAAATGCACGAGAGGCTGAGGAAAGTTGAGTGATGAGCAGCATCAAATATTTTTCCTATTGTTCATCATGTGATTTCAGAACTGCAAACACGAACGCTTCCCAACGGTCTCATAATGCAATGATCAATGAATGAAGGTGGTAATAAAAGTAGGGGCAACCCAATAAATTCCGTATCCTTTACACTACGTCCAGTTAAGTGCTAACAATGTTATTTTAAGATTAATAGTTGAGACGTTGATACAAATCGCTGAATGTTAGAGGGCTTTCCTATATTTCCAGAACGCGGCGGGCGAATGCACGTACGTCGGGAAGCACGTCAATGGCTCCGGAAATGCGAATCTTAGTGTTCAATTGGGCTTGGAATATCAAGAAAAGAAGTGGTTGGTCTGTAGTTTTTCGGCGGGTGAAAGATCAAACGAGTCGTGAAACCTTAGGTGTAAGAACAGCTCGACCATTGGCTCGGTTGGGGTTAGAGGACAGATCCCTCATTTGTGCTGAATTGACTCACACTAATTTGAGCCTAACAAATGCGTTGACTTCAATAACGTCGTCCCTTACGCAAATTGTTTATAGTAGCGACAAGGACACTGGAGAGGTGGGGTAATTACTTCAAGTTGTAATATTAACCCACCGGTTGGCTCTAATCGCCATAGTTAAATAATTAATTTATCCCGATGCACTTGCAAATGCGATCAGCGCACGTTTCACAAGCGAAATGCAGCGCCACCTCCTAAATTGTTGTTTGCTCCAAGAAACTCAAAATTTGCCTGGAATACGTACTTGAAAAACGTAAAGTATTTCCGCTTCACAAAGGGAACAAACTCGCAACTTCGTATTCCCTCCTAGCGACGCTACGAGCTTTTTCCAAGGAATCAAAGAAAAACGATCTTGGGAACCCCGGACGCAATTAAACAGATTGCTGAGGTAAGAAGCCCATTAAAACCGGCAAGTATTTCTACAAGTGCTTTTGTAAAGACGGAGCTAATTTATTATTGTTGAGAGACCCCTCCAAAGCTTCTTTGTCCTCCGTTCCCTTCATCCAGCCCTTGTACGGCCAAGGAAGACTTCGCAAATGCGATGCACATCGAGAAATTCCGAGATACGCAGAGAGACGTGCTGCTAGGCAGTCGGGACTGCGCCGACAATGTTTGTAATAGCTGGTGGATGTAACGCGCGATTCTGAAGGCAAAAATGCAGTGAGCCACCGATATCTCGATGGAGAATCGGCAAGACACCTGGGACAAACAGAATTATACAGCCGTTGATTATTTATACACTCATTTCCTCGTTAAGCCTTTAAATCAAGCTTTCGCTCTTCCTTAACTTGTCAACATTCAAAATTTAATAGAACTCACGTACGAAATACAACCTGGCGCAGGCTAGCGTTAGGAAATTGTCCAAGTTAGCAAATTTTAAACAACAGCTTTTCATGTGCAAACTGTTTTAATGACTTATTTAATCAGGTATTAAAGTAATTGGGTTAGATCGGCCAGTAGGTAAATAACTAAACATCGAAAGAGCTCGCCCACAGTATCTCACCAGAGGAGACGGACTCACTAACAGGTACGTTAACTTTAGCATTATTTAATCAATCTTACATTTTTAGTCTTTGTGTATCATAAATGCGATTCAGTTCAGACCCAATGCGTTAAAACTCGGGGTTGGAAAGGAAGAAACTGCTCACGCAGGATACGTTCGTGATACGTTCTTCCCTCCTTTCGTCTTTTGTTTATCCACTTTCGTTCCCATGTTTAACACGTACAGTTCTTAACCGTTCCTTTCCGAACACTCTTACACAGATCTTGTGAATGGCTGTAAGTCAAAAGACATGTTCTAAGACCAACGTTGCGGTGTATCCAATAATCTAATTCATGTTTGCGCACGAACAAACTAATAGGTTGTATATGGGTTTCTTTTAAACATGCTTACCGTGTAACGGGAGCTCTAACCGATACCTGGTATATATTCATGGTAACAGGTACTCTTCGTGAATTTATAAGTTAAGATGGAACTATAAATAGCAGCAGCTCAATACATTCTGGGACTTTACCAGTTCTGTTCTATAGATATTTTCAATTAATTCCCACATATCGATTTTGCATTACACGTGAACGTATTCAGTACTCCGGGCAAGAACAAAATGCTGGAGCCTAAATGAGACGCTAGAAGAACCCTCCTTCGAAAATTATTTTTAAACCTCTTTGGGCGCAAAGCGGTCAAAGGGAAAGTTATTTTCTTCGAGGTATCAAGAGTGTGGCCAAGAGGAAGATTAATGTTACTCACCGTTACGTTCCCAGGTACACACTAATAATAGATTTCCTAGTTATGAGGCCGGTAGTTATAGGCGCCTAATTGAGCGGCAGCCTTCCAACTGCCGACTCTATTGTCCTCCCTTTAGGATGAAAATCCCACGTCTCGTGGTGATTGAAGGTTCGGCAGCGATATCAATCCTTCTTTTGTCATCTCATTTGGGCCAAGTAGGTGCCCGTCGTTATTTGACTCTTTTCTTGAGGGGAAAGCTAACCATAAACAGCGACCTAACAAGCTCCGGGATCTTGAGTGTTGAACTCCTTTCGAGACCCCCGTGATCTTTTCAGCGTAGATTGAGTAGACGTGGTTCATCACCTGGATCTTGGGGAAAATATTCCTCTGCCCCACCAGAGATATTTCGAAAAAATGTATACATAAACATCGATGGCGAGTTTTTTAAGTGTTGTTAGTATACCGTGGATGGTGGTTCTTATAAAGTAGAAAAGAAAAAAAGGTTGTTTAGGCTGACGCTACGCTCAATTTATCAAGCCTCATCAAGGGATACAACATCGCAGCAGGGATATAAATGGTAATGACTAAACTAAAGCCAATTACCAAATCACCTAACTCAAGAAGGTTCACCAAAAATGCTGAGGAAGGAAATGGAACGCATTTTCAGGCTTGTTCGTGTAAACCATTGAAAAGTGTAACTCTGCATCTCTGGATTTCGTGGAGGTCGAGGTTGTAAGGCACGATGGCTCTCCAAACAACCACAGTGCAGATATGAACGACATTGAAATATTTAGTATATTGAAACTAAAGTGTATAGTTTTTCCTTGGATATTTCGATGGTTTTGTGACCAGCTAATCTCTTTTTTAGTTAAAGCTCGGCCTCCAAATGGGTTTTAAGATCTGCACAGATGGATCTAAAACCCTGGAGGGCACAGGCTCTGTGTAAGTGGATTTGGGAGGAGTGGGAAGCTCTTCAGCAAACTCTAATAGAGTCAACGTCTATTGGATTCCTGAGCATAAAGGGATCACTGGAAATGAGAGGGCGGACCTTCTGGCCAGATTCGGTTTGTCTACTGTACCTACATGGCCACTCCCTTCTTATTGTGGGACATCTCCGGCACCAGTCAAGAGGACAGTGAGAGAATATGCTAGGAGAAATTATCTGACTTGAACGCTGCGGGAGTGAGACACTCCAAACGGTTTTTGGTCTATGAACACCTCCTGAAAAATAAATAACGAAGAAGGTTCTTACAGGAGACACCTGTCTTACTTACGAAGCTACGCATGGCCATGTGAAACATTTGGACGGGCTCAAGAAGGCTTTAGACGACCGCAATCCCATCCCAAATAAGGTCCAGTCAGAGCTAATAGTTAAAGCTCAGAAAATGAATTCTGTCGTTCTAGTTCCAACTAACAGTATAAATATACCTTTTTAGACTCTCTGACTTTCAATTTTCAGGAATTAGAATGAGGAAAAGTGCCTGATACCCGATATTTTGATGTCTCGATGAATTACATCATACATTAAGGGACATAACCCGTAGGCACATTAAAACTAATTTAGAACAGGCAGAAAAGTGGTACTTTCTTCCTCACTATTTAGTAAACGTAACCCCCTCATTTTGCTATTTGAGTAGCCTGGAACTTTCTCAGCAGTTAATATTTTAAATGTAATTATATCCTTATCAACTCAAGGCTTCCCTTGAGACAGCCATAAATACTCCCACTAAGATTCAAAAAATACGTCCGAAGAACACAACGTAGGTGCACTGGTTCAAGGCCGTAGTTTAAATCAAAACCAGTTTTGCATTTTAACTTTCTTCGGCGGAACTAAGGCTGTGTAATCGGCTGAAGAAGAAGTTTCGTTCCATTTATCAACCAAATATATTTTAATCAAACCGGTCTAACCTTAATTTCTTGAAATTAGGTTGATAAGGCACAATGAAACATTTTTGAGCTTTTCGATTGAGATAAGACCTTTGGCACGCAACTAGCCCAAAGAAGAAGATTAAGTCAAGGATGTAAATTATCGATACGCTGTAAATATTTATGGATCGAAAAAGGAATACAATAAGCATAACAATAACCCGTGTTGGATTGAGGCAGGGCCAGATTACCGGCGGGGTTGATGGTCCAGAGGCCTCACAAGACGGGGAGTGTACCTTCTAGCGGCACGTACGCAGGCCCGTTATAATCCTGCCTTCACTTCACAGATGTCCTTTTTCTGATTTCAAGAAGTCCACAGTGTTTACTGTGCTCCGACAGAACGTCCAGAAGAGCCGATATTAAATCCTAGTGGATTTCTCTTTAACAGTTTTAGTCGTATCGAAGTAGCCTTCTTTTGGCGGAGTCCCCTACCTTCGCCACTTGGCAAGGGTTTAGTTACATTTTAATGGACATTGATTGAACTACTTTCCATGAAAACCATGTCGATATGTGCTGAGATCACGTAGGCTAAAAACAGACTGGAGTCTAGCCAATTGGACGATACTGTATTTTAGCTTTAAAGCAAAAAATTTTATTTCTCACAATTGATGAACACAAAGTTCAAATGGCATGGCAAGTGAGGATGTCAATAAAACGAAGTATTTTGAGTTTGAATTTTGACAGAAGTGATGTGAGATAAATAGACCACGTCAACAGTCTTCGTTCGCTCTTGCGTTTGACTGAAAGAACCAGTAAAAATAAGCAGCAGGCAATTCGACGATGAGACGAATTAAGCCCTAATTAACGCAATACAAAAGGAAATTGTAGCGAATCTTGAAATCCATCGGTCGTTTGTTGAAAATCATTCAGGTTGCGGCTTTGATGTTATCTGAGAGCTCGTGCACCCGCCCAGCATCCACCGAATCCACACATGGAGGTACGACAGGTGGTGTTTTTGTCGTCTTCTACAGAATTTCTTCTAGTACAATGTTTAACGGAGGCCTTATTTGCTAACAAATGAGACAAAACTGCCACGAATACGTCATAACTGCGGGTAGTTGCCAAGGAGGGCTTTTCTAATGGGGTTCACCGATCACAAATATAAATAATAAACATTTCAAGTTTCATTTTGACGTACAATACGTTTGTGGTAGAATTGTTTGCCATCAAATAACTAACTTAGTTGGAGAAGTAGTTGACGCTAAGCTAATAACTAATAGTTTGCTACTACACAAAGCAGGACGGCAGGCAAACACGCCGGCCTTGCATATGATGATGGTGCCTCAGTACCACTCTCCCCTTGTTTACTGCTCGCAAAGAGGCAAACCTTTTGAGGGTGGCCTATAGTGCCACTTCTCACCCTTAAATACTTTCGTGCTCGCACCACTGGGGGACAGTTAGGAGTAAAAGAAACCACAATAGTTTGAATTCCTGAACTTGGCGGTGGTTCCTAATTATTTTATAGCCGTTATTAAATAACTGTTGGGTGATTGTAGGAAAAACCTACTATAATCGATTTGTGTGGAGATGTTTTGTGATTATTTTTGTTGCTTTCTTCTTTTTTCCACAGATGAAAATTAACTTTAACGTCATTTGAAACTGTCTACATAAAAAATGAATCAAAGTTGCCGTTCTGGAGAAAGAATTGGTGTTTGGTCGCCATGGTAATCATGGTTAGTTTCTGAGTTTCCACGCTAATCTACATATCAAATTTCATGTGATTTAGTTCAGCCGTTTTGTCTCAATCATGTTCAAGACACACACAGAGTTTTCTATCAAATGTTTTTTTTGATCTCAAGTAAATACCTGAAGAAAACGCACTCACTTCATTATTACATACCTTTTATCTGTTAGGGATAAGGAATGTGAACATTAAATGAAATCGTTTGAGCTGCTGAGCTCTGAGTTGCGTTATCTGTGTGGACGGCACACTTCCAACTGGCCTGACTAATTGTTCTCAATGACAACAAATACCTCTTGATCAAGATGCTCCCTCTTAGCGGCGTACACAGAAATGTACGCAGATGCCCGGAGAAACCCATTTTGTCAAAAGATTCTTTTTCTTTTTACGGAGGACCCTCCGGAACCACGTTTTGGCCGTCGATATTTGGCCCAAAGTATTAAGTAACCTAAAACCGCAAAGATGGGTGCTATGTATCTCACTGAGCTTTAGCTCCCAGCAGTTGGCAATATTGTCCTCTGTCTCCTCGAAATTCGCTCCGTGGAATGCGGACGCCGGCTTTGGAAGCTGGGAAGGAATGAGAAGGGCGGGTTTCTCCGTTTGGTCGTAGGACCGCAGGGGACGCGTAGAGGATGACCGGCCGGCGCACTGGCAGAGGCCCCCTGCCCCATTCGACGAGATAAAAGAGCGGTCCAGCAACCTGTTTGGGTTCGGAGCTCAAATATTCAACGGGACGAAGCGGACGAAGGAGGACCGATAAAGAGGAGACACGGAAAGGGAAGAAGACTGTGAAGAAGGGAAGGAGGAAGAAAAGAGTGACAGAGAAGGGGATGGGGCCTGAGGTGCAGTAATTTACATAATAGACAGTCTGAAGGGAACCGTGTTATTGGTGCTATCCCATTGGTGGCCTTTTTCATGAGCTACCTTCTCGTGTGACAACAGACAAACGGCAGGAAGGATTACCAGGCCATTTCTTGCCACCTTCCCCCACAAATGGAAGTGAGTGAATACGCGCTCTCGAATTCAGAAGAAAGGGAGACATTACGGGTATTGGTGGCTAAAAGTTAAGTCAATTCGTCCAGAAGCCAATATCCGTTGTAAACGATTAGGTAATGTTGCGCCAACAAGCTTGATTAAACTACCACTTGTTAGCTAACTCAACTCAACTTAGTTACCGACGACCAAAGCCCAACGGCATCAAATAAGTAACTTTTTAACTCAAGCATTCCCACATACATGTTATCATTCTAACCTCCATGTACCCAAACAATTAAACGTGTTCTATTTTCATGTTAGTCAACGTGGAAGAATGTGACTGCGGCGTTTATTGCGTAACTGCCATCTTTCATAGAAACAGAGTGCAACCAATTTCGGGGAATTTATAGGACTACAAAAGAAGAATTAAAATTGAAATATAATTAATTTAATTGGGGCGTTTATTTGATTTGGCAACAAGTACTGTGGGTACTGACGCTGCTAAAAGAGTAAGGAAAGTATCGTTAGAGTGCCAAAAGAAGTTCAAGTTTCCATACGCTCAATACGTGTCAGTAGCTAGATGAGCTCATCTTCCTCTTTGATTTTGGCTGTTTATTTCTTGCAGACACGACAATAAAGTTACGTGCAGTGAAGGAAGGTTGGTGATCAAAATGTTCAGAAAATCAGGATTTTTAGTGTTGTTTTCAGATAAGTAAACTGTGGAGACAACTTACTCGGGAAAGTACTTAGGGAAGACCCTCAAAATTGTTAGGACCATACAAAACGTGAACTAACATACCCCAATCATTGTTCAAGCTATCATTTCGCAATTTATCGCCTTCCATTTGGAATTAGGAACTAGCGTAACTTCAGACCTAGCACAAATCTTGACAATTTGAGTTACTTGCCTGTCATTTTAATACTGAACTTAGCCCAAAGTTTCAAGGTAATAATTTTTTAGTCACATGTGAACTTCTTGGCTGCATCCATTCAACATGTATCGAGCACAGTGAAGATTGTCTTCTTACTTTGGGTTATAAAATAACGAAAACGACAAAAAATGTAAAAACGTAATTGGTCCCTTTTCAACCGAAAGCGTTTGGACGTTTTTAATTTTAGGAGTTTAAAAAATTTTGGGGTTTACAGGAAGTTATTGTACTGAAAGCGAACAAAAAATGATAAAAAGTGATCAAATATGAAATATTGCTCAAGAAACGATAAGAAATGACTTGAAAAGAAAAATAATAATAATAATCAAAAATAACAGAAAACTAAAATATTAATGTAAGTAAATGGGAAAATTGAATGAATATGAGAGTACTGAGAGGGGAAGCGTAGCACTCTGAAAGCACGATTCTGATTAACGAAAAACCTAACAGTTTTATACATGGAATAAACATAGTGTGATCTGAAATTCGGTTTAAGACGTCCTCCTAATGTTCACATGTTGTTTGGAACTTTCCTAAAAAGGAATTGGGACTTTGTTCCTGAACGTTGTTGTTCGTCGACTTAAATTGGGCAGAATAATGTAGAGGATTAACGGAGGCATAAAAAAGTTAATGCAGTCCCCCCTACGTTTTTGTTGAGGTAATTATGTAAGTACAATGCTGTAACTGCAGTACAGTAACGGAAACTTGAAAATTCGTCTTGTCATGTCGTGGACATTTTTCTCTTAAATCTTTCTCACGGTTTGTGTACGAAACGTAATCTTTGAGAGACTAACCTCTGCCCTTTCACGCAGAATCGGCGTTCGAATTTCTCTCTCTCTATCCCCCTCCTTCGTGATCACTCACAAGTACACCGCTTTTCACCCTTGTAACCTCACCCAATAGATAAAATCGTGTTCAAGACTCCCATTGGATTTTATAGACCCATTCGTTATCATGTAAGTGGTCTCCAACTCCCTCCGAGGTTAGCTTTTCGCTCTCGGATGTTCTTAGGTGCCACGGGCGCGAGGAAGAGTATCTAGTTTGTCAATTTCTTTGGTTAATGGGGCCATTTATTTGTCCTCCTGATAGTATCGATGTTTACTCTGTACGGCAGCGTTGTAAAAATTAAAAACCTGATAATTCAAGGCGATCAGGTGAAGAAAAACAGATGATCGTCTGAAGAATGTGTCACTTCAGAATTAATTTGACATCAGCTGGGATCATGGGTAATAAACTTGATAAACAAAAATGTTGAAGCGGCAAAGCAGACTTTAATGGTTTGTTGAGCCGAGAAATACAGGGAGACCAAATCGCCAGGAGACTTGAATGACTGGTTGCGAAAAGCCTGAGAAATGAACGGTGTGTCTACCTCGTAGTGGTTCATTCACTAGGATTTGAAAGACGAAAATAAGTCCCTAATCATTAAATATGATTGAAATTTCAGGATTATAATGCGGGAGTTTCGTTCCCTTGCTTCCTCTCCAGCTCCCTTGGACTTGCAGCTAGTTGACCTTCTTAAATTTACACTATCTGATGTAGGAAATGGGTTTCACAGCTGGAAAACTTCAAACAATTCTACGGAGCCGTAAAAAAGAAATATATGTCTACTCGTGAAAAGCACCTTGAAATTATTAAAAAATGGGATTCGCTACGTGATGAGTTATTGAAGGAATTCTAGCCTATTCCTCTATTATCTAGAAAGCTGTTGGGTAGACAAACAGCTCTTTACAAAGTATCTTAGACCTCTTATTTACTGAAGAATACATTACTTAAAGTGGCAAGACACAATTCACAAGTTTGTAATTGGCCGAATTGGGAGAAGTTTTAACGAAACCAAGAACATCCTCTGGAGATTAAATGATCAAGTGATGAATGGCCAACACTTGCTGTTACACAGTGAAATGTCAAAGTGCAATGTGATCCTAAACCGCTAACCAATTTGAGAAGAGACCAAAGAGCCAACGTCAAGGAACGGTTAGTGGAATTCAATCTGCTGACTAAATGATTGGTCCATGTTCCTAGACGTTGGCTCTTTTAGGCTTTCACTCCAGTAGTAGTCTTATACCCTCATCATGAATCATTCATTCAATTGTTAGTGCAAAGCTGTTCCGTCGGTTGATAATGATGTAGAGACTACATAGCTCATGAAAACGTCACACTTGCTTTAAGTCAGCCATTTGAATGTTGTTCTTTTTTTCTAACCTTCTTAGTCGCTCAATCGTTGCTTCGTGGTACAGTCTCAAATGGCGGTTCCCCCTGACCTGACCAGTTGTATCGTGCATTTGGTGCCGTAAACATGAGAGTACACGCACCCATGAAACTGATGCCAGTAAATGTCAGTAAAAATTAGAGGTTAAACCTTAGACGAGTAACGTGTTTAATTGGTGTTGATGCTCTATTGGTAAATTCCTCCCACTGCTAGTGCTCCAAGGGGCAGTTCTAAAAACCTGACGTCCCAAGGAATTTTCAATGGCACTACTTACGCTGGGTAAGGGCTTGAGCGTCCTCTTGTTGCTTTCATACCTTCTTGTTTCAAAAGGGCTTGTTATTTTAGAGTTAGCCCAGGATTTAGGCTGGGCAGCTCATTATTTTGTACATCGTCACTGGTGAAACCTTGCAAAAGGCGTACAGGCACGTCAATATTCATTCAAACAGAGAAGCTGCTCCTGAGGCCATAAACAACCCTTTTAATCGAGAAATCCATCTTTAGGTGGGCTAAATTCCATCAATGGGTCATTACTAAAAAAACGGAAAAACGGTTCACAAACACAAACAGATCTGATGAAATATTGGTGACAGCTGATTACTTTCCTCGCCCTTTCAGTTGTTGGAAATGTGAATTGCAAAACGCCATGGAAATAGAACTGCAGAAAAATCGTTATGAATAAAACTACCCACATATCTGAATAAGCTCTTATTTGGATTTCCCACCGGCGCTATATTTTGACCTTAAGCGGGGGGTGTGTTTAGTTACGGAAAATTGAAAGGCGCTTCTGCTTCAGTTGGGCGATGAAAGTTGTTTGCAACTGATTACGTGATGGTTACCGGCACCATATAATCTGTGAAGCGACCTGTAAAGAGGCGCTCGATATACGAGAAGACCACTGGTCTGAAGGATGGCCTCGGGAGCGAGGAGCAGAATATTGCCCTGGGTTCAATGAAAAGGGTAACGATGCAATCTAGAAAGGCGTGCGAGGTGGTCGAAGTCCGGCATCCAGGGAGTTAAGGATCTGAAACCTTCAGAACAATAATCCGCCACCGGCTTTTTCCTAAAGGGGCATAAATCCAGATTTCCATCCTGAACCGCCACCACCGCCACTACTCTGTCCTTCCATTACGATTGAACGCTCATAGCTAGGCCCGCGAGGTTGGTACGGCATCCTTTCAGATAATCGTGACCCCTTTGGAAGGAAGGAAGAGTCGCAGAAGTAAAAGCCCGTCCGTTTAGTAGTGAATGGCCTCATCGGCTCTCAATGGTTTCGACGTGAACGGGACGAAGATTTGACTACTAGCAGCCGCAACACATACCATCCTCCAGGGCAGATGTCAACCTCCGTTCTACAAATACGACTGAGGGCCAGTTAAACTTGATTAACTAGCAAGTGTTGACCAATTGCTAAAGATTGGGCTGCAATCAAAATTACTAGCTCAAGAGCAAGAGTGATCACACTTCACTCCTAAATTTAAGTGCCATATGATACATGGTTAATTGGTCAGAGTTGAGCCTTACATCTTCATCTTGAAATAAGGCGTTGTTATAGTGATTTTACTTCCATTTCCTTTCGCGAGTTATTTTGCGTTGATTACGCAGATCCAAACTAAGGGACGAAAAAATTGTGCCGTAAAAAGGATGGTGGATTTATTTAGCAAAGACGTTTAGTAGTTGGAAGGCGCTTAAACATTACCATTAACGTGGATAGAATTCCGAAAGATGATTATTTCTCTCATTATTTCCATGACATCACGCGGAATTACGGGTATCACGTTTTCAATCTTTATCGTCAATCGAAGGAGCTTCGTTTGTTGTTTAGGCTCCGCGTGCCGTTCCCTCCTTAATTACGAACTCGTGGTTAATGACTTCAACTCAATCTGCGACTAGATTCTAGAATTCGATCTGACCGGTCAATTTCCATGTTGCCCTCGGCAATCGCCTACGCGGATTCCCGCCGTTCCCTTTGAGAGCATATTTTAAGAGCAAAGAAGTAGGTTGGGTTGCCGGAGAATAGGACGAGGTTGAAAAGAACTCACTTCTCGGGATAAAATACGTTAAAAAGAAAGAATAAATTACTAGAAAATAGCACAGCTTTAACTCACTATTTGGGAAACCCTGCTATCAGCACGGGAAATAACGCGAGAGGATTCGGTCATAGTGCTTAGTAACAGTAATGGGGGGGAGGGGGGAGGTTATAATCAATTACCTTCTACAGCTTCGTAGCTTTTCATTCGCCGCTTTTATACCTGTTCATGGCGAATTCCCACTAAAATCACATCCACTAACAGCGCACTCAGGAACGTACCGAACATGTCTACAGACGCCACTGCTGAGTGTGAGTTTGGGAAATGTAGTGGGATATTTCAAAATATCTACTGGACGTTTTGAGGCTTCTGCAGCTGTCGGGGTTAGGTTCTGCTGGTTGATTTCTCAAGATAGCAGCTCGCTCTCAAATTTAATGAAAACAGTATTTTATACATTTGACTGTCCAAGAGTAGTAGTATAGATATGAGGTTGTCATGTGTCAGGCTCATTTGGGCGGTTTCTAATGCGTTTAACTAGTAGTTTGATGATGCCAGGACAAGCTTTTGCGGCGCAAGAAGACGCTTACTAAGGTGTCTGTCTGTCTTTTAAGGTATTTCACGATTTATTTTCGGCCCGAGTCATTTCGTTAGGGAATAACTTTTTGGGACTGAGAGGACAGGCGTGTGGAAAAATTAAATGGAAGAGAAATAAATTGATGTTGGGACAAGAAGGTCAATAGAGTTAGTTGAGAGCGGCAGTCTGCTTGCCGCCTGTGTGTTTTCTTATTTTCATTATCAATCCGCAAGGTAGTTGTTCGCCTTGAGGGCCGAGGCCACGCACCCCCTTGACCGTCCCCCGCCACAACACTATCTTATAATTCGCAACTGGGAATAAATAGTAACTTTTTTGGTTTTTCTCAACCGGTGGGCCTAATCGAATAAAACGACTGCACTACGACTTCAGCTGTAATGGACGGACGAGTGCTGAAAACCAGCCGTCTGCGAGCATTTCAGTCAGTCTTTCCTTCTCACGAAATTGCCCCTTCTACAGAATTGCTGAGCCACGCGACTTCCCTGGTGTGTTACGGAACGGGAATGCAGCATAAATAATTAGGAACGGTACCGTAATCTTCAGTGTGTTCTACAAAGCGTGACAAGTTTGTGCAGGTGAGTGACCACATCCCTAGAATTATTTAATAAGATTCAAAACTCTGATCTGCATCAAAATCCTCCCTTGTCGCTGTTTACCGATTTCAACACCCAAAGAACTTTTTGTCATTTTTAGATATATACAGACAAAACGCAGAGTACATACGTAACAAATACGTAAAAATCCATACCAAAAAATCCTTTCCATAAAACAGATTTTGTCCAAAATATTTCCAAAATTCCTATGCCAACTTCTTGACACGATAAAAATGATGTAGCTTTCTACGAAAATTCGATTAAAGTGGAAACGCATTAGAAAATGTAGCTAGACTAATTGAAACGGAAAACCCGCTGGCAAAAGATGGAAAATAAAGAGCCAGTTGTGAAGTTTAACGAAATTGAATATAAAATTAGGGGAGGGGGGAATGAGAGGTGTTTTGTTAGGATTGCTGAGCAATTGATTTAATGTATTTTTGGGTCATTAATTGAAGATTCTGGGGATTATTAGTCAACATAAACCTTTTTTTTCTAACATTAACACTGGCTGTACTTTTCGAAGCCCTACAGAGTAGAAAGTACAATGACGTAATTGGCTGACACTATTTAAGTTTTCTTCATATCTTTACGTTTCAGTGGCTATTGAGCCCGAAAACACCAATGGTAAAATGGTCTGTGTCTTTAAACGCAATTGTGAGAAAATGCCCGAGCCTAATCTATTCAAATTTAGTGTTTAGCTCGCAGGTGACCATGGGATCGAAATAAGGATATGAGTAACACCCGATCAACACTATCGTAGCGATCAAAATACCAATTTTTTTCTCAAAAACGGCTGGAACGTTTGGGATGAAATCTTTTGCATGAACAATGCCAAATAAAATGCTGTTCCTTGGGAAAATTACTAGAGAAAAACAATAAATTATCAAACATTTCGGAAAAAATCGATTTGAGCGCCGTTTTTCTTCGGAGGTCCCGTTTATATGATAGTGGCATTCTCGGAAAAATTATGACGGTAGTCCACCTAACTATACGACGAGTGTTTAATAACGGCCATGAAGTAATCAAAGGCGTCTCTAGAAATTCTGGAATTCAAACCACTGTCTACGAATCCCCTGTGCACCGATTGCTCAATAATTTTCGTGGCATAAGTAGGAGCACGATGAACATTTCAAAACTGAGCGCTACCGTTTTCGACGTAAAATGTGCGGTTATGTTTTCACAAGTTCAAATGAACTGAGTAAAAAGTACAGTCACGGAGATTGTTGAACGCATTTGGGGCTGAGGAAAGTTATGGGATGCGTGGCTCCAAATATTTCGTCCTAGTTTCAATGGAGATTCGCTAACCCTTTATAAGTAATAGTCACGTCAGATTTTTATTGCTTCTTCTCCCATTAGTGGGGCCTTGAGCACCAATTTTGAGAACGATAGGCTCGTTGCCTCGTTTCGGTTGATGAAGTTTCAAACAACTGGCTCTAAGTTCATTGTACTGGTAATAAATACAGCCTCGACGAACCTCCCACTTCACTTGGATTTAATAGTTTTTCGCGAATAGATGGCAAGTTGTAAAATAACGCGTCGGGCAATTAAAACAGCTTCTAAATCTTTCATATTTTTCGTGTCTCCCCGGCGAAGTTGGAAAAAGAGATAGGAGACGTTTTGTAGTCAAAGCGTCGCCTTTTTCTCTCGGCATGCCGGAGTTTAATCGTTGCAATAAAATAGAAATTCTTTTTACACTTGTTATAGTGGAAAATCACATGTTTCCTCAATATACCTGTTAGGGGCCCTGAAGAAGAGATAAACGCCTTTGTGTTTCAATGACAAAACTCGTCACTTCCTGGTTTGAATATAACAGCTAACGCAACACGGGAATAGAGCCTAAAGTTTTCACTGTTTCATTTGTCTTGTCAGAGCTGTCCGTAAGAAGATAACGGCAGATTCAATCGAGGAATAACACGTTATCACGAAACCTTTCGAAGTTAAGGTCAATTGGAGGGAAAAATTAGAGTGAATCATCTTCCAAGTCCAAAACTACCTGTAAATCAAGGCGGCCAAGGGTCGGACGATCAATGGGAGCGAGGCAGCACACGAAATGCTAATCAGAGTCAGAAGGAATTTAATGCTTTCTGCCAGTTTCCGTTGTTCGCCGAATAAGTAATCCACCCATTTCACTTGCTGATGCGGCTCAAGGTTCTTCCACATCTCACGACGCCATCGGACCGATGATCTGGTTCTTTTCACCAGCCTTCCTCAAATCGCTCAAATTACACGGTCCGATTTTTTTTGTCGATTTTTTCGACTTGTGAGCACCTACCCGAGGAATTTATTGACTTTAGTGGTTGAGAGTTGTGAGATTTTTGTACCCTGGAATCAGTTTATAAAGCATTTTTGATTTGCAAACTGAAATTGGTTTGAGGGCTTTGTTACCAGTGCTCCACAGTTCATTTTTATCTCGCAGAGCTGCCACCTGAAAAACGAACGATTGACCGCAACAAGCCATTAAAGAAAATGTGTTTCTGAGTTTCACTAGAGTAGAGAATTCCTGTTTGCTTGTTGTATAAGAACAACTGGAATATCGTGATCGGTTTTGTTGGAGAGTGACAATAAAGAAAGCTCAGACTGCTTCTGTTCTGGCATTGCACTGGAAACCTCTACGTTCGGGTACAGTGTGTCAATCCAGGAGGGTAAGTACACGGACTGTGTACACGTTCTACTGCCAGAAACGCAACGGATTATGGGGGTACGGACCAGCAAGAAGTAGGCAGCGTATCATTTACCCGGGCTTTTGCCGTTCTTTCTTTCTCAGTCCCGCGTGCAGTATGAAATCAGGGACTCCACCTTAGCCTCCTATAAGCCGTTTTCCAGAGCCATCTCTACTACAACTAGAGGAAGCGGCGCACCCAGCCTCCACTGGTTCCCTTCCCGATACATAACAAGTGGCTAGCTGAGCTTAAGGATTTAATAACTAGCAAGTAGCTTAAAACCAACTCAATTCAGTACCAACCACGCTGTTAGTGTTCAAAAGCGACTTTGGCTGCAATTCAGACCACCAGATCTTGGAAGTAGCGGGTTCCATCTCCAGGGGCGATTTTCAGGATACTTCCATAAACATTCAATCCCCCTTACACATTTTGCGTCTGTCAACAGCCCCTTGTTCTTTTCATGCGTCTAAATGCTAAGTAAGATTCTACAGAGTGAAACCGCAATATACGAAAAAAGTCAAAGGCTTATTAACTTCTCTCAAAGATCACACCAATCACGTCTTAAATTACGTCAAAACATGACCGAGTACTACTAGCGAACTTCGGCAGAGAACTTCAAGTCAAATCACATCCAGAGCAGCTTCGAGCATTCCACCAAACCAAGCCTAATTTATAGTAATAACCTAAACTTCGTTAGATGGTTGAATTATGAACAGCGATTGTCTCTAATAGCCGGTTTCGCCCAGTAAACTGAAGTGACTACCTCCTCGCCCTTCTCGAGGAAACGGCTCTTCGTGGTCCAACTGTCTTAACGTTCCTAATTCCCTCCATTAAGACGGTTGGCATCTTCACACGCTAATCTACGTATCGCTATTTCATTATAATATTCGGGCGGTAAGTCCGCATTTATTAATTTTAGAATGAGGCAATTAGGCAATTCAAATCATTAAACAAATTGCTGACGAGATAGTATTGGTGTTGTAAGAATTGGGAAACGGTCTATTAATACATCTGTAGTTATGAACGGTCTGTTAATGTATCTGTAGTTTTAATAGCTTTTTTATGAGTCAATTTTGTCTCATCGTTTGAAAATTGACTTGTACCATGATTCAAAATGGGGCGTAACATATTTTTAATTGGATTTCTGGTTGATATAGGTGTTATAAGTACGATCGGGCGTCTAACGTACGTACGCATTTTGAAGACGCATGATCACATTCGGGAGTCCGAAAATCTATCAGCGAATTTTTTTTTCACCGAATGATAACTGGGTTTCTCATGGGACGTTTGGAAAAACCGCGTTTGATTGAATAAATAGAAACAGTTGGAGTGACCGGGGCAAGCCCTTAGTTTTTCTCTGTACGAATGATAAATATTCATGTCGTATGTGCGGAAATGCCATATTTTTTGCGCCTGAAATCCACCAGTGCAACTTCATAGTTCAAATCGAAATGCCATTATTCCAAGGAAATATCCATAAAGATTTCATTTGAAAATTGTCAGCTTGAGCCTAATTGGTACGAAAGATCACTGCCCTCAACCCATCCATCTTTCTGACCAGCGACCGTTTCAACGTGTATCCGAAGGTAACTCCTGTTTGACCTCCGTCAAAACTTCTTTATTTCAACATTTCAACCCCTCTCGAACACGAGGGTTTTCTTGCAGCGTATTGACTATTATGAAATGCGTCATAATGTACCAAGAACTGTTATAATATTTTTGACACTTTCTTTACGCAAGAGGGCGTACAAATAAAGGATGTGTTGGATGTTCATTTATGTGCCACAAACAATTTCGTTCGCTTTCGCCGCCGGCCTCAGTTGGCAGTTTAAAAAAAATTCCGTCTCAGCTTCATCCTTTCCTCTCGCTGTTCGTCAACTTACGTTCGTAAGAAAGGGAAAACAAGTGATTCTTCACAGGGAAAGTATGACGGGGCGTGAAAACTCCTATTTTTAGCCTTAACATCCGCAGTGTGAAAACTAGTTGAACTCATACAGCTCCGAATAACGTCCGGCCATTCACCTGCACGTAGAAAGTGGAAAATGACAACTGGACTTTTGTAATAATTCGAAATACTTCTTATGGCCGCTACAGAATGAAATGATAGTTCTGTAGAGCACTTACAATGATGTTGATTAAGCTCTCAGGATACGCTGAAACTCACCAATGCTTACGTTCTATAGTGATTAAACTATTCCGTAGACTCGCGTAGAACGAAAATCAAGCGCCTATAATACACCCCCACCGGATATTTGTTGTTAGAACTAGGTTTCTACATTTACCTTTCTTCACTGTGATATTCATCTTGGTACGCCAAGCGCATATAAAGAATGTGAAATAGTTTCAACTGAGTTCGACATCAAAGACCATTTTTAAGAGCTTGGCACAAACATAAGGTCCGCCGGTTAGTGTACCTTCCTAGGGACGAGGGATGGTGATATTTGTGAGAATTGTTCTGTTATTTCAATGGATTTCTTCAAAATAACTTTTCACTTAGTGGCGACCTAAGTGGTTTAACCGTTTCATTTTTAGGAGGGACCAATTGGCGGACCTTCGCTCTAAGCCTTCCTGAAGAGAAGAATATCATAATAGTTGTAATAGAATTGGCGCTTGAGAGTGGGTTACCTTACTCGTAAAAGAAGAAATATATCTGAGTGTGTGTGACACCAATACTTTGACTCCTACAGCAAAAGAAGATTCTCGATGCCACAGCTTCTTTTTATTGAGTTCGTTTTTGGATACGACCATAAAAAAAGCTTGTAAAACAAATCTTACTAGTGATTCCCAGGCCGCATTTCACGACCGACTTTTAACGATTGTTCTTTTGATCGATCCAGTTTTTGGTCTGCATCATTCCTCGACAGTTTTAACGTGTATAACTGGGAGAGGGGATCGGTAGGAGTGAATAAAGTAAAAACCAAGTTGTTTAAATTCCGAACCAATTTGCATTATTATTAGTATTATTATTGTGATCAAATTGATTGTCATGGAACGTTTTTCTATTTACATTGCAGAAAGAAGAATAGATGAATGAATGGTAAGTTAGATACAATTCAGATTTTTGATGATTGTTTTTTGGTCGGTAGGTTTGTGTTTTAGGATCATCAGGATCATATAAAAATGAACAGGTTTTGCTCTTATTCAGTGAAATAAGATTTATAGGGAACGTTTGGGTTCCCTACGTCCCAACGGATGCGTTCAGATTCGCTTGTTTCTAAAGCTGGAAGGCAGATCGGGAGTCTAGTGTATTATGTAGTGACAAATTTGACCGACCTGTAACGCTTGCAACAGATGTGGATCCATAAAAATACGTAAAAAGGCGAAAGAAGCTATTGCCACCCAGAGTCGTCCACAGAGGCCGCTAAGAAAGTTTAAGTGAGTTTGGAGTGAGCTGCACAAATTACACGTGAAGATTGTAAGCGCTTATTTGAGATGTACTGCGGGACATGTTATACATTATTGCGGCCTTTCCACAGTATTTGTTTAGAAGGTCCGTATTACAGCAAAAAGTGTTAAGGGGAAGGCAGTGAAAGCGATGGCGAGAAGAGTTCCACCGCTAAACGTGTGGTCTTATCGAACGGTGGCATCTCCTCTGTCTTCATGTAAAAAGAGGACGGCTGGCTGTTGTGAACGCACTTGGCTATTCATAGTCATGTCTTTGACACGTTTCCCTTCCCTACTTGTCCAATTGTGTTTTGTTTAGCACGCAGCAACGCGTGCTTTTCTTTTCTGCTTGTTCTCGGTTATCCGATGTCGCGAAGTCGCATTCTTCGGGCGTCCCGGAATACCGAGTTCTTTCACGATGCCCTTTGAAGTTGTCACTTTACACCCGCAGACATCAATGCACATCTCTTTAGATAAACCAACCATTCATAAGTTTCTCGGAATTTTTCCTCTCTTTTATTTTAGAAACTTTACATTCAGACCGTAACTTTCTCGAGATTAGTCGTTTAAACAAAGTCATTGTTTGTTTGGCGTTGCAGGTGAATGCTGCCCAGAATTGTTTCTCATTACTGGCTCAATGAAATGTATAGAAAGTAAATGTTGATTAGTTGACGAATTATGGTATCTACTCACATTTAAGGTCAGCATCAGTCTCAAATGAAAACGTACTTTTCTTTTACTCTATTTTTTCTTTTCAATATTATTAACTTGGAGAGTGCCGCTCTCGTAGCTTGGTACGCCACCAAATAGCGAGAAAAGAAGGGTTTCACACCGCACAATTCGCTTCATATGTCACTGCCTCGTAGGACACACATTAAAACAATGACGTTACGAAAACCCTTTTAACCGCATCCCAAATACACGTGTTGCCCTAATGGCCTGACCTACAGCATCCTAACTTCGTATGATGAACTCCATTCAACCTGCCCAGGGGTGAAATACTTCCACGTGTTATTTTGCGTTGAAAGTTTATGTAAGTGCTTGAGCATTGTTCTGAATTTTCTTTGGCTAATATTTCCTTGGATGAAGGAAGCGGTGATCTCTGCGATTCTAATTATCTCCAGATTGTATAAACGAAATCACACAAAATTTCTCTCTCTTTTTCTCACTCTCACGCCTCTTTCTCTCGCTCGTATGACAGCATGCCAATGGTGTGGTCGAACTATCATAATTTGTGCATAACACCCATTTCTTCCCCTGCACTGCATTCATGGAATCAAAACATTTGATTGATTGACATGTTTGGACAAGTGGTCTTTGTAAAAACTTGAAACGGTTACACACGATTGAAGCAGAGCAGCAATACGTTCTTGCCACCGTCTTGACCACCTGTTGAAGTCAGTTTAGAAGGCAGCCAGTGGCGGTAGTGGACGAAACGAGAGAGACAGCCGAAGAGGAAGAAAGAGACGAATGAAGAGGAGTGTCCCCCTTTACTTGGATAGAATGAATAAGGTTAGACCTGCGACTTCCCTCAGGTCGGTTCCGCACCGTTATCCCGTTATCCCGCAGTATTCCTGGACGGGGTGTGTCGTCTCACGTCCCCTCTCAGCCGGCGATTCCCCCCCGAGTACCACTGCCGTCCAACCACGGCGTTTGTGCCATAGGGATGGAGGAGGTTCCTTGTCCAGGTAATTATTTACCATAATCAGAGGGACGGCGCGCTTACTTAACTGTCCCCACCTGTTAGCAGTCCCGGTCTAGAATGTTGAAATCGTGCTTTTGAAGCAAGATTTTTATCCTCGTATAAAAGAGTTTAACAGGTTCAAACTTCTCCATTTTCAGCACACAATGTGCGGGGTTTCCCCCATGAAAATATTTAAACGGCCTCAAAAAAGAAGGCAGTCGCACAAAACATCAAATAGCCTCTGAACCAAACCGACGAATAGGTCGGCGTTGTCATTGCTACCAATTTATAGTCGAGGAAGATTCGCAAGTTAACGGCTCAGACATTTGAGCCCCAATATAATAAAGACGCGCGAAATATACTCAGCGGTGTCTACGGTAACAAATAAAAAGCGACGTCTTGGAACGTAAGCACATCCCGAACGAAATGCCAAGAACATTAAGAGCCCATACGTTGGATAGAACCCCAGACACACGTTGTATTTCATTTCTTAAATATATTCACGGTTCTACAGTCTAACTCATCGTACCTCAGCAAATCTGATGTTACAAGCAAAACAACTTTAAACTATTCGAGAAACTAATGCTCTGTCTAACGGTGTTGTGGTTTACTATTTCACTTGTACGGTGACACCTCACACAATAAATTTCGTCCAAGTCACAATATCACCTATCAATTACAAACGTCCACTTTCTAACGGCTCTAGAGAAGAATTACCGACGTATTTTCAACACGTGGTTTTCATCATCCAACACCCTCCTCGCGCCCATCGTTTAGAAAACTTCCACCACGTTAAATGGACATTATCCTCACATATAACATCGACGTAGCCGCAATCGTACAGGAATTCCACGCTCCCACGCTTTTTCGACTAACGAGTAAGCATAAGATAAGTTTTAGCGTGCAGTAAACCAAAAGTAATGTACAAAATGGGAATGTAAGAGGAGGGTTCGGGATTTTTTCATCTCGTTATAAACGGGATTTGACCAGTTACGAAAAGGGTGAGTATCCTAATTTCCGTATGTTCACAGATCATGTCTAAATATGACGCTTAGCGCGCCGACAATAAATGATGAACAATTTCGACAAAAAGACATTTTAGTCCAGTTGTTTAACAGTAAATGTCCCTCATGTGATACGAGTTAATTACGGCCATTAGATAATCAGAAGCTACATTTTTCGCAGTTCCAATCTAACTCTGGAACTGTGTACATGAACCTCTCTGAAAAACATCGTGTTGACGTCAGTCACTTATACGAATATTTAGACGTGCAGGCGGTGCAATAAGTAGCAGAAGCGCAATAAATTCCGGTATTTAAGATGCTACCAGTTTTTGCGTAGATAAGAACTGAGTGAAAAGTAGACTGAATTAGTTGGTAGAACGATAAAAATCGCTGAATGCACTTGGGGCTGAGACAAGTTGTATAATGGGCCGCACCGCGTGTTTTCAACGTGTTTTCCTTTGAATTCCAGAACAGAAAACACGAACTTCCTCCAAAAAAAGGCGTGTCGATAGTTCAATAAAACTCATGTACTGGCTGGTTTCCAAATAAAGTTAGATAGGTATCTAACTAATTCCAGGATGTTAAGGTGTTTCTGTATAGAACGATATATCCTACCAGGTTAACATTCTGGATGAGAAACACTGAACTAGCGTGTGGTTGAGGAAAGTTTGACGGTAGTTCGTGACAGTTTAGGGAATTAGCTTGAAGTGTCAATCAGCAGGGACCTATTTTTCCACCTTCAACCAGCATTCCTAGAAAAGCTCACTTCTAAATTTGAGTTAGGGCTAGACGTGAGTGAGCTGACCATAGCAGAGAAACACTTTCGGGTGTATATCATTCCAACGACACTGTATGGGCGTGAGAGCTCACTCATCTGATTAAAACATACTTGTCTACATTTTTATTGTCGATATAGGTACTGAGGGAGGTTGTTGAAGTACGAAATAACATAAATACCTGTCAACAACCACTCTCGCAGCCCTACATGGTATCCATCCTTCCCATAGATGGACGCACGAAAGAAAGACGTATCCGATGGACCATCTAATTAGAATCGTTAGACTCCCTCCGCAACATAGAGGCAATAATAATCGAATCGAAGTCTCGTCGCTCTCAGGAGAAGTCTAACGCCCTCGTCCAACATTTCTGTACAGAAAAACCGCCAACTCCTTCGTTTTCCATCCGGTTCTCTGTTGGCGGAAGAGCCGTAATTTTTATAGCTAATAATTGCAAAGCGATGAAGGTAATAGCAGCTTATACCGCGCTCCCAGTTTACGCACACAGTGAAAGTGAAGGCTCTTCGTGTGAACACGTCCGGGGAACGTGAGGCTTCCTCTTTGGGGCGATTTTGGCAGATTCACCTGAGAAACGTTGGATATAAGGCAGTTGTTCCGCATGAATCACCGTTTGCGGCAAGGATTAGCTGGCAGGTTTAACTATGCGGGCGCAACGAACCCTCGGAAATTATTCTGGCTAACTTGCTGGGTCCCTATATAACCGTATCAATGATCAAACAGTAGAAGTGAAGGTTCTCGAGTCACTTGCGATACTCGCAATAAACGCGTCTACGGAATATCCTCTGTGTTGCTGTGTATTCCATATGTAACGCTTTTAAAGTCCTTTAACTGATCAATAAAAAATAAGCTGTACCTCATAACACACTCACGCTCACAACACGCTCAAATTGTTCACACTTCCACAATGATTGTATGGCTCAGGGATCGCATCTCTGTTGCAGGCCCTTCAGTTGAGGAAATTCCGGTTCCATTCGTAAGTTTAATCTTTACACGTGGATCTCAAACCAATCGCTCCATCTATTTCACCTTCAATTTGGCCGAACTTCTCCCTCAATACACGTTCTGTGAAAGGAGCGAAGAAGAGCGATGACAAACTGAAGCGTATACTCGTATCTCAACCATTTTTAGCCAATTCAGCTCTCTCAATTTCAAGCGTCACAGCCTCCTTTAAAACCATGCCTTTTCTTTCCCACCTAAGAGACGATTTGTCTCACCTCACCACACTTAAACCCCAGTTGCCTTCCCTTCAAAAACTACCTTGAATGTTGCCTTTCCTTGTGGAGGAACTAGTAGTGGAGTAGTTCGATAAGGAGTCACACCTTGAATCCTTAATACACCTACTTGACAAATTAAAATCCTGCTGTAAGCACGTAATTAGGTCATTTTCAGTTGCAGAAAGAAGCGCTGTTGTCGTAATTACTCCAATTTTTCATATTTACGGATCTCAATTCAATTTATTTAATTATTTCGCCGCCAGAACGTTGATAGCTAGGGAGATTGGTCGTCAAGCTACCAGAAATTTCGATGTGAGTGGAGGACTCATAATACAAAGATATGACTGCTATAAGAAGTTTGCTAGAAATTGCATCCGAAAATTGCGTGTGAAATAAGTAGGCACGAAATAATCTCAGAAAATCAAATATAAAATATGTTTTGGAAAGCTGTGTAAAAGGTAAATAGTTATGTAACTGCTACTATTTGTTTCGAAACGTCTGAAGAACCTGACCTCGACATTTAGGGCTCGGGAACCAGCGCAACGACACTTCTTATCAATGACACTAAAGTCTCAATTATCGAGGCCGGTTTTGTCACAATCTACGGAACAAAAGTTATGCAATGTAAAAATTATTACTCAGATTAGAATGAAAGACAATGAATGGATGGAAATAATAGGCCGACAACGAAGTACAACAAACGCGCCTTTCGTAGCTAGTTACCATATCGGGGACAAATATACATGCAGTCCCTTGGCTTCGAGTCAGAATTTCCAGAAACAGTGCTGCTTTTTATGTAAGGAAACGCAATGGATCACATACATCCGCAACTCTTTCAAAGACGGATGGGCAAGTGAAACGACATTGGAATCAACGCAGACGTAATCTGTTGAAACTCCAACGAGTTCGTAGCCCTCACCTACCAATATTTGTCAGTATAGATGGTTCAGTACGAAGTGCGTGTATTTTACAGTTGAAGCAACGGTTATACATCGCAGAACCTTCCCAGTCGAGTGGGAGAGATTATTGCAGTTGAAAAAAAGGAAAATGATTGCACTCTTCGTGGACTAATTCACACAATTTCTTCAGATGAGTGATAAGTTGAAAAAGAAAAGCGGGACAGTCTCTTCAAAATGACTCTCCAACTAGAACCTTCCTTCTGGGAGGTGCTTTTTGTTGCCCGACAGCATTTGCCTGCTTGGGAAGCTCATAGCTCAGGTGCAACCTTTTTAATCGCTGCTTGAGAAATACACCTCGTCATTAGCTTACAAAGGCACTCAACTTGGCGCTCAATAATTCATTCGTCGACTTGAGATTCGAGTTGAATTAATGCCAAGCGTCGTTTCAGGAACGTTAGTCTCCTAAAATTTGTCCTCCGTTAGAAATAAAGAGACCATCGACGATTTCCAACTTTAATTGGCGTCGAAGTAATTTCTCACTATCCCGCGATTCAACCAACTCATCATCAGGTCGTGGAGCGTCATAAAATCATCCGCTGACCTACTTTGTAACTCACGACGCAGGTCATTTACAATTGTTTTGTAAGACTGTTTGGAAAAATACCACTCCCACCGTCCGTATTCTGCGACATTCTTGAGGCTTGTAAGTTTAATTGTTCGACGTGCATGGTTATCGAACGATAATTTTATAAAGCAACAAAAAATTATTGTGTAAGAATCATATTGGCTCACGTAAAGGTCGGTAAAACCTCAATGTAGGGTGACGCCTGCAGCGTTACAAGTTCCGGAGTCATTTTATGGCGGCTACTTATTTCACGACCTGTTGAATAATTGGCATGTGGGCTGCTGATTAGAGTATCTTTTGTATTTGGGTAGGATTTATTTGATAAAAACTTTTTTTGGTAAAACTTCTGACAGTTTATTCGGCTCACCTTATCTGCCCAAAAACGCACATTTGTGCGGCACTTTCCGTACAGCAGTCGAATCGAAATCATTTGGTACTTCTGGGAGGAAAAAATATTGAGCTTTTTGATCACTATCGCAGTTTTGAATCGGTGTTACTCAGCGCGTGTACAGGTTAAATATCCCATTTGACCAACACAAATGCATATTTTTCAGTTTATTTTTCCGAACCAACTTTCTTTCCTTTCTACTTCGCAGTACTGAGGAAAACAAATATCCCTGAGTAAATCTTCTAATTCTCTTTCTTTGGCGGCCTAAGGGAGTTTTCGAAATCGTATTTGGGCTACTCCCCATGCCCCGGGTTTCACTGGTTAGACACCTCTATGGAGTCACTGGAGAATCAAATCGACAGCTATTACCAGTTGTTCAATATACACTTCGTGAGTAAATGACGGATATGCACACATAGACAACATTAAAGAGAGGAAAAATAATAATATATATACATATTATACGCTTCATATTTAAGAGAGGAAAAAACTGAAACACTCAATCGTGAACTTATTTACTGGCCAACTTTTTGCTTGAAGCCGTCCTCCGAATTCAAAATCGACATCTCTACAGTAATTTCGGACATATTCAGCTATTAGTTGGTTTACGTCCTTCAGCTCCCCGTAGTCCGAACAGTTTTTGTAAATTTAATTTCAGAAAGTTTTGATTAACAAGTACCAGCCTGAGTGGAATCCATAGTTTAATATGTCAATGTTTATATACACTATTTTTGCGTTCCAATAGTAGAATAGTTTTGTCAGAATCGCAACTTACTCAATTTTACGTAAAATTGATTTATGTATATAATTATACATACATTATGTAAGTATTTGTACATTGTTTCGAATTACCTTTGACAAATGTTCCAGGGACGATGCAAGAGGACATTATGGAACATATCATCGGCTAGTTGTATAAACGAAATATCAATATTCGAATTTGAAATCAATCGTTAAACTTCCACATCTACGTTGTATTAAGGAAATTGCATTAAATGCACTAACTTGTTTTCTTCGAGAAGTTTTAGACAGAACACGTTTGATCGCCCACCGTAGGCTGTGCTGAAGAGTGTGTATTACTTTTAGTGTATCGAACTTTTGAACACGTTAACATGTTTTTGAGTAGGGGGTTTGTATTATCGCTATTTAAAACACAGAAATTAGGAAGAGATGCTTTGTTTGACCAGATTTTTTCGATCTCGGTGCGGAGCATCTCACAATTTTCTTCTACCCCTTTAGATTCGATGATACACTATGTACGCTGCCTAGTAATTTGTTAAGTACCGGTAAGATGAAAGTACCTGCCTTTCGTCATGATTGTTTTAACTTTTAATTCGGCTCGGCGAATTTCTGGTATTTATTGTTTTGGTCCGAAATATTTAGGCCTATATTTCCGTTAAATGGATAGTAACAGAAATATTTTAAAGGAACAAAATGTGGGTATAGTTTGCTAAGGCACTCCGTCAAATCAGTTTACCAAATTCAGTCTGCCATTTAACACCCATATTATAAAAAACGTAAAAAAACACGTACACGTTCATTTTCAATTGCACATCCGTCTGACGGGCTGTGAAATGACCATTTACGAAAAACACAATTTACTTCTTGGCTAGTTGAAAACATCCTGTGCAGTATGCCTCCTTTTCGGTTGCTCGGTTGCCGGGTTTTCGGTGTTCGGTTGCCGCGGATAATGCCATAATAAAATGTCTTGGATGAAAACCACTGATTTTTGTTACATTTGCTGGTAACTGCTTAAGTTCAGACGTTCTCTTGAAAAGTTTCCTACGATTTGGGTTGAGGGATGTAGATGGCACAAAATGAACCATGAGCCGCTATCTTAACCGAAGACACCGTCCTTCGCTAATTCCACTGGAAAGTGTTTGTAGGACCTGTCTGCACCACGTGCGCATTCCAGCCGTCACAACCGAGGAATTCTGCGATTTCCCTAATATCGGACACGGATCCTCCCGTGATCGGTTCGCTCTCTCATCAAGCCTCATAATATATGAGGACCTGTCGAAATTCCGATCGGTCAGAAGGGGACTTTGCCAGAAAAGTTTTTGGAAGCCCGGAGAACGGCCGAAGGCACGATAATTACGTAATTGGGAGTCCGCGAGAACCCCCGCTTCACCCCTCATCTGGACAAGCAACCTCCTATAAAACCCTTCACCTGGGGCGAGGAATGAAGCAAAATGAATAATGCATAGTAACGGTTCGCCACTACTTCGCCATAAAATTAAAAAATGCCATTAAGGGGGGTTTTTAATTTTGGGCCAAGGCAGGCCGAGAGGGATAGTGGCGTGGAAGAGGAGGGGTAGTGAGGCTGAGATGAATTGGTGAGGAGGGGTGAAGGGACGGGGGAGGAACGGGTTCTTTCTCAGTCTTTCATGAGAGCAGGTCTTCCGGCTGTCAGGAAGCTGAGTTGCGAGATAAATGACATCGCACCAGCTCTACTCAACCAAATACCAACTTTCAATTACGATAAAAAATCGAGCGAATGAATTAAAAATTTGATTACCTCGACACAGTTTCTGATCCAAAAAAATGTTCCAATTTTAGAAGTCTCCTCCGCAGAAATGTTCGCGACCGCAAAATAAAAATTCAATAAAAAAAAATAAAAAAGTGTAAATTAAAAAAAATGGTTATCGACACAACATGTCACGGTCACAATCAACACCCTTGGCTGTTCCCCAACGGACTGGAGCACACGGTTCCGTGCCGCAGGTGCCTGGCCTCCTACTTCCACCTTCTTCTTCCACTCCGAAGAACTTCCACTTCAGAAGGAGTGAGAGGACGTGGAAGTGGGGAGCTCTGAACCGTCTGAAGCTTCACCGACTCGCACGCCTTAACAGGGTGGGGATGAGGACAACGACTCCGGCCCGGGACGTCGCTATACACATGGAATCTTCAATAATGATTTCCTAGAGATCTATATGTCTTGTGTGTCTGCCGGCTCTTCCCAGCCATTCCCCGCCCAGCCACCAAACCTTCCACATTCGTCTTCCCCTTCCACAGTTTTTTTTTCGGTTCCAGATACTGAAATTTACTTTCTTTCTTTTTCTACTCCCTTTCTACCGGGGTTTTTAACCCTTCTCCTTCAGTTCAGGATTCCAGACGGTCTGCAACTGAGAGTTTTTGTTGTTTTCCAGGGACATTCCCCATTCTGGCCGATACTATCGTGGCACAGTGATCCTCTTCTCAACCTGCACCACGGTGGCCCTTTTGGCAAAGAAACTCGTTTGGAAGTCGCCGATACTTGAAATACTTGGAAGACGATCGCCCGAATTTAAGAGAAGCAGTCAATGAGCCCTGAGATCAGCTCCAGCTCGACGGAGGCCTTTCTAACTCTTGTTTCAATTCCTTTTGAAGTTGGATAGTCATGAGAGAACGGGGTCTAATTTGAGGAAACTTGGTTGATCGTCTCCAATTCGCGGAATATTTTAATGAGGGCCTTCGTCGCTTCCTTTCACATGTTGAAAAACACCGGGTTTGGCGGTAATCACGATGTCACCACGATTGAAAAGTTGTCCAACAGTTAGGCACTAGCTCCTTTTTTTCATTTCTTTTTGCAGCCTCTGCTTTCAGGTTGGCAAATTCTTTTAAGCGCATTTTATTACTTTTCGCAAACCAAAGAGCAAGGAAACTACTGCAGTCGGTTCTTGACAGTTAAAGCCGAATTGAAATAACCTAATTTCAATGGGAACCTTGGAAATGGGAATTTTCATTTTTTGGATATAACAAGTTATGAGCAGTTTTCATCAGTGGTGAGGGGGGGCTAGTTTTTTAGATCGATATCACTGGAGGACCTAACCTTGCTAATGCCCAATAAGTCAAACCACAAAACGACACCATTCAACCACCAGACAATCCGTTGTACTGAAGTAATGTTCCGAAAACCCTGTTTTTTTAAACGGTTTCGACTCTACCATTGCACACGCCAAACTGAACTTGATCAACATGGCGGAGCGTCGCACTGCAAACTATACCCCCAATTTGTTATGTTATTTCAGGTTTGTTATTCGAAACTATGTCTGTAATATGTAAATGTTCACAAAATGGCTACAATGTTTTTTATAGAACTCACGCACATCGTTCGGACGAATTTACAGTTATTATGGGCAGAAAACGGTTAAAAAAATGAACAAAAACGCAATTTCGGCAGTTTTATCGCAAATAACGCCGTGCTCGGGATCGTCTTCCAAGTATTTTTGCTTTCCGCTACCCCAAAGGGAGAGAAAAATCGTGTCAAAAAAAATTTGAGTTTTTTTCAGATCTTTACGTTTTGAGGCCTACTGAGTTTAAAAAACCTAATTTCGGCGCGCGGTCCGTGGTAGTTCGATCTGCGGGAGAACGGCTGATCCGATTGAGCTGATTCTTATTTTGTTTTGTTAGTTATTTTTTGTAGACACCAAAATAAGGTTATGGGCGATTTGGACTGATGGGAAGAGGGGGTTGGGGGACGAAAATGTACCAAAAACTAGGGTTTTTCGCATTTTTCTCGAAAACGGCTCCACTGAATTTAAATTAACTTTCAAATTATCTTCTACTAATCAATACCTAACTTTCCTTGTTCATACGTATCTCCATGAGAATACGTTGAACCGAGATATAGGCCCATGAAGCAAAAATAGGGTTTTTACGCTTTTTGGCAAAACGGCTTCAACGATTATCACCAAACTTTCAAGGTGTTTTTGAATAGTTAATACCTACATATTGTTTTCAATAAATGTTCCTCTGACAGTCCATTGAACAGAGATAAAAATAAAAATGTGTCGAAAATAACGTTTTTTCGAACATTTCCGTAAATTCCAGGGTAACTGCTTCACCAGATGTGATAAATCTTCCAGAATGTCTTATAGTCACCCATACCCACATTTCGTTCTCCATAATTATTTCTGTGTATATATGTTGAACGGAGATATAAGCCAAGTTAACTCAGAAAAGGAGATTTGTCGAATATTAATATAACGGTATTCCAATTTTTTCAAAATCGGCTCTAACGACTTCGATCAAAGTTACGGAGTACTCTCAGCTAACTAGTCTCTCCATTTTGTTCTCTATAAATGTTTCTACAGAAATGCGTTGAACGAAGATATAGAACCCGCATATGTAGGTGGTGATCGAACTTGCGGGGGTGGCGGAAAGTTGTGTGTTGCTACTCACCGCTCGTTCGATGCTGAATCGAATGGAACAATTCCTAGAGGTCTACAATGCTGCAATAGTGAAATCACAGTAAATATAGTGAGCCAAAGTCTACTAATTGAAAGTACTCACGGGACATTAACTACAGCGAAAGTAATCGTTTCATCGTTTGTACTCCCTTCCTCCTGTCCCATCAAAACCACCCGCTCGCTTGAATCGCCACGTCGTGCCTATTGCCTACAGGCGATTATGGGCGCCTGGAATATTCAGTTTTCGTCGTTCCGTTGTGGTCAGGATGTTTCGCATGGTTTACTGATGTTTTCCAATGGTGAATGAGATGTGAGACTCCATCAAGCTGTTCAAGAGAGTAATAAACCCTTGCGTAGTATTTTGTTTAATCTCAAAAACTGAGAACGAACATCGATTTGAAGCTCCGAATTTATCCAAAACGGATTAAAACCTGAGCATTTTTCTCAAAAGATTCTAGAGGAATTCCACAAATACGTGAGTCGTTCACATGTCCTTTCATTTAGTGACCCATGGAGTCAATTTGTAAAGAGAGCTTAAAGAAGGATGTGTTCTCAGTAAGACGTTGCTCGACGTCTTGTGGTAAGCCAACATGTATTTATATGCAAGGTCGTCCAAGACTACTTCCCTCATTGAAGACCGATTTTTGACACTAAATTTTCCTTGAAACCGATTTCCCAGAACAAGCCAGTTCAAAATCGCCTGAGTAGATACTCTGGAACAAAAGTGTCCGACCAGACTATTCGGAATAGGTTGCGAGAAAGCGGTATGAAGTCTTAAATGTGCCTCAACGCGTATTTTCGCCACTTGCGTTTGTAACACTTTTACTGAGATTGGTAGCCACTCATCATTTCTGAACCAAAGTCACAGGATTTGAGACAATAGAATTAAACACAGGGAAACGATCGAGAAGAATAACGGGGTTCAGCGATTTAGATCTTGCGGTCTGCTGTTCGGATGCCAGTGGTCATAACGAAGCTCAGATGCATATGGCGTATAGTAGAACTTGAATTATTGCCTGATGAGAGAATGAGAATCAGAAAAAAAATAAAATAAAATAAGGGCAGTGGTTGAGAATTGTGCGATGAGTGAACCATTAGATTGCAGAGGTCAACTTAATCTTCTCAGATTGGCTATTCCAAACCCAGCTCAACCTCAGACGCTCTCTTATGTAAATTCAATTAAAGGAGAGGTGCGTAATGATGGATAGAATGGAGTGGGTAGGCTGAATAGCGTTTTTTGAAAGGTCAACGCTCGACATTATCAGCCGAAAGACTTTCAACAAAGTATGATACTCCTTCAAGGTGTAAAGACTCATTCCCTGTAGCTCAGTATCATGTTAGCCGAGCCTCTCAGCCTTTTCCGTTTTTTTTTCCTCTCTATCAGCTAAGATGTTAGCAGCCTTGTGAGAGCTTAGATGTTAAGGCGGACGAAAAAGTCAGAGCAATCGGACTCAGTAGTTATGACCTTTAAAGAAACGTTAGACGGATACCCTTTCGATTAGAAGACAAGTTTAATCATAAATGATTAATTTTCAAAGTTTGGATCCTTCGCAAATTGCCGCAAAAGGGGTGTGGTAAATTAGTCAAATGTTTTTAGCGACGAAAGACTTCGTAGAACGGAACGAGATATATAAGTTAAGTTGTAACTTACCACCTCAATGACCTCTGGAGTGGCAGTAGGACCACCGCACCATTGAAAGACTGTAGTGGATCCCGGCCGGTGGGAACCTTCAGAGGATTACTTCACCACAATCCTGTAGTGCTGAACCGGGGGATCGAACAGCATGACGAATACGGACGTAAAGCTGGTATTTTCTGTTCCTGTAATGATGTACATCTCGTATGAAACATCAATCGGCCTCTTTCCTCCTTCCTCTTCAGAGGTGGCTTCCGCTTGATGTGACTACCAGCATTTTTTTAAGCACCACACGCAACGCTGCCTAGGACTGTTCCAGAGATTCCTTCGAGCTGCATTGCGGACTATTTCATTCCCCTTTCTACTGAAATGCCATACTTGGAGGATGCCAAACACGAATTAAAAAACTAAATATCTTCACCAATCTATGTCAAACTATCGTTTTTCAACATCACGGGGTGTGTGTTTCAACATTGTCGTCATTTTTTTAATCTTTAAAAACTTCAACAATAAAAGAAAAGACCACTCTAGATTTTGAAGCCTTTACAATTTATAACCACACGAAATTACTAGATCTCATATGTTAAAATTAAAGGATCTGCCACTGACTCAAGTCAGAAGTACTATGCAATGGCTCAGTTCATACCTGCCTTCACCAACTCTTCTAAATGTTCGACTATCTGCCAAAAAGGTTACCTCACGTTATTGAACATATCAATTATGATGTGTCGTCGTGAAATCTATGCTGACTTCCCCGAAAATACCAGACTTCCTTAATAAAGAAAGCGTGAAAGTTGTATTTTGTATGCCAAGTACGTGATGAGGATAAACTACGGTTTTCTACGATTCTTTGCTCTTCGTGCAGACCTATTGTCGGGTGTTGGCCGAAAGGAACGCACAAATAAACCATTCTTGCTGTTCCAGTAATTTCATGAAAAACATCGTGCATGGGATCCTGAACACAAATCTCGCGAGTCGGTGTAACAATAAGAAATGATTGTGCCAGAAAAGCAAATACTAGGGAAGAACGTTCGTCGTATGATTCATTGCGAATCATTAGAAAATATAGTATAACCTGCTTGATGCGATAAAAAGGAGACTATAAGTAATTCATTTGCTGAACTGTGTTTAGGGGGAAAAGCACAGTGTATTTGCAGTAAAATTGGTAAAGTTGTGTTTTCGTTTATTTGTTCAACCATTTTGCCCGTAACAACCCTGGGCCTCGTCCGATTGGATTGCCAAGCAGACAAGCACAAGTAGATACCAAATGGAATGTTCGTGCAAAAGGACGGATTTTTTAGACCACGTTAAAGGTATAGGACGGCGGAGAACTGCGGGCAGCGGACGACGGACATAGCAGAATTGTAATCTCTAGGTCTTGAAACGGTGTCAACTTTTCATGGGGGGTTGTACAAAATTTTCCTGACCGAGAACTTAGGTGTATTATTCAGAATGAATAATAAACCAAAAATGGCATAACTGAATGTTTTTTTCGTTAGGTGTACCTTCCTACGTCGTCCTTTCCATCTAACATCTTGTCGAAGCTTTCCTGCTGTGTGATTTTTCGAACGTGATAAATTCAACTTCTCTATTTCTCTCCCTCTGCGCTGACGTCACGTGTCGCCAAAAATTTGATAATGTGAGCTGATGTTAGCAAATGATGTCGAACTGATTGTAGCGCTCAGTGCGACAATGTCCGATCAAGAGAAGAAAGAGATACCACTTATTTCGGGACATCGACGTTGAACAGTCGATTTCAGGTGGAGTACGTGACTGCAGGAACGTATGATTGGGAGAATGAAACGATGCTTCAAAGAGCTCTTCGTTTCACCCTACGATTTATCAAATCACGAAAAAGTTGAGTTTTGGATATCACATCATGTCGTTAAACAGGAAAAGGCTGACAGAGTTTTTTCCGAACTTCGAACATTGATTTGTCACCGTTTTATAAATTCAGGGAACGCAATTAATGCGAAAACGTATATCTGAGAAATCGTTGAATCTATTAGCAGATCAAAGCGCAGCGTGAGAAGGGGCATTCGGGCAGATTTTCATTTCAGCACGCCACTGGGACCAGCATTCACAAGACTAGAAACCTAGTTTCATTCACGACATTTGAATTGATTCACAACTAACAGTAAAAATAAATTTGCACACACACCACAGTGACTCAATATTTCTCTTTTTGTGATGAACTGCGGCATCGATATCGAATTTGAGCTGAGATTTTAAGCAGTTTCCTTTAAATGGCGTTCACAAACACACACAGCGACCATGTTCTCAAACGGAACTTTTATAGACTCTGAAGAATTTAATCAGCCATAATCTTGAACTTGCCTCATTATCTCGCGGGCTGAGGGAACTACAAATATACAGATTGACTAAGCATAGTATTATGTTCAGGGTTAAGTACTTTAAGTACCGTTTGATTTAAAATCAAATGAATAAGTTAATAAATATCTGGTGCATTGCAACACACAACTTTCCTTAGCTCTACAACAATTCACTTTGTACATGGCTAATTCTACTTACTCAATTCATTTATCATTCAGTTCCTTTGAACTTGGTCAAACAACACGTCACAGCAGCAGGAAGCGGTAGCGCTTACAGTTCCGGAATTTATTGTGCTGCTCATACTCATTATAGGACCATTATTGAGCAATTGGTACACAGAAAATTAATGAGGCTGTACACGGATATTTTGAAGAGGGATAATAATCACTTTTGCGGAGTTATTGGGTAATAACTGTTAGAACTGGCAGTAAGCGAAACGGCGGTAGTTGAAATTCAGGAATTTCTGAAGTGAGCCTCATGTACCTCATGAGCGTTTTTAAACACTCACACTTTAGGTATTGGATTCTTTAACTTTCTACTAACATCCCAGCGGAGTTTATAAGGAAAAAACTGCGCTAAAAACGCTTTTCGTCGAAAATTTTGATTATTTATTGTGCTGCTCTCGTCATTTTCCCACGAATGGAAATTTTATGGTGTGATTGCCATATTGGGAGCTATCAATATACAAAAGTTAATCAAAATCGTTAGAGCCGTTTTTGAGAAAAAAGTATTTGCTGTTTTGATCACTATGATAACTATACTTAAATTTCTATGAATTTTGCTGATACCCTTATTTTGGCGTCCCATGATGACCTGCGGGCTAGATATCAAGTTTGAAGGGATTTGGTACGGTCATTTTCTCTAAAAACCACTCTAAAATCGATTACGTCGAAAGTTTTGGCAATTTATTGTGCTGCTCTCGTAATTTTCCCACAAATGGGAATTTCATGGTATAATTACCATATTAAGAGCTACCAATATAAAAAATTTAATCAAAATCGTTGGAGCCGTTTTTGAGAAAAAAGTATTTGGTGTTTTGATCACTATGATAACTATAGTTAAATTTCGGTGAATTTTGCTCATACCCTTATTTTGGCGTCCCATGATGACCTGCGGGCGAGGTATGAAGTTTGAGATGATTTGGTTCGGTGGTTTTCTCTAAAAATCGTTCACAGACACACATACCATTTTCCCAAATAGTGTTTTTCGGACTCAGGGGAGGGGGAGGGGGGGTCTGAAACGTGAAGATCTGAAGAAAACTCAAAATGGTTTTTTCAGCCGATTACATAACTTTCCTTTCTACTTCGTAGAGCAAGGAAAGTAAAAAACGTTATGAGGGTTTTATATTCCATAAACAGCTTCCACTGTCTTACAACTTTCCGGAGTTCTGAATCATACTGTGCAACATTTCTTTTGGGAGCTGTGTACTCGTACTTGTAATTACTCTAAAATTGGATGCACACTGACAACCTACAACGGTCATTACAGGTGAAATTGATATTGCAATAGTTACGAATCAAACATGTAGACTTCAGTTATGATACAATTCCCGCTATTTTGTTGTAGTTAAAGGAAACTTCGACATCGTGATCAGTGTCATGAAACGCTTTGAGCGACAAATCTGCCGGTTTGACGAGAGCAACTTTGCATCAAATTAAAATTGAAAAGAAACAGTATGAACCGCGTACCGAAGAATGAATCGACTTCCAAAAAAAGTCGACAAAGCGTGAAAACACGCGTGAAACTCATAAAAAATAGAGCCGGCGCGTGCGTAGAAAGAAACATGTCTCGAAGAGACGGCTCGAAGGCAACAATCGTCAGCTCCAAAAGCAAAGGAAAAAAATCTAGATCTTCGCTGCATCGCTTCTCCAGGAAAAGGCGGTTTAAGAAAGAAAATGAGCGCGAAATATACGGCCCTGTTGATCCGATGATGTCCGTTTGTATTGGAAGGGAAGAAATGATGGAGCTGAGGGAATTGGAGAAAGCGTTTGTAGACAACCAATTAGGTGTGAGGTAATCGATTTTACCACCGCGATGATGTATATTATTAAAATCCCCAATTTGCCATCCTTAACTGCGCTCAAACTGCCAACCTCATGGGGATGCGTAAGGAACAAGTTTTTGCTTTACTGACTTGAACTTTATTGAATTTACTACCTCTTTACGACTAAAGCTGGGATTATGGCTTCGACGACCGCTAATCTTAAGACGAAGAAGCTAATTACTTGGCCTTTAGGTGCACACGGGTGCTTCTAATAATGAACTAGTCTTACAAGATTGAGTACAGGCCCCCGTAGTTATGCGTGCTGGAATGAACAGAAACTGTCTGAAGCCACTGTGTCTATGCATCATCGACTTTCTTCACTCTCAATCAACGATGTGCTTGACGTTCAATGACGTTTTATATAAAAGTTTATGTAGGGAGCGTAACGTCAACATTATTCCGTTTTTGAGAAAGTCTAAGAAAAAAACACAATTTTCCTCATTTGGAAATATTCATTTGCAAAGTGTTTTGGTTCATAGCGAGTACTATAAGCTTCTAAGATCGCAAGACTCCTGCCTGAGAGTTCTCGTGTTCTCGAGAGAAAAACAAGCCTGCTCTCGTGCTCAGTCGGGCTGACAAATCGAATAAAATGCCGTTCACCCGCTCCAAATTGTCATTCGGTGGTGGGAGAACATCAATTCGCAAGTCGCAGAGGTGAAAACTCAACTCATCCTGTTACAAGGAAAACGAAATAGCCAACTATAAATTTGGCGGTCGCGGGCTCTTTCTTTAGGGGCAACTCAAGTACTTGGGCGCAATTATAGGTGAGAGGCTTCAGCCAACAATGCCATTCCCTCATTGCGAGCAATTAGCAAGGCCAGTTGGGATGTGTGTTACCGAGGCACCGACCTCGTGTACAAGGCCATTTACTTGAGCATGTTTGGCTACTGCCCCTAGCAAACTTACAGTCAGTCAGAAGAAATTACTGGCCCAATCCCTGAAAGCTGCGCCCCTGTTGATCAAGGCCTGCAAGACAGAAGTATCCACTGAAGTACTTCCAATGGATCGCTTTTTATTGTCCACCCAAATCTTACAGTTTTGACAATAGCGCTCATAGTAGATGCTATCTAATTAACGCCGTACATGTCTATTGGTGCAGCTCATACCTGCCAGAGTATCAGGAAATTTGAATTGAATTTACATCTATCTGAATTATATGTACGACTGTAACCTCAAGGGAATAGAAAGAGGGATACTCATAAGTAGTTGATAACTAATAAATGGTATCACTGCAAAAATATCACGGTGAGTACGTATTTGCATGACTTGAGCATGGGACTATGGTTACAAGTAGCGGTTTCTCATTCCTCATATCCGAGGAGTCCATCTTGAATCCATTTTGTATTAGGGCGTCTGCTTTGTGGTGGAGGTGGAGGATTGCAGTTGTGTTCACGAGGCTGCCATCCTCCTTTGTAGGGCAGAGGCGTGTGCTGATACGATGAGCATTGCCAATGATAGGAAACAGATGGCAGCAGTGCAGAGGCACTGAGCGCATGCGATGAGCATTGTACCCTCTCTCCATTGCTTGCTAGTACTACACTGTTTCTACAAATGTCAAGAGGCAGTGTAGGGAGTAGAGGGTGTTGCGGTGGAAAGAACTGTACCCAACAAGGAGGTAACCTGGGTACACCTATCATAAGAAAAGAAGGAAAACTGACCCTTTGGAGATGGCAAGGCGAATGGGATGCAGTCCAGAAGGGGCGGTAGACCTGGAAACTGATTCTTACGCTTGGTCCATGGCTGAGGTGGCGCCGCACTGAGGTTGATTTCTACCTCGTCCAGTTCCTCACGGGAAATGGAGCATTTAGGGCGTATCTTCGTCGAAGCTGCAAGCCCTAACTGCCAACCCAGTGCAACGGTGGACGATGCTTGCCAAGTCGTCTTCTCATACCGAAGGTTTGCGGGCTTGTGACGCTCAGTGGAAGGCACAGTTGTCCAGCTCACGACAGAAGTGTTCGCATGTACTATGTTGATATCCAAATAAAACTGGAGGTACATTGCTTATTTGTCCGAGCAGTGCTTGGTCAGGCAAGCTTGATGACACGAGACTTATATCCCTCAGATCTGGATTATATGGAAGGACGTATAGGAGGATGAAGATGACAAGAATGAAGTGCGTCCATCACAAAGAGGCGGGAGTGTAGTATAAAATGCGAAGAATGTTTGCCGAAATCTTAGGCTTTATTTGCCAGAATCAAACTAAACACGTGAATAAACTAATACAACAGGGAGGCCACCTGAAGCAATGAGCGAAACAATTTCGGATTGGTACCTCAACACACAGACGTAAATTCATGGGGCCACGAGGAGAAACCCCTCTCTTCTAGGTCCTAACAAAAAAGAAAAAAATATCTGGTGCGTTGCAACACACAACTTTCCTTAGCTCTACAACAATTCACTTTGTACATGGCTAATTCTATTTAATCAATTCATTTATCACTCAGTCCCTTTGAACTTGGTCAAACAACGCTTTACGGCAGCATGAAGCGGCAGCGATTACAGTTAAAGAATTTATTGTGCTGCTCGTACTCATTCCAGGACCATTATTGAGCAAATGGTACCCAGAAAATTAATGAGGCTGTAAACACGGATTTTTTGAAGGAGGATAGTAATCACTTTTGCAGAGTTATTGGGTAATAATTGTTAGAACTGGTATTAAGCAAAACGGCGGTAGTTGAAATTCAGGAATTTCTGGAGTGAGCCCCATGTATCTCATGAGCGTTTTTAAATACTCACCCTATAGGTATTGGATTGGACTACAGTACCAATTTTCTTTAACATTCTACTAACATTCCAGCGGAGTTTAAAAGGAAAAAACCACGGCCAAAACGCTTTTCGTCGAAAATTTTGATAATTTATTGTGCTGCTCTCGTCATTTTCCACAAATGGAAATTGTATGGTATAATTATCTTATTAATAGCTATGTATATAAAAAATTTAATCAAAATCGTTAGATCGGTTTTTGAGAAAAAATATTTGGTGTTTTGATCACTATGATAACTATAGTTAACTTTCGGTGGATTTTGCCCATACCCTTATTTTTGCGTCCCATGGTAACCTGTAGGCTAGACATCAAGTTTCAACTGATTTGGTACGGTTGTTTTCTCTAGAAACCGCGCTAAAATCAATTTCGTCGAAAATTTTGATAATTTATTGTGCTGCTCTCGTCATTTTCCCACAAATGGGAATTTTATGGTATAATTATCATGTTAAGAGCTACCAATATTAAAAATGTAATCAAAATCGTTAGAGCGGTTTTTGAGAAAAAAATATTTGTTGTTTTGATCACTATGATAACTATAGTTAACTTTCGGTGGATTTTGTTCATACCCTTATTTTGGCGTCCCATAGTAACCTGCTAGCGAGATATGAAGTTTGAGCTGATTTGGTTCGGCGGTTTTCTCTAAAAATCGTATACAGACACACATACACACAGACCATTTTCCCAAATAGTGTTTTTCGGACTCAGGATGGTCTGAAACGTAAAGATCTGAAGAAAACTCAAAATTTTTCTTTCAGCCGATTACATAACTTTCCTTTCTACTTCGTAGAGCCAAGGAAAGTAAAAACTAGTCAGTACAAGTTGATTAGTAGTTACTGATACATTAGTTTTATTGTAGGTCTTCGTGCAGCATGAAGTTGTGTGACCGTAGAGAGTCAGTTATCAGACGTAGACGTACAGTTTTCAGTAATCTATATCCGCTATATGGTTTCTGCCGTTAAACCAAGTAACTATTACCATACAGGCGAAATTAGTGTCAATTCAACAGGAACTTTGTGATCAGTGACAAAGGAGAGTAATGGCAAGGGGGATATATTAGGTTTGGCAGTGAGGGTGCGATTTCAAATTCGAGAGGGTGTGTAGAAGAGGGCTTGACGGTAGCCGAAACAATTTTTTGTATTTTACTCATTTTAATTCATATGACTTTTTACCGGGGAACATGCTAACTCATAATATTGACGTTATTTCTTTATTATGCTCTTCAACTTTCGCATGAAGAATGTCTCCAAAGGACGCGCAGTTTTCTCTTACCACCATCTGAAATTTTTATTCAGCATTGTCCTTATCTGACAGTTGCTCTGTTCAACAGCGTTTTGATCAATTTTATGATGATTTTTATTAACATTATAATCGGAATGAATAAGACGCGCAAGGTGATGAATCCAGAAGGCATGAAGTTTGAGCATAATCACGAACAATAGTAACTCGATAATTTATCGCTTCTCGAAAAAATTACCTGACAAAAAGTGTATTTGTCAGTGTTAAGCAGCTTCTCTCATTTTCAACGAAAATCCTCGTTCTCCAGATCCTTAGAACCTTCGCAGCGAGTGCCTAAGAGGATAACATCAGTTGAAACTATCGCCGCTGTCAGGCAGTCCTCGCTAAGCCGCCCAAACAGCAAATCGATAGCTGGCTTTTCCAGCCGCCGCAAGAGAAGAGGGAGCAATAATTCAGAATTATTACAACCGAAGGGTATTAACAAAATCTCTCCAATCGAAAACTCGGCAGTGGGATTGATGAGCGATGGTGTAAGTCCTAATAATTAAGTATTAGTGGTTAGTACAATTATCACTGATATGAATCAAAAGTTGTGTGTGGAAATGAGTTTGAACAGAACACAGCACATGTTAACAGGTAATTTCATGTGGCAAGCACTAATAGCTCGCCTCCCTCCCACCCACTGCCAAAGTTCGAACGTAAGTCATTTTCTATGTTCACAGTAATCGCGTAGTGTGCACTCGAATGCATCACGCACTGTGATGGCGGCTACAGGCCCCTAGAGAAGCAAGTCATGTACTTAAGAGTCATTATCACCGAGAGGTGGTATTTCAGCTAACTCTAGTCCCTTAATGGCGCTACCCTTGCGAGATTATCCTCCTTTATTTAGACGAGGTTGGCTATTACCTCGTTGTTTGCGGCAGCAAACTTTATCAGAAGGAAATAGTCTTGACCGTGCTGAACACAGCACATGTTAACAAGTATAACTAATTTCATGTGGCAAGCACTAATAGCTCGCCTTCAACAACACCCACGTTCAACAACAGTGAGCGAGAGTTGTTGGATGGACAGTCCATCTTCTGACAGCTACTAAGCAAGCTTTTAACCACTTCGCCCAACTAGACTAAAACGTTTACCTTTCCCTTTGACACTTGCCGACGAAGTAAATGGTCAAATCAGGTGAGAAACCAAATTAAGTCCCAAAGTACGGTAGGGGGGTTTCCTAGGGTCACTCATCCGCATGGCAACAGACCTCCACTGGGAGACAGGCTTAGTGACGAAGTGCCTTACCACCACAGGTCAGGGTTCGGTCGATGCAAAGCGAGTGTCTGGACTGGCATACTAGCAAAGCGGTAACTCGCACGGTCCTCATAAATTACTAACCTAACCCTATTAATGAATGCAAGATTAGTGTTTGAGGGTTCAGGAACGGTCACTATGACAGGCCTGCCATCCACTCGTTGCTTTTCTACACATTGCCTCGGGGATGTTACACAATTGGAAGCTTCTCATTCGCTTCTTGTGTTGCGGGCCTTGCAAGGAGTAGAACGATGAGGCATCGAGCAATTAGAGCCCTTCACTATGTCATTCTATGTTATACATTTGAGACACCTTCCACTTGCATTGCTATGACTTGGTGACTGGAGTAGGTAGGAGTACTACGTAAGTGTGATCTGATCTGTATGTCGTAGTAAGCACACGTTACTTGTCGATCTTTCAGATCGGTCTAGTTGAATTCACAACGCTGACAGGACTAGGTCCAGCGGCTTAGATCAATTTGCGTAACGATTAGTTTGAGAAATGTTGAAAATTGTTTCACCGAAACCTATAACAGGGCGAAACTGGCTCGGTTATCGTTCCATCCTCTCATTTCCCTACTGCCCTCGTTGTTGGCAACGAATGCGCCGCTGGGTTCGAAGTGGGTCTTTTCGACGCGAACAGCACGTGTAGAGCCCGACGGCACGCAGTCTGGCCCGTTCCCTGGCCCCCAGGAAGAACGTATAATGACCGGAATCGGCATTTTCGGGTTCCCCGCCCAGGAACTGGTGACCTCTTATGGCAGAGCGGTCAGCTCAGTCTCGGCTTTGGCGTGTTATCAGGTCTCGCAGGCTCTCTATTTCTATTCCGAGGAAAAATACCAGATGTGACGATCTACCCACTTGTTCTCGACCCAGTGGGAAACGAGCGATTTTTGTAGCTCAACCTATTAATACAACGTTTTCACTCCCTTCGAGTGAACGAAGAACTGAATTTGGCGTTCTGTATAGAAACAGCTACTGCGTAACTTTTTGGAGTTTATTGGGTTGCTCCCATTTATGCCAGAGAGTGACTTGTTAACAGTTCTGAAATTAAAGGGAAAACTGAAAACAATTAGTAAAAAAAGATTGCTGTTTGAATTCCAGAGTTACGAGGGATGTTGGGAATGTAGCATTTCAGCCAACATCTATTCCCTCACAGCGAACAATTATTGAGATGTGTTTTACCGAAACTCCATCCTCATGTACACGATTTTCATGAGAACGTATCATATTAGTAGGACTTGTCTGGAAAACTGTACTAAAATCATTTTCGATAGATCCAATGTTTTTACTCACTTCGTGTGAACCAGCAAATACTGAATTTGGTATTTAAAAAATTGCACGTTACTATTATGTTATTTTGAACTGTTCTCACAAACCAGTTTAATCAAAATCGTCGGAGCTGATATACGATGTAGGAAGAGAAGTTACGTAATACTGAGAAAGAAGTCAAAATACACCATTTGACATTATCGGCTGTGTCTGAGGGTGAAATTGAGAGGGAAAGGCTGAGACGAATCATCCAGAATTCGAAATTACGCACGAAAATAAATACACCTGTTCCAACTAGTTGGACATTATTTCAATTTTTATTCATTGTAACATAATGAACTACCAAATATTTCACTGTCTTTTCCAACGAATTTCCATTGCACAGTATTTCATCCATAATTCCAGTCAAGTTACGAACACTCACAAAAAGCACGTCAAGAGTATCGTAAATTACCTATACGTTGATCTCTCGTTTAGGTTCGTGCTGATAGGTACGTGGAGTTGAAAAACGTCGTGTCGCGTGTCGCAACAAATATTATCCTCGATTTTCCACATTTTTATCTATTTTAAACGATTTTCACTCCATTTCCAACGCATTTTACACGGTTTCTTTGCAATATTCACTTCCACTTCCCACTACTCTAGTCTTACTTTCCTTAGCAATATGAAGTAAGAAGGAAAAGTATGTAATCGGCCGAAAACAAAACCTCCAAGTTTTTACTTTCCTTGCTCTACGAAGTAAAAAGGAAAGTTATGTAATCGGCTGAAAATTTTTTTTTGAGTTCTCTTCAGATCTTTACGTTTCAGACCCTCCTGAGTCCGAAAAACACTATTTGGGAAAATGGTCTGTGTGTCTGTGTGTTTGTGAACGATTTTTAGAGAGAACCACCGTACCAAATCTGCTCAAACTTGATATCTAGCCTGGAAGTCACTATGGGACGCCAAAATAAGGGTATGAACAAAATCCATAGAAATTTAACTATAGTTATCTTAGTGATCAAAACACCAAATATTTTTTTCTCAAAAACGGCTCTAACGATTTTAATTACATTTTTTTAAATTGATAGCTCTCCTTGAGGCAATGATACTATAAAATTCTCATTTGTGGGAAAATGACGAGAGCAGCACAATAAATTATCAAAATTTTCGACCAAAAGCCTTTTTCGCGCAGTTTTTTCCTTATAAACTCCGCTGGAATTCTAGTAGAATGTCAAAAAAATTCGGTATTGTAGTCCAATCATATACCTAAAGGCTGAGTGTTTAAAAACGCTCATGAGATACATGGGGCTCACTCCAGAAATTCCTGAATTTCAACTACCGCTGTTTCGCTTACTACCAGTTCTAACAGTTATTTTCCAATAACTCTGCAAAAGTGATTACTATCCTTTTTTTTCAATACGTTTCATTTCAATGGCACCTGAACCTGAAAAACGCCATTCAAGAAACTGTATGAAGTACGATTTGCAGACGATTCAAGACACAAAGCGAATCAAACTTAGTATATCGTGTGCTGGTCAACGTGGGACGCCAACAATCAGAATATGAGCAAAATCGGTGCAAAACTTGGCAAATTACTTTTAGTGCAGTTGTTTCTACCGAATTTCTAGCCTGGTTCTGGGTTATCTTCCCAGGAGCATGCCCATGCTACCAGGCGCGACCACGGGTTGTGGATAGTGGAACGGCCACGGCATTGTCCCCAGGGGCATGTCTGCGGCCAGCTCTGGATAAGGTCAGCATGCTGACTGAATAAGCAGCCGCCAACAATGGGCAAAACCCAAGAGATCGCAGAAGAGATCCTGAACAAAGAACTCAAGGGCAAGCGGATCTACATTTTCTCAGACAGCCAGGCCGCCTTAAAGGCCATCGCAGCCTATAGTTTTAGGTCTAAGCTGGCATGGCCTCCATGCGGTCAAGCAGCTCGGCGCCCGTAACAGGCTCTCCCTTATTTGGGTACCGGCTCACAGGGGGCATGAGGACAATGAAATCCCTATCCATCGGGCCTGAACCACACGTGGGTCTGACGAAAAGTCACCTGAACCGTCTGGTTGCTCGATGGGAGATACAGAAAATGGCGCCCATTGGCATCGCCAGCCACGACTAAGACAGGCGGAAAGGCTTGTCACGCCTTCCTGTCAAAGCGCGAAGGCGATGCTGACACTCTCTAGACAAGATCTGAGAGTACTGCTAAGCTGCCTCACCGGGCACTGCCCACTCAGATATCACCTCAACAAGATGGGCATCTCAGAAGCGGTGGAATGCAGACTCTGCAGTGAGGAGGACGAGACAGCAAAGCATATCCTATGTGAATGCCCTGCCTTGGCAGCAAAACGCTTTGAATACTTCGGTCAGGGGACCACTGAACCCCAAATCATGGCGGAATCTGTGGTGAAGGACATATTCAGCTGGGGCGGGTATGTACGACGCCTTCTACTAAGAAAGGGCCGTCACAATAGGCCCATATGCGGCCGCAGTGACAAAGGGACTTGTCCCACACGCCCTCGGGTCAAAAAAAAACAAACAAAAAAAAACGAATTTCTATCATACTCGACTAACCCGAAGTAAACTTGGGAAAAAAATCAGTCCTAAAATGACTAGAGCAACTTTAGAATAATTCAAACTAACGTCGCACTACTTCCCTTATACTCGTAATTCCAGAACTTCAAACACAAAGCACTTCAAAAAACATGTTGATAGTCCCATACTTGTTCAATGAAGATCATGGGGTAAATAGCGGCATTCCAATAAATTCGGGAACTTTAATCAGAACTTTCAAGTTCATATAAAGTGAGTAAAAAATAGATTGGATTAGTAGCCGGGACGTAAGTGAGGCTGAGGTATGTTTTGTGATGCGTCGCTTTAGATATATCCTTCAAAACATCTACATTCATTGTGTGGGCGGTTCTCAACAACAGAACAGTAATTTGCATATGTTTATACACGAGAAAACGACTGAAGAAGCACGAATGATCAAAATAGTTCGACAGGTGCACATTTTGTAACGGTGTTTCTGTAACATATCACGATCATTTGAGACGAAGCTCATCGCTAGCGTTGTCACAAAAAATCGTTGTGGTAGTCCAATAAACTATCTAAACGCCGGGAGTAATTATTAGGTTCTATCAGATTAATATTAACTGAGAGAACAGCTGTGTGAACTAGTTGCCAGAACCACACAAATCGCTAAATGTGCCAGAGGCTGAGTAAAGCTGTTATGCGTAGCCAGATATTTCCTTGTAAATTCTACAAATATTTAAATGCTAGCTGTAATCTAAAGCAGTGTGAAATATTTTGGAATAATCGACTTGAATTTTCTTTTATCATTTTACAGTAAGGTACGTACGAGAAATTAGCTTCCAATCATAAAAATCTTGCATGAAAATGTAGGTCTTTTTCGCGTTTCGGCTACTGTGCTCCGTTGGTGATGCACAAAAAAAAAAAAACAAAAGACCGTATCTCAAAAAACGGAAAACAATTCTAATTTGCGTTAATAAACGGAAACGGAGGGAAGATAATTTTGAGAATCCCGAGCGGAAGAAGGCAGTTGAAAGGAGGGAGCAGAGATGAGATTCCTTCGCAGTGATGAGCCATATCAATCATTGCTACTCCTTGTGGGCTCAGGAAGGGAAGCCCGCTTAATTCTCAAGCCTCTTTTCTGAGAAACCAACGGAGGGACCGCATTCATACGACAATGTAACTGGTTTCAAAGTACAAATAGCACAAGTCCCCTTAGCCGCCGCCAGTTCTACCCTTCGACGGCTCTCAGACTTCTTCCTTCGGGGAGGGCTTGACGTTGGCAGGAAAGAAAAACCACGTGATGCAACATCTGCTCTTTAAGCGTGCACTTGAATACACTATCCGTGTATAAATGGTATTGTAGTGTGATTCTCCTGCGTTGATTGAAGTTAAACTACAGGATTCGAAGTTTCGTGGTCACCAATGCAAAAATATGCGAATATAAAACATCTCACACCGTGCATCACACAACTTTCCTCAGCCTCACGTACATTCAGCGACTCTTATCGCTCTACCAACTAAGACAATCAATTCTCCATTCAGTGTATACAAAAATAGTAGAGCTTTACGTTTTACATAGAAATTAAATATAGTGATATTGATCAAAGCGCCAACTTACAAAAAAATTTAATACGGCTCAAAAAATACAGTTTTTTGTAGGGGCAGTACCTAATGACATGACATACGAATATTCTTCCGTGGGAAAATGAAAAGAGTAGCTCAATGAACTATCAAAATGTTCGATAAAATGATATTTTAGTGCAGTATCTTCCTTATAAATACATTTTCTCATATGACACTAGCGTCCTAAAAAAATCGTGCTGATGTTCCCAAAAGTTTCCTACACAATGATGGTTTAAGTTCCGGATTCAAGATTGTCATCATTTCTTTGACTAACTCTTTTCAGTGTTTTCCCTTAACTTTCCGTACTAGAACTGACATAATCAATTTCCGTATCTACCCAAAAAAATCACCTTGACTGTCTCAGATGATACATGTGTATTGAACGTTGAGTTTTGTTCTACCAAGTTCATGTAAAGTGAATGGAAAACGTATATGATCAGTTGCTGAAGCGACAATAACCTAAGGCTGAGAAAAGGTTCATAAATCACCCATACGCTGGTTACTCAAAGATGTAAGTAGGAACGACTCAATAAAATCTGACGATTTGAGCAGTAGCTGTTTTCTTATAGAGGTTTCTTCCTCATTCGCACGAGTTGAGTGAAAAACCGCTTGGATTACTTGGTAGAGCCATAAAAATAGCTGAATGAGTGTAATGTTTAAGAAAGTAGTGTGATGCGTTGGTGGAAATGAAGCTAATCAAAACAATAGAACCGAGCCATAGTTTCCATTTATATCTGAGAGTGTATTGCACGCTTTTTGAACAATGGGTCAAAACTATCATTAACATTCATAATTAACGTGAACTATACAAAACAATCCAACAAGGAAAAAATAAAATTGACATTTCAACGAAAACAAAACGGATATAAAAATGAAAACGAATATAAAAATAAAATGAAAAAAATGAATAAACGATAAAACTAAAACAAAAATCCACCAACATTAATATTAAATATAACGATGTAATTCAAATCAAAAGTATAACTCAAATATAAATAAAAATGAAAATCATAGTTAAATAGATAATAAAATAACACAAAAATAACACTAAATCTGTAGAAACATTAAATTAGAATTGGAATTAGCGTTAAATATGACAATAAAATTAAAATTAAAATTCAAATTATATTTCAATAAATAATGTACAGGTAAAATGAATGTGAAAATGAAAATGAAAAGTAAAATAAATATCTAAAATTAAAATTAAGTTAACATTGATTGGTAGGCTCAACGTAACTCTTCACAGAATGGAAACATTTGGATTTGTTGCGTAAAGTACGGTACTTTTGTGAAGATCGAATGTGAGTTGGGCTGATTCAGTTCTCGAAGTTGATCTCTCAGTTGTGTTGTCACCTGAAGCAGCCGTTGTTCTCAAGTGCTTTAGGGACTTGCCACGTTAGGATTGGTAGAAAAGGTCCTCTCCCTTGGTGCTACTTATCGTTTGCATGCGACTTTTGTGAACAGCCGTTTTACCGATTAGTGTGTAACATTAATTAATAAAACATGACACGCTTTTCTGTTTCTTTATTTTCTTGTTTTCTGCACACATAGAACAAAACTCCCCACTTCGGAAAAATGTCGCTTTTGAGAATTTGTATCACTATTACTATCACTTGCTCTTGTTTCAGATAAGATTCATCGTAAGCGAATTTTCGGCTATGACAATACTTCAAGAGTTCATCCCACAGTAAGAAATGCCAAGCCCTAACGATTAGCAACAAAAGTGACTTCTTTGGGTAGATCTGGCCTCCCAAACGTGCTGCGACATTCTGGTGCAATCCTCCACCTACTCTTCCTAGTGTCGCACTCAGACTTCGCCAAATAACTAACGTTTTAAAAGAAGTGTCAAGCTAAGAAGTTGTTAATTGCACTGTAATTAAATTTAGAAATTTGCTTACGTTATAGAAATTTTGTTATTGAGTTACCGAAAAGTTGTACTCATCATTCAAAATGGTATGGATAGAGTTAGTCACTTGAAGTTCCAACGTTGGGTGTCTTCGAGATGAAATCACAAGTACTCGATATTATCTAAGAACGACGCGCTCATCTACTTGTACGTATTGTTATCTCCACGTTGGGGTTCCCGGCATCGACTCACTTCGTGCCTTGTTGATCGCGGTCACTGGATCTACTTAAGTAGGCAGCCTATGCTCACTTACTCGCTGGGAAGAAAGCTAAGCTTGGGAGGTCTGGAAGCTTTAACATTCCTTTCCTTAACAGGGACATGAGTCCGTTTACATACAAAGTTTGTACTATTCTCTTCCCGGAATTGAGAGCTCACGAAATAAATAAAACGACACCTTTCTCCATTGAACGTGGCAGACGCAACTGCCCCAACGAAAGTGTGATTCTAACACCTACTTATCAAAATTTAAATATTACATATCGCCAAACAGTGAACACAATCAGCAGGATAAGCTATCCAAAAAACCGAAATCGATTGCAGTTCTTCGATTATAAATAGAACTATACAAAACAAAACTACCACTACCTACCAACGGACTGTGTTTCGCATTCAGTTTTCATGAAATTAGTAGTACGTAGTAGCTCCACCTTCTACAGGGTGTCCAGTGGCAGAGATCAAAGTTTAAACGAACGTGATTTCTGAACGCATCACGGAAGAGGGGCGCTATTTCCTGGAACAAACATATCCTGGAACGGTACCATACCATGGCCCCCTAGATCACCCGATTTAAGCCGTGCGACTTTTTCTTAAGGGGATACTTAAAATCTCTTGTTTACAAAACAAATCCCAGCACTTTGCCACAACTTAAAGAAAATATTCGAGCTGAAGTCAACAAGATTCCCCAGGCACTCTGTAAACGCATTTTTGAAATATGCGTGCTTGACTCGAAGAGTGTGTCAGCCTCGATTGCCACCATTTGGAGAACAAGGTTTTAAAAAAATAAAATCCGCCTTAGTTGTGATTTAATTAAAATAAACTAACTTTCCATTAAAGGTGTAGCTTTTAAAAAATCATTTTCCAAACATTGAAATCTGCCACTGGACACCCTGTACATAGAAACTAATGGCACTTAAGATTTCGGAATTTATTGAGTTGTTCCTCGATAAACCTCATCCTGGTGCTTGATGCCACAACCGATATTAAATGATCAATGCACAGGTGATTTATGAAAATCTCAATTCATAGACGGGTAAAAGGCACGACATATGTGAGTATATCGAGATCCAATGGCTCGACATTATTACCCAACGGTTTTCTTATTCTCTTGCACAGCTAGACTTAGACTCACACCACCAAGAATCCCATTTGATTTAGCACCGAAAAATACCAATAAAATAATACCAAACACTGCGTAATTACGATAAAACTGCCAAAATTTCGTTGCTGTTAAATTTTCGCCTTTAACAATCATGGGCTTCGTTCGATTGGATTGCCGAAAAGGTGGGCACAATCAGATTCCTAATGGAATTTTTTTTTGCGAAAGAACAGATTTTTTAGAGCAGGTTAAAGGCAAAATACGCCCCAGATGGTGGACGGTGGAAGGACATTGCAGATTTTGTATCTACATTGATGGGGAGGGGGTGTAAACAAATTTATGAACTTCTACTGGTCAAGACAATCACATCTTTACGAGGTGCTTTCTGGAGAAGACATGGCGAGAAAATTTTATTTTCTCGTCGAATTTCACGTCACAGACGAGGTCCTATCGTCAGGTAAAGTCGCCAAGGGTCGTGAAGCCAACGTACTGGGTTCGTGGGTCAGTGTGTTGGCCTGTAAGGGGTGAATGCTGCTTGGCTAGGCATCCTTTCCAACTGCCAAGGGTCTTTGGACAACACACGTTTTACTCAATTCAATTCGTATTAAAGTTGGTGTTCACTGTTTTGGAATTAGCGGGTAAACTAGTGAGAAACAGGCATCTTATAGACGTTGTTAAACTTCATCGTAGAGGTAGTTTATTTGGCTAGGGCTCTAACTTTGCTTATATGAGTACTAATATATGAGTACTAATATCTAACCCAATTCAGTTTGGCCGCTCTTTGTCAATCGCGTTCATAGACGCACATAACGTTTTCTCAAATAACGTTATTCGGACTCAAAAAACAAAAAAAAGTTAGGCATAACTTTCCTTCCTTCTGCGTAGGGCTAAGAAAGTAAAAATATAATTCGTTGGAACTCGTAGAGGGACTTCAGAGGTTCAGAGGTGCCTTCGGTGATAAAGAGCAAGTCTATAGGGACGACTCAGCCCACTTAGAGTCGTCGATCCTGATTTCGAATCTGTAGTCGCCGTATTGGATTAATCCAAAATTTTGAATTTATCGTTAAAAAGGAACGCGGCTTTACGTCACCTTTAGAACCAAAGTACAGTTGAGAAGGAACAGTAAGATATGGGGACCTTTTGTGTTTCACTCGAACGGCGATAATAAATTATTATTACTTACTGCTCGCTGGGTCCTGGGAATCGGCCCAGTCGGCTTGTCGAACAGGTGGTGGTGCTCAGCGGGGATCTTTTACCGCTTCATTAGCGTGAAATATCGCCTTTGAATCTCAGGACAAAGCTGTTTCCCCCTTTTTGGGCCCCCCCTGCGACCAGATATTGTATTTCCAGACTCTCAAATCTAAGGCGAAAGGCGTATTTCGGTCAGATTTGGTTTGGTTGCCTTTCGATGGCTTGAATATTCCGATCTCGTTGTTTTATATTGTTGTATCTATGAGCCCGCATTTTTCAAAGGGGCTGTCAAAATCGTAATAAGTGAATTCGAATGAATAATTCAACCTCGCGAGGGGACAAAGAGTTATCGAATGTTATGAGGCTGAGAGCAACACACGCATTTACAACGAAGCCTCGATATAATGTTTCATACGTGCTTTATTTGTGCAAACATTTCTATTGCACAACTTATGTGCAGTTTCTTTTTGACAACTATTTTAATTATTCGCAATGAAACTAAGATACTGAGCTAACTAAAACTAAGCCTGAGAACTTGATTATACCCTGTCAATTTGTAACGTTGATTTTCGTACCCTCACACAATACTCGTTGACTCTTCCGTTTAATTTCGGGCATTTTGACGAATCAGAGGCTAAAACGTCGAGTATCCATCGATATTCTTGGATTGGGATCCTGAATTTGATCCCGAAGCGTGCATTCAGGAGGTGCAGATTCAACAGAATCTAAGCTTAGTGCATTGCCATTCATTCCTGATCAGGCGGTGTTACGGTTCTACCACAATAAAAGTGTATTTAGATGCTATTCAAATTCACTTTCCCGGTTTCCAAGCCTAATTTGACATTGTGCCTACCTTATTGTGCTAAGAAACGCACAATTATAATTTAATTATACGCGGAAAATTCTTAGTAAATATTTATTTCTGCTAATATTCTTGAATAATGGGTTGTGTTGCCCATATCGACATCCGATACCAAAAGGCTCCAACAATTCCGTGAATTGACGTGCCTGAGATGATATGAAATCGAAGAATATTCGGCAAAACACTCCAACGCGCAGTTATAGACATTCTACGCCGAGCACTTGAAATTACGCGAGTATTTATGAAGTGTATGAAGACTTACTCCGAACTGGGCATGTGGGTCAACGCTATCGATGTTGACCAGTTAAGATCGAAGGGCCAATCCTGGAACAGTGTCTGTCATATAGCTTCTATAAGAAGAGAAAAGGCACAGAAACGACATGAGGGGAAGTTCCATAGAGTAGCCTATGTGGGAGACAACAGGTGAGTATAGACTATCAACTTGGTGACAAAACGGCAGCACGGATGATCGCCCTTTTTAGTGCTTCTTGACGGCTAGCTTGGTGAAGCAGAAAGGAAAGCGTCGCAGTCGGAACAAATAGATTTGAGTTTTCTTCAGACCTTTATGTTTCATACTCTTGTGAGTTTAAAAACGCTGCAAATTATTACACAGCGATTTATCTGCTCAGCAGGATTGTGACCTATCCCATTTTATCAAACGTCAAAAAGTATTAAGAATATAACAACAATCTGGGATACGGCAGCTCATATGCCAACGAAGATGTTTGTAGAGCACTTCTGAGATCCCATTCGCTTCAGCATCGACAAATATTGGTAAACGATACGAAACATGACCAATAGAATTGAACAACGAAGATTGACATGTTCTTGGCGACACTAGGCAATTGGCACAACGTGTCGAGTCGAACTGACAGAAAATATAACTTTCGCAAGATTGTCCAGCGAGTTTCTCCGTCTAGTAGAATACGCCTCACTATATTCACTAGGATATCAGCAGTGTCCATCTAGACGCAGTCCTACACCCCTGTGACCCGACCTATTCGACTCAGTATTGAAAAATCCTGGGAAACGATACCAAACAATACGTAAACGCAATAAAACTACCGAAATTTCGGTTTCGGCTCATTTGTTTCGGATTGTCGAGAAGGCGTGGTGGACAACTAGATTCCAAGAGGAATTTATGTGCAAAAGAAAGGATTTTGTAGACAGTATTAAACGCAAAACATGGCCTGAACGACGGTCGGCGGACGGATATTGCAGATTTGAAATCTCCGTGCCTTGAAACGTAATGCGTAAAATTTATTGTAAAAACATTTTCTTGACTGAAAACATGGAATGAATAATAAACGGAAAACATCATTCGAAAAATGATCTTGCACGTGAAAACGGTTCCGAGAGAAAGGCTACACCAGCTTCAGTTTTATATTCTTCCAACTCATCAACATAGGATACCAAAATAAGGTTATGAAGCAAATCGATTCGAAACACCATAGTTATCATGGACATGAGAACGCCAATTTTTCATCCACAAAAATCAAAAGTAGAACCGTGGTTCCCCAATAAATCCCGCTCATATTTTTTACAAAGATCACTCACATTAGTAGTAGTAGAACTGGGTGCTAGAGGCAAATCATCAGTACACGCATAACTTAAACACATTTTGATATGCTCGATCCAACTCTCAAAACTCCGAAACTAACCAGTGGAACTGTGTAAAACTCATGTTGGCGAGACAGGATTATCTCTTAACTATATCAATATGTTGGTAATAACGCTACGTCTGTTGGTTTGCGCAGTATCCGGCTACACGCTGGAACTACCTTTCCGATTGTTAATGAATTCCCAAAGATTACGATGGGCAGATTGCTCATAAATGTCAAATGAACATCAAGCTGCACTAGAGTGTCCGATGCAGCAGATTTTTCTTCTTTGACTGTTGTATTTGTACATTTTACAGATGCGGCTATTATTGCGATACTATAGTTCCCTCCGCTTTAATGTTTTTTCACCGTTAATCATTAATTTACAAGTTTACAGCTCGTCATTACATGCTTAGTGTCAAGTAATTAATATAATGCCACTAGTGAGGAAACATACGACGAAGTGGTTTGTAGGCCGTACGCTAGGCATCGAGTTCAGCAGAAATTACAAGGTTCAAACGGCTAGGACCTCTAAAGTTATCATAAGATACGTAACAGTAATAACTGGCGATGGTATCTAATGGTATCGATAACCCAGGAGGATCCAAGCATATCGTATAGCGTCTCTAGCGGTAATTGAATCTATATTGGCTGGGTCTTACTTCAACACTTTTTGGAACGAAAATTAAGCTACTGTAGGTGAAGTTGTTACCGTGTTGAGAAAGCTACAACGGTAAGACAATCGACATAATTGCAGACAGACAGGCGGCCTGCAAGGCGTAGGGAAATTACTGAACAATGCCGACATTGGTGAACAATAGAACGATAACTGGGGGATAACTAAAACGCAGCTTAAAGGTCTACAGCGCTGATATTTTTTGGATCACAGACCATACTGCGCTTAGCCTAATTGAGTAGTTGTCGTTGGTTTTGAAACAACTAAAACACACTTGGTGTCACATTTCAGTACCAACATACAAGTTATCAGCCTCCTGCTGATGACTAGAAAGGATCTGAAGTACGAGTGGGTGGTAGAATCACCGCTGGTTACTGCGAACATCAGTATGTGGTCGAGTGAAAATCTCATTTGTAGGAGTATGACAAAAGCAGAACGATAAATTATTAAAAGTTTGAAAAAACTCGATTTTAGCGCATTTTTCTCTATTCTTGTAGAAGTAGAAAGGAAAGATTTGCCCGTGAACGCGAACAGCGAAAACGTCTGAACCACGTTAGCTCTAACTTATTATCTAGACGGTTGCTTATGACGTCAGAAATTGGATATTTTAAATCATACGTTTTCATTGATAAATTCAAAAACTTTCAAAAAAATGGAAAACGCGTTAAAATTAAACAAAAACAATCATTTCAAAATAGGAAGGGATGATAAGGCGCTTACCTAATAACAAGTCCTTTATTTCTTTTGGTTTATTATTCATTATGAATAATACACCTCTATTTTCGGCCAGAAAAACGTTTTTACAACCCCCTCAAAATTTCAAGACATCGGGATTCGAAAAGTCCGGGGTTTCGTGAAAAATCTGTTCATTCGCACAAAAATTCCACTTAGTTACTTGTGTTCGTCTGCTCGGCAATCCAATCGGACGAAGCCCATCGTTGTTATGGGTAAAAATGGTAAACAAATGAACAAACAAGGAATTGCGGAAGTTTTATCGCAAATACGCCGTGTCCAGTATCGTTTCTTAGGTATTTTTAGATACTGGGTGGTTTGAAACAATTCTCAGAGGTGTACGACTGCGTGTATACCGAAAAAAGTGAAATCATAGTAATTATAGTGAGCCAAAGTCTACTAATTGAAAGAACTCGTAGGACAATACGTATAGCGAAAGTAATCAATTCATCGTGTGTACTCCCTCCCTCCCGTCTTAGTAAAAACACTAGCCAGCTCGACTTGTAACGTCGCGCCCGTTGCCTGGACATTGTAATTTCCGTCGTTTCGTAGCAGTTAGGTATTTCGTATCGTTTACTGGCATTTTTCGATGCTGAATCGAACGAGTTGAGTCTCGGCCGTGTCAGACTACGTCAAGCTGTGCAAGAAAATAATAAACCGGTGTGTTATAATTCGCTACTTATACTTTTCTCAGCTCTAGTAAAGAAAGTTGAAAGAAATGAAAGTTACAAAATCCGCAGGAGAAAAAAACCTTTTTGTCTTCTCTTCAGACTGAGTCCGAAAAACGGTTTGTGAGAGTGTGTATCTGAACGCGAACGAGCAAAAACGGCTGAAACAACTCAGCTCAAACTTGATATCTGACCCGCAGGTAACCATCAGATGGGTGTGAGCGGGATCGGCCGGAAACTTACTATAGTTACGATGATGATTAAAACGCAGAATATTTTTCACAAAACTCTTTCTCGATTTTTTTTCAAAATCTTTGGAGCCGTTTTGTGTAGGCAGCTCTAAATAAGAAAAGAGTACCACAGAATTCGTGGGAAAATGACGAGATCAGCACAATAAATTACCAAACATTTCGTCGGAAATCGATTTTAGCGCAGTTTTATCCTTATAAACTCCGTTCAAATGTTACTGGAAGTCCAGTCAAGTACCTATACGATGAGCATTTGATAACGCTGATAAGATACACAGAAGCTACTACAGAAATTCCGGAATTTCAACCTCCACCATTTCACCTACTACCATTTCTCACAGTTTTTACCTGGTTATTCCATAATCGTTAACACAGCCCTTTTCAAAAAATATCGTAGACGGTGTCCTAAATTACCTGTGAACTGGTGGAGACATAAGGAAGAGCAGCCATTTAAAATTACCAATTATAAAAAGAAAGAAAGACAGATTTGATTAGTTAACAGAGTAAGAGAATCGCTGAATGAACGCGATGAAGCGTGAAGTTGTGCGATGCGTCGCATCAGATATTTTTCCTTATAAATCCCGTTCATACGATGATGCCATTTTCAGAAAAATAAGAGTAGTAGTCCGATAAACTACTTACACGATGAGCGTTTAATAACGCCCATGAAACATACATACAACCGCATGCTTTGGTCGATTACCATTTATGGTGAGTTTATTGCTCAATAAATATTATTTCTTCTCTCGTCGTGAATATTTATATCGATCGTTGCAAAGCAATATATAGGTCAGGTTGTGACCCAACATCGATGGTGTGACCCCAATTATGGAACCGCTTGTAACGCCGAAACGGCCTGAAATACGCGCACTGACCATTTAGCACTGGCCTCGCCCTTAGAGTGCAAACGAATCTTCTACAAACAGTGTCAGAATGGAGATGGGAAGCGTAGAAACAGTCAGGTGGGCCGGTGGCCTCTTATTTCCTCAGCCACTCCCCAGTCACAGTCCCCACTATCCCATAGCCCGTTAGATCGTCCAAGCTCCTCAGAGATCCTGAGCAGGCAAACGCTTCGGGGTCTATCGGTCAATATGAGGATTCTTCTTTTCTGCCTTCTTGTCCCTTTGTTTGCCTCGGACCTCGACAGTTATTTTATAATGGTATCGCTTTCTCTCCCTTTCACTTCGACGCAAGTTGAGTCCATAATTTCATCTACTACCTTCTTATCAACCAACTGGCAGGAAATAATTTTTCTGGAGGCTTCTCTCTTCTTCAGGCCCCAGAAAATCATGATATCTCGGGACCACTTAGCTTAGTTTTTGTATTTTTTGTTTACTCACAATGATCCGAAGTGAGGCTCCTTTAGCACTTTCCAAACTCCAAGTGTTTGAGTAACCAAATGGCCACGCTCACATCGGCAAACAGTAATTAACAAAAATAACGTCAACACCAAAAATACTCAGAGAGCTTTGATGTTAGAGAAAGAGCCGAGAAGCTAGTATAATTGGGGACCAGTACGTAGATAAATGGGTGTCACAAGCACAACGCCCACGAACAGAGCAACCAGACGTGAACCAAGAAGTTGAGTTCGTCGGGGTCGTGGAAAATAACCATAATGACTGAGCATCAGGTACGTCTTTCAAAGGCATCGTCTTCATCAGTAACATAACAAATAATGCTTCCCACACGGATATTTTATGAGTCTTAAATGTCTACCATCCATACCAACTTGCTGTAGAATCCAATTATGCTTACTGTCTAAAGCATTATCAAATGTCATAACAAGCAAAGAAGCAGGCACATATTGGGGATTGATGGTAAAGACCACTGCTGCACCAATAGTGCACTGCAAAATGACCATTCCGTGCCTCCACATCACTACTCAATTCCGATTTGACTTCAAGCCTCTGTTGATAGCGAACTACCCAATATGATCTCGAGAGCTTGCATTTTGTCCGGAAGGTGATGGCTATTTAGCTGGCGCCTGAAACACTCATGGAGCGTGATTTACCTTTAAGAGAACTCATTGACTCGCAACCTGTTCCGCAATGAAGCTTGTGATATGAGAGAATTGTTGCGATCTCGAGCTCTGGTGAACACATCGGCTGTTGGGGGATTACAGTTTTGCTCCAGTTAATCCCCAGCTACTGCGTGATCAGGGAGCACAAGGAGGCCATTGGCTCGGTAAGGTGGAAGCTTGGAAGCTTTTTATTCCGTGACGGGGCCATGCGAAGAATTGGTGTCTAGTGACGCCATTCCAAGCATCTAACTGTCCCACTGCTCCCGGCTCAGCAGTTCAGCCTGCCATGAGAATGGGATATCGGTCCCCAAATATCGATATCAGGCTCAACATCAATGTAAAACTCCTAATATATACTGATCTTTGTCTATGAATCAATGTTTATTTATATTAATTAATATATCAGTCAAATGTGGGTTTTAGTGGAATTTTCACCGTTCTTAACATTCCTATGTGAGAGGAAAGAAATTATGTGATCTGTTGAAATTCAAGAAAACGAGTCTCTTCCGATCTACACGTTTTAAGGACTACTGAGTCCAGCAAACACTAATTGACACAATACTTTGCATGCCTGTGAAGGCAATTTTAAGAAAACGTCTAACGGAACCGGTTCAAATTAGTCATTTGGCCTGTAGATTACCGCGGGGCGTGAAAAAGGTATAAAACTAACTAGCTATACCTATATCTCTATAAATAAAGCCGTTTAGAATATTTTCATCATGAATCATCCGATCAGATTATATGTCCACTTCAAGTATAATTATTTTGTTAAATTGAATCCCTAAAAAGTCTTTAAATGAGGTTACGTGAGCTATTGACTCCAAACTACCACCCATTATTCTAACTGCAGGTGCATGATTTGCAGTCAAGTTTAATAATTTCACTAAGTCTCCTATTAGAAGATCAATGCGGCACCAAGCTCCTCGAAAATGCTCGGTTCTTATTCTTAAAATGTCCTCATTGCCTAAAAGGAATCGGAGCATGTTATATTATGAAAATTAATATAGTTCCGCTCTGAGAGTTTTGGTAATTGGAGTTCTGCAGAGTCGAGCAGCACGCGAGGCTCCAGGTTTAGCGCTCCCGCTACGCACGCCCGCTATGCCGTGTCTTCTTCACTCGCACACCTTCAGTCAAAAGGATTTTCTGTGTAATGAGCGTGGATACGAACTTTTCATGGGCCGTAAACCGAGGAAACAGATTTAAAATCCAACCAGTTTTTTGTTCACGATCAGAGACTACAGTAGTATGCTGCCCTAAAATAGTTACTCAGATTCATAATTAATAATTGATTGCAATGGCATTTCGACGTTTTATATGTTAGTTACTAAATGAAGGTCGAGTCATAAGTATCGGCAGCCGAAAGAATTACGGGATTTTAAGGGCTACAGTCTCCACGTAAAACGTCATACTCATTCATCAAATGAACTGAGTGAAAAATTGATAGCATTAGAAGCTGAAGCCCTGAAAACCGATAAACGTACTGAGAAAATGTGAGTGATGCGTCGCACTAGATATTTGTGCAAGTTAAACGATGAAACCTTTGCTCGATCACTTTTCTCCACGAGGAAGTGAGTACGCTTGCTGATATAGTAATTCTTTCTTAATTGCAAAACTCAGATGGGTTACTGGGCACGTTTGAAGATCGTCAAAGCATTTTAAAGGATGTTTCGTCGTACCGTTAGTTTGTACAAGTATTATTACGTAGCCCTCTTAACTGGGCCTGAATTTCACCCGCAGCTCAGGGAGCCCCGACAGTCATATCGCCCACTTTGTGGGGCTCCATAAAACACGTGAGAAGTAAAAAGCGTGTGTCGCACTGAGAGCTTTCATTCACCTAATCGCGTGGGGCGTAGCTTTGTCATGCAGTCGTGACCGGAGGGTTCGATGTTTAAATGTCTAGCGGTACTTCGAGGTAGGTGTTGGTAGCCTTTGTCTTAATGTAAAGGTTGAAGTCGGAACCGCAATATCCGCCTATGACGACGGCACACTGTAAATAAACCCGGATGTACTGGCTTAACGTGGACCAGTTAAGTCCAAGAGCGCAGGTGAACAACGCAGCGCCAAAGGCCGCTAGAAATTGTTATGTGGTTTTCCAATAAAACGTGTAACAAGCGGACTGTTTAAAACATGCCATTGCTTCAACACCCGCTGGTAAACATAACGAAAACTGGGGTATGTTACAGGCGCTTACAATATCATCTGTCTCACACCGTGTGCAGAAAATATACGAAGCGACGCAACATATAACTTTTCTCAACCTCATACGCATTTATCGTATTTATTTATCTTCTATCTAATCTGGTTTTCCATCCAATTTATGTGAACCTCGTAGAATTTAACTCTGTGAGAACACGAATCTAGCCAAAACAGGTCTCTTTCCTTACAGAGTTTATCAGTCCAAATTCATGGGAGTTGCGATTACGCTAGTGTGTGAGATCACGAGCACTGTTCAGCACCCGCCGAACCCATGCCTGCGGAGGTATGGCAGGTTGTATTTAGGCAGTCTCCTGGCAGGGCGCTGTTGCCCATGTGTTACCACGCAGAGATATGACCCACGGAAATCCGTACTATCTGAGTGTTCTTAATCTGGTTTCCTATTTAACAATTTACTTGGGTGGTAAGTTTCAAAGAAAGTGGTCAATTATGGCCACGTTTTCTTGTTATAACCTTCTTCGCAAATTAGGCGATACGGTGTTAACCTTGCCGTCTAGACCATATTTGGCCTCTTACGCGGTCAAAAAAATCCGTTCATTCGCACATCCCATTTGGTGTCTAGTTGTGCCCGCCTGTTTGGCAATCCGATCGAAGCAGTTTTATCGCAATTCCGTCGTGTTTGGAATGGGTTTCTAGGTATTTTTCGATGCTCTGTCGAGTGGAATGCGTCTGAGGTGTACGACTGCGTTTAGACCGAAACCAGCAAAATCATAGTGAGTTAAAGTCTGCTAATTAAAAGAACTCGCAGGACAATACATCGAGAGTAATCGTTTAATTATTTGCACTCTCTCCCGTCTCTCTCCATCCACCTGTCAGCTCGACTCGTCGCGTCGAGCCAATCGACTACAGACGCCTAGAATATGTCAGCTTCCGTCGTACCGTTGTAGGTAGGACATGTTTTGTATCGTTTACTAGTATTTTGCGATACTGAATCGAAAGAGGTGGGTTTTAGAGGTGTGACGTGACGTTTTTCACTCCTAAACGAAGATACTTCACTTAGTCCGTCATTCTTCGGGCTGTAAAAACTCTTTCGTGTATTTGCTTGGCTTGGCACTACGCTGACCAATGTCTAGAAAAATGAGTTAAATAAATTCACATGATTACTTGAGAAACAAAATTAGTTTTTGCTTCATTTTACTGGAACAACTTGATTCGGAGTCCTTTGGAGTAACTCGTCCCACTAATGGAGTAATCACAGCGATTTAAACAAAAATTGTTTCTGCCATATCTGCTTTAACGATTTGGATTAAATTTTTTCCCATTCAACAGACTTGAAAAAACACAGTCATTCAAAATTGTGGTACTCCAATTAACTAACTATACGATGAGCGTTTAATAACAATAATGAGATCCATAAAGACCCAGAAATTCCGGAATTTCAACCGCCGCCGTTTCACTTATTATCATTACCTAAAAGTTTTTACTCGATAACTCTGGACGTCGCATATTTTTGAGCGTTATACAATTGGCGATATTCGTGTTCTGGTTCTTATTGAACAATTTGACGAGAAGCTGGATGGTCTATAAGTTGTAAGTAGTTGATGGGCGTTGAGGGTGAGTAATCTAAAGGTAATTGTGTGGTTACCTACTGACCACCGCAAGGTCACGTTGATCGATTCTATTCTCACGCTCAGAGTCGAATAAAAGTTGGCCCCAGCCGAAATACCCCCCCCCCCCTCACAACTCAAAATAGTTTAAATTATAACTTGTTATTCTCATTTTAGACTGCTATAGAGTTTTCAGTTTTGTAGAACGTGATAACAGTGGCGAGAAGCCTCAACTCTGCGTCCAAAACTATGAAAGTATCAATGAATGAGTGACAACATTATTATTGAACGAAAGTGCGCAGTAATCGCGGTTAACGACCATCTGATAAGTTTGTCATGCATAGGCGTGGTGCATTATATTTTGTTTTGTATATATCCCCGAGTCTACCTCCTAAAAACAAAAGATCGATAAGTATAATCCACATAAAAGACGCTCGACGAAAATCAGAATATACCACTAAATTAAATGTCACTGCGTGAGCACCACGTGATACCCGCGCGTTTCCGCAACGCATAAAAAGAAAAAATGTAGTTAGTAGCCGTCTGACATTGGCGCTACACATTTGATTATGGACATCATGGTTGAAATCTACAATGTTTCCCTGGAGCCACCGTCCGTACTCCCCACCGTACTCTACAAACATCAGAGGGGGGTTCGACAGCCTGTAGTGGCAAGTTCTCTTCAGTGAACTTAGAGATCAGGGGATACGTCGTAACCTATACTTACTCATCAGAAGTTACCTGACAAGTAGGGCTGCTACGATTGAATGCTGAGTCAGACTGGAGAGCGATATAGAATAATTGTCTTCATGGCTCGGTCCTTGGACTGGTTCTATGAACGCCTTCTTCGAATGTTTTCTCACGAATCTCATGAGGACTGACTGAGAGCCATACACCTATGTGGACGATGTGACAGCACATTTGGTCAACCAAATCGAGGCACGAACCCATCATGTGCTTTGAACTGTCGCCCAATTGTGCGAGCGCTTCAACCTGCAAAGCCCAGCTCAAAGAGAAAATTAAATAGCCGACTGCCAACGCGTTTTGGTGCCCACAGGCTTCCTCTTGAGAAGTCAAGAACTTTATAGTCAATATAGGTGAGAGGTGGCGTTTCAGCCACCACCTCCGACCCTTCTCAATAGTTGCCTCATTGCAAGCAATTAGCAAGGCCACTTATGATGCTTGTTACCGAGACACAATCCTCTTGTAAGCCATTTAATAGGAGTGATTGGCTAATGCCCTGTTGCGTGGCATAGCGCACTCACAGTCAATCAAAAGGAAGTACTGGCCCAATCAAGATATCTTGTTCCGAGACCAAGGCCTACAAGACAGCATCCACTGTAGAACTCCAAGTAAACTGGTATAACTCACTGGCCTGTCACCCGTTGGCTTGGTCATTTCATGCATGGTGGGCTAGTGGAGAGTGATGGGGGAGCTACACCAGCTGAACGAAAACTTGCCACGCTGGATGAATGGGCGTTAGATAAATGGCAACCGAGGTGTGAATTCTATGAGTTTTTCCAACATCCGCGAATGACTCAGGTGAAAACACGATGAACCAGAGCACTGGACGAGCCAACTCCTTACGGGACATAACGACTTCAATGCCCGGCTTCACTTCCTTTCTCTCAAAGACTACCCATCCTGTACATCTTGCGCCTTCAGGGCAGAGGAAACAAGAAAACATGTGCTAGTCTATCGTATCGTAGTGCTTATAACAGTGAACCATGCTTGTTGGAAGAGAAACCGAACCTTCCAGCTTTGACTGTTACTTGGCAAGCTTACATCCATTTTGTCCAGTTTGCAAAGAAGGCTCTGACAACGAAACGTGGTCACAGCTGATCTGTCCCTTTGAAACTTGCCACCCAAATAACCTCTTGAAAAAATACCAAGAAAATAGTTAGATCAGGTGGGAAATCAAATTAAGAACTCCCCACCTCCACAGGTCTGTGCGAGAACCGGTGATCTCGCACACTATCGAAACTGCAATTCCCAATGACTTTTGACTGATATAACTCTCTTATAAGTGTTGAGGCATTGTCATATATGGGGAACCATTTGATCCAGGCCATTGCAGGAGTTTCCGAAAAAGAGTAGGAAACGGACTATTAACGTCCACATAACCTCATTTTCTAATGTATTTTGACTTTTGTAGCCGTTCAACAGCTGGTCACAGGAATAGTAGTGTGACACACTCCATCAATTTGATCAGTCACTTCTACAATTACAGTGAGGAATTCAAAAATGTTAAAAAAACACGGCACACCTGTTAGAGGAATGTCATGTAGTAGCGGCTCAATAAAATCTATCAACTTAAACGCTATCAAGTCCTCCGCGAAGTTACGTTTGAACTTTTAAATAAACTATGAAGGATACTTTGGATAAGTGACTAAGCCGACGAGGTGCTGAGGAAAGTTGTGCGATGCAGCGCGGTAAATATTCGTCTATTAAATAATAAATCTAAATATTGGATATTGATCCACGGGTTTGAGCAAAGTGGAAAACTGGTGAAAAAGTTTGTCACTCAAGATATGGTGAGAGGTTTTGCTACTTTGTGAGGATTCAACGAGAAGAGCGAAGCGCTGTTATGAAGCCTTCAGGAGATTGGATTTTAGTTCTAGTAAGGAAAAATAAATTGACTCATTCCTCCCTGATACATATTCAATATTGTCTGCTCGTTTCCAGTAAGTCAGGATTTGAATATAAAGTTGGCTGCCTTCGGTTTTTAGTCGCCGAGTAAGAATCACGTTTTGAAAGCCATTATCACTTCGGAAGGAAAATCCTGCGTAGCTTCGACGGCTCACGGTTCATTTTGCATCCGGGTCGTCCTCAACCTTGTTGCCGTCTTCCTTTTCTTGGCCAAGGATCAACATTTCAGGTTGTCCAAACAACGACGGACTAACTGAATAAGCACACAGAAACGCACGTTGTAACGGAAAACATTTCCTGCTCACTTTCTTTTCGAACCAGCGGCCAAATATTCCATTCACGTTTCCGTTCAAATTAGGCGGCGAAGCTATTTGGGAGATACGGATGAAGCCTCATTAAAAGAATCGCACTACATTCTTGGCCCAGCTAATGGGTTGGGGGGGGGGGCAAGTGTAAAGCAGTGAACAGTAGAAATTCGCTGATTAGATGAACAAAATGGCGTTGGCATAAAAACATTTTTTGTTGTGGGAGTCTCAAGATACAAAAACTATACAGCGCAAGATGCTCGTCTTCAGGTTTTTAGTATCCTTAGCTCCTACGTAGAGACTGTAAAGCACCTGTGGGCTGGACGTTTTCATGAGGATTTCCGTGAATTTCGGTGGAACCAGATATGTGAGAACCTCTGAACGCGATCAAGAGCAAATGGCAGAAACTGATCGGCTCTAACATGATATTCACCTTGCTGATGACATCGGTGAGCAAAATCAGTCTTAAACCAACTATTTTTTATACCAAATATTTTTCTCTCAAAAACTGTGGAGACAATTTTGATTAAATTGTTGTGTCTGTAGGTACAGTTCCAAATGCCCGGACCGTACCATTAAAGTTTCAAGCGGGAAAACGCGAGTAGCACAATAGATTGTCAAACATTCCAAAAAAGTCGGCTCTGGCGCAGAGCTCCACTTCCAATTAAATTAGTTTTCGGATAATACTAGTGTTCACTAAAGAATCCCGGTATTCTTCAATTAAAATACCTATACGATGAGAGTTTATAAGGCTCATAAGATAATGGGGAGTCATTCCGGAATGCGAACAACCACCGTATCAAATACTAAACAGTGAACACAATCCTTCCTTAAAATATCTGGTGCGTTGCAACACACAACTTTCCTTAGCTCTACGTCAATTCACTTGTGTACATGGCGAATTCTATTTAATCAATTCATTTATCACTCAGTTAATTTGAACTTGGTCAAGCAACGCTTTACGGCAGCAGCAAGCGGTAGCGCTTACAGTTCCAGATTTTATTGTGCTGCTCGTACTCATTCCAGGACCATTATTGAGCAAATGGTACCCAGAAAATTAATGAGGCTGTAAACACGGATTTTTTGAAGGAGGATAGTAATCACTTTTGCAGAGTTATTGGGTAATAATTGTTAGAACTGGTATTAAGCAAAACGGCGGTAGTTGAAATTCAGGAATTTCTGGAGTGAGCCCCATGTATCTCATGAGCGTTTTTAAATACTCACCCTATAGGTATTGGATTGGACAACAATATCAATTTTTTTAAAATATTCTAGTAACATTTTAGCGGAGTCTATAAGGAAAAAACCCAGCTAAAAACGCTTTTCGTCGAAAATTTTGATAATTTATTGTGCTGTTCTTGTCATTTTCCCACAAATATGAGTTTTATGGTGTAATTTTCTTATTGAGAGCTATCAATATAAAAAATGTAATCAAAATCGTTAGAGCCGTTTTTGAGAAAAAAAATATTTGGTCTTTTGATCACTATTTCACTATGATAACTATAGTTAACTTTCGGTGGATTTTGCCCACACACTTATTTTTGCGTCCCATGGTAACCTGTAGGCTAGACATCAAGTTTCATCTGATTTGGTACGGTTGTTTCCTCTAAATACCGCGCTAAAATCTATTTCGTCGAAAGTTTTGGTAATTTATTGTGCTGCTCTCGTCATTTTCCCACGAATGGGAATTTCATGGTATAGTTGCCATGTTGGGAGCTATCAATATAAAAAATTTAATCAAAATCGTTTGGAGCCATTTTTGAGAAAAAAAATATTTGGTGTTTTGATCACTATAACTGTAGTCAACTTTCAGTGGATTTTTTTCAAAACGCCTTATTTTGGCGTCCCATAGTAACCTGCGGGCGAGATATCAAGTTTGAAAGGATTTGGTACGGTGGTTCTCTCTAAAAATCGTTCACAGACACACATACACACACACACAGACCATTTTCCCAAACAGTACTTTCCGGACTCAGGGGGGTCTGAAACGTAAAGATCTGAAGAGAACTCAAAATTTTTTTTTCATGCGATTATATAACTTTCCTTTCTACTTTGTAGAGCCAAGGAAAGTAATAAAAATTAATCATGAATTTTTTGTGCACTAGTTGCTCAGTATCGGTTGTGGTATTAGTAGGAGCAACTTCCAAAATTTCGGAACTTCAAGAACTACCACGTTCCATGCAAAATGTGAAGTTATTTATTTACAAGTTCAAATGAACTGAGTAAAAAACAGGTCGGGTTAGTAGCCTAGGCCGTGAGAATCGCCGAGGAAAGCTCACAATCTGATTCATACATAAACACAGACCTTTTTTGAAATTGGTGTTTTTTGGCCCAACCCTTGAAACGTAATCATACATTTTGGAAACGTTTTATGCAAATTTCTTTCAACGGAGTTACGCATTCCGCGGTTATCCAAATTCGAGATACGTTTTGAACGGATCAAGTACGTCAGAAAATGAGAGAATGATTCGGAATAAAAGCGGTGGCTTCTTTTTGGTTCTAGCACCCGCATAATGTTTTCTTTAGATAGTCGTTGAACGACGTACTGTCGACTTCACGTGAGGCGAGGAAAGTTGCGTGATGCGTCACTCCAAATATTTGGGGTAAAGGACGTGGAAGGGGTTTGATGGAATGACGGGCTCTGGTTGCGAGTGGTTAGTGGTGGTGAGGGAGGGGGATGGGAATGTGTCTTAGTGGTAGAGAGGAGCGAGGAAAGCAGTGTGGCTTGAGCAGCATTCCTTCATGGGAGCCCTGACGAGACGACGGCGGCGAAGCAGAACATGTCCCGGCAGGAGGGGGCCAACGCGATCCCATGTGTTTCCATCGCCACTCGTACGCATTCCCTTGAATGGGAAGATCTCTCCTCCTCTGCCCGTCATTCCTTCCTCACTATTAACCTTCGTCCTCGCCACCAAGTCCGCGTCAGACGTGTCCACGAGGTGAATGTGCCATATGGCGTGCTATGTCAGGAGCGTCCGACTAGTTGTGCCAGTAGTCCATTGACACCTTTCTCTGGAAGGCTATCCGAAATTTGCTACTTACGTGATCCATTTATTGATCCTATTAAAACTCGACCTAAATCTTCGCACATCTTCAATCACGGCAAGAAATAGTACAGAACCTTCATTATATATAAACATATTGATAAGAAACTCATGCGTTACAGCATGTTGTAAATATTCAACGAAACAACAGTTTTTTAATTCTAGAGCACAGTTGTCAATGTCGCGGACAACTTCTTAGGGAACAACTTACCTGAAGTGAGGGATCAATTAGAAATTTTCTAATATATTAATTTTCTATATTTTATATATAAATATTCACTGTAAGCTAATAAGGTAATTCGAAGCGTTCGCCATTTTGTTTGTATTTTAGAACATTGACCATAACAAATGCAGTGACGTTAGGTGGTACACAAATCATAGCAACTAGTTTTCCTTCAATCGCCAATTCTAATGCCAAACAAGTGTGAGTGTGTCAGTAGGGGACCTACCCGAATGTTCGTTTTGCATTTTACTACACCGAACTCCTTAATTATTCGCTTCTTATACTTTATTCCACCCCAGCGAAATTTTTTACGTGTTCTTATCTGGTCCTGACATAATAGTGTACATACTGGCTGTCATACTTCACTGTCGAACAAAACAGAAGCATCAAATACGGTCGAAAACAACGGGAGTATCTTAATTTCGTGATACCACGATTTCTGTTCTTCAATTTTCTCTCTTGCAAAGACATAGCTTACCTTCCCACGGTTTGTAGCTCAATATGGTCCAAATCTGAATGGAGGAAAAATGAGTATTAAAAATGAGTGAAGAATATCACGATTTTTGTATTCCATTCCGTCTTTTAGCGGCACATTTTTTAATTTCTGGAGTTTGTTGCACAACTCGATCGAAAATTTAATTGAACAAAAAGTCAAAGCAAGTGAAAGATTTTTTTATTTGCGGAAGCTCGCCATGAAAGAAATGGTGGCATCTAAGAACATACTAAGTAAATAAAAGGTTTAAGAAATGGGAAGGGGAGTAATTACTTTGTTTAACTACAGTTTAATGCGCAGTACATTTCCAGGGATTTGAAATTTAGGAAAAGCTGCAAAGCGCTGGTTAGAAACATCAAAAACGCAATGACCTCGTTCGTTTCAAGTCAAAACCAGCCACTATAATGAAAACTTCACTTTTTTCATTAAAATATTAATTAAAGTGGGAATTGTGTCTGATGCCCAAAATAATATATGAGGTCGAGAGCGTAGTATGGACAGGTGGAAGGGAGTTGAGAAAGAGAGCTTTACTGTGAGCGGGCTAATAAAAAACCCGCCCTATTAACTGCAGGTGATTGATAAGCATCTTGTTAACAGCTGACGACTGTACAGGAAAACAATGAGATGCTCCAGGTAACAAACTAATTTTAATGTTGTTGCCCGCCAAGAGGGAATCTACTATGTCCACCGTTATTAATAATAAAAATATAATTGAACTTTTATGGTGAAAAGGGTGTCGTTAACAATTGGGCGACCACCAATTTATTGCCTTACGTAATTTAAATGAAAGTAGCTGAAACAAGGAATTGCGAGGAAGAAAAAACGAAAACAAAACGAACTGGATAGAAGCAAAAGAAGTGGACTTGAGTGGTACAGTTGAATGAAGTAAACGAACGGGTATCGCTGGATAAATTGTAAACTAAAAATAAAAATATAGCTCGTTAGCAATCCGAAATTATAGAATGAGTAACTGCTCCAGCAGTCCGAAAATAAAATTGTGTACGAAATATGAACAAAAAGGGAAGATCCAACCGGAAGTCACGGGAGTATTTCTGGTAGGGGACGGTGGTAAGATGTAAGGAAGCGTTCTTCTTTCCTCTGAATCTTCCTTATTGCCCGAATTATCGTTCCTGAAGAAAGAGTACGAATGGGTTAGTAAACAGGTTGCACGTGGATTCATATATCCCGCAATGAACATCGCAGATATAGGTAGGTCGTAATACCTCTTCCAGAAATGGATTCGTGGATGGCGACTGGAAGCTATCCTGAGAAGCCTTTTTGGTTTATTATTCATAATATTATACAACCCCCCCTCAAAATTTGATACTTTACGTTTCAATACTTGGAGATTCCAAAATTGTCCCCCGTCTGCCATCCACCATCCGGGTCGTTTTGTGCCTTTAACGTGGTCTAAAAAATTCGTTCTTTCGCACAAAAATCCGATTTGGTATCTAGTTGTGCCCGCCATCTCGGCAATCCGATCGAACGAAGCCCGTGGTTGTAATGGGCAAAAAATGGTTAAACGTGGGAACTACAGCGGAAGTCAACGTTTCGTCGTTTGAAGTCCCTCTCTCCCTCCCGTCTCAATAAAAAACGTCCTCGCCTCGCAACGCCGCCCGCCCGCTCAACTGCTCAACTCCCCTTTCGCCTCACAACGGTTTCGCTCGAAGCGCCCCCGTTCCAATTTCCCCGACCCGATGGGGCAAAATCTTCAGACGTTTTGTTTCCGTAGATCCATTGTAGTCAGGACATGTTTCGTACAGTTTACTAGTATTCGATGCTGAATCGAATGGGGTGGGGGAGCACTAATACTAGGTCAAGCTGTTCATGAGTAAATAATAAACCATTGTGTAATAATTTGCAGGGTTTTTCCAGCGTTAAGATGGTGCCTGTAGAGCGATGAATGACTCGCATTCAGTTGGGATCGGATTGAGCTGTTGAACTTAGCGGGGGAACGACATGAAGAGTTAGGTAGAGCCCTTTCTGTAGAGTCGCAGATGTCGATCATTTTGTTTTTGGCTGTTTTGACTGTTTCAAGGTTGCTGTTTGTTCGGGAGAGCAACACATTTATTAAATAATAAAATAATGTGACAAAAACGTAGCAAATGATTACAAAACGGCTTATTAATCGCTTGCACAGCAGGATTGAGACCGATCCTATTTAATACAATCTCGAGCAATATTAAGAAATGACTAAATTAACAATCCGGAAAATGACAGTTCTATGCAAGCGCCAATGTTTGTGGATCACATTTGAGCCTCACCTCATTCGATTCAGCATCGAAAAATACAAGTAAACAATACGAAACATGACCTACTTACGATGGAACGACGAAAAATTCATAATAACTCAACCGCTTAAATTTTCGGAATTGATTGGGCTGCTACTGCTTATGCCATGTGTGTAATTGATGAACTAATGTACTGTAATTTATGAAACTGCCAACACGGTTTTTCTGGAAAGGTTCGTATCCACAGTTCCAATTAAAGGGGAAAACTACGAAAAATACGAGGGTTCGAAAAATGACGTTACTTTGAATTCCAGAATTACTGTGAAGTTACTAGTGTATGTACATGATCGTTATGGATACGTGTGTCGTTTGGATACGTTACCGGATTTCTATTACGAGTTTTTTTCGACATATTTGTGAGGGGTTTCGTGCTCAAACCCTGAAATGGGAAGATCTAGAGAAAACTGAAAAAAGTATTTTTTTCTGTCGATAACGAAACTTTTCTTTCGACTCGGTAGAGCTAAGTAAAATAAAAGCCCGGGCTGTGTGGAGGTGGAACTGGTGAACAGGCTGGCACATCATCTTACTTTGGAAAACATCGATCTTTCCATAGCGTGTGCTGCGTGTTTTGGAATTGTGAGTGAATCATCTCTTGGATCCACTGTTACGTATGCCGGGTTCTACGATACGACACGTTCAACTAGAACAGATGACACTTTGAAGCAGCTCACCCCTGTTTTGCGTCGATTCAACCTATCCTTAACGCTATAATTGGTTTCCCCAGTAGGGACAGTGGGGTTGCAACAGCAATGAACCGAGTTATTGATGAGCCTTGCTGAGCCCTTCGGCTGATATTTGTGAGAAAGACGGTATTGTATAATTTAGTATACTTATTTATTCTCCTATCGGCGATATGGCTAGACAGCTTATGGCTGGGATTCGTACTGGAATGCTGTGAGACAAATTTGGTGCTTTATTTCCGTCAAATCTCGCTCTCCTTTTTTTCGCACTACGACTGTCGGTTTATATTCATATAGTTGCCTCTCATGTTTACAAATACCTATGGAATAGTACGCACAGTGTCGAATCACAAATTCGAGTGCTTCGAAAGCCCAATATCACCGTAATATTATTGCTGAGTAGGACGTGCGGGAGCGGGAAAGACGAATGACTGAGAGAATCTTGGAAGTTGCTCACTCTTCAGGTAGAGAGCAGCATTCTCCAGGATCTACCAGGGAATCCCTTTGTCACGGCACAGCTTCAGTATTAAACTGCGTATTCTCTTTAGGTTGGGAGCCGTGAGTTGAATGTGAAGTGGGGCTGTAATATGCAATTTAATTCACTTACAATAATCGAATCGAGAAGGGAATCAGTCGAGACCCTCACAATATGCCTTTGACGTTTCCAAATCACATCTAAATGATACTTTTTGTTTCAAGATTACAATTTTTTATTTGCTTCACGTATACTAGCCATATAATAACTCCCTTAAGTAGCAGAGCGTTCAATAAGGTGTATGGGAGTAAATAGTTAATTCGGCCTTAGATTTCTTGTAAAAGAAGCACGTATAGCTTTAAAAAGTGTTGATTCCCAATAGCAACGAAATTATCTTTCCAAATCATATTTAATTTTTACTTTCCTTGGCTCTACAAAGTAGAAAGGGAAGTTATGTAATCGGCTGAAAAAAAAAATTGAGTTCTCTTCAGATCTTTACGTGTCAGGTTTGTTTACGTGCCCCCCTGAGTCCGAAAAACACTATTTGGGAAAATGGTCTGTGTGTGTGTATGTGTGTCTATTAACGATTTTTAGAGAGAACCACCGTACCAAATCCTTTCAAACTTGATATCTCGCCCGCAGGTTACTATGGGACGCCTAAATAAGGCGTTTTGAAAAAAATCCACTGAAAGTTGACTATAGTTATCATAGTGATCAAAACACCAAATATTTTTTTTCTCAAAAATGGCTCCAAACGATTTTGATTAAATTATTTATATTGATGGCTCCCAACATGGCAACTATACCATAAAATTCTCAATTGTGGGAAAATGACGAGAGCAGCACAATAAATTACCAAAACTTTCGACGAAATCGATTTTAGCGCGGTTTTTAGAGAAAACAACCGTAGCAAATCAGCTGAAACTTGATGTCTGGCGTACAAATTACCAAGGGACGCAAAAATAAGGGTGTGGGCAAAATCCACCGAAAGTTAACTATAGTTATCATAGTGATTAAAACACCAAATTTTTTTTTCTAAAAAACGGCTCTAACGATTTTGATTACATTTTTTATATTGGTAGCTCTCAATCAGGCAATTATACCATAAAATTCTCATTCTTCGGAAAATGACGAGAGCAGCACAATAAATAATCAAAATTTTCGACGAAAAGCGTTTTTCGCGCAGTTTTTTCCTTATAAACTCCGCTGGAATTTGTGTAGAATGTTAAAATAAATTAATATTGTAGTCCAATCCAATACGTAAAGGGTGAATGTTTAAAAACGCTCATGAGATACATGGGGGTCACTCCAGAAATTCCTGAATTTCAACTACCGCCGTTTCGCTTACTACCAGTTCTAACGGTTATTACCCAATAACTGTACAAAAGTGATCCTCTTCAAAAAGTTCGTGTTCACAGCCTCATTAATTTTCTGTGTACCAATTGTTCAATAATGGTCCTGCAATGAGTACGAGCAGCACAATAAATTCCAGAACTGTAGGCGCCACCGCTTCCTACTGCTGTTTGACGAAGTTCAAAGGAACTGGGTGATAAATGAATTGATTAAATAGAATTCGCCATGTGCAAAGTGAATTGACGTAGAGCTAAGGAAAGTTGTGTGTTGCAACGCACCAGATATTTTCCTCTGATGTTTAATTTCAACTGGGTAATAAGATTTGATACCTTGTTGATGGGGTCACTAAATCTAATAGACTTTAGTCAGCATGATTCATGTTAATGGTAAGAAAATGCTTGGACGATTAAACGCAATGTCTGCTAGCTGGAGGTATGTTTCGCACGGCCAGATTCATGACATCAAAAAGTAAGCGTTTCCTTTTAGTTTTTGAGTGAGATTAGGGCATTCGTTACTTGTTGAAATTTTTTGTGTGAATGTTGAACAACCACACCTCAGGTGCTACCTCGACACTTGTTGCTATAAATCTTCAGCTTTCAGACAGAATGACAGCAAAGAACTTGGAGTGATGTTGCGATTGAGTAGGGGGTGACACTGCGAGTGCCTGCCTGAGAGAACCGATTCAAGCCGGAGAACCTTGTAGTGCAGGCATTTCACCTAACTCATCTAAAAGGCTGCGGTTCGTGCAGAGAGGACTACTGTAACCTTGCTAGGAAGAATGATGTCTTAAATAGTCATCATTTCGTCCCATTTCGTCCCCTTGAGCCTAGCACCATGCACTCACTGGGCGACAGGATTTATCGTCAGGTGGCTTTGACCGATGCCTGTAGATCGCAGTTTATTTCTTAGCTTTAACTGTTCCATTTATTACTCTGTTTCCAACTACAGGGAAATTTCTTCTTTCGAGCTGGAAGAGGTGAAAGGCTCACGATTCCACAAAAGAGTGGCCTAAACAGATTCGAGACAGTGACTATGTTCCAATGAAAAACTACTACGACCAGAAGTATTCGCACCTAGCGTATTGTAATAAAAATTAGGAAAGATACGATTCGAAAGACAAAATGTTATTGCCCAGGGAGAATGAGAAAATGTTACCTACTCGAGTGCCGTGAAACAGACGTCCCGCGATTCTTTTCTGTATTGCGGGTCTCAGGATCACGTTCGCCAAGGCGTCTTTAGCAAACCGGGTGGAAGATTAGTAGTCGTGTTTCCATGTATTTACGACTTTCGCCGTAATATCTTGTCAAGAACTCTGTTTTACAACTTCGAATATTTTTTACGAAGTATCACATTCTCCTCTAAATTCGATTAAATGCTATCCTTACGGGAGGTTTATCTGCGATCAACGCGTTTTTCAGAAAATATTTATATAGTACGAAGGTCAGTAGGAGGTACATCGAAAATTTATCCAGTTCCTTGGAGAGATGTCTGTCGTGCATTATGGTCTTTCATTCCGACATTTCCATGGGTGAAAATTGCTTATAAACGTATTTCCACGTCTAGGAAAAATAACGAACGAAAGAAGGCAGAAAAAAGAAACAGCTCAGTCGGTCCTGATGCTCTCATACGAATCTAACTACCGACACATACACACACCACGGGGCGAAATGAGGTTTTCGTATTTAGTAGGCCACAAAACGTACAGATCCGAAGAAAACTCTATTATGCTATTTTATTTTGCACGATTGCGATACTTCTCTTAAAAATAAGGTGTTGTAAAGTAAGAAGCTCTTTTACTATAGCTTCCAAATTCGATAGATTCGTAGCTTGCATTTTTGTACTCTTCGTCCTCTTAATTACCGTGTTCAAACCCATGGAGCTGGTAGTCCCTGATACCAGGTTTGAGTGTCCTTCCTTGCAACCTCAAGCACTCAGAGGCGCAAAACAGCCAGCCCTCCGCCGAATCTGTAGCTCTGTGCCTCTTATGCCGTTAAGTGTAAGACGGAGGCTTGTCGAAAGCTTGGTACTGCATAACTTTGATTACGCCATACTAGTTTTCTGCGACATGAACAGCGAGCAGTGCGATAATATGCAGAAAGCACTGAATTCGGCAGTACGCTTCGTTTATCGCCTCAAAACAGATCAGCATGTAACGTCATACTTTTTGAGGTTGGGCTGGTTTGAAGGTGAGGGAAAGAGTCGCGCTCGCCTCTGCGACCATGTTGTTTAGGATCCTCAAGCACGGAAACCCTAGATACCTCCGTGAAAGGTTTATGATGCTGGGTGAAGGTCACATGCATGGTACGCGGGGTGAACTCATGCAGGTTCCAAAGCACAGGACCGTACTGTATAGCAGATCTTTTAGGATTCGAGCAATCCATGTATATTACGAACACAGAGATATATTTGATTTTAATTCAAGTGTAAATAGTTTTAGGAATAGAATGAAAAAAATATAAATAAAAAAATACGAGGAAACAGTGAGTGGTATTTACGTAATTGTCAAGTGTTTGTGCGAAAAGTGTAGTGGACGTGGAAGTGCAACAGAAGATTTGTCAGGATGTTAGAAGATGATTTTTTATTTTATTCACGTGGTAATAACAACTAGAAACGGTGATTGTTACATAATTAATTCCTGGGAACAGGGAAGAGAGGGCCTTAAGGCCCTATTGTTTCCCAGGTTGTTAAATAAATTCTTCAGTCAGTCAGTCAGTCACTTACCAATCTTGGCCAGGTGGACACTGTTTCGTGAACGGGCCACATACCATCCGTACTCTTTCTCTCTTCGGACTGTTGACCTCTCTCAATCGCTTTCTGCGCCTAAATAATCTCTTCTAGACAGCCGATGGACAGCCCTACGCTTCTCCTCACTCCTGCTAACCTGCTGGCCTCCGTAACTGTTCCCCTGACAGTCCGTTCAACGGCGATACAACCCAAATGGGCCAAAACCACGTGTTCCTTATGTACGAGTATTTTAATTTTTCACAGCGCGTTTGAGACTGAATTGCCACACATTTGAAGAAGCGTCTTTTTGCTATTAACACCCTAATTTTGTTTAATACAACTATTTCTGTAAACATTGTTACAACGTAAATGCTAGTCAATATAGGCACATAGAAATTGAGATTTACTGAATGCGAAATGATCGCTGTTCACATTTTCTCAGAAAAAATAAACGATGTTGTCAGCTAAAATGTACCCACATTGTGATCACTGTAAGAGTGAACGTATAAATACGTGAACGACGACACAGCGCCTGTATGTTTTCCTGCCCCAAATTCATTTGGACTATAATGGGTCCACTACCTGCTCATCCTAGTCCTTGAATTTCCATTTTTACTGGAGATAGAATGGGATCTACAAGCTCAACCGGTGCAAATTCTTCGAAAACTAATTGCGAGGTCCTCACTGGCGACGAAGCGCCGGAGGAGTCACACAATCGCTTTCCTTGTAAGCGCGATCCTTCAAGCTGAGCAAGAGGTTTGGCACGGAGGAAAAAATTATCTGGAACGACACGTGTCTCTGAGTCTGCATAGAAAAGCGATAGCAGAACCTAATACGGCCCAGGGAATAAAAGCGGGCCAATAAACAAAGAGTGATGAGTCAATTAAGAACGAAGAAGTTGCAACATCTCCGTCTTTTGAGACAGCTTTAAGGTCAAAACTTGGTCGGTACGGTAAGTACCTTACTGCCGACTTTTTGGTTAACTTTCGTGTACGAGTTAATCTACATATGCGAACTTGAAAATAAATTGAAATCGGTAGTCCCTGAAGTACTGGAACTGAAGGACTGCAAGTCGAGAGCTGCAGACGAGTGAGCGAGGAGAACTATATATTGCACGTATTACTTGTTGAACACGTATCGTTTAAAGCCGTATCTTTCCAATCGATGGGGACGCCTGCAGTAATTTGATTTCCCCAGTCTCCTGGAGGAAAACCCTGGTGTTTATGGAAATGTCCAACTAAACAATACTTTGCAACCTCTCGTGCGCGTTTTGGACTCATTCCCATCCGATGTGTCAAGAAATACCTTATTCTAACTTCATGCACATCTCCTGACGCTATTATTAGCCGAATTTAGATCAACTTCAGAGGCAATGACCGCGCCATCAGTATTACTTGTGACGTAAAACTTTTATTCTCCTTGGCACTACGCCACCTGTACTCCTTTGTACTTTCATTCTTTTTGACCACCAACTGTCAAATCATCGTCGACCACTCAACCCACCAATTCCACAATGATCAATCTTCCAAACTTCATGGGAAGCACCTGAATGACCACCTCTCCAGCTCCACCCCAGCAAACCTGGTTTCAGATAATCCTTCTCGCCTGATTATCATCCCAAGCGTTAGCCCGACTCAGCGCTTTGCATAACCTTTTGGCTTGAGGTACCAACACTTGAATTCTGATTTGCACTAAGTTCCTTCAACACTTTTTATTCTGCTCACCACACAATAACTAGGCTCAGTATGTCCGTTTACCTCAACTCTACAATCACGAAATCTCCTTCGCCCGACACCCTATTTCTCTTTTTTACCGAACTGCACTCGATAGATCAAATTTGTAAGACTCTGAGAATATTTTGCAGATGATCGCATTCATCGTTGTTACTCGATTAATAGAGCTAGGCCACTATAACTTACAAGAACCTCCAGCCTAGTGACACTGAGCACATGATTACCGAGTGTGTTCCTGCTGCCATCAAGTTTCTATAAGACGTTTTACTTTTCTTAGCAGTGTAAAGCTATGTTTCCTTTCTATGAAGTAGCAAAATCAGCTGAAACAACAAATCTTTTTATTTCTTTTCGGGTCTTTACGTTTCAAGCCCTACGGAGTCGGAGAGTTGACAGAAAACGGTTGAACATAATCAAATTTGTCACGTAGCCGGCAGATCACTAAGAGACACCAAAATAAGGGTACGAGCAAAATCGATTCAAAACTTAGTATAGTTATCATGGTGATCGAAACTTAAACTTTTTTCCTCGATAACTGCTTGACGATTTTGATTAAATTTTTTGTAAGGATTATCCCAAATGAGACGACAGCACCATCCCCCATTTGTGGAAAGCTAACGAGAACGAAATTCTGACTAAAATCTAATTTAGCTCAGTTTTGGTTTATTATTCATTCTGAATGTGACGAAATTTTTTGAATTTTTTACAACCTCCCCTCAAAATTTGATACTTTACGTTTCAAGGCATGGGGATTCCAAATTTGCAATGTCCGTCCGCCGTCTCCCGTCCCCCGTCACTCATCTGCCGTCCGGGCAGTTTTGTGCCTTTAACGTGGTCTAAAAAATTCGTTCTTTCGCACAAAAATCCCATTTGGTATCTAGTTGTGCCCGCCATCTCGGCAATCCGATCGGACGAAGCCCATGATTGTTATTGGTAAAACACGGTTAAAAAAATTAACGAAACGCAGTACAACGCGGGAACTACAGCGGAAGTCAACGTTTCGTCGTTTGTACTCCTTCCCTCCCCGCCCGTCTCATTAAAAAACCACCCGCTTGCTAGCTCGCCTCCCAGCGACGCTGCTCAACTCCCCTTTCGACTCACAATGGGTTCGCTCGAAGCGCCCCCGTTCCAATTTCCCCGAGCCGACGGGGCAAAATCATCAGATGTTTTGTTTCCGTAGTTCCATTGTAGTCAGGTCATGTTTCGTATGCTGAATCGAATGGGATGGGGGAGCACTAATACTAGGTCAAGCTGTTCATGAGAATAATAAACCATTGTGTAATAATTTGCAGGGTTTTTTCGTATAAATCGCGCTAATATAATACTAGCATTCTCAGCAAAATCAAGATGTCCCATAAACTACTTACTCGGTGAGGGTTTCATAACGTTGATCAGGAAATTAGCATCTAACTCCAGAAATTCGGGAATTCGAATCACTGCCATTTCGCTTAGCTTCCTTCTTTAAAAAGAAATCTTTGAAAATATCGTAGTGACACTCTCATGAATTTCCTCCGTAATAATAGCTCAATACTGGTGGTAGTATGAGTAGGAGCAACTCAATAAATTCTGGAGCTTTAGGGGCTACTACATTCTACGTAAAACGTGAAGTTATGTTTAAAGAGTTCGAATGAACCGAGAGGAAATAGAGTGAATTAGTTACTGAAGTCAAGAAAATTGCTATATGTGCATACTACGGAACTACTACAAACTACAAACATACTACATAATACTGAAAATACTAAGGAAAGTTGTGTGATGCGCAGCACCAGATATATATATTCACAGATTTTTTATACCTGGATAATGCGACGTGCTTAATGTCTGTATTACTAGTACGATGTGTGTACATTTAAAACATTTTAGAAATATTTATTAAAACTATTAAAATAGTTTTACCTTTTTTTAGTCTTTTTTCGATTTCTAGTTTCTACTACTCCATTAAACACAATTTTGCTAGGAAATACTTCAAATCTGGCGCACCAAATAAAAATATGAAATATCTGGTGCGTAGCAACACACAACTTTCCGCCACCCCTTTAAGTTCGAACACCACCTACATAGGCGGGCGCTATATCTTCGTTCAACGCATTTTTACAGGAACATTTATGCAGAACAAAATGTAGGGACAAGTTACCTGAGAGTACTCCGAAAGTTTGATCAAAATCGTTAGAGCCGTTTTTGAGAAAATTGGAATATCGATAAATTAATATTCGAGAAATCTCCTTTTCTGTGTTAACTTGGCTTATATCTCCGTTCAACATATATATACAGAAAAAATTATAGAGAACGAAATGTTGGTATGGGTGACTGAAAGACACTCCATTAGGATTTATCACATCTGGTGAAGAAGTTACCCTGAAATTTACGGAAATGTTCGAAAAAACGTTATTTTCGACACATTTTCATTTTTATCTCTGTTCAATGGACTGTCAGAGGAACATTTATTCAAAAGAATATGTAGGTATTAACTATTTGAAAACAACCTGTGAGTTTGGTGAAAATCGCTGAAGTCGTTTTGCCAAAAAGCGTAAAAAACCTATATTTGCTTCATAGGCCTACATCTCCGTTAACCGTATTTTCATGGAGATATGTATGGAGAAGAAAAGTTAGGTATTGATTAGTAGAAGATAATTTGAAAGTTTAATCAAAACCGTTAGAGCCATTTTCGAGAAAAATGCGAAAAACCCTAGTTTTTGGTACATTTTTGTCCCCCCCCCCTTCCCACCGGCCGAAATCGTCCATAACCTTATTTTGGTGTCTACAAAAAATAACGAACAAAACAAAAAAAGAACCAGCTCAATCAGATCAGCCGTTCTCCCGCAAATCGAACTACAGACACACACACACAATACTCATGGACCACGCGCCGAAATTTGGTTTTTTAGACTCAGTAGGCCTCAAAGATCTGAAGAAAACGTAATTTTTTTTTTGAGCCGATTACTATACTTTCCTTCCCTTCGGGTAGCGGAAAGTAAAAAGCACATTAAGAGAGCATAAACGAAAAAGTGTGCACTTGAAGTGAAGTAGAAGAGCGTCGGTTTAAAGAAGATTGAAATGGTGGTGTACGAAGTAGTGTATCATTGCAGATTTTAGGGCAGCTCAACCGTCAAAGTCAGCAAGGGGCCTAGCAAGGGAATCGTCGTATGAATTACTTGCCACTCATTCGCCAAAAGGAGGTCTGGCAACAACATGTGAAGTCTGATGAGACAACATGGGAGTGACATCTAGTTTGATTTTATTTACCTTTCAAGATTTAGCGATCTCGTGCTAGACTTACGACTGAGTTTGAGTTTATTCCTCAAGGAAGAGCCTGTAAAGAATTAGTAGAAAGAATTAGTGTGGTGAGTTCGTACCCCGGCTTCCGACGATACGAAATTTAGACATCAATTATCAACAACCGTCAACTTTACAGGTACTACACGGGAGAAAGTCGTGTAAAGAAGTCAAAAATGAGTTCTGGGGGTTGGCTTCTTCTCTGAACTATTATGGATGAGTTGGGATGTGTGTCACATGGTGGGAGCTCAGTAAAACCTTCGTACACCTCGTTCGAACTTTTGGCTTCTCCGAAAACGCGGATGCATTGAATTCTGGAAGTTGTGCTACATGCAATCGAGGTAACAGGATTAATCTCTTGCATGAATCGAGGAAAGAAATCAAGGACTGTACACAAGACACAGTGGTTGTAATTGATCGTTTAGGATGCTCTTTACTTTCCTTGGCTCTACGAAGTATTTTGGCGCTATTAATATCATCATTCTACTGCGTTGTGTTAGCACTGTATTCGGAACGAGTCTTTGTTCGAAGTTTCGTGATTCATGTATTCTACGAAATTGTACCTAACCAGTCCTAATGGGCAGAGCTATTCTAGTAGTTCATCGGGCTCAAGTTCGTTGAATTGTAAAATTCGATAACAGCCACTCCCCTGAATTTAATGTTGAGCAATTGATAACTCGTCTTGGCCGCTTTTTACTTTCCTTGGCTCTACGAAGTAGAAAGGAAAGTTATGTAATCGGCTGAAAGAAAAATTTTGAGTTTTCTTCAGATCTTTACGTTTCAGACCCTCCTGAGTCCGAAAAACACTATTTGGGAAAATGGTCTGTGTGTGTGTCAGTCAGTCTGTGTCTGTGTATGTGAACGATTTTTAGAGAAAGCCACCGTACCAAATCAGCTCAAACTTGATATCTCGCCTGCAGGTCTCCATGGGACGCCAAAATAAGGGTTTGGACAAAATCCACCGAAAGGTAACTATAGTTATCATAGTGATGAAAACACCAAATATTTTTTTTCTCAAAAACGGTTGTAACGATGTTGATTAAATGTTTTATATTGAAAGCTCTTAATACGGCAATTATAGCATAAAATTCCCATCTGTAGGAAAATGACGAGAGCAGCACAATAAATTACCAAAATTTTCGACGAAAAGCGTTTTTGCCGCGGTTGTTTCCTTTTAAACTCCGCTGGAATGTTAGTAGAATGTTTTCTAAAATTGGTATTGTAGTCCGACCCAATATCTATAGGGTGAGGTGTTTAAAACCGCTCATGAGATACATGGGGCTCACTCCAGAAATTCCTGAATTTCAACTACCGCTGTTTCGCTTACTACCAGTTCTAACAGTTATTACCCAATAACTGTACAAAAGTAATTACTATCCTTCTTAAAAAAATTCGTGTTTACAGGCTCATTAATTATCTGTGTACCAATTGCTCAATAATCGTCCTGCAATGAGTATGGGCAGCACAATAAATTCCAGAACTGTAGGCTACCGCTTCCTGCTGCTGTGAAGTGTTGTTGGACCAAGTTCAAAGAAACTGAGTGATAAATGAATCGATTAAATAGAATTAGCCATGTACAAAGTGAATTGACGTAGAGCTAAGGAAAGTTGTGTGTCGCAACGCACCAGATATTTTAAAAATGGCTCTAACAACTTTGTACTGTCAGGTGTATCTACGCATTTTATTCTCCAAAAGTGTTTGAAGGGTTGAGGGAAGTTGTGTGATGCTTCGCACTAGATATTACCACTTTCCTTAGCCCTGCGTAGTGAGAAGCAACGATATGTAGTCGGATGAGAAACGTTTGAGTTTTATCCGGATCTAGGGCAACAAGTCTGGGTGTGTATGACAATGAGCGCGATCGACAGAGCACACTTGAACCAAACCTACTAAAATATGGTATTAGGGCAGGCCAGCAGGCATGGGGTACCAAAAAAGGGGCTAAGCCCGCCTAAAACTAACTGTTATCATGGCGATTAACTACAAATACTGTTAGTTCTCAAAAATGGCTCTAACGAGTTTAAATACAGTTTGTGAGAGTACAACTCCAAAAACGTAACAGCATAATAAAAAGCACTCATATGTGAAAATGACGAGAGGAGCCTATAAATTAGAAAAATTTGACGAAAAGCGTTACTAGCCTAGTTTTCTACTCATACATCTAGTTTATTTTGTATTCTTAGACAAATTGGGGTGGTAGTCCAATGAACTATCTATACGGTTTTAAAAACGTTCATAAGATAACTATGAGCAGCCCCTGAAATTCCGGAATTCAACCCACCGCCGTTACACTTAATACAATTTCTAAATTAGTAAATATGATCCTTTTAAAACAAAACATATTGATAGTCTCATGGATCATTTGTGCACTGGTTGCTCATTAATGGTAGAGGTTTGAGTAGAAGTACCTCAATGAATTGAAGAGGCTTAAGCTCTACCATTTTCTACATGAAACGTGAAAACTTGAGTTTCTCCGAGTTCAAATAAACGAAGAGATAAATAGTAGCGGATTAGATGGTAGCTAGAGCCATAGAAATCGCCGAATGAGCGTGAGGAACGTTGTGTGATGCGTCGGGCCAGATGTTTTTCATCGTCCGCTCGTTTTTCGTGGTTATTAGTGTTGTTTTTCTTTGTCGGAACTGTCAAGGAACACCAACCATTTTTCATCCAATTTGGAAGGCATTGTTGATACTTCGTACTTCTTAACGTTCGAGAATGTAATTGCTTCGAGGTGGTGGAGATTTCCAGAATTCGAAGAGAAACAGGCTTTCGTCTTTCCTCCAAACTCTCCTTTCATCGAAACACCTCATTCATGAACTCTCTGGGGAATGAATCGCCAATTTATTCGGTCATGAAATAGACTGCGCGGAGTCCAGCCGAAACCTGCGGCTTCCCTTCGTTTTCCCACCTCCTCCTACTACGTCTCTCAGGCTGATGACGGGACTTGAGCGTCCTCTCACGCGCCGCAGACTCCACGAAAGCGCCCAAGTGTTCAGTTATCCGCCCAGTCTTCAGTTATAATGTTCTCCGGTCGGTTCGCATCTTTCGTCCTGGGCGTCCTCGTCGGCGGCTCCGTTCGCGCTGCGGATTTTGACTACGAAATCGCTTCTAAAGCCTGGTGCGAGCACAAATGCGGGGAAGAGGAAATCCCTTTGTCGGTAAGTCGATTCAAAACAAACACTGTAAAAACGTTTTGGGGGGATCGTCGGCTCAAACATTTTCGGTTGTCAAACGCAAATGGTGAACTTCGTTTCCGCTCACTCTCGTCAAATCAAACCCACTGTCACAATAGCTCCAATTAAATCTAATTAATTGTGGTTTGTGAAGCTGTTTCTGTGGTAAACCGTCACAAATATGACATTGAGCACACACCACGAAACTTCCTCAGCTCCACAATCAGCGATTCTTGTCACTTTATCAACCAATCTAAACCATTTCTCACTCAGCTTGTATGGACCTAGTAGAACGTAGCTTAATGCCCTAAATGGAAACTGAAAGTGGAACGTTCCATAATTTATTGACTCACCACCTCTTACGTCGCCAACTTTTTGGATCAATCATCGCATGTGACTGTCAACGCCATTTTTTATAGACATCGAGATGGGGGCACTTGCACACTGTTCTGGTGGAAATGATTTGGCAAAGTAGAGCTGGTACAATGCATCACACAACTTTCTCAGCCCCACTTACATCCGGCTTTTTTTATTGCTCTTACAAGTTTTTCGTCCAGCTTACGTCAACATGGTTGGCCATGTCTGAATACATCATATACAAACTGATGGCTGTCAGAGTTTCGTAAATTATTGCGCTCCCGCTCATTTCACGATCTTCGTAGAATAGTCAGTGCAAATGTAAAATACGAAACTGACAACTCGATTTTGTTTGGAAAGTTCCTGTTTATCATTCTGAAATTACGGGCAAACACAATGAACCAAAAACCACTATACCATGAATTTCGAAATTCATCGGGTTACGTCTAAATATTTTATAACCGTCATCAAACTATCACCGTGTAAGTAACTAATTGAACTACCAACAGGTTTTTTAGCGATGGCGCTAATGATGAGTGGGACTCCGCGAGGACAAACTACACCAAAAATGATTTTTGCAGAAAATTTTGATGATTTATTTATTTATTGATTTTCTATTCATATTACTGTTCACTCGTTGGTATTTAAATATTTTAAAAAATCGTCACTGCCGAATTTTTGTTTTGATTCAGTTTTCTGGTCATTCGTGTGTATCATGTCATTTCACAACTGAACACCAAATTTCATCAGATTTGGTACAGCTGTTATCTTTTAGTCGTAAATGCGATACCGTTTAAGAAATATGTGGCCAGAGGTTTAATAAGCCACCTTCACGATGGAAATTTAATGACGCTTATCATACAAGAAATTAGTAGGAAATTGCGGAGTTGAAAATACAACCATTTCGTCAACCGCACATAATTCCGGAATTTTTTTTACTGCTTCGGTATACAGAGCATTGTAGACCCGCTTTTTTTGAGAAGGATAATGATCACTTTTCCAGAGTTATCGGATAAAAACTTTTGGAACTGGTGGTTAGTGAAACGGTGGTGGTTGAAATTCCGGAATTTCTAGAGCAATCCCTGTGGACCCGTCGTATAAGTACTTAATTGAAGTACCACATAGATTTTTGCCAAGATTTACTAGTTACCAAGGAAAAAACTACCGTAAAATCGGGAAGTTTGGTAATTTATTGTAATAGTATTCTCCGTCAAGAAGTCTCTATTTACAACTTAATTCATGTTCCGGGAAGTTCACATAAGCTGATGGCAATCACGTCGGATCAGTAGCTGGAGCGATACAAGTGGCTTCATTCAGCCAGGCAGGGCTGAGGGAAGTTGCAGCACATTTTGTTCACCAGCCGGTTACAGGACTCTGCCTTTTCTTTCGTAAAGCTTAGAAAAGTAGGAAAAGTACAGTTTTCGTCAGATCCTACTATTTCAATGCTGCTCAATCTAGTTATGATTCTCGTCTTGTTCTTCGGGGTAGTTGATGAACCGATTGAGCTCGATCATTTATTATTTTGCTCCTCATTTAGGCGCAAAAAGTAGGTATGAGTTTCCACTGCCGGGAAGAGGGGGGAAGAGAGACTGAAGTCCAAAAGAGGAGTTTTTACACGTTTCTGAAAAAGAGTTTCAACAATTTGGATTTAACTCCCAGCACGCGGAAATAAAGTCGGGTTTTAAAATGTTGGCAAAAAACACCAACAAATTATGTCGAACTTACAGCGTAGATTAGTCAATACATGATTTACTTGCAACGCACAAGGTTTTTTCAACAACTACTAATTGTTCTCACGGAATCTCTGACGATTTTTTGAACGAGAATGTGCCCAACGCGTGTTTTCGAAATGGATTGGATCAACTTCCGCGTAAGAGCGTCTTTGAGCAATTTCCGCCATCATTGGGTTTTGAACAACTGTTTCTGTAACCGACCGTTAACCGGAGGCACATAATGTAAGGGATACATAAACAAAATACGTCAACAAATGATTTTCTTCGGGTACGGTAAGTTTTTTTTTCCAAAACTGCCTAATCTCACAGTGCACACTAACTTTAATGTCAATTTGATTACTCGAGCGTATTCGTAGAAACGCTTTGCTGAAGATACAGCGCCTGTGTGTATTGTGCATCAACAAACTGAAGCAGTGAAAAGTGGCGTGATACTTACACTGTATACTTAGGTATTATCCCCTCAAGAGTACTGTTCTCTTGGCCCGCGGTAGTTTTTGTTCAAATGGGCCTTGGATATTCGCTTCAGCCCACGGACGCACAACAAAGGGAAATTTCGTCTTCTCAGCCACATGGCGCATTTCTTGGTTCGCCCTTTCTTTCACCATATGCATTTGACTGTTAGCGTTTCCGTCCAGGTTCTTATAGTCTATACGATTTTGAAGGAACACCTGTACACCAGCCTCAGTGTCAGCTTCCGATAGAATCTTTTCAGTCTTCGCTTTAAAAAAAATCGATGAAGCCGATGATGTGCCAGGTTACATCTTACTGACAAGCTCCACCTGTTAGCTGGGTTTCATCGCAACTCATTTAATGTTTGTATCTGCAGCAGACCATCTGAGCTCTATTCCACAGTTCCAGTTGTTCACGATTGCAAAATCTGTTAAACCAGAATTAAAAGACCTCTGTGTGGTAGTGTCTGTGGGATGAACTGCCAATTTACCTCAAAACTTCGCCAATGAGTCCATGCGAGTTACCTATTGCGAATATCTAGTGAGGCTCATTTACCACTCAAGCACCTAATCCAATGTAATTTTCACCAAGTTTACGTGAGCCTGTTATAACTAAACTGACTTGATACGTTCTTTAGTGAAAAACAGGTAGTACTTAATGTTTCAGAATTTATTAGGGTGCTGCTATTCATCGAAACTAAAATTGATAGGACTGATTCTCAGGCGCAGAATTGTGTTCACCCCTCTGGAATTATAAGGGAAAGACTGAATAAAGTTAGCCAACAAACGCAGTTAGTTTGTTTAGTACAATTCAAGAAATTCTACGGCTGCTCTCGATTGTTACGTGAGTAGGATTCGTCTCACATTGTATGGGTATTGGATTACCACTCTGATTGTAATGAGAACACTAATATCACATGGACGACATTTATAAGAGAAAAACTGGAGCAAAATCACATTCTGTCGAAATTATGTTAATTCATTGTGCTGCTCTCGTAATTTTTTGACAGAATAAAATTTAAAAGTGTTATCATATTGTTGACTACTGTTTATACACACAATTTAATGGAAATCGTTCTTGATTTAAAAAAACGGTGTTTTGATCATCATGATAGCTATAGTTAGTTTGAGACTGATTTTACTCGTACTCTTACTTTGTTGTCCCGTACGGGGAGGCTAAATATCAAATTGGATCTCTCAAATGGTGTTTTCCGCGCTCGGATGCGCTTAAAACGTGAAGATTTGAAGAAAACTACAATATTTTTTCGTTTGATTACATAACGTATCTTCCTAATCTGTAGAGGTGAGGAAAGTGAAGATATCGGGTCGAACTTTGGGGCCCTTGCCTACATTGTGCTACAGTTATATTGCGAGGCATAGAATGGCAATAAAACGCTGTAATGACGAGGTAGGCTCTAGTTCTCTTTGAAGTCTTTGAAATGGTAACATTTGTCACATCAACTATCCCTTGAAAATTTCCGCTGCCGCTTAGACATTCGTCAATTGACAAAACAGTTAACCTGGAGAATGCCAAACAAGTTGGCTCGACTGCATTGACGGTTTTGCGATGTGAAACTGGATCGACCAGGTGCTCGAAGGCTTGAAATTGGATCGTAGATTGGAGGTAATGACAGGTAGGAAGATGATTGAATGGAGATGCTTGTTTGACCACAGCATCGTCAATTCTCTGGGATTCAACGACATTTTTTAATGTGAATATTGCATCTCAACTAACTTCATGTTGGGTTGGTGGTTAGCGGCAGAAACCTACACTCGTAGTACGTTCGATATTAACTCGGCCTATGCAGTTCATACACTCTCATAAAAAAACAATCGAATTTATCACGAATCATCGGAGCTTCACCCACTCACGTCCCTTCATTCACGGGCTCTAGTGTGATTACTACAGTCTCACAATAAGCCTGACAAAGACTGTACGTTGAACATTTCATTCATTTGCAAGAATCGAAATAATTTCAGTTCTCAGTTTTCGGAAAAGTTGGTCTAAAATTCCTCGTTCCCCGTAGTGTCGGTTATTAAACAAAGTTCTAGTTTATTAAAAATCTTTGCAAACGTTCTTGTTCACTATTTTGAAATTATCCTGTGAAAAACGCTAAATTTTATTCGACATTTCTGTAATTTATTGCGTGTCTCTCGTCAGTTTCCCACGAACGAAAGTAGTAATATGGCACTGCCGTGTTATTTGGAGCAGTCGATCCAAACATTTAATTCAACTTCTCATAAGAAATAAGATAATTATAGTTAATTTTGAACCAACTTTGCTCGTACCCTTATTTTGGCGTTCCATGTTGATCGCTAAATATCAAAGTTAATTTGATTCAACACACACACAGGCCGTTCGTAGGGCTGTGGGAAGTTGGGTTTTATGAGATCCAGAGGCTTTATCACTGTCTAAACGCCTATGTTCTAAATAATGTTATTAAGATGCGTGTAAATAATTTATATCGAAATAACAATGCAGTGTGGAGCTCCACCGACTACGATACTCCAAAATGGTAAACTTGATAGGATCTACAAGGGTGGTCTTTTATACCTCCACTCGAGTCTCTTGGCCCTCATCTGAAGTCGTTAGATGTCAAGGAAGTCATTAGTCTCACATCTGGGGAGCTACGCTATTGATTTTCCAGTTTATTTTGACCTTAGGCGCCCAGTCTTCGGCTACTATCAAACAAACTACCCTCACCAATTAGCAACGCTTTGCTTTAGGGGAAGAACCCACCCACTTAGTTCCTCCTTGTTGGTTCCCTTCTCAGCGACAGTAAGGCGGCAGTCGGCTGCGCGTTGCCCTGTGCTTTGGGGGTTGCTCATTGATGCTAGTTCACGACAGTATGTCGCCTTCTGCTCCATTTGGTGCAGATCTACTTCGATAGCTCCTCACATTTATCAACCCCTGTGAAATCCATGATGGGATGTATTATTATTCACAGAATTTTTACGTGAGCGCCTATGTAGTTGCTAGTTAACCGAAAGTATCCTGTGCATTTCATAAATAGCTAGTGCGACACATCAAACATTTTATCCTCAGCCCCGCGTACATTCTGCGATTATAATCAGTTGATAGAGAACTGATCAGACTAATTTTTCACTAAGTTTGTATGAAATGGAGTTATGTACATAAAGCCTTAGCACTTCATGCTCCGGAATTTATTGAGTTGCAACTACTTACACGACCTTCATTGAAAAAATGGTTAATAGGTGGTTCTTGAGACTGTCAATGTGATTGTTTTTAGAGGGATAGCGTTAACCGTTGTGGAGTTATTGCGTAAAAACTGAAAAATACTGGTAAATGAAAATTGCAGTGGTTTGAGTACTGGAATTTCTTAAGTTGCCACTAATTATCTCGTGAACTTTGCTACTTCCCTCGTATAGGTAGTTCATGTTATTACCTCTGATTTTCCTGCGAACGCTATCATGTGAGCGGGATTCAGAAAGAAAATATGTGGTGCCAATAATTCTACAGCTGTGTATAGTCACTCCACGAAAAAACCAAGTACCTTATCAATAAAAATAATATTCCACGTAAAACACCAGATGAGACACATCTCACAATTTTCCTCGGGCCCACGTACATTCAGCGATTTTTATGGTTTCAGCTGGTAATCAATCCAACGTCTTTTTGATCAGTTCCTGTGAACTTGGTAAAACCTTACCTCAAGCTTCCCGTATAAAGTGCAGAATTCGATGGGACGCTGCTATTAACGCTTTGATTTTCATTGCAAAACCAACTTAAAGGTAATTGAAGCGGCTCGACGTGATTTTTTTTAGAATGATTCGAGTCTACTGTTCTGAAACTGGACTGCGAAAAAAGTTAGTCAAATAAAAAAACCCTGCAAATTATTACACAATGGTTTATTATTCTCAAGAACAACTTGACCTAGTATTACTGCTCCGAGACCCATCCCTTTTAATTCGGCATCGAATACTGGTTAACCATACGAAACATGACCTGGCTACAATGGAACTGTGGAAACAAAATATCTGATGGTTTTGCCCCGTCGGGTTGGGGAAATTGGGACGGCGGGCAGCAGGCGGGTTTTCGTTGAGACGGGAGGGAGGGAGGGAGTACTAACGACGAAACGTTGACTTCCGCTGTAGTTCCCGCATTGTACTGCGTTTCGTTAATTTTTTTAACCGTTTTTTGCCCATAACAATCATGGACTTCGTTCGATCGGATTGCCGAGATGGCGGGCACAACTAGATACCAAATGGGATTTTTGTGCGAAAGAACGAATTTTTTTAGACCAGGTTAAAGGCACAAACGGCGGACGGGGGATGGGGGACGGCAGACGGACACTGCAAATTTAGAATCGCCATGTCTTGAAACGTAAAGTATCAAATTTTGAGGGGGGGTTGTAAAAAATTTTTGAGGAACGTATTTAGGCAACCAGTTACCCACATTTTGTTCACTGTATGGCTGAACATTGCACGGTCGTTTTCCCAATTTTCTCAGAAACGGGGTCCGTTCGTGTAACTAGTTCCGGTGACCCCCATAAATGTTCCCATAGAAATGCGTTGACTGATGGTTCTATGCCCGCGTACATAGCACACGAGATATTTTTGATGAGTAAAGGAAAGTTGTACATTTCATCATATTTTTCCATTTGTCATTATTTCAGATTTCCATTGAGTGATTGAATTCGTTTTTAGTGTCTTGGTATTTTTTGTAAATAAAATTAGTTACCGTTCTGACGCTAGGATCATATGAGCGGGATGAGTCTGAATGTGCCATGTGTTGCGCCTTTTTTCCACAAATTAAACTTACGTTATACGCTCTGATCTGTTATATGGAACTGTTCACGCAAGAATTTTAATCAAAACTGTTAGAGCTGTCGTGAGAAAAAATATTTGGTGTATTTATTACTGCGATAACAATACTATAACTATAGGTGAATTCTCAAACCCTTATTTTGGCGTCCCACGGTGATCTCCAGGATAAACATCAAATCCGAGCCGCTTGGTTCAGCAGTTTTTTCCCCAATCGCGTTCACAGATACATTTATCTAATTGCCTTTTTTTTGTCCTCAGTAGCTGTTAAATTTTTCTTTCCATTTATTAGAGCTAAAATCGATTTTTTATGAAGTTTGTTGATTTAAGATTAAATTTCGAATGTACATATTTTTTGTTGGGTTCATGCAATTTTTTTGTCGAAGTCGGCCGATTTCATTCTGTTTGTATTAGTATTTTATTTTATTTTTTGATCTGCAGGCTGAATACCGAATTTGTGTTGATTCGGCTCAGCTCTTCTCTCATAATTGCTTTTGTCACCCCGCACGCACACACAGGCCATTTTCTCAACCGATGTTTTTGACTCCGCGGCCTTTGGATTGTAAAGAACAGAATAAAACTGTTTTTCACCCGAAACGATTTTATCAGCCCATAACACAATTTCTTCACATTTCATGCACCTAACGAAATGAAAAAATTACGACTCGCACAGTAATTGTCCATTATTTGTAAAGATTCTATTTCAATTCCCCTACCAGAACTCGGCATCAACATCGTCCGATTTCCATATTGAATTGACCTACAATGGCTTCACGATGTTATTGGATTTATTTTTTGCGGTTGTTCTACGCATGAAATATCAAATTATGAGCAAGAAAATAAATTATTAAATAAACTTAATACGTGCAAGTTGTGATAATCATGTAGGAGCTAGAAAATGATTTGATAATTGAAATTAACGGGTATGGCAGCTCTCATTGACTCTTGGTTGCAGCGTTACTCCATTAAACCTCCTCGGTCATTAGAATTGTATTATCGTTTGGTGTCAAACATATTGCAAGATAAAAATCCCAACGCGCGTCCGCCCGAGCTCTTGAATTCCGTACAATTCAACACTTGCTTTACATACAATGAGAGATATGATCTACGTGATAATTCAAAAAGTAACGTCACTTCATTCGATCGAAAAAAAAACGCGTGGTCGTCCATTCGACGAGTATTCGCACCTAACAAATTCCGGACACACAGAAAACAGACAAAACAAAAAACCGTTGGCCGCCTGCCAAGGCAGTTTGCTGCGGGCGTCAAACCAGCCGATTTTAACGCTTCCACAATAGCAATCGTTATTCATTCCTCGGACGGAACATGTTAGGTGGGGTCATTATATCATAAACAGACTTCGAATCATCACTGACAATCCGTCACAACATATTTGGTCGGACGCATTAGACAACTCTCTTTAAATTGAATCACACGATGTACACAGGAAGTGTATTTTCGTTTAGTAGTTTTCAGCAGAAACACCTCATAAGAACAAAATGAAAGTACCCTCTGAGTTTATTATTGATTTGCACTGCATGGTAGGTCACAAGCCTATTCAATCCAACGGCACAAATATTAAGTATACAACACATTAAACGACAATAGTTGTGAAACAAAAAGTGTCCTGATCGAAAAAATATCTTGACACGAATTAAGTGGTTCAAAAAGAGTGAAGAAGAGTTGTTAATACGCGAATCCAGTGATAGCTTCGGCGTGGTCCCACACCTTTGAAACTTGATCCATTCGATTCAGTGACAGACGGACATCGCCGAACGCCAAGCGAGACCTATGTTTCAATCAATATTCCGATGATTTCCTGGTTGCCCCAACTTGACGCTGTCTCTTATCTCCAAGATCCATTCTACTTGATTCATCATAGAATAATACTAATAAACGATACGATGTATGACCCAAGTACAACCGGAACAAACAAAAATTGACATTTTCTACTTACACGACGAGAAGTGTCAAACTGAGGGGGGGTTGGAGTGCGGGAACTGAGCGGAAGCCGGGGAGAAACGATAATTTTCGCTATATCGTCCCGCGAGTTCCTTCATGTAGTATATTTTGCATCACTGCCCTGTGATTTCACCGTTTTCCATCTAGACACAGCCCTACACCCCTGAGACTCGTTCTATTCGACTTAGCATCAAAAAATACCCAGGAAACCATACCAAGCAAGGCGTAAATGGAATAAAATTGCAACAATGTTATTTTTTTGCCCATATCAACCGATTTCGTTCAATCGGATTGCCAAGTAGGCAGGCACAACTAGATCCCAATTTTTTTTTAGTATTAACGGATTTTTTTGGCTACGTTAGTGGCAAAATACGACCTAGACGACGGAAACGTGGTGTCAAATTTTGGTGGGTGTTGTAACGAAAATTTCCTAACCGAACACGTACGCGTGTTATTCAGAATGAGTGATAAAACGAAATCGGTGATGGCGCGTTGAGCTGAGAAAATATGTGATGCGTCGCCCAAGATATTTGATCGGTTTCAAGGTATGATTACGAAGAAGAACTGTGTGGAGCTTTCAGCTACGTTCAAGCTCATACAAATTGACTGAAGTAGAGATTCAATTAGTTGCTACTCACTCCATCATGTTCACAGTCCTACAGACCGTTCTTGCTTTCAGATGGTTTTAACTTGTTACATGCACAAGGAACGGCTAAATAAAATCCTCGTAGCAATATGTGTTCCAGAAGATTGAAGATCATTCAAATGGTCAAATTGGAGCCCGGTGATACTCTATTAGTATAACTCTAGTATTCACTATTATTATTAAGCTCGAAAAGTACAGGATGTAGAAGATGCCGATTCAGCGGTCGAGCAGGTTATGAAACGTGGGAATCCACCTCATAGAGTTCTGATTGAGATAAGGTTCAAATGTCTCACGTCGAGTTGCCAGAAGGGAATCGTGCCTCTCCTATATAGAGAGAGGGCCGTCGAGGCAGAGTAAGCAACATGACAGTGGAAACAAATACAATTAGGAGGTCCGTTGGACGCCCATTGGCCTGAGTCTGGGAGCGAAGCGGTTATTATGTACTTCGAAGCTGATTACGCGTGCGTAATTACGGTTATTCGGACGGATAGCCCTCGTCCCTTCACGACCTCTCACCCAGTCGCTGGGCTGCCTAATGCTGTGGAGCTAAGCCCTCGAGGCTTGAGAAACAACTTCGCTTGACGTCCACCTGACACTTGATATGAAGTTTTGAATACGGAACAACCTGAATCCACTAGACTTTTTCAACTTCTAAAAGCTTTTGAGTAAGGTTTGCAGAATGGCTTGGAAATATACAACTACCAGCTGACTCGGCAAACGATTTTTGAATGAATGCAAATATTCGTATTGGTTTACATGAAATAACTTGAGAACTATCACGAGTTAATGGAGATAAATAATAATAGCTCTGCAAATTGACGATAAATTTACTATACAAATGCCCTTAGCGTGGAAGAAGCAGTGAGAAAGTAAATGAAAACGCGTCACTGCTACGATCAACACACAATCAACACTGCAGGCCGAAAACGGTTTCGGTCCTTACTTTAGAGAATGAGGGAAAGCATATTGTGTGAGAAGGACTGGAGACCGGTTTTCATCCCTGCTCTATACTGCAGTGATAACTGATGGAATGGTGGTAGAAGGGTTTAGGGGGGTTGATAGAGTTCGGGGGATAGGTAATTTAGGGTAGCACGTATTTTTTAATGCCGAATCATTGTAACCAAAAATTTACAAGGGGCGGTGCGTAGCAACACACAACTTCGATCGAAATCGTTAGAGCCGTTTTTGAGAAAAGTGGAATACCGATAAATTAATATTCGACAAATCTCCTTTTCTGAGTTGACTTGGCTTATATCTCCGTTCAACAGATGGATACAGAGATAGTTGCGGAGAACAAAATGTGGAGTTAGAATGCTGGAAGACATTAGATTTATCACATCTGGTGAAGCAGTTACCTAGGAACAACAGACAATAAATTGAACTACAGACACACACTTCGGACCACGCGCCGAAATTAGGTTTTTTGGACTCACTAGGCCTGAAAACGTAAAGATCTGAAGAAAACCCAAATTTTTTTTGACACGATTACTATACTTTCCTTTCCCTTTGGGGTAACGGCAAGTAAAAATTAATGGACGACGTTAATCACTTAAGGCAGTAGTTTACGTCCCATTCTTAGGCCTACTGAATATACACACAACATTTCATGAGAATCGGTCAAGGCGTTTAAGTAGAGTTTAGTTACGAATCAAAACCAATAAATTTTTTCAATTGATTTGCTTTTGGTTATGTTCGGTCACGAAAAATTTTTTACAACCCCCCCTCAAAATTTGATACTTCACGTTTCAGGACAAGGAGATTCCAAATTTGCAATGTCCGTCCGCCGTCCCCCATCCCACGTCCGCCGTCCGGGCCGTTTTGTGCCTTTAACGTAGTCTAAAAAATTCGTTCTTTCGCCCAAAAATCCGATTTGGTATCTAGTTGTGCCCACTATCTCGGCAATCCGATCGGACGAAGCCCGTGGTTGTAATGGGCAAAAAACGGTTAAAAAAATTAACGAAACGCAGTACAACGCGGGTGCTACAGCGTCCCTCCCTCCCTCCCGTCTGAATAAAAAACAACCGGTGGTGGGGCGTCCTCGCCTCGCTGGCGGGCGGCTCCCCTTTTGCCTCCCAACGACGTTTTGGTTTTAATAAGTTTCAATTTTTTTAGATTCTTTCGTTTCATTCTCATTTTGGGTTTTTTCATAGATTTTTGGTTAAATTTTGATATTAGTATTTAGCGTGCATGTTTTCATATTAAAATTCAATTTTTTCTAGATACATTCGTTTTTTTTGTTTATTTTAATATTACGATTCAGTTCTTTTCGACCTTTTTTTGGTTTTCATTATGATATTTTTCGATGCTGAATCGAAAAGGATGGGTCTCGGAGCATTAATGCTAGGTCAAGCTGATTATCCGAATAATAAACCGTTGTGTAATAATTTGCAGGGTTTTCTCTTTCTTCTTCCCTCCTACTTTCGCCACCCTATTCTCTCCATTTCAATGAACTCGTGTTTCTTGAGCCTTTAATTCCGGCAGACGATTTGTGATTATCCCGAGTTGTGTATTTAGTTTTTGTTTCGAAGCTATCGTACCATATTTTGGACACTAACCCTTTTGGTTTATTATTCATTCTGAATAATAACCCTATGTTTTCGGCCAGGAAAAATGTTTCACAACCCCCCCTCAAAATTTGATACTTTACGTTTCAAGACATGGGGATTCCAAATCTGCTATGTCCCCGTCCGCCGTCCCCCGTCCCCCGTCCCACGTCCGCCGTCCGGGCCGTTTTGTGCCTTTAACGTGATCTAAAAATTCCGTTCTTTCGCACAAAAATTCCATTTGGTATCTAGTTGTGCCCGCCATCTCGGCAATCCGATCGGACGAAGTCCATAGTTGTTATGGACAAAAAATGGTTCACAAAATTAACAATACGCAGTATAATCGCAAATACGCCGTGTTTCGTATCGTTTTCAGGATATTTTTACATCCTGGGTGGAATGGAACGAGTATCAGACGTGTACAACTGCGTATAGTGAAAATACAGCAATTATAGTGAGCCAAAGTCCAGTCATTGAAAGAACTCGCGGGAACTAGAGCGGAAGTCAACGATTCGTCGTTCGTGCTCCCCCCCCCCTCCCGTCACATCAAAACCACCCACCCGGTCGACTCGCAACGTCGTGCTAATTGCCTACAGGCGGTTACAGCGCCGGTGGAATACTTAGTTTTCGTAGTTCCATTGTAGCCAGGTCATGCTTCGTATGGTTTACTAGTATTTTTCGATGCTGAATCGAATGGAATGGGTCTCGGAGCAGTAATACTAGGTCAAGCTGTTCACGAGAAACTGTGTAATAATTTTCAGGGTTTTCTTTTTTCTCTTCACTTTACGAGGTGGGAAGAAAATGTATGTAATTGGCAAAATGACACATTTGTCTTCGAATCTTTACGTTTGAAAATAGTTGGGACCCAATTATATAATTTCAGAAAATGAACTGTGTGTGCATCTGACTGAACCAAATCAGCTCAGCTTCAATAATCAGTCAGCAAATCGACATGGTACCCCAGCGTGGGGTCACTTGCAGAACCACTCCGTAACTAACATTAGATATCATACAGAAAATACTAAATGTAATTGAAACATCGGATGTTCGAGTTACGGGCAGACGGGCGCCCCGTACTGCGGCGCTACCTTGAGGTCGAATTTCTCGGGCTAACCTCCAGGTTTACCAAGAGGACTCGGGTGATTATCATCGATAAGCTTCCCAGGCAGAAGGTCCTGCGTGTCGCTTCGGTTCATATAACTGGTGGCCGTTCTGTCACCGAACTTCGTTCCTTCCCATTCCCAATCATTGTGTTCCTAGCGTAGGGGAGTCTGGGAGCCCTCGAAATTTCTTGGGTCTTTATTAATTAATTTGTTATTGAGTGGCACCGACGCTTGCATTATGAGATTCTCTAACAAACCGTAAATTAAACTTATAAAGTGTTTAAAACATCTGGTGTGACGTATCATAGAACTTTCCTCAGACCCACTTACATTTCAACATTTTTACCGCACCAGCAACACAAAGTGTAACGATGTTTAACACAAAGTCCCACCAATAAACTAGCGATAAACTGGCAATGTTTCGGACTGGGCTTCTGATACTCCCACCACAACCTTCAAAGCGACATTTTTTTGTGGAGAGATTCACGCGATGCAAGAATAATTTGAAACTTTCGTTTTTCGGAAATTGACAAGAGCAGCTCAATATATTTTTAATAATTTCGACGAAAAGCTAATATAGTGGTAGTGGTATTTTCTGTATAAATGTCACCAAAAACGTTAAGGTGTAGCCCAACAATTAATTACAGAAAATATTATGGTCTGCCTGTACGACGATCACGGCTGAGATAATATGTTCGGATATACCAGACACCGGCTATGCTCCTACGTATGTCGTTTTGCACGATTTGCATCATTTTTACTTTGTTATTCCTATTGTGTGGAAGTTGGCTTTATACTAAAGTACTCAGCTATATTTGCCCATGGAAAGATTTGAGTATTTAATTGAACTGGGATCGGGAGCTCGATATTAAGTTTGATTTTTCCCATGAAATTATGAATACAACTCACTGGGTTCTACAGTTTTGCTGAGGCTTCCACAACATAATTTCCCACTGCCAAGATGCCCGTGTCATCTGCAATTGTTACGGGGGGACCCCTGCTTTCCATCTTCTTAATTCGGAATATTCCTTCTCATATTTACTTCTGAAATAGTGCTGACTGCGGAGACCCTTTTCGATCTTCGTTTGATGCCCAGAAAAAAGGTAGAGCAGACATTTTTCTATTGAACTGACTGACGGTCACGGATCAGATTACTCTCCTCGTTTATGTACTTTAGACGCCTCGGTAAAATTATTCAAACAGCTTTGTCATTGTCGGCTAGAGTGAGATGGAATGAAATTGGAAACCATGTGCATCTGTTCTTGTTTCCCGCGCTACTGCAACACAAATGTCTATCTTAGTCAAAATCATCTAGGCGAATGCCACTACGACCCGTCAATACATAGCTAGCGCGACGCGAGCGTATTGCGGGCTTCAAGTAACTTGATGGTGCATTATTTTGTGCTTTCACTCGGCTATCACGTTTCTAAGCGGAACTGAGACGTTCTGAAGAGGTACGAACAAAGTCGATGACATTTCTCGTAAGTACCTTAGTTTAAATTCGTTACGCTGTGTAAGTGAGCAGTGGCGGACTCCTGTCCGTAGTGCCCACATTTTAGTAAACGGCGAACATTTTGAAACAGTCTTGTCCGCAGTCCCATACGTTATGCATACAATTAAATTCGACATATCTACAGGACGCAATTAATACACTAATAAAAAAATAAACGAGTCGAACGAACAAACCAACAAATATGACTTTTCGTATCACTTTCCTCATCCCCATGCGGGTTTCCCGATTGTTGACATTTTATGTCTTTACTTTGCTACATAAACTCGAAAATGTAATGCGGGATATGTAACTAAGAAGCGTCACTAAATTTGTGTTGGGTTAAGTGCATGGTAACGTCATTTTTTACAAAAATGAAAAATATTTTTTGTGTTGTAATTTTATATTTCTTTATTTAAAATAAACAAAATTATATTAAAAGAAAAAGACATAAAATGTCCCTCGTGGTTGCGTACTTGTACGAAAGCTGTACCCACCGTTTGTGTTAGTGATTTTAAATTTTGGTATTACTATTATTATTACACTCAATTTGGCAATTTAAACACAATTTTCCACTAACTAATAAAATAGGGATTTCAGTCAGCCTACATGAACGTGGTAGAACATACATAGCACGACGTCCTAATAGAAACCGGTGGCATGTGAGGTTCCGTAATTGTATGGGTTGCTCCTACTTATGCCATAACATTATTGAATAAGATGCGCATAGGTCATAATGATTCCTCTGAGTAGGATCGTACTTGCCGCCTTGGAAGTCGTTGAGAGGTTAAGGTACTGCTGCGTTGTTTGGAATTGTTGATAACAAAAAATTTGGTGTTTTCATCACCATGATTTTTGTAAGATAATCTTGACATAAAACGCAATGTTGGGTATACATCTTGAATTTTTTTGATTATTTCGAAAGAACGTAGAGGACGTATGGAGTTTTAGTACGCTGGGGATCTATTGTATTGATCCTAGACCTGAGGGTTCAGGAACAGTGAAAAGAATATCCGCCATCACGCCCAGATATTCTTCTCATCTTTTGTGGCCACTTGGTCTCCATCTTCGCGAGGTCTCTCTCTCTCTCACCCCTCTATCTCACTATATATCCCCCTCCCTTCCAACCAGGAAGAACTAGCTCCCAGTTTCCTGCAGGGCGCGGGAACCTATTCTTCCCCATGTGCTCCTAGTCTATCTGAACTGAATCCGCTGTGCGGTCAATGATAATGCGCCACATCCACTCAGGCATATTGAGACGAAGCAAGCAATCTTATACCAAAGGACCACCTCCAGGGTACTCCTTTGCAGTCGTGTCAGGGTACTTTACCATTCCTGGGCTGTCTCGTACACAAGTATGCAATCCTGCAGAGAGCATATTATTACACGGAGTACGGTCCATGTGCCTTCATGGACTTCCAGTACGCCTGTATGGAGTTGAACGTTTTTTCACACCCAGGAGTGACCAACAACTCTACACTCTGGGAGGAGTGGTTACTCGGCTGTATTGTCATGAGGCCCTCCATTCTTCTAATGGTTCTGAAACCATGCTTACAAGAACCTCCACACCATATGGCACTCAGGAGTCGCGGGAGCAGCATATTTTTCAGCCCCTTCCCCGCCAATATCCAGCATATCTTCTTTCCCTAGTCGAATGAGGACCGGCCTAGCAGTCTTCCAAACTAGGAGGCATGCATTATAGGCCCTTAGGATGACATTCTTTCCATGTCGTTTTTGCCCATGTCACACCAATCCATGCCATTTTTGTGATAAAACTGCTGTAGCAGATTTTGGATTTTAAAAAGAGACGTTAGTCGTCTTCCAGGTTTCACGTACTGGGTCATTTATTTGAGCTCCCCAATTAATTTTTCAGTTCTACCCACATAATTGTTTTATCACGCTTTACCTTAAATTTCATTTGGACGCCTCTGCTCTACGACACCTGACGTCGTTATAAATAATAAGGGAGGTTCAACGGATTTCTTTCGGTGGTTTCATCACGATTGGTAATCAAACACTAAAATAATTCTATACAAGTCTCTGAAACAACGAAGTGTTCATTGACCATAACAGATAAGTGCCAAGCAGTTGAGTGGATTGTAGATCAACCTGTAACTCATACATTAGCGAGTATTTCACTCGCGAAGTAAGAAGTTAGAAAGTTGCTTAGAATAATTGGTTGCTTAAGAGGAAAACTGAATAATTGAGGGATCAATTATATAAATTACGAATGCTTTTGTCAAAGAATTATCCAATGAGGGACGTTAATCTCGTTTATTAGTTCTTGTACTGGAACGACCTCCAGTGCCATTCAGTCGCTCGGATATCCTCGCCGTTTATTATTCGATTCGCTCCCACCACTCGTCCTTTCTTATTAAAAAACTACGGCGTTCTGAAATAGTAGCAGCAGAGCTTCGAATGGGACGAGGGTAAGTGTGCCCTATTATAGCGATTGCTGGGAGTTTTCGGAGGAAGCCTTTGAATTGGGAGAAATCCATTTTTGCCAGTCCTTGGAAGTAAATTAAACTCCTTATTGGTACTTCCTCAAGGAGCTGAGTAGTCTGTTTAGTTGTAATGAGGGAAGATGCACTGAATGAAGTCGTTTTCGACGAGCATGTAAACGCCACTTATTTTTGAAACTACTTGATCTACTCCACTCTTGATCTGCTGAAAAGAAACGTTCAAGTTTCTTCAAAGCATTTCGTTTCAAGAGCTACTGACTCCAAAAAACAACATTTGAGAGAAAACAGCTGAACCGAATCAAACTATGTAATGTCGAAGTAAGGGTGTTAGTAAATTCTGTTCAAAACTAATAATAGTTAACACAATGATCAAAACACAACATTTTTTTTTGTCGAAACGGCTCTAATGATTTGGATTCCTTTTTTTGCATTAATAGTTCCAAATATTCCTACCGTAAAATTTTCATCCGAGGGGAAGTACCATCATAAATCTCGCATCACACAATGTTCCGAAACAAATACGATGGATACTATTCTTAAAATAATGTATGTAACCTTACAAGTCCAAAAATTCCTACAGAAATCGTTTTTTTGGCAGTTTTTTCTCCATAACAGTTCCAGTAATTACCTATAAGCTTCTAAATGAACATAGCGTCGTAAGTAGCAGAAGCTTAATACATTTCGGAGAGTCCGTCTCCTCTGGCTTGTGAGTTACTGTGGGCAAGCGCTTTCGATGTAAAGACATCATCGTCTGGCCGTTTAGTCAGTACTGGAGTCCGTCAGTTGGTCGTGGTCTTTATATACAAAGAGAAAGGTGAAAGGAGTGATGGAGCGTTGGGGAAGGGGGGGGGAGAGGTCTTGTTGGTCAGTCTTGTTAGTAGTACCTTAGCCGGACTGGCTGTGTTAGGTATTAAAGAAATTGTGTCCGCCAGTAGGCAAATACTAAAGTTAACGTACCTGTTAGGTGAGTCCGTCTCCTCTGGCTTGTGAGTTACTGTGGGCAAGCGCTTTCGATGTAAAGACATCATCGTCTGGCCGTTTAGTCAGTACTGGAGTCCGTCAGTTGGTCGTGGTCTTTATATACAAAGAGAAAGGTGAAAGGAGTGATGGAGCGTTGGGGAAGGGGCGGGAGAGGTCTTGTTGGTCAGTCTTGTTAGTAGTACCTTAGCCGGACTGGCTGTGTTAGGTATTAAAGAAATTGGGTTGTGTCCGCCAGTAGGCAAATACTAAAGTTAACGTACCTGTTAGGTGAGTCCGTCTCCTCTGGCTTGTGAGTTACTGTGGGCAAGCGCTTTCGATGTAAAGACATCATCGTCTGGCCGTTTAGTCAGTACTGGAGTCAGTCAGTTGGTCGTGGTCTTTATATACAAAGAGAAAGGTGAAAGGAGTGATGGAGCGTTGGGGAAGGGGCGGGGAGAGGTCTTGTTGGTCAGTCTTGTTAGTAGTACCAGAAACGGCCAGACGATGATGTCTTTACATCGAAAGCGCTTGCCCACAGTAACTCACAAGCCAGAGGAGACGGACTCACCTAACAGGTACGTTAACTTTAGTATTTGCCTACTGGCGGACACAACCCAATTTCTTTAATACCTAACACAGCCAGTCCGGCTAAGGTACTACTAACAAGACTCACCAACAAGACCTCTCCTGCCCTTCCCCAACGCTCCATCACTCCTTTCACCTTTCTCTTTGTATATAAAGACCACGACCAACTGACGGACTCCAGTACTGACTAAACGGCCAGACGATGATGTCTTTACATCGAAAGCGCTTGCCCACAGTAACTCACAAGCCAGAGGAGACGGACTCACCTAACAGGTACGTTAACTTTAGTATTTGCCTACTGGCGGACACAACCCAATTTCTTTAATACATTTCGGAGCTTCGGGATGTTACGTTCCACCATGTGAAGAACCCAGTGAAAAATTGGAGGTTGGATTAGTTAGCCACGACAATGCCTCGACACTGTCACGACAATGTCTGGATGTACGTGATACGTATCATAGTGATCAAAACACCAAATCTTTTTTTTTCTCAAAATAACGTATACATTATTTCAAACAGTTTCTCAATCATTTTAATTCCACCAGACGAGAAGTTTAGAATATTCAGTAAGTTTCTCGTTGATCTTTCTCATAGTTCGACTTCTTCCTTCTCGTAGCCTGAGCACGAACTTAAGTTTCCACTTGTCGGGATTCTTCAATGCTCCGTTTACCAACTTTTTACTTTCCTTGGCTCTACGAAGTAGAAAGGAAAGTTATGTAATCGGCTGAAAAAAAAATTTTGAGTTTTCTTCAGATCTTTACGTTTCAGACACTCCCGAGTCCGAAAAACACTATTTGGGAAAATGGTCTGAGTGTCTGTGTGCATGTATGTCTGTGAACAATTTTTAGAGAAAACCACCGTACCAAATCAGCTCAAACTTGATATCTCGCTCGCAGATCACCATGGGAGGCCGAAGTAAGGGTATGAACAAAATCCATCGAAAGTTAACTATAGTTATCATAGTGATCAAAACACCAAATCTTTTTTTTCTCAAAAACGGCTATAACGATTTTGATTAAATTTTTTATAATGGTAGTTCTTGATAAGATGATCATACCATAAAATTTCGATTTGTGGGAAAATGACGAGAGCAGCACAATAAATTATCAAAATTTCTACGAAATCGATTTTAGCGCAGTTTTTAGAGAAAACCACCGTACTACATCAGCTGAAACTTGATGTCTAGCCTACAGGTTACCATGGGACGCAAAAATAAGGGTATGGACAAAATCCACCGAATGTTAACTATAGTTATCATGGTGATCAAAACACCAATTTTTTTTCTCAAAAACGGCTCTAACGATTTTGATTAAATTTTTTATTATGGTAGCTCTTAATAAGATAATCATACCATGAAATTCCCATTTGTGGGAAAATGACGAGAGCAGCACAATAAATTATCAAAATGTTCGACGAAAAGCGTTTTTGCCGCGGTTTTTTCTTTTTAAACTCCGCCGGAATGTTACTAGAATGTTAAAAACAAGTAGGAAACCACTGTAGGCTAGGATATTTTTCTTTCCCACTAATAATTGTTAGTATTTTGTTTTGTACGTGCCGTTTTACGTTTTGTTCTTGAATGCGTTGTGATTGTTTTTTATTTATTTAACTCTGTGTGGTGGTGGGACCCAGGGCTTTCCCATGCTACTGGGCGGCTCTGCAGGTGGCGGATAGCAGAATGACCTATTGTAGGTTAGCTGTGAATAATGAAAATCTTTTTGCTTGATTTCACGCATTGAGGTAGCATTTAATTATTTTCTTTTTTCGCAATATTATTGTACTTTTCTCAATCACAACGATTTCAATAGAAGGATTTTGGCGCTGCTGATTCCTGCTGCTATGAAGTGTTGTTTGACCAAGTTCGAATGAACTGAGTGATAAATGAATTGATTAAATAGAATTAGCCATGAACAAAGTGAATTGTTGTAGAGCCAAGGAAAGTTGTGTGTTGCAACGCACCAGATATTTTTCATCCTTCTATTCGTACATCCGGTCTGATAATTCTCCTAACTGGAGAGTCAATGAAATAAATGAGCGTACAGTTTTGAATTATTTCACAAATGTTTTTCCTTAGTTATGGTCACTTTACTCCCCAACGATTTTTAGGCAATTGCCGAAAGTCATTTGCTTCATTTCTCAACCACATTTGTTCGATTTCATAATGAAGTCTTAATGAATGACATTTTCAACAGGTTTTCTCATCATATTCACTCAATTGTCCAACATTTTCATACCGGTTGTTGAATGAACCTGCCTCCGTCTCAAGGGCGAACGGAAGCAGTATTATACCAATGAGCTGTAATCAACTGACAACTAAGGAACTCCACTTTTGTTGTCCCTTCAGCTGTCACCTTTCCCCTGGCAGTGTATCGTTGGTAGAGCAGAACGTCTTACCCGCTTTTGAAACGTTTGATGTTCCGATGGATCGGTTAGATTATTTCTTTGCTACAGAGCGGGCGAAATTCTAGTCGCGCGTAGGGTACAGCAAGTAGTCGCTTACTCCCCAAGAACCGCAGAAGGATGTGGAACTCTGAGCCCTCCAGGTCGTAAATGACATGACTTCATACGTGCTACCACTTGGTGAATGAACTGCTGGCTGCCAAGTTTGATGTTTCTAGCGGCCTTCTTTCGATGGGGAGGCAGCGAGAAGCAACTAGAGGACTCCACAAATGAGGTTCATGGATCGCCGAGTGTCACTTAGTCATAAGGCGGAGGCATATGGATCGTTCTCTTTGTATAGAGAGGTAGATCATCAGAGCATGTGCAGGAGCCTAATCAGGAATATATTGAATTATACGTTGCCAAACGGGTGTCCAGGGTGAGGAAGGAGATGTTTGGCTTGAATGCAAAACATGATTTGTGGCACTTGCATCATCACCGAGTTCCGCTTCAGCGCGTCAGCTCTCTTCCGAGTCTAGACCATGGACGCCTTGGACGGTACTGGTCGGTTATAGCGGATTATTGAGCGCTATAGCTCAGTTTTGATACCCACGGATCCACGAATGTTCATTTCAATATAAGATCATGTAACCTTTCTCCAGTCCCGTATTTTCATCCGGTAATAAATATTAAAACACACACAACACACAACACTGTATCACACAACTTTTCTCAGCTCCATATAGATTCAGCGATTTTTTATGGCTTTAACTACTAGTACGATCTATTTTTCACTCAGTTACTTGAACTTGGTAAAACATAACTTGAACGGCTCAGCTCAGATTATAGGGACACACGCAAAGGCTATGAAATTAGCTTTATCCTGTTTATATTTTATTATTTCCAACAATCTATACAGCAAAATGGTGTGTTGAAAGTAATTGAACGGCACGAGGAAGGAATACAACTAAAGTGAGAGAAGTTTGATTTTATCAACAGTTTTACGGCTTGGGATGTCGAGTTGAAGTGCCACGAAATATTTTGGTGGGAAGGTTTCTCAACTTTAAAATTGAGAGATTGAATTGATTATATCTGCTCGATTGATTGATTATCTGCCGTCGCGCTTCCTGCTCCATGACATTTAATTATTAGGCTCGTTAATGACATAATCGTGGAGTTCACAGAAGGAAGGAGTGTACGAGTAGATGGAGAGTTTTTTGCCTCCGCCGAAGATATTTGCTAGTTAAGCGTCAATATTTTTCTTCGAAAGGGTCCCACGGTGCATAAAATATGAAAGGCAGAAAAGATGCAGTTGCCTTCGAGAAATTCCTCCGACTTTTTTACGCAGTTAGGAAGGTTTTTACGACTCGGTTCAACGAATGTCCTATCGTCATTCCGTTGGTAATCTGCCTCGGCGTTGGCCACGTTCCACGCTAATTTAGCCGAACACAGTCCCAGGCGGGAAATGCCAGCCAGCAAACCAGCGACGGTCGTCGAAGAAAGGAGGAGGGGTAAAGGAAGTAAGGGGTCAGAAGAGGGGCGAACGACTTAGAAGGTTTGCGAACCAAAACAAAAACAAATATCTCTGAAGTAATACTTGTCTAACCAATCGGGAACCCTGATTTGAGCGGAGGAGGCGAAAAAAGTGTTTCAGGTCTTTCATCACAATGCATTTTCTCTCCCTGCGTCGTAAAATTTAACGATCCTCCCCGGGGAGAAGCCATTCATAACATTGGCGCCGGTCTTTTGTGAAACGGTTCCAATGCAAGGATCTGGTTACAAGTTTCCAATTGTGCAGATAACGAGACGAGAAGATAACTGCGGCTGACTGTGTCACGAGTGTATCCATTACCCACGAAACGCCTTCAGAGTGCGTGTAAACGATTCTCGCGGTCGCTGCGAATAATTTGATTGCGTGCTCCTGATTGCTTTACTCAACTCGACACAGTAAGGAAACTATTGCAATATATAAGAACACGTTAATAACTTCTCTGCGCATCTGGCTCCTATCAGTGAGTTCAATCGCAGAAAATGCGTTACCTCTGGAACATATCGCCTATATATTATCTTGTTCAACTGACTGATATTGCTGTTAAATCGTTATTCGATCTCTTTACTTTCCTCGACCCAAAGAAGAGTATTATGGTCAGTAAAACACATTTTTCGTTTGTATGGGTTTGAAGACAAACTTGTGCAAGAACGACTAAGACAAGAGTTGGTTCTGTTCGGCTCAATTACATCTGAAGCTCAAATAAATAACAACAAAGGGAGGAGGAAGTATACAATAAATCAAACAAGAAAGTTTTTGGCAGTGATTAAACTTTCAAGTACTCTTCCGAGAGAAATTGTTGATTAATTCAAAATAAGTGATAACTCTGAAAATTTCGAAAACTCAAAAAGCCTCAGTACAGTGTTTGCAATAGTATGCCAATGGTAGTGGGGCATAGTATGTCTGCTCAATGGATTGTTGAAGAAACGTTTATAGGGAAAAATATGTGGATATTGACTAGTTGAAGACATCCTCTATAGTTAGTGAAAATTGTTGTAGACGTTTCCCCTCAAAAAGTGTAGAAAACCTAGTTTTGCTTCATAGTCATCAACTCCGATTTGAGAATTTTCACGAAGATATTCGTGGAGAAGGAAATTTAGGTTCCAATCAGTAAAAGATAGTTTCAAAGTTCAATAAAAATCACTGAACCGTTTTTGAGAAAAATTCGAACGCTGTCATTTGCGGCACATTCCTCCCCCACCCATTCGCGCTTTATGGGCTTATAGCTTTATTTTCGAACAAAACGATGAAGAACCAGGTTCATTCTTCCTTAAATTCTAATTGAACTACAGACAAGCGTCGAAATGAGTTTTTTTTATAAATTCAGTATTGTTCAAAACGTAAGATCTTAGGAAAACATGATTGCCATAATTTTCTCACCCTTTGCGTGGAAAAAGTAAAAAAGGGGGTTTTTCACATTTTTCTCAATGTTGAGTTATTTTTTACCAGCCAGTACATAAGTTCCGTTTATCTCTGTGAAATACGTAGCACATACCATGTTCTTCATATTTTTCAATGTTTTCGATTTTTTAATCGTAAATTCCAAAATGAATCTGATCAACCTGACGGTGTTTTATATTGCAAAATTTACCCACGTTTTGACCTTGCAATATATTTAGTAAGCTATCTCCCACACAGAAATGTGAGTACTCCATAATTGAATTTACAGGCGTTGAGGAAAGGTATGCTGATACTTTTAAGGAGCTCATATTGAAAGTGGTGAATCAGAAAGTGTTTGACGTATCAGAGGAGTACACCGTCGAGTCAAAGGATTCGGGTTAGAATCGAAAGGTCCGAGTGCCCTGAGATCGTTGAGATTGGCAGGAGAACCAAACCAAGCAAATGACCGCCCGTCCCAATGAGGAGCCACACTGTCTGCCGTTCAGTCTGCTCCTGACACAGCTATCGCGCCCTCCTTTACTTTCTTATTGCGTTCTCTAACGCCCTCCCTTTTCTTTCTTCCTTTTTCCAATTCCTCCTTCCAAACTCTTGTGTTTTATTTTGCTCAGAACCTGATAAGATGCCGGTTAGCTCGGCACATTTTTATTCTCGCTCCCATAAATCTCCGGGTGCAGCTGTGCTCGCCGGTAACAGAACTTTACTTTTGCCTTGCCCGGGACGCGAAGCGGTTGAACGTTATTTTATGAAGGAACGAGACAACTCGATTTTCAAGTTTCCTTATAAGATCTCGTTTTCAAGGGCGTCAGAGTAAACAACCGAAAAACCTTGATAACCGTATTCAACCACTAGCATTTTCAATTTTTCAATAAATTCTAGTCAAATGGCTTTGGTTGGCACACATGGCACGTCTGTGGACCGTGAACCAGAAGCCAATGGTTCTCCCAAGTGGTTGTCGAGGACACATTCACATCGGTGATACTTTCTTCACGTAGTCGATGTTAAATGCCGTTGGCCGAGAAGGTGCTGCAAATACTGATAGTGAATAAGGCTACAAGCAAATCGAAAACGACTCTGGTGAATAGCTACCACTAATTGCAGACTGCTCCGACGGGCCCTTCCCGAACAAGGCCAATTTTATTTAGCTAGAGGAGAGGAAAAGGGATTCAAAACGGCAGGGGGAGTTCACCAATCAACAGGAAAGCGACCTGCACTTCTAAAATGAAGAATGAAACAATATGAGCGCAGGGCGGTGCAGAAAAGTTTAAATAACCTGATGGGTAGATAGGCGGACTGTCTGGAGTCTGGGACCTCCCGCGTAATTGTGGATCGCCCATAATATGTACTCATTTCCTCCTGGAGCGCCTTTAAGGGACCTTTATGCCTGTCAGTTTTATTGCTCACGTGAGCCCCTTATTCAAATTTTATTCCGAAGTAGTAAGTATCAAAAGACGGGACCATTGTGTGTGTGTGTGTGTGTGTGTGTGTGTGTGTGTGTGTGTTTCGTCGTAACTTGACAAATAAAACTGCTATGGTTGAATGCACACATGTCGAAGTCTTGAACGAAAACTTACAGATTAAGAACTCCTCCTCACAATGGAACGCAAAAATAAGAGTATGAAGAAATTTGACCGGAAAATAACACGACAGTACCAAAGAACTTTCATTCGTGAGAAAATGACGAGAGCAGCACAATAAATGATAAAAGCTGTTAAGGGAAACATTCTTAAAACTCAGTTTTGCTCGGTCCAGATCCTTTCGGTTTGTGTCTTGCAAGCCAAAACTCCGATGGAGCACCCCCCCTTATTAGGGTAATGACGGCTTGTGGTGGAGCAGCGGTTCGAGCAGCTCAGTTCTCGAGCGGAATATCTTGACCAATTCTCCCGTACGTTGATAACATATGGGGCGTTGTTGAAGATAGGTACCTAGGTATCGGACTCCTATGGTGTTTGGGATTTAACTGTTAGCAGAGGATTTGATTGGAAGGTTCTTTTTAGTGTGGCTAGGCGTCGCTTATGGCTATCCTCTATTCTTCCGTCCGTTGAATCTCGTTTAGGTGAATTTCGGCACAATTTGATGTTTATTAACTAAATTAATGCCGAGATATGATGACGTGATCATAAGCAAACATGTCATTCACACATACACTGTAGAGAATAGGTCCCCAGACACTCCCGTGTGGCACTGATGCACTAATGCATTTACTCGGGTATTGAAACGCGTCCCGCTTTACATAAAACATGCGGTTAGAGTCTAACGAGTGTATAATGAGTTTCAGGACCCAGTGGTTTAACTTTGCTGTACAAGGCCACGATACCAAACTTGGTCAAAAGCTTTCTTCGCTAAAATGCTTTTCAGCCATAATTAATTATAAAAGGATTAAAATAACGGTTACATAATAAATAATAACAACTAATTGGTTGGATGAGGGAATATGGATGGCTCTCTACGCCCAATGCTAGAACCGAATGCTGCCAATTTCTCTACCAACTCAACAGTAACGAAAGAACCACAAATTAGATGAGTTGGCTACGAAGAAACGGAGGACAAATTGCTCTAAAGCTTTTAATGTCTGCGCATTTGGATTGTAGAATGAGTTCTGTGGACGTCTATATCGAACCAAGACTATAGAGTTCTATGGCGGGGGGGGGGGGGAGAGAGTTTCCCAATGAAGCCGAACTTCTATTTCACGGTGTTGGGCTATGGTAGATGTTGCTTGTGCTCACGAGTATTACACTCATCTACGTGGGTTGCTATTTTACGGTTATTTTATTTGGTGCAAGAGAAAAAGAGAGATGCCTCCGTCGTGTGAAGAAATAGTTATAAACCAGTTGATGACGAATTGTACTGTACTTTTATTTAAAAAAAAACTGGTGTTCTTATAACATAGATATTAACTGACACAAGAGATATAAACTGACGAACGAGAGTCCAAGATTACGCGCAACCTTTCAACTAAGGTTTACCATTGGACTTGGAGCATGTTGGCTTGGGAGGAAATGGAATGACTGAGTGATAGCATTAGTCTCAGGGTGAATGATTGAGAACCCAGTTAGTTGTTTCTGAGGGAACTTTCGGCTACTGAAAAGAGTACGGAGGGGTTATCAATACATTGGGCGCAGATTGGTGAATAACGTAGCGCAGCGCAGGAGAAACTGTCTGTTGAAATGAATTGAAAGAAAATATTGGTATTGGAGGGAAGGGGGGGGGGTTTGTGGCATTCTCACATGGGAGAAAATCAGATGGCTGTTGTAATCGAAACGTTCATATGTTTCGGCTTGAGCTTCCGCAATACCATTCGAAATGGACAACACTAAAGAAAATCCTCAACCGATGTGGGTTAAAGAGAAGTGTAGCGTAGCATCTCCAACATTATTTAGAACAAGAACCATTGGGCCGTAAAAGACAACGAAAAATTATTGAATCTGAAATCAGGATTTGATGTATTGAAGAGGCATTGGAATCAGGATGAGCGTGCACGAATACTGAGGTAGGGTCGCATGTTTTGGCGCCGTACGTAGGTGGAAACACATTTGAGAAAGGCGTTTTTGGATTGTAAAAGAAAGAAAGAAAGAAAGCCATCGCCCGTCGCCTCACTACAACCTCTCGTCGCTCCCCGTTTCGCCCATTAATTTATGAACCTTGTTGAAAAAAACGGAGCTTTCGGGCGCGCAGAGGAGCCCGGTCGTTTTGGTCTTGTTTGCTCAAAGAAACAAAACCTTGTCCGAGCTGCATAAAAGTGAGAAATGTTTCAAGATCCCCAACTTTCAAAGGCCGTGCACTCTCAGTGATACATGAGACAACCCCCGAACGCTTTCCAATGACATTTTATTTTATGCTTTACAAAGGGCAAACTGCCTCGCTAAAAGGGGAAGATAAAAACGAGCTGAACCGCAAAATCTCGAATGCAACTTTCGTCGAGGAGCAATAAATTTGAGCTCCGCGACAAAGCCGCTCTTGATTTATGACTTATGTCCGTAATTCATGACTCGCACCGTTCCACAATGGCCAATTAGATGCGAGGGTGCAGTTGAGGCGCTCGTGAGACGCTTTTTATATCAGTTCCCTTTTTCAGCTTCGGCAACATATTTGCAGGCTTCCATCATCTTCCCAAAGTCCGGGTGGAGGGCCACAAAAAAAAAAAAAAAAAAAAGAATGACGGAGTTCCCCGACTAAGTGAAATCTGTGGATTACTGTTTACTTGCACAATTCGTCATTCGTGGATTGGTATAAGCATCTTTAGGTTGAGGTGTAAATAACGATAGGACTCAGAAAATGTCGGGCTCACGAGAGGGAATTAAAATCAAAACATCACTTGTCCTCTTCAAAACTGATCCGAGGCTGATAGGATGTCTGTCGTAACTGTGTCCTAGTACCGTTCCGACATAAAACTTTCTCAGCTGCCACTGTTCTCGCTCTCCAGGTAAGTCCATTCCAAACAATAGTTTCATCCGTAAAGGAACTTCTCTCACCAGGATTACTCCTCCAAGAGTTGAGAAGGCCACCTACTTAGGAGCTCTGCACCAGTCAGCGGAGTAGTGGGCTCACAGTCAACCTGAAAAAACTTTTATCACCCTAGTGACTAATAAAATCTGTATATCATTCGCTTTATGTGAACTTCGCGGAACTTAACGATCTACATAGAAACTGGTGGGAATCTGTAATTTATTGAGTCGCAACAACTTATCCCACAACCAATGTTGAGTAATCGTTGCGTAGGTGATTCTTGAGACTGTCAGCCTGACTTTTATGAGAAGGATCGTGACTAATGTTTCGGAACTTGGGATTAAAAACTTTGTGGAATGCGAGCAAGTGAAATGGCGGTGGTTGGGATTCCTGAATTTCTGGCGTTTCTCTCGGCTCTTATGAATGTTATTGAACCCTAATCTTATGGATAATTTATCGCACCGTACTCCTACTTTTTTACTTTCCTTGCTCTACGAAGTAGAAAGGAAAGTTATGTAGTCGGCTGAAAAAAAAATTTTGAGTTTTCTTCAGATCTTTACGTTTCAGACCCTCCTGAGTCCGAAAAACACTATTTGGGAAAATGGTCTGTGTGTCTGTGATCGATTTTTAGAGAAAACCAACGTACCAAATCAGCTCAAACTTTATATCTCGCCCACAAGTCTCTATGGGACGCCAAAATAAGGGTATGGGCAAAATCCACTGAAAGTTAACTATAGTTATCATAGTGATCAAAACACCAAATATTTTTTTTCTCAAAAACGGCTCTAACGATTTTGATTAAATTTTTTATATAGATAGCTCTTAATAAGATAATTATACCATAAAATTCCCATTTGTGGGAAAATGACGAGAGCAGCACAATAAATTATCAAGATTTTCGACGAAAAGCGTTTTTGCCGTGGTTTTTTCCTTTTAAACTCCGCTGGAATGTTAGTCGAATGTTAAAGAAAATTGGTATTGTAGTCCAATCCAATACCTAAAGTGTGAGTGTTTAAAAACGTTCATGAGATACATGGGGGTCACTCCAGAAATTCCTGAATTTCAACTACTGTCGTTTCGCTTACTACCAGTTCTAAACGTTTTTGCCCAATAACTCTGCAAAAATAATTACTATCCTTCTTCAAAAAACACAGGTGTTTACAGCCTCATTAATTATCTGTGTACTAGTTGCTCAATAATGGTCCTGCAATGAGTACGAGCAGCACAAAAATTCCAGAACTGTAGGCGCTACCGCTTCCTGCTGCCGTAAAGCGTTGTTTGACCAAGTTCAAATTAACTGAGTGATAAATGAATCGATTAAATAGAATTAGCCATGTACAAAAGTGAATTGATGTAGAGCAAAGGAAAGTTGTGTGTTGCAACGCACCAGATATTTGTGAATCATAACATATAATAAGATCACGGGATTTATAAGTTAAAACGCTGGAAATTATTACGCGTCGGTTTATTATGTTCTCGCGCAGCTTGACGTAGTCTCACCCCTCGGAAACCCATCCTATTCAATTCGGCATCGAGAAATACGAGTAAACGATACAAAACATGACCTGACTAAAACGGAACGACGAAAATTACATGTTCCAGCTGACGGATGGTTGGAGTGAGACGGTAGACACCGTGGGCTATTTCGCCGTATTGTTGCGCAAGTTCTTTCAAGTAGTAAGCTTTGGCTCACCTGGTTTAAAAGGACGTCGCTCAGTTGACACCTCACAACTCGTTCCATTCTACCCAGAATCGAAGAATACCTAGAAAATAATACCAAACACGACGTAATTGTGATAAAACTGATGGTGGATGGCGGACGGACATTGCAGATTTGAGATCCTGATGTGTGGTGGTGGTTGGGGGTTCTTAAAAATGTTCCTGGCCGAAAACATAGGTGAATTGTTTGGAATTAATAATTAATTGTTGGAGTTGATAATAAATACCGCTCATATCATCACATGGCTCATGGTGGTTTGAAGGCTGAATATCTAGTTTCGTTCATTTGTTATACCTCAATCGCTTTCAGAAACACACACAGGCTTGGAATTTGGGAACGATCTGATTTAAGTCATGTCTCTAATTTTGGCCATCGAGATACTTAAAATGAGTACAACAGGTATGCTATCTGAAATACCTGCTCATCGATTCAACGGCCGGGAGCTGAGAATGCAGTTTTGATTTATGCAGCCGCTGCGGGCCAAGGCTGTTCCCTAAAACATCAACCCAATTGCAAATTAGCGTCTCTATGCAGCTGCACGTTTTCCTAGACGCCGTACCTCCTATTGTTTTATTGCAATCATCAGTCTACTTCCAACTGCACTGCCTTGAACCTGCAGTTTCTTTTTCGGTGGTTAAAATTCAGTAGTCCGCAGCTATTTGTTATTACGCGGCAACGTTCATCCATTCGAGGCCTCGCACGCAGCTCAAGGCCCACGAAATCGGGGCAGCGACAACAATGACAATATCATTGGGTTCGGTGATAGCTTGGGAAAACCGGTGTTGACTACAGCCAGATATTGTAATATGGAAATATTAGCGTTGTGTCAGAAACACTGTTGTTGTCGTAGCGTGAAGAAAGGTACGTAATGGGCCGAAAAATAAACTTAGGGTTTTCTTCAGATCTTCTGTGTGCAAAAAACACCATTTAAGACAAAGGTCTGTCTGTGAACCCGATTCGTAGGGAATGACTGGCCCAAACCAGCACAAATTTGATACTAAGCTTACAGATCAACATGAAATTCTAGGGAAAACAATCGCGTTGCATCACAAAACTTTCCTCTCCTTACGTGCGTTGAAAACGGTGGCGCGCTCGGTTCTGGATCGAGTTGCACCTTCTTTTGTCAGGAGAAAGTCGATGTGATTTTTCTGAAAATGGTGATGTTTAATATATGGAACGACAGCGATTCGATTTCCGGGATTTCTGAGGTTCCTTCTCATTCATCAGGCAGGTAATTTAGGGCCGCGTTCACCAAAACGCCGCTGATCGTGATCCAACTGATCAGGGCTAGATAAGTTGATCAAGGCTAGTCATTTTCGTGTCCACCACGCTAGCCGAGATCACTGTGGGATGCGGTTAGCATAGACGTGATTACGCTGCGATTAAGCCATATCGAGAAGGCAGTGGACTCATGAGGTTTCAGTTAAGTAAAGAAATTGGACGTCTGTTCAACATCTTGTCCCGTAAACAAGTGTCATGTAAACGTAAACGGCCGCGAAACCGTGTATCCCGTAGATGCCCAATGCTCAATAATCTGGATTTGACCAAATTATTGTTTCTAATTATTGTCTTACACCAAAGTGGCCGCATTAACCTCTGCCGAAGCTGAATTTTGTGAGGAGCTTAAAGTGAAAATACGCGTACTACAACTGCAAGAGCTGCAGGAATAAGCCAAATTAGTCGGGGAAAATGCTTTGTGCGTGTAGGAAAAATCGGAAGCGCTACAAGAAAATGAGAACTGAGCAAGAAATAATAAAAACCCAAATTATGAGGTTACAACTTTTACAAGCAAGGAACTTTTATGAGGAAGGGAGAATTGTCGTGTTTAATAAAAGTTGTTTAATACACTAATGTGTGAGTAAAAGCGTGGTATTATTTAACATTTCCTACTTATCTGCTACTAAATCCACCCAGGTAAGCCGTTTGTTTTCTAACACGGCAATATGACGACTGCTTTTTTCAGAAACTGCTCAGCACGTATTTTACGCAAACAACAACTTGTTTTCGACGATCGTAATACTTTTGTTCGCAACAGAATTTAAATTCATACTTCTAGAAGTCGTCGGATCCTGCTCATAGCCATTTGAGGCGCCGGGTCAGATGACGATAACCCAACATAGTAGATTATCATCTTAGTGGAATAGCAACTGAAATAACCGAGCACTAGTAAACAGTATCTTTGTTTATTATCATTATTCCAAAATATACGTAAATTATTCACAATAACAGAAGCGAATACTCGGCAGTGCGAGGTAATGGCGGACAAATATCAGAACATGATAATGAAAGATAAGAGCTAACCGGGCCAAAACGCACAATTTTTTGGGGTTAGCGCTTGATCAGGGCTAGAGCTTAACCCAGTCTGGTGAACACCGTTTTTGTGGCGGGAGCGGGTTAGGTGCTGTTAATCGTATCTAAACAAGATCAACGCAGTTGGTGAACGCGGCCCTTATTCTATCACCCCGCTCGTGGTGACATTAACGGGGGCAATCCAACAAATTCAGGTACGCTACGTCCTTCCAGTTTCCATGTGGGTTCGAAGCTTCATGTACGTTCATATAAACTAGTGTCAAATAGATTGTAGTCCAGGACATTTTCCAATCGCGCAAGAAGACAAAGTGTACCCTGCTGAATTCATAACTGCACGTCTGCCATCTCAAAGCCGAACATATCAAATTCCTATGAGATCCTATAGAATATCCATGTCTGCCACTCAACGCCTAGTGGAAAGTGCTGGACAGACGGTGCAGCGGAGAAATAACAACATTAAAATTGTGGCGGACGAATTTAGTTTGCCGCTCCGAAGTGGAAAGTACTGGCAAATGGTACTTGAAAATGTGTAATTTTTGGTCGTAAAAGAGAACTCAAAACTGCATTTATTTTTAACAGGAAAGGTAGCTATCGCAGGTTTTTTGAAAAAACAATAAAAATAAAAATACTCTCCACGATGCAGTTTGAACAATTTTCTAGAACACAAGAGTTCTAGATGTTAACACAATGATTGCTGAGCGATTCAAAGGAGTACGAACAAGATTAAGAAAAAGTGGTAGAGATAAAATGCATGTTGCCCACCACATTGCCGTTTTTGCTTGTTTGACAAGCGTGTAAGAAAATATAAATAAGAAATGATCTTGGGAACTCACTTCAATAAAATTGAGAAGGAACGCACACTGCCGACTGAAGCTCTCATTTAACTTTATGATGGGGCAGATCGAAATACTAGCATTTTATGTATTCTTCTGTACATCAGCTCATAGTATGCCCAGCTCATTACTTCTCAGTAAATTTCCAAAGTTAACGATTGGCACTTAGGAGCTCACAAGTTGACCGAGTTGGATCGTTCCCACCGTGAAATCCTCCCACAACGCGGAATGACGCAGTGCCCAGGTGATAATTAGCCTCTTATAGAAATAGCTGAGTTGAGGCAGAAGGTCAACGACTGAAAGAGGTGAGCTGCGCTATCTCTCATACATGCGGCCACACAGACACACACAGGCTCAAATACACGGGCACATGGAACGACGCACGCACTCGCTCACCGTCTCACGTACCCGTTTCAGTCATTACAAAGAGGAAGGTTTTTACGTTCACAAGGCACCTCTCTCATTATCAAATAGCTAAGAGCAGCTCCTTCCACAGTTTTTATAACCCGCCCCGGTGATTGCATCCCTCGTTGGATGCTGGGCGGCGGAGTAAAGGCGTCTCGTCTCCTCTCGATTAGAACGATCGCTGCAGCCGCGGCATCGCTTCTCTTCTCTCTTTCATCTTTCGAATCGACTATGTTCTTCTCTGAGACCATTTTATACGGCACGAATCAACTTCATTTCTACTCAGAACTCATTTCCACCGAGAAATGACCGCGACCAACCGGACGAGCCCAGAACTTTTCATCCACGAGTTTTCTGAAGCTCTCGATTAATGCGCTTGTCCAACCGAGCAACTAATTTGGAGAAAAAACGTCTCCTGTGACGTATCACATAACTTCCCAAACTCATTGAACGGTTCGAATCGCTCTACCGAAAACTGCAATCCCGCCTTAGTCTAGAAGAGCCAGATCTAACTAACGTTCTATTGTTCATTGCATTTATTGGGTTGTCCTCTACCCCCAGAGTATTAACATGGTTCTTTCCCTAATCAATACTAATAAGATATCTCTGCCCTAATATGTTTGTCTACCAACATGCACGACGCAAAAGGTTTTTATTACACTGGCCTAAGCGTATCACAGTATTTGAAGGTATTAGGGTTAATTTGAATCATGCTCAATTAAAAAATGACGACCATTGAAATTTCTCGTTCTTGAGATTTAATCAATAAAGAAATAGAGCTGTATTCTGATAAAACAAGTTTTTTTAAAAGTACAACAGGTAGGGGCCCGTAGACTATTTGAAAACTTGAGAAATGTACACAAATTGATTTCAAAATCGCGCAATTTTGCTTAGCCCAGTTCGCGTTCACCTTTTTACTTTCCTTGGCTCTACGAAGTAAAAAGGAAAGTTATGTAATCGGCAGAAAAAAAAATTTTGAGTTCTCTTCAGATCTTTACGTTTCAGACCCCCCTGAGTCCGAAAAACACTATTTGGGAAAATGGTCTGTGTGTACGTGTGTGTGTGTGTGTCTGTGAACAATTGGCTGTGAACGAGCCACGGGCAACAGCTCTCTACCGGGAGACTGGCTAACGACCAAATACCTGCCGTACCTCCACGATTTTGATTAAATATTTTATATTGGTAGCTCCCAATATGGCAACTATACCATGAAATTCTCATTCATGGAAAAATTACGAGAGCAGCACAATAAATTATCAAAATTTTCGACGAAATCAATTTTAGTGCGGTTTTTAGAGAAAACAAACGTACCAAAAAATCAGGCGAAACTTGATGTCTAGCCTACAGGTTACCATGGGACGCGAAAATAAGGACATGGGCAAAATCCACCGAAGGTTAACTATAGTTATCATAGTGATCAAAACACCAAATTTTTTTCTCAAAAACGGCTCTAACGATTTTGATTACATTTTTAATATTGATAGCTCTCAATAAGGCAATTATACCATAAAATTCCCATTTGTGGGAAAATGACGAGAGCAGCACAATAAATTATCAAAATTTTTGACGAAAAGCGTTTTTAGCGCGATTTTTTTCTTATAACCTCCGCTGGAATGTTAGTAGAATGTTAAAGAAAATTGGTATTGTAGTCCAATCCAATACCTAAAGTGTGAGTGTTTAAAAACGCTCATGAGGTACATGGGGCTCACTTCAGAAATTCCTGAATTTCAACTACCGCCGTTTCGCTTACTACCAGTTCTAACAGTTATTACCCAATAGCTCTGCAAAAGTAATTACTATCCTTTTTCAAAAAATTCGTGTTTACAGCCTCATTAATTTTCTGTGTACCAATTGCTCAATAAAGGTTCTGGAATGAGTACGAGCAGCACAATAAACTCCAGAACTGTAGGCGCTACCGTTTCCTGCTGCTGTGACGTGTTGTTTGACCAAGTTCAAAGGCCATGTACAAAGTGAATTGACGTAGAGCTAAGGAAAGTTGTGTGTTGCAACGCACCAGATATTTTTTCTGAGAACGCTTGTGACCACAGTTTGAGAATTAACAAGCAGACGACTGTGAGAAGTGGTATTAAGTGAAACGGCAGTAGTTTGAATTCTGGAATTTCTGGGGTTGCTCCCAATGATGTCATGAGCTTTATTGATTTCTCTTCGCATAGGCAGTTAATTGGATTACCAACCTGATTTTTCGAAGAATACTGCCTGGGGCTTTTTGAAATGCTTGATAGCTTATTTTGTTGGTCTCGTCATTTTCCCACAAATAAGAATTTTATTGTGTTGTATTATTGTTTGCGACAGTGCACACACAACATTTATTATATTTCAAAATTGTTGAACAGTTTTCGAGAAAAAACAGTTTGATGCTTCGATCGCTTTTATAACTGTAGTGTTAGTTTTAAACCGATTTGGGCTGGTACCCTCACTTCAGCGTCCCATGGTCCGATGAAGTTTCAGTCCTGTAACATGTTTATCGAGGAAGAGCCCCTTAAGTTGCTTTAGCGTATTTAGCAGAGCTATGACGCATTTATTCTTTACATGAAGTAATCTACCAAAGTAAGACAATTAGCATCAGTATGACGGTATTTTATGGTTTCAGGGCCACAAAACCTACTGCATCAACGAATGTCTGACGGAGTACGCGAAGGTTCAAAGGTTCACTTGTGAGAAAGTGCACGCGCCTACGGACTATTGTGGAGTGGATTGCAGAGATAACCGATGCGATGGAATCGACATTTGCTGCAACGACCCAAAATGCGGTCTTTCCTGTTTCACTCCGGACCTCTCTAAGTATTCAGGTTAGTCAGGGCTGCAGGAAAATATCTACCAGTGACGCTTGATCGTTTTTTGTTCGTCTATGTACATATTGCTCGAAACATTTATCGATTTGTAGGAAGTTAGAATTTAACTGCGTTCATTTACAGATTTTCCGCCCATCCCCACGAACGTGACAGTTGTCGACGTATACGGACGGACAGCGATGATTCACTGGGACGCTCCGAAAATGAACAACACGATATACATCATACAAGTAGGTAACTAATCCATTTATTCGGAACGTCGATATATCCGTTCAAAACCCTGTAAAAAGCCTCTCGTCTACTTCTATCCGTATATGAACAGTAATCGTATTTATAAACTACTGCGACCTGAAACATGAGAAAACAGGGTTAATCGTGTTCTTGAAAACATTCACTATTGTTATTGAGAGTTGAAAGAAACGAATGTAATGAAAATATGAAAAAGTAGCAAATGAACAAGGTACGCAGCGCCTAACAACTTTGTGTAGTTGTTGTGAAATACGTAGACGCGTTGATGGCTTACAGTTGTTTTCAGGAGCTCTTGCCCGGGTGCAATCGTAGCTTATATCACGATATCTAAGAAACAAAAGCATGTCTCGTTCATTTCAAGTTCATTATAACCTGTGAGGTCACAAAAATATAATACATAAAATCAGAAAGTTACAAATTTTATATTAAAGAGAGTGCACACGTCGATATGCCACAAGGCAAGAGCAAATCTTTTTTTTGTTATAGATTGCAATAAGAATTTGTCACAAGAGGTTGGAATCACAATCACAAGAGAGAGCGAGAGAGAGGGAGAGAAAGAGAGAGAGAGCGAGAGTGAGAGAGAGAGAGAGAGAGAGATTGTTTTATTTCTCCACCTAGAGAGAGAGAGAGAGATTGTTTTATTTCTCCACCTAGAGAGAGAGAGAGAGAGAGAGAGAGAGAGATTGTTTTATTTCTCCACCTAGAGAGAGAGAGAGAGAGAGAGAGAGATTGTTTTATTTCTCCACCTAGAGAGAGAGAGAGAGAGAGAGAGAGAGAGAGATTGTTTTATTTCTCCACCTAGAGAGAGAGAGAGAGAGAGATTGTTTTATTTCTCCACCTAGAGAGAGAGAGAGAGAGAGAGAGAGAGAGATTGTTTTATTTCTCCACCTAGAGAGAGAGAGAGAGAGAGAGAGAGAGAGAGAGAGAGAGAGAGAGAGAGAGAGAGAGAGAGAGAGAGAGAGAGAATGAATGAATGAATGATGGCGTTTATATACAAAAACAGAATGAGATTAGGACCATGAGGTCCTCTCTTACATCTATCCTGTAATTATTAGTAAAATAAATTCCACGCTGACGATTAATCGCTGTAAGCGGTTATCTTTTAAAACAAAAAAGTATTCTACAGAAGTGTAGGAAAAAAACAAAAACAAATCAACAGTCAAATGAAACGATTTCTTCTAATACGAGGGAAATTAGAAAATGGAAGTGGATGAAGTTGGGTCCTCGTACGTCTCGAGGAGATCTTTTCTATAACAATTCGGAAACTTTTGGCAGAAATTGTGAGATCATATCGGTCGGCGTTGTCATTGTAAAACTTGATGGATTGCATTATTAAGGATTTGCTGAATAAATTAGTTCTATGGGACGGAATTTGTAGAGTGGATGAGGCATGGCGAGTATTAACATCATGGATCATTGAAGGGTGTATTGCTCGAATAAATACTTCGGTTTCCTGAATTTGAGAATTTTAAATAGCATAGTAGCCACTGCGGCTTCTTTCTCTCCTTGATTTTCAGCCAGCCAAGCTTCGCAAAGTACGGAGTTGTGAGGGTATCAGGCGGAACACAAATCTCACGATCGAATTGGGGGCTCTTTGCAGCGTCATGATCTGCCCCGTGCCCCGCACTAAGATCGCAATAGGCGAGGGAGGCGTAATCGAAGAGTGGCAGCAGAAGTGCTTGGGCTCACTGTGCTCTTACGTATTGTGGAAAGTTTATGGCAAGTCTCCGCAGTTGGTACAGACTAATGTACGCTTTTCCACAAATATCTGCAACATGCATGTTCCAGTCAAGTGTGCTGGTCATTAGTACACCAAGGTTCTTGAACGAATCGACTACTTCCACTATTTCATTGCCAATCCGAACTGATGGAGTGTAAGCATGAAGGATCTGAGATATTAGTCTGGAATTGCCCAACAGCATGGCCTTACTTATTTTTGCATTTGGGGACATACCATGCTCGGAACACCATGTATGTAGTCGGATAAGGTCCTCGTTGATCATCTCGACTGCTTTTCCTACCTCTTCCACCCCACACGTCAGATATAGTTGTATGTCATCTGCATACATTCCGTAAGAGCAGTGCTGCAACACATCTGGCATCGTATCAATAAACACTGAAAACATCAGCACAGACCCTTGTGGGCTCCCTATGTGAACGCTATGAACCATCAGCAGTTTTCGTACAATGTGACCTGCCCGACAGGTAAGATGCAAACCAGCATACCGCTTTTTTTGACACACCAATCGATTTTAAGATAGCCAGAAGAAGATCGTGTCTCAACAAGTCGAACGCCCGACTGAAATCAATACCCACGAAAACTGTGTGTGTGTGTGAGAGAGAGAGAGAGCGAGAGAGAGAGAGAGCGAGAGAGAGCGAGAGAGAGAGAGAGAGAGAGAGAGAGAGAGAGAGAGAGAGAGAATATTGGATGCATAATCACAAGAGATTCTCGAAAGTTCAGAGTATGAGCTACAGAGAGAATACGAGCGTGGGGAAACCACTCTTGCAAAGTGAATGACGAAACTGGTATTAGAGCACAGACGAGAGATTAGTGAGCGCGTTTCGGGGAATGTCGTGAGCGAGCAAAGCGAGGGGTAACAAGAAGAGAGATAAAAGCCAGCGGTTGCAGAAAAAAACCCACTGAACTATTGAAGAAGCTAGTACGTGTAAACTGGCTTTGTAAAATTGCATACAATTACATAATAAAACTTCGAATTTACGCATTTTTTGTTTGTTCAGGAGAGACATTACACAGGTTGTCATTTCAACAAGTATAGCATGACAGGATGGGCCGCCATACCACGATCGTTGGCTCTTGAACCTCCTGTCTCGATGGCCATCAGGAACGGTACGTGGTACGAAGTGAGAATTGCCGCCATCAGCGACAATGGCACGCGCGGGTTTTCACGCCCATCAAAACCGTTCAAATCGCCATCAGGTAATCATCATAGAATAGTTAACTATGTATATACGCATAATTCAACGTTTTTCGTCACTATGATGGTAAAATTACTAAACATACACGAACTCGTTATGTAAGCGGCTGAAAACAAATTGACGAGTTTTCTTTAGATCTTTACGTTTCAAGGGCTACTAGGTCGGACAAAACCATTTGGGAAATCGGTCTATTCGTTTATGAAGAGCTTTGGCACGATAAGTCACCAGGCCGTGGCCGATTGCTCCCTTGGTGTGGAGACTCCTGATCAATCTGTCAGTTACTTGAGCTCTCTGTACCGCGAGGTGTGACGGCCCTGCAGGTTGAGGTGTTTGGTAACTTGACAATATGGCAGGGCGTTTGGGCGAGGGACCCTCTGTCTCCTATTGTCTTCAATATTGTGTGTGATACTGCGCTGGGTGAGAGTACCGCTAAAAATAGCCAAAAGCCGCAGTTGATTTAGGCTGCAGACACGCGGGGAGCAACCGTGGAAGAATTAGTGTAAAGAATACCGGAAAATTTGTACGTCAAAATACCGGAAGTGTGGTGAAAAGGAACGAAGATACTTCATGGCTATAGCTGCAAGCTAAATCCAGCTTGACGGGGAAAAAACAATTTCTCACTCTAATGGTTTTAAAAATGAAATTATTCGAAGAAAATTGAAATTAAATTGATACTTCAGCTGATTATATAATAGTCGTAGGACTAAGGAATGCAAAAATTAATGATAAATGAAATTCGGCTTTACGATTGAGTATATGTGCTATTTTAGATGAATAGTCGGTTTACAACAAATAACTGAAGTCGAAACCCCATGTCCGATGTCGATTTGAGCAGTTTGGAAACCATATTTATTCCACCAGAATTCCAATGGCCTTTCCATCAACTTTGCTGTTATCCCGGGACGTATTACTACTATTGTATTGTCTGGACTGGGGCCCACAGTTGGAAATAATTAATAAAAAATTAAGAAAACTCATCCCTATATGCCGTGAAGTTAGGAACTTTATGACGATAAAACTAAAGAGGCCACTTTACCATGCATTAATTCAAGCCACACTGATATATGGGATTGTAGCATGGGGAAATACCCACAAAACTAAATTAAAATCCGAACACAAAAATTATTAATAAAAATATTGTTAAGGAAAAATAGGCGATACCCGACGGCTGAATTATTTAAGGATTTCCAAGTTCTAAACTTAGAAGATTTAATAGAAAAGACTACTATAGTATATGTTCACAAAATGTATTTGGGTGGAAGGATACAAAAAAGTGAATTGAATACAAGAAGTGGTAGCCAAGTGACATTGTTCATGCCCCGAATGTCCACGTCATCGGCGCAAAGATTCTACTTATTCCCGGGAGTGCTCAACTATAATAGACTACCGGATGTAATAAAAGCAGCTCCTATTTTTAGTAACTTTAAGAGGAGCCTAAAGGCTTACTTTAGAGATGGAAGTCGAGTATAGCGAGATGGAAAAGTCTTAGGTAAACTGTAAATAACATAAGCGTGGAAAAAGACCAAAATGTGTCGGAAAAAATTGTTAAATTTAATAGATAGGCGGCTCCTACTCCCAGCGCGAGCAAAGGCTCATCGGGAGTAGTTGCATTTTAGGCCAAGAGAAATTGTAATACTATTTTGTACTTATCATAAATAAATGCTTAAAAAAAAAAATTGTATTAAATTGCAACGAAAATCTGCCATACAGTTCGTGTTGTTCCAGATTAAAGATTGCGTCACTGATAATGGCTTCAATTTTTTCATTTTCTAGTCCCAGCTCCACCTCAAAAACCTCAAAACTTGCGATTCACCGCCGGCGGTCTTAAAAACCACACGATTTGGGGAGTGTTCAGTTGGGAGGTTCCTCCTTCTGATCTGCCGATAAAAAGGTACACGGTTCTTTGGAGCAAACGGATAATGGGAGAGCACACTCCTCAGGACAAGGCAACAGTAATCATGCAGCAGAAAACCATTGAAGCGGTAAGTTGAAGATCAATTCGAAAACAAGTTGCGTTTATGAACGTTTTGAAGCTTAAAACAGTACGCCGAGTAATCACCATTTTTAGAGGTTGGTACTCAAACAAAAGTTGAAAGTTAATTCGCATCTTATTAAATATCAGGCAACTAACAAACTTTATTCAATTAATATGAACATAGCTCAGTGATTCATAATAGAAGCTGGTGGAACGAAAGGTTCCGGAATTTATTGAGTTGCTCATATTACTGGGGAACTTGGTTTAGACGAGAAGATCGTGTTTACTGTTACGTAATATTCAGAAAAAATTTAACGAAAATTGTAGTGAATGAAATGGTGGTGCTATTCATTCGAGAATTTGAGAGGCTTAACATTATTAAATTCAGGAAGAATAAATTAATTGGAAATTTATTGTTCTTATTATTATTCAGGCAGTTTATCCTACTACCACCTTGGTTTTTGTGAGGATACAGTGCGTATGTGCGGGATTTATGACGAAAAAAAATGTACTGAATTAACTTTTCGTCGAAGTCGTTGATATGTTATTCTGCTCCTACCCTCATTTGCCCGCATATATGAATTAGTTGTAGTGTCCTATAATTTGTAACTGTCCATACAAAAAACAAAAATGGGGAAACGGGGATACGCAATAACATGTTGGTGCTCCACTAATTTTATTTGTAAGTTACTTTTTTCGAACGATAAGATTTATTGCGGCTGTTTTTGTCAGCTTCTCAACAACTGGCAATTGGCAAGCAACAAAGTCCGTGATTATACGGTAACTTGACAAATACGGACGAATCAAAGTCACGTGAGACACACACAGCCAATGTTTATTGCTACGTGGACGAATTTCCAACTCGGACTAAGAGAATCGGGAAGAGATCTGTCGATTTCGTCTTCAGCTTCTCTGCGCTTCAGGACCTTCACCTGTGGAGAAAATTCACTGCATTAGCTGGGTATAAATAATAATGGTGGTTCTTATTGATGTAGGAACATGTAGGATGTGTCTGGTGAAGAAGGCGTAAAAAGGAGATGGTACAAAAATTGTCATAGTTATCAAAACGCCAAATTTCTTGGCTCAAAACCGTTTAGTTCTGACGGTTTCAATTACATTTTTACTTTCCACTACCCGAAGGGAAGGAAAGTATAGTAATCGTGTCAAAAAAGAAGGGTTTTCTTCAGATCTTTACGTTTTGAGGCCTACTGAGTCTAAAAATCTAATTTTGGCGCGTGGTCCGTGTGTGTGTGTCTGCAGTTCGATTTGCAGGAGAACGGCTGATCCGATTGAGCTGGTTCTTTTTTTGTAGACACCAAAATAAGGCTATGGGCGATTTCGGCCGATGGGAAGGGGGGCGGGGGACGAAAATGTACCAAAAACTAGGGTCTCAATAAATGTTCTTCTGAAAGTCCATTGAGCAGAGATAAAAATCAAAATGTGTCGAAAATAACGTTTTTTCGAACATTTCGGTAAGTTCTGGAGTAACTGCTTCACCAAATTCGATCAATCGTTCAGAGTGTCTTTTAGTCACCCATACCCACATTTCGTTACCCATAATCATTTCTGTATATATCTGTTGAACGGAGATGTAGGCCAAGTTACCTTAGAAAAGGAGATTTGTCGAATATTAATTTATCGGTATTCCACTTTTCTCAACAACGGCTATAACGATTTCGATCAAACTTACGGAATACTCTCTGCTAACTTGTCCCTACATTTTGTTCTCCATAAATGTTTCTGTCAAAATGCGTTGAACGAAGATATAGCGCCCTCATATGTAGCTGGTGTTCGAACTTACGAGGGTGGCGGAAAGTTGTGTGTTGCTACGCACCGCTCGTTTTGTGTAGCACACGTTAACATAAAATTGGTGTTTCTCGAAAAGTAGCATGGCATTTACTGCATTTTTACTTTCCGCATCAAATTATGAAAACTGCGTAAAGAAGTTGAATTTTCTTCAGATCTTGACGTTTTGAGGCCTAGTGGCTAGTACAAATCTAATTTGCGGGCATTTCTCTAAAACATGGCTGCAACGGTGTTGTTTAAGCTCACAGTCGATATTTAATATTTTTCTCGTTAAATGTTCGTCCGGCAATCTAATGATAAGAGATACTAATCAAAATGTTGGAAAATCAAATTTTTAACGTTTTCGCCGTTTCCACAGTAAATACATAGCTGTATTTGTAGAACCGGAGTGTATTCTAGAAACGTACTCACATTTTGTTCCACGCAAATATTCCTGCGACTAACCGAGGAACAAGCGAAGAAACATTGAAAAATGCGATTTGCCGAACAGTTAAATGATCGTTTCTGATTTTCTCCGATCAAACATACGGGATGCTTTTAACCAACTAATACTCCAATTCACGTTTCCCTGGGAATGCGTTGAACGGAGATACAGCTCTCGACAGATAGACGATTTTACGAGGGGTTACGGAAGGTTAAGGCTGCGCGTTGTCACCAAATATTTTCTTACAAATACCGTTTATATGAGACTAACGTTTTCAACAAAATTAGTAGCCTAGGTAAAACAGATCAATAAGTTCTGGAACTTTCAGTGTAATCAGATAGGTAAGGAAAGACGTGTAATCGGCTGATTTTTGATATCAAGTTCACGTAGACTGGATGGAAAATAGGTTTGATAGTTTTTGTTGCCGAGGAAAAGCTGATGCGTAGCACCGGATATTTCTTTAGTTTTATTCCTCCCGTTCACATTCAACATATTAAAACCAAACTGACCATTGCCTACCTTAAACTCATCTCTTATAAAATCAAATTGTCCCTCACACGAGCCGAATTGATTAGTTCCCGAATCAATTTCACCAATCTTCACATCAAACCGTCTGGAGCAATTTCATCGAGTCATCCCGCAGAGCCACTCATGGTTTTCTCTTAGAAGGGGGAGATATTCTCGCTAGTTAATCTTGTGTGTTCAACAACTTTGCTATTTCTGAGATTCTTTACACATCAACATCGGCAAGACTTTTCTTTTCTTCCTTTGTTAAGAAATGAAAATGTAACGTGCAATAAATGTAATTGTTAAGCGGCGTGGTTTTTAAAGTAACGGATAGGAACCTCCACCACTTATTTAATAAAAAACGAATAACTGTAGGGGTACTAAAATATTTGAGATTCAGGCCCGAAACACTATACTTTTGGTTTGCAACATGACGAATATCTTTACCTCATACGGCAGTCCCGTGCAAATGGACGGATTCCGAAGGCAAGTTACGCTATGACACTGGAAACTCGCCAGATATCTTGGGTAATGCCCCGCTCCTAAATCCAACAACGTTTCTTCAGCCGGAGAGCAAGAACAAACGCCGGTATCGTCTGAAATACGTCCTTTTTGGAGAAAGCACATCCTCAAATCTCTCGGTCTTCCCGCTTCGGCCATCCAACTGCAGACTGTTGTCAATACCAGGACGCCCAACAACCTGTAACGAATGAATTTCATAGCTATAGATTGGGATGTTCACAATGAGGCTCTTTCCATGTTCAACAAACTCTAGGAGAGCCCGTATCCACACCGTTACATAAACCACACTCTGAATTGAATTGTGAACTTTGCCAAATTTCGTTCATCAAATGAGGAACTTGAGAAGTTGACTGAGAGGTTCGAAGCATCACCCTGCTAATCCACCTTTATCGAGTTATCAGAGTTCCTGTAAATCATGACTTTTATTTTGCTTCGCAGAAGTTTTCTATTCATTAAAGGTTTAGGTATTTTGAATCATTTTACACATCGAATGAGTTCCGGATTTCAGTACTTCAATTCACCGCTACCCGAGAGCAAGGAAAAGCATCGCAATTGTACAGGAAAATGTCTGCTGCGACGCATCACAAAACTTCCCTCAGTCCTCTGGTGCATTCAACGATTGTTTCTCATTTAATTTACACGAACGTCGTATAACGTAGAAACTGGCGGTGCTTAAGGTTCCGGAGTTTATGGAGTTACTCCTGCTCACGCCACAATCATGATTGACCCATCAGCGCACAGAAGATTTATGGGATTACGAAATCGATGTAACTGAAGAGGAACGTGCTGATGATTTCGGATTTATCGGGAAGCGGTTTAAAGACTGGGAAGCGGTACTAAGTAAACCGTCTGAGGGTCGCATTCCACAATTTCTAGGGTTGCTCCTGATTAATGCGGTTAATTGAACTGATACACAGATTTGGACGATGCTAATATCATTTGAGTGGGATTTGCTAGGAGAATGCTGCGCTAAAATCGATTTTGTTAGAAATGTTTGATAATTTATCGTTCACGTCTCGCCATTTTCCCATGAATAAGAATTACGGTACTGTGGTGTTATTCGGGACTGTATATTCAAAAATTCAGTCTGAACCCAAATCGGTGATGCAATTAACTAAATTCGCTTCAGCCGTTTTATGTCGATCGCGTGTACAGGCGTACACAATTTTAATTTTCCAAAACCGTGTTTTTCAGTCTAAGAAGCTCATACAACGTACAGACCTGAACAAAACATTTCACAACAACTTATCGGCTGAACAAAAATGTTCATTTCTGCTGCGTAGGGCTAAGGAAAATATACAAGTTTTCTTCGCATGTTTACGATTTCATCGCGTGGTTCGTGCGTAGTACAATCTGCGTGAGAACGGCTGGGCCGATTGAACTGTTTTTACTTTCCTTGCTCTACGAAGTAGAAAGGAAAGTTATGTAATCGGCTGAAAAAAAAATTTTGAGTTCTCTTCAGATCTTTACGTTTCAGACCCCCCTGAGTCCGAAAAACACTATTTGGGAAAATGGTCTGTGTGTCTGTGAACGATTTTTAGAGAGAACCACCGTACCAAATCAGCTCAAGATTGATATCTAGCCCTGAAGTCACTATAGGACGCCAAAATAAGGGCATGAACAAAATCCATCGAAATTTAACTATAGTTATCATAGTGATCAAAACACCAAATTTTTTTTTCTCAAAAATGGCTCTAACGATTTTGATTAAATTTTTTATATTGATAGCTCTCAATGAGGCAATGATACTTTAAAATTCTCATTTGAAAAATGACGAGAGCAGCAGAATAAATTATCAAAATGTTCGACGAAAAGCGTTTTTCGCACAGTTTTTTCCTTATAAACTCCGCTGGAATTCTTGTAGAATGTCAAAAAAATTTGGTATTGTAGTGGACTACAATACCAGTGAGTGTTTAAAAACGCTCATGAGATACATGAGGCTCACTCCAGAAATTCCTGAATTTCAACTACTGCCGTTTCGCTTACTACCAGTTCTAACAGTTATTACCCAATAACTCCACAAAAGTGATTACTATCCTCTTCAAAAAATTCGTGTTTACAGCCTCATTAATTATCTGTGTACCAATTGCTCAATAATGGTCCTGCAATGAGTACGAACAGCACAATAAATTCCGGAACTGTAAGCGCTTCCGCTTTCTTCTGCCGTAAAGCGTTGTTTGACCAAGTTCAAATTAACTGAGTGTAAATGAATTGATTAAGTGGACATGGCCATTTACAAAGTGAATTGACGTAGAGCTAAGGAAAGTTGTGTGTTGCAACGCACCAGATATTTTTTTTTCGTTTTGTTTGTAATTTCCAGAAGGCGCAAAAATGAGACGAATGAGGTTATGAACAATTTTATGGGAAGGGAATGTACCATAAGTGATGGGTTTTGCCACGTTTTTCTCGATAAGGGCTTCCACAACTGATCTAACTTCTTCAAAGAATTAGTCCTTCGTGGACATTTCCGTGAAAATTCAGGGAATGCAGAAGGTTTTTGTTACTACATACCAGATATTTTGGAAAACTTTCAATGACTTTTGCTCTTTTATTGTTTTTCACCGAATTTTCATGAACTTGAGAAAGTACAAACGTATTTTGTTTCTTTGGGCCATTTCGAAAAAGAAGAAACATATGAGGAAATTGTGCGATGCTTCTTTGTGAAAGCGCATCTGTTAATCAGCGTTCCACCACTCAAGTCTATCGAAATATTTGAAATATCGTGCAGGGGTTGCAAATACTTACATGTTAGCGGGCATCCAAGTTTGTGGAAGAATGGGAAGGACGTTGTCTGACCCGAGATATTATATACGAGAAGGCGTAGAGGGGGGACAATGAGGACCTAAAAGCCCTTCAATGTAATTCTATTATCACTAAGCCTTGATATCACGTTCCCTCAACCGAAATATTGCCATAGAAAAGTACAGACACCGGCGCATATTAGGTGACCCCGAAACGTTTTCAGCCTTTTCAAACGCGAAAAGCGGAGGCGCCCTACGTTCGGTGAAGGCAAAAATACTCTAAATATACCGACGACATCCTGACTCTTCTCTGTATCACGAAGCTTCGCGAGATTTGAATAAATGGGCCTTTCCCCTCTTCGACACTCAATCTCAGTTCAGGATGTTATTGGGAGCCCCCCTCGTGACCATCATTCTTTCCGTATTTCCCAGAAATTACCTGAGAACGTTTCCACCTTCCCCGGCGGGCCCCTTGATGTCACAGATGGAATATCCCACTCTTAGTCGTTTTGAAACGCAGTCAACGCACGTTTTAAACTGAGCGTTTACGTCAAGAGCCCCGACAAATTAAATCGACGATCCCGTGATACGAGTGTTCCGCTTTTATATACGAAACGAGATTAGTCTAAAGACGTCGAAACAACACTAAGAAGATGCTCGGGTAGGCGCCAGTTCCCGCAGCCCCGTGTGCATTTAGCACTTTTTGGCTCTAACAACTAATACAATTTATTTCTCATTCATTTAATATGAACTCGGTTGAACGTTACCGTATGTATTGAAACTGGCATTGATTAATGGTCTGAAACTTTATTTATTTGTTTATTACACAACGGTGCATTATTTTCTCCCACGGCATGACTGTGACCCAACCTACTTAAGCCAACGTCGAAAATATTAGGCCTAAAACACGGCTATATCATCAATATTCAAGAGCGTCATCTCGTATGTTCCTCTGAGACTCATCCCACTTGATTCATCATCGAGAAATACTAATAAACGATATGAAACGTGACTTGTTCACAACGAAGCGACGAAAGTTAACATTTTCTAGGCGACGCTAGGCAAGGAGTTAAAAGGCAAAAGGAGTAAATACGAGTAGCTATGTCAAAACCAGAGTTTGATATTGTTTGTGATAAGATGTTCAGTAAGTTCAGACTTACTTTGTTCCATTCAGAGCCGAGGAGTTGTTGGAAGAACATGGTCCATTCATTCCTCCTTCGCTCTAGTGCATTTCGAGTGGTTTAAAATGAAGTCCTCTATACACAACAATCATCACTGTTTACAGTTCAAGCTTCTTGAAATGTGGAACATTTTCGAAAACTCGAATGGGAGCTTTGAGAGGTCTGATAAGTGGCTACAGAGATGTTTTCACAGCTGACCTCTAGAGAACGATTCCATACAGCAGAATAGATTGTGATAAAATGAAATAGACTGATATGAACGTGTTTATATTCAAGCAGTTCCGCAACCGTGCAGAAACGTACGTTAACTCACGCGCCTGAGGGCAGCACACGTTTCACACATCTCATTTCAAGTGCCGATCAATTGTACTCCCAATTATCAGATACACATGACCTTTTCAGTCGTTGCGGGTGACAAGCTGTTGAAACATAAAAGTGGTGTTGTGATTTAACACTACGTATGCAATTTCAAGATTGCAGTTCGTTTTGAGCAACAATAATCACATTAAAGTAGGCGAAAAAAACATATAAAATTGAAATCGCGTTGTACGTTATTATTAACATTGATCTTTCGGGTTGTCAGCGTCCTCAGAACTCGGAAATTCTGAGGACGGTTCTGAAGGCACGGTGGAAGATACGTGCCATGGTAATGAAAAGCCAAGGCAAAAGCTCAATGCAAAATACAAAGAACCTTGTGTCAGTAACGCAATGAATCAATGAGAATAAATACGGGGAAGTTTCGAAGATACGAGTAATCGTGATAGCGTCATCATCGAAATACTAGTTTAGGAGAATGTACGGATACAATTTTTATTTATGTTTTGTTAATGGTTTATTGTAATGATTATGAAATGTATGAGTCATAATTCAGAACGGTTTTCTATTGGGTAGTTAAGTGTAGCAAAGAGGTGCTGGTCGATGTTTTTTGTTACGGATCTTAAAGGTCTTAATGAGTCAGTTCTTAGAGACCCCGTGAACTTTGCATCAGGTCAGCTCTCGCGCATCTTTGCGATGGCAGTTTTTCCCTGTCCTCTTCATCATACCGAGAATCCTGCAGCATGTCACTATTGTCATACCTCGAGAACGTACAAATTTATCGTCTCCACGTTTTGTGCCTTTAACGTGGTCTAAAAAACTCGTTCTTTCGCCCCAAAGTCCGATTTGGTATCTAGTTGTGCCCGCCATCTCGGCAATCCGATCCGACAAAGCCCGTGGTTGTAATGGGCAAAAAACGGTTAAAAAAATTAACGAAACGCAGTACAACGTTGGAAGTCAACGGTTCATAGTTTGAACTCCCTCCCTCCCCGCCCATCTCATTAAAAAAGCAACCGCTCGCTCACCTCCCAACGACGCTGCCACTCAACTCCCCTTTCGCCTCGGAACGGGTTTGCTTCTAGCGCCCCCGTTCCAATTTCCCCGACGACAGGGCAAAATCATCAGACGTTTTGTTTCCGTAGTTCCATTGTAGCCAGGTCATGTTTCGTATGGTTTACTAGTATTGGATGCTGAATCGAATGGGATGGGGGAGCACTAATACTAGGTCAAGCTGTTCATGAGAATAATAAACCATTGTGTAATAATTTGCAGGGTTTTTTGAAGAAAGGGATTGTTCCTAGAAAGAGTGACTTTGAAAAACATAATAGATTTATTGAAAGAGCTATCTACAACAATTGAAGAGCTTCGATGAATTGAATTACTTAGTTGGAACTAGTGAATTTCACAAAATCCTTGTCCAGGATCTCAAATGTTGTCATAACTGTGAAAACTTTTCACAAAAATGTGGAGAATTATTGGTATTATAAAGTAAAATTCACGGTGCCGCCAACGAGTGTGCTGTCCCATTCTTTCAAGGACCAGCTCGGTTTTTTAGAATTATTGAATCACGATGAGTCCATTCACCGACAAGTATTGCTGAAACCTTTTTTTCCCTCACAACACCTTAGTTTGCTCCCTCGGGATGCTCATAAGGTGCTCCTTCTCTTCTGATTAGTATTATTCCATACTTGGTGGCGTTAGGTCCTCTCTTGAACACTGGCAGTTGATATAAATGCTCTGCACTCTCCTACTGGGTGCTTGAAAGTACAACTCCGAGTGACACCGACGTTGATTTTCGCCCGGCGAGTGAAGTAGGCGTAATAATGGACAGCGTCCTAAACAAAATTAGCTACTAAAACTATCCTTACACGTTATCTTCTTTAGAAAACACCTTCACCATTGTTTACGCACAGTTTGTCTGCCCTCTAATCCAGCGTTTTAAATGTCCAACAGAGACGAACATTCTACAAGTTGAGAAATTTGGAAATCGGCGTTCAGTACTTCTTACAAGTCGAGGCACAAGCGATCTGTGGGAAGAAGAGACTCGTCAGCCCCAAAGCAGGGAAAGTGCTCAACGTAACAGACATCAGCAGTATCAGTAAGTTTATCATACTGGATTGTTATCGTAATTCGCAGATAACTGTTTTGTCACTTTGTGTTGACGGCTAACTAACGTGTAAAGCAAAATGAGTTCCTCGAGTTTTCCAGCTTTGAAGACCAAGCGTTTACCAAGTAAACGAAACCATTATGGCATTGATTGTTGGTATCGCACTGACGCGCAGATTTCTTTCCTTTATTAATGATTGTTAAAATGTTAGGTTTTAGTCTCGAGTAAAATGGCTGACAACAATGCTAAACACAACCCTCTGTCTCCTACAACATCCATACAACCATGACTCAGTTGGTTCTCCACACCGATTGGAACAGGAGGATTTAAAACTTACAATTCGTACAGTTGTTCATAGATTAGTCAATAATTGCGATTTAATGTGTGTTAGGCCGTTTGCTAGTTATTATTGTACAGTATATTGAACTACCACCCTATTTTGCTCAAAATGCCAGTATATCAAATGAGTGAAAAACGACGCTCAAATCGAAATTCTCTGAAATTTCTTTGTTAAATAAATAGTTTGTTGTGCTGCTCTCGTCATTTTCCCACAACGTAGAATTTTATGGCTCGGGCGTGTAATTTGGAATTGTTCGTACAAAAAATGTGATCAAAATCGTTAGCAACGGTTTCGAGTTGGTGCTTAGACCGCTACGATAACTATACTTAATTTAAGAAATATTTTGTTCATAACCTTATGTTGGCGTCCCATGGAGATGTGCAGACTAAACATTTAGTTTAGGTAGATTTCGTATAGCCGTTTTCCTAGATCTTTTCGATCAGTCACCGTCGTGTCAGTTTCTAGTCGTTTGTAACACATAGGCAGAAAAAACAACGTTCTCAAAAATCCGAAACTTACAAAATTGAAAATGAAATGAATACAGCCACACGAAACCGAAGTGTGTACGTCAGATGGGTGGGTAGGGGGGGGGCTTATGCCATGGGCCTAAGAAGTATTCACTAAAAACTCTTTGCTGCGACGAGGACTACAGCCCATGACTCGCTAGTGACGACACTCCCATATACTCTGCACTTCTCTTAACCTTCGCTTTCAGGAAAGTCGTATGAAGGTCGTATGTTACCCACAGTTTTGGCATCCTAATAATACTTCCCACGCTTCTCCGACGAATACCGATAGTGGAAGAGGACCTGCTCTCCATTTTCTCGGCTTCTGACGTCAACAGACCGTAACCTACGACGTACGAAAGAACGATTTTAAACCACGTCTAATCTAAATGACCCAGACTACCTCAATTCCAATATCATTAGGAATTTCTCGTTCTTCGCCGTCAAGATCTCATATAACGCAGAACTAAAATCCTCGATAGCCATTTCAACCGGATACAGATTTCTAGCAAAAACTTTAACGGTAGTTAAACGACGCTCTTCTTCAAAATGACTTCTAATCAAAACTCGTTGACTTCTCTAAAAAATTCACATCGCCGGCTCAATATGAAGACACATTCACAACTAATGTAGAAATGCGCTTGAAGGAGCATTATCAAACTTTTGAAAAGTGTCAGATAATGTTCAGATCGTTCCCGAACGTATTGCGTAGAATGCAAGTAATTAGCACGATGTGTACACACTTTTGCCTGTCTTAGGATTATGAAGCCGTAAGGATTTGATTGTCTCAGAACATTTTTATCACCTTCAAATTATCATTTAAAACATTTCTAAAAAAAACCTCTCTTCGAGAATAAAGCCAATCAATAGGTCTAGGGTTACAGCCATAGACATTCAACGTTACGCAAGTCGTCGATTCTTTCTACTTTAATAGTAATATGTACTTCGGGGGTTATCGTAAGAGGTTGCTTCTTCAAAGATCGATGTAAGGAAAGTGATAAGTCTCTACGGAGTGGTACGCTCTGCTGAAAATGTTCTAAACCGCCCACATTCATACTCCGCTTCCTTAACAGTAGCCTTTCTCGAGCCGCTGGCTTCACTTCCAACTTCTTCCACCAGCTATACACTGAACTCGGCTCTGTGGCGCGGCAACATCATCCGTTCCACGCCAAGAAGTGGAAACATCACGGGACGCATCTTTTGAATGGTTGTAAGGGAGCCACGTGTACATCAAAGGAGGGCGACCTTGTACCTTACGTGGGATTCAGCGTAAGAAAAGTGCCCTTGTCAGCTTGTCGATACCGCACATGTTCATTCGCCACTGCGTCACCGCACACGCGTGTTCGGTTTGCATTTCCATCGTTGTCACTTCCACCTCACAAGAGTCGGAACCAAAAAGCTCTCCTCCCCTCTCACCACTTGCATTTATGCTATTTTGGATGACTTGCTGAGCGTTTTGGGTGCCTTCGTAAGTGTCCTGCACAGAACGCGCAGAACCTCAATGCGGAATGTACTGGGCGATGCTCCTTCAAAGGCGGACGCCACGAACAGTGTGCCCCTCCTCGTGGGGGTTGAGAGAAAAAAGTGGGGAAGTGTTGTTGGGGTTTGATGGTTCTGGGGCGAGAGGAAAGTCGCCTTGAGGAAAATAGAATTATCACACTCGAGCTTCATATGAATCTTTAATGATTCCTTTAATCCCATGTTTTTTATACCGAAATAAAATTATGAGCTGTTTATACGAAAAAAGAGAGAAATTGCACCAAACATCAGGGTTACCTCATAAACAGCTCCAATAATGTTCATAAAGCTTTCAACGAACCTTCAGCATTATAAATAGGTAGTAGTACTCTATATATCTATATTGGTACTCATAAATGTTTATCAGTTATCCCACATGTAGAACTTCATCGGTGATGATGTGGTTGTGCTCATTCGGGGCAGGGTGCAAAGCGTGTTGTCGGACCTGATGGGGGCGGCCTTGCGGATGGTGTGCCTATGGTGTGGGGAGATGGGGTTATCCATCAACCCAGCCAAGACGGTCATCGTGCCGTTCACAAGGCTCAGGCAACTGTCAGGACTGAGGCCGCAGTTAGTGATGGGCAAAGAAATTCAGCTCAGCGAGCAAGTCAAATATCTGGGTGTGATTCTGGATCGAAAATTAGTCTGGAACAACCACATCAGATACGTGACCAAGAAGGCGACAACGGCCCTTTGGACGTGTCAGAGAATGTGCGGGAGGACATGGGGTGTAAAGCCCAGAATGGCCTGCTGGTTTTACGAAGCCATAGTGAGACCAATAATCTCATATGGGTCTATCGTGTGGTGGCATAGAGCTGCCATTGGAGTGAATGGCAGCAGTCTAGCCAAAGTACAAAGGCAGGGTTGCCTACTCAGAGCGGGGGTGATGAAGACTACACCCACTGTCACCATGGAGAAACTGTTCGATCTTCTTCCTCTGGACATTTATGTCAAAGCAGAGGCGATGAAGGTGGCTTACAGACTCACTAAGCTCGGAATAGCTAAGGTGCCTCAGGCGACTAATGGACACCTGGCTATATTTAGGGACTTCAGCATGATCACAGATGCAATTGTGCCCATGTATGAGCTCGAGAGGAAATATAATGTTCAGCCATTGGGAGGTCCATGGAACAGCGATAGCCGCCAGTTTCGGCCTCCCAGTGGCGTCAACATCTACACAGATGGATCAAAGACCCCAGAGGGGACAGGATCCGGGGTGTGGGTAAGTGGCTCTGGAGGGAGTGGGACTTATATTGCCCTAGGCTCCACTCCATCAGTTTTTCAAGCAGAGATTTATGCTATTATTGCCGGGGCAATCCAAATGCATGAGAAAGGCTATAGCAATAGAACTATCAATATATTGACCGATAGTCAAGCGTCGTGTAAAGCGCTACTGAACTACTACACGACGTCAAAACTGGTGCGAGAGTGCAGGATGTGGCTTAACTCCCTAGCTTGTGCAAATAGAGTTAATGTGTATTGGATTCCAGGACATAGTGGGATCATTGGAAATGAGAGGGCGGACCATCTGGCCAGACGTGGTTCGTCCACAGTACCTATGGGGCCACTGCCCCATTGCGGGATTTCTCTGTCACTAGTTAGAACATGCCAGAAGACTGCATCAGACAATCTGGAACGCTGCAGGAGTAAGACACTCCAAACGATTTGTCTCAGAGCAAACAGGTGAGACAAGAGACACCCTTCTGAGGATGGAGAGGAAGGACTTAAGGCAGGTTGTTGGGATCATAACAGGACACTGCAGAATGAACAAACACATGTATGTCATGGGTATAGCCGAATCCCCTCTATGCAGGTTGTGTGGCACGGATGAAGAAACTCCCTACCATGTTCTGGCCCAGTGCCGGAGACTTGAGAGGGAGCGATTTTTGGTCTTTGGCACCACTTCTCCCAGGATGGATACCAACGAGGACTCCTTCAGGAACTACCTGGCTTTCCATAGGAAGCTAGGCATAGACCTGTAAGACACTAGGACTGGCACAATAGGTCATATGGCCGCGGTGCACACCCCATCACTGGGAGTACAGTCAGAAGATTATATATATCCCACATGTATGTGTATACACAGGTACACTATGTCTAAATTATTTTAAATTAAGTTACTCCAGGGCTATGGTCAAAAGAGGAGGAATGCCAACGTTGTATCTACAACTCTTCTTTTTCAAAAGAAAAATTTGACACGCGGAAATGACAGCGCTGGCAACATTTTCTACCATATAAGTCGCCTCACTGCAATTTTCTGTTGTAGATATCTCGAGGCCATTGCCAGAAAAGTACCTCAGAGAAAAGAGCCATTTAACGATTTGGGTTTCCAAAGTTATCAACTCGACGACAGGTTCATTGAGCACTAAGTTATCGTGGAATGCGAGGCCAAACTTCAAATACGTCGTCACGTGGAGAGACATCGAAAACTCTGACGGAACTCTTGACAATTACATCATCGTTACGGTAAGTCTAAAAAGAAAATAAAACAATACAAACCGTTACTTAACTAATTATAAGTTAACTGGCCCGTGAATGTGTTCATGCAGTTACAAGGCCGGTAGTAACTGCCACAAAGTGGGGTTCTATGGCCCCAATTGGACGTTGCCCATTACATTTTACAAGTCTTATATGTGAACGTTAAACGTGTTATTATTGAACCGTAGGTAGTCACAGGCGTCAATAATAATATTCTCGTATTGAAGGTGTATTGAGTTAGATCTCTTTACGATGAACAGAAAACTACCAATATTCGTTTTCGTACTTTCGTAAGGAGCCTCAAGAGCATGAGAAGAAGTTGTGTGCCGCCGCCAGAACTTAATAATTGCGAACCGGCTTCAGTCTGTACACCATCTGCCGTACGTATGAATGAAGTAGTAGGGAGCGTAAGCCATCGTTATGAACAAAAGCAGTCACACGTTCTGAGGGGGCCGCTAAATTGACGATCTGTGGTGAGGTTTTCGGGGATCTTAGTCCATTTCGAAGAGAATAGTTGCTTCCTACTTACAGCTAATCAATCGCATCATCGGTCCGGGAGTTATGAATCCAGTGCGAAATTGTTTTTTGATCAGGAGCTCTATTTGTTAACTGCAACTTATACCACGTGCCCTCTGACGCGCCGGATTTTCGATGTACCAAAACCGCCCCTCCACTCTGACCGTCCCTTCCCTGGCGGTTATTTCTTGAAATGTGAGAGACATATTTACCGTCCCGCGCTGTATGTTTGTCTGAAAAGTGCGCTAAAAACCTGGTTTAAAAGAGAACGGGTCGGGTGAAAAGATGCGGTGAGCGCAAAATAACGTTCCCTTTTTACTTTCCTTGCTCTACGAAAAAAATTTTGAGTTCTCTTCAGATCTTCACGTTTCAGACCCCCCTGAGTCCGAAAAACACTATTTGGGAAAATGGTCTGTGTGTGTCTCAGTCTGTGTGTGTGTATGTGTGTCTGTAAACGATTTTTAGAGAAAACCACCGTACCAAATCAGCTCAAACTTCATATCTCGCCCGCAGGTCACCATGGGACGCCAAAATAAGAGTTTGAACAAAATCCACTGAAACTAAACTATAGGTATCATAGTGATCAAAACACCAAATATTGTTTTTCTCAAAAACGGCTCTAACGATTTTGATTAAATTTTTTATATTGATAGCTCTCAATAAAGCAATTATACCATAAAATTCCCATTTCTGGGAAAATGACGAGAGCAGCACAATAAATTATCAAAATTTTCGACGAAATCGATTTTAGCGCGGATTTTAGAGAAAACCATCGTACCAAATCAACTGAAACTTGATGTCTAGCCTACGAGTTACCATGGGACGCAATAATGAGGGTATGGGTAAAATCCACCGAAAGTTAACTATAGTCATCATAGTGATCAAAACACCACTTTTTTTTCTCAACAACGGCTCCAACGATTTTAATTACATTTTTTATGTTGATAGCTCTCAATAAGGCAATGATACTATAAAATTCTTATTCGTGGGAAAATGACGAGAGCAGCACAATAAATTATCAAAATTTTCGACCAAAAGCGTTTTTTGCGCTTTTTTTCCTTATAAACTCCGCTGGAATTCTTGTAGAATGCTAAAAAACAATTGATATTGTAGTCCAATCCAATACCTAAAGGGTGAGTGTTTAAAAACGCTCATGAGATACATGGGGCTAACTCCAGAAATTCCTGAATTTCAACAACTGCCGTTTCGCTTACTACCAGTTCTAACAGTTATTTTCCAATAACTCTGCAAAAGTGATTACTATCCTTTTTTAAAAAAATCGTGTTTACAGGCTCATTAGTTATCTGTGTACCAGTTTCTCAATAATGGTCCTGCAATGAGTACGAGCAGCACAATAAATTCCGGAACAGTAAGCGCTACCGCTTTCTTCTGCCGTAAAGCGTTGTTTGACCAAGCTCAAAGGAACTGAGTGATAAATGAATAGATTAAATAGAATTAGCCATGTACAAAGTAAATTGACGTAGAGCTAAGGAAAGTTGTGTGTTGCAACGCACCAGATATTTATTGTCAAACTGAGCTTTTTTAATTTCTACCTCATAATAAAATGGATTTACACTATTTCGCCTCGTATATTTTACTAAAGTCGGGGTTTCGCATCCTTTCTGCGGCATTTAATGGTTTCTAGACTCATATTTGTACGGGAATCATCCAAATCTCTCCGAGGACGTTCACTATTTAACCAGCCGCCCTTTAGGAAAAGAAGTTTTTAATTAGATTCTCGCATGTATGAAAATTCGCTCTCGCTATGAAAAGTCATGTTCAGCGTCTTGGAATGCTATATCGAGCGAGATTCGAGCTCCACTGGTTGGTTCCTCCAGAGCTCCTGCGAAGCTCTCGATGAGAGGTGTTTTAGTAGAGAACACACTGCCTTGGGATAGTTGTACCAGAGACCAAACATCGCACCATCTCAAGTTTCTGGCACGGGGCCAGGACGGAATAGGGAGTTTCTTCATCTTTGTGTGTGTTCATATTGCAGTGTCCCGTGATGATCCACACTATGTCCCTCAAGTCCTTTCTCTCCATCATCAGAAGGCTACGTCTTATCTCGTGTGTTTGCCCTGAGGTAAAGCCTCCCTGGTGCAGTCTCCTGGCGTATTTACTCACAGTCCTCTTGACTAGTGATGGAGACGACCCACACTGGCCCTATAAGTACGGCCGACGAGGCTCATAAAAAGGGGCTCACTAAAAACTTCCCTGTTAATAAATATCTGCTTGGCTCCTCCCAGAGCCAGTGCTCTTCAGGGGTTTAGATTCATCTGTTTATATGTTGATACCATTTGGAGGTAGAAATTAACTACTTTCACTGTCGTCAGCTCCTCTTTTTTGGTTCCTCTAAAGCTCCTGCTGCAGCTATCTATGAAAGGTATCTGAGTAAAGAACGTAATATTAAGTCATGGGAGAATATCGACTATTTTTCTAATAAATATGTGAAAATATAATTTGAATACAAAACTTGTAGTTTAATTTATATTCCTGGTTGACTTTTTTTTTGTAAACAAAACGTAGTAATTCACTCCCTTAGTTAAACATGTCATATACATTTAAAATTGACTATCACTGTTTTGAAACAGGGTTCAAACTTTGAGCTGACGGATCTCCAGTACAAGAAAACCTACGCCGTCAAAATATCAGAGAAAGTCAAAGGGAAAAAAGGAATCAGAAGAACTGGGAAAGCTGTGTTCGTTGCTGATCCCGTATGTCGCAAAGTCAAGCGCCACGAATGTTGACCTGAAGACACCTCACAAATCCCATTGTTATGTACATATGACTTGAACAAGTGATGATTTGTTACGTTTTAATAACAAGTCGAGAGAAGCGCTAATCTAAAGATTATTTTCCACGAGTTAACCGACAAATAACGATGCAACAAAAGTCTGATCTTTTTATTAATTTTACACGATAAAGTTTATTTGTAAGTTGAAATGTGAGAAGAGACAATAGTCCGTTTGGATTAAATTATGTGTTCATGTGTTAAATGTTAAGGCTTTTTAACAATAAATTATTAGACTTGTATTTATCTTCTATTCGTTCCCAATAGAGCACCATTTACTGGAATTTCTCGTTAGCTATTACTTTCTTTTTCCAAATATTGTTCTAACGTCTGCCCGCCAAAATTACTGTCAAGGTGGAACTTGGTTACAAGGGTTTGCACCTTATTCGAATGGTAATTAGATTATACTGGTTTTGCTCAGTTTTTCGTAATTTGCAGTACATATTTACACTTTTCCTACCTACAAGGTGAAATGATGTTTAAAAGCCTTCAGTCCTTGTAATTTTCGAAAGCGCCTGGTGCCTACTTCTTTTTCATCAACTGACTCATCTCATCTCTTGACATAATCTCTCTCATCACGTCAAGTGCCGAGGCAGCGCCCAGGCATTTTGGAATTCCAAGAACCCATGACTGAATTGGGATGGAGTTTATGAAGAATGGAGTCTTGTAGCTGCTGACTTCATATTTGTGGGTAAGGGAGGGAAGTGGTGAAAAATGGTGATTAGCATAGGGCCTTGGAACAAATATGAATTACGTCCTTAAAAAAGAGTGGGGATCACATTCGACAGTTACACTCTTGTTAACCTCACATAAACTACTGCTACAGCAGTGAAGACATGACGAATCGAGCAAATATTTTAGGAAGATAAATCGGTCTTACGAGTTTTTAACTGCACAGTTATAGCATAAAGTTTACAGTTTACCTTCCTAAGGTGGGAAAGTTATGCAATCGGCTGACACTAGTTTCCTTACATTTCAAGGACTTCTGAATCAGAAAAACTCAATTTAGAAAATTGGCAACGTCAATTCGGACTATTGGCTGCTTACTAGTTAGTTGGACTGGAGATTGTCCAACTTTTCAAACATAACAACCCTCTTGTAGCAATTCCACAATTGAATGAACGTGATTTAGAGAACGGTTGAATCAAATTGTCTTAAATTTGACATTTATCATGCCAGTCCACACGTGACGTCAAAATAAGGGAATGAAGAAAATCTGCTCTTAACTAGTTATCGAAGAGATCAAAACACGAAATTTTGTTTTTTCCGTAAAGCGACTGAGGGAACATTAATTATTGAAATTGATGGGTGAATAAATGATACTATTTATTGAGAATGAGAATCTCACGATAGGGGCTAATATCGTCTTATTTTCCAATAACACATTAATACATGCAATAACAAATCGATAATACCTTAGTTATACATAAATTGTATGACATTCGACGGTAAAATTTATATATATAAAATTCGTACTCGGGATGAATGAATCATGTATGATTGCATCTGTAACGAAGATTTATTGAACACATGAAAATAGTTAAATGACATAGATTGATTATTCATAATGGAATATAAAATATATAAAACATGTAACTAACCTGTAACGAAGAAATCAAAAACACATGAACGTTCGAGTATGAATCTAATAATTCGGTGTTTGAATCTAACCGAACAAAAAGTGAGGCTGAGAACAGTAGCCCGCTGGGCGCTTGTTTAAACATGAACGACGGCGTTCGCCTCGTCATCTGAAGATCGGTTGAACTTTACATATATATAATTTTAAAAAAGCATATTACTTTTTATTAAAAGTATACAGTATTATTAATAATTATTACTTTTAAAAAACATTTAAAGAAAAAAACATCAAGCATTTAAGTGATAATATAGTTGTATATGTATTATAGTAAATATAATAATTGGGGTTGACATGGACGAATGAGATTCATTCTCCCAGCATAAATGCACGCAGCTTCGAAGCGTTAATTGAAAAGAAGTACAACCAGTGTTTGTAAACAGGATTAGTAGGTCCGAAAAATAGGAGCGGCAGAAACCCGCGAAGTGGGGGGGGGGGGCACTCTGAAAATAAGTGGTACAAATCATCCGATTTTTCGGTGTTACATATAGTGCAACTATTCCCTGTATCCCACCTGTAAGCTATGCCACCGACGTTACGCCTAACACCTGATTCAAAAGAGGCTCGCACCAACCGTACCCTTGCAATATGAAATCTGGGGTCCCTAGACGTAAGTCTATAAGCGCTGCAGATAGCCGGAATTTCCCGCCCTATCACCGATGAATACTGTTTGACCCAGAGGTGTTGATAACCCGTCGCCTCCTATACGGTTTTCACATGTCTCGGCCAGTTGTGGTAGGAAATCGAGTCTTTCATCTCGAGCAGCTACTCCCACCAGTGCAAATATCATTCTGCTACCTTGAATTCAATATAATCAATATCAAACCCTCTCCGGATCCAATAGCGAGGAGTACCCCGGGACAAGCCATATGCCATATGGATAGCAACATTGCTTCGTACATCACACGCACTTTAGTTGTCCGAACCACTCGTCGAATACTCGACCCCGCACCACTTCCTTTCCTCATGGCCGTCTGCGCAGCTTCATAAAATACACCCCTACTATAAAAATGTATCCCCAGATATGCAAATGGATTAACAATCAAAGAAAAATTTGCTTGCGCTTCTGAGTCTACCTCCCTTTTTGAAAACGGGTTTTAACTGACTTGGAGTCCCTTCTTTTCACAATCCTGTGAAGCTAATCCAGTTTTCGCTGGTTCATTCTTGTGTTCCATGTTGACCACCGAAAGACCATTATTCCTACACACTTCCTCCAAATCGTTGATAAAAAGAGAGAAAATATCCGGGCTTGTTGGATCCCCCTGAATAACTCCTTGGAAACCTCGAAAACCACACCATTCACTCTTACTCTAAACTTTGGGAGCTTATAGATGTTCTCAAGCAAATTGATGAAGTTGGCACCCACGCCGTATAATTTTTGCATGGCAGTCGGAAGCGAAAGCGTTACGGTAGTCAATAAATTGCCACCTAAAGCCTTTTGTTGATCAATGATCCTCATTGATGTACGTTTGCCGTCTAAACACCCACAACCATGTCTGAAGCCACTGATGAGTGAAAGTAGAATGAACCGAAAGCTGAAACCCTCAAAATTATTACGTGTTTCTGAAGCTGAGTAAAGTGCGTCACTCACACGCATGTTTTGTTAGTCAAATCTCTGGTACGCCATTGAAAATGCGAATATTTCGCGATTTTATTGTGAGTGGTCGTTGGATGTGTTGGGGTAATCTAGAGGTAGTTAACCTACTTAAACTCATGTGAGCATGACTATTTCTCCTGTATTCTTCAGGCTCGATCGACAAAACATAATTGAAATTGCTCTTTCACGTCGTTTTTTTCGTGTTCATCACGTGGAAGAAGTTGAAGGAGCGACGAGGAAATTAAGAAGTTATAAGAAATAGTTAGGAACACGTCCCACAAATGCTGTATACAAGTGGTTTGAAAAGGCTGGATAAATTTTGAAACTCCTCCGTTTCAAATTGTATTCACACGTGCAGCACACACGAGCGGGGAAGAGCGAAATCCCTGGCAGTTTAACCGCGAAAATCCCGCTAGCTAATACATAGTAAAGGTTATAGGAGTTCCAGGAGCTCCCCCTCGTTCGCTTGGCCTATTGGCCTATCAGTTAAACGTTGGATTCTCTAATGAGCCGACCGCTCAAACGCTGAGTGACATTTTAACACTTCCCTCCGCTGGACGGTTAACAGCCTCAGCGCTCGCGACCCTCCCGTCCACCCTCTGCCTGTCCATCACTGAGCAGCAAGGCCCCCAGCGAGAGCTCAAAGGGTAAGTTAACACGAAACTTTGATGGGTTCAGCTCTTGTGAACACAGTAGATTTACTGCTAATTAACTGCATCACAGCTCACTTCATTTACAACTCCACGGTACATATGTACTTGTTCACCGTTTATTAAACATTCAACTCTTTTTATCCTCTTAGAAAGAACGAACGATCAACTGATGTTTCCAATAATTGGTTTCTTGCAAACTTACTGGATCATTTTTAAAACCTTATATTAAAGTGTAGTCATGACAAACATCAAGCATGTAGGAGGCGTGCGTGATATTACACACAGACAATTCTACCTGACTCGATGATTCCTTTCCATCTCACCATATTTTACTTTCCGCCACCCAAACAGGTGGGAAAGTATTGCGATCTGTCATAATTGCGTTTTCATTAGATCGCTACAATCTGTGGCCTACTGAAACGAAAAAACCGGCGACGCTTCACACAGCTTTTCACAGCCCTACGTACATTCCACAACTTTTTGCCGCTCCAAAGTGTTTTCCACTCGAATCATGTAATGTACGTTCTACACCTAGCTGCTGCAACATACCTTAATTGAGAAACCCACTCGCAGGTAATTAATGGGGCTGCCAACGTGGGAGGGCCTGGAAAAAACTAATCGAGGTTTCGAATTACACAAATCCATAAGCCCAAGGAAAGTAAAACTATAAGTATTGAGGTCACATTATTTATTCATTTGATTTTCGAGATAAAAGTCTAAACTGTCCTCAACAGCCCAGCGGAGAGCGGAAATTTAGCAGGAAACTATACACCGTCGCCTCTGACTAAGTACCCTATCATTTTTAGCTCATGTTGCGTTGGCTAGCAAACTGTGTGTTTTTCCAAACGTGTCCTTGCACCGTACAGCTTCAAATATTGACACCATGTTGTGGAAGGTTTATTTGGTACATTGGCTTTGAACCCAACTTGTCTACTAAATGGCCATGACCAATCAATTGATCAATTTTCATAAAAAGGCACGGCTAACTTAATAAGTTTAACATCGTTCAATAAATGTATATCGTACGCCCTTGAGAATGTACAACTTACTTCTCAAATAAATAAAGGGATCAGTAACGTGATTGTATAAGCTCTATGCCATGTTTTCATTATTTCGCGGGAAGTCAAACAATAGCGCTTACAAACATCAGCGACGATGCGAAAACTAATTGTTTTCACCTTTTTCGACTAGGCCGTCGGCAGGATGTGCGAATTATGGCTCATCCGAGGACAAATATAGCACCCAGTCCTTGTCCTGCCCTCTCTTGGTCAAGTGGAATTGCTAACATTCATACGAAGGACATTTTTACGACAATTTGGCGCTATTAATATCATCATTCTATTGCGTTGTGTTAGCACTGTATTCGGAACGAGTCTTTGTTCGAAGTTTCGTGATTCATGTATTCTACGAAATTGTACCTAACCAGTCCTAATGGGCAGAGCTATTCTCGTAGTTCATCGGGCTCAAGTTCGTTGAATTGTAAAATTCGATAATAGCCACTCCCCTGAATTTAATGTTGAGCATTTGATAACTCGTCTTGGCCGCTTTTTACTTTCCTTGGCTCTACGAAGAAGAAAGGAAAGTTATGTAATCGGCTGAAAAAAAAATTTTGAGTTTTCTTCAGATCTTTACGTTTTAGACCCTCCTGAGTCCGAAAAACACTATTTGGGAAAATGGTCTGTGTGTATGTGTGTCTGTGAACGATTTTTAGAGAAAACCACCGTACCAAATCAGCTCAAACTTCATATCTCGCTCGCACGTCACCATGGAACGCCAAAAAAAGGGTTTGAACAAAATCCACCGAAAGTTAACTATAGTTATCATAGTGATCAAAACACCAAATATTTTTTTTCTCAAAAACGGCTGCAATGATTTTGATTAAATTTTCTATGTTGATAGCTCTTAATAAGAAAATTATAGCATAAAATTCCCATTCGTGGGAAAATGACGAGAGCAGCACAATAAATTATCAAAATTTTCGACGAAAAGCGTTTTTGCCGCGGTTTTTTCCTTTTAAACTCCGCTAAAATGTTACTAGAATGTTGAAAAAAGTCGTGTCATAGTCCAATCCAATACCTATAGGGTGAGTGTTTAAAAACGCTCATGAGATACATGGGGCTCACTCCAGAAATTCCTGAATTTCAACTGCCGCCGTTTCGCTTACTGCCAGTTCTAAAAGTGTTTACCCAATAACTCTGCAAGAGTAATTACTATCCTTCTTCAAAAAATTTGTGTTTACAGCCTCATTAATTTTGTGTATACCAATTGCTCAATAATGGTCCTGCAATGAGTACGAGCAGCACAATAAAATCTGGTACTGTAAGCGCTACAGCTTCGTGCTGCTGTGAAGTATTGTTTGACCAAGTTCAAAGGGACTGAGTGATAAATGAATTGATTAAATAGAATTAGCCATGTACAAAGTGAATTGACGTAGAGCTAAGGAAAGTTGTGTGTTGCAACGCACCAGATATTTTCTTGTCTTTTTGCGGCTAGTAAAAGTAAACGCTTCGATACCTTGAACTTTCTGAGAATACCGTTACTTTATGTGTTTCCTATTTTTCTCCTAAATGTTATGAAGGTTGAATTGCAAATTTCAAGTTCCGAAGCTGATTCGCTTGACTCGTGGACAGTGGACAGGACTGCGTGTCTGAAACTTTTCTTCTATTCAAGTGATGCCATTTCTAAATTACAGAGACGAGTGCTATTGAAATTTGCATGAGTTATTGCTCTTCGTAGGCAGATCATCTCCCAGCGAATATCAGTCTTAAAGTCTGAAGAGGCTGTTTCGCGTTTTTCTCCCAAATACCTTTTTACTTTCCTTGGCTCTACGAAGTAGAAAGGAAACATATGTAGTCGGCTGAAAAAAAAATTTTGAGTTTTCTTCACTTCTGATCTTTACGTTTCAGACCCTCCTGAGTCCGAAAAACACTATTTGGGAAAATGGTCTGTGTGTCTGTGATCGATTTTTAGAGAAAACCAACGTACCAAATCAGCTCAAACTTTATATCTCGCCCACAAGTCTCTATGGGACGCCAAAATAAGGGTATGGGCAAAATCCACTGAAAGTTAACTATAGTTATCATAGTGATCAAAACACCAAATATTTTTTTTCTCAAAAACGGCTCTAACGATTTTGATTAAATTGTTTATACTGATAGCTCTCAATAAGGCAATTATAGCATAAAATTCCCATTCGTGGGAAGATGACGAGAGCAGCACAATAAATTACCAAAACTTTCGACGAAATCGATTTTAGTGCAGTTTTTTGAGAAAACCACCGTACCAAATCAGCTGAAACTTGATGTCTAGCCTACAGGTTACCATGGGACGCAAAAATAAGGGTATGGGCAAAATCCATCGAAAGTTAACTATAGTCATCATAGTGATCTAAACACCAATTTTTTTTCTCAAAAACGGCTCTAACGATTTTAATTACATTTCTATATTGATAGCTCTCAATCAGGCAATGATACTATAAAATTCTCATTCGTGGGAAAATGTCGAGAGCAGCACAATAAATTATCAAAATTTTCGACCAGAAGCGTTTTTCGCGCAGTTTTTTCCTTATAAACTCCGCTGGAATTCTTCTAGAATGTTAAAAAAAAATTGGTATTTTAGTCCAATCCAATATCTGTAGGGTGAGTGTTTAAAAACGCTCATTAGATACATGGGGCTCACTCCAGAAATTCCTGAGTTTCAACTACCGCCGTTTCGCTTAATACCAGTTCTAAAAGTTTTTACCCAGTAACGTAAAGCGTTTCTTGACCAAGTTCAAAGGGACTGAGTGATAAATGAATCGATTAAATAGAATTAGCCATGTGCAAAGTGAATTGTTGTAGAGCTAAGGAAAGTTGTGTGTTGCAACGCACCAGATATTTATTTACCGCATCTCTGAGGTCATTGAAATTCCCTTCAGTCATCTGAAGTTCAGTAAAGCAGCTAGACGATTGTCAAAACGAGTTTTGTTGTGTCAGTGCTATACAATCCTTAACCGGCGAGCGCACTATTACCAGTATGTTGAATACTCTCGGTTTCTACTGTTATTCTTGCCAGATCTATTTTCTTTCATAACGACGATTCCTGAACCTTCGAACAGGTATCTTGCCATCCACGAAGAGAGTTACCCACTCCCAAAATACCTTCATCACACGAGTTTCGAGTCTGTCCGGTTGAATAGGATAGAAACTCCCTAGCTCACAGTGCTGATATGAGCAGCAGCCCGTTCTTTGTTGAACAGCTTTGGACTTGAAGTTTTAATGAAGGTGACTGTCAACCGAAACGATCGTAACTCGTGATCGGGGCCACCTCATGAGTAGTTTAAACTAATCACTCACGGGTTCGAAACACATACGATTGTTGAACTGCCATTTTGTTGTCTATTGGGCTGAATATTTTATTATTTTTTAGTTCCTTCGGTCAGCGTCTATGGGCGCGATTGAAAGAAAACAGAGAAACCAAATCGGCACAAATTCGAAATTTGATCCTGCTCATGTGATACTATTCTCAGGAAAATTAGAGTCATAGTCCAATAAACTACCAATACTTTGAGAGTTTAATGAGGCTCAAATGTTAATTAGGAGTGAATGCAGAAAACTCGAGAAATCTTATCAAAATAGACTGGCGCACAGCATTAGGGATATATGTAACTCAACGACTGTTAAGTACGTCCTCTTTATCTTATCACTAAATTAAATTCGGAATCCAAGGGGAAATAGTCTGTAGTAACGGATACACAACATGACACATGGGTGACAATAATTATGTCAATATCAAGACGAAGTTTTTTGCCTTGTTATAGGAAAGCATGTTTGCTCGATGCCAACGACAAATTTTTTGATCGATTAATAATCTTCAAGTAGTTTTGACCGACTGATAATAAGTGACCTGGCTTTAGTGATTTACGTTTTTCTTTTTGATTGCAGATGAAAATTTGGTTCCTGTTAGCTGTATCGTTCACGCTTTATGGACTTTCCCTATGTGCCCGTGGCGGAGGAGGAAGAGGAGGAGGAAAAGGAAGAGGAAGTCGTCGAGGGCAGTTCGGGTCCAGGATGCCGATCCTCATCAATAGAACTCCAGGCAGCAAAGACTACTACGATCATAAAGACGTACGGCTCTTCACCTGCAGTTTCAGTTGATGCGAAATGATGTTTCATGTGAAAAATTGATTTGACTGCATTTATCAGGCACACACATATTGGGAATAGGTTATGGGAAAATGCTCAAAAGGAATGGAAGATGGCGTCTTCATTAGCTTAAGTGGCCCATTGTCACATAGAACCTGTTGTTTCCGTCCGCGTATTAGTTTTGAGGCATGAGCAAGTATTTCTAGATGGAGTTAAAAATGATGTCTAATGGTCTGCATCGTCAAATTTGCACGAATAAATCGTTTCACGCTCAGAAATCTGATCTAGAGTGAGATCAGGCTTTGACAAATTTTCACGCTTATATGTTAGCATGTGTTCTCTTCTGATTGTGGAGTTTCTACGGCATTTAAGTCTGAAAAAGACCGTTTGTGGTAATTTTGGTCAAATGAATTCCGCTAATATGACTTTTATCGTTTTCCACCGAACAGTGTTGATACTTGAAGCGCAGATAGCTCTACTGGAGATTGTCGGTGTATAAGTCCTGTATCTCGATATTGTCATCGATAATCCTCACCCTACCTGTATGATCAGGTAGTCTAACTCTAAAGATCTTGTGCTATTCAAATGGTAGTGCTAGAAGCCCTTAAAAGGAAAATACATACAGTGGTTCACGTTATTTTATATCTCCTCTCGGCACTGCTCCATTTACTGCTAAGTTGTGAAAAGAAAACTTACTTAATGAGAGCAATGGTGGGGGGGGGGGTTCATGTTTGGTTCACAAGAGCTCGATCAAGGCTTAGAGAAGGTTTCCTGATTGTCATCTGCCTCTGCCCAACCTGTGCGCCAGAGTCGCCCTGTTGACAATGACATTGAGCATCGGTTCGACCAATTTCTCACTGATTTATTCAAAATATTAGTTGTTACTGGACAACTTCATTAATGTTAATACTTTTTTTTCTTTATAGGGTGCGAAAATAGTGAAGGCATCACACTTCGAGTTGGACTACATGTTGGGTAGAAAAATAACCTTCTTGTGTATGGCCACTGGTTTCCCCAGACCACACATAACTTGGTTCAAGGATGGTATTGAGCTCTACGCTCACAAATACTTTCAAGTGAGTACCAATTTTACTGTCGATGATTGGATTATTTAGTTAGTGGCTCAACGGTGGCATAAGCCATGGAAAATGTGGGGAAAACACATTACTTCCTCAGTCTGAGGTTCAGTGGTGAGAATGAGGTGCGGTATTCCGAGTACACGAATGACACTGGTTCAAAATTGTGGTCGCTGTAACTGCGGCCTACATTAGACACCAAATGCACAGTTCATCGACAAGAGCTATTCTGTGAATGAATTGCCTTCTGGCACGTAGAGGTGACAAACTGTTTTATCAATTCTGTGAAAAGAAAAGAGGGTGAGAAAAAAGGATAACCGTAGAAAAAGTAAAAATGGGTATTTATCATTGACGGACAAAGTATGATTATCAATTTACAAAGAACTACAAAACACGTTCCACAGTAGTAAAACAACTACACTCCTTTCTGTTGCCCCTTCTAGTCAGTCCTCCCAATCCGCTGGGATTTAACGCTTCTAAACAAACTAAGTGCTCAAAGGATGTTCAACTAAAAATTCGATAATTAATCAGGCTCTCAATAGATCCGTTCCTTTAAGGAGCACAGAACAGTTGAGTGTGGGAAAGGGATTTGCCACTGCTATGTGAAGGCCACCTAAGAGTTTGTAGTCTAGCATGGCAGTTAAATATGGAGAGCCATAGTCAGAGAAAAATTGATGTACTGGTTCAGAGCTCGGAGTGACTGTAATTTTGTCAGAAGGTTTGCAAAACTTTAAGGGTTCTGTAATGCTTGGCGTGCGTGTGAAAAATGAAACTACTATTTAAAATTTGCTTTAGCTAACTGTGTCAGTTTTCATTGGCTAGGCTATTTCAAATTACCAAAAATAGTGTGATGAAAAATGTACAGTTAAATTGTCAGCTGAACAAGCCGACGTGTTTTCGATATCAGGAAGAAACTCGTGTCTTAAAGAGGGTGGTGTGTCATCAATGTAAATGATAGGCATGGTAAGACTATTGGAGGCAACAATTGAATGAAGCGAAGTTTGCTTTATGGTAGCTGTTTAGGATGTGAGGTTTTTTCTTCATTGAACGAAATCCGAGAATCCTAGAATCACTTCAAAGTTCAATTTTTAAGCGACCACACATTTATTTGTTGATCAAAGAAATTGAGAGTGAATAGTTTCTTATAATTAGAAGTTCATTGTATATCGTGTATTGCGTGATTATTGCAATTCTTTCGGTGTGATTTTTTGTATTCAGTGAACAACCAAAAACCTGTTTTGCAGGGATCATTTAACCCAAGATTTGATGGTTCTCTTGCTGAAATGATATATTAGAGCCTGTGGGGCAATGAAGAGTAATTCAATGTTCCTAATGTCATTGGTTTTGCCCGATGTAAAACCCGATGACTTCAGATTATGGGAAGGCCCAATTTCTAGACCCCCCCCCGCCCAAGACCACCACCCTTCACCCGTCTGTGATTCACTGTTTATCTTCATATTCATAAGCTCCTAACCGCTTAGACGACGACACTCCCAGTAAAACTACCACTCTCCCGACCAACTCTTTTCCCAATGCACTCTAATTTACCTTTCACGAGTTTCCCTTTACCTCGTCATTCTGTGTTAAATTATTTTACGTAGTACAATTTATTGAGATTAAACTGCATCCCTCCTACAGACATCTTTTATACATTTCAGGTGCACGAGTGGCCAGTTGGCAACGATACGATGAAATCTAAAATGGAAATCGACCCCACTACCCAAAAAGACGCCGGTTACTACGAATGTCAAGCCGACAATCAGTACGCCATCGATCGAAGGGGATTTCGGACTGATTACGTAATCTACACGTATTAAGAGATTGAAAAGTGTAAATTTATCGTGCGAACTACCGTTTTCATGTAAAATACGTTTTTTATTTTCAACTTTGATGGCTCTAATCGTAGAACGAACGTACTTTATGGAGAAAAGCTGTTGTGGAAGAGCTGGAGTGATGATCAGCGAATTAATGATCGAAAGATGTTCTTTTTAAGGTGGTTGATAATACACGAGTTTATTTAATACGTGTAACAAGCGAAAGATGCACTCCGAAGGCAATTTTCTTTTATTTGTGCGTGTATTTGAACGCCATGCAGAGTGATAGCTCATATTTGACGTCCCTCAATGCGAAATGTTATTACAACTTACTCCGCGATTATCATGAAACGGCAATTGGAAAAGTTGGAGACAAAAACACATTAAATGAATACTCAAATAGAGAGAAAACTGCACGTATTTTGGTGACTTAAGCAGGCTATGACATTGTGACGGCCCAACAAAAATTGCAACAGTAATTCTGGAGATCACAATTCAAATCAACTTTGAAACCTCGATTTATTTTATAATTCTACTCAGTAATTTGATGGTAATTAATTGTCTTGCGTGAAGGTTACAGGGTTTTTGTCATTTTCAGTTATCAACGACCTTTTTGTTGTGAAGACTTACGTATTTTTATCAAGTATATATTTTTCCTATTGACTTGTGAATTCATCATTGACCTTTCCTACTAACCTAATGTCAATTCAATGAAAAACTGACAAAGAGACATCAGGCAGCTTATTGCTAGATACTTGAATTTGTACTGAGCAATCATTACACTCTTCCGTCGATGGCTGTTACGCAGTTATTCAAGGAAAGCCATCAAACAAAATAACGATAATATGATGAAATAAACATATCCCGGAAGAAAACGAAATTTAATATTTCTCTCAACCCCGTTCACATACGGACAGTCACATGTATACCGATTAGATGACTTTACGGAACTACTACATCTGAGTAGGACTGTCGCTACGGTGGACGAGGAAGCCGATCAAATTGGACTAACAATACGTCCGCTCCTCTGCACGGCAGTCCCGCTAATCTCTCATTTTTAGTGGGTGCAGATCTGGGAAGATGACTGAAACAAGTACCAGCACCAGTACCGATGCAGAGTTCAGGATCAGTGGCTACAACAAAACTCGCTCCTGACTCAACGGAGATTACTGTTATTTCCTGTGAGGGGAGTTGCGTTGTCGTCTAAACAAACAATTTTAACAGTAAGTAGCGAAAACGGTGATTTTGGAAGGTTGCTGAGGTTGTTCGATGTCGTGTACCGTTAATGATTGTAGAAGGCAAGACGCTTTTAAATACCGGATGTGAAAACGACTGCCGGAACATTCTCACACACAGACTTCCCTGCCATCTACTGAATACTATGTGTAGCTGACAGTTCTCAACCTAACCGCCAGGAACAGTGTTTCCCGCGTCTTTCCTCTTGAAGATTAAATGAGAGTTCAACGTTGAAAATCAAACATTTCCATCCAATAAGCACAATACTTGTACGTTCCTCTTCCTTCGGTTCATGGAAAGCATCAATTTGCTTGTACCAACTCTATAGCGGAGGGGTAGCTTGCATGGACGAGCATTGAACAGTATAGGAGCTCGGGAATAGCCTGTGCTCTTTGAATGCTGTACTGCTGTACGCAATGTAAATTCTGGCGTCTGATGGATTCTAGAGACGTGGATCTGGAAACTCGGAAATAAAAATATCTGGTGCGTTGCAACACACAACTTTCCTTAGCTCTACGTCAATTCACTTTGAACATGGCCTTTAAACTTGGCCAAACAACACGTCACAGCAGCAGGAAGCGGTAGCGCCTACAGTTCTGGAATTTATTGTGCTGCTCGTACTCATTCCACGACCTTTATTGAGCAATTGGTACACAGATAATTAATGAGTCTGTAAACACGAATTTTTTGAAGAAGGATAGTAATTACTTTTGCAGAGCTATTGGGTAATAACAGTTAGAACTGGTAGTAAGCGAAACGGCAGTAGTTGAAATTCAGGAATTTCTGGAGTGAGCCCCATATATCTCATGAGCGTTTTTAAACACTCACCCTTTACGTATTGGATTGGACTACAATACCAATTTTTTTCAACATTCTACTAACATTCCAGCGGAGGTTATAAGAAAAAAAATCGCGCTAAAAACGCTTTTCGTCGAAAATGTTGATAATTTATTGTGCTGCTCTTGTCATTTTCCCACGAATGGGAATTTTATGGTATGGTTGCCATATTTGGAGCTACCAATATAAAAAATGTAATCAAAAATCGTTAGAGCCGTTTTTGAGAAAAAAATTTGGTGTTTTGATCACTATGATAACTATAGTTAACTTTCGGTGGATTTTGCCCATGTCCTTATTTTTGCGTCCCATGGTATCCTGTAGGCTAGACACCAAGTTTCAGCTGATTTGGTACGGTTGTTTTCTCTAAAAACCACGCTAAAATTGATTTCGTCGAAAGTTTCGAAAATTTATTGTGCTGCTCTCGTCATTTTCCCATGAATGGTAATTTTATGGTATAGTTGCTATATTGGGAGCTACCAATATAAGAAATTTAATCAAAATCGTTAGAGCTGTTTTGAGAAGAAAAATATTTGGTGTTTTGATCACTATGATAACTATAGTTAACTTTCGATGGATTTTATTCAAACCCTTATTTTGGCGTCCCATGGTAACCTGCAGGCTAAATATCAAGTTTGAGTGGATTTGATACGGTCTTTTCAAAAATCGTTCGCAGACACACATACACACATACCATTTTCCCAAATAGTGTTTTTCGGACTCAGGGGGGTCTGAAACGTAAAGATCTGAAGAGAACTCAAAATTTTTTTTTCAGCCGATTACAATAACCTTCCTTTCTACTTTGTAGAGCAAAGGAAAGTAAAAATGTTTGCGGTTGAAAAAAACTTTTCAAAAATTCGCGGGAAGATAATAAAAAAATTAAAATAAATTGAATAGCTGGCAAAGTATTTCAATCTCTGCACCTCCTGAAACATCGATGATATGCTATTGATTGTGCGTTATAATTTCTGTCAACGCATCTTATTTTAAATGTCAGCGGACATTAAAACGTAAATTGTATTTACCTGAAACTGCCCTTAAGTTTGATCAAAATTCCCGCACGATTTCCGACGTTTTTTCCTTCAATTTCTCAACAGTTTTTACTCCATAACCTATGAACATTATTTCATCGCCGTGTTCGTTTTCTGAGGATCGTTCTACGTATTTTCCGGTTGTGTCACTTATTTTCCCGACTCTTCATCGTCAGATTCAAGCATTTTTAAGAAATTCGAGTTTTCTCTCATAACTCCTCCTCATTGGATACTATGACGATAGTATTCTCGTGAATATTAGGGTGGTAGCCCAATAAACCACAACGACAAGGGTTTCATAACATTCATAAAATAATCAGGAGCAACCCTACAAATTCTGGAATCCAAACCACCGCCGTTTCACATTTCTTACAAATTTTACTGAATAGTTCTAATCTAAATTAATACTATCCTTCTCAAAAACGTCATGTTGTCAGTCTCTATGCGTACTAATTGCTCAATTATAGTCGTGGCATGAGTGAGGGCACCTCAGTTAATTTCGGAACTTGAAGCGCTGCCACTTCCAACGCATGACGACGGTTTACCAAGTTCAAACAAATGCTCAGGAGCATTTGTGCATTAGGAGTTTTGCACTAGATATTTAACGCTTTGAACCTTAAAACGCTTGAGTAGAACTGAATTAATTTACGTTGACTGTCTCTCAGCGGACTCTAACCAGACGTGATTTTCCCAACAACTTCTATGCAACAAGTTTAGTTACAGCCGATTGCATAACTTCCCTTCCTACTTTGAAGAGCCGAGGAAAGTAAAATTGACAGAATTAGGTGGCTCCAAGGAAATGTAGCACGTAAAATATAGTGAGGCGCGTCGTCTCTACCGTATTTTGCTTGCCTTGGCTCTTCGAAACAGAAAGGAAAGTTATTTGTAATCGGCAACATTTTTTTTTGAGTTCTTTCCAGACCTTAAGTAGAACTGAAGAAGAAGGGTAGAAGTCCGAAAAGTCTGTGCGTGTATGTTTCCCTTTTTGGGTGCCACTGTTATGGTGAGCTTTGGAAATTAAAAAAAAAAAAAATCTGGTGCGTTGCAACACACAACTTTCCTTAGCTCTACGTCAATTCACTTTTGTACATGGCTAATTCTATTTAATCAATTCATTTATCACTCAGTTAATTTGAACTTGGTCAAACAACGCTTTACGGCAGCAGAAAGCGGTAGCGCTTACAGTTCCGGGATTTATTGTGCTGCTTGTACTCATTGCAGGACCATCATTGAGCAATTGGTACATAGATAATTAATAAGGCTGTAAACACGATTTTTTAAAAAAAGGATAGTAATCACCTTTGCAGAGTTATTGGAAAATAACTGTTAGAACTGATAAACTGTTAGATTTCTGGAGTGAGCCCCATGTATTTCATGAGCGTTTTTAAACACTCACCCTTTACATATTGGATTGGACTACAATACCAATTTTTTTAAACATTCTACAAGAATTCCAGCGGAGTTTATAAGGAAAAAACTGCGCGAAAAACGCTTTTGGTCGAAAATTTTGATAATTTATTGTGCTGCTCTCGTCATTTTCCCACGGATGAGAATTTTACAGTATCATTGCCTGATGGAGAGCAATCAATATAAAAAATGTAATTAAAATCGTTAGAGCCGTTTTTGGGAAAAAAATTTGGTGTTTTGATCACTATGATGACTATAGTTAACTTTCGATGGATTTTGCCCATACCCTCATTATTGCGTCCCATGGTGCCCTGCAGGCGAGATATGAAGTTTGAGCTGGTTTGGTACGGTGGTTTTCTCTAAAAACTGCGCTAAAGTCGATTTCGTCGAAAGTTTTGGTAATAACTTGGAATAATATTGGTAATAACACAATAACTGCTCTCGTAATTTTCCCACAAATGGGAATTTTATGGTATAATTGCCTTACTAAGAGCTATCAATGTAAACAATTTAATCAAAATCGTTAGAGACGTTTTTGAGAAAAAAATTATTTGGTGTTTTCATCACTATGATAACTATAGTTAGCTTTCGGTGGATTTTGTTCAAACCCCTATTTACGCGTCCCATGGTGACCTGCGGCCGAGATATGAAGTTTGAGCTGGTTTGGTACGGTGGTTCTCTCTAAAAATCGTTCACAGACACACATACACACACACAGACCATTTTCCCAAATAGTGTTTTTCGGACACAGGGGGGTCTGAAACGTAAAGATCTGAAGAGAACTCAAAATTTTTTTCAGCCGATTACATAACTTTCCTTTCTACTTCGTAGAGCAAGGAAAGTAAAAAAGTGTGTGTGTGGTAACAAGATTGAGAGAAAAGAGCCAAACCAAAACTGCACACACTTGATACCTAGTCTGCAGGTCACCATGGGACGCCAAGGATATGAGCAAAATCCACCAAAAACTACCTACAGTTACTGCAGTGATCGAAACACTAAATACTGTTTCTCTCGAAGACTCGACAACACCATAGATTTCTCATCGGAAAAATGACGAGAGAAGCACAATAAATTACCGATTTTAGAGCAGATTTTCCACATAAACCACGTTCAAAAACCTAATATTTACAGTCTAATTCATTCTCTGTTTACTGATTGCTCAATAATAGTGAGAACATAAGTACGAGCAGCACAATAAATCCCCAAGTTCAGACGAACTGAGTGAAAAATAAGTTGAATTCGTAGAAAAAGCAATGTACACCAGTGAATTTATGTAGAGCTACGGAGAGTTGTGTGATGCGCGGCATCTGATATTTTGATAATATGTCAAATTGAAGTTGAACAAAGGATAATTTTGCAATGATACACCACCGAAGGGTACCACTCCGAAGTGAGAAAGAGAGTAGGTTTGAATCAATATAACCAAAGAATATTCTTCCGAGCGAAGGATATTGCCAATTGGCGAACCCTCCTACCCTCGCAATTGAGCTTCGGTAGCTTCAAAGAGGGGGCCGAGAGGGGGGGGGACCCATTTTACCTACACGATCACTTAATTATCGTATGATACGTTCTAAATCAGTGTCAGACCTCTTCATTTCTCCTTTAGGACTGCAACTACGCACCAGTGCAGGACATCCCGGGCGAGCAAGGAGGTCTCCTCCCATTTACTTTGAATTGCGGCTCTGGAAGGATCGAATTGGTTTCAATTGGACATAATCAGGTAAGGGAGTTTGCTGATTTCCTGTTCACTAACTGAACTCGCCAATACACGTCCGCTATCTCTATTTCTACTCCGCAAGCACTGACTGGCTTGAGAGCGTTGATTAACGATAACCTTCCTCGCCAATGCGTTGAGGTCTGCAGTATAACTCACGGAAGTATGAAATCTTTGGCGCTACTTGAGATCATGGATACCAATGGCAATGACGAGGGGTATTTGTTGGATTATAAGGCGACGACCTTAAATATCTTGACATTGCGAGCGCATGAACACAATGGACCTACGAAAAGATGCTATATTTTCAGCAGACCGAAGCAATCAAGAAACGGAGGGAATGGAAGGAGGAATCCTCCCCCCCTCCCTATCACTTCCACCCAATAAACTAAATTAAATCCCTAACAGCGAGGCACTTTTGGTGCGTTAAAATGCAATCATCAAGACCCATAGTTTTATAGTTATAACATGAGAGCATGAAAGAATGAATCACAGACAAGAGGAACGAAATAAAATTGCTAATTACCTAAAAATACGACAAGATATATGCAAGATCGAGGAACGCGATAAGGGCGAGTAAAAAAACAACAAATACACATCTGTTTTCGACCATTCTAAAAAAGTGAGTCCTTTAACAGATTCGTTGTGGGCGTGTGTTGAAAAAATTACAAGCAATGCTCTAACCCTAATTCTCGAGTGATATGGACGGCTTTTTGTTTGCTCGATTTAATTTTTGGTTCATCTGCTCAAAGTACACCTCATAGATTCCAAAACCTATCACCGGAACTGTGTGTTCAGTATTAGGAAGGCTCATTTTGAATAGTTTCGAGATTCGTGAGAGCAGTTGAGTTTGAGTAACTCAGTGTAGAGGAGACACATTTAGCCTGCTAAGGTTTCGTTGTGTTACGACTACTGATTCTAGTAATAAAGAGCCAATTAATGAAGTGCGTGTAGAATACAGTGTTATTTTCTATTATATCGACCCTTAAAACCGAGTGCCGGAAGTCCTCGTTGTTTAACAGTGAATCTGACCTTACGTCGGTGACCCTACGAAAACCTTTTCAGTATATTTTACATCATAATTGCTTATACGTACTACTTCAACGCTCCTCTCCATATCAAGCTACGCAGTACACGCTTAGCAGTTTTGTAGTGCGTGACGCTGAACTTATCATCTCTTTTCTCGTCACGTGGCGTTAAGCCAATTACCACGTCCTCATGCGAATTCGCCTACACCCGCCACTCAACATCTCTTTTTTAGAGTACGCTAAGAAGAAGAATCTCTTCTGTTGCTGTTTTAAGACTGTACATTGCACTATTCAGGGTAAAATGAGGTGGACAGCGACGCGTCACATAACTTTCCTCGGCGTCACATACATTTAGCGATTTTTCTAGCTCCACCAACAAATGATCCGTTTCCCACTCAATTTACGTCAGCGTTCAATATAAAAACAGGTGCTGCTTGTTTCAGAAGTTATTGAGTTGCGCCTAATAACGTCGTGCCCTGCATCGAGTAAACAGCGTATAAGTAATTTATGGGACTCTCAACGTGATTATTTGAGACAGATTTACTGTTCTCTAACTATAGCATTTTCACGTCAAATTGGAGGTTTTACACATCAATTTGGTGGATGACAGAAATACATGATTTAATTCTAGGAAAGCAATCCCAACAAATTAGCGAGTGAAACGCAACATTCAACAAGTAAGAATGAACATAATGAACGGAAAAGAATGAACAAATTTTTCAACGTAAGTCTCTCCCTGCAGCAGCGGCTGTCAGGTCTATCATCATTCACATAACATAATTTGTGCAGTCCGATGTGGTGACAGTTGCAACGCTTCGGGTTATCGTTGTCACACAGGTCGTGGTTTGTTCGGGGCTCACTGAGAATTTGTCTTGCTGACAACTTGATTTTTGAAAAGCAGTGCTCCGCTGCATTCAAGTTGGGTGAGTAGGGGGGCAGATATTTCACGTTTAACCCCAATTCGATCATCTTACTGGTAACTTGTCCAGCTCGGCGAGTCGCTGCGTTATTCATTATCAGGTATGTGATAGTTGGGTTCGCCACTTTTGGTTTATTATTCATTCTGAATAATAACCCTATGTTTTCGGTCACGAAAAATCTTTTACAACCCCCCCTCAAAATTTGATACTTTACATTTCAAGACATGGAGATTCCAAATTTGCAATGTCCGTCCGCCGTCCGTCGTTCGGGCAGTTTTGTGCCTTTAACGTGGTCCAAAAAATTCGTTCTTTCGCACAAAAATCCTCTAGTTGTGCCCGCCATCTCGGCAATCCGATCGGACGAAGCCCATGATTGTTATGGGCAAAAAACGGTTAAAAAAATTAACGAAACGCAGTACAACGCGGGAACTACAGCGGAAGTCAACGAAACCGCTCGCCTGCTGGACGGGCAACGCCGCCCCCGCTCACCTCCCCTTTCGACTGACTCTACTGGCAATGGGTGGGCGCCGGTTTTTTTTTTGCTTCCTCTAGGAAGCGCTCGTGTTTCGTATATAACCTTTGGCATTACGATTTGTCTCTTTATCGTCCGATCGCCTTGTTCTCGTCTTCACCTCCACGAATGACTGTTTCGCTCCGTCTCAACTATTTCCGTTAGCAAAATATCTGTTATCTTCGATTGAACTTTTCATTATTTGCCTATTTTTGGTTTATTTATTTAATAATTCGTGCGTTTCATTTTTTTGGTTTTAATACGATTTTTGGTTACATTTTGATATTAGTATTTAGCGTGCATGTTTTCATATTAAAACTCAGTTTTTCCTGGATACTTTCGTTTTTTTAATTTTAATATTACGATTCAGTTCTTTTCGACTTTTTTTTGGGTTTCATTTTGATATTTTTCGATGCTGAATCGAACGGGAAGGGTCTCGGAGGTGCTAGGTCAAGCTATTTATCCGAATAATATACCGTTGTGTAATAATTTGCAGGGTTTTTGTGTAGCTCTGCGGTAAATTCCTGAAACGTCTCTCCATTGCAGTTGCTTCGTACGGCCTCGTAATGTTATCTTACGAGTATAATGAACAACACTTCGAGTGTTTACAGCCTGGACGAGGGAAACATTTCTTTCTCTTTCGGTGGGTACTGTGGAAACAGCTCGTGTATTCCTCCTGGATCTCGCATCACTTCTTCGTGCAAATTAAAACCAGATTCGTCAATGAATACCATATTTTCACGGTTTTCTGGCGCCCTTGTTCTGAATTCCGCTGCGTAAATTTTCCTTCTCTCTTTCGTTTCCACTGAATTCATCCGATACAGCTCTTTGTTAGCTAATTTCAAGGTTATTTTCAAAAGACGCAAACCTTTATCAACGGGACTCACGGCCAAGTCAATGCTTTTATCGAAAAGAACACGTTTTATCTCCTCCAGAGTCCTGTCAGGATTTTCTTCCACTGCAGCCTCAATTGGTGGTAAGCTTTTCACACCGTTTTCCTGCTCTGCTTCGGCAAACAAGCTCATTTTCGTTTTCCGTATACTTTTTCAACAACATGAAAGCCGTACTCTCTTTGATGCCGATTATAGCAGCCGCATGTTTAGTAGTATGTCCTTCTTCGTACATTCTGAGAAACATTTTACTTTGGTCTATAGTGTACCTACCGTAGGTCGTCGGGTAATGGAAGGAATCCCCTCATTTTCAGCATCTTCGTCACTTTCACTACTTCTTACCGCATGGTTCGATTGGCGAACGAAACGCGGTCCCATTTCTTCGTCGTCCGAACTCATATCACAAAAATAAAGCATGTCGTAACTAAGGGCGGCAATTAGAGACTTTAAAATGAGGCGAATCAGCAGGCACCTTCAAAAGAATGGCATTTGGAAGGGGAGGTATGTTCAGAATCACCGGGTGTTTCCGCCTTCTACCCGGGCTGGCGTTGCGGCGTTTAAAACTAATGTGAAACGAACCATTTCCGTCATCCTCCAATTTGAAATGTGTAAAACCTCCAATTTGAAATGGAAAACCTCCAATTTGACGTGAATATATATGGGAAATACTGTAAAAACTTTAGTCGATGCTGAGACGAAAAATTGTACTCCGGAATGGCATGGGGTGCTTGCTAATTACTTTATGGTAGTTATTAAGTACCTATCGTTTAGGTAACTGACCGGAATACCAACAAGGCTTTCGAGAGACTGCTTGAATTGGAATAACTGTATGGTGATCCCCAAGAAGCAGCACCCCAAAACGTGCAATGATTACCGGCTGATAAGCCTAATGTGCCACATGCTGAAAACGTTTTTGCGAGTTCTTCACGCTCGCATCCGCTCCAAGTGTGATTTTGACCTTGATGATGCCCAGTTCAGTTTCCGGCACGCCTTTGGTACGCGTGAAGCACTGTTTGCCTTCAGCGTCCTAATGCAGAAGTGTCATGATCAGCGTAGAGATGTCTTTGCCTGCTTCATTGACTATGAGAAGGCGTTTGACCGTGTCCTGCATTCAACGCTTTTTGAGGTTCTGAAGGAGTGTGGAGTAGATGGGAAGGATATTCGCATAATCCACAACCTGTACTGGAAGCAGGTGGCCGAGGTACGAGCAGGTGATATTGTGACGCCTGAGCTCAGCATCCAGAGAGGGGTTAGGCAAGGATGCCTGCTTTCACCTCTTCTTTTCAACCTTTACGCAGATCGTATATTTAAGGAAACGGTTGAAGATCTTGATGTTGGGGTCAGAGTGAACGGGGAGCGAATCACCTCCATAAAATATGCTGATGATACCGTGCTGTTGGCTGAGAGCCTAGCGGATCTTCAGCTTCTCTTGAATAGACTCTCGAGTGCTGGCCAACGGGTGGGTCTGACAATCAATATTATGAAGACCAAATGGGTGGTTTTCAGTCGTTCTTCTCACGATGATGCTGTGTTGACACTCAATGGCCGCAGAGTTGAACGAGTAAGGAGATTCAAGTACTTGGGCTGCCTCATCAACGAATCTATGGATCCGGACATGGAGGTCAAATGTAGAATTGAGAAGGCTCGTTCCGTATTCTTGAAAATGAGAAATCTTTTCTGTGATAAGAACCTCAACTTCTCTCTCCGATGGAGAATGGTAAAATGCTTTGTATGGTCTGTCTTGCTGTACGGAGCGGAGGCTTGGACCCTAAAAGCTGCCACCCTGAGCAGAGTAGGAGCCTTTGTGATGTGGCGATTGCGTAGGATGTTTAGGATCCCTTGGACAGCCCGCATTTCAAACGAGGAAGTTCTCCAGCGGGCTCAGGTTCAGAGGAAGCTCCTGGCTACGGTGAAATGCCGTAAAATTGCATACTTGGGAAACATTGAGAGAAGAAAAGTATCGGCTACTTCAGATGATTATGAAAGGGAAGATCGAGGGTCGGCGCGGTGCTGGAAGAAGACGGCTCTCCTGGCTGAATAACTTGAGGAAGTGGACGGGTATACAGCGTGCGGAGGAGCTTTTCAGGACTGCAGAGGACCGGGACGCTCTCGCCGCAGTGATTGCCAACGTCCGGTTTGCCGGATAAGGCATATAAAGAAGAAGTATGGATTTTCATTCAATGGAGCTATAACAGGAGACCTGTTCCCTACACTTGCTTGAAAGGTTTGATAATTATTGTGTTGCTCTGGATGACTATTTTGTGATACAAAATCGTTACTCACAGTCAACTGTTTCCGGTTGGAAAAAACAAGTGTTGAGTGACAAAATTTTGATGAAAACGATGAATCTACAGGAGACCATACAACAAAGAAGTGACAAAACGTTGAGACTTATTTACAGTGTACGCTGGAAGAAATAATGAAATTAGTTTAGTTTCGTGAAGTTGACTAATGACGGTAGTGACTCTGTGAGCCTGTTTAGCAAAGCGTACGTTTTTCCCGGTCATTCTTATGACTGGTTTACTGGTCCACTCAGGAGCTCGAAGTGTGCGGTAATACAGACCAATTATCTGCTGCGAAGCATCACACAGATGACCTTAGCCACATGCGCATACGGCGATTTTTAATCTCTCGCAACCCTTGTTTGCTCGCATTAACGTGAGCTTGGTAGAACTTAATGTAGTATAGCAAGAAACTGGTAGTGCTTAACATTTCGTAATATATTGTCTTGTAGTGTGTCTCACGACCTGTAGTGAGTAGCTACAGTAGAGGTGGTTTATTTGTAGGTACGAGTTTATTGTTTTAGATTAAGTGTGCAACCACTGGCAAAATAGTCTATATAACAACAAAAGGTTTAATTTCGGAATTTATCTAGTAACTCTCGATTATCAATACGGCCTTTGCTTAACTTTCATCGTACAACGGGTTTATTATTCTCTTTCACCGCATGATTATCCAGTTCGACCCAGTCTCACCCCTCTAAAGCCCATTTCATTCAAATCAGCGTCGGAAAGTACTTGTACACGATAAAAAAACATGACCTGAATACATTGGAACAACAAAAATTGAGCCTTGGAAATGGCTACGTTAGGCAATCGGCACGACGCCGCGAGTCGAACTGATGGGTGATTGTAGTGGGACGGGAGGCAGTGACAGGAAATGAGTACAAGCTGGGGTGAAATGATAACTTTAGCTACATCGTCCCACGAGTTCCTTCAACTAATAGAATGTACCTCTCTGTGTTTGCTGTGAGTTTATTTTGTTGGCCATGTGGACGCAGTCCAGGATATCTGAGTAGCTTCGAAAAATAAGTAGAAAACTATACCAAACGCACCGAACATAATTGCAATCTATCTTCCAAAATTTAGTTTTTGCCTAATTTTTTAAACTATAACAACATAATCATAGCCCATAACAACCACGGATTTAGCCTGATCGGATTGTGTTGTGTCAAATTATGACGGGGGGTAGTGTAAAAAATAGGGATATTATTTAGCTTGAAGAATAAGGCAAAAGTGGTGTCCAATTTTTACTGTAAGCACTAGCAAAATTAGTTGCATTCGTAAACGAGATTAGTTTTGTGTTGAACAATGGTGGTAGTGACCTCTGTGGGCCTTTTAGTAAGGCGCTCTGATTTTCTGATGACCCGCAAGACTGCGGTGTATGGCGTAATAGTGGTCTTCACTGCCAAATGCGCGTCGGGCAGAGGATAGTTGTGTGATGCGTTACAGCAGATATCCCTTCCTACGTCGTGTTGACAGTTCCGTGAATAACCTATGCGTTGGTTACTCAATAAAAGCCATAACGTGTGTTAAGTAGGGGCGACCCAATGAATTCCGCGAACTTTAAGTGCTCCCAGAACGACAAAGTATTCGTTAACAAGCGTAATCTTCGCCTATTCTATTCATATTTTGTTTCTCTCACAATCTTCATAACTTGTTTCAATTTCCATGAAAAACTTCATATGACAAATAATTTACACAACATTTTACAGCATTGTACTGTCCTTTTTAATCAACTTGTTGTATATTTCCAGTTCTCTCAAGCCTTCAAATATGCGATTCAGGATGGTGCTCCTTATGACAGTACTTCTGGTCGTTTGTTCATTCGCTCAACGAAGAGGCGGTGGACGAGGTGGACGGCGCTCCAAAAGTCGAATGCAGATCGGACTACCCGTGACTGGCAAGTACCGGGACCCCGAATCCGATCGATACTACAATAACAATAACGTGAGTGAATTCGATCTCGCGGTATTCTTCAACAAGCGAACGAAAAACAGAAAGCTGACGATTATGTTCGTTTTAGTGTATGACGACGATTTTTTCAATCCATTGCTTATTGTGAGCTTCATTTTTCATCAAGTGATTGAATGGCTAGCGCATAGTTAAAGTTTAGTTGAGCAATTTTCGACGTAGTTCTTCAAACCCTGATCCTTATACTATAAAAACTATCGTTGAAAATGGCACATTGAAACAACACCAGTAACATAGATTTGATGTATCTGACCAAATACTACTCCACATAAATCTTACCACTTCAATTCACCATAACAAGTGAATGTTGCTGATATTTTTACTTTCCTTGGCTCTACGAAGTAGAATGGAAAGTTATGTAATCGGCCGAGTCCGAAAAACACTATTTGGGAAAATGGTCTGTGTGTGTGTGAGTCTGTGAACGATTTTTAGAGAGAACCATCGTACCAAACCCACTCAAACTTAATATCTCCCCGCAGGTCACCATGGGACGCCAAAATAAGGGTTTGAACAAAATCCACCGAAAGTTAACTATAGTTATTAAAGTTTACGTATCTGTTAGGTGAGTCCGTCTCCTCTGGCTGGTGTGTTGCTGGTGGCAAGCGCTTTCGATGTAAAGACATCATCATGTACTGACTTAACGGCCAGACGATGATGTCTTTACATCGAAAGCGCTTGCCACCAGCAACACACCAGCCAGAGGAGACGGACTCACCTAACAGATACGTAAACTTTAATAATTTGCCTTCTGGCGGACATAACCCTATTGCTTTAATACTTAACTATAGTTATCATAGTGATCAAAACACCAAATATTTTTTTTCTCAAAAATGACTCTAACGATTTTGATTAAATTTTTCATATTGATAGCTCTCAATACGGCAACTATACCATAAAATTCTCATTCGTGGGAAAATGACGAGAGCAGCACAATAAATTACCAAAACTTTCGACGAAATCCATTTTAACGCGGTTTTTAGAGGAAACAACCGCACCAAATCAGCTGAAACGTGATGTCTAGCGCGCAGGTCACCATGGGACGCCAAAATAAGGGTATGGGAAAAATCCACCGAAAGTTAACTTATCAATATTTTCGACGAAAAGCGTTTTTAGCGCGGTTTTTTCCTTATAAACTTTGCTGGAATATTAGTAGAATGTTAAAGAAAATTGGTACTGTAGTCCAATCTAATACCTAAAGGGTGAGTGTTTAAAAACGCTCATGAGATACATGGGGCTCACTCCAGAAATTCCTGAATTTCAACTACCGCCGTTTTGCTTACTACCCGTTCTAACAGTTATTACCCAATAACTCTGCAAATGTGATTACTATCCTCCTTCAAAACATTCGTATTTACAGCCTCATTATTTATCTGTGTAACAATTGCTCAATAATGGTCCTGGAATGAGTAGGAATAGCATAATAAATTCCGGAACTGTAAGCGCTACCGCTTCCTGCTGCCGTAAAGCGTTGTTTGACCAAGTTCAAATTAACTGAGTGATAAATGAATTGATTAAATACGATTAAATACTCGTAGAATTAGCCATGTACAAAGTGAATTGTTGTAGAGCTAAGGAAAGTTGTGTGTTGTAACGCACCAGATATTTATAATGACAATTGTCCGGGTTGATAGGAGCTAATGATTCCAAGAAATGAAATGAAAATACGTTTGATCGTTCGACAAAAACAATCGAAGATTGCAGGTTCTAAGCGTTAATAAAAAAATATCTCACTCGACAAATCACACAACTTTTCTCATCCCCCCCAACTGTCATGGCTTTATCTACTGACCCAACCCATTTTTCGCTTCAACTCCTCCTCCGCTCAATATTATTGAGCTGCCCCCGCCCCAGGCCCTGACCATTATTGAGCAATCAGTGCACAAGCAATGTGAGGAATTGTAAATGGAACGGCGGTGGTTTGAATTACTGCATTTCTGAGGTTGCTCTCCGTTTCTGTGTGATCATGATTACGCTATAATTGTTTAGGAAATTATTTTACCAACATCCTGATTTTTCTGAGAATGCTACGACCGTATTAGTGGGACTTATGAAGTAGAAACTGAGCAAAAACGATTTTTTGTTAATTTTTAAGCTGGTCTTGCCATTTTCCCACAGTTGAGAATTTAGAATTCTGTTGTATTGTTGTTGGGAACTGCTAACACAAAATATTTAATGGCAGTTGTTGGAGCGGGTTTTAAAGACAAAATTGGTCTTTAGATCATTATGATTACTGAAATCAGTTTCGAACCCATTTTAATCGTACTCATACCCTTATTTTGGCGACCTATTGTGCTTAGTGTTCTTCGGACTCAGAAAGCTCTTGAAAAGTAATGAGCTGAAGAAAACTCAAAATGTCAGTTACTTATGTAACTTTCCGTACTACTACGTTGGGCTAAGGTAATTAAAACCTGATTTAGTGGCAAGGTTGAGCATCACTTATTACTAAACAAGTCATTGAGCTTAATTATATACGTCCGCACGCACGACTATACAAAATAGTTAGTTAGATTCATTGAGGAACGAAACGACACAAATATCGAAAGAAAACGTTGCCGGTGATTTGCCTTTCTACATCTTGGATGACTTGCAATGCCACAAACAGTTTCTAAAGTGCGTTGAACTTTCAAGTTGGACAGCTTCTATTAGGGCCAATTGCTCCCCACAGATAAATACTCTGAGAGGACTGATACTGCACCATAAAAGAAGACGGTAGTAGGTTATTCTGGATTGGGCTGCTCAATGAGGCTGCCTGTTTATGTTTGATGTCGAAACATTGGGGTTTTCCTCAACTAGATTGTGTTTTTAGCTTGTATGACTGTTGATTGTTCATATTTCTCTTCGGGAATTCCTGGAATTAGAGTTAGCCATTGTTTTCGAACATTCGTGATCGATCCCTCATATCCCATTCTTTGCGCCATGTTAACCATAATTATTTAAAATTTTCAAAGTTGATGATACGACGCATTACTTCTTCTATGTCAACGGTCATTTTGTTTCAGGGAGCAAAAATAATAACCGCATCACATTTTGACTATGAATACGTTCTTGGTCACAAAATTGCGTTCATCTGCGTAGCGCGAGGGTCGCCAAGGCCGCATATTACGTGGTTCAAGGATGGAGTGGAATTGTATTCCCACATGTATTTCCACGTAAGTAACCAATTCTGTGGTGCGTTCAAGCGAACATGGTTCTGGGATGCTTTAAGGGGAATTTATTTGTTTTACTTTGGCTCAAGCAGAGGCTAATGCAAGTTCTCTGTTCACATGTCTTACCCCTCCTCTTCTGCCGGATTTTACAGAGATTTCTGACCACATTGAAACACTAAATATCGGATTGGAAGAATACGTCAATCTTTTGCAATCGCCTGCTTCTTTATTAGTATCTTTTAAAGTAATTACCGTTATTATAACTTGGTTTTCAGCCATCCAAAGTGTAAGGTAATTATTGCCAAGTTGAGTTATTTTCCGGTACGTTTTGAGATCTACCGAATAAAATTGAACCTAATTTCGGTGAGTGGTTGGCGTGTGTATTAGCCAGATTCGAGGAAGAAGGCTTGTTGGGTCCTTGAAAGGGGGAGCTGAGGATCGCAACAAAACTGAAACTCGGTGAGGGTGAGGAGGACTGTATTATACGTGTGTGCGGAATTGAGTTGAATTAAAATTGAGGTGAGGAGTACAAATGGGCGACACAAGGGCAGTACTCGGAACGCGTGAACTGGCGTGGGTTACCGTATGGGAGAGTAAGAAGTTACTGGGGTGGTTGTTGGAAGCAGAATGATTTTGGAAGAGATCTGTCGTCGATAGGAAAATGAAATTGGAAGAAAGAAATAAAGAAAGGGGAAAACCTAGAGAAGAGGGCTGGGGATTCCTGCAGGTGAGGGGCAGGTATCGAAATAGTTGGAGACAATTAGGCGGTCGGAGACAATGACGCGGGGAAGTCCGAGGTCAAAGACTCTGACAACTTCGACGCTTTGCGTCGAACAAGGCTATACCGATAGAGCTCATTATTTTTATTTTAATAAGCCCTACGAAGTAGGAGGGAAAGTTTTAAAGTTGCAATTTGAGTAGCAGGGTGTGAGACACGGCTGTGACGTCAATGCATGACATTCCTCCCGGACCATCATAGGTCGCCTCAGTCGTGGGGTCGTTGGCAACAACCAAGTTGTACCTGGTGAGCAACTCTATATACGCCTCACCCGCCCCCTCCAGGGTTGGGGATCCCCACAATGGTGATCTGGCGTTTGCATCAGCACAGACTATGCAGGGTCGTCCTGATAGGCCCGAGTGGTTGAAGGCTGTTGGCAACTGGTGCGCCAAAGTGCATGTAAAATGATATTACAACCAGCTCAAAGCCACCAGCTCGGATGAGCACAGCGGCCAAGTGCTGGCTGTTCAGGTGAAAGGCCAGTGCTGCCTTGGCTCCCGTTCTTGCTTCAGCCACCACTCGCGCCTGCGATCCCAGACCAACAGTTTTGAAGAGGATCCTATGTATGGTTCCTGTTTGGCGAGAACCAGTAACCATAACCGAGGAACTCTTGTTTGTGTTGTGCTGAAGGATTCGAACTGTTTTTAACCTATTCATAATCCACTCATGAATACTGGAGGGCAATTACTTGCTGACGGATGGTACAGCGTGCGTCTCGTGTAGAGTGCGAGATCAGTTGGCATTTGCGTTCAACGCAATTGACACACTTGAGGGGAGCCTCCCGCTTGCATTCCCTGCTCAGATGTGCCATGGCCCACCAGGCGCACACCACAGGTCTCGTGCAGGCTACTGCCAGGTAGCCATAATGCTGGAATTTGTAGCACTGTGTGGGGGCTTGGTATTTACGGATGATGCTCCGCTGCCAAGCTATTTGGTGGTGCCTTGCCCCCTCTAGTTTTTTGTGTAGGCTGCATGACACCTCAATCACCCAATCCTTCTGCCTGCCACACTTTTTTTTTAAGAGGGGCGTGACGTCCTGCGGCTGCAAGCCTAATGCAGGGTTGTGTTCAACAACCTGTTGGGCAAAATCCTCTTTTTGTAGGTCGGTCCGCACGTCGCACAATAGCAGGCGTGGGAAGCGACCAAGGGGGGCTGATGCTTGTAGCTTCAACTCCTCCTTCGTGGAAATATGAAGGAACAAATTCTGACTTTTCTTCAGGTTCTCACGTTTCAACGGCATCTGTGTCCGAAAACCACCGTGTGAGGAGATGGTCCGTCGTGCATGTATGAGTGTCTGACGCGAATCAAAGAAAACTGTTGGACCAAATCGACTCAAATTTCACGTAGCCTGAAAATCACCATGCAACGCAAAATGAGGTTATTAGCAAAATCGGTTTGAAACTAACTATAGTTATGATAGTGATGAAAACATCACTTTTTGACCTCAATAACTGCTCACGATTTCGACCTACCTTTTTTGGGGACTTTATAAAATGAAAGGAGCACAATAAATTATCAAAGTTTCGAGATGAAAATCGGTTCATCTCACGCCTCGTGTTGGGAGCCAATACGACTGATTAAATTCATTATTATTGCGCGCTAGCTGTTAGTATAATGCAACGGCTGAAGTGCAGTGCTAGTACTGTGACAAGTAGTTCAGGCTTCGATAGTATTCGATAATTTGAAAATGTTAACGGCTAGTTACAAATGTTTAATTTGAAAATTGGCCAAATTACAATCCCTCGTCCGAACGGAAATCGATGTTGAAATCAACACGTATCGAGCTGTCAGTTTGGAAAAGAGCAGGTACGTGCTCAATCTCCTAACGAAATTAGCTCGTATTCAAAGTCCCTGGTAAATTGGTAAAAGAAGAAGTCTAACAATAACGCCACGCCGTCTATTATAGTAGAGCAACGATCCTACCGATTCTCGATTCTGCTATTCATTTGTTGTCTTTCTTTTTTTGCTATTTACTGTGATGAATGTTTCCTGATTGCATGGGTTCATTGATGTTGTATGTTGTGCTAGCTAGTATTGAGATTTGAAAAAATAATGTACCGCACACAATTGAAACTGTGGTGAAAATAAACAAGGCCTCCTGAATCGCTGATTCCAATCTATTTGCTTTCGATTGTTTTAAAAACCGAGGAAATCGATGCCATTTTTAGGCAAACAGTAACGTTCTTTTTTTTTTTTGGTGCACTCAAGGTTCACGAGTGGCCGATGGGGAAGGACAAAGTCAAATCGAAATTGGAAATCGACCCAGCCACCCAAATGGACGCAGGAGTGTACGAGTGCACCGCTGACAACATGTACTCGATAGACAGGAGAAGTTTCAAGACTGATTTCAGTATTGTGTTTGATTAAACATTTTTTTCTGATTTTCTACGTTTGTTTCGCCGTAAGAGCGTGAATTAAAAAGAGTAACGATAGCAAGTACCATTCCACAGTTCCCTTCAACTGAGGAGACCAATTGCATTTCTGAGGGTCAACCTTTATTGACTGGCTCTGCACCAACTGTACGTTTTAATTTATGTGAACGTCTAGAAAAATGTCTGCAACTAACCAAATCGGGGTTTCATCTAATTTACGCAAACGTGATAAAACGTAGCTCAGCATTTCACGTAGAAAGTGGGTTCTTTCTGCGCCCGAACTTGTAATGACCTTCGTTGAGTGACTTTTTCTTGAATGTACAATAGAAAAACACTGACCGTAGAAACGAAAATAGTTTGAATTCCGGATGTTCGAGGGATGTCTCCAAGTATTTTATAACCATTATGTGGGGGCGTCGTTACCTTTGATGGTTTCTTGTGTTTCTCTCTTAATTTTCCCAGCTATGAAATGTGTACAGAGACGTTGGGTCAGGAACTGCCCACCTAAAAGTCCAATATTGATGAGAAAAAATATCTGGAGCATAGTAACAATTTTCTGCTAGCGCCATTTTCGACAATCTGCTGTACATACGAACGCTCTGTCTTCGACGCATTTCTATGGAAACGTGTATAAGGAATAATATGTGAGTTATTTTAGAGTGACAACAGCGCCAAAATATAATTGAAGACGCTGGCCTAGATTAATGGCTGGCTCTTATATCAAGGCCACAATTCGAGCTGAGGCTTGTCCTTTCCCTTTCACACCCGTTAATCCTCCCTTTCTTGTTGAACCCTTTTCAATCCGTTTTCTGTCCTTATTCCAATAATTCCACCCTCGTATTCCCGGTCTTATTCCTTTCTCTGCGGCTCCCTGCCGAAGAGAGCGCGACCTGGACTCAGTCCAACACGCCCAGAACACTCGCCTGCTTCACCTTCACCTCCTTCCATTCCCTCGTCATAAACCCTAGCCAGCCAGCTTACTACCAACAAGCACCTTGAAATTCGCCCGGTTTCTCCTCTTCTTTCCTCTTTTCTCGAAAATTTATTCAGCTCGTGTGATCCCGCTCCTAATATGAAGGTTCGCGTACACAATCTTGTGGTGTTGCCAAAAGATCGCCCATGTTTACCAACTCTTTCAACGCCCCACAATTTGAACTCGACTTCAGCATCTTCTGATGGCTTGTTTTTGGCGACCCAAATCAGGGAAGAAGTTTTTTTCCTTTCATTTTGTTGCGCAAGCAGTTAACGACGAGGGTTTATGTTTGCGATTCACTGGAATTTTCGACGGTTGACACGGTATCGCGACTAAGAGCTCACACACCTAAGGGAAATACTCGTATTTATAGTCTGAAGTTCAAACGACTAGTTAAATCAAGAGAGTTGTGAGGTCTCAACGCTGTAATTTCCGATTTAGGAACTGTAGGCTCAATTATTTCATAAATGCTAAGTGAGCGATTGCTCGAAGGACTCTCGCAACTCTCCTAGCTGAAAATTTGCAGGTACAAACGTAAATTTTGTTTTGTTCCATTTTTGAGTTTTTGTTCTCAAAACCTCAACCTCCACTTACAGCTCAAATACAATTCAGAAAAGTACAAATTGTGAAAAGACCTACATTTTTGCCACTGCAGTCGATATATGTTGGGATCGCATGCTGCATGTTACTGCATAAGAGGTTTACACGTGATTAACGTTGTGTACAGTATTGTGGTGATGTCTAATCACAAACAGATTCCCAGGGAGATAACTGTGAACCATTGGCTCCTTGAAAGCCTCTCTTATTGTTTCGTTTCATTGCCTGCACGGATCTGTACTTTCCACTCCACTCTACCTATTTCTTGCCATCTTGTCGGTGCTGCTCTCGTGTCACATATTCTCTCTGGTATCAATACTTGTACTACATCCCCCACCTATAATTGTATTACTCCACATATATCTGTCTCATTTATGTACTTATAAGTTTAGAAGGCACCGTGGGGCGCGCTGTTTTCTCGTTGGTTGCCGACCCTCAACCGCCATTCTACTTCTCATCTCCGGGCCATAGCACGGTGGCTTACGCCCTTCCTCGACGTCAAACTCGTGGTGCCTCAGCCCAATGCCCCGTCTTGGGCGCCAATGTAATGAAATGAATCCGGGTGTACAGCAATAACAAGGCCATCCTTCGTAATGGTGATGTGATTCCACAAGGTCCGTTTCCAATACTTACAGTCGCCTCTCTCGTCGTTGGACGTTGTTGGAATCGGAATAGAAAGAATGTCACAACTCGATCGCGGATGCCTAACCTTCTTCCTCAGCCACAAAGTTTCCCCAACTCGCTCTGCCAACTGCGTCTTCACTCTTCGTCTAAAAACGGCAGGAACTAGGAACGACTTCGATGAGTTAAACCTCGTTCCATTCCTGTGTCACTGCACGATTGGGTAAGGCCCATAACAGTATAAACTAATTATCTTCTCTTCCTCGTTGTGCAATGTGGAGTAAATAATTTCTTCTTCTTCTTCTTTTTATCTCATTTAATTACAGTTCTTTTACTTCTGCTTTGTTTTTACGGTCTATTAAAATTCTTGTGCTTATTAGTAATTTTCCTGCTGATTTAAATTTCACTTTGCCGTTCAAAGCATTTCTGAGAGAAACACGTATTCAGTATTTTGAATTTCACTTTATTTATGAACATATCTGGTCCAGCCCTTTTCTCTCATTCTCGTTCACAGACACAAAATATTTTCCCAAATAATGCTTTTGGGGCTCTGAAGCTTAAAATGTAAAGAATCGATGAAAACTCAAAAAAACATTTTCAGCCGACCAGACCACTTTTTAATGCTAGTTCTTTCTAATGGATCGTGTTAAGTGCAGCAGCTGGCGAGGACTTGATAAGCTTACGCGGATTATGCTCAGCAAAAGTGAAAAAATGAGAAGAAGAAACTCGCTGAATTCCCAAATGAGTCATGCTGTCAGCTCTGGAAAGACCAATCCTTGTGTTTGTAGAGTTCAGAATGTCGAAAGTAAAAATTTGAATGACAGGGTTAGTTGGAGGTTTCCTATGGCTCCAGACCAACTCCTTAGGTGACCTTTGGCATCAATCTGACTTGAGCTGAGCCAAACAGCTGTATTCGAGGGAAAAGTAAAAAAATAAAATAAAAAAACAACTAGTACCTGGAAAGGTTGAGAACAGACTCAGCTCATATCACAGCTTTTAGTAAATTTAAATATGCGCGTTATCCTCCGTCGTCTTTAACCTTCAAAATGGATGGCGTAGCGTAGGAACAGTCCCGCCAAATTAAATGAAGTCTTCTGAATGAAGAATTCCCTTGCTGCCGTCTATTAGGAACCAAAGTGAAGAACATGTTGGCACATGGAGAGAAAAAGAGGTAATACGGCGAGTAAGAGATAGCGATTGAGTGGCGACGGGAGGAACAACTTTTTAGCATAATAACTTCGTAATGAAGCGCGTTGTTTTCTGAAGAGCGCCTCGAGTCTTGCTCTCAACGGAGAGAAGATATCAAATTGTCGTCCTAGTCTCCAGTTTGCTGTCGACGGAAATTGGGGTACAAGAACTGTCCCTTCTTACTTTTTCATCCCTCCCAATAAACACCTGCGTCGATTTTTTCTTTGCCGCGTAAAAACGAGATGACTGTTTGTGCCGTTGAACGAGGAAGGGACTGAGTGGGGATCAGTGACGGAAATAAACTACTCTTTGGGATATTATACAAAGTCAAGGGGATGCCCATGAATAAAAAATGGGAACAAAACCTGATCTCTTGCCTCACCCTTTCTGTACCAAACGGAACCCGCTTCTTTATTTGCAGCCTGTATTTCGACCTTTTTCTATTTCTTCTGTTACACATTTCCCCTGGTCCTAATGGCCACGTTCTGCGCACGGCTCTCACGGAACGCTAAGAAATTCGTTGGAGTAAAGGTTCGATATTTTTTCGGGGGAAAATGCGTGAAAATTGATAAAAACGCTCAGGTCAAGATGTTGCCAATTCCACTAACCCTACTGCTCAACTGTTTCACACCAGCCATTTGTATACAATTTTAAAATAATAGTTAGTGCTGATTGCTGCTGGGTCATTAAGAAATAGAAGCTTGGAAGGGGTGGGGGTGGGGGGGGGACTGACGAAGGGATTTGCGCTGATCCAGTGGAATCTTGAATCTTTGGTCGTGGCCACCAAACAACTACTAGGGTAAAGAGGTGGGCAGGTGGAGGGTTAAAATGGCTGTTGGTGGGATGGACTGATCAGTGGCAGTCAGTGTTAATCATCAGATTCTCCAGGGGGGGGGGGCATCAAGGTAAATCCTCAAGATGGAGAGAGAAAGTAAACGGACGGTAGATGGCCTTTTCACGGGGCGCTATCCACTAAGGTTCCCCCTGGCCTAAGGTTCGTAAAACACTGGTACGCAGTTCCAATTCTGCGAGTCGGGGAGGAAGTCTGGGAACCTCGCGTTGTGTACTTGCCAGGTGCTGCCGGGCACAGGTCTTTGAGTGTTTGGTGTACCTTCCTGCAGCCAGAGAAGGTTGAAGGTATAGACCTGAAGGATATCCGTCGTTCTGTAGGGATGGCGGGTATGTAATTGAGATGTCGTACTGAGAAATACTGCCGACCGGAGAGAACATGATCTTCCTGTGGCTTCAGAGGAGATTCCTCGGTGACAAACTGTTATGAACTCTACTATTTCACAACTTCATTGTAATAATTCTTTCATTTTACTAATTTAAGTGTAACGGGACGAACCAAACCTTTGAATTCAGCGGAGGCTCGTCCGGGGCATTTATGCTGACTGGGCACCTCAAATGCCCCGATTCGCTCGAGACTTTGCTGCCGTCAGTTGTAACTGAGCCAGTCCCCTCATCGCCGTGTCGTCCGCGTTCGTTCGCTCCCACTCAGTTCCCTGTGTGTGGTGGTAAAACTTCCCCGAATTGAGAATATAACTCTGTTCCAATTGCATTCGGTTGATATCGTACTAACTCCCCAACTCTTTTAGTGTGATAGCGCTGTCAATATTAATCCCCCCTGCAACAAAAGCCATCTAAAAGCCAAAATGCTCAAGTGCATTGCTTGGGAAAACCAGCTCTTCCCATTCACCCAGGGTGAGGAGAGGAGTGGGTAACTGTATGTATACTACCAAGCATTCACAGTTTTCATGCACTTTTCAAACCGCACACGGTGTATACCTGGCACTTGGCTCTCAATTCACTCCTAAGTACAATATTTCATTCTCACCTTTTCCCAGGTTACCAACCAGCCCCTGGTATAATGAGATATATATCAACGAAAAACCTACTCCCATATCCGAAACAAGTACGTCAGATTCGATTACGAACGTAAATCCATAACACAATCTATTAAGGTAGAAAGATGAAATACCGATTTCCTAATACCTTAACAAACGTTGATCACACATTTATAACCTTTTTTCTCAGTTCTTGGCAAGCTATCGCCATTAGACGGATTCCTTGTTTGCATACCGTTCCTTGATACCACAGCACGTTTGTGTTGCAGTTCGAACGTACTGAATTGTCTATACCTCAACACCGAAAGGTTGATACTCCCTGACATTGGGATGGTACGGGATCGGTGACGAACGACTGTCGGCTCATCACGATATTGTCGAGCTCGGCGTTTATTGAACTACGTCAGGTTTTTGTGAGGAGGTGCAGACCTTTGCTGAAGAGATTCCGACGGATCTACCGTCAAGATCGTGGAGGGTACGTGCGGCGAAAGGTGGAAAATTTTCGTATTTGCGTCACGGAGCTCACCTATTGAAAACAACCCGCCCCTGGGATTCGTAACTGGGAAGTGGCTGATGCATACGAACCGCTCTCTTCCGCCAATCGCCTTTTTCTCTTTTTTTCTTCTCTTTTTTTTTCTTTCTTTTTTTTCATACTTGTATACGAAGCGAACTTGGAGTACAAGGGTGGGAGTTAACGCTGAGGTGCTGAGGGGGTGAAAAGGGTTAGATTTTTCAATCCACTCGTTACTCGCCGGGAAATAGTTTTCTTGCTTCGGGTGAGATGAGGGTAAAAGGACCGAAGAAAAGCGCGATAGCATCTTTATTTTTCTTTTGCCGAGGTCGCATAGCGATCTCCCTATCAGCGCAGCTCATCGCTTTCTTCATACGCTGGATCTCGCGTTGACGTTCAAATTGATTCGCACACTTTTGAAACTCCTCCATAACCTGAGGATTCGATGCGAAATAGGTACTTAGCTCTTCAAAGCAATGCTACTTGAGGCGCTTACTTAAGCGATCTGGGAACATATAGTTCTGGAGGCAAGTAAACATTGAAATATCCAAATTAATTAATTTAACATTTATTTTTAATACTCTAGTGTATTTAAAAAAATAGTTTTAGATGTGCATAAGCTTTGAAAATATCAAACTGCCAGCAGAATAGTTCAAACGAAGCGTCTTCAGACTTGAGTAGGGTTCCTCAGATTCAAAACAGAGTCAAACACTTGTAATATTCTGAGTGCACTTACCGTTTCGAAGGCCTGTTATTGTTTGTAGTCAATAACAAGATATCGGTGTTGTAGCACGAGGAGATATACAATTCAAATAAATATAATAACACAACACTTTGTGCTCAAACGTTTTAAAGTGATATGTTGTCAACGTAACGAAATGCAGAGCAGAAGTCCAAAAACTGGTAGGGTGGGGGGTGGGCGAGGTGGAAGCGAGAATTCTCAGAAGTGAAAAGTGCCAATCAAAAGTCGAATATTAATAAATGCGAATCCGGTACGTCACGTACCTCATGAAGTCGTCAACAAATGTTCAGCGACAGAGCTTAAAGTCACTCAGTTTCCCGACTAGAGAACTGGTACTTCTGGTGGTCAGAACTTGAACTGTGAAGCGTTTTCAGGACTCTATTCTGACAGAAACATTAACGTGGAATGAGATGAGACGCTTTAGTTTTCTTCAGTGTAGTGGGGAAGTCTTCAAATCTTCAAGGAAATTAGAGAAGCCTTTCCACCTGAGTCAACGTCTAAGTCTGCGCTGTGGTGGATTTTTGGCCAATTCGTATACTAGTAGGTCGGTGGAGGGGGGGGGGGTAATTCTTACGCGTAGTACGTTACATTTTTTCTGAATGTCGTCTTCGACTGGAAGGATGTTCAGAACGTAGTGTGGCGTCGGATTTAGGGCAAACGGAAGGGCTCGAGTGATCGAATACATTTTTTGAACGTGAACATCAGTCAAACGTTATTACTTTCAATATTGATATTCAATCAAATAAAATGTATGAAATGGCGTTATTTCATTCAGCAACCCACAGACTTCTCCCATTTCGAGGCTTTTTGAATCTAAAAACCTAATTTCTGGTCTGAGGATGCTTGTCGTTTGATTCAAATCAATATGAACTTGAATGAGTTTGTTTTGCTAGTTATTTTTCGGAGGCATGACACAACGTTTTTTGAATTTTGAACCATTTAAAACTTTTTTAAAGTACCTTTCCTTTCTGATTCGTAGAACTATGGAGAGTAAAACAATATTTTTGGCCACTTTATTCCGTACCGTAAGATTTTTCTTCAATCGAAATTCGAAGGTTGAGGATTTTATTCCTGGAAACTCTTTCGCTCAAATCTTTTCTCCCCAGAGCCCAAAACTTTTTTCTAAATCATTTCTAAATCTTGTCTCAGGTGTCTTAAGAATTTTCCTTCAATCGAGTCGAACGGGATGAGAATTCTGAAAAAGTGTGACCCCTCGACCCACCACGTTTAGGGCATATTCTCCAACTCTTGGTGAACTTTTTCGTTTAACGCAACCCTCGCGAGATAACTTCCACAAGACAGGCTCAACGCTTTACTTGGGATGTTCCGCTATTGATCTTTTGAAACGTTAATAGATGAAAATTTTCTTCGCAGGTGGAAACTCCGTTACCTTCCAGCTCCCTCCAACCAAAACAAAAGTTTTAATGGTTGGCGCAGCTCCACCTTCGCCTTCGACAGGGGGTCAAGCGCTTCAAATGAACAGAAGTAAGCTTCCCCTGAGTTTTAAACTATTCTCCCAACCCCTACCTCGTCCCAAGCACCACCACACCACCTCACCTACCAATGTTTACGAAATTCCTTCCTCGTAAGACGATAGCTCGAAGGTTTTCCATTCCCTTCTTCCCTCGTTTTCTAGAGCCCAGTTTTAGCTTTAGGAGTTTTCTGAAGGTTTTGGGGAAGAAGTTTCAACAAACCGCCCTTCACTTGCCTCAACAACCCACAACGTTCCCCAAACTTTCCCCGTGCGAACCACAAAAAAGGGGCTGAATGGAATGCAATATGGTTCGAGGCTTAGGCTTACATGATGGAAAACAACCCTCAAGATGTTCCTGATAAAAGAAGAAACCGGTGGTACGATTTCACGAGGTGATCACCGAAAGCTGTGCTATCGTCAAAAGTTCAGTTTACTTTTTTCACATATTTACTTCGAGTAAAATGACTATAAATCTTAAACGTAAGGCTCCACTTGTGTACGGTTTTGTAGCTACCAGCTTATTTAAATGTCCACTACACCTCCAATATGAACATTCATGTAGTAAATAGACGGGACAGTTGGAGTTTATTGAGACCATACTGATCGTCGTCATGGTGCACGAGAATGCACTTCAACAAGAAGGCAAGCATCATATAAGCCGTACAAATACTTCACACGCAACAGCAGTTTTCAATCGTTGTTGCCGAATTAGTGCGTTGGATGTCGTTGCCAAAACATGGGTAGAGTTCCCAGGGTCGAGCTGCTTCGGCTGCTGGGTTTTCACTAGACTTTTGGTCTTACAACGACGATAACTACTGACCACTGTATAAAAGCTTCTTTCTTCTGGTGATCCTGGCTGATCACAAGGATTATTATTCCCAGAGCTGCTGCTTCTTGCCTGCTTGTTCAATCATTCAGCGGGGATCCCAGGAACCATCCTCCTCTTAACAAACTTCTCACGTTACCACCTAGTTATTCCCAAAATCGATTGTAGTGAATTTGATCAGACGTACGGAGTGCGGCGTTTCAGTAAACAAGCACCTAAACTTTGTTCTCCTTTAATGTATACACGGCATATCATCGAATTTACAGAGGTTGGGGAAAATTGTGTGAGAGATTTAGATATTGAACAGACAGACATCTCCTCGTCCTTATCTGAAGAATTGCGTGATTAAAAGTGATAGATCTACACAAAATTAGAAAATCTCGAGGATTGTAAACTACGCGGAATAAGGAGAGGCCCATGAAAACCAAATAAGCTTCACTCGACCCTTTTTTCTCCACCTAGGGGTGAGAAAGGTTAAGGAGAGCTGGTAGTAAAAGAGCTTTTGGAAGGCCGACGGGGCTAAAGGCTCGGCCGTCGTGATAAATAGTAACCGCTTAATATGACAACTGAAATATGGCTCAAGTTTTTGGTGAAGAGGAGGTTCGTTGAGGGAGAGAAAGCTCAAAACCCTTATAGAAATTCCTCGTTAAGAGCCGCAAATCCTTCTTGAATCGCCGGTTCCCCGCTATCCAATTTCTCCACGTATTCCTTCCGCGTCAACCACAACTGCTCTATGTCTTCATTCCTGTGTAACGCCATGTCATCTTTTAACCGCGCCCTAGACTTTACGACCTCACCACAATACAATCCCAAAATACTGAATCAAACTACAAAATATCTGGTCCAAAGCATCTCACACACACAACTTTCCACTTGAAAATTCGATGATACGCTATACAGATACTGAAGAGTGTGAAAAATATCGTGTTAAAAAGTGTGGAAAAGTATCGCGTTAAAATATAGTCCCTTGTACAATTTTCTTTAGGTTATGCACCTTAGAACGCGCCACAGATCACTAAAAGTAGTTGTCATCACGCCATTAAACTACCGAATCGAACCTGTACGTAGTAACAACTATGATACTTGGAAAATTCACGCTGGAGCCTTCCTGCGGCGAGCTGGATTATGGGGAAACGAAGAGCCTGGAGAGCCAGAACATTAAAGTGGGTAGATGACGATCTTGGTGCTAAATTGGAGTGGCTCTTAATTATATCGCCAAGTGTTTGCCAGGATATTTGGAACACTTTAGAAGGTACATACCAAAGCTCAGGACCCGCTCGAATGGCCGCATTACGTTACTTAGTCCTTCACAAAATGTGCACGACTACAAAATAAAACTATTAGAAGAAAGCCAAGTTCGAACTTGAAATGAAAATTTTGGAATTGCTTTTACTGGCCATTGAAATAGTTTCATTGGAAAGAGGAAACTCAAATAGCAAAACCGTATAAAACGGATATTTTGTCATAAATGTAGCCATAATTCTGCAAATTGCAGATCCAATCGTGATCAGGATTCAACCAAAATTAATAGAGTAGGTACTAATAATCACAAACATTCGTAATCAGCAGAAAATATTTATTATTGATCTGAAAACACATTCGTGTTCTCGGAAAGACCAATTCGACGTTTTAAAGACAAAAACAAGAGCAACTGTACGATTAGCTTCTAAAAATCGTACGGCAAGTGACATTTGTTCTTCCCTCACAAAATGAGAAACTCTCAAAAACACTGCGTACGTTCCTGATCTACAACTGATTCAATTTTTGTGAGCAAAATTACTGATCACGGCTCTACAGTAATTTTTAGTGGTGGTTCTACTCGAGCAATTGACGAGCCTGGATGGACTGTCATCGAAGCAAAGAAATCAAAACGTGGACCTACAACAAATTATTTACAAAGAACGGAAAGGGGGAGTACTACAATAGATAATTCGAAAAATATCTCCAAGATATGGGCATTCAAAAATGATTTCCAGCATCCATACACGCCACAGCAAAAGCTGAAAGGCAAAACGATCCGTTCTTGACAGAGCTAAACATGCAAAGTTGTCGATGAAATTTTGGGCTGAATTGATCGCCACCGCAAATTATCTGGTCAATCGATGTCAATCGATAGATGGAAAAACTACATTCGAAGTGAGGGCCGGCCGCACCCCATCAGTCAGACATCTACAATTATTTGGCGGAAAAGCTTTCTTTCTGAACAAAAAGAGGAAACGTACAAAGCTTGAACACCGAGCAATAAAAGGCATTTTCGTGAAATACCCTAATTTTTCTAAAGCTTATCCAATTTGGGATCCAATTCAAAGAAGAAGATCATAAGCCAAGACGCAAAAATTCAAGATGTCATGTCAGAAAAAATCATTGTGGGGCAAGAGGTTCACAAAATTGTGGGAATTAAAGCTCGGAACTTAGGAATGTTCCTGGAAATCGGTACGTCGTTAGTAATAAGATAGTTTTAACAGAAAAATTCAATCCCCACGGAAGACTTCATCGAAAAGCATGACTTGTTGCACGGGAATTCACACAACGACCAGGAGTCAACTACGATGAGACTTATTGCTCAGTCGTTCGCTGCACAAGAAAAACTTAACATACATCAACTTGACAGTCTATCTGAATAGAACACTAGATAAAAAAAAATAACACGGGGGAGCCGGCGAATCGAACACAGACTCTTCAAGAAATTCCCATCTTAGACATTCAAAATTCTATTTGTCAACAAAAAAAAAGGCCGAATGATTTGAGCCTCATGAAAACCACCAATTGACATCCCATATCAAAGTCTAATGGGCTCATGGGCCTATTTATCCCCCGGTAGTCGACCGGATATGTCATATTCAGCTAGCTGTTGATTGCATTTTAACTGTTGTCATAAATATGAACATCGGTTTGCGGCAAAAAGAGTCCTTCGATGCCTAAAAGGTTTAAAATAGGGTTCTTTTATTTGTAAGTCCGAAAACAAGAATTCGAACTGGAGCAGTTTCTGTTTCTCTCACGTTAATTCTAGTTCTAGTGCTAGTTTGAAATCACGAAAATAACGAACGGTGTCTACAGCCGAAAGCGAATACATGGAGAAGAAGTTGGTCTCAAATACTGCCACATGAAAGAAAAGACTGCCAACACTTTCAGCAACTCTTGAGCTGGTTTTCGATTTTCCGCTCTTCGAGAAAAACTGGGACTGGTGAGGGTGAATAAAGGAAACCACTCCACAAACGTTGGTTATCACGGAGGTAACCTTAACAAGTACGAGAAATATCTTTGGTCGTTCAAATGTGTAGATTAAATGATCGGCTGAGCCACCGATGAACAGTATTTGGGACACAAACCCCCACTCCACTCTCGTCTAGGATTCACCACTGCTGTATTTAATTTCTTGTTTCTCCAGCACCGAATAGTACACTCTTCACTTTCCGCTACCCGAAGGGAAGGAAAGTATAGTAATCGGATAAAAAAAAAATTGGGTTTTCTTCAGATCTTTACGTTGAGTGTGTGTGTAGTTCGATTTGCGGGAGAACGGCTGATCCGATTGAGCTGGTTCTTTTTTTGTTTTGTTTGTTATTTTTTGTAGACACCAAAATAAGGTTATGGACTATTTCGGCCGATTGGAAGGGGGCGGGGACGAAAATGTACCAAAAACTAGGGGTTTTCGCATTTTTCTCAAAAATGGCTCGAACGATTTTGATCAAACTTCAAAATTATCTTCTCCTAATCAATACATAACTTTTGTTCTCCATACATATCTCCATGAAAATACGGTGAATGGAGATATAGGCCCATGAAGCAAAAAGAGGTTTTTTACGCTTTTTGGCAAAACGGCTCCAGCGATTCTCACCAAATTCACAGGGTGTTTTTGAATAGTTAATACTTACATATTGTTTTCAATAAATGTTCCTCTGACAGTCTATTGAACAGAGATAAAAATCAAAAGTGTCGAAAAGGACATTTTTTCGAACATTTCCGTAAATTCCACGGTAACTTCTTCACGAGATGTGATAAATTCTAATGGAGTGTCTTTTAGTCACCCATAGCCACATTTCGTTCTGCATACTTATTTCTGTATATATCTGTTGAACGGAGATATATGCCAAGTTAACTCTGCAAAGGAGATTCGTCGAATATTAATTGATCGGTATTCCAATTTTCTCAGAAATGGCTCTAACGATTTCGATCAACCTTATGGAGAACTCTCAACTAACTAGTACCTACATTTTGTTCTCCATAAATGTCCCTGTAGAAATGCGTTGATGAAAGATATAGCGCCCTCACATGTAGCTGGTGTTCGAACCTAAAGGGGTGGCGGAAAGTTGTGTGTTGCTACGCACCAGATATTTTTAATATCAATGTTTTTGTTTAGTTTCGTGGAATCCAATGGAACCGGTACTTTGTTTTCCCAACTCCTAACTGCCAATGGAGAAACATGAGAAGTTTGCAAGTTTGTTACATCGCACCAAGAACTGTGTTGTGGGCGTCGTAAGGCCAATGGAGTTTATTGTAGTTACATTCAGGTTTTAACGAGAACGTACCCAAAGTTGTCACCACTGGCACATCAGAAAATTTGAGGAGAGTACCAGACGAAGTTCTGAGACTGAGTGCGCAACCTCCATATTCGCTCAAGTTATGAGGAGAGAGTAAGTTTGCTACACGCGAGTGAAAGGATTGGATTTAGCATTTGTTCATCCTCGCCATCGATAACATCAGAAAACAATAGTCAGCGTACATTCTGTCGTTTGGTTTTAACTGTTGTTCAACTAAGCATGTACAAGAAACTTTATATCCCGTAAATGTTAACGGGCGTCGAGCGGCTCTTTTATAAATCTAAAAATATACTTACTTTATTTGCTTCCCTGTTTCTCGACCGTTCTTCGTTGTGGTTTTTGCGATCGTGAGCAACACAGGCGCATTGTTATTCGGCTTTTTCTTCCACCACGCTCTTATTTGTTTAGCGAACAAGCTCCCTTTAAATGAGCATTCGACCTCCAAGGGTAACAAAGCTTGATGCACGGTGGTGGTCGTGCGTTATAATATTCACCTAGAAAGAAGCGTTGAATACGACACGGTTGTTAGGGTTGTGCTCACAACCCCCCGACCCTTACGTTCACCTCAATGAATAGGGCTGAATTACATTTAAATTAACTAACTGAGAAAACATCGTAATGAACTTTTTTAGCACTCCTTCATTATTTGGAATCAACTTGTTGATCCGTGCGGTCTTCTGACTCAATTACCACCAATAAATACACTATACCACTGATGTTCACTCGTCCATACTTTTCCCCATACCAATCGAGCGCCTTTATGAGTGCGGTTTCAGTACTATATTCCGTTCTGTATACCCCACTGGTATGGATCTAGGATTTCAGGCTCTCCAAGCTTATGAGCTCAGCTGTTTATTCATCATTTATCACGTGTACCGCTCAAAATTGAGACGGGTGTTCTCTGACAGACTTTTCTGACTGATTTAAGTTATAGGAGTGATAAAAAAAGAGAAACATAGGGAGAAAGGGAGAGGGGATATATAGATAGATAAATTGATAGATAGACAGGAAGAGCGAGCGAGAGAACAGTTTTATTCAGAACAAAACGACAAAATAAGAATTTTACACACAGTTTAGAGTCATAAAAACACTGCAAATTATTACACAACGGTTAACTATTTTCATGATTCGATTCAGCATCGAAAAACACTAGTAAACCATACGAAACATGACCTGACTACGATGGAACTACGGAAACTAAATATTCCTGTGGCGCCAGGCACCCGTAGGCGCCTGTAGGGAATTGGCACGACGTTGCGAGTCGACCGGGCGGGTGGTTTTGATGAGACGGGAGGGAGGGAGTACTAACGACGAAACGTTTACTTCCGCCGTAGTTCCCGCGAGTTCTTCCAATTAGTAGACTTTTGCTCACTATAATTACTGTAATTTCACTATACGCAGTTGTACACGTCTGATTCTCATTCCATTCGACCCAGGATGTAAAAATACCCTGAAAACGATACGAAACACGGCGTATTTGCGATTATACTGCGTTTTGTTAATTTTTTTGAACCAATTTTTGGCCATAACAACTATGGGCTTCGTCCGACCGGATTGCCGATATGGCGGGCACAACTAGATACCAAATGGGATTTTTGTGAGAAAAAACGGATTTTTTAGATCACGTTAAAGGTCCAAAACGGCCCAGACGGCGGACGGTGGAGGGGGACTTTGCAGATTTGGAATCCTCATGTCTTGAAACGTAAATTATCAATTAATTAATTAATCAGTTTCATCAATTATCAGCTAATAAATATTGGAGTGTAAGTTTAAACTGATCTGGGATTAAATGTAAATAATAAAATAAATATCTGGTGTGACGCATCACATATCATTCCTCAGATTCCCGTACATTCAAGTATTTTGTTCAATCAACCAACTAATCACATGACCGAGAAATCATCTTGGGATGGCTCGAATTACTGAATCGAGATGGACTTTGAAAACACGGGTTGTACTTGAAGTTGATTGGGTTTCTTCTACTTATATCTCAACCTTTATTGAGCAACCTGTATGTAAGTACTTCATAGGATATTTTTTCGCTCAATATCTGGATTCACGCGTTTCTCCTTGTTAATTTGACATTTCTCAAAGAAAATGATTTGTGTGACTGCAATAGAATATTTTTGATTTCCTGACCATTCACGCAAGCGCATTGAGTAAATGATACCGGTGTCAATTCAGGTAAATGATAAAAATGTAACCACTTAGCTTCTCTGCAGGTTTCATATTGTACTTTGTAAGGAAGGGAGAAAGGCGGTGGATTTCATATTTTCTCTACCTATTCTCTCTTCCTTCTTCCCCCCTTTTTTTCTTCCAATTATTATACAGCAGCTCTAGTAAAAAGGAAAGACTGTGGATGGGGTTGGCGCGGGTAGTGGGGAATTCCTAGGAGGCCTTGACGAGCCAAATGAAAAGAGAGGAATTGTTTTTCACGGCCCCTCGTAAAGGCAATAAGGGAATCCCCGCTCTGGTAGGGAGCGGCGGGAGCGGAAATAATTTTATGATGAAACAACTTGGAGAATTGAGCCCCGACGAGCTCCTCCGCTTCCTCAGCTCGAGAAGATTATACAATCAACTTTTAAATCCCTCCTAAGAGGCGTTGAGCAGGTTTTAGAAGCTATTCCTGCCCATCTCGAGATGTATAAGAACCAAGAAATTTCTTAATTCCTCCGCGCCTATCTTTCATTTACTTAGCCCTATTTTATTATTTTCATTTTACCGCCTCTTTCTCTCGAATTTCAAGTTTAGCCGGTTTCTCTGCAGTACAGGCCATTTAGAGGCTCACACACGTATGAGGCACGGCTGCAAAAAATTGTACAATATGCCTGAAGTAAACTACTATTATTCCGGAGAAGCACTGCGGAGAGTATAAATATAAATTGAGCCTCAGCCGATCAAAATATCTGACTCAATTCATTGACACATTACATAGATAGTTTATCAAAATTCAAGTGAAAAGCCCCCCCCCCCCGCGTTTGGTGAAAAGGGCTCGTAGTCTTATTTTCGCGTTAACACATTGTCAACCGGTCCAATTGTTTTCCTGCGAACCTAACTACCAAAATACACCAACTGACACATGTGTTTTGGTGTTTTTTTTTGAAGCTCACCGTGACAAGGAGAGTGGGGGCCAAACAAAAATATCTGGTGCGTTGCAGCACACAACTTTCCTCAGCTCTACGTCAATTCACTTTGTACATGGCTAATTCTATTTAATCAATTCATTTATCACTCAGTTCCTTTGAACATGGCCAAACAACGCGTCACAGCAGCAGGAAGCGGTAGCGCCTAATGTTCTGGAATTTATTGTGCTGCTCATACTCATTGCAGGACCATTCTTGAGCAATTGGTACACAGAGAATTAATGAGGCTGTAAACACAAATTGTTTGAAGAAGGATAGTAATCACTTTTACAGAGTTATTGGGTAAAAACTTTTAGAACTGGTAGTAAGCAAAACGGCAGTAGTTGAAATTCAGGAATTTCTGGAGTAACCCCCATGTATCTCATGAGAGTTTTCAAACACTCACCCTTTAGGTATTGGATTGGACTACAATACCAATTTTTTTCAACATTCTACAAAAATTCCAGCGGAGTTTATAAGGTAAAAAACTGCGCTAAAAACGCTTTTCGTCGAAAAGTTTGATAATTTATTGTGCTGCTCTCGTAATTTTTCCACGAATGGGAAATTTATGGTATAATTGCCTTATTGAGAGCTATCAATATAAAAATTTTAATCAAAGTCGTTAGTCATTTTTGAGAAAAAAAATTTGGTGTTTTGATCACTATGATAACTATAGTTAACTTTCGGTGGATTTTGTTCATACCCTTATTTTGGCGTCCCATGGTAATCTGCGAGCGAGATATCAAGTTTGAGCTGATTTGATACGGTGGTTTTTCTAAAAATCGTTCACACACACACATACACACAGACCATTTTCCCAAATAGTGTTTTTCGGGCTCAGGGGGGTCGGAAACGTAAAGATCTGAAGAGAACTCATATTTTTTCAGCCGATTACGTAACTTTCCTTTCTACTTCGTAGAGCCAAGGAAAGTAAAACCTGTATAAGTGATTAATGTTGTGGAGAGGACATCCAGACTATCCAATGCCATTAAGGAAGGGTGAGTGGTAGTTCCAAAATAAAACGCTCACCAGTCACCCTACAAAACGAAGACACACCCAGTCAACAGATTTTCTGTGCCCTTTTCTTGCATCACACGACGCAATCGAACATGGCCAATGTTGCAACCCTGATGTTACCTGTCCTAGGCTCAACTCAATCAGCTTCCAAGAGATACAAAGAACCGTTCTGTCATATTGGAGATTCTTGGCCGAATGAAGGGCGAGCCTTGTCATCCACTTACAACCTCGACATATAGTATCACTATGGACTGGGGCGAAACTACTTGGGCGATGTCAGGCCTCAGTCGTTCTCTAGAGACCACCCAATAGCTCCATTCAATCTCGTCTTCCCAATCATTGCATGATTCCCTCTGATCTCCAGCAACCTGCTTACAGAACGCATCATGCACTCAAATTGGTTGCAGTAAGCACCCGCAGCATTAAAATTCGAGGCGTTTGTGAACAGTGTGGAAGTTTTGCTAATCCCTCTATAGATGCTTTCTAGATCCCAACCCACACACATCAAGGAATAGAGTGAGTTGGGACACTGCCTGAGTTCCTGTTGCGGAGACATACAGATCGCCCAGTCTTCCAGATCGAACTGGAGCGTGAATCGATACACATGGGGACCCAGGTTGGAGGCCTAGTCTTGCATGCGCAGCAGGTAGGGCCGTATTATCAATACTTATCAGTCTTCTGACGATAAACCTTTACACAAGTAAGTATGCATGAAAGAGACGCACGCTTTGCTGCAGCTTCAGTGGTGCCTTGGGCACTTTAAAGATATCCGCCGAAGTGTACTCGGCAATCTTCAGAAATGTTCATCTCAAGAAGGAACAGGGGTGTATGTACCATATAATCATTCTAATTCCTACAATTCTCGACCGATTTTTATGATTCTTGTTTTGTTCTATCCTATTTGAGTCAAATGAATTGAGTAATAAACTTCTGAAATGATAAATTCCATTTCGGCGAATACAGGAAGCTAAATAACGTAAAGTATTTAAATTTTGGCTATCCGATTCAGTTTCCAGTCTAGTAATTGCCTAGATCGTAGCGTGAGGAGGAGTAGACGAACCAATGAAAAATCACATAATACTCTCACTATAGTCAAATGATTTTGATGAGTCAGTTTTCGTTTGATTCAGTTTCCAGTTTAGTGTGCACCGAATCTCGGCTATTCCATAATTCGTAACATGATCGAAAAGTTGAGAAAGTCTCACAATTATATTTCCATTATAATCGGCGGGACGATTCTTTTTTTGTTCTCCAAGTAAGTATAACACTAGGGGAATAATGAATAATATCAGGATAAGATAAAAATACGTATCGTGTTTCGCGTCTTATTTTGTGATGAATACTGAGTTATATTGAATAAAAACTGCTAATACGAGGTGTGCAGTTCAGGGTAGAAAAATTTATGAAGAACTTACAAATAAGTTCCTACGTACCGAGTTATGCACTCGCAATACCTTGTTCCTGAATTGGGTAATTGAGGCCGATCAGGAGATTATCAAATTATGCAGTGATCTGTACTCTAGCTAATGGGATGGCTCAGTAATGGTGCGTTACCTATCAATGTGTTTACGTTTCGAATTTATTTGGTGTGTGGGGGTGGGCATGGAAACTCAGCGGCGTCCCTGTCCTCGATAGGGAATAATCTTTTTCAAACAAGTTCGCGAGGTCATTTTACATATGTCCACATTAGGCGGTCGAAACTTCCAGAGCGGAGCGTGGTTGGCGTTAAAACATCATTAATACATCGGTTTGCTTGTTTAACGGAGGAATGAGAGCTGGCCGGACCAGTTCCCCATGGGACAAGAGACAACGAACGAGGTATCTAGCGGCCGTCGAGAGGGTGGTATGGCTAAGCTGACGGTTGTCACGGCTTCAGTTAAAGCGTAGAAATGGCAGGGGTTACTCCCAGAGGAGCGCCGGACAGTTGACTGTGCGGTTTAACGTCAGTTGCGCGAAGTAGAAAAAAAAACGTGAAAAGGGGTAAAAAAATACAGATGGACAAAAAAAGCAACCCGTCCGAACGGCTGCCCAATAAATCCTCGGTGGAAGAGTAAGAAAAATATAGATTGTGGAGGATTAGAACGGGACTATTCGCAAGTCAACCGACCTGTACATTTGTTGCGTAATAATTCTCGGCCATCGCAACTTAACATGTCAATATCTTCGCCGACTATTTGTTTGGTGTTTACGGTCTATATTAAATCAAAATAACTTTTTCTATAACTAAGTTCGTTTCTTTCAAGTTTTCACTAAACCACATATTTTCAAGAAAACGATTAATGATGATTGATCTGGAGCCTCGGCTTGGCTCGGCCTCATCAAAGTCCAGAGTGGCACAGTCTATAAGGCTGAGGCCGAGACGGAACAAACACTTCAAGGGGCTCTAACTGGAAGTTAAGTATTGTTCTCATCCCGATCGAAGCAGTGCTGCTCTCCCAACTGCGCTAACACCACCGCATTTCCTCACACCTAGTTCAGCTAAACTGGCTATCATGTTATCAAGTGATTGATTGAATGGTCCAGGATTATTGGGAACGATGGGGCCATGAATGCAAGTCTGAGTAAAGTGGCGCAAGGAGATCACACCTTTCCCAGAAGGAGCCATTGTGCTTGCCATGAAGAACAAGTGCCATCTCGGTCTAGCGCTTGCCACCGCCCAATGAGTAGAGAGCCTCCACTGCCAACCCAATAATTTTCAATGTCTCATTGATGTTGTTATTGTGTTGCTATTTATGATCGTTAATTTTGTCGTGTGCGAATCATAGTGGCCGATCCAGAGATTTAGTAAGTATCACGGTGGGGGTAAGGGTTGTTCTGGCTCAAGCTATAAGGGTGAGTTTCCGGGGAGAAGCAAACGTAGATGTCATTGCCTTCGGCAAAAAGTTTGCACTACCATTGTTTGCGATACAACCGGGAAGTTCTAGCTTCTGTTTAGTTTTTGTATCATACAAGTTCATTCAGCAGTAATGCGCCTAAAGGAAGAAGCTCGATATTTCAAGCGGAAATCCTAGCCATAAAGATCTGCGCAGAAGAGATCCTGAACAAAGGACTCAAGGGCAAGCGGATCTACATTTTCTCAGACAGCCTTAAATATAGGCGCCTTAAAGGCCATTGCAGCCTATAGTTTTAGGCCTAAGCTGTCATGGGAATGCCTCAATGCGCTCAAGCAGCTCGGCGCCCGTAACAGACTCTCCCTCATTTGGGTGCCGGCTCACAGGGGGCATGAGGGCAATGAAAAGGCTGACCGCCTTGCGAAAAGGGGTACAGAAACCCTACCCATCGGGCCTGAGCCACACGTGGGATTGACGAAAAGTCACCTAAACCGTCTGGTTGCTCGATGGGAGATACAGGAAAATGGCGCCCATTGGCATCGCCAGCCACGACTACGACAGGCAAAAAGGCTTGTCACGCCTTCCTGTCAAAGGGCGAAGGCGATGCTGACACTCTCCAGACAAGATCTGAGAGTACTGATGAGCTTCCTCACCGGGCACTGCCCACTCAGATATCACCTCAACAAGATGGGCATCTCAGAGGCGGTGGAATGCAGACCCTGCGGTGAGGAGGATGAGACAGCAGAGCATATCCTATGTGAATGCCCTGCTCTGGCAGCAAAACGCTTGGAATACTTCGGTCAGGGGACCACTGAACTCCAAACCGTAGCGGATTCTGCGGTGAAGGACATACTGGGCTTCCTAAGGGGGGCGGGTATGTACAACGCCTTCTACTAAGAAAGGGCCAGTGTCACAATAGGCCCATATGCGGCCGCAGTGACAAAGGGACTTGTCCCACACGCCCTCGGGAAAAAAAAAAAAAAAAAAAAAAGAAGCTACACCAAAAATTGTTAACCCTCGTCCTGTTGCTCTGAGGTAAAAGATCGAAGATGAGGAGTAATAGAACCAGCAGACGCAACAGTTTCTTCGGTGAAATGGGCTTAACTGGTTCCAAGTCACTAGGCCGATTATTTTGACCACGAGTACAATTCTTTACATGCTTTTTTACACTCTTGTCAATGATGGGCCACCAGATATACATCTGGACTTACGATTTGATTCCTTGAACTATATGTTCAACTCAAGTTTAACGAAGTGCGAGTTCAAATGGATCTTTTATCGGAACCTTGACAACAAGTTCAAACACTAGGAACGCCAGCCGTTACCTCGCGCTACATACTTGTCACGGTCTCACCACTGCATCGACCACGAAGCGACATATTCGTAGAAATAGAGGTCGAACTGCCTCTATTTTCTTTGTATACGTACAAACGCTGGTCCTTCAGATTTCTCAAAGCGTAAAATAAAAACCGCTCGGTATTTGTACAAAACAATATGGAGTACAAATATTTGGTGCAACGTGTCACACAATGTTGTTTGTCCCATTTCAGGAAGCAATGGGATTCCCAAGGGTTCCCCCATGTGAATCGGCTTATCATCTGGTACGAACGCTGGTATAGTTTACAGCAGATAGTTGAATGCATTTTAATTCGCCTATTTTTGAGAGGCAGACAGGTTTTACCGTTGCCAATGCTGAAAGGTTTATTTTCAATCAATCATTCGTTCACCATATTCGTGCCCTTTTCTGCTTGGTGCTATCGTTATCGAAAATTAGGAAGCATCCATACAACTTGACCCTTTTGATTTGAAAAACGCTGCAAATTATTACACATCGGTTTATTATTCTCTTGAACTGCTTGACGGAGTCTGACAGCTCCAAGAGCCATCCGATTCGATTCAGCATCGACAAATACCAGTAAACCACTCGAAACATGACCTGACTACAACGAACGACGAAAACTGAATATTCCAGGCGCCCATACGCGCCTGTAGGCAATTGGCTCGACGTGGCGAGTCGAGCAGGGCGGTGGTTTTGACGAGACAGGAGTAGACTTTGGCTCACTATAATTACTGTAATATCACTACACGCAGTTGTACTCGTCTGATACAGGATCCGACCCCGGATCTATAAAATACCTTGAAAACGCTAGCAAACACGGCACTTTTGGAAAAATTGCGTTTTTGTTAATTTTTTTTAACGGTTTTTGGCCCATAAAAACCATGGACGTCGTCCGATCAGATTGCCGACCAGGTAGGCACAGCTAGATACCGAATGGGATTTTTGTGCGAAAGAACGAGTTTTTAAGACCACGTTAAAGGTAGAAAAAGGCCCGGACGGAAATTGCAGATTTAGAATTCCGATGTCTTGAATCGTAAAGTATCAAATTTTGAGGGGGAGTTGTAAAAAAATTTGGCTGACCGTAATCGTAGAGTTATTATTCAGAATGAGTAATACACCAAAACGAGTTGGTTGAAAGAATGTACATCACTGGCCGTCATAGAAACCACACGGACTTGCAATTTTTGTTGACTTTCCCCATAGTTAGCTGGACGCTGTACCTTCAATGTCGATTTTTTCCATTTTGTGGAAAACTGTGGTTAAATCCAACGAAACTGCCACCGATTTGTTGGTAATTGGTAAAAACATTGAACCCTTCCTCGGCAAGTAGTTTTATAACGATAAGCAGATCGTACATAAGATTGTCATGAAAGATATGTTAAGCGTTGTTCAAAAATCGTTTTTAACGTTGTGAAAATATTCTCAATTAGGAGCCAACACAAGATCTCCCATTTTGATCGCTGAAATCTCATCCTCCGGCCCTCATTCAAATTTTAGTATCAATCCCAATCACCATGAGGTTCCTACATTGTTATCATGAAAGGGGATAAGCCTTAAGCCCGTCAAACGGAATGGTATCCTAACAAGAGGGAAATGCCTACATAGTAGACGGAGCTTCCCCACGCTCCAAATCACGCTGAACGTATTACAATTCGGACAGGTTCCCTCCGTATGAATCGCTACAAACAAATCTGCATAATCTGCTCGATATGAACGTTCCGCTGAACCCCTCACGGAAGGGGACGAAGGGGAACGTGGAAGGAAGAGCAGGAATCCGATTTGTTCGAGGGTCTGGAAGAGGATGGGGTTGCCGGTTTAAGCCATCTAGTAGCCTTTTTCCGTTTTCGCTTGGTTTTCAGCACATCATCAGGGTACCGATACGGGCCCCTTAGTACCACTAATTCACTAAGCGCTGGGATCGATTCTTCAAAATGTTCTGCCAACAACTTCAGATGTGTAGGCAAGACCAATTTTCGCCTCTTCGGCCGAAATATGAATTTCAGATAAAACGCCAAAGAAAAATACATTTTGCGATGCACCACACACATTTCTTCAGTCCCACATACTCGTATATTCAACGATTTCGTCTATTTTGTAGCAATTAATGCAATTTGATTTTCACCCAGAAACTGGTAGCACTTAAAGTTCTAGAATTTATTGAGCTGCAACTAGATAACGTAAATCTCGTCATGTCCTCACGAATGAGAGTTTCGTGGGGCTGCATTGTTATTTGAAGGTGTTTACACAAAAATGTAATCGGAATCATTGTCGTTTTAGAAAAAAACAATTATAGTTTTAATCACTTTGATAACTTTGAACTATTTTGCTCATTCCCCTAATTTGACGTTCCATGGCGTTCACAGACACACATACCATTTTCCTAAATAGTGTTTTTGGGACCCAGAAACCCCTAAAATCTACAGAGAACTCAAAATGTTTTTTTCAGTCGATTATGCAACTTCTATTTTCTGCTTCGCAGGACTAAGAAGAGTAAAAATTGAGAAAAATCATTTACTTTTTCGTTTGCAAAGGAAGTAGCAGAAACGAGCCGTAATAACGTTTTCTGAGCCGTGTTTGTTTACCGGTTTCACTGGTTTGAAACATTAAGTTAGATTTTCCTTCAGTTTTATCTTTTAAATCTTGTTGATGGTTATGACAAACAGATCGGCCTTCGGATGCTGGCTGTTTAGAGCCTGTGGCTACAATTCGAAAACGTGAAATATGGTAACTTTCCTAGATCACGGTCCCAACACAACTGAAGAAATGTGTAAATGAATGTTCTGGGTAGGAAGGGAGGCAGGAGTATGAAGGCGTAAGGATGTACTGCCCATATCCAGTAGAAAAGAAGGTACGAGACGCAATGGCTCTAGAGAAAAAGGGTGGAAGAAGAGTGAAGGGGTGGGTAGACTATGATGGAGGGATGCAGTCTAATTATTTCTTGACATCGTTTTGTTCCCACTACCAGCCTTTTGGTAGTTAGGGGAAGGCCAAAGAATGTTCCATCCGTAAAATTTCAACGTAGTGACCGTTCAACAAATATTCAAGCTACAAACAAGTAACACAATTCCTTCATGCCGACCAGGGGCAGGGAAGAGAGAAACAAGGATACATAAGATGAAGAACGGAGTACTAAGGAGAGTAGGAAACGGTGGTTTTGTTCGTGGCCACGAGAGCTCGGTGAGACGAAGTTAAGGAGGAATGCTTTAGAAGAAGGGACAGAGGCAAAATATACAGTAAACAACAAATGAAGTATGTGGGAAAAACGGGGAAAACTATCAAAAACAAATAAATCTCAATTGTTCTGAATTAAAAGTAATAACGATGCAGATAAAACATAATGCAATAATAATAATAAATGAACAAAAACCTGAAAAAATGATGAATATGCTCGAATGACAAGAGGCGAATAAAAATAATAGGCTCGAACTAAACGACAATAAAATAAGTAAAGATAAGAAAGAAAAATACCATGGAAGACATGTGTAGCAAAGAAAATCTAAGATTTATAATTGCGGTGATACCTGTTAGTGTTGTATACCTGATAGGTTGTTAGTGATGTTTTGGTTTATTATATATTCTGAATAATAACCCTACGTTTTCGGGCACGAAAAATTTTTTACAACCCCCCCCCCCCCCCACCCCATCAAAATTTGATACTTTACGTTTCAAGTCATGGGGATTCCAAATCTGCAATGTCCGTCCGCCGTCTGCCGTCCAACGTCCGCCAGCCGGGCCGTTTTGTGCCTTAAACGTGGTCTAAAAAATTCGTTCTTACGCACAAAAATCCCATTTGGTATCTAGTTGTGCCCGCCATCTCGGCAATCCGATCAGACGAAGTTATGGGCAAAAAATGGTTACAAAAATTAACGAAACGCAGTATAATCGCAAATAAGCCGTGTTTCGTATCATTTTCAAGGCCCGCTTGACTCGCAGCGCCCTTTGGACTCGTAACGTCCTGCCAATTGCCGAGCAAGGGTTCGCTGGAAGCCCTCGTCCAGCCCCTCCATCGGATCGGACGTTTAAGGGCGCCTGGCGTTTCGTATGGTTTACTAGTATTCGATGCTGAATCGAATGGGATAGGGGAGCAGTAATACTAGCTCAAGCTGTTCATGAGAATAATAAACCATTGTGTAATAATTTGCAGGCTTTTTTTAATTTGAAATGCATTCCACTGCGCTAGCCACTTTCCACACATCTGGTCGCTTTTGCGGAATTAAACTCAGAAAGATATTTGTACGTTGTTTACCACCCTGCCTTAGTTTTGAATGATCAATTTTGGAGATAAATATTCGTCGTAAACATTTGACCTAATGCGTCCAATTCAGATTCAACGCGCTCTTTTCAGAGCTTGTTGGAAATAAAGGGAATTTAATCTTTAACGATGAATAATATTCAGCTACGGAACGGAAGTAAAGGAGATCGCTAAAGGGATCGATTCTGAATATTATTGAGTTCAGGGCGAAGAGAAAGGAAAGTGGAAGCAATTCATCTCCGTTAGTTTCTTCACTTTTACAAGTTTGCTACAATGGAGAAGACAATAACCCGGGTACATGGTGAGCTTCATTAACCTTCCCCTCGCCATTCCTCCCTTTTACTTCGCCAACTATTAAGTGTTTTCGCGCTCCTCCTTGCAAGGTTTGTGCTCGTGTTTGAAGGTTATTAAGTCTTGATATTAAGATATTAATTAACGGGGGATAGTGATTTGCGGGTTACTGGGTGGTGAATGGAAAAGGGCGGTCTGTGAAAGCGGAAGGGTTCCAGCCAAGTGGCCTATTCACATCGTTCTCTCGGAAAATGGTTCCTCTGCGGATGTCTGATCAGCGATACATCCGATATTTTGATAATCAGCAAAACTGCCCTAAGTCCGCCTTTGATTTGGAGTCACCTAACGCTCTAAAACACCATTTATGAATTAATAATGAACTGTCAGTAATCCGAATCAGTAGAAAAGTATTCCAGTCTGTTGCAATAGATGTAAAAAACACTGCAAATTATTACACAATGGTTTATCATTCTCATGAACAGCTGGACCTAGTATTACTGCTCCGAGACCCATCCCATTCGATTCAGCATCGAAAAACACTAGTAAACCATACGAAACATGACCTGACTACGATGGAACTACGGAAACTAAATATTCCTCTGGCGTCAGGCACCCGTAAGCGCCTGTAGGCAATTGGCACGACGTTGCGAGTCGAATGGGCGGGTGGCTTTGATGGGACGGGAGGGAGGGAGTACTAACGACGAAACGTTTACTTTACTTCCGCTGTAGTTCCCGCGAGTTCATTCAATTAGTAGACTTTGGCTCACTATAATTACTGTAATTTCACTATACGCAGTTTTACACGTCTGCTACTCATTCCATTTGTTCCAGGATGTAAAAATATCTTGAAAAAGATACGAAACACGGCGTATTTGAGCGGATTTTTTAGATAACCTTAAAGGCGGAAAAAGGCCCGGACGGATGTTGCAGACTTAGAATCCCGATGTCTTCATCGTAAAGTATCAAATTTTGAGGGGGAGGGGGTTGTAATATAATTTGGCTGACCGAAAACATAGGATTATTATTCAGAATCAATAATAAACCAAAATTGAGTTTTCATCAGCACAACTTTCCTCGGTCCTATCCGCGATACACATGCCACAATTTTTCTGCTCCAGGAACTAATCTAATACGTTTTCTTGAGTTCTTGAGGCAAGGCGGCTAAGAACTGGGACGTTCTATGCAGAAACGAGTCGCTCCTAAAGTTCCGGAATTTATTGAGCCGCTATTCCCTATGCCAGGACGTCCAATTAAAAACTAACGTATAGGTGGTTGATGGGACTGTCAACACAACAATTCTGGGAAGGGTCGTATTAACGGTTTCGGAGTTATAGGGGAAATACTGCGTAAAAAGTGATGCTCAAAATGAAAACCTAAGCGTGAGTTTCGGAGATTCTGAAGTTGTTCTTGATTACCCTATGGCAATTGTTAAACTTCCATCATTATAGGCAGCGTGTTGGACTACCGGCTTATTTTTTGGAAACGCATCTATCATAAAAGCGATATTTATTCGAAATAAACTGCACTGAAATCGCTTCTTGTCGAAAATTTAGTATCCTTCTCTCATCATATTCCCACAGATCAACATTCTATATTACTATTACCTCATTTAGAACTGCTTTCATCTAAAGAACATCAACAAAATCGTTGGAGCTGCTTTTGAGGAGAAAAATAGGGGTTTTAATCATTATGATAACGTTAGTTTTTTTAAAGAAAGTTTCCTTATTTTGACGTCTTTTGACGATGTACAGATCGAATATCTAATTTGAGCAGGTTCGATTCTGCCGTTGCTTTGATTTGTTGGAAGTGTGTCGAAGCCATGCTCGTGATATTCTTTTGTACTTGTTTCATATTCTCTGTCAAACTCACACTGTTATTTTCGATCGTGTTAGATGCATACACACATTGACTTTGATGTTTTCTGCTAAAAAGTGAGGAAGAATAGCAGTATGTTCATGGCTGGTTGTAACAGTAACTTGAAATAAAGGATGCGCGGAAAGAAACGGATACTTCTAAGCGTCAGTTTAACGCATATTGACCTGGGGATTTAATTTCTCTCAAGTTACACCTTCTCTGATACTCACAGAGGCGAACGAACCTGAGATTAGGTTAAAAACGAACTGAGGCGCCATAATTTACTTTGAAAAAGGCAGAAGAGCCCGGCGTTTATTTTAGGGGATAACGACGGCCGTTGCGTTGAGGGCAAAACTGAATAAATCTCTTCAAAAACGGAAGGATTTACGAGCTGCAGGGTGGGTCGGTCAGTGGTACGGAAGGGTGTTTGGTTGGCGTGTAATATGGCCACGATTTTGAAAGTGTGAGCTCGGCAAGCGAGTCAGCGCGCGGAAAAGAACAGGAAGGCTCGCGGTTAGGTCGACGAAATGAGGGGTTAAACGCCCCGTTGACGGAAACTTTATTTTCATCCCATAAACCTCTTTTTCTTTCGTTGTTTTGGTCTGTTTCAGTGGAATAAAAGATGCGAATGAAAGTGGCGTCGTTGTGTAGATCCGTATTGGAAGTGAAGGCTTCATTGAATCCTTGTTCTCATTTTGAATATTTACGAATGTTAAAGTGGGCCATTTAGGGCTGCTATATTCACAGTAATCCATTAACGTGAGTTGCGAACTTATGTGAAAAGTTGGGATTACCAAAGAGAATTTTTTAATTTTATTTTAAGGCGATTGTTTTCAAAATTATAAAGAATTTTCTTCCCAGTCAAAATTGAATTGAACTAATTCTAGGCACTGCTCACAGCCGTTTGTCTAAAAAGTTTAAGCAGGAACCCCTTTCACATTCATAAACCTATAGAGTACGAAAATAAGTTTTAACCCTCCGTACACCAGGTGGATCTGCACAAACCCCCATCATCCACAAGGGGTTATTTTCATTATAATCACGAGAAAATAACTTTAAAGTTAGAAAGTGAGCCTGTTTTAGCAAATACTGTCGTAACGTGTGAATCACTTATGGGTAACCCTCGATTCACACCTCTCTTAAGGGCAAGCACAAGGCCCTGAAGTGCACGCTTAAAATTCCATTACACGAATTCTTTATCTTATCTCCAACAATAAATTGTAAATATCTGGTGCGTAGCAACACACTACTTTCCGCCACCCCTTTAAGTTCGAACACCACCTACACATGCGGGCGCTATATCTTCGTTCAACGCATTTTTACAGGAACATTTATACGGAACAAAATGTAGGGACTAGTTAGCTGAGAGCACTCCGAAAGTTTTATCGAAATCGTTGGAGCCGTTTTTGAGAAAATACGAATACCGATAAATTAATATTCGACAAATCTCCTTTTCTGAGTTAACGTGGCTTATATCTCCGTGCAACATATATATACAGAAATAGTTATGGAGAACAAAATGTTGGTATGGGTGACTAAAAGACACTTCATTAGGATTTATCACATCTGGTGAAAAAATTACCCTGGAACTTTTCGGAAATGTTCGAAAAACGTTATTTTCAACACATTTTCATTTTTATCTCTGCTCAATGGACTTTCAGAGGAACATTTATTGAGAACAATATGTAGGTATTAACTATTCGAAAATATCCTGAGAGTTTGATGATAATCGTTGAAGTCATTTTGCCAAAAAGCTTAAAAAACCTATTTTTGCTTCATAGGTCATTATCTCCGTTCACCGTATTTTCATGGAGATATGTATAGGGAAGAAAAGTTAGGTATTGATTAGGAGAAGATAATTTGAAAGTTTAATCAAAATCGTTAGAGCCGTTTTCGAGAAAAATGCGAAAAACCCTAGTTTTTGGTACATTTTCGTCCCATTGGCCGAAATCGTCCATAACCTTATTTTGGTGTCTACAAAAAATAACGAACAAAACAAAAAAAGAACCAGCTCAATCGGATCAGCCGTTCTCCCGCAAATCGAACTACAGACACACACACACAGATCTGTTTCTTTATTTCATGACTGTACCTAAACCCTCGACGAGGGTTATATCAGTCATAGAAGTTGCGGTTTCGCTAATATGCAAGAGGCCGGCCCCTGCAGCATCCACCGAACTCAGACCTGTGGAGGTACGGCAGGTATGTGGTCGTTAGCCAGTCTCACCGTAGAGAGCTGTTGCCCGTGTGTTCCCGGGCGGAGGTGACCACCTGAGGAATCCCGTACCATCTGGGAGTAGTTCTTAATCTGGTTCCCTACCTGATCTTACTGTTTACTTGGGTGGCAAGTTTCAAAAGGACTGATCAACTATAACCACGTTTCTTAGCCATTACCTTCTTTGCGAACTTTGCAAAATGGTTATAGGCTTCCTTTGTAGCAGTCAAAGCTGCTAAGTTCGTTTGCCCTCTCAACAACCGTCGCTCACTGTTGTAGAAACTACAGTGGAGCAGCACATGGTTTCTTGTTTCCTCCGCACTGGAGGCACAAGACGTGCATAATGGAGAGTCTTTCAGAGAAAAGAAGTGGAGCCGCGCATTGAAGTCACCATGTCCCGTGAGGAACTGGCTCGTCGTCTGGCTCAACCCATTTTCTAGAAAGACGTTCACGGATGTCGGGGAAGAACTCATACGTATCACGTCCCTTTGACGAGGATTCCCATCTCGCTTGCCATTTCTCTAGAGCCCATTCATCGATGGCGGCAAAGTTTCTGTTCTGTGGTGAGATCCGCGCACGAGTTCAGCCCAAAGCGGGGAAGCTCCCGTTTCACTCTCCACTTGTCAATCATGCACTCAACAGCCAAATCAACTGGTAACTGACCAGTGATCACCTGGAGTGCTTCCGTTGATACAGTCTTGTAGGCCTTGGTGATCCACAGGAGCGCGGCTCCCTGGGATTGGGCCAATACTCTCTTTTGATTGACTGTTAGTTTGCTACCCCAGACAACGGGGCAGTAGCCAATCACACCTAAATAGATGGCCTTATACATGAGGATGGTGTCGTGGTAACACACACCCCAAGTGGCCTTAGTAATGGCACGCAGTGAGGCAAACCTTGCAATGGTAGTGCCTTTAAGGGACTGGAGGTGTTGGTTGAAACCCCACCTCTCACCTATATTCACTCCTAAATACTTGACGAAGGAGCCTGTGGCCGCCAAAGCGTATTGTGGGTGGATTATTCACTTTCCCCTTCAAGAGGATTAGCTGGGTTTTTTCCTCAGCCACCTGCATCTTGACGTGCTCGCACCATTGGTTGACAGTGCGGAGCACGTGGTGGGTTTTTTCTTCAATTTGGCGGACTGACTCTGCAAAGATCAGCACAGTCAAGTCATCCACATAGGCGTACGGCTCGCAGTCAGTCTCCATGAGTTTCCTGAACCTTCGAAGAAGGCATTCCAGAGTGCTGGTCCTAGGACCGAGCCCTGTGGGCCCCCCTTCTCAATCTTTCTCCGGACGGAGACATGCCTACTTTCGATCGTAGCAGTTCTGTCTGTCAGGTAACTTCGAACGAGCAAGTACAGGTTGCGGGGATTCCCTACCTTTGAGCTCATTAAGGAGCGCTGGCCACCAAAGGTTGTCAAACGCTCCTCTGATGTCAATCAGAACTGCTACGACGTACTTAGCCGGTGCCAGCAGGGAAACACGCCGAATCTCGACAATGACATCCTGCGTGGACCTTCCTTTGGTACACCCGTATTGCCTGCCTGTGAGGTTGCGGCCAAAGACTCCTTCGAGGGACTGCAACATCAAGATTTCTAGTGTTTTGCCTAATATGGAAAGAAGGCTGGGTGGTCTCCATGATTGCAGGGCCGACTGATTGCGGCCGCCTCCCTTTTGAAGAGTGACAACACACGCAGACTTCCAATGAGTGGGGAACTGTCCGACCTGCAGACAGTCATTAAATAAATTAAGGAGGCCGCTGGAGATTGTCCGCTCAGCCTTCCTTAGCATATTGCTTTCTATTTTATCTGGCCCAGGAGATTTGTTGGGCTTTAAGGTCGCAAGAGCCCTGCCGAGGTCGCCTGTTGTCCACAATGGGATGTCGGGCTCGTTCGGAGGGTCCATGATCAGCTCCCTTGCTGCCTCTGGGCTTCAGTGTCTCGAGCTAGTTGGTCATCTGGGAACGCCTTCTCAAGGAGGGTTTCCAGTGAACGTTCGATACTGCAGGCCCAGCCTGACTCATTTTGCATCGCAGCTAAGACCTGCTCTACATTTGCTTTTCCTATGGAGGACTTGTAGTGTCTGCCCCAGGGGTTCTCAGAGCTCTCCGCTTCCACAAAATTTCGCCAGCCTTGCCGTTTGGCTCGTTTGATGGCGCGGTGGAAGCCTTCTTCTCTTGGATGAAGGCAGTTCGAGTGTTGCTCTGGCATCAGGGTCACGAGTGTTTTGGTACATCCTTCTGGCTCTATTTGCACTTTGCTTGAGGGGATTAAGTTCCTCAGTCCACCATGGGACTTTGATCGCCCTGTGCTTCTGTTGGCCAAGTACAGAGAGCCCAGCAGAGTGCAGTGCTGTGGTAAATGTGTCCACTTTGCTGTCCACCTCTTCAGGTGTGGATGCTTGCACTATTAGGTCGGTGTCTGCGGCACGCAGTTCACCTTCCAGTACCCTAAAGAATTGCGGCCAGTCAGCATTGTGTGGACGGAATCGCTTTTCACGCGTGTCTTTGCAGAGGATGTTATCATCCGTAATGGCAAAGTCAATAACCATGTGATCGCTCTGCGTTGCACCTGGTACGACTCGCCAACCCTTCAATTTGAGTAGCAGGGTGTGGGACACGGCTGTGACGTCTATACGCGACCTTCCTCCCGGGCCATCATAGGTCGCCTCAGTCATGGGGTCGTTGGCAACAACCAAGTTGTACCCGGTGAGCAGCTCTATATACGCCTCGCCCGCCCCATCCAGGGTTGGGGATCCCCACAATGGTGATCTGGCGTTTGCATCAGCACAGACTACGCAGGGTCGTCCTGATAGGCCTGCTAGAGCCCGCTCGAGTGGTTCAAGGCTGTTGGCAACTGGTGCGCCAAATTGCCTGTAAAATGATATTACAACCAGCTCAAAGCCACCGGCTCGGATGAGCACAGCGGCCAAGTGCTGGCTGTTCAGGTGAGTGAGTGCGAGCATGTCAATGGACGGGTCGATGCAGGCTACTGCTGCCTTGGCTCCCGTTCTTGCTCCAGCCACCACTCGTGCCTGCGATCCGAGACCAAGAGTTTTGGATCCTATGTACGGTTCCTGTATGGCGAGGACACTGCAGCGTTTCTTGAGTGCATTTTGCAGCAACTCAGCCATAACTGGGCAACTCTTATTTGTGTTGTGCTGAAGGATTCGAACTGTTTTGACCTATTCATAATCCCTCGTGACTCCTGGAGGGCAATCGGCTCGCTGACGAATGGTACAGCGTGCGTCTCGTGTAGAGTGTGCGACCTGTTGGATTTGCGTTCGACGCAATTGGCACACTTGAGGGGAGCATCACGCTTGCATTCCTTACTCAGATGTGGCAAGGCGCACCAGGCGCACACAACAGGTCTTGTACAGGCCACTGCCAGGTGGCCATAGCGCTGGCATTTGTAGCACTGAGTGGGGGCTTGGTACTTTCGTATGGCGCACCGCTGCCAGGCTATTTGGAGGTGCCTTGCCCTCTAGTTTTTTGTACAGGCTGGGTGATACCTCAATCACCCAATCCTTCTGTCTGCCACGCTTTTTGGTGAAGAGGCCTGACATCCTGCGGCTGCAAGCCTAACGCAGGGTTGTGCTCAACAACTTGTTGGGCCAAGTCCTCTTTTGAAGGTCGGTCCGCACGTCTCGCACAGCAGCAGGCGTGGGGAAACGACCCAGGGGGCTGACGCTTGGAGCTTCAACTCCTTCTTTGTGGAAATGTGGCTCGTGAGCGCCTTGGCCATTTCTGGCGTTTCCGTCACAATGACGGCGCCACCTCCTACTGCGGTGCGGATGTTCGGCACTCGGACACTCAGAGCTTGGAGGTCCGTAGCAGGGACACCCCGCATAAGCGCTTCCATTGCGTCAGGGTTGGAGGGACCAGCCTCTCCTTCCTCACATGTCCGCCTAACCACTACCACGTTTTGTCGTGGGTTTTTAGGGGGGAGTTTGGCAAGCAGTGGAGGCTATGTATTTTGATTTTTATTTTTATTTTGCCCTTGTTTTTGGGCGGAGGCATAGGCAGGCGCTGCCCTCGGCCTGCACTTCCTGCTTAGTTGGGGCCTGTTTCTGCTTCCCTCTGCGCTTCCTGGCCCTGGCAGGCTGCCATTCCGCCTCAGCTCCATGAGGGAGGAAGGCGCAGTAGCGGCTACTGCCGCATATGAGGGACCCTGGGGTACTACTCTGGCTCGTCGTTGCTCCTCGAGTTTGGGGGCTGGTGGCACTGGCTGCTGGGCAATTGCCCTACGCAGCTCTTCCCTCACGACAGCCGCCACAGTTTCCCCGCAGGGGAGTGGCAGGGGGCGATGTCGTTGGGGGCATTAGCTTTTATAGCCAGCTTCGAAATTTCGAAGAGGCAACTAGTTACGAGGTCCGCATAGGTCCTGTCGCATTGGCCCTCATCCGTGCCAGCTGGCCGTGGATGATTTGGACGTATGCGCAAATTTGCTCCATGTCCGACAGTTTAGGGTCCACGCTGTGTCGTGTGCTTGTAGTAAGCCGGGTTGCCCGGGCTACTAGGGGAGAAGGGGAGATGAACGCGGTTTGCCCGGTTCTTTCCGCCCTTGTTTGTTTGGACGACGAGTAGGTTGCTCATCGTCCGAAGAGGGAGGGGTCGAGCTTGGCGAGCCGAGGAAGAGGCGCAGGTGGCGTTTTTATTACCTGCTGAAGTTTTAGTTGACTTTGTCATGTTTTTACTTATTTGGGGGGGTGATTAAAGAAGCGGACTGGTGTAGTGTATCCTTGTGGAGTTCATTTGTTGTGTGTGTTCGTGGTATGAGCGAGAGGTGCTCGAGGCAGTGTCCTGGAAGCTCCCCCTCAGGCATATTGATTCTAGCCCCTTTCGCTGGTCCGTTGAGGGTCAAGGGAGGCCCCACATGCGCCGCAGCTGCCAGTCCGGCCACCCACCGGGACTAAGACGCATGAGGGATTTTTCGGCTGCTGCTCAGAGTCAGCCCTCGGCCACTAGTGATGTGGTGAGCGGGGCACACGCTATCAGCCGCCCAGGAACGCTCAAACCTGGTTTTTCCCCTCCTCATTCCGAAGGCCGCACCTATATAGGGGATCGCTCAAAGGTGTTAGTGAGCTACTTCAGGACTGTCTTTCGCTCATTATGAGTGTTTCAAGTGAGTGTGTTCTGCCACGCAAGCCGTTGCAGTGTATTTAGTATCTGGAATATGTTGTGTATGTCAGTGTCGTGAGCTTTAAGCCCCTTTAAGGCCGGTTTTAACGACCACGCAGAGGATACGGCAGGAGAATTCTGTACCCCTTCCTGCGGGGGTGTGTTCTGCGATCCCAGCTAAAGGTAGGGGGTTCCCAGTGTGTCATGTATGTGAATGAAGTGTAAGTTGTGTCCCTTTTAGTCCGGCTTATACGAACACGCAGGGAGTACGGCAGTGGAATTCTGGACCCCCTACTGCAGGGTGAGCACAGTGTGGCGACAGAGTACACTGTGACGCCCAGCCACAGTTAAGCCTCGTTGGATGTAATCCTGCGGGGACCTCATAGAGGTGAGGTTGTCTTTCAAGCTGGGCCCACCCGGCTGTCCCTTTTAGTCGGCTCATACGACACGCAGGGAATACGTCAGCGGAATTCTGGACCCCCGACTGCAGGGTGAGACACACACACACACACACATACACACACACACACATACACACGGACCACGCGACGAAATTAGGTTTTTTAGACTCAGTAGGGTCTGAAACGTAAAGATCTGAAGAAAACTCAAATTTTTTTTTTGGGCCGATTACTATACTTTCCTTCCCTTCGGGTAGCGGAAAGTAAAAAACGAAATGAATACATTTTGAATTTTCCTCTGATCTTTTCATCTCAAGGAAGCTTGAGGTGTGAGCTTGAAGTTTTATGGAGCTGCCGCTGTTCTCCGGTGATTTTTTGAAAACCTGGAAACAAAACTATGCGCCATTTTCATAACACTGTGGGGGGGGGGGAGGGGCACGAAAAAATAGGAGAATGAGTAAAATCGGTTCAAAATTAACTGAAGCTACCATTCATGGTTGTTGAGTAGTCAAAACACCAAATATATTGATGAGTTTTTTCAAAAAGTGTTTTGCTACATACGCAGTAGCTTCATAAAGAGACGAAAAGAGAACTCAAAACACATTTTCAGCCAGTTATGTAACTCTTTTTAATACTTCGTAGAGTGTCAAGGCAATAAAAATACGCTACAAACTGGGTAAAAATACGCTGCGGTTTATTATCCCCTTGTACCGCTTGACGCAGTTGAGCGCAGGGCGCAGGCCAGGGAGAAACGATAACTTTCGTTTCTGTAGCCTTTTAGTAGAAGGCTTTGTCTCACTACATTTAGTGTGATTTCACCATTTTCCACCTAGCAGCCCAGCCCAGTCATACACCTCTGAGACTCGTCCTGTTGGGCTCAGCATCGAAAGATACCTAGGAAGCGATACAGAACACGAAGTAATTACGACAATAACTGTCAATATTTCGTTGTTGGCAAGAAGGAGAGCAAACTACGCAAAGTGTGAACTTTTGATTGGGGGGTTCGTAAAAAAACATCCTCACTGAAAAAATAGGTGTGTTACTCAGAATGAATAATAAACCCAAAAGTCAGTCAATACGAAACGAAAGCAGTTTGAATTTGACGGTTGTTAAACTGCTTTATACGACGAAAAAGTTATACTAACACGATTTTTGTCGAAATGTTTGATAATTTATTGTGCTGCCGTATCTTGCGCATGGAAATTTCACGTAACCTAAAGCTGATCACAATAAATAACGTTTAAATGACCGTAGCAGCCGATTTCGTGAACATTAGTATTTAGTATTTTGATCGTGGGAAGATTCAGAAAAAAACGTTGTTTTGTTATCCAATTACGTAACAGTGACTTATGTTATCTGAATATTTTGTATGTTCCCTGTAATTCACTTTATTAAACTACAGGTTGTTTCATTTTAATGTATGCATAAGCCTTCATGCGAGATATATCCTTCTCTATGGTTTCAGCCTTAATTGAAAATGCCGCCTGGTACTGGTGAAATTCGATCTGTGATTCGTTTTGACATTTTATGTCTTTACTTTGCTACATAAACTCGAAAATGTAACGCTTGAGGCGTTACGGAGAAGTGTCACGAAATTTTTTAACCCGAGTTGCAAACATATCCCCTGTGGCCTAATGGAGAAGGCATCGGTCTCCTAAGCCGGAGATTGTGGGTTCGAGTCCCACCAGGGTTACGATTATTTTTTGGACATTTTATGTCTTTACTTTGCTACATAAACTCGAAAATGTAACACGGGAGATGTTACAGGGGATATGTAACGGAGAAGCGTCACGAAATTTGTGTTGAGTTAAGTGCATGGTAACGTCTGTTACAAAATCTAACGCTTGGTAACATCACACTTTTAATAACCTCAGTGACCAAGTGATGATGTCAATTGCAATTGACGCGGCCATTATATCGAAACCATCAACGAGCACGATCAAGTGTAGTAATCATTGCATATAAATAAAAAAATAAAAATAAAAGAGGTAAAATGTTCCTAGTGGTTGCGTACTCGTACGAAAGCTGTACCCACCGTTTGTGTTCATGATTTCCCCAGGGAATACATTTAGGCATCGTTATGTCTTCACTTTGCTACTTTCTATACATTTTAGAGTGATAATTTTTGTGAGCTGTTGAAGCTACAAACTGAGCATTTAGACGCAGTTTCAAACTTGTAGACAACTTAAATACTTGAAAACTAAAGATGGAAAGTGCAAAAAGTGCCTACGACATTTGGTTCAACACTCACAAAATATAGACACCTCCCAAAAACTCAAATCACTCTTCTCAATAATGTTTTAACAGATTTTTAAATGCAAAGAAAGTTAAAAAACTTTGTCCCCAACGGACGTAAATTCTAAGCGAATCTTAACACCTCAAACACTCGCGTGCACCATGTTTCGGGACAGTTACAGTTCTGCATTCAGGGATGTCTGTGGGAGTTCCGACCGGGTGGCCCCTACCTTCCTCGAACCATGCAGTTTAAACATGAAGGAAGGGATGGAATTACTACCCTCCAGCGACCTCACGATATCCGCTGAGCAAGCGCACTTTCCAGCATTGTCAGGCGTTGCCCTGGGTAGGAGTTGGATTGCTCCGTTCTAGCTGCCTTGCTCTGCAGAGGCAGCCACCTGTCGTGGCTCTAACCCCTAATGTACTGGCGCGAGGCCGCGGGCTGTGCATTCCCGTGGTCTTATTTTGGGTCAAACAACCTTTAAGGCCAGACTAGTCTTTCGATGGCACTTACGGCTTTTCCTCTCCTCAGGGTGGAACAGCTTGGACTTTCTGACCTCCCTGGGGCTTGGAAGGACCCCAGTAACCTGCGACAACTGCCCCAAAGCCTCCACCCGCTGCAATTCATATGTTAACTGCGGAAACTATTAAGAAATTGCCCCGACCGATTCAGAATAAGCGATGAAAATTACTAATAGGGTTTGAATGATGGGGTTAATACAAAACTGAGCTAAACTACTCCCAAATTCTTCAGAAAAGATTTATTATTTAAGGTTGAATTTCAGGTAAAGTTGTATTAGTGCGCAAACGGTCTCGCCTGGTTTCTTATCAGAAAGTGTTTCCGAATACTGTTTTTCTGTCTCGAAAAAAACTTACTCGTACCCTTTCAACGTAAAGATATGAAGAAAGCTGAATACATAATTTTCTTTCCTACTACATACAGCCAAGGAAAATACAAATAGCAGCGTCTAAAAACTCGGTTCACATGAGTAGTGAGGGAGCAGAGGAACTTGATTGTACGAAGAGAGAGTCGAATCTCATTACGTTACAGAATAATTGGCGTCAAGTTTCAGTATTTGTTGGTTTGCTACTAAAAACTCTTCAAACTTGAGACGTTCCGTTGGTTCTGAGGAAGTTAGCTGCGGAGAGTTTCTCTGTTGGAAGGAGAGATAGAATTTAGTGGGACGAGGGAGGGACTTGCTGAGAGCGTCAGACAACTATTCGAGAACTCCAGAATCTCAAATATTCGTCGTCGGTCGGCCGCCGTCTCCTGTGTCTCCCGCATTGCTGCCCCCGATTCTCCCATCATAACTATTATCTCCGGCGCCCCGGCCCGATTTCCGCGGAGTCCTTCCCCTCTGCAGCTCTGGTAACTGCCTTTAGCCGACATCGCCGTTTACATTCAAATCGGGTTCAATCGGTTTGGAGATCTGGCAAAATGGCGACGAGGGAGCTCGTTTCAAAAGGTACCAAGTTTAAGATGGGGTGATGTAGCACAAAACAAACAGAAATTCGTAGTTGTTCTCTCTCAAATGCCCCCCGACCAAAACTATTTACTTTCGAGTTGAGTGTTCTGAGGCATTCAACTTGTGAACTTCATTTATTCACTGAAAACTTTGAGATTGTAAGTACATCAGCTTTCTGCACCTTATGAGTTCAAAAAGTAGATGGTGGAGGAAACATTACGTGGAGCTTAATGGGGAATTTACGCTATAAATCTTTTCCCCAAAGAAACAAACCATTTTAAGAGAAGTAGTAACAAGTTTTTACTTTCCTTAGCCGTACGGAGTAGGGAGGGAAGTTACGCTGGAATCTACAGGTCAACATGAGATGCCACAAAAAGCGTATAAGCACAATCGGTTCAAAACTAACTTTAGTTACATATAACACGCAATTTTAATTTGTGAGAAATTAACGAAAGCAGCCTTTCTACGGTTTTGGTTTATTATTCATTCTGAATAATAACCCTATGTTTTCGGCCACGAAAAATTTTTTACAACCCCCCTCAAAATTTGATACTTTACGTTTCAAGACTTGGAGATTCCAAATTTGCAATGTCCGTCCGCCATCCCCGGCCCCCGTCCGGGCCGGGTTTGTGCCTTTAACGTGGTCTAAAAAATTCGTTCTTTCGCCCGAAAATCCGATTTGGTATCTAGTTGTGCCCGCCATCTCAGCAATCCGATCGGACGAAGCCCGTGGTTGTAATGGGCAAAAAACGGTTAAAAAAATTAACGAAACGCAGTACAACGCGGGAGCTACAGCGTTTCATCGTTTGAACTCCCTCCCTCCCGCCCGTCTCATTAAAAAAGCAATCGCGCAACGCCAGCGACGCCGCCACTCAACTCCCCTTTCGCCTTTTGCTTTGAGCGCCCCCGTTCCAATTTCCCCGACGTTTTGGTTTTAATACGATTCAATTTTTTTAGATTCTTTCGTTTCATCCTCATTTTGGTTTTTTTCATAGATTTTTGGTTAAATTTTGATATTAGCATTTAGCGTGCATGTTTTCATATTAAAATTCAGTTTTTTCCACGGTAGGTAGAAGAGAGCGGTAGGGGTCGTTAGGAAGCGGTCGACGCCGTGTGACGTCACTGGTGAATAGTCCAGACCAGGCGTTCCGTTTGTCTTGCATTCAACTGAACGTTTTTCGAGAAGGCGCCAAGTGGTTCAACCTATATCCTCATTTAGAACTTGTTCTGCTAATTGTTTATTCCCTCTCCAATCTTGACTAAGGAGGAAGGAATACCTATAATAAAAAATTAAAAGCAAAAGAGCCAAACTGACGAGTGTAAACAGGGTTGAAATAATTAAAAACGTCAAAATTCCCATGCTTACGTTAAGTTTATTTAAATTATATCATGAAATAAAGTATACACATATATCCTTACACATGTGTGAACATTCAGTCAAAATTGTATTCAGTTGTACAATTAGGTACATATTTTACACTATTTAACTATTTTACGAAATTTTTTCGCGATTTTTCGTTCATTTGAGTTTTTACGTTTTCCTGGCTTCTGCTGCTTCAGTTCTGACGCACTCTTATTAAGTCTCTTATTAAGTTGCCATATCTCGAAATTTAGCTAGTTCTTCCGTTAGCTCTTCAAGACGTTGCTTTAAAATTTCATTTTCTTTTTTCAGCCTCATATTTTCACTAAAAACGAACACTAACTCTGATGGCTGTTCGTTGTCATTCATTTCAATGGAAATCGTAGCCACATTTCCGTCTAGCTCATTCGTAATCTCATCTGTCACATTTTCATTAGTTTCTTTTAATGGTGATTTCAAAAGATCGTTAAATTCCTTGCGCGAATTCCTTTTGTTTACTCTTACCTTCCGAGCCAGAGAAGAAGGTGTATTTGAGTCGCTCAAAGAACAATTTTTCGGCAGGAACAAATGCGGAACCGCATCCGGTTTTAGCTCAAATTTAGGGGTGGTATTGAGCAGTTCATTTCTCAAGTCTCGAATGTAGTCCGTGTCATCAAAATGAACAGAACAGACGCGCGAAGGATCCGCCGAAAATGCGTCAGCCCGCTTGCAAACATTCACCCACATTGACCGCACTATTTTATCCTTCGGAAAACGGTGAAAATGAAATTCAGACTTTTTTTAGGTACATTGTAGTTGTGACAACCAGCAATTGCACAACACACCATACCCGAGCAGTAAGTACCCTAGCAAAAGCATCAATAACGATGTTCACATACGCGAGAGAACGATAAGACTGAGGAGTAATTACCAGTGTAGGCAAGGTGAATTGGAAAGGGTCTTCACCAGTTACGTCACTGGAGCTGGGATTTTCCCGAGCGCCGAGCTAATGACCCCTACCGCTCTCTTCTACCTACCGTGGTTTTTTCTAGATACTTTAGTTTTTTTTGTTTATTTTAATATTACGATTCAGTTCTTTTCGACCTTTCTTTGGGTTTCATTATGATATTTTTCAATGCTGAATCGAACAGGATGGGTCTCGGAGCATTAATGCTAGGTCAAGCTGATTATCCGAATAATAAACCGTTGTGTAATAATTTGCAAGGTTTTTATTTTATTTTAGCGCAGTTTTCGTGCCATCGATCCCGTTCATATGCTCATAATGTGAATCGTACTAAAAAAAAATTATTGTAGTAGTCCAATAAAATATCCATACAGGGAAAGTTCAATTGCAATCATCAGGCGCAAACTGAGAATCTTAGTGAATTCAAACCTTTTTCGTTTCATTAACTGCAGTTTTTCACAATCGTTACCCTATAATTAAAGAACAGTGAACACGCACCAGTGCATAATGATCAAGCCGACAGTTTAATGACACATGAAGGCACTGATTACTGAATAACGGTCGGGGCATAAGTTGGAGTAACTCAATAAATTCTGAAATCTTATATATGAAAAGCGTCGAGTGAACTCATACCTCGTTCGTATCCTGATAAACGCTCTAACCGTCTTGATCAAACATTCGCAATAACTTTCTTTCATCAACAACTAACTTTTGTTCTGCAGGAATATCTCTGTGAAAATTAGTCGAGGGGAGATGAAGCAAGGCAAAGGGGGCAAACACAAAGTGTGTCTATAAATCGTTAATATCTATATAACTTTCTCCTTAAGCGTTCATCTGGCACTGCATAATAGCTCTGCGAGTGGATAACCTCAATAGTGTGCGGCCTATGGTGATCATCAGGCTGAATATAAAATTTGAACCATATCTTTTCAGCCGTGTTCACAGGCACCCAGATCATTTTATAAAATGGTCTTTTCCGGGCTTAGTAGCCCTCGAAACGTAAAGAACTGGAGAAAATTCAACAACCTTGTTTCAGTCGATTCATAGGGCTAAGAAAAGTAAAAAGCCTAATTTTGGCGCAGAGTCTGAATGTGGCCGTGTCTGTAGTTTTGCGGAAGTAGGAATGCACTGATAGCGCAGGTTCCGTTAGCAAATCTTCCTATCTGTTATCTTCGATTGAACTTTTCATTATTCGTTTATTTTTGGTTTATTTATTTAATATTTGTTCGTTTCATTTTTTTTTGGTTTTAATACGATTCAATTTTTTAGATTCTTTCGTTTCATTCTCATTTTGGTTTTTTCATAGATTTTTGGTTACATTTTGATATTAGTATTTAGCGTGCATGTTTTCATATTAAAATTCAGTTTTTTCTAGATACTTTCGTTTTTTTTGTTTATTTTAATATTACGATTCAGTTCTTTTCGACCTTTTTTTGGGTTTCATTTTGATATTTTTCGATGCTGAATCGAACGGGATGGGTCTCGGAGCATTAATGCTAGGTCAAGCTGTTTATCCGAATAACAAACCGTTGTGTAATAATTTGCAGGGTTTTTATTTCAGTTTAACGCGCGCAAGACAATTAATAGAGAAGACAATATTCCTTGTCGAAAATAACTTTAATTCGAAATAACCCAACTCGGCCAAAGAAAACAAATATTATCAAAATGTGTTTCAAAACATAGATAATGTACGGCAAATTCGATCACAGCAAAGAAGCGGTGAAAGAGGCCAAAGGAAGATAGTTTGCCTCATGAGCCATGCAAAACTGAGGTCGATGAGCCAGATAATTCGTAGACGAAACTGAGACTTTACCGTTTCCTTGCTCAGGGGAACCCAACCGGAGAATGCGAAACCCAATCCGTGGAAGGCATGTTATAGATCATAATATCAATTCTATCATAATTGCGACATCAACGCTGCAATAGTTATTTTCAACTGCCCAACAACTCGGTGGGCAGATCCGACTGCCGATACCAGATTGCGATACGCGGGCTTCTATCAAACTAAAACAAACCATCCGAAGTTGAAAATCTCCCGAAATTGCGCCATATGGGAGTGTTATCGGAGGTTCACAGGAGTGTTGTAGGAGGGAACGAGGCGGCGATGAGAAAAGGATTGGTAGAAGTGTTGGTAAGCTGTGAGAGCGATGGAGAGGTGGTGTGTAAAGGAAGGGGTATGGAGGGTTGAATGTAAGGGAAAGAGGAATGAAAGACTGAGCGAAAGGGAATGAAAATCAAGTACATGAGGTGGGGGTCGGTGCAAGGGGAGCAAAATAAATGTCCGTACCCCAAACGACTCCGCTATTAGTGGAGTGTCCTTCGACTGGAATATTCCACATTATCCCTTTTTCCCATTTCCCCTATCCACATTTAACACTCGCTCTCACTCCCTTTTTCATCGTTAAAACGTTATCATCGAACCGGAATTTCGCCTACATCACCGTTTGCACGCTTTTAAACTATCCAATTCAACTACCCCCCCCCCCCCCCACAATGGCCCCCTACCACCGCACTTCCTTACGCCTTTCACATGCTGGTCGGTAACCTTCTCTAAGCCATTCCCAACCAACAGATTAAATTACCATCATCATCTACTATAAATTGTTCGTTCAATGACGTTGAGTCGAAAATACGGTGTTCGCTTAGTCTTCTCTTATAGAATTTTTCCGACTTGCACAATGGAGATCAGCAGTGAAATGAGGCAGCGGAGGTATTTATTGAAAAATCTCTGATGGGACCCACACACACATATGCATAAAGAAAAGCAAGAGAAAAAGAGTGGGGAGGGGGATGATTTACTCGACCTCGAGGGAACTATAGCAAAAGCTATGGTCGGATGTAACCCATTGCCATCTCTTCATAGAGCTCATTCCGGCATGTCAGCTGTATTGTTGGTACCCGTCGCTTCTCCTCTCAGCATTTGGAGAATGCATGGTTGGGAATTGTACTGAAGTCGACTAGACCTATCTCTGCCTGGCGCAAACAGCCAAGGCTGCTATAACACTCGCACTTTGACCCGTCAATTTTTTTAACCCACAAAGAGTAAGAAAAGTATTGTTATTGAACACAAAATATCTGGTGCGTTGCAACACACAATTTTCCTTAGCTCTACGTCAATTCACTTTCTATATGGCTTTGTGCACTTGATCAATTCATTTACCACTCAGTTCATTTGAACTTGGTCAAACAACACTTCACAGCAGCAGGTAGCGGTAGCGCTTACAGTTCCTGAATTTATTGTGCTGCTCATACTCATTCCAGGACCATTATTGAGCAATTGGTACACAGATAATTAATGAGGCTCTAAACACAAATGTTTTGAAGAAGGATAGTAATTACTTTTGCGGAGTTATTGGGTAAACACTTCGAGAACTGGTAGAACTGGGCAAAACGGCACGATTTTTTAAAAAAAGGATAGTGATCACTTTGCAGAGTTATTGGAAAATAACTGCTAGAACTGGTAGTAAGCGAAACGGCAGTAGTTGAAATTCAGGAATTTCTGGAGTGAGCCCCATGTATGTGCGTTTTTAAACACTCACCCTTTAGGTATTCGATTGGACTAGATACCAATTTTTTTTTAACATTCTACAAAAATTCCAGCGGAGTTAATAAGAACAAAACCGCGCTAAAAACGCTTTTCGTCGAAAATTTTGATAATTTATTGTGCTGCTCTCGTCATTTTCCCACAAATGGGAATTTTATGGTATGATTGCCTTATTGAGAGCTATCAATATAAAAAATTTAATCAAAATCGTTCAAGCCGTTTTCGAGACAAAAAATATTTGTTGTTTTGATCACTATGATAACTATAGTTAACTGTCGGTGGATTTTGCTCATACCCTTATTTTGACGTCGCGTGGTAACCTGTAGGCTAAACATCAAGTTCCAGCTGATTTGGTATGGTTGTTTTCTCTAAAAACCGCGCTAAATGCGATTTCGTCGGAAGTTTTGGTAATTTATTGTGCTGCTCTCGTCATTTTCCCACAAATGGGAATTTTATGGTATAATTATCTTATCAAGAGCTACCAATATAAGAAATTTAATCAAAATCGTTACAGCCGTTTTTGAGAAAAAAAATATTTGGTGTTTTGATCAGCATGATAACTATAGTTAACTTTCGGTGGATTTTGTTCATACTCTTATTTTGGCGTTCCATGGTAACCTGCGAGCGAGATATGAAGTTTGAGCTGATTTGGTACGTTGGTTTTTTCTAAAAATCGTTCACAGGCACACATACAGACTCACAGACCATTTTCCCAAATAGAGTTTTTCGGACTCAGGAGGGTCTGAAACGTCTGAAGAAAATTGATCTGAAGAAAACTCAAAATTTTTTTTCAGCCGATTACATAACTTTCCTTTCTACTTCGTAGAGCCAAGGAAAGTGAAAAACGAGTTTCCTTCAGGTCTGCGACGTTTCCTATATGTGTGTGTTGTGTGAACAAGCGAGGCGACTGAATTTGTTTTTATGTTTTGTTTGTTGTTCTTTTGAGACTAAATAATTTCAAGGGCCGAGTCAATCAATTGCACGTGGGAACAAAGGTTCGTGTTAACCGGTCCAGGGTTACAAGGAAAATAATGTGAAAGTATTTCTTGCGACTCATCACACTACTTTTCTTAGGCCTACGTTCGTAAGTAGGATCAACAGAATAAACCTGAGGACGTTAGGCGCTACCTGCAAGACGTTATTGCTCGTTGATTGTCAACAGCTTTACATAAAGTAAAAAACATATTCATTGCTCGCTCCAAATGACTTAATCATTATTTTCCAGTTTTTGTCAAAGGTGGTCACAGAACGCCTAGAAACAGCCTGTGGACTTCGCTTTGGGAAGCCCTGGTAAAGAAGATGATGACCAGTGACAGTTGGAACTCCCGATTTGGCTGGAAAAAGGTTTTTTTTTTGTTTCAAGATCTGAAACGACTGCCTCATGGAAGACAGTCCGATGACAATCCGCTACCGGCTCTTCTCATTATTGCCAGTCAACTAGACATCAAATGTTCGCTTTCGGGACAATGATTAGGAATTTAAAAGCGCCGAATCGCATCGCCTCTGGCGAAAAGCGAACATTCATTTATTCCACTTCTACTCACCTGCACGGCTATTCACGAGCGGATTTCCGCTCGACTGGACGATCACAGTAGATTTGGGACGCCGATTTGCAATCAAAAGTTGCCTCTCACCATCACAATTTCCCCTTCCTATTGTAATAATGCGCGGAAAGGCTTAGCGCTACTCGCTGGCTAAAACGTAAACGCATCTCGTCGAACGGACTTTCGTGAACGATGCGGAAAAATCCAGATAAATGCAAACATAATACGTGGACAAAGAACGAATCTCATTATATCCGTCATTCAAGTTCAATAAAAACACACCAAAATCAGATGCAAATACTTGTTCGCTGTATCGTCGATCAGCGCGTTTTTGCAGAAAATTATTTCAAAGTCTGACTCACGTATAAATAACGTTTAATATATTTCAATGTTTGATAATGTCCATAGAGAGACACGCGCGTAGTGTCACTAATGCGTGGTGCCTAGCAACCCTCACAAATTCGACCAAGTATACATACGGTCGCTGTATCTTCGTCTATGGAAACCTTTATACGGAATAAAATGTAGGTGCTGGTTTGTTGAAGTACCCGTAGTTCTGATCAGTCATTCGACAAATTTCATTACTGCGCCATCATGTCTTATATCAATGGAGTGATGAATAGATAGTTGCAAGTATAGGTTGTTGGAACAGGTCAGGTTGATTCAGTTAGGCGATTGCGTGTCAAAACATGGGGATTTCAAAAGTGTATTGTCCGTCCATCGCCGTTCTGGCCACTTTTCTTCGTTAACGTGATCTGAAAACCACACAAAGTTCCATTTGAAATCTAGTTGTGTCCGCCTACTCTAGGCAATTCAGGGGACACTATAGCAAAAGTGATCGTGTTCCCTGGCCTGCGCTACTTTCCCACATTACCTCCCATTTCACTTTAACCACCCGCCTGTTTGACTTGTGTCGTCTTCAAAATGTCAATTTTCGTTGTTTCATTGTAGTCAGGTCAATGCTGAAACGCTTGGTCTTGGAGGTGCACTACATACACAGCCGTTCGCGTATAAGCTATCGGTCGACTTCCTTTTACTCCGTAGGACTAAGGAAAATAATAATCAAGAGGCACGAAGGTCTATCTGAGGGCTAACCAATCTTTATCCACAAAACATTTCTGAAATTCGTCGCTTCGCCGACCAACTGCCCATTAGAGTTAAATAGATTAATTTTGTGTTTTTAGCAAGTTCGCTTCATCGTTTCTATCCCACAGGCTCAAACGCGTTTATTGATTGACTGACGCGCTGTGAGCTCTTTTGTCATTTTCCATCGCGTCGCGGGGTTCATAATTTCATTAGTCTCTCTCGCCATCTCCTCCCTTCACCAGGTAGACTTCCACTTTCTCTGTTTTCGTCCGCATTCGTTTCTCCAAATCCGTTACATCCATCTTTCTGCCGCCCTCCAAATACCGTTGAGTTATGTTGGCGTTTGCCCTGAGGAGGAGTTTCTCATTGTGTTCATTAGAACTATTCCTCCTCTTCACTGTCCCCGCCCCCTCCTCACCCATTGACTCATTTTTCGTAATTTTCTTTTCCTTTTCTCCCTGTAGTTCTCCCTCGTGAGGTAAGAGCTGCTAAAGAGACACTTTCACCTTTGTCACTCGGTATTTCATTAGAGAAGAAGTGGCAGTTTGAGCGGGAAGAAGCTCTAGATCCAGGCTCGCATCAACTTCGTCTTATCTCACTGCCGAACGTTGGATCTTATCTTCGCTCTTTAAAAGCATTACGGTTCGTCTTATTTACTTCATTTACTAAGGTGGATTAGGAGGTAAGACTGTAGGTAGGTAGGATAAACTCATAGACGTAAATAATCTTAAACCTGGTTTCCTTGCCAGTTTCACTCACCCGACGATAAAGATCGATTGTACGTTCAACTTCACCTTTTTCATCTTTCCGAACTGAATGAATGAGGTAACATGGATCATGGAAGTCAACATGGGTGTTGAGTGAGCCCATCTTCCCTGGCTGAGGATGTCGGGAAGGGGTGTCAGAATGCATGCTAGGAAACACGAAGTCACCATATAAAATTATGGAACCACGATGGACGGATATTGGACGAGCAACTCAATAACAATCTGAATGTGCCGACAAAACGGTTTTAAAGCAGCTTCATTGAATCGTAAACATACAACTTTAGGAGTTAAACTGACTCATCAAGTATGTAATTGATTTTATCACGCGCTATCACACCATCTTTCATATGAATGAATGAATCAAATAAACTGTTATTTCCGGGAAAAATATCTCACAATAAGAGATAATCGTACAAACAATTCAAACATTAAAATATCTCGTGCGTAGCAACACGCAACTTTCCGCCACCCCCCGTAATTTCGAACACCACCTACATAGGCGGGCGCTATATCTTCGTTCAACGCATTTTTACGGGAACTTTTATGGAGAACAAAATTTAGGGACTAGTTAGCTGAGAGTACTCAGTAAGTTTGATCGCAATCGTTGGAGCTGTTTTTGAGAAAATTGGAATACCGATAAATTAATATTCGACAAACCTCCTCTTCTGTGTTAACTTGGCTTATATCTCCGTTCAACATATATATACAGAAATAATTATACAGAACTGAATGTTGGTATGGGTGAACAAAAGACACTCCATTAGAATTTATCACATCTGGTGAAGAAGTTACTCTGGAATTTACGGAAATGTTCGAAAAAACGTTATTTTCGACACATTTTGATTTTTATCTCTGTTCAAAGGACTGTCAGAGGATCATTTATGGAGAACAATATGTAGGTATTAACTATTCAAATACATCTTGAATGAATCGTTGATGGTGATGGTGATCATCGTTGAAGCCGTTTTGCCAAAAAGCGTGAAAAACCTATTTTTGCTTCATAGGCCTATATCTCCGTTCACCGTATTTTCATGGAGATATGTATGGAGAAGAAAAGTTAGGTATTGATTAGTAGAAGATAATTTGAAAGTTTAGTCAAAATCGTTAGAGCCGTTTTCGAGAAAAAGGCGAAAAACACTAGTTTTTGGTACATTTTCGTCCCCCCCTCCTATCGGCCGAAATCGTCCATAACCTTATTTTGGTGTCTACAAAAAATAACGAACAAAACAAAAAAAGAACCAGCTCAATCGGATCAGCCGTTCTCCCGCAAATCAAACTATACACACGGACCACGCGCCGAAATTAGGTTTTTTAGACACAGTAGTCCTCAAAACGTAAAGATCTGAAGAAAACCCAAAGGGTTTTTTTTAACCGATTACTATACTTTCCTTCCTTTCGGGTAGCGGAAAGTAAAAACAAGAAAGCCGATAAAATCACGTACTAAACATTTAATTAAAATTGTTCTAGCCGTTTTTGAGAATAAATCAATTCATTATGATAACTATAGTCAGTTTTAAACCGGGTTTGCTTGCCACCTTGTCTTGGTGTCTCGTGACGGCCTGCAGAATAAATATTAATCTCAGTGAACGTTCATCAACCGGTGCAAGTACACTCCCCTATCCAACTCATCTCATTATTCCTCTATTGCGCACGACAGACGCCCTTTTCGGATACATAAATGAAACGTTACGAAAACGAACAGCACTCGCAAATGAAATCAACTCTCAAAAGTCACAGAAGAATCACCCCAAACCGAAAAAAGCTAGACCCCTGAAAACGTGGAGAAGAAATCGATGACGAATTATTTTTTGTTCTTCCGAAGACACGCCAACTGGTGCCCCGGAGAACATTAGGGGAAAACTTCCAGGTGGATTTTCCCATCTTTAGAAACGTTATAGCTCTTTCAAGGTGAGGGGCGAAAGCATATCGCGTCGTGCACACGTGTTTCCAAATGTCACCAGTACGTGCTCACCCGGGCAATACGAAGCTTCTTCATTTGAAACAATCACAAACAGTGCTGGAATGGCAGCTTGAAAATGGGAGACTTTATTACGGTTCAATCGGACGAAAGGGGATTTCGGATCTACAAAGTCTGGACGGCGAAATATCATTCTGGTTGATATGAGAGTTATTTGACATGGAGAGCCCCTCGAGTTTCGAGGGGTATATAGGAAACGATGGTCACTACTCGATTCTTTCCTTGGCCCTATGTCGTACGAACTTCAAAGGAAAGACATCAGAAAGCTGACTGCAAACCTCTGAGTAGCCTTCAAAAGTTTGTGTTTTTAGGTGTTAGTTAAGACCAACTTGTTGTTTCTATGCTATGAACGTTGTAGGCTGCATCAAGTTTACAATATATCGCTGTTTTATCTGTTATACTACAGCTTCCAAAAACAAGGGAGGTTGTATGTGGCATGCACGAATAGCATTTCTTCAGTTCGAAACTTATTCGGTCAGGCAAATTTTTGTACACCCCTGCCCTCCGCGCCACCCACCGATAACATATTGCGTTTAACGTAGTCTAGAAAATCCGTTCTTTCGCTAAAAAAATCCCATTTGGTATCTAATTGTGCCCGCCTGTTTGGCAATCCGGACGAAGCCCATGGTTGCTATGGGCTAAAAATAGTTTTAAAAAAATCAACTAAAACGGAATTTCGACAGTTTTTTTTCGCTAACTCGTGTTCGGTATCTAGGTATTGAATGAAACAATTCTCAGGTGTGAACGGCTGCGTCTAGACAGAAAATAGTGAATCACCGTAATTATAGTGAGCCTGTTGGGCGCACGAATGGGGGAGCTTGACACTGAGAAATAGATGAACGTTGTGACCACGAGTGAGGGCAGTTGACGGAATAACGATATCAGGTTGAGTATGATGATATAAACGCGAACAAGGGGACTCTAAATACACGTTAACAGGTGGCTTGGGAAACTGAGGGATGATAAAGAGACAGTTGAATTGTAAGTAGCGAGCGAAGAACGAGTTGGGAGAACGGGAAGACGACTGATAACTGACTGTTGGGAGGAGAATCTAAAAGTGACGGGGAGGTGGAAAAGATAGTTGGAAAAGTCCAGGAAAGGGGGAAATCCATTGTAACTTGGAAATAACTGAGGAGCGAGGCTTCCACAGGTACAAACAAACGGATTGAGATAGGAAGGTGTTTGGGGAAACAATGACTTTCCGTAGGGCAGGGGAGGTACTGTTGAGTGCGAGTGCGGATATTCCAGAGGTTGAAGACCCAGCTAAGTCGGCATGCACCAAAACACAGCCAAAGTTTACTAATTGAAAGAACTCACGGGACAATAACTCGTAATCGTTTCATCATTTGTACTCCTTCCCCCCAGTCTCATAAAAACCACCCCCCAGCTAGACTCGCAACGCCGTGCCAATTGCCTGCATACATTGCAGGGTTTTTCGTATAATCGGTGGAGTATTATAGAAGTTGGCTCATAAAATACGTACTAAATTAACTATGATTAAGAAATAGGGTGGTTTCACAGTTTACCTTACACCATATGTATAGACGTATTGGAAAGTAGATGGAGAGAATGATAGGAGGAAGTTTGAAGATAAAACACCCACGGATTAGGACGTCAACTGAGTAACACACGGATGCAGCCGACATTTCATTTTCACAGGTCAGGATTTTTGTCTCCACACGCCGCGCCAGTACACACAAAAAAAAGCAAGTCTGATGTTATCCACCTTCACTCCTCAAAACTGTGATGCCATCGAATGAAGATCCGTCCTTACATATCAACCCCTCTTTGCGTTGTTAAGTAAGGGCAAGAACACGGCTTCCAGAGACAACCTGAACATTCAGGGTTACTGTAGGCTGGTTGGGAACGACGTCAGGCCTCAGTGCCTCTCCCGAAACAACCCGATAGGGCGACGGTCTCCCCTTTGAATAACAGGGCACCAGCAGCATGCTTGCAACCGTGCATGACCCATGAGTATGTGAGCACACATACTCTTGATTCTGCGACTCAAACTGGTTTTCGCAGGTATGGGTGCAAGCATCCCAGGCTCTTGGGTTATTTTTATTTGCTATTTGGCACACAAACACATCAATTTCTCAACTGGCGTTTCTCGAGCCAGAAGCCTTTGAACGTGACGAAAAGTAAAGGTTTTTGTTAAAAAGCGTAACTTCCCTTTGAACTTGAAGGGGTTTAGGAAAGTGAAAACCTTATTTCTCCTCAATTACTTAATAGAGGTTGCGGCATTATTAGGAAAAACCGAAATAATTCTAGTACGTACAGCACACCACTTCTTATTTAGTTATTTATTTTCCTTGGCTCCACGAAGTTAAAAGAAAATACATTTTTGGGCTCTCTTCAGATCTTTACGTTTCATAACCCTCTGAATCCGAAATTGGCGAGATTCTACAGTGTCTGTAGACGTGTCCACGATCGCGATTGGCTGAACTGAATAGGCTCAGACTTGATAGCTCAGCCAACTGCAGGTCACCATGTGACGCCAAAATAAGGGCATGAACAAAGTCATCAAAACATTGAATATTTTTTCCAAAAATCGACTTGAATGATCTTGAATAAATTTCTTGCATGGACAGCTTCAGATGACACAACCATACCATACCACTTCCACTCAATGATTTTTATCACTTTTGCCACTAATCAAAACTTGTATTCACTCAGTTTATATGAACGGGGGGAAACGCATCTGAATGTTTTGCAGCGAAGACTACCTCCGTTGAAACTTAACGACCGGGTGTTGAGACGTTTGCAAACCCGTTTAACAGTAGGTAGATTAAATCGGGTGCATTCTTCTGTTATCTTTTTCACTACTTGCGCATAGTTGTCGCTACAGACTTCTTCATAGGGCGAACGAATAAAAACAATACGAATCCCCCGTTTGCACCGTTGAATAGAAGCGACAAGAAATGCCTGCTCATAAATGTCTGTTTAGGCTGTTGACGATCATTTTTAGGGTTTCACAAACGCTCTTTTCTTTTAGTAGGGTTTCCTCTGGGGAAAAAGGTCTTTCGCGAGTTTGCGAGGCAGCTCAAGCGCGCTTGGTTAATAAGATTTTTCTGGTATAAGGCGATTAGAAGGTAGGCCCGAACGTAATTCCCTTTTATCGTCCACCCCACCGTTGCACGAAGGGGAAAAAATAAATGTGGTGAAACTATTTTAAATTGGAGTGTTTTTTTTCCCTCTGTCTCTTGCAAAGCAAAACATTCGTTTGGTTTTAAAGGCACAGGAGCAACGTGTATGCGGCTGGAGGAAGTTTGCGCTTTGAAAACGTAATGATTAAGTACGTGTTGATGGTAGAACCTCTTTGATTCAAATTGGATGAAACGAAGGTTTGAAAAATATGGTGAAACCCGAAGGTGTTCTAACGGTGAGGTGTTTTAACGACTTTCCATTAAAAAAATAGCAGGAGCGACAAAGCCTTCCTCCGCCCCACCTACAGTTAGCCTGTGTTAACGTGTCAGCAAGAGCTCGGTCATGAAGTGGTAGAGTTAGAGTACCTGGGAGTCATTTTCGACCGCCATGTGTATCATCATCAAGGCTGCGCAGCTGATTGGACTGCTGCTGGGGTGTATTCATGACGGGGCGGGATTTTTGTAACTCCCTTATCAGTAAGAGTCATTCAGATGAGGAAACATACCTGAACCGGTGACAGAGTGGGCTGCACAATGGGCGATAAATGATGGGACAATTGAACCAATGATATGCCTCACAAGTGTAGTAAAAAGTTCTGTCGCTCTCAGGCAACAAAGCCAGAATTCGGATAACACAGAGTATGATACTCCAGCGAGCTACAATGGGATATACAGTGTCACTCGATGCCGTACGTCTTTGGCAGAGATGACACCCATCGTCCTAATGCTGGAGGAGCTGGCAGAGGTCTACTTGAAAATGAATGACGGAGAACACGACGCCAGTAAAGCAGCGACTTTAATAATTGACTGGGACTTAGTAGACGGAGACGGTGATGTGATGCGGTTTTTCTAAAACCGTCGATTACGCACTTAGCTCAGCAATAATTGACATTGAAGCTGATGGTCTACATTCCTGCAATATTTACAGTGTGGCGAGGACGTACTAGGCGTTGATGCATTTTTTTAAAAAGTAATGCATTTATTTAAGAAGACTACAAAAAAAGAATACAAAAAGAAACAAATACTGCATAATGCGTTCCCCCCTCGATAAGTAAAAACTTGTGCTGAGGGGAGGAGCCGTTCCAACTTTCTAGCTACAGATAGGTACCAATCGCAAACTTATAAAGTACAATATACTGAATTATATGATAGATAGTTCATTTTTTAAAAAAATCAGAAAAAAAAGTTAAAAAGGAGAATCATCTGAGCATTTCCTCACGGACGTACTCTTTGATGCGCCGCTGGCAAAGTCCTCCTTGGACTACATGACTCAGGCGGTAGAGGTTCTGCGTAGTGAATGTGGACATGATGCGATGTGAAAGGGTCGTAGGGGTTTCCAATGATAAGTCATTATAGATCATCATGTTGCGAACAAATGGAGGTGTCTGGATGGTGTGCTTATGCAGAGTTGCGTTTTGATGTTGCTCAATACGGCGGGATTGCGACGGTGAACACGTGCTCCAGACAGCGATGACGTAAGTCCATATTGGTCGGATAAGTGTACATAAGTACTTCCTTTGGCAGGGAAGTAGTGGTCTTTAGCAGATGAGACCTTGAGCTGAACACACAGGATCGTAATCGTTGCGGCAATACAGAAATATGGTCCTCGATGATGTGGTTCGGGGGGGGGGGGTCATTTTTCAAACCATTTTTCGCCCGTAAGAGTCATGGGTTTCGTCCGATCGGATTGCCAAGTATGTCAGCACAATAAAATCTCAAATAGAATATTTGTGTGAAAGAACGGATTTTTAAAGCACGTTAAAAGCAAACTATGGTCTGGACGACGGCGGATGGACGTAGCAGATTTGGGTTCCCCGTACCTTTCGTAGTGTGACATTATGAGGGGGGTTGTAGAAAAACATTCTTGGCTGAAAACAGGCGTATTATTTACAGATAGTAATAAACCAAAGAACTTTCGGCACCAAAGCACATGACAGTTAGTACGATTATCTTGAAAATCCTTAAGATTTACAAATCGGTTGTTAAGCACAAACAGTGCTTTTAACTGTGTGAAAATTATTGCGGTTTAGTTGGCGGTGTGACGAAAATCGTTGTTAGACGTAGGATGGAGAAAATTAGGGTGATGTACCTTAAGCACTATGCGTTTGCGTTTCAGAATTATATGGAGTATTGCCAATGGATCATCACAACATCCAAGATGTGGCGGAACATCCTGAAGACCAGTGACCTATAACCATAGTTAGACTGGAACTTCAAAATGAGATATATTTAGCGTGGGTTGTGAAGAACGGGGCCAATTAATTTTTCCCGAAATTCCGTAACGTTGGTCGTTGCGTTGAATAACTGAAGAACGGAAATTGCCCACGGGTTCAATGTTTGATGAAGATTTCTGAAGTTTTGCTACTACCTGAGTTCGTCATTCAACATTCAGCAGCTCCACGTACGAAGAAAGGCTCAAAAGTTGTCGTTTCTTGGGGTACGCAGTGGTGAGGAGTGGGTTCGCGGAAGGGAAAAAAGCTGGGTTTGATCGGCGAAGGCGTCCGAAGGGGTGGAATCATCCCCCGATCGGCGTCGGCGGGTCGGCCCCCTCAGCGCGCAGAGGCTCAGTGCTTTTCGGTCTTTAAGCGGGTGAAGTTCGCTGTCTCGTCGCGCCCTGCGCGCCTAAAACATCGTCGATTTCCCGAGTGAGTCACCCGAAATCCCCAGACTAAAACTTTATACCCAACTGCCTCGTTTTTAAGACCGTCCACGATTCATTTCGCGCATTCGAGTTAATCATTCACAGGGCAGTTCGTAAAATCTTATTTGCTAGTTAATATACTCATTTCAGTGCCTACAATTCAAACCACCAAGCGCAATAATTTATTTTAAGTAAAACATCGGTTTTAGCCGGTTGTAAACCAGACGACACCTAAAAAAATGCTTTCTCCCCCTTATTAGAATTACCTTGACACATGTTGGCTCCTTAATAGGCAATACATCCAACAATCCGGTCTCACCTACATTTAATTGTTTTATCACTCGGCCACCCAACTCAAGCTGTTTTTCCAGTCACTATACGTGAACCCGCCACACTTGGCAACGGTCCACGTACGAGCAGAAACTAAACAGTTTTTAACGTTTTTGAGCTTATTAGGTTGTTCCTTAGGTGGTTGCTACAACCTTTATTAAGTAAACAAGGTGTAGATACTTTATGCTTCTCATTACGTTTTCACTTTCCTTAGATCCACAAAGTTAAAAGAAAAGTTATATAGTCGGCCAAAAAAATGTTTTGAGTTCTCTTCAGATCTCAACGTTTCAGACACAAGTGAGCGTAAATAACATTATTTGGGAAAATGGACAGTGTATGTGTGTCTGTGAACAATTTTTAGAGAAAACGCTTACGCTTGATATCTATCCCGCAGGCCACCATGGAACGCGAAAATAAGGGTATGAGAAAAATCCGCCTAAAGCTAACCATAGTATCGTAGAGATCAAAACATCCAATTTTTTGTCGGAAACAGCACGACGATTTTGATTAAATTTTTTACATGAAAAGCCGCACATACCGTGAGATTCTCATCTGCGACATAAAATGATGGGAGTAGCACAATTATCAAATATTTCGACAAAAATCGAGCTTAGGGTAATTTTAGTCTTATAAACTCTGTTAAAATGTTACTAGGTTCTTCAGAAAAAAGCATGTGGTACTCCAACCAAGTACCTATCTGAATTTTTAATAACGCTCATAAAATATACAGGGACTGCTCCAGAAATTCCGGAATTTCAACCACCGCTTACTACCATTTCTAAACATTTTTACTCGGGAAAAGTCGTCATCATGCTTTTCAAATATCTGGTGCGTTGCAACACACAACTTTCCTTAGCTCTACGTCAATTCACTTTGTACGTGGCTAATTCTATTTAATCAATTCATTTATCACTGGGTTAGTTTGAACTTGGCCAAACAACGCTTTACGGCAGCAGGAAGCGGTAGCGCTTACAGTTCCGGAATTTATTGTGCTGCTCGTACTCACTGCCGGACCATTATTGAGCAATTGGTGTACATATAATTAATGAGGCTGTAAACACAGATTTTTTGAAGAAGGATAGTAATTAATTTTGCAGAGTCATGGGGTACACACATTTAGAACTGGTAGCAAGCGAAACAGCAGTAGTTGAAACTCAGGAATTACTGGAGTGAGCCCCATGTACGTCATGAGCGTTTTTAAACAATCACCCTTTAGGTATTTGATTGGGCTACAATACCAGTTTTCTTTAACTTTCTACTAACATTCCAGCGGAGTTTATAAGCAAAAAACCGCGGTAAAAACGCTTATCATCGAAAATTTTGATAATTTATTGTGCTGCTCTCGACATTTTCCCATGAATGAGAATTTTGTGGTATATTTTTCTTATTGAGAGCTACCAATATAAAAAATGTAATCAAAATAGTTCGAGCCGTTTTTTCAGAAAAAAAATTTGGTGTTTTGATGCTAACTATTGTTAACTTTCGGTGGATTTTGCCCATACCCTTATTTTGGCGTCCCATGGTAACTTGTAGGCTATGCATCAAGTTTCAGCTGATTTGGTACGGTTGTTTTCTCTAGAAACCGCGCTAAAATCAATTTCATCGAAAATGTTGATAATTTATTGTGCTGCTCTCGTCATTTTCCCACAAATGGGAATTTTATGCTATAATTATCTTATCAAGAGCTACCAATATAAAAAATTTAATCAAAATCGTTAGAGCCATTTTTGAGAAAAAAATATTTGGTGTTTTGATCACTATGATAACTATAGTTAAATTTCGGTGAATTTTGTTCAAACCATTATTTTGGCGTTCCATAGTAATTTGCAGGCGAGATATCAAGTTTGAGTGGATTTGGTACGATGGTTCTCTCTAAAAATCGTTCACAGACACACACACACACACACACAGACCATTTTCCCAAATAGTGTTTTTCGGACTCAGGGGGGTCTAAAACGTAAAGATCTGAAGAGAACTGAAAATATTTTTTTCAGCCGATTACATAACTTTCATTTCTACTTCGTAGAGCCAAGGAAAGTAAAAACCGGGCTCACGGCGTCATTAATGCTCTATGCACCAATTGCTCAATAATGGTTTTGGGAATGAGTACGAGAGGCACAATCAATTCCGGAACTGTAAGCACTACCGCTTTCCGCCGCCGTGAGATGATTTTTCAAATGAACTGACACAAGTGAATTTGCGTAAAGCTAAGGAAAGTTGTGTGATTTGAGGTACCTATATTTTTTTGACGTTTCTGCTTGCAGTTCGGGAATTATAGGGAAAGATTGATGAAGGTAACGACGCTAATTTTATAACTGTCATTCAAATCTTACCAAACAAGTGGCTTATCGCACTACTAAGGTTACTTTTGTGAGAAAGCAAGCGTCATGTAAGCGGGATTTATAAGGAAAAATTGCACTGAAATCCAGTTTTGTCGACGTTTTTGATAGTTTGGTGCGATATTCTGGTCATTATCGCATCAAAATGTGACAATTCTGCGTTACTGTTCAGTTGTTTTAAATTTTTCCTGTAAAATATTTGGCCAAAATCCGTAAGCCAGTCTTTGAAACTAAGATTTGGTGCTAGAATATTTTTCTTTAACGTCCTCTCTTCGACGTTTTTGGTTAATACAACTGCGACTAGTTTTAATTTCATCACAACTCTTATTGGAGGTTGAATGAGAGGGTTTTATGAGAAAAAACTATTAGTACTATCATCACATCTTTGTCGAGTTTCTTAGGGATTCATTGAATCAAAAACTACAGTTTAATTGTTCGGAAACTTGCCTACAATAAATTACCGCGGTGGTTACAGTTTCGGAATTTCCCAGGTTGTTTCCAATTATGTTATGAGAGTGATCATATGCTCTTCGTATAGGCAGTTACCGAAAACACTAATGGTATTTGCGGGGATGTATTAGGAAAATATCAAGTGCGCCGCATCACCTTTCCTTAGCTCTACGTCAACACTCTTGTGTTTGTGACTTTTGCTACAAACTCAATTTATTTTTCACTTAGTTCATTTGAACTTGGTAAGACCTAACTTCACGGCAGCAGAATTTCGGAATTCATTGTGCTGCTCGTACTCATGATCTGACAATTATTGAGCAATTGGTAAACGGAGAATTGTTGAGGGTGTAAACCCTTTTTTTAAAAAGGAATCAGTTTTCCAAAGTTATCGGGTTAAACCCTTTAGAAATGGTAGTAATTGAATCGACGGTGGTTGAGCTGTATATTTTATGAGCGTTGTAAAGGACTCATCGAATAAGTGCGTGGTTGGAGAACCACATGAACTTTTTCAAAGAATGTAGTAACATTAAATGATTTCGTTTAGCCGTTTTCTCTAAAAATTGTTCACAGACGCAGATTTGTTTCCTTACTAAATGACGGTTCCTAAACCCTTGACGAGGGGTATGTCAATCACGGAAGTTGTTGTTTTTCTTAATTTGCAAGAGGCCGGCCCCTGCAGCATCAACGGAACTCAGACCTGCCGAGGAACGGCATTTATTTGGTCGTTTGCTACTCTCCCGGTAGAGAGCTGTTGCCTGTGTGTTACCGCGCGGAGGTTTCATAGTCCTCGTGATTTATAGAACATATATATACATAAAATCCGATATTGATTTGGCTCAACCATTTTCCCTCAATCGCACTCATTTTCTACAATTACATTTTTTGGACTCAGAACACGTCAAATGTTACTATCAAAAGTGAACTAAAAAATCATCTTTCAGGTCATAACTTATCTTCCTACTTTTAAGGGCTAAGGAAAGCAATAAGTTAGTCAACGTAACGACAATAGTTTGAATTCCAGAAGTTGATGCACCTAATTATTTTATAACCCTCATTATACGATTATTGTGTAAGTCATTCATTTGACTAACAATCCGATTTTTCAGGGAACATTGAGATCATTAGTATCACGTGAGCTTGGGTTTTATGTAATAAACCGCACAAAAGTATATTTTTGTTGAAATTTGTTATAATAACATGCTGATCTCGTCATTTTTCTTTACAAATGAAAACTGCACCTTACCGTTATGACATTCAAGGTAGGCAACTGCCTTGACAGTTTAAAAATTATTAAAATAACTGTATATCTCATTTGGGTACCTCATGTTTATATGTAGATTGAATATAACATTTAAATGATTATAAGAGCGATTTAGTTCAGTCGTTTTCTCGCAATCACTACCGCATATACGTTTTTCGTATAATCGGTGGAATATTATAGAAGTTGCCTCATAAAATACGTAGTAAATTAACTATAATTAAGAAATAGGGTGGCTTCCTTTACACCGTATGTATAGAAGTATTGGGAAGTAGATGGAGAGAAGGATAGGAGGAAGTTTGAAGATAAAACACCCACGGATTAGCACGTCAACAGAGTAACACACGGATGCAGCCGACGTTTCATTTTCACAGGTCAGGGTTTTCTCTCCACACGCCGCTAGTACACACAAAAAAGCAAGTCTGATGTTACCCACCTTCACTCCTCAAAATTGTGATGCCATCGAATGAAGATCCGTCCTTACATATCAACCCCTCTTTGCGTTGTTAAGTAAGGGTAAGAACACGGCTTCCAGAGAGATACCTGAACATTCAGGGTTACTGCAGGCTGGTTGGGAACGACGTCAGGCCTCAGTCCTTCTCCAGAAACGACCCGATAGGGCGACGGTCTCCCCTTTGAATAACAGGGCACCAGCAGCATGCTTGCAACCGTGCATGACCTATGAGTATGTGGGCACACATACTCTTGATTCTGCGACTCGAATAGGTTATCGCAGGTATGGGTGCAAGCATCCCGGCCTCTTGAGTTTGTTTGCTTTTTGGCACACAAACACATCAGTTTCTAAACTGGCGTTTCTCGAGCCACAAGCCTTTGAACGTGAAGATTTGAAGAAAACTAAAGTTTTTATTAAAAATTGATTACGTAACTTCCCTTTGAACTTCAAGGGGTTTATGAAAGTGAAAACCTTATTTCTCCTCAATTACTTAATACAGATTGCGGCATTATTAGGAACAACCAAAAAAATCTAGTAAGTTGGGTACACCAGTTCCTATGAAGAACGTTTGCTAAGTTTCATTTCATTCCATTCCGTTTTGGTTTATTATTCATTCTAAATAATAACCCTATGTTTTCGGCCACGAAAAATTTTTTACAACCCCCCCTCAAAATGTGATACTTTACGTTTCAATACTTGGAGATTCCAAATTTGAAATGTCCGTCCTCCCTCCCCCGTCCCCCGTCCGCCGTCCGGGCCCGTTTTGTGCCTTTAACGTGGTCTAAAAAATTCGTTCTTTCGCACAAAAATCCGATTTGGTATCTAGTTGTGCCCGCCATCTCGGCAATCCGATCGGACGAAGCCCGTGGTTGTAATGGGCAAAAAATGGTTAAAAAAATTAACGAAACGCAGTACAACGCGGGAACTAGAACGGAAGTCAACGTTTCGTCGTTTGAAGTCCCTCCCTCCCTCCCGTCTCAATGAAAAACGTCCTCGCCTCGCAACGCCGCCCGCCTGCTCAACTGCTCAACTCCCCTTTCGCCTCTCAACGGGTTCACTCGAAGCGTCCCCGTTCCAATTTCCCCGAACCCGACGGGGCAAAATCAACAGACGTTTTGTTTCCGTAGTTCCATTGTAGTCAGGACATGTTTCGTATGGTTTACTAGTATTCGATGCTGAATCGAATGGGATGGGGGAGCACTAATACTAGGTCAAGCTGTTCATGAGAATAATAAACCATTGTGTAATAATTTTCAGGGTTTTTAAGCTTTTAAAGAACTTAAACTCGTAAACAAAACAGAAATGTGTGACTGAATAGGCACCCAGAACTGACTGATACAATACAAACTGTTCACCTCCAAACAGAAGACACTACAGTTAAGCAAACTGACAACTTAATCTGCTGAGTCGAGTCACAACAATCGATCAAGTTTTTTAAATTGAAGGACGTAATCAGTTCAAAATCAAAACAGGAAACAAATGAATGAACACAAGGGATATATGAGAAGACGTCAATAACAGAACTAAGAAAAACGCTGCAAATTATTACACAATGGTTTATTGTTCTCTTACACAGTTTGATGTACTCCCATACCCCTGAGACCCATCTCATTCGATTCAGCGTCGAGAAATACTAGTACACGATATGACACATGACCTTACTACAAAGGGACAACGAAAAGGTCTTGCTAGCCCATTGTCTAGACGCACCGAGTCGAACTGACGGGTGGTTGAACTGGGACAGTGCGGTTAATGTGTGTAGGCCGGGGAGAAACAATTAATTTCGATATATTGTCGTACAAGTCCCTTCAAGAAGTAAAATTGGCCTCAATCCGTCATCACTGTTTTCCCTCTAGATGCATTCATACACCACTGAGACTCCTCCTATGTCCCTACCCGTCTCCGCATTAAAAAAAAAAAAAACAACTCGGAAACGATTCGAAAAATATATTAAAACTGCCTAAGTATCGTTTTCGTCGATTTTTGAAGACATTTTTTGTATCCCACAACAATCATGGGTTTGGTCTGATCGGATTGCCTTGAGTAGGCCGTGACAAATAGATCCCAACCGGAACTTTGCGCGAAACAACGGGGTTTTCGAACCGCGTTTAAGACGAAATGTGGCCTGGACTACTGCAGATGGACGTTGCAGCTACGAAACCCCCAACCCATGAAACGAAAAGTGCAGGGGGGGGGGTATAAAAAATGTTCCATCCTGACCGAAAACATTGGTGTATTATTCGGAATGAATGATGAACCAAAACAATATTCCGTTCTCGACACTGTGGTACTCGTACATATTAATTCCGCCAGGTTCATATGAACTGCAGAAATGTACAGGGAGCTCAGACAAGTAACGCGACACGTAGCTGCAAATATATTACACTGCTGCTCCATAGTTCCGGACTCTCTGGAGTACCATAAATGGTTGTTTGAGCTTGTACTTTAATAAATTCGTATCATAAGTAGTGGTAATCCAAGCCCACAATGTCTGTTGATGTAACAATTGTTAATTTGAATGGTCGTACATTTCACTTTCCTGCATATATCGCGTACCATCCAGTTCACAAGGTACTAAGAAAATGTGTAAGATGCGTAGATAAAATGTAAAGCGTAATATTAGTAAAATGAGGCCTTTTCAATACAGTTTAGTTAAACAGCTTTAATTTTTCTGTAAGCAATTCACTGAAACGAGTTGCTGTTAACATTTTCATCCCGTTAATCAATTCCAGAAGCACTTTACTGATAGCTTCGCCGCCATTAAATTTTAATTAAGAAAAAGGACATCCGTTAATTTAATGTGTCAGTTTTTCCTAATTATCGACGAGAAATTCATCTTTGTCGACATCATTGTTCCCTAAATCCGGGAACTTCTCCATTACTTAATGAGTCAATTAACTCAGTTAATTATATTGAAGACCTCACACCAGGTAGTAGGAAAAGGCGCTTCTAAATAAATTATTTGTAGGGTCATCCTTGTTCAGTTTATGGATTCCTTATTAAGGTTACATTTATTCATTAGGCGGAGGCAATGGCTGTTTGAGGGAAAAGGTTTTCGGAGTTTTCGTCCTACTCCCTCCAGCGACTTTCTCCTCTCAAGCTTCCCAAGAGGCATTATGCTAAAGTTAATGGGTGTCCTTCTCCATTTTTCTCCACCTCCCAACATCGGGTTTTTTCCCCAAAAAGGTCGTTCAATTCCTGTATGAATTAAGTGAAAAAGGGCTTTCACCCTCCCTCCCCCCCCTTCCTTAATACCATTCACGTCGATTCTTATCGGTTTGCAGGATATTTAAAATCCTCGTTTTTTTTCTCTCCTTCCAGGTGACTTTCTATCAAGGAGACTATATTTCGCAAGTCGGAATGGACTAGTCAGAGTGTTCGTCATGGATATGCTGCTGCTCGTGTTCGCGTTATCTGCCGCTTCAGTATCAGGTAAATTTAATTACGGTATACGTGAATGTTTTGTACAGGTGCGCATGAGTCAAGCTGGGAACCTCTTCATCTCGAAAGGTACAATACTGTGTGGGAATCCGCTGTTAGGCGAAGAGGGATTTGATGAGAACAACTTTCAGCTAAAACTCCAACTTGAACTAACGACTAATTCATTTGTTTTGACAATTTACTGATATAATGCGTACTTGATACGTGCCTTCCATTGGGTTTTTAGTTAATTGGTTACATCGAGGCTATATAGTGCTTTTGGTTAAATAACAATCGTTCAACCCAGGTGGTTCTCCGTTGATTACTAAGCTGATCAACCCAGAACAACAACCCAACACAATATTTATTGAGTTGCGTCAAGAACTTTATTAAGTAACTAGCGGACTGTCAACTTCAGAGTAAGTAGTTTGATTTCTGGAATTTCATGGGTTACTCATAACTGCTTTATATAAACGTTATCAACATTCACTCACCTCGTAGGTAATTTATTGGACTACCAAACTAGTATTTTTGTGAAATTTTTATTGTTATACGAGTGGGGGTTTCAAGAAAACCACACAAAACGATTAAAATCGTTAGAGATGTTTGTGAGAAAGAAAAATGTGCCGATTGTGAACAAGAGGAAATGCAAAGTAAACTGTATCGTCCAATTCAAATGGAAGGAACTGTCGACACATCATCCCGTAATGTGTGCGACCACCTTCTCACTGGTACCCATTATAATTACTTACATTTATGGTTGATTTAAGTGGTTAGAGCTTCGAAAAATAGCGGCCATGTTATGAAATAAAAAACTGTACGCTTCCGAAACCGTCGATTCATAAATAAACCTTCTAAAACCCGTGTTACTGATATAATTTCAAATATAAACAAATATAAATTTATCTCACACGAACCACCCGATCGGATTTCGGATGAGAAGCAGGGAAGTTCACAAGTGGATCACACGCTGCAGGTTTACTTTTATATTAAACATATTTTTTTCTTTTTTGCCCTAATAACCTTGCTCTTTCACTCATTCTCTTCAATTTTATCAACATTTTTCCTCGAGAGAACAGAACTTCAAGAATAAGGAGGAAAATGCGTTCGTATCATGATAGCATCGATTGCGGAACGTTCACAACGATATACGATATAATCTATTCAGGAACGGTGATCGATATCGACTGAGGGACGTTGCGAGCGTTCTGCCATTTTAGTTTAGTTGCTCGGAATCCGTTCGGCTGAAACCGCTGTTCGTTTCTTTGACTCTTGAAATTATTGATTCTTTATCTTTCCGTGAGTTGAAATAGTAAGCTTTTAATTTTGGGACGTGTTTCTGTCGCCGAATGGAATTGAATTATACGATATATTGGGAAGCGGAACAGTATTTCCATTCGACGATCTCTTCAAGTAAGTTACCTCTCGCTGTTAGCTTGACTTCCGAATTAATTGCGGTGTTATTTCTATATTTATCTTTAGATTCGTTTGTTTTCCATACTAGTTTGTTGTAAAACTTTATCCACGTTTATCGTTTCCTTTATAAATGGCACAATATGGCATAAATAAACGGCGTATGTATACAAATTCCAACACTTTTTTGAGAAGAACTGATTATCGGTTACTGTCATTGTCACCGGTCACTGATTATCGGTTGTCATTTCTCACCACCGAAACATTTCACGCGATGCTTGGCTGCGTGGATTAGGTGACTTTTATAACCCTTAAGATAGTACGCCGTTAATGGTTGGGACCATTTCACTTACCGAACACCTTGCGCGGAAAATCACACAACTTTCTGAAACCCCAGTAAACTCGCCGATATGTCGTATATACGGACGATATATCTTCATCCGTTCCGTGGAAATGTTAGTGAGAACAAAATGCAGGCGTTAGTTAGGTGAAAGCAATCAGTCAATTCGTAGGAGCCGTTCTTGACGAACTTAATCACGATTGTACGGAATAATCTCAGGACGTTTAATTCAGAACCGTTAATTTTTCGAATGCCAAAAGCAAATAAATTACTTCCGATTCCTTCGGGGAGGACGGAAGTATGTTACGAGTAAGTTCGCAGAAACTATGAACCATCGCAGGAATGGATTATGTGCACGGACCCGACTGCACAACTTCCCTCTAAAGTAGTCGAGAGTGGGAAGGAGCGGTCGGGGCAGACTGCAAAAGCCGAGCTAATGACCGAGAAGGGTGTACTGTCTGGAAACTTGTGCAAATACCGTAATCATGAAGTTACTATCTCCATTTCTCACCTCAAATTTAATTTATACAGCGAATTACTTCGTGCATTGCAACCTTTGAATTACAAATGAGGCCAGGAAGTTATTTACAGTCCGAATTCGTTCACGAGTTATCCGTAGTAAAATTTTGATTGCCACACTTACGAACCCTTGTACTTATACTTTTAGTATACATGTGTTTGAGCTTTTGAAAACTGCAGCTATTGAGGAATATATGGACAGAAAGATGGTAAGGGTTTGGAATGCTATTCGGGAACATTTCCACACGAGCAGCGACGCAACGCACAATTTTCCATTTGTAAGAAGCAATTATAGAAAGCAAGGTTTTTTCATGAGTGACGGTGAATGACTATAGGTTCTTCAAAACGAAGTTTAGCAGTGTACATCTATGAGTTTTTTTTACTCATATTAACCTCTTGTTTGGACGTTCTTAGTAGTATCTATCATCCACTAACTATTTAGAATTTTTCTTTTTTCAAGTCTCGCATACTGAAGCTTCTCGCCCTCTCTCTCTCTCTGTGATGGTACCCCCCCCCCCCCCCCCAATGCTCCACTGAAGCTTACGACTCTTCCACATGCTTCTATAAATGAGATTGAACGGCTTTATGGGGAAATATCTGGTGCGTTGCAACACACAACTTTCCTTAGCTCTACAACAATTCACTAATTCACTTTTTACATGGCTAATTCTATTTAACCAATTCATTTATCACTCAGTTCCTTTGAACTTGGTCAAACAACACCCCGAGTCGACCTCTGGGTCCCTGACTGCTCGTATGGAGGAGGAAAGTGTTTTCCTCAGGGCTGCTTTTGCTAAGCTCTCCGTGGATTTTCAGAACACCGTTTTGAAAATCAGTCGCATTGGTAGACGTGAGAGTGAAAAGATTCGCCCCTTGTTGGTCGCTATGAATGACTCTTCTTCTGTATCCAGGGTTTTAAACGCTAATCGATCAGCTAATCCTCCACCTTATCGGGTTTCGCAGGACAGATCACAGCAGGAGCGAGACTATCTCAAGCGGCTTAGGCGTGAACTGGACCGCCGCTTGAATTCTGGTGAGGTTAATTTAACTATCAAATATGTTTCCGGATTTCCTCAGATAGTTCCGGGCACTCCCAGGCTCCAGCACTCGTCTCGTTCATCTCAGTCAGCAAAAAACGATTAAATATCACGGCATTTTATCAAAATGTCCGTGGTTTAAACACAAAATTATCCAGATTACGTTCATTTGCCTCTACCATGGATTATGATTTGATTTGCTTCACAGAGACATGGCTTCGGGTAGAGTTATGCACTGGTGAACTTGGTTTCTCGGATTATGTTATATATAGGAATGATAGATCGTCGTCGACCTCTTCTAAGAGTACGGGTGGTGGTGTGATGGTTGGTGTGTCTACAAGACTCCGTTCAGTCGGATGGAATCTCCATTATGATAACGTTGAACAGGTGTTTGTGATTCTGCCTGACTGTAGACTTGTGGTGGGTTGCGCCTATCTCCCAGCCTATTGCCGTGTATTTGCTTCGAGAACTACAAAGCAGAGCTTGATAGAATTGCTTGTGCCTACCCAGACTACTCCTTCTTGCTAACGGGCGATTTCAATTTGGCAGGAGTCGATTGGGATACTTCATCTGGGTACTTTTCGAGCCCTCTTAGTCTGTCCTTTAAGGGTGAAATCATTAGAGAGGCCATGGATATGTACAACCTAAAGCAGCATAACAACTTGCGTAACCCTGCACAGAATGTACTGGATCTCTGTCTTACGGACTTGCAAGATGTCACACTTCGTAAGTCCGATTCTAGCTTACCCATAGACCAATATCACCCACCTTTTGAGTGCACCTTCTCAATCACTAATGCCTCCTCATTCTTCACACCTAGCAAGTTCTCGTTCGACTTCAGGAAGGCTGACTTTGAGCACATGAATGACTTCTTTCTTTCGGTAAATTGGGCTTTTGCCGTTTGTTGCCCTTAGATGGGGCTGTTCGGAAATTTTATGAGGTTTTGGGTTCGGCTATTAAGGAGTATGTACCCCATGTTGCTGCTATTAATTCAAATTTTCCCAAATGGTTTGACCCCGTATTGAGGGCGCTGGTGAAGAGAAAAAATTACGCTCATGCACGCTATAAGTATACTCGGCTGGATTCTGATTATATGATCTTCTCGGAGCTCAGGATGAAGAGTAAAGCTCACTCTAAACTGGCTTACTCCAAATATATTGAGGAGGTTCAGTTATCCCTCAAAGACAACATTAAGAAATTCTGGAATTATGTTAATTACGCGAAGGGCACCTCTTCAATGCCGTCCGTCCTTCACTTGGGTGCCGCTACTGCAGATACGACTCAGGATATTGCCAACTTATTCAAGGACCATTTTTCTTCCGTGTTCTCCGCTGCTATAGTGCGACCTGTCTGTGGTGGGGTGCCGCCCCCATCCCAATCTTCGTTTTCTTTGAGCTCTGTCGGCATCACCACGGATATGGTTAGGGCTGAACTTCGTTCGCTGGATCCATCTAAGGGAATGGGCCCTGACGGTGTGCCTCCCTCTCTTCTAAGGGAATGTGCTGATACGCTAGCTGAACCAGTCTCCTCTTTGTTTATGAGATCACTGGATTTGGGTGTGGTCCCTGACTGCTGGAAGTGCTCGTATGTGACTCCTGTTCCGAAAAGTGACAACAGAGCTAGAATAAAAAACTATCGTCCAATTTGTTCTCTGAGCACATTACCTAAAGTATTGGAGAAGATTATGGTGAAACAGATTGCACCCTTGCTGCGCCCCCATCTATCGTTGCACCAACACGGGTTTATGTCTGGCAGGTCTTGTGCAACAAATCTGTTGACATTTCAACATACTGTCATGGATGCGTTTGTTGATGGTGTCCAGGTAGACTGTATTTATACGGACTTTGCTAAGGCCTTCGACAGGGTCTCCCATGCGATTCTCCTTGAAAAGCTGGAGGCTTTTGGTTTTCTTGGGTCGCTCAGGAGAGAAGGCATGTCCTCTTTGGAGAATCGGCGACGTGAGGCGGACATGCTTCTCCTGCATGGGTTGACAGCGGGTCGACTGGATTGTCCGTACCTGCTTTCCAAGTTGAACTTCTACGCCCCTCCATACGCTACCAGACTCCATCAGCCTTTTTATGTCTATACCTCTTCGACCAACTATCTCCGCAATAATCCGATGGTGCGCTTCCAGGATGACTTCAATAGGTTGTCACACGGTGTTTCGGAAGACCTACTGTTGTTGTCGAAAGACTCTTTTAGGTCCAAAATTCGACGGCTATTGTGATCTCCGTTTGTTGGCTCAGGATTGCTGCTGATTGATTTGTGCTATTTATTGTGGTTTACATTGTCCTACTTTCATTTATTTTTTGTTTCTCACTGTTAATTTGGGCACTGCCCGTATATGTAATAAATAAATAAATGAATAAATAAATAAAAAACACGTCACCACAGCAGGAAGCGGTAGCGCTTACAGTTCCAGATTTTATTGTGCTGCTCGTACTCTTTGCAGGACGATTATTGAGCAATTGGTACACAGAAAATTAATGAGGCTGTAAACAGAAATTTTTTGAAGAAGGATAGTAATTACTTTTGCAAAGTTATTGGGTAAAAACGTTTAGAACCGGTAGTAAGCGAAACGGCGATAGATGAAATTCAGGAATTTCTGGAGTGAGCCCCATGTATCTCATGAACGTTTGTAAACACTCACACTTAAGGTATTGAATTGGACTACAATACTAATTTTTTTTAAACATTCTACAAAAATTTCAGCGGAGTTTATAAGGAAAAACTGCGCTAAAAACGCTTTTCGTCTAAAATTTTGATAATTTATTGTGCTGCTCTCATCATTTTCCCACAAATGGGAATTTTATGGTATAGTTGCCATATTGAGAGCTATTTATATAAAAAATGTAAAATTTTCCCCATTCGTGGGAAAATGACGAGAGCAGCACAATAAATTACCACAACTATCGACGAAATCGATTTTACCACGGTTTTTAGAGAAAACAACCGTACCAAATCAGCTGAAACCTGATGCCTAGCCTACAGGTTACCCTGAGACACAACTGGGACCACAAATGGGAATTTTATGGTATAGTTGCCATATTGAGAGCTATTTATATTAAAAATGTAATTAAAATCGTTAGAGCCGTTTTTGAGAAAAAAAATATTTGGTGTTTTGATCACTATGATAACTATAGTTAACTTTCGGTGGATTTTGCCCATACCCTCATTTTTGCGTCTCAGGGTAACCTGTAGGCTAGGCATCAAGTTTCAGCTGATTTGGTACGGTTGTTTTCTCTAAAAACCGCGGTAAGATCGATTTCGTCGATAGTTGTGGTAATTTATTGTGCTGCTCTCGTCATTTTCCCACGAATGGGAATTTTATGGTATAGTTGCCATATTGGGAGCTACCAATATAAAAAATTTATTCAAAATCGTTAGAGCCGTTTTTGAGAAAAAAAAATTGGTGTTTTGATCACATCACTATGATAACTATAGTTAACTTTCGGTGGATTTTGTTCATACCCTTATTTTGGCGTCCCATGGTAATTTTCAGGCTGGATATCAAGTTAGAGTGGATTTGGTACGATCGTTTTTTCTAAAAATCGTTCACAGACACACATACACACACACACACACAGACACACAGACCATTTTCCCAAATAGTGTTTTTCGGACTCAGGAGGGTCTGAAACGTAAAGATCTGAAGAAAACTCAAAATTTTTTTTTCAGCCGATTACATAACTTTCATTTCTACTTCGTAGAGCCAAGGAAAGTAAAAAACTGTTGAAATACGTTTTGCAGAAATGTTTGATAATTTATTGTGCTGCGTTCGTCCTGTTACCCTCGAATCAAAATATCACATTAAGGACTGTTCTCATAAAATCGTTACAGATATTTTGAAGAAAAGAAGTATTTGACAATTTGATCCCTACGATGACAGTTGTTATTGTTCGACTGATTTGGCCCATAATAATCACACTTCTTAACACACAGTACAAATATTATATTTGAATTGATTCGATTCAGCCATTCTCTCTCAATGCCGTTCACAACCTCACAGGCCGTGTTTTCAAATGGTGTTTTTCGAACACAAGAGCCGTGGGCTCGTGGAGTTCGGAAGAAACGAAGACATTTTGTCACCCAGTTACATTGTTTTTCTTTTTACTGCATGAAGTGCGAATGTAAAAATACACTTCGAATACGACATTATTATTGTAATGTAATTATTAACAGACATCTGAATACTCTTCAGCGTTGACTAATTCGTTCATAAGAAACCAATAAATGGTTTCGATTTTCCGAAAATTATGTGTTGGTGCGACCTCTCTAAAAAAGGTTAATTCTGGTCGTTTAATCAGCCCGTATCGACTCCGAAGGTGCGAGAGGGGAAAGTCAAGAGGACACGCTACCGCTGAGAAGTCTACTAAAGGAAAGGAAAAGGCATAAATTTTTGCTTCGAGGTTAATTACGGCGGTAAAACCGAAAATGTTCGTTAACCCTACCAGTGGAAAAGTCGAGAAATGGAGGGGATGTTAGTATTAGGTTGAACAGCGTTAATAATGAAATACTGGACGACGGAGAAGAGTAGGGAAATTCGAGGGAAAGTGGGTGCAGCGATACGTTGCTGTTGGTCTTTGGTTGGGTGGCAATTACACGGTTTTCTGTAGTATTGTGTCATAGTTGCTCTTATAACCGCGAGGCCGCAATACAAAACAGTATTCCAACCGCCGCACCTATCTTCCAGTTTGCTTCCCAGCTACCAGGCTCATTATTTCCTGGCATTCCCGACCTTGCTACCTCCTTTTACCGCACTGTTGTCGGCGCCTTCTATAAAATCTGAGGTGAACTGGGTCAACGTGATAATTTTCTTTGGTATGTCCACCTCTCACCTCGGTTCTTCTGTTCTGACTCCTATACTTTCAAAGTAACGTTTTTCCAACTAACCTCATTCCAAGTTCAATGGATTCTGTGTATGGATTATGGATGAACAACACCTACCGTTAAACTTTGTTAGTGCCATTTGAACGAAATAACTGGTAAATTCCTACGGTGCTTACTTTTATATATTTACTGGGGTTTGAATGGTTACGCGCAATTGCCAAAAGCTGCCAACCCGTTTTGAACAATGGGCCCCTTTCGGGTCAACCTTTTCAAAATGCTCATAGTTATCTCAAGCCAGTCCGCGGTTTTGGGTAGTTTCTGTAGTTGCCTCAACCTCGCTCGTGCATTGTGTATGTAATTTCCTTTCGATCATTCAACCAGTTAGTTTGGAACTCTCTCTGCCCAATTCGCTTTAATTTTGGAAACGCGTAATGCCAAATTCAATCTTCGTCTCTTGTAGGATTATCACCAATAATACTACTGAATTTAATCCTCGTTCCGGTAGTATTTTTATCCATAGCTCTGTTGTGATAATCTTACCACTTTTACAAGCTCCCTTCTGCTCTTGTCCAGGACACCAACTTTGCTCACTAACAAATCAATCATTATTTGTATATCATTACGCAAGAGAAGTGATACAATGGGAAGAATTAAAACTTAAAATCATTTCCCACAACGTTCGTAACCCAATTTGGCGTTTAACTAACTCATCCTAAGGAATTTGGGAAACGGTTTTCGTCTGGATTTTGAACCTTTGAGTCCACTTCCATCGAACGCTTTCACGCATGAAGACAGGAATAAACGAAAAGCGTTCACATCTACGATTAGTTAACCAGCAAAACTACATTGAGGAGTGCTTCAAATTATATCTTAAATATCTCGTGCGAGGCCTAACACAACTTGCAACCGTAACAATCGTAAATTCGACGATCTGCTTTATGCACGAGTTCTGACTCATCGTTCAACACATTTAGAGCACGAGAGATGAATTTACTACGAAATGTGAGCACCAGTTGCCAGAAAGCACCGCGTTAATTTGGTCAAAATTATTAGAGCCGTTATGGGAGAATACCTTGTCCAACGTTGACCGTTACGATACACCTTGGCCAATATTTCTGTACACCGATTAGTCAGCGGAATAGTTACGGAGTATGAAATGTGGGTAAAGAGTGCTAAAAGACAGGTTTGCTTTGATCTTTACGTTTCAATGGTTTCTAAAATTGGTTTCATCGCAATTTTTTCTTTGTGAATCCAGCTCATGTGAACTACGTATACTACAGTTACATTTTCCGCATTTGTTTTTAAAAATTGCGTTCGGAAACAGTAACACGAACCTTCTTAGAAAAATCACGTCGATATTCTCACAAATCACCTACGTATTGATCGCTGAATAATGTTATAGTAAGAACTGTTCGACAATATTTACTAGCTGAATGATTTCGGATCATCTCCTCTCGAATTTCCGCCAATGATTCTCTACGCAAGCCCGATCCATCATGACACTGTTGTTGTCAACAGCTTTACGTCACCTCATTGCCGAATCTTGTCTTTCAATATTTCTCCCCGTCATTCGCTTTTTCCTGCTCGTACCGTTATGGTGTTACCTTGACCACCTCCCTCTTTCCCGCGCTATTATACCTCCAGAACGTGAAGATCCGTAATGTACCTTTGGCACATTGTTTGGTACTAGCGGCGCAATGTCTGTGCTAAACATTTAATTTATTTTCTTCACGTTCACCTTTCACCACCTCAACCGTCTTCTCGTCCGAGACGTCACGCCAGACCATCTTGATTCACCGTGAATTTCAGGCTGAACTGCTTTATTCATATTTCGAAGACTTAATTTTTACTTTCCGCTACCCCAAAGGGAAAGGAAAGTATAGTAACCGAGCGTCAACAAAAAAATTTGAGTTTTCTTCAGATCTTTACGTTTTGAGGCCTACTGAGTCTAAAACCCTAATTTCGGCGCGTGGTCCGTGTGTGCGTGTCTGTAGTTCGATTTGCGGGAGAACAGCTTATCCGATTGAGCTGGTTCTTGTTTGTTTTGTTCGTTATTTTTTGTGGACACCAAAATAAGGTTATGGGCGATTTCGGCCGATGGGAAGGGGGGTGGGGGACGAAAATGTACCAAAAGCTAGTGTTTTTCTCGAAAACGGCTCTAACGATTTTGATTAAACTTTCAAATTATCTTCTACTAATCAATGCCTGACTTTTCTTCTCCACACATATATCCATGAAAATATGGTGAACCGGGATGTAGGCCTATGAAGCAAAAATAGGTTTTTTACGCTTTTTGGCAAAAAGACTTGAACGATTTTCACCAAACTCTCGGGATGTTTTCGAATAGTTAATACGTACGTATTGTTCCCAAAAAATGTTCCTCTGAAAGTCCATTGAGGGAAGATAAAAATGATAATGTGTCGAAAATAACGTTTTTTCGAACATTTCCGTAAATTCTGGAATAATTGCTTCACCAAATTCGATCAATATTTCTGTGTGACTTTCAGTCACCCATAGCCACATTTTGTTCTCCATAATTCTGTATACATATGTTGAACGGTGATATAAGCCAAGTTAACTCAGAAAAGGAGATTTGTCGGTATAATATTAATTTATCGGTATTCCAATTTTCTCAAAAACGGCTCTAACGAGTTCGATCAAACTACGGAGTACTAACTCGTCCCTACATATTGTTCCCCGTAAATGTTCCTGTAGAAATCCGTTGAATGAAGATATAGCGCCCGCATATGTAGGTGGTGTTCGAACTTACGTGGGTGGCGGAAAGTTGTGTGTTGCTACTCACCGCTCGTTTGTTTATTTAACTATCGCCTTAATTTATTCTTTCGATGGGCCCACACTATATTATATGTTTTTTTTTTACGAATACATTCCACATATCATCTATTGGGAAGCTTTCCTTGGGCTCGTTCACAACCTCGACTAATAATGACGCAGGAGCTTCTCAATAAATTCCCGAACCCTAATAGCTGACAGTCAAGTTGATCTACCGAGGTCGTATAATCTGAAAAACAGATTTGACCAGTTGCTGGAGTGATACAAATCGCTGAATGCACGAAAGCGGTGCGGAAAGTAGAGGAATGTGTTGGACCAGACATTTTTTTTTTTTGACCCGAGGGCGTGTGGGACAAGTCCCTTTGTCACTGCGGCCACATATGGGCCTATTGTGACACTGGCCCTTTCTTAGTAGAAGGCGTCGTACATACCCACCCCCCTTAGGAAGCCGAGTATGTCCTTCACCGCAGAATCCGCTACGGTTTGGGGTTCAGTGGTCCCCTGACCGAAGTATTCAAAGCGTTTTGCTGCCAGAGCAGGGCATTCACATAGGACATGCTCTGCTGTCTCATCCTCCTCACCGCAGAGTCTGCATTCCACCGCCTCTGAGATGCCCATCTTGTTGAGGTGATATCTGAGTGGACAGTGCCCGGTGAGGAAGCTTATCAGTACTCTCAGATCTTGTCTGGAGAGTGTCAGCATCGCCTTCGCCCTTTGACAGGAAGGCGTGACAAGCCTTTTTGCCTGTCGTAGTCGTGGCTGGCGATGCCAATGGGCGCCATTTTCCTGTATCTCCCATCGAGCAACCAGACGGTTCAGGTGACTTTTCGTCAGACCCACGTGTGGTTCAGGCCCGATGGGTAGGGATTCTGTACCCCTTTTCGCGAGGCAGTCAGCCTTTTTATTGCCGTCATGCCCCCTGTGAGCCGGCACCCTAATGAGGGAGAGCCTGTTACGGGCGCCGAGCTGCTTGAGCGCATTGAGGCATTCCCATGCCAGCTTAGGCCTAAAACTATAGGCTGCGATGGCCTTTAAGGCGGCCTGGCTGTCTGAGAAAATGTGGATCCGCTTGCCCTTGAGCCCTTTGTTCAGGATCTCTTCTGCGATCTCTTGGGTTTTGCCCATCGTTCGCGGCTGCTTATTCAGTCAGCATGCAGACCTTATTCACTGCTGGCCGCAGACATGCCCTGGGGACAATGCCATGGCCGTTCCACTATCCACAACCCGTGGTCGCGCCTGGTATCATGGGCATGCTCCTGGGAAGATAACCCAGAACCAGGACCAGACATTTATTTCTGTTTTTGTTATTCGAAGGATGATTAGAAATTAACGAAAATAGCCATGGGGTTGTGGAACAGTGAACACATTGTTTGGGGTTGATGACATTTAGGTTCCTTGTTAATGTAAGCCGAGTTAAAAACGTTAAAATAGGATTTTACGTTAATTTTGTGGTTTATCTCCATTCATCATGCTAAAACGCATTTATATATTAAGATATAAAGGGTTCTCACCGTTACGTGTGAATTTGGCATCAAAAGTTACTCTCGTACTCATAAGAAAACACTTTTTGCTCTGCAGGTATTATAGGTTCTAGGCATTTTAAAAATATGTTCATTGAGGACACAAGTTAGATATTCATTGATTAAATACACGCTGAACTAAATTCTTGCGGTTACTTTTGAGACAATTGTGACAAGCACTACATTGATGGTTCATTTTGGTTCCTCACCCACCTTCTCATTGATAAATGGTACACGGAACCCCGGAAATGATGAAATAACGAAGAAAAACCAAAGAAATTATATTTTCAAGTTTGAGCAGCTGTACCAAAACTCAAATCTACAAAACTTATATCCACTGAAACTAGAATCTACAAAGAAAGTACGGTTTCTGATTGACGGATGGACAAAGGTTCAGAACTGTTCAAAATTATGAGCGTAATAATATAAATATGCCGGGTTATAATTAACTCGCATGTTTATGAAGCTTTCGTCGATCTGAAGATTCCAGTCGCAAATCTGTTGGGATTATTTGGAACTCTCGAAGGACGAAGGTTGAATGTGTGGTAAAGTTAGAGGAGAGCAGTTGATTTACTGTCTAGTGAAAAGCAGACGTTGCCTTCGACGTTCTCCAAATTTAATGATGTTATCGCAAATCTCGCAAGGTCGAAGAAGTTAGCCCTAATCGGAGTTGGTTAATTATCCTCTTCTCGCCTCTCCCCTTCACCCCACCACTCTCACTCAACCGCGAGAAGTGAAATGGAATTAAGATGAAGGGAACGACAATCTTCAGTAATGTGCAGTGGAAAAGGAAGGAATGGGGTCGAGGGCTGAGGAGGAAGGAATGAGATTGCGCCTATGGTGAGCGCGAGAGCGTGCTTTGCCGCTTCTGTACGTCCTACCGACCTCTTATATGGCGAGAGAACCAAAGTCATCGCCTTGTTTGTGATAGTGGAAGCCTGGCGAGGCAGAGATAGCGCTTAGCAAATAATATATTATTGAGTTGAGAGTTGGTTAGTTGTTAATGGAGGGTGAAGGGAGTGGGGATTGAGAAGCAAGGGGTTTTAGGTCGTTGCTGGAAGGGAAATGGTAACGTAAAGGAAGTGGGGGGTAATTAGGCTGTTCCCGGGGCCCCCACGTCCCCACTTAATAACGATAACAATGATACATGGAAGGTCCTCTCCTCCTCGTCCAGCCGCCACCGCGCAACCCGATTTTCCCTTCCCTATTTTCTTCGCTTTTCTCTTCTTCTCTCAGACAAGCGCTATAAAAGCCGACTTGGAGGGACTTAATGCCTCAAGATGCATTGTTCCCATTTCTTACAATATCCCCGAAGGGCTACTTACTGATCCCCAAGATATCACCACATCACCAGGACACGACCCGGTAAATAATCGCCTTTTCCAGGGGGCTTTCTCTTAAGAATCTTGGTTAGTGAAAGAGGCTATATATTTGTACAGACTGTTCAGGCCAACTTGAAATGTTTTGTTTTGCGCTTGAATCTGCATCTCTAGCACGATTTATTTACTATATTTGTCTTGCTCTTCTACGTAGCAATCATTCACCGCTAACAGCCTTCTCTAACATTGCTTTGTTCAGTAACTCTTGCTTCATTCGTTGTATATACCAATAAAGCACCTGTCCATGAATCGGGTGCAACCACTTTCCGTCTGTCTCGAATTACAACTTTTTGTCAGCAAATGAAAATTGACACAGGTGAGCAAACAAAATATGAATGAAATGAATGAATACCTGAGAAAACCAAATGGATAATATCTTCTGGAAAGCTGAGTGATTGAAGTTATACTAACACATATATAGGCCGGATTGAGTTCTGTGAAAGAAAAAAATTATATATCTTCTTGTTTGCGAGGTAAAATCTCGACGAAACGAAAAGATTGAAGAAATAAAAATGACGAGAAAGAGACACATACATTAATTTACATTCATTACAAAAGGCTTTCTACAACTCACCCTATTCACTCAACACTCAGAAAATGCGGTCAAAAGATAGTTCTGACCATTTGGGTTAGGATTCAATTTTTGAGAAATAAATAAGGAAGAATTGAAATGAATTACACCAATATATGAGAAAGAAATTAAACGTCTCCCTGTTTGCAAAGTGAAATGAAGAGACTGTACAATATATATTCAATAAAGACAAATTTTTCTACAGCTCACCGCATTCCCTCAAAACAGTCAAGGGACGGGCCAAAAGATAGCTCGAGGCACTTGGATTGGGATAACATATTCAAGAAAGGGGATTAAGTATGCCAGTCACATAAGTTCATTGGCTAGAGCATGCAAAATGCAGTCGATGGTGAGCTTTAACCATATCAAAACCGTAGATGTCTCCCTGTTACTATAAAAAGTCTTGAAGTGATTGGGTTAATTCTGCCAGTAGGTAAATTATTAAAGATAACGTACCTGTTTGGTGGGTCAGTCTTCTCTGGCTGGTGAGATGCTGTGAGCGAGCGCTTTCGACGTTAAGGCATCATCGTCTGGCCGTTAGGTCAGTTAGTTCGTAGTGGTCTTTAAATAAGAAGAGAAAGGTGAACGAGACGGCTTTATGACAGTGAGGGGGGGGGGGGAGAAAGGTGTCTGGTGACTAGCCCCCTGGGAGATCCGTCGGATGTGGAAGGAAAAGCGTGTAAGGGCAGTTTTTAATGACTTAAGTAGTCTTTTGATTGTCGATTCTAAATCTATGGTCTATAAACCCGTCAGTTGGTTGTTCCCGTTTGTGTGAAGTTTTAAGTGGTGTAAATACGGTGTCACATTTTGCGTTGATTTGTTAGTTTATCATCGGTCCATTAAGTTTGTTGTTTATAGGTTTCCATATTTTCTAGTACATTTGGTTTTCGTCCTTCGCATTGTTTATGTAGCAAGATGGTGCAGATCTGTATTTTGGTAGTCTCATGTCCTATTGTATTGAGATGGTTTTAGGTATTTTAGGTCCTGTGTATGTAAATGTGCAGCATCTTGTCAAAGTCTGCGAATTTTGTGTTTTTGGATCGTCTTGATTGGAGTCCTGCTTCAATAATTTGTTCACGGTTTGTTTGGCGTAAACGTTATTTTTTTCGCTTGTAATTTCAAGTTCTTTTGGTTTATTAATCATTCTGAATAATAGCTCTATGTTTTCGGTTGGACAATTTTTTACGACCTCCCCCCCCCCCGTCACCACCCATCCATTATCATACTTAACGTTTGAAGACATTGGGACTCCAAATCTGCAACGTCGTTTTTGTGCCCTTAACGTTGTCTAAAAAATCCGTTCGTCCGCTAAAAAATCCTGTTTGGTATCTAGTTGTACCTGTCTGCTCGGCAACCCGATCGCACTAAGTCCATGGTAGTTATGGGCAAAAAACAGCTTAAAAAAAATTAACAAAAACTCAATTTCGGCCGTTTTATGGCAAATACGCCGTGTTTGGTATCGTTTTCAAGGTACTTTTAGACTCTGGGTCGAATCGAATGAGTAACAGACGTGTATAACTGCGTATAGTGGGCTAAAATCTAATAATTGAAAGAACTCGCGGGAAAGTAATCAATCATCGTTTGTACTCCCTCCTCTCGTCTCATTAAAACCACCCGCCAGCTCGACTCGCAACGCCTTGCCAATTGCCTAAAAGTGCCTTTGGACGCCTGAAATATTTAGCTTTCGTCGTTCCGCTGTAGTCAGGTCATGTATCGTTTACTGGTATTTTTAGATGCCGAATCGAATAAGGTGGGTCTCGGAGGTGTGAGACTGGGTCTAGCTGTTCATGAGAATAATAAACCGTTGTTTTGTAATACTGTTCAGTTAGTGGGATAGTTCTTAGTCTCCGTATATGTCTGAACGCACTTAGTTTATGTTGTTGTGGTTGGAAATAAAGTGTAAGGTCGTGTCGGAAGCAGTAGGGTTTCTTAAAATATCGTACTGTAGTTCGTTGTCAGTCCGTGTGATTTTTATGACCAAGTAGTGAAGAGTTTCATTTTGTTCTTTGTGAATTCTCCTTTCTTTTCCGATATCCACTACTAACTGATTGACTTCAGTACTGACTTAACTGCCAGACGTTGATGTCTTCACATCAAAAGCGCTCACTCACAGCATCTCATCAGCCAGAGATGACGGACCCACCTCGTTAACGTTAACAAAATGTCAAAAATGTTTTAACATTACAGTAGCCAGAAGAGGGTACGTAATGTACTCGGTGAAAGGTTCTCCTGGCATTGCTAAAAGAATTGAAGATACATGCTTACTTAAAACATCAACGTTCCCGTGGCCTTGGGAGAAACTTTCGAATTCTGGATGTTGGAATACTTCCTACAAACGGGAATGTGAGTAGTGCATCGATTGAGGTGACTGAGCGTTCCTTGTGTCACTCAGCTTCTGATTTCATTCTCGACCTACGTATCCTGTTGGAAGAACGAGTATATTCATTATTAGGAGGCAAGGAATAATTTGAGTTCTGCCAAGTAAATGATGAAATGATGGGGGGGGGGATGAACGCCATATTGCTCTACTTCGCTCTTCAGAAACCGAACAAACCAACAAATGAACAAGTAAATAAAAACGACTGCGACTTACAGAAAGTGCTGTCATTTTTTTCAGGTACTTCTAGCTTATCCCCTTATTATCAATTCAGGGCGTTAATACTTTTTCCATCAAAGTTGTTCAATAACGAAACATCTCAAGCCAAAATCGAAATTCAGGATGAATAAGGGTTCCGTGAAACAATAAAATTTACATGACTGTGCGGGGATTTATGTAAACGAAATCACTCGGACGGGGAGTACAGCGACTAAAGCCGTTTTGAGAAAACTGGAATATTTCGTTGAAAGCAGAATGAAAAGAGTGTGTAATCTCCAGATACGAGAGTACTAGCACTGTATTGAACTTTTATATTTTTATTTGTCCTCGATTGAGGCTCATTATAAACAAATACTGAAACATCAATCGAAATTTGAAAAGAAAATTGAGAAATGTCCAACTTCATTCAACAAAGTATTAGCGTTTTGTAATAATGTACAATGTTTAAATAACTATGAAATTTGAAGGCGATGTTATTTAAACCTCGTAACTCACCCCGCGAAGAAGCAATGAAAGTATAACTGCAATTACGAGCACATACACACACCATTGCTGTACTAAAATCACAACAAAATTAACATGCACGTCGTGTGGTTAATCAAAATCATTTGAGTTGTTGTTGTTTAGAAAATTTTAAAAAATCCTCAATTTCCGTACGTTTATGTTTCTGCCCCCTCCCCCCCCTCTCACTGCTCAGAACCTCATTTAACGAAAAATAACGGATGAAATCAACAAAAAACATTACCCCATAAATATAACTGCAGACACACAAGTGCAGATACTCCGACCACTCGTCGAAATGAGGTTATTTCAATTAAGAAAACGTAAGAAAGTTCAACTTTTTTGCTACACGACCACAGTGTGTGGCGGAAAATGAAATACCACCTGGAGCTCAGCGTCTTGGTATACGTTGGGAGCTTTGTGAGCGCAGTCTTTAACGTTCTAACCCACAACTGCCACTATATATATTCGTTGCATAACTGCAGTTGCTTCAGAAGATGTATGCAATGCGAATTGTTTGTATGACAGCTTTGAATATCTCAAGCCTAACTCATACGAAGGATATTAATGTTCTCAACGCAAACGGAGTTGCGGAGCTCAAGTGCTTGGTTTTTGCCAGTCATTGGATGTTGTGTTATAGACGCCTCTCTCTCAATCGACTTGGTTCTTCAAACATTCCAACTCTAGGCAAACGCGAAGATCAATGTTTCCAGAGCCTGCAACGTGATTTCTCGCAACTAGCTTTCTCAATCGTTCATTGAACTTTTCTATATCGCGCATCTCCGTATCATTACGCTCACACCCGTTTAACCATCGGGAGACTTACGTGCCTGTAATAGCTGCATGGCCTCTCAGTCTCCCTTGTAATTGTTACTCAAATCTTTCTCTTTCTATCGATCTATCTATATATCCTATCTATCTATTCAATTTCATGCATTTCTAACCCTGTTTTGAGACCTGAAACAATGTCGCATTTTTTGTATTTTGTCCAACAGGGTTTTGATGTTGAAATTACTGAGGTGGAACCGACTCTGTGGGTTTCACCCATTAAAGTGGAAAAATATTAGGACAGTAATTTAATAAACGACTTTTGTGAATGCACTAGAGCTATAGTTATCTCGTCCTCCACCCTCACTTGCTCACTCACTCCCATACCCCTTTATCTTCGTAGTTATTTCAACCATCATCATCATCATCTCTCCCTTAGCCCCCTTCTCAGCCCGCCCCCTCTCGTCATTAAACCGAGATTCATCAATTGTCCAAAGCAAAGATCCGCCTTTGGCTCCGTATCCGCAAAGCCCTCTCATTCTTCCACAGCCAAAATGAAAGGTTGTAAGGCCGAAGCTTCTTTGCTTTTTCGGATTTAAATGAAAAGTCTGCGCAAACGAGCGTTTACGGTCGGGTGGCCGAAAAGGTTTCGCTCGAGAGCCGCGAGGACGGAAGAACTGATATACCGGCAAAAAGCCAAAGTGGAGGAAAATTTCCAACGAGACGGAAAAAAATAAGGGCACGCCAAGAATAACGCGGGTCGAAGGGGAGTAGATCGTTGCCTCAAAACTGGGCTTTGGAACACGCGTGGTGTAGCACACTCTTGCCCTTGTTACTACACCTTTTCATGTTTTATAAGGCGCAAACCGCGCTCTTCCCACCACATTAGTTACTGTGTATTACTCTAGCAGTTTTCCCCCTTTCCCGGCCTCCTGCAAAAACCGCATCGCACAAAACTCTGGGAATGATTTAGTCGGGAACGACGAGATGGGAGGTTGAATCAGCTGAACTTCCATTGGGACGATAAATGTATAACTTAACGCAATTCGGTATTTATAGAGTTGACTTATCAATGAGTTGACTTGCATAGTAACGTACATATTTTCCCAAATTAACAAGATTTTCCAAACGCCAACGCTCATATGTACATAACATACTGGTTCGACTTGATGTACTAAAATCGATGAGCCATGTTACATTGTTGTGTTGTCATGAATAGCATCCGGATGATCAATTTGTTTGAAAAGTGCCAGAGGTGGGCTTTTGAACAACGAATGAACAAAACTATATTTTGAGAAATGAATTATGAATAAGAAAATATCTGGTGCGTTGCAACACACAACTTTCCTTAGCTCTACGTCAATTCGCTTTTTATATGGCTAATTCTGTTTAATCAATTCATTTATCACTCAGTTAATTTGAACTTGTTCAAACAACATTTCACGGTAGCAAAACGCTGTAGCGCTTACAGTTCCGGAATTCATTGTGCTGCTCGTACTCATTTCGGGATCATTATTGAGCAACTGGTACACAGAAAATTAATGAGGCTGTGAACACAAATTTTTTGAAGAAGGATAGAAATTACTTTTGCACAGTTATTGGGTAAACACTTTTAGAACTGGTAGTAAGCGAAACGGCAGTAGTTGAAATTCAGGAATTTCTGGAGTGACCCCCATGTATCTCATGAGCGTTTTTAAACACTCACCCATTAGGTATTGGATTGGACTACGATACCAATTTTTTTTAACATTCTACAAAAATTCCAGCGGAGTTTATAAGGAAAAAACTGCGCTAAAAACGCTTTTGGTCGAAAATTTTGATAATTTATTGTGCTGCTCTCGTCATTTTCCCCCAAATGGGAATTTTATGGTATAATTGTCTTATTACGAGCTATCAATATAAAAAGTTTAATCAAAATCGTCATAGCCGTTTTTGAGAAAAAAAATTTGGTGTTTTGATAACTATGATAACTATAGTTAACATTCGGTGGATTTTGCCCATACCCTTATTTTTGCGTCCCATGGTAACCTGTAGGCTAGACATCACGTTTCAGCAGATTTGGTACGGTTGTTTTCTCTAAAAACCGCGGTAAAATCGATTGCGTCGATAGTTTTGGTAATTTATTGTGCTGCTCTCGTCATTTTCCCATGAATGGGAATTTCATGGTATAGTTGCCATATTAGGAGCTACCAATATAAAAAATTTAATCAAAATCGTTAGAGCCGTTTTTGAGAAAAAAATATTTGGTGTTTTGATCACTATGATAACTATAGTTAAATTTCGGTGGATTTTGTTCATACCCTTATTTTGGCGTCCCATGGTAATCTGCAGGCTAGATATCAAGTTTGAGTGGATTTGACACGGTCGTTTTCTCTAAAAATCGTCCACACACACACACACATACAGACCATTTTCCCAAATAGTGTTTTTCGGACTCAGGAGGGTCTGAAACGTAAAGATCTGAAGAAAACTCAAAAAAAAATTTCCAGCCGATTACATAACTTTCCTTTCTACTTCGTAGAGCAAGGAAAGTAAAAAGAAGTAATACAGCAAAAGAAAATATAAGCTTTCTTTAAGATAAATGAAAATAAACTAAAAGACTGGAAATTAAAACTTTTTGGAGGCAGTTCACAATTATTGAAAAACATGTCACTGACTAGTTTGATGCGAAACTCCGTACCGCAGGACGTTGTGTTGTTAGGTGAATTCGCATTCTAGACAAAAATTTGTTTCCTTTGGATTTTGATAACCATAGGAACCAAAAGCAAAGATAGAAGAAATTCCGGTGGATACTGCTGACCACTGGTGTTTGTAAAAAAAACGAAGGTGAGCAGAGACAACGTGATGGGTAGCGAAAATGAGAATGATGGCGGGGATGGACGACGAAAAACAGGTGATCGAGGAATGTCTATAAACAAGATCGACTTTATTGAGGCGTTTGGACATTACCGGTTTAGAAAAAACGCAAAAAGATTGGGGCGATCAGCGCAACACAATCAATCATGACACTTTTGTCCAAAACCCTATTCGATATTTGCGATTTTTAGAGTTATTCACAAAGCTAACTCAATTTACTTCCACAAATATCTGGTGCATAGCAACAGACAACTCTCCGCAACCCCTACGACCTGCTACGTGTACGGGCGCTATATCTCTTCCCATAACCGTTCTCCAATCGAACTAGTGACAGACACACCACACACACACCCACCACGCGCCGAAAGTAGATTTTTTGGATTCAGTAGGCATAAAAACTGAAAAGAAACCCCAACTTTTATTCGATATACTTTCCATATCGTTCGGGTCACGGAAAGTAAAAATTCGAAGCTCGTAGTTACACTTGGAAGCCTCCAACCAAGTTATGCAGTGCACATTGCATTCCTCCTGAAAGAATCGAGTGGGCAGTTCAAAAAGTAAATGTCCTCTGGATAATTAGATGATTATGGGTGACCTCATAAGTTCCGGACCATTCCGCACTCTCATTTACATTTAATACGGAATCATCATGAAAGCAACAAAAATTGCTGAATGCCTAGAAGAAAGTTGTCCGATATTCGTCCATTTGTTTTTTCTAAAGTTGATTAGCGATATTAACAGTTGGCATAGTGAACGAAAACTTTGTTTTTCAACCAAACTCCAGTTCTGACTCGGTGCGTTGTCATTATCCCTCCGGGTAACGACGAAGTGTCCATTCTTCATTCGAAGTTCAGCTAACTTCAGGCTGGAAAGAGACCCATAACCCCATAAAGCGCTACTCAATAGCCGTGCATTTTTCATTCTTTTTCTCTCCCTGACAAGTGCGTCAAGTTGTTTAATTATTCGTGAGTTGATGGAGAGGAAGGGAATACCATTCAATCATAAGTCCTCTCACAAAGGTACGGTAGAGTAAATATATATACCGTTCCCGGGCTGATCAACTACGCTCACGCAAATCTACCCTTTTAATTGATTTCATTCGGTTCAGGGAGAAAACCGTACGGTCCAACTTCAGATAGTACTGGAGGTTAATTAAGTTGTGCTCACGTTTGATCCCTCATTTTATATAAAGCTTCACGCAACTTTCCTCAACCCCTCTAACGCGATGGTACTCGATATTGCGTTTTCCTTCAACTCATTTCATGCCCAATCTTAAAGAAAAATAACGTAAATGTTAGCTGAAAGTAGGGAAAGTTTGATTCGTTGATATCTATTTCAGCCCCTTCAGAGTATTTCCCTTCGTATATGACACATTCACGCCAATCATTTCCCCAATCTTCGAAGCACTTAAATCTCGTGTTTGTGAGCTTGTCCCACTTTCTTGTTGGTTGATTTCTCCTTCGATGCCCTGTTTATCGCTTCAATCGTGGCGAAGCGCCGTCCAATCACGAGCTTCTTAAGTTTCCATACAGGCGGAAAGACACCGCGAAACAAGTCTACGATGCAAGAAACAAGGAATATGACAAGCGTGAGACCATTACAGTGTTATTTTTGGCAGATCAATGCTGAAAACTGAATCGTTTGAGTTGTCGCTGTGCGAATGTCTTCAGAAACTTCCCTACGGAGGGTGATAAAATGGTTGGCCGGTACTTGTTCACTTCGTAAATTTTTCCGTCCGTTGTTGGTGTGCTCTTCTCGGCCCTCTGAGAAGTTAGTACTGCCAGTAAACGCGTTTTGACACGTCTACCGCGTGTTTAATTCGCTTTCAAAAGACCTTCCGAAGAACAGCACTCATAACTGACTAGTGAAGGCAAACTGTGCGTTTGATACAAATCATTAGGCGTTTGGCAAATAAATAAAATCTTCAATATTGCATCATCCGATTTTTTCCAGCGTTTTAGCGTCATGTTCGTTTACCGAGTTATTTAAAAAATAACAGAAGTTGAGTATTGAACAAGAATTATATTTTGTGAGGAATTCGTATTTTTACTATGTTTTGTTTGATGGAAACTCGTCTTACCCATAGTTTTACGCTGGACAAAAAACGATGAACAAATCAATAAAAGAACAATCCGAGACCGTTTAGCCATCCCTCATGTCTGCCAACAGACTAACATCGAAAGACCCAAGGTTACGTATTTTTTTATTCGGCAGACTTCAACGTTAAGGTTAGATGATACCAAAATACATATTTGTTCAGGCTGATTACAATGGTTTCTTTGTTATCCTTAGCAGAAAGTTAAATAAGAAAATCTTGAAGGAAACGGACAATGACATCCGCTTTCACAGTCAATACTCTTCTTGGCTGGCTGTTGGGGAGCATTGGAAGAGGTAGTTTCAGTTGAATCGGCTCAGGCCTTTTCTTTCTCAGCTCTCTAATGACGTAATGATTTCCAATTTCGTTTCCTTCCCAGCCACTATCGAAGCTGAGTTGCCACGAAACTTGGGCTAACTGGATCTCTTTCACGGTCAATGGGTGATTCCTGGCAAGTGTTCTCCTATTACACCGTTTTGTTCTCCCTACGATAGAGCTGTGGGGCGCTTCCTAAACGCCGTTATGGCCAAATGCCTTCCTCATGCTGCGCCTAGCGTGCTGGTTTCCTCATCTACTGCGTGAAGGACGATTATTCCTCTTTCTTCAAGGTCTGATTTTTACTTGGCGTACATATTCGGATGATTGTGGTCACAATTGTTCTAGAACTGGAGTCGTTTTACTAGTCGCAGTCTAGCTAAGTGAGCACACTCCCCCAGCTCGTTCAAAGTAAATTAGTTTCGCTAAGGTACAGCACTACGCCTTCTAGAAGTGTGTAAACATTAATTCAGGTATTAGGAACTCTGGACAGGTATTCAAAGCTTAGTCTGCTCTGTTGTCATGAGTCCTATAAATCGGCATAGGTGTTATACGTTATTGCCTATTACACTTTTGCATGATTAATAACTATTTCTTAGGTAGACTAATAAAGTGCCCCCTCACTAAACCGAGTTCTGAAAATATGCTTTCCACTAGAAATATGAGAGTATGGCAGCTAACTGCGGGGTGACGAGCCCTAATCTTTGGAGGCGAGTCTGGCCCATTGGGATATAAAATTAGGTGATTGGGAATCCTCCGTTAAATTAAAAATGACAAATGTTAATGCCAGAAGGAAATCAAACCCTTTCGCGCCAAATATTAATCCTTTAGAAGAGACTAACGTGAGAGTGATTCTTTCCTGAGAACAGTTTGACGTTAAGAGGCGCAGAGGCGAAGAGGAGAATTCCACAGACGCGTTGAAGAACCAATTTTGACTTGGGCACTAGCATAATGTTATTCAATGGGAAGAAACAGAGTAGCAACCGTGTTTTAGTATGAGTTGTGTGCCGATGTACTGAATAAAAGTTCGACCCCAGATCAACAATCTATCAAGTGAGGATCTTGCTTCAATATCTCAGACCACCCTCATTTCTCCTTTGCTTTTTCTCTGGTTTATTCATTTCATGCGATTAGTCTCCCTTGGAACGGACAGATTATTTCAATAAGATTCTCTTTGAGCTAATCCATTAGAAGGCCTCTCGGCCCACACCATTTACTTTGTCCTAATCTTCCCTTCTTATCATTAAAGTCTCTTTCAAATTTATCCATTTTTAATGCTCGATGCGTTTGATACTCTAAACTTACTCGTTCTGCCCTCGTGGCTTTCACCATGATTCATACTAAATAAACATCTCTGGGATGTATTATTATCAAACATCACCTTCACCAGGAACCACCACGATCGGTATTGTTTCACGCCGTCATTTAGTTATATCAGCAAATGTCGCGACCTTAATTGAAAACAATCGTACAGGTGATTTGGGGGACACACCACACGATATTTGAGACTTTGTACTTACTATACTGAAACTATAGGGGAAAAATGCTTGACAAAGCCCAGAGAAATGGCAATAGTTGGCGTTCCGGAATTTCTTGGAATGCAACAAATAATTTATAAGTGTTAGTAAGCCCCCTTCGTTTAAATTGGTTACTGGACTGTCAGTACGATTTTCATTCATTCATCAGGAATGAGGTACATTTGTTGACATGTTTAATGATATACTGGGCTGCTTTCATCTTTTGCCAATAAGGAAAATTTCATGTCACCATTGAGCAGTTTGGTACTGTCCACAAAACTGTTTAATAAAAAGTGTGAGAGTTAGTGAACACAATGTTTCTCTAGAGGCACCTGCTATTTACATTCGAGCAGCCCTCATTGACATAAGAAAAGTGTTTGATAGCCAATTGTGGCCAGGGCTCCACGATGACCTAAAAGGTCTGAGAACCCCTTGTAATTTATAGTTGCTCGTCAGAAATTACCAGACAAAAAGACCTGCTACGATCGATTGCCTACATGTCTTTGTCCAGAGAACGATAGAGAAGGGGTGCCCAGGGGGCTCAGTCCACGGACCACCACTCTTCGAAGATTTTTTCAAGAACCTCGTGAACCTTTGGACGACCTGACGAATCTACTGCAATGACTGGGCATCTGCAAAAATTCATCAAGTACTGTCATCCAATGGCGCAAGTGTGCTGGTAAACAATAGCGAGCACGAAGAAGAAGACGGTAACCGCAGGAGCACAGGGAAGTACAGAGGTGGAGAGGCGTAAGATGCATAACATGGAAGGCGGAGAGGCTGATACGCAACCAGGAAATGACAGCGCGTGTTGAACTGAGAAAGTACTTAGGATTTACCACAGGAGATACCCTAGTGCCCCAGTCCCTGAAAGGCACTACCATCGCAAGGTTTGACTCATTACGAGCTATTAGTAAGGGGTCGTGAGGAGTGTGTTACCGTGGCGCAATCGTCGTTTACAAGGTCATTTACCAAGGAGTGACTGGCCGTCCTCTGGGGCAGCAAACTCGCAGTCAATCACAAGAGAATACCGGCCCAATACCAGAGAACTGGGCTCCAGTTGTTCACCAAGCCTACAAACAGCATCCACTGAAGCATTTCAAGCGCTCACTAGCCAGCTCTCGTCGACGTGGCCGTTGAGTGCATAGCGGACAAGTAGAGAGGTGGAAGAGGAACTTCGTATAGACCTTGGGTCATATCTTCTTGGGGTAAAACATTGGCAACAGCTCTTCGACGGGAGACTGGCTAAATGACGACCTGCCGTCCATGGGTCCATGGATTAAATATTTTATGTGAAAAAATAACTCTAGAATAATACACAATTTTGGTTTGTGGGAAAATGACGAAGAGTACGTATCAGCTAAAGGAACAAAACGGCGGTAGTTGAAATTCAGGAATTTCTGGAGTGAGCCCCATGTATCTCATGAGCGTTTTTAAATACTCACCCTATAGGTATTGGATTGGACTACAGTACCAATTTTCTTTGTCAATTCTACTAACATTCCAGCGGAGTTTAAAAGGAAAAAAACCACGGCAAAAACGCTATTCGTCGAAAATTGTGATAATTTATTGTGCTGCTCTCGTCATTTTCCCACAAATGGGAATTTTATGGTATAATTATCTTATTAAGAGCTACCTATATAAAAAATATAATCAAAATCGTTAGAGCGGTTTTTGAGAAAAAAAATTTGGTGTTTTGATCACTATGATAACTATAGTTAACTTTCGGTGGATTTCGCCCATACCCTTATTTTTGCGTCTCATGGTAACCTGTAGGCTAGACATCAAGTTTCAACTGATTTGGTACGGTTGTTTTCTCTAGAAACCGCGCTAAAATCAATTTCGTCGAAAATTTTGATAATTTATTGTGCTGCTCTCGTCATTTTCCCACGAATGGGAATTTTATGGTATGATTGTCTCATTGAGAGCTATCAATATAAAAACTTTAATCAAAATCGTTAGAGCCGTTTTTGAGAAAAAAAAATTTGTTGTTTTGATCACTATGATAACTATAGTTAACTTTCCGTGGATTTTGTTCATACCCTTATTTTGGCGTCCCATGGTAACCTGCGAGCGAGATATCAAGTTTGAGCTGATTTGGTACGGTGGTTTTCTCTAAAAATCGTATACAGACACACATACACACAGACACACAGACCATTTCCCCAAATAGTGTTTTTCGTACTCAGGAGGGTCTGAAACGTAAAGATCTGAAGAAAACTCAAAATTTTTTTTTCAGCCGATTACATAACTTTCCTTTCTACTTCGTATAGCCAAGGAAAGTAAAAAAAGATTAAAACGCATCACTTTGATAATTTAAACTATGAGCGGATGTACCTACAAATTGTGAGCAGCTATATTACTTATAAAAGTATTAATATAATTAATATTAAAATAGTGCTATGAAAGTATCAGATATTTTAGAAAGATGGAGAGAATATAATATACGATTACATATGTCATAATTGGATGATGAAACCTGATCGACGTCTTTCAGGTTGTTTCTATTGAAAACAAAGCATTCCTATTTAATATTTTTCTTCCCCTCACACAACTTATGTGATCGTTAATTCAACATCGCGTGAACCGAATCGATTTACACTCAAGTCACGAAACCATCAACACGACGAATTCATCGAAAAGCCGAGGTGCTGCCGAATAACTCAAAACTCCCAAGAAGGGTTTCATGACGGGTTTAAGATCGAGGTTTAATTGTTCCGAGGTAACAGGAAAATGTGTGTCTTAATAAGTTAGTAGAGAGTTATAAGACCGTAATTTGGAATTCAGGCCTTATCGCCACGGGGAGTTTTGAAGTGGAGATTGTAGTGAAGTGTGTTAGTTTTGAAGTTTGTTGAAACACGTAGTCTGATCCGGACGCGCTTAATTCATAACCAAACATGTCTTCAAGATATTCCGTTTCTCGTTCCCCATCCGCTAGGGTTCCGTTGTAAAAGACAAACTAAAACTGATGGCACAAATCATACTTACAGGTGACTTGATGGGTATCGTTTTATAGATAGAAAAAGAGCTAAATGAAGAAAACCCACGAGAATACGAAACAGCTCTATGTAAATGACGTAACGAGACCTACATACTAGGAAATACCATCGAATGGTTTACAGGTCTCTCAGAATCAACAAGCAATTGTTTGCAAAACGTACACTACAAATTGAATTCAATAATTAGAAAGGCAATAGATGCGTTTATTTTTCACGATGCACGACAACTATGAAAATACTAATACCTCGTTTATTGAATTTGTAGAAGGTACGATAACGCTGAGTTACAATCGATGACAGTCAGGAAACAGAGCGATAAGTGGCACTACGTATGAGAGAAAAGTAATGCGCGGAATCGTTAGATGAAGTCCTTGTTTATAAGGCATTGTAGACAGAGCTCTGGTTTCGAAGAGTCTCTAGGACAGTTGGGGTAACAAAACGGAACGCAGCAAATGGAAGAGCAACTCTACTAGGTGCAACGAGGGTGATCAAGATGCTGCAGCACCTGGCCTGCTCTTCCTGACAGTGTCAATTCCAAAACAATCCGTCTTCGCAAACTGTGCTCCTTAAATCATTACATGGGTACCATCGTCTTTGATAGCGACTTTCACCCATTTTTTCTTCGCCTTCGACGATTGTCAAGATTTGTAGAGGCTTCGTACTTCGATATGCACTGTACCGCCTGACTGAGTTTTGGTTAACATTTTAATTGCTGTGTACGATCCAAGTTGTCGGCTTGCTCTACTTCTACGGTCATTGCCTTGTCATCAGCACTGGGCCCAGGAAAGCGCCATTGTCATTAGTGAGTCGATCACAAGTATTTTGGATCGCACACTTACAAACCCCATACATTCCATTCTGTCCTGCCAATAATTGATCTTTCCTTCATTATCCAGTTTGTAAATACCCGCAGAACCAGTGATTCATATACACGTTTCCCTATTTGGAAATATGTGTATTTGTATCGAACAGAAATTGGTTTCTCTTGGCCAAATCGAGTACTAAGTACCACTTGTGATTGTTTGCTAGGTAGCTAAGAAAATTACTGAACTTGGAATCGGTAAACACTTTGGTTTTACACACCATTAGTTGTGTAGGTTCCTTCGAATGATTCTATTAATGATCCAGGGTTGCAGAACCACCATCTTTCTTAGGTAACAGGTGTTGCTTTAGGTCTGAGTTGACGAGATGTGCTGCATATTAGTGAAACCGCAACTTCCATAACTGATATAACCTTCATCGAGTGTCTGAACCACTAGACCACGATCAACCGCTTGCCTTTAAAGGGAGTCAGGCGGTACATCTCCCCCCCTCACCGTTAGCCGCTGCTCCTGGAGCGGACGACTTTAATGAACGGATTTTTTGAGAGTTGAGCGAATCCCCGGAAAATCCGATCAAAGATTCGGCGAACGAGAGGGCGACAAGGAAACGGCGCTTACTTTTCATTCACATTGTAGGAGGCGCGTCACCATTTTTCTCTCCGCTGGAACTTTCACAGCGTCAGCGAAGCGAATCTCGGACCCGAGAACTCGTCTCATTATTTTCTCTCTTAATTTTTTCTCTCAGGCCCTCTTCTTTTTCTTGGAATGAAGGAGCGTGGACTTGTTCGTATATCGCTGCCACCAATGTTACTAGGGGGGTTTTGGAGACGCTTTTGGGAATCCGCTGACTCAGGCAAAAATTACCGGAGCTCGATCCACAATCCTCGACTTACGTCGAGAATTATGAACCGAGTGTCTTAACCACTAGACCACGATCAACCGCTTGCCTTTAAAGGGAGTCAGGCGGTACAGCACCACTTGCTTCACTTGGTGAGTGGTATTTTTTCTACCCATCTGCTTGCCACGTCGCTTAACCAATTCACGCTCGAACACTATTGGATCGCCATTTTCTTAGAAGTTACGTTTAATTCAACTCCCTCTAATTTATTAATTCACCGACTTATATGGATCTCGTAAAACCGATCTTGAGCTGACGAGAGATTGAAGGATGTACGTAGCACTAAATTCCCAACCTGGAATTTCGTTGGCGTGCGGCGCAAATTATAACGACAACATTTGATCTGTGCTGGCTTTGAGGATGTGCTTCTCTATTAAATGGTGACTCTCTTGCAGCTTTCGCATTCGAGTTCCCCATTCATCTGTGTTGAAGACTATAGAGTTCGACAGGTCTGGAGTGATACGAGAGTGGAAAGAACTAATTGGGTTTAGTTCGCAGCCGAAGTTAAGAAATGCAGGAGAGTACTTTGTTGTGCTATGTACTACTCTATTTAAAGCAAATTGGAAGTCTCCCATGTATGTATCCCATTCAGTGTGCCGTGATTGGTCAATGTATGCACGTATTAGTTGGCGTACGTTACGATTCACCCGTTCCATTTGATTGGCTTGGCAGTGGTACAACGGTGTGGTACGGTGCTCAATTTTACATGCGTGTGCCAAGGAACGTACAGCTGAGCTAACAAAGTTATCCGTAATTAGGACATCCGGAGTCCCAAAGTGGTTTAAAATGTGTGCACGGAGTCTAGCCAGTATGGTAGGGGAATTTGCACTGCGAATGGGTATCAGTTCAACCCATTTGGTAAAAAGGTCTTGAAACACCAGTACATACTTATTCCTCAATCTGCTACCTGGGAGGGGACCCATGATATCTGCAGACACAATATTCCAAGGGGTGGCATTGTAACGTCGGTACATCCAACCCCTGGGAGTAGTACTGCCTGCTTACTCGCCAGTGGGTCTTGGCTACTCCCAGATGACCAGATTGAGGAGCATCGTGGGATTCTGACAGGATTTTAGACCGTAAAGACCCGGGGATAACCAATTTCCAATCTTCACTGGGCGTTTCAATCTCCCCCTTTAGGAATGATTTAAATAGTAGAGATCACAACCTTCTACTTTCCATTCTGGGTGGTGGTCTGGATTGATATGTACCCTGTAGAATTTTTGTTTGTACGATGCATCCTTCACCGGATGGGCATTGGTATCAGGGGTTCAGAGTCCTTGGGTGCAGTGGAAATTGCATTAAGGTTGGCTTGAGGTGGTAGCCTTGACAATGCATCAGCTACACAGTTTAACATTCCTTTTCGATACTCCACTTTGAACTCATTACCTTCCAAATACTGGCGGTGTTTCTCAATTCCGTAGATTACTGCAATACACTCTTCCTCTGTAACACTATAGTTACGGTCTGCAGACGACAGGGAACGTGAACTGTAACTAATAACTCGCTCGTTACCATCTTGCGACTGTACAAGTGCTGCACCCAGCCCATATTGACTGGCATCTGTTTGCAAGATGAAAGGCAAATCGAAATTTCGCCTTACTAGGATAAGAGCTGACGTAAGAGCAGACTTGAGTGAACCAAAAGCAATAGTCTGTTCTGTGGACCACCACCAAGCTTTCCTTTTGACCAACAGGGATGTCAAAGGGGTGACAATAGTTGAAAAACCAGGAATAAATCGTCGATACCAGCCTGACATACCCAAGAAGCGACGAAGCTCCGTAAGGTTTTTTGGAGTTGGAAATGACGTCACGGCTTTGACCTTTTCTGGATCAACGCATATACCCTGCACGTATACTAAGTAGCCAAGATATCGAACTTCTCTGCACCCGAATTCGTACTTTTCTGGATCCAGCCGAAGTCCTGCTTCTTTAAGTCTTTTGAAAACCTCCTTCAGTATTGTGCAGTGCTCTGAAAAATCGGCTGTACATACGAGTAGTAGATTGTCACGATGTTTGGCGTAATTGGTGACATTAGAAGATCAATTAAAGATCACACACAAAGGCCTTTGTGTTGTTACTGCCATCCAAACCATAGTATTTTACATTTGAAGTTGCACATACCAAGTAGGCCTAAGCCCAGCGAGAGTTCAAAATACGAAGTACTGGGTTCTTCCCTCGTAATGAATATTATAATGACCCAGAACAGTTACCCTATTCGATATGGAAAGTTAAAACAGTTTAAAACCATAGAGGCTTGAAAAGAAGAGAGTTTCAGCTTTGCTTTTTGGTTCATTTTTCATTATCAATAATACACCTGTGTTTTCCGACAGGAAAACCCTCCCACCCCCACCCCACCACCTCGACACCTTCATAAAATGACACTTCTCGTTTGAAAACTTCAGGATTCCAAATCTACAACGTCCGTCCGCCGTTTTGTGCCTCTAACGTTGTTTAAAAAAAACGTTCTTTCGTATACAAATCCCATTCAGGATCTATCTGTGCCCGCCTGCTTGGCAATCTGATCGGACAAAGCCCATGGTTGTTTTGAGGAAAACATGGTTAAAAAAAAATTGCGGCAGTTTTATCGCAAATACGCCGTATTATATATCGTTTTCCAAGTATTTATAGGTGCTGGGTCAAATTTAACAATCCTTAGATGGGTACGACTGGGTCTAGACGGAAAATGATGAAATCACAGTAATTATAGTGAGCCAAAGTCCACTAATCGAAAGAATCGTGGGACAATAACTACAGCGAAAGTAATCGTTTCATCCCGTCACATTAAGATCACCCTCCAGCTTGACTCGCAACGTCGTGCCAATTGCTTGGAGTTCGTAATATTTTTCGTTATGTTGGGTGTATGTATATCCCCTTCATTAACAGAGAATGAAGCCAACAACCAAAGGGTCCAGTATGGATTCAAAACTATCCTTAGCTTCATCGCATGCTTCAACAATGATTTTGTGGTTATTGTAACATAATGACGACGAGCAACACGATGTTTTCACGTACGTTCAGGTTCAGAGATTAGAATGGAAAAAACCCTGAAAGTTATTACACAATGGTTTATTATTCTCATGAACAGCTTGACGTAGTATTACTGCTCCCCCATCCCATTCGATTCAGCATCGAATACTAGTAAACCATACGAAACATGACCTGACTACCATGTAACTACGGAAATTAAAAATGTTCCCCGTAACCGTCTGATCCGATGGAGGGGTGGGACGAGGGCTTCCAGCAAACGGCAATTGGCAGGAGGTTGCGAGTCCAAAGGGCGCTGCGAGTCGAGAGGGCCTTGAAAATGAAACGAAACACGGATTATTTGCGATTATACTGCGTTTCGTTAATTTTTTTAACCATTTTTTGCCCATAACAACCATGGGCTTCGTCCGATCGGATTGCCGAGATGGCGGGCACAACTAGATACCAAATGGGATTTTTGTGCGAAACAACGAATTTTTTAGACCACGTTAAAGGCACAAAACGGCCCGGCCCGGACAGCGGACGGACATTGCAGATTTGGAATCCCGATGTCTTGAAACGTAAAGTATCAAATTTTGAGGGGGGGTTGTAAAAAATTGTTCGTGACCGAAAACGTAGGGTTATTATTCAGAATGAATAATAAACCAAAACGAAAAAATTTAGTCTCTAAAACGACATAATTTTGGATTCCAGAATTTCGACGATCTCATCTCAAGTCTATTTTTAAACCTCATCAGTTTTTGAGAACGAGTGAGATTTTTGTCATAAGAGTAAGGTTTATGATTATAGACTGCCCTAAGCCACTTTTCATCGAGATTCTTTATTATTCATTGTGCAGTTTCTGGTATTTTCCCACAAATGCGGATGCCAAGGTACCGTCATATTATTTGGAGGTGGTAAACAATCCAACGAAAACGTTATAGCAAGGTTGAGACAATAAATTAGGTTGTTTATACCACTATAGATGCCGGTCTGCAGGCTAAACATCAAACTTGAGCCGAAAGCGAAAAGCAGTCCTCCAGGTAACGACTTGATTTGATCCCCTGGGGTCTACGCGGTGACATTATTTCGAGAACTTGCATCGCAAAGGTGTTTGACAGCTTGACGCCTGCCACCTATCTTCCGATACGTTGTTGGCCACATTAGCGTCGAGCTAATGGACGGTGCTCAAGGTATCAGCATTCATGAGCCGATCCCGAAAAGCTAATTATTATTGGTTTGACCTCGTTTTCCCTTTCACGCGAAATTAATGAATGGCCGGAGAACGGCAGGCTAGTTCGGTAGCCGGATTTGTCAGTGGTTGATTCGACTTGGAGGATGAACCAGCATCAGTTGTTCACGTGCATCGTGACAACTCGAATCGGCAACGTCCATTGATTCATGTATCGGTTACCTGTCCATTATCAGTTAAAAGCAATATTTCGGTTGAAGTGAAAGACCGATCGTTTATAGCATAACGGGAACAAAGCCACTCAAATTAGAATCACATTTAAGGCACATACACGTAGACAGCCCATCAATCTTATTTTGCATTTCAACAATAATAATTTATTGACTACCAAAGAAGTTGCTGCCAGTTTATGAACCCCGTGATGTTGAGTAACACTCAGTTAATTAATGGTTATTCGTGTCAATAAGAGACTAGTCTTTCGCGTTCAACCTGAAAATAATTGATAACTCCCATCACCGAACTACAGAGCTGCCGTGTTGGTATAATTGACATTCCTCTCATAAAGTCTCTCTTACTTCACCACGTGGCTGGACGTTCGCCCCTATCTACTCGTCTATAACTTTCAAAGTTTAACAGCCTCTTCTTTAATTTTGTACCCCATTTTGGTTTATTATTCATCTTGAATACACTTATGTCATCGTGTCAATTGCCTACGGGCGCCTAAAATATGTCCCTTTCCGTCGTTGCTTTGTAGTCAGGTAATGTTCTGTATCGTTTAATGGTGTACATAGCTCTCTGAATGTACCTAAATTGGGATGACCACCGCGGCCTAAAAATATTGTGCCAGTCCGAATGTCTCACAGGTCCATGCCTAGCCTCCTAAAGCCAGGTATTTCCTTCAAGAGACTTCTTCCATGTCCACCCTAGCAGGATTAGTACCAAAGGCCAGCAATAGCTCCTCTCAAGTCTCTGTCACTGGGCCAAGACACTCATCTGTGTCACACCACCTGCACCACGTCGACTATGCCTATACCACACGTCTGTTCATTTTGCAGTGCCTCGTGATGGCCCCCACGATCCTTCCCTTAGGTCCTTCCTCTCCATTCTCAGAAAGCTCCGTCTTATCTCGTGTGTTTGTCCTGAGATGAAGCATTTGAAGTGTCTCACTCACGCAGCATTCCAGATTGTCTCATGCTTTCTCCTGGCTTATTTTCATAAAGTCCTCTTGACTTGAGACGAAGAAGTCGCACAGCGGGATGGTGGCTCTATAGGCACAGTAGACGAACCGAGTCGGACCAGAAGGTCCTCCCTCCCATTTCCCATGATCCCCTTATGCCAATCCAATAAATGTTAACTCTATTTGAGTTTGCTAAAGAGTTAAGCCGCATCATGTACTTCCTCACCAGTCTTGGTGCTGTGCAGTAATTTTTCAGTGCCCTACAAGACGCTTGACTGTCTGTTGATAATTTTATTCTTATAGCCTTTTTCATGCATTATGGCGGCCCCTGAAATGATTGCATCAATCTCTGATTGAAAAACCGTTGGAGTAGGAACCAGGGAAATGTATGTTCTACTCCTCTCAACGCCACTTACCCACACCCCAGAGTATCCTCTAGAGTTTTCGAAGATGTTGATACAATTAGGAGGCCAAAAACTGAATGCTTTCGCTGTTGCATAGGCTTGCTTCTGGTTGTACTTTATATTTCCTATCGAACTCACACGCGGGCACCATCATGTCAGTGACTATGCTGAGCTCTGACAAGGTTGCTCAACTTCTGAATATAGCCGGGCACCATCATGTCAGTGACTATGCTGAGCTCTGACAAGGTTGCTCAACTTCTGAATATAGCCAGGCACTCACAGTCAGTCGCCCGTGGCACTTTAGCTATTCCAAGCCTAGTGATTCTGTACGCCAATTTCATAGCCTTGACATATGTATCAAGGGTAAGGAGGTCGAATATTTTCTCTATGGTACTAGTAGGTGTGGTTTCCGTCACCTCTGCTTTTAATAAGCAGCCCAGCCTTTGTACTTTGGCTAGGCTGCTACAGTTTGGCTGCTAAGGCAGGCATTCACATAGGATGTGCTCTGCGGTCTCGTCCTCCTCACCGCAGAGTCTGCATTCCACCGCCTTTGAGATGCCCATCTTGTTGAGGTGATACCTGAGTGGGCAGTGTCCGGTGAGGAAACTAGTCAAGACTCTCAGATCTTTTCTCAGAGTGTCAGCAACGCCTTCGTCCTTGGACAGAAAGGCGTAACAAGCCTTTTCGCTTGTCTTGTCGTGGTTGGCGATACCTATGGGCGCTGTTTTCCTGTATCTGCCATCGAGCCACCAGACGGTTCAGGAGACTCTTTGTCATACCCAGTGTTCAGGCCCGATGGGTAAGGTTTCTGTACCCCTTTCGCAAGGTGGTCAGCATTTTCATTGCCCTCATGCCCCCTGTGAGCCAGCACCCAGATGAGGGAAAGCCTATTGCGGGCACCGAGCTGCTTGAGCGCATGAAGGCCTAAAGCTATGCTGGACCTAAAGCTATGGGCTGAAATGGCCTTTAATGCGGCCTGGCTGTCCGAGAATATGTAGGTCCGCTTGCCCTTGAGTTCTTTGGTCAGGATCTCTTCCGCGCAGATCTTTATGGCTAGGATTTCAGCTTGAAATATCGTGGCGTACTCTCCCAGCGGCTTGGCAAGACTTTAGTTGGGCCCAACATTGCCCAGCCCAGCTCTGCCTCTCATAACTGAACCATCGGTGTACCACCGCAGGGCGCCCACCTCGGTTCGGAACGTCTCCTGCTCCCATCGTTCCAGTAAATGGATGCTGACTCGGAATGGCAGCCGAAAATTCTTCCACTCTGGCATGACGTCAGTAGCAAGTCAGCCAGTCAGGTACGGTTTCCAAAAAACTAGTTGAATGGCCCCGTAAGTTACCTATAAGCTGATTACGTAATAGAGGTCATGACACAAGTAGAAGCAACGTTGTAAATCCACTTTTTCCGCTATAAAACGTTGAAGTCACCCAGGCCTTATCAAAATTCAGTGAGAACCCTATTTATTAGTTCCTAAAGCGGAGGCAAACAAAGAATACACGTGGGATTGAGAAATGCTGTGTGACGCATCCCTCTCACTACATATTTTATAATAATTAATTATGACTAAATATTCATTCGTTCAAGTCGAGAAAATATGGCAGTATAACAGATGGACTTATCGTGTCCCCTGCCAGATGGCTAATGGCTCAAGTTGTTATGCAAAGCAGCACGAAAAAATAAAAATCAACATTCGTAAAGCAAAATTAATCAAATTAATTTTTCAAATACGTTCAGGACTGCTGCGAAGTATTAGTTGTTGTGACCTGTCGATTGGTACTGTAGCGTAACCCACGAATTGGAATTCACGACGCGTTTGCACTTGGCTGTTAATTTTGTAGTTCGTCATTCCAATCAAACTTCCGATACGGAGTTTTGGAAATGGGTTGAAGAAAGCCACAACGTGTTATTTGAAGGTTGGGCCTACGTTGCAGGGACGGCAATAAACCCAGTAACGGTAGGAGATGCCTAAAGTTTGAGGGCGTGGCCAGTAATTAAGGGTGAAGTTAACTTTCTCAATGATATTAATCAACAGATTAGGCCCCATCAAGAATCATCGCCCCTCAAAGTGAAGGAGAAGATTAGAGTTGCTCTTCCCCCTGCAAATCGAGCCACGTCAAACTTGGCCGCGGTCAATTCATTTTCCATCCCGAATCTCTCCGAAACGCGATGATTACATTAGCCTGAATTAATATGCAGAAACCAGATCGAAAGGAAACCCTTCGGAGGCTACGAACTGGCTTAAACTCAAAGCAGATCCTCAAATACTACAGTTTAAACACTCTCAAGCAGTGTCTTAGCGACTGACACCAGCCCCAACTTCGCAAGTAACACTTTTACCGCGAACCATTGATAAACTACCGAGCTGTAATCATCATCATCGCATAGGGACTTCGTGGATTATCATGTTATCAAAAGGGGAATTACACAAAAAAAATAAAGTTAATACTTTCCTTAGCTGTTCAAAGCAGGGAAAGAGCCAAGTTACGCTCTTTACGAGTTTTTTTTTACATCACCACGTTTCAAAGGTGTGTGTCAATGAACGCGATCGAAAGATGATGGTTTCTTTAACGTTCTACGCGGCAACTGGTAGGAACCAGAATAATTGATGGCGTTAAGTTAACGCCGTTAAACAAAGAGACAGCTGTACTTTGAATTGTGGACCCTAAAGGCTATTAAACATCTGTCGTTAAAGCACCTTATTGGACCGTCTTCGTGCTATTTGTAAAAACGCTGTAATAAAAAAAATTCTTCTAAAATTTATTTGAATTCGACATGGTTGCCAGTTTATCGTATGCTCTTCTCGTAATTTTTTTAACAATGGCAATTTCGTATTATTGTTACACAGCTTGGAGCGTTTCACATAGATTGTTTTTTCAAAATCCTTCGGTCCCATTTTTCAAGAAGAAGGAAAAAAGGCGTCTAATGATGATCTGCAAATTGAGTATCATATTTGAGCTGATTCTTATCGGCCATTCTCCTCAAGTGTGTTTACATATCTGAAGGAAACTCAAAACATTTTTTTCAACTAATTACGTACCTTCCCTTCTAATTTAACAGGGTTAGGACGAGTTAAAAAGGGAAATAAGTTTAGATATCATATCAGCGATTTTCTACAATTTAATTCAATTCAATCTGTTTTGAAGAATTTATTGAGATCTGGTAGATCTCAACTGAATTCTCTTATCAGTTCTAAACAGAAACTGATACTGCGTCGCTTTGTGGGTTGCTCATGTTATGAAGATCTTTATTTTTTGGGTTCAGTATTGTTAGCTTATTTAGAAACATTAACTGAGAACAACATTTTGGTAGTAGTTAGTTAAAAGCTCTTCGTAGGTTTGATCTAAATCATTGGAGCCGTTTTTGAGAAAATCGGAAAAACGGTAAATTAATACTCGACAAATCTCTTTTTCCGAGCTTATATTTCCGTTCAAGAGATAGATACAGAAATAATTACGGGGAACAAAATGTGGGTATACGTTGAAAAAAAACACTCTGTAAGATTGATCAAATTTAGTGAAGCAGTTATTCCGGAGCTTACGAAAATGTTCGAAAAAACATTATTTTTGACACATTTTGATTTTGATTTTTGTTGAATGGACTGCCAGAGGAAGAATAATAAGTAGCTATTTAAAAACAAGCACTTCGTGAGTTTGGTGAAAATCGTTGAAGCCGCTGTGCAAAAAAGGGTAAAACCTTATTATTGCATTTTAGTCCTACATCTAGGTTCACCGTATTTGCATAAAAACTTTCATAGAGAAAAAAAGTTAGGTGCTGACTGGTAGAATTTATTTGAAATTTAAATCAAAGTCGTTGGAACCGTTTTTGAGAAAAATGCTACAACCCCCAATTTTTGGAACATTTTCGTCCCCCACCCTTCTTTCTCATCGGTAGAAATCGCCTATAACCTTATCACGAAAAATCACGAACGAAATGAAAAAAAACAAAAACAAAACAAAATCATCGATTCAGCCGTTCTCCTTCAAACTAAACCACACATATGCGTCGAAATTGGGTTTTTCGGACTCAGTAGACCTCCAAACAAAGATCTGAACAAACCCACTTGTTTGAGTCAGAAAATTTACCCCAAACTTCCCTTTCTATGACCTGTCCCTCCTTTCCGTTTACCAATTATTTATTCCCTATTGAGTTGGGGTCGGACACAGAGATGGCAAGGATAGCGACCTTGGAAGAGCCTCTGCTGTCTTCTCACCTCAGATCTCTTACCGCCTTTTTACTTTAATCGCTATCACAATCCACTTATCACAATTGTTATTATCCGCGGTATTTACTATCACCAACCACCTGTCCCTTTTTGTGAACCAAAATCCTTACTATTTTCTTACTTTTCTGCGCGTTTTTTTCCGTGTACGCGAGCACTGCGCGCACGCGAACTTTATTTTTTCTTCAGTGCGGTGCATAAACGGGTTTGAGCAGGAATCATTGCATCCCTCCTGGCCAGGAGCAACCAACGAGAACGCCAACCCAGGTACCACCACCATCTTTATTCACCCCACTCCAATTCAACACCACCTCCCTTTCCTTCCTTCCCTTCCTCCTTGCAAATCCAAACACCACTTTTTTTTTTGACTCGATTAAAATACTTTCCTTACCAGTGAAGAAACGGAAAGTAAAAACCCTGCAAATCCTTACACAACGGTTTATTATTCGCATGAACAGCTTGACCTAGTATTACTGCTCAGAGACCCATTCCATCAGGTTCAGCATCGAAAAATACTAGTAAACCATACGAAATATGACCTGACTACAACGGAACCACGGAAACTAAATATTCGCCCGGCGCCAGGCGCCCGTAAACATCTGTAGTATGTCACGGGTGTGCGGAGGAAGTGGCCCTAACCTTCCTCCGCCCTGTCGGGCTAAAATCGGGGGAATTGGGACGGGGACTTGCAGCGAACCCTCGAAGTTGCGAGACGGGAGGTAGTGAGTACTAACGAGGAAACGTTGACTTCCGCTGTAGTTCCCCGAGTTCTTTCAATTAGTAGACTCTAATAATTACTGTAATTTCCCTATACGTAGTTGTACACGTCTGATACTCATTCCATTCAACCCAGGATGTAAAAATACCTTGAAATTGAAACGAAACACGGCTTATTTGCGATTATACTGCGTTTCGTTAATTTTTTTAACCATTTTTTGTCCATAACAACCACGGGCTTCGTCCGATCGGATTGCCGAGATGGCGGGAACAACTAGATACCAAATGTGATTTTTGTGCGAAAGAACGAATTTTTAGACCACGTTAAAGGCACAAAACGTCCCGGACAGGGGACGGCGGACGGACATTGCAGATTTGGAATCCCCATGTCTTGAAACGTAAATTATAAAATTTTGAGGGGGGGTTGTAAACAATTTTTCGCGAGCGAAAACATAGGGTTATTATTCATTCAGAATGAATAATAAACGAAAACTGTCATCAAGACAACTGTAGTAGTAGTTTTAGAAGGAGTTTCAATTTTCCGTATCACCGTTATGAAAATGTCATGATGTAAATTGTATCATTTGCCCAGGCAAGTGCGATGTTTGTTACCGCTCAGTCATCAGAAAGTGTTCACGAACAAACACACACACAAATTATTTAATCGAAGTCATCAGAGTGTTCACTGATGAATTTTGTGTTGATTTGCAAGGAATCTCATTTTAGGTGATTGGATGTGCACAATGAATGACGAGTTCAAGCTATTGATTTAAGCATTCCCTCTCAGTCCTGTTTGAAGCCTAGAGACTAGAAGAAAGCACACAAATACGAGTAGAATTGTGCAGCTGATTGCATTAGTTCGGACCCAGAAATGCGTGAGTTGTTCCTAATTATTTTATAAGTGTCAATTAGAAGTTACTTAGCGCGTAAGTAGATTATTGTACTACCATCATCTTACGGAGCTTGGAAAACGTGAACTAGAACCCCGGGCTTTTTCATTATTTATTTAACTGTCCTCGTCGTTTTCCTTCGGTGTGAAAAATTATAATATCGGTCTGTTGTTTGAAACTTCCAACTGACACACACAACATTGAATCAAAATCCTCGCTTTTAACCCTCGCAAACGCGCTGTGATGACATACGATCGCAAGTTGTTGAGGTATCTCGGGGTTACTCCGGATCCTGCAACCCGACGAGTTAGGGCGGATATGGGGCTCCTTCATGGTGTTCTGGTTGGAAAGATTGATGCCCCTTCTTCTCTTCTGTCAGTGGTCGGCTTTTGGGTGCCTCGTCCGGGGTCGCGGTCGCGAAAACACATCGCCGTCCCGTTCTCACCTACCAATTACGTGTGTGACTGTCCCTTAGGTTGGCTCTTTCGTACTGCGCATTGGATGTCGAAGGACTGCTGCTCCTCATTTCTCTCTCTTCTCCTGATTTTGTCTCACCTCTGTCTCATTATTGTACGTGCTACCGTTTCTTTTTTCTGTAATTTCTGCATTGTGAGTTCGTTCCCGTCATTATCAAATAAATAGATTTGGCAGACAACCTCATTACTGCGTTTAGAATTTACCGTATAATGAACTGGGTCGGTTTTGTCTTTTACTCCCAGTCGTGATCACAAGTACGTACGACGCACTGTGCACGCCACCCATTTTGTCTTACATTTATTATTTGAATACATTTTTAAAACCGTGATGCTTGAAAGGAAACTCCAAATTGGGTTTTCAGCCGAATTCTCCTTCTGAATTCGTTCAGTTAATACTAAATGTGCAGTCAGATTCTTCTTGAAAGTAATAACCCCGACTGTTTGACCTAATGGCCTGACACACCTCAGCGGCTCACTATATGATGACACTCGTGGGATCTATATGTCTATCAAAAAGAACAGTTTTCCACCAGATGCGTCTCACGTACTTTTCCCAACTCGAGGTTTTTTTCGCGGAGGATCGGCGGAACGAGAAACGAGGAACTTGATTGACGAGTGGGGGGGAAGGAAAGATGGGACAGAATTTGATGAAAATGGGGCACGGGATCGTGAGCAAGGGGTTTGTGTGGGTCTTGCCCTTTTAAAGATGTTCGTGAGGTGGAAGGATGTGGAGAGACGATGACGTTACATTCTTCACCCGACGAGAAAACCCGTTTCGCTCAGGGACCAATCTAGAACCAATCTTAAGTGATACACACGCCGCCTTCCTCTTGCTCCGTCATTCATATCGGTCGCTTTTCTAAGTTGTCCCTCTCTTTTACGTTACCAGGCGTTTCTTATCTGCTCCATCTATCGGTGGATCGGGCGATCTATCATTCCCTCAAGCTCAATAACTCTTTTAAAGGTGTTGGGAAAGCCAGGGGTTCTTACAAAATAAAATATCCTCCCCTTGATCGTTGGTTGATCTTTTTAGAATGTGTTTGGAAGCAGCTAACACTACACTACTTTCCTGGATACCATACCACCAACTTCTCAAAATTGTGTTGCTTTTATCAGAAAAGTGTGGTAATAGTTAACTAATTTTCGTGAAAAAAATTGGCCGTACCAACACACAAATTCTCTTTTAATCTCTATAAATTCGATAGTGGGGTTTATATATAGACTCAATATCTCCGTTCTACGAACCTCCGTGGAAACGCATTTGCCGAACAGGTAGGCCAGTTACCAAACAATACGCCACGGATTTGATAAAATTCGTTAGCACTCTTTTAGATAAAGTGTTAAATTGAGGGAATTGAGATACAGTAAGAGTCCAGTGTTGATTGATAGGAATGAGCTGGGTCTAAGTCAATATTTGAGGACATTTATCTCGAGCGAAGTATTTTTACTAGGTATTAAAGCAATTGGGGTAGGTCAACCTGTAGGCAAATTAGTAAAGTTACGTACCTGTTAGATGAGTCCGTCTCCTCTGGCTGGTGAGTTACAGAACACCCTATACAAAAAAGACTTAGAATCGACAACAGACAGACTATTCGAGACGTTCCTTTCTCTTCACCTCTAGTGGGTTTCTCCAGAGGTGCATAACCTCCTTCCTCCCTCCCCCCTCTTTCCCGACGCTCCATCCTTCTGTTTACCTTTCTCTTCGTATATAAAGACCACGACAAACTGACTGACTTAACGGCCAGACGATGATGTCTTTACATCGAAAGCGCTTCCCCACAGTAACTCACCAGATAGAGGAGACGGACTGACCTACAGGTACGCTAACTTTAGTATTTTCCCAGCTATTCTGTGTGCTGATTGTAAGTGAGCCTTGATTGCAACATGCCCAGATATCGAACTGCGCCTACTTTTGGGATTGAGATGGCATTTATCTACAAAGCGTAGGTCTGGAAACCGTATTTGAGGGAAATTTCGATTTGCTTTCATATCTTGATATCCACCATTCCTGGTCCAATGTTGATTTGATCGAGATGTTGTTGGATGTTGTTCGACAAAGCAATGCCTGGCAGGCCCCTCTAACATAGCTTTTCTTCGCGGAGCTTTCTGAGACTGGAATGTCGCAGGAATGAATTACATACATAATCGGATCCAACATGCTACCATGGGGTACCGATGCATTAATGTTCGTGCTTGACGGCCGATGCGTAGTGATCACATTTAACTAAGTTCCCGGTAATAGTGGCTTTAAGCTGTATTTTAAACCAGGTAACCAAACCCAGTAATAAGAACTAAATCGCTCGCGATGCTTTCTCTGCATTACGCCTTGGCACGCCTCTTGGTTTTCGAATGCCTCCACTATCACTCTCACGACTGTGTGGAGTTGTAGCTAGCAGAAGTGAAGGCAGCGAATACGAATTGAAAGTTGTGTATAACTGGAAAAAGGCATGTAACTATTTTGGCCCCATACTCGTTCGTACGTCTGTTGAATAGCTTCGAAAATATCTGGTGTGTTGCAACACACAACTTTCCTTAGCTCTACGTCAATTCACTTTGTACATGGCTAATTCTATTTAATCAATTCATTTATCACTCAGTTAATTTGAACTTGGTCAAACAACTCTTTAAGGCAGCAGCAAGCGGTAGCGCTTACAGTTCCGGAATTTATTGTGCTGCTCGTACTCATTGCAGGACCATTATTGAGCAATTGGTACACAGATAAATAATAAGACTGTAAACTCAAATTTTTTGATGAAGGATAGTAATTACTTTTGCAGCGTCATTGGGTAAACACTTTCAGAACTGGTAGTAAGCGAAACGGCAGTAGTTGAAATTCAGGAATTTCTGGAGTAACCCCTATGTATCTCATGAGCGTTTTTAAACACTTGCCCTTTAGGTATCGGATTGGACTTCAGTACCAATTTTTTAAAAACATTCTACAAGAATTCCAGCGGAGTTTATAAGGAAAAAACTGCGCGAAAAACGCTTTTGGTCGAAAAGTTTGATAATTTATTGTGCTGCTCTCGTCATTTTGCCACAAATGGGAATTTTATGGTATAAGAAGTAATAGAGCAAAAGAAAATATAAGCTTTCTTTAAGATAAATGAAAATAAAATAAAAGACTGGAAATTAAAACTTTTTGGAGGCAGTTCACAGTTATTGAAAAACATGTCACTGACTTTGAGAAAAAAAAATTTGGTGTTTTGATCACTATGATAACTATAGTTAACTTTCGGAGGATTTTGCCCATACCCTTATTTTTGCGTCCCATGGTAATCTGTAGGCTAGACATCAAGTTTGATCTGATTTGGTACGGTGGTTTTCTCTAAAAACTGCGCTAAAATCGATTTCGTCGAAAGTTTTGGTAATTTATTGTGCTGCTCTCGTCATTTTCCCACAAATGGTAATTTCATGGTATAATTGCCATATTGAGAGCTATCAATATAAAAAATGTAATCAAAATCGTTAGAGCCGTTTTTGAAAAAAAAAAATTTGGTGTTTTGATCACCATGATAACTATAGTTAACTTTCGGTGGATTTTGTTCATACCCTCGTTTTGGCGTTCCATGGTGACCTGCGGGCGAGGTATCAAGTTTGAGCTGATTTGGTACGGTGGTTTTCTCTAAAAATCGTTCACAGACACACACACACACACACAGACCATTTTCCCAAATAGTGTTTTTCGGACTCAGGAGGGTCTGAAACGTTAAGATCTGAAGAAAACACAAAGTTTTTTTTCAGCCGATTACATAACTTTCCTTTCTGCTTCGTAGAGGCAAGGAAAGTAAAAATAGAAAGAAAATAGACATATTGTGGGGTTGTAATGGTTTCTTGTGGTTTACGCGTCATAATTATTTCTGCATGTTTTCAGCTGGAAATAAGAAGGAGTAAAGAAGTAAAATAATTATCAACAATCTCCGCAGTTTTTCTCGTGTATATATACCGGTAATAAGACAAATGCTGTTTCTGGAAAATCATGACAGTAGTGTAAAAAGATACTTCCGCTATGAGGGTCGCGCATTTACCGCGTGTGTAGAGCCAGCTCGGTTGGGGGGGCCAGCAAGTTGCAAAGAGTACCACCATCCTTCACATGTCGGAATGTTCCATATCGAACTAACGAAATACGAAAAGGATGAAGATGCGCCGTGAATAAGCCATCAATCTCAATTTGACGTGATTCGCGGAGTCAGGCTTTGTTTGCGCTGGCTATGGATCACTATCGGCCCCTCCCATTCAGACCGCACATGAGCCGAGCTCTTTTTTTCGACCTCCATCCACCGATGTCAAAGACTATTTAAAATAGCGTGACAAGGGAGGAGCGTAGTGATTAGACTCTTGAAAATATCACGCCCGTGAGTAATTGGTTTTAAAATTGTTTATTGCTAATTAGCTATTGTTCGATTTAATCAACGACGACATTTCAATTATTTATTTTGAATATCAGACAGAATGAAAACTGCAGTTCGAGAGGAGGTTAATGTGAGATAATCGATGTAACCACACCCACGCACCAGTTTTCTCATGATTACCTCAGCCGTATTCCAGCATAATGATGTCTTTCATTTCTTTTGTTTTTCCTCACTTTTTGGCGAATTTCGGTGGCTGGAAATG